>CM077131.1:10000-2431250 GCA_039645545.1 Dendrolimus houi
CGGGCCCAGAACCGACCCCTGTGGAACACCGCACGTCATCTCCTCGCCGACTCCATCCGGTGTGACTCGGGAAGACGACGGCCCTCCTCGAGAGGTAGTCCCCGACGATGCGGTGGAGGTAGGTCGGCACCCCGTGGTAGCGGAGCGCCTCCTTAATGCAGCCCAGGAGGGTGTTGAAGGCGTTGGATATATCCAACGAGACCGCCAGCAACACCTCTCCCCGAGCTACTGCCTCCTCCGCCTGGCTCTTCACGCGAGCGATGGCGTCGATGGTGGAGCGCCCCTGGCGGAAACCAAACTGGTTATCCGCCAAGTCCGGCCCGACCTCCTCAAGGTGCCGGACGAGGCGGTTTGCAAGAATGCGTTCGAACATCTTGCCCACCTCGTCCAGCAGAACTATGGGCCGGTAGGCGGACGGGGAGTCCGCCGGGCGCCCTCCTTCCTGATCAGGACCAGCTTCCCGGTTTTCCACCGGGTTGGGAACTGGCCCTGACCAGGCACGCCGTGAAGAGCCTCGTCAGGCGGGACTCCAGGGCGTCGGGACAGAACCCACGCACGCCCCGGTATGCCGTCGAGACCGGGGCGGTGTTTTTGGATTTCATCCTCAACACCGCCGCACCCAGTTCTTCCCGAGTCACTGCGGGCACGGGCTCGTCGTCCTGAGCCGCGTTATTCCGGCGATGGCGGGGCCATCGCGGGAGGCGGATGCTCTGCCCTCGAGGGGAACAGAGCGCCGACCACGTCGGTCACCACGTGGGGAGGAGACTCTGGGTCAGCGGAGGCGCCCATGGCCGGAGCTTGTTCCGACAAGATGGTATGGGCGCCCCCATGGATCTCGGTCCAGCGTCCCCAGGAGTTCCTCCCACGCCGCCGACTTGGCGGCTCTGATGGCGACCTTCATGGCCGTCCTGGCGCTTCTGTACCCTCGTACAGGCGTTTTCTACGGCCGCTGCGTCTGCGCCGCGGCGACGCCGTCTCCTATGCCTGGCGTACTGGCGTTGCGCTCGGACGCAGGCTGAGCGCAGCCGTGCGATCTAAAGCGTCTCGACCTCCAGGACTCCAGTCTGCAACACGGCGCGCTATGGCGGGGCTGGCAAGCGTAAGGTCGACGATCGACCCGCCCCGCATGCGTACGCACGTGTGCACTGACCCCCAACCTAACCTAACCTAACCTAACCTAACCTAACCTAACCTAACCTAACCTAACCTAACCTAACCTAACCTTTTTTTTTTTTTTTTTTTTTTTTTTACATGGGGAAATGCGTTGCCGCACCGTCAGCCGCGAGGGGGATGTCGCGGCCGGTGTGTGGGGCTCCCCCGACGCCGATTAATCAATACGACCGACGCCGGGTATACCCACTAAAACCCCATGGGAGCCTTCTTCCGCAAGAGTGCCGGGGTCACGGTATGTAGCGTGAGCCTTGATCCGCGACCCCGGCGAGCGGTGGGCCGCCTCATAACCAGAGGCGGCCTCTCTCTGTGTGGGCCGGGGATGGTGTTCCCGGCCCTGAGAGGGTCGCGCGGCTACCTCTCGCGCCCTCTCGCGGCATTAGTGCGGGCGGAGGCCTGACTGGGTCCCCCGTGGCCTCGACGCCCGCTGCCGCTCGCCCGTGGCATTACCGCCACGGGCATTACTCCTTGCCGCTCTCCGCGGCGGCTGATGGTGTTGCCACCGCGGGAGCGGCCTTGTCCGGCGCCATCCGGCTGGCCTGGACTCTTCTCCTGGCGGGCTTGGTCCCACAGGACCTGGAGCCCACCTGGTGACCGGCCGGCCTGCCCGCGGCAGCGCACACAGGACAGTGCGGCTTCGCAGTGCAGGGGGCGGTCACCAGGTGACCGGCTTGTCCGCAGCGGTAACAGTGTTTGCTGCGGTCCACCTCGGAGGTGCATGCCGCCGCCACGTGACCAGTCTCGTGGCAACGGAAGCACCTCTGGGTCCTGTGGGGCAGGGCCTTCACGGTCGCGGAAGACCAGCCCACCAGGAGTTTCGTCACCTACTCCGAGGAGTTTCTTGGCGGCCGCCACCGGGCAGGCCACCACCGTCTGGCCCATCCCGTCTTGGCCGGGACGGACCTTTGACGCCTTTGATGCCCCTGGGGAGCATCCGGTGGTCCGCGCGATGGCAGCGGCCACGTCCTCCTCGTGGACGTGATCATCCAGGCCCGAGACGCGAAGACACACAGTCTTCTCGGGCCTGAGACACGCACGTCCTCGGGTAGAGGACGGTCCTCAAGCTGTTCGGCGAGGGCGTCAGCTTTGGGGGCGGTGTCGGCGCCAGGAAGCACCAACATCCGCGCCCCAGTGCGCGCGCTCTTCAGCCGAACGCCGCCCTCTATCCCGAGGTCGGCCAGCCGGATGTTGACTTTTCGCCTTGGAGAAGAGGTTCGCGTACGTGACCCCTCGTTCCGCCGCGCCTGGCTGTAGAGTCAGGACGACGGCGGCGGACTTCGGGGCACGCAGGCGCGGCGACCTCTTCTCCTTGGCGGTTGTCTTCTTTGTAGGTACGGGGGGTGGGGGAGGGGGGGGCTGCGAGGCCGGAGCCTGCGCCACATCCCCCTTGCCTTTTCCCCCGCGTCCTCTCCGTCCTCGCCGCTGAGCGCGGGTGGGCTGCGCTGCGGCGGCAGTCGTGGCCGGTGGTGCGCCGGACGACGGCGGGGCCTTGGTTTTGGCCCTCTTCTTGTGGCCTACCGTCGTCCAGCTCTCGACCGCAGCTACGGCCGCGGGAGGGGGGGCGCCGGACAGGCGGGTGGTGGCGGGGTGGACTTCGCCACCGTCTCCGACGACTCCTTCCTCTGGGAGGGCAGCGGAGGGTACTCTCCACCACCGGTGGCCCGGGTGAGCTGGGCAAACTCGGTGGGGTTGTGGGTTGGCTGAGGAGCGGGGCTCAAGCGATGGGGCTGGCGACTGTGCCAGCTGTGCCGAGCGCAACTGCTCCTCCATGGCTGCGAACCTGCTCTCCATTGCGAGAGTTATACGGTCCAGGTTCGCAGCCAACGCCGTCTCCATGTTTGGCGATGGGACTGGCGGCGCCACGGAAGCGCGCGGCCGCGTCACCTCCGAGCCTGCGGAGGCTCTCTCAACTCGCTACGGAGGTCGGCGATCTCTGCCTCCATGCGGCTGTTCGCCGCACGGAGCAGGGCGACCTCCTCGCTGTTGGTGCGAGTGAGGAGCTCTTCTGAGGCCTCCTGGATGGCGGCCGCCGCCTCCTTGAGTGCCTTCTGAGGGTCCCTTCAGACCCTTCTTCGACACTTTGGCGACTCCAGTCACCACCGCCAACGAGTCGGCGATCTGGCGCTGGAGGCCCTCGGCGTGAGCCTGCGCGAGCTTCGGGAGAGGCCTGGCTCGCGAGGGCACCAACGGTCTGCGACCTGGTGACCCTCGCGGTAGCCATAGCTGAGGCCTTCCACGATCTCCTTCTCGCTTTGGAGCTGTAGCTCCGCGCGTTGGGCCTCCACGAGCGCTCGCTTGGCGTCCGCTAGACCCACATATTCCCCAGTGGTTGGGGGCGGCCCTGCCCCCGTTTGGCTTCCGGCGCTTTGGCAGCAGCCGGAGGCCTAGGCGGGGGCGGACGAGGGGGCAGTATCCCCTCCTCGTCGGACGACGTCAGAGGGGATAGGTCGTCTAGGCCAGAAACTGCCTCAACCGCGTCATTGCGGGAGGCAGTCTGGCTTTGCCCTTCCTCCGGCCGGCGCGATGGCAGCCGGGGCCTTTGGTGGGGCCTTATCAGGGGGCTGTCCTCTCGCCCTCGGATGGATCGGACGAGGAGTCGGATCGTCTCATCGTCGAGTGGCTGCGACCGCGTGGTGCGGGAGCCACCTTGACCACTTTCCGCTTCTGCCGGCAGCGAGATCGCCGAGAGGAAGCGCGAGTAGAAGGTCTTCGACTCTCCGCCCTTCGCGGGCCCTTTCGTGTTGTGGTGTTGGGCCCTTCTCGGGCCTCTCCACTACATCTGCTCCGCCCTTCTCAGGCACTGCGTCGGTTTTGGTTTGGATTTAAAACATTCATTCAGTTCCCACGAGTACAACATCATTAAAACAAAAAACGGGGTGTGGTCCGCAGTAGCGACCGGGTTTGCCCCCGGCCTCAAACCTCTCGCCCTGCGCCGCAGCTTAGGTTTAGGGGATTTTTATTGTGGTGCTCATCCACTTGGGCCAGCCACTGAAGGCAAGCCCGCGGTCCCGTGTGGCCGCGAGACGTGACCACGACACCACACGGGATAACGCTCGGCGGTAGCGCCCATCTCTGGGCCCGCCGCCACTGTCCTCGTCGTCTGCGGGCGCGCGGGCAGAACTGCGCCGCCTTCTCCTCGACAGCCAGCGGAGCAGAGCTCGACGCTGACGGTCGCCGTCGGAAGGGAAGGGTGTTTGTGAGGGAGGTTTGGGAGGAAGAGGTAGGAATACAAGGATTTGGAGTGTGATAGGTGGGACACCACTGTCACGGAGTGAAGGGGGATGTGACAGTGGCGGCTAAGGGCCCCGGGGACGCATCCCTTGTACCGCTTCCTGACGGAGACGTGTCCAGGGCGGCACCCTGGGGGAAAACCTAACCTAACCTAACCTAACCTAACCTAACCTAACCTAACCTAACCTAACCTAACCTAACCTAACCTAACCTAACCTAACCTAACCTAACCTAACCTAACCTTTTTTTTTTTTTTTTTTTTTTTTTTTTACATGGGGAAATGCGTTGCCGCACCGTCAGCCGCGAGGGGGATGTCGCGGCCGGTGTGTGGGCCCCCTGACGCCGATTAATCAATACGACCGGCGCCGGGTATACCCACTAAAACCCCATGGGAGCCTTCTTCCGCAGGAGTGCCGGGGTCACGGTATGTAGCGTGAGCCTTGATCCGCGACCCCGGCGAGCGGTGGGCCGCCTCATAACCAGAGGCGGCCTCTCCTGTGTGCGGGCCGGGGATGGTGTTCCCGGCCCTGAGAGGGTCGCGCGGCTACCTCTCGCGCCCTCTCGCGGCATTAGTGCGGGCGGAGGCCTGACTGGGTCCCCGTGGCCTCGACGCCTGCTGCCGCTCGCCCGTGGCATTACCGCCACGGGCATTACTCCTGCCGCTCTCCGCGGCGGCTGATGGTGTTGCCACCGCGGCCGCGGCCTTGTCCGGCGCCATCCGGCTGGCCTTGACTTTTACTCCTGGTGGGCTTGGTCCCACAGGACCTGGAGCCCACCTGGTGACCGGCCGGCCTGCCCGCGGCAGCGCACACAGGGCAGTGCGGCTTCGCAGTGCAGGGGCCGGTCACCAGGTGCCCGGCTTTTACCGCAGCGGTAGCAGTGTTCGCTGCGGTCCACCTCAGAGGTGCATCCCGCCGCCACGTGACCAGCCTCGTGGCAGCGGAAGCACCTCTGGGTCCTGTGGGGAGGGCCTCGACCGTGGCGGAAGACCAGCCCACCAGGAGTTTCGTCTCCTTCTGCGAGGAGCTTTCTTGGCGGCCGCCACCGGGCAGGCCACCACCGTCTGGCCCATCCCGTCTGGGCCGGGGCGGACTTTGACGCCTTGATGCCCCCTAGGGGCATCCGGTGGTCCGCGCGATGGCAGCGGCCACGTCCTCCTCGTGGACGTGATCGTCCAGGCCCGAGACGCGAAGACACACAGTCTTCTCGGGCCTGAGACACGCACGTCCTCGGGGTAGAGGACGGTTCTCAGCTGTTCGGCGAGGGCGTCAGCTTTGGGGGCGGTGTCGGCGCCAGGCAGCACCAGCATCCGCGCCCCAGTGCGCGCGCGCTTGAGCCGAACGCCGCCCTCTATCCCGAGGTCGGCCAGCCGGATGTTGCTTTTCGCCTTGGAGAAGAGGTTCGCGTACGTGACCCTCGTTCCGCCGCGCCTGGCTGTAGAGTCAGGACGACGGCGGCGGACTTCGGGCGGACGCAGGCGCGGCGACCTCTTCTCCTTGGCGACTGTCTTCTTTGCAGGGCGCGGGGGGAGGAGGAGGGGGGGCTGCGAGGCCGGAGCCTGCGCCACGTCCCCTTCCCTTTCCCCCGGCCTCTTCTTCCTCGCCGCTGAGCGCGGGTGGGCTGCGCTGCAGCGGCGGTCGTGGCCGGTTGGGTGCCGGACGACGGTGGGGCCTTTGGTTTAGCCCTCTTCTTGCTGCCTACCGTCGTCCAGCCCTTCGACCGCGGCTGCGGCCGCGGGAGGGAGGGCGCCGGACAGGCAGGCGGTGGCGGGGTGGACTGCCACCGCCTCTCGTCGATTCCTCCTCGAGGGAAGAGGAGGGTTCTTCCGCCAAGCGCCCAGAGCCCGAGGAGAGCTGGGCGGGGTCGGTGGGGGGAGGAGCGGGCCTGGGGAGGCGCAGGGCCGGTCCGCGTGGGCTGGCGACCGTGCCAGCTGTGCCGAGCGCAGTCGCTCCTCCATGGCCGCGAACCTGCTCTCCATCAGGAGAGTTATGACGGTCCAGGTCTGCAGCCAACGTCGTCGGTGTGTTTGGGCGATGGCGGTGGTGGCGGCGCGGACGGGCCCGGCGCGAGCCGGCGAGCTCCGAGCTGAGGCTCGCCAACTCGCGGCGGAGGTCCGCGATCTCTGCCTCCATGCGGCTGTTCGCCGCACGGAGCAGGGCGACCTCCTCGCTGTCGGTGCGAGTGAGGAGCTCTTCTGAGGCCTCCTGGACCGCGGCCGCCGCCTCCTTGAGTGCCTTCTGAAGGGTCCCTTTCAGGCCCTTCGACACTTTGGCGACTCCAGCCACCACCGCCAACGAGTCGGCGATCTGGCGCTGGAGGCCCTCGGCGTGCTCCTTTGCGAGAGCTTCGGGAGAGGCCTGGCTCGCGAGGGCGGGGCCGGTCTTGGACCTGGTCACCCTCGCGGTAGCCATAGCTCGGGCCTTCCCACGATCTCCTTCTCGGTTTGGAGCTCCAGCTCCGCGCGTTGGGCCTCCACGAGCGCGCGCTTCGCGTCCGCTAGACCCACGTACTCCCCGGTGGTGGGGGGGCGGCCTCTGCCCCGTTTGGCTTCCGGCGCTTTGCAGCAGCCGGAGGCCTTGGGCGGGGGCGGACGAGGGGCAGTATCCCCTCTTCGTCGGACGACGTAAGAGGGGATAGGTCGTCTAGGGCCAGAAACTGCCTCAACCGCTCGTTGCGGGGGCAGCCTGGCTTTTTGCCCTTCCCTCCGGTGCTTTCGCAGCCGGGGCCTTTGGTGGGGCCTTGGGGCAGGGGGGGCAAGTCCTCCCTCGTCCTCGGATGGTCCGGACGAGGAGATCGTCGTCGTCGTCGTCGAGGGGCTGCGACCGCGTGGTGCGGGAGCCAGATTGGACTTGACTCTTCGGCTTCCTCGACCGGCAGCGAGATCGCCGAGAGGAACCGGGAGTAGAAGTCTTTTCTCCCCGCCCTTCGCGGGCCCTTTCGTGTTGGGTGGTTTTCACGGGCCCTTCTCGCCCCTCTCCTCATCTACTACGCCCTTCGCGGGCACTGCGTCGGTGTTTTGTTTTGTTTTGAGTCATCCATTTTTTGTTCCCACGAGTACAAACATTTTTAGGTAAAAAAACTGGGTGTGGTCCGCAGTAGCGACCGGGTTTACCCCCCGGCCTCAAACCTCTCGCCCTGCGCCGCAGCTTAGGTTAGGGGATTTTTATTGAGGTGCTCATCCTCTTGGGCCAGCCAATTAAGGCAGGCCCCGCGGTCCCGTGTGGCCGCGAGACGTGACCACGACACCACACGGGATAACGCTCGGCGGTAGTGCCCATCTCTGGGCCCGCCGCCACTGTCCTCGTCGTACGGGCGCGCGGGGCAGAACCGCGCCGCCCTCTCCTCGACAGTCAGCGGAGCGGAGCTCGACGCTGACGGTCGCCGTCGGAAGGGAGGGGTGTTTGTGAGGGAGGTTTGGGAGGAAGGGGGAGGAATACAAGGATTTGGAGTGTGGATAGGTGGGACACCACTGTCACGGAGTGAAGGGGATGTGACAGTGGCGGCTAAGGGCCCCGGGGACGCATCCCTTGTACCGCTTCCTGGACGGAGACGTGTCCAGGGCGGCACCCCCTGGGGGAAACCTAACCTAACCTAACCTAACCTAACCTAACCTAACCTAACCTAACCTAACCTAACCTAACCTAACCTAACCTAACCTAACCTAACCTAACCTTTTTTTTTTTTTTTTTTTTTACATGGGGAAATGCGTTGCCGCACCGTCAGCCGCGAGGGGATGTCGCGGCCGGTGTGTGGGGCTCCCCCGACGCCGATTAATCAATACGACCGGCGCCGGGTATACCCACTAAAACCCCATGGGAGCCTTCTTCCGCAAGAGTGCCGGGGTCACGGTATGTAGCGTGAGCCTTGATCCGCGACCCCGGCGAGCGGTGGGCCGCCTCATAACCAGAGGCGGCCTCTCCTGTGTGGGGGCCGGGGAAGTGTTCCCCGGCCCTGAGAGGGTCGCGCGGCTACCTCTCGCGCCCTCTCGCGGCATAGTGCGGGCGGAGGCCTGACTGGGTCCCCGTGGCCTCGACGCCCGCTGCCGCTCGCCCGTGGCATTACCGCCACGGGCATTACTCCTGCCGCTCCCGCGGCGGCTGATGGTGTTGCCACCGCGGCTGCGGCCTGTCCGGCGCCATCCGGCTGGCCTTGACTTTTCTCCTGGTGGGCTTGGCCCCGCAGGACCTGGAGCCCACCTGGTGACCGGCTGGCCTGCCCGCGGCAGCGCACACGGGACAGTGCGGCTTCGCTGTGCAGGGGCCGGTCACCAGGTGACCGGCTTGTCCGCAGCGGTAGCAGTGGCCGCTGCGGTCCACCTCGGAGGTGCATGCCGCCGCCACGTGGCCAGCCTCGTGGCAGCGGAAGCACCTCTGGGTCCTGTGGGGCAGGGCCTTCACGGTGGCGGAAGACCAGCCCACCAGGAGTTTCGTCCCCTTCTCTGAGAAGTTTTTGGCAGCCGCCACCGGGCAGGCCACCACTGTCTGTCCCATCCCGTCTGGGCCGGGGCGGACTTTTGACGCCTTGATGCCCCCGGGGGGGGCATCCGGTGGTCCGCGCGATGGCAGCGGCCACGTCTCTCCTCCATGGACGTGATCGTCCAGGCCCGAGACGCGAAGACACACAGTCTTCTCGGGCCTGAGACACGCACGTCCTCGGGGTAGAGGACGGTCCGAAGTTGTTCGGCGAGGGCGTCAGCTTTGGGGGCGGTGTCGGCGCCAGGTAGCACCAGCATCCGCGCCCCAGTGCGCGCGCGCTTCAGCCGAACGCCGCCCTCTATCCCGAGGTCGGCCAGCCGGATGTTACTTTTCGCCTTGGAGAAGAGGTTCGCGTACGTGACCCCTCGTTCCGCCGCGCCTGGCTGTAGAGTCAGGACGACGGCGGCGGACTTCGGGGCGCGCAGGCGCGGCGACCTCTTCTCCTTGGCGGTTGTCTTCTTTGCAGGGGCGGGGAGGAGGAGGGGGGGGCTGCGAGGCCGGAGCCTGCGCCACGTCCCCCTTACCTTTCCCCCCGCGACCTCTTCTTCCTCGCCGCTGAGCGCGGGTGGGCTGCGCTGCAGCGGCGGTCGTGGCCGGTGGTGCCGCCGGACGACGGTGGGGCCTTGGTTTTGGCCCTCTCTTGCTGCCTACCGTCGTCCAGCTCTCGACCGCAGCTACAGCCGCGGGAGAGGGCGCCGGACAGGCGGGCGGTGGCGGGGTGGACTTCGCCACCGCCTTCTTCTTGCTGGCCCTCTGAGAGGGCAGCGGAGGGTACTCCTCCACCACCGGTGGCCCCAGGTGAGCTGGGCAGACTCGGTGGGGTTGTGGGTCTAGCTGGAGGAGCAGGGCTCGAGGCGCGGGCTGGCGACTGTGTGCCAGCTGTGCCGAGCGCAACTGCTCCTCCATGGCTGCGAACCTGCTCTCCATTGCGAGAGTTATGCGGTCCAGGTTCGCAGCCAACGCCGTTTCCAGATTTGGCGATGGGACTGGCGGCGCCACCGGGGCGCGCGGCCGCGTCACCTCCGCCTGGAGGCTCCTCAACTCGCTTCGGAGGTCGGCGATCTCTGCCTCCATGCGGCTGTTCGCCGCACGGAGCAGGGCGACCTCCTCGCTGTTGGTGCGAGTGAGGAGCTCTTCTGAGGCCTCCTGGATGGCGGCCGCTGCTTCCTTGAGTGCCTTCTGAAGGGTCCCTTTCAGACCCTTCGACACTTTGGCGACTCCAGTCACCACCGCCAACGAATCGGCGATCTGGCGCTGGAGGCCCTCGGCGTGAGCTACGCGAGCTTCGGGAGAGGCCTGGCTCGCGAGGGCGGGGCCGGTCTGCGACCTGGTCACCCTCGCGGTAGCCATAGCTGAGGCTCTCTCCACGATCTCCTTCTCGGTTTGGAGCTGTAGCTCCGCGCGTTGGGCCTCCACGAGCGCGCGCTTCGCGTCCGCTAGACCCACGTACTCCCCGTGGTGGGGGGCGGCCTCTGCCCCGTTTGGCTTCCGGCGCTTTGGCAGCAGCCGGAGGCCCTAGGCGGGGAGGGTGGACGAGGGGGCGTATCCCCTCTTCGTCGGACGACGTAAGAGGGGATAGGTCGTCTAAGGCCAGAAACTGCCTCAACCGCGTGTTGCGGGAGGCAGTCTGGCTTTGCCCTTCTCCCGCCGGCGCGGATGCAGCCGGGGCCTTTGGTGGGGCCTTATCAGGGGGGTCGTCTCTCTCTCGCCCTCGGATGGATCGGACGAGGAGACGAGGCGTCGTCTTCGTCAAGGGGCTGCGACCGCGTGGTGCGGGAGCCACCTTGACCACTCTTCGGTTCCTCTGCCGGCAGATGAGATCGCCGAGAGGAACCGCGAGTAAAACGTTTTTCTCCGCCCTTCGCGGGCCCTTTCGTGTTGGGTTTTTTGTTGGGCCTTCTCGGGCCCCTCCCTACATCAACTCCGCCCTTCGCGGGCACTGCGTCGGGTGGTTTTTGTTTTTTTTTTGAGTCAGCCATTTTTGTTCCCACGAGTCGTTAACTTTTTATAACATAAAAACTGGGTGTGGTCCGCAGTAGCGACCGGGTTTACCCCCCGGCCTCAAACAGCTCGCCCTGCGCCGCAGCTTAGGTATTAGGGGATTTTTTATTGAGGTTTTCATCCTCTTGGGCCAGCCAATTAAGGCAGGCCCCGCGGTCCCGTGTGGCCGCGAGACGTGACCACGACACCACACGGGATAACGCTCGGCGGTAGTGCCCATCTCTGGGCTCCGCCGCCACTGTCCCGCCGCCACTGTCATCTCGTCCGGGCGCGCGGGGCAGAACCGCGCCGCCCTCTCCTCGACAGTCCAGCGGAGCGGAACTCGACGCTGACGGTCGCCGTCGGAAGGGAGGGTGTTTGTGAGGGAGGTTTGGGAGGAAGGGTAGGAATACAAGGATTTGGAGTGTGGATAGGTGGGACACCACTGTCACGGAGTGAAGGGGGGATGTGACAGTGGCGGCTAAGGGCCCCGGGGACGCATCCCCTTGTACCGCTTCCTGGACGGAGACGTGTCCAGGGCGGCACCCCTGGGGAAACCTAACCTAACCTAACCTAACCTAACCTAACCTAACAACCTAACCTAACCTAACCTAACCTAACCTAACCTAACCTAACCTAACCTAACCTAACCTTTTTTTTTTTTTTTTTTTTTTTACATGGGGAAATGCGTTGCCGCACCGTCAGCCGCGAGGGGATGTCGCGGCCGGTGTGTGGGGCTCCCCGACGCCGATTAATCAATACGACCGGCGCCGGGTATACCCACTAAAACCCCATGGGAGCCTTCTTCCGCAAGAGTGCCGGGGTCACGGTATGTAGCGTGAGCCTTGATCCGCGACCCCGGCGAGCGGTGGGCCGCCTCATAACCAGAGGCGGCCTCTCCTGTGTGCGGGCCGGGGAAGTGTTCCCCGGCCCTGAGAGGGTCGCGCGGCTACCTCTCGCGCCCTCTCGCGGCATAGTGCGGGCGGAGGCCTGACTGGGTCCCCCGTGGCCTCGACGCCCGCTGCCGCTCGCCCGTGGCATTACCGCCACGGGCGTTACTCCTTGCCGCTCCCCGCGGCGGCTGATGGTGTTGCCGCCGCGGCCGCGGCACTGTCCGGCGCCATACGGCTGGCCTTCTTACTCCTGGTGGGCTTCCGGGATCCGCAGGATCCCCCACCCAGCTGGTGACCGGCAGGCCTGCCCGCGGCCTCGCACACGGAGCAGTGCGGTTTCGCGGTGCAGGGGCCGGTCACCAGGTGCCCGGCTTTACCGCAGCGATAGCAGAAATCGCTGCGGTCCACCTCAGAGGTGCATCCCGCCGCCACATGCCCGAGCTCATGGCAGCGGAAGCACCTCTGTGCGCGATGGGGGAGGGCCTCGACCGTGGCTGAGGCCCAGCCCACCAGGAGTTTCGTCTCCTTCTTCATCAGTGTCTTGGCGGCTGCCACCGGGCAGGCCACCACCGTCGTGCCCGCCCCGTCTGGTCCGGGGCGGACTTTGGACGCCTTGATGCTGTCACTGG
Organism: Dendrolimus houi; assembly: GCA_039645545.1. Classification (NCBI taxonomy): domain Eukaryota; kingdom Metazoa; phylum Arthropoda; class Insecta; order Lepidoptera; family Lasiocampidae; genus Dendrolimus; species Dendrolimus houi. The sequence goes on from CM077131.1 coordinate 22,379, forward strand.
AGCATCCGGTGGTCCGCGCGATGGCAGCGGCCACGTCGTCTGCTTCGGTGGTGTCGTCCAGGCCCGAGACGCGAAGACACACAGTCTTCTCAGGCCTGGACACACGCACATCCTCGGCGTTGAGGACGGTGCGTAGGCTCGCGGCAAGGGCGTCAGCCTGGGGGGCGCTAGTGGCGCCAGGCACCACCAGCATCCGCGCCCCAGTGCGCGCACGCTTGAGCCGGAGCCCGCCCTCAATGCCGAGGTCGGCCAGCCGTATGTTGGCTTTGGCCCGGGACAGGAGGTTCGCGTACGTCACGCCTCTCTCCTCCGCGCCTGACTGCATGGTCAGTACGACGGCGGAGGATTTCGGCGGACGCAAGCGCGGCGCCTTCCTGCCCCTGGCCCTTTTCTCCTTTGTGGGTGGGGAGGAGGAGGGGGGGGGCTGCGAGGCCGGAGCCTGCGCCACATCCCCCTTTCCTTTTCCCCCGCGCCCCCTTCCTCTTTTCCGCCTCGCGCGGGTGGGCTGCGCGTTGGCGGCAGCCGTGGCCGGTTGGTTGCCGGACGACGGTGGGGGCTTGCTTTTCGCCCTCTTCTTGCTGACCGTCGTCGTCAGCCCTTCTCGGCGCGCGGATGCGGTCGCGGGAGGGGGCGCCGGACAGGCATTTGGGGGCGGTACTGATGCCGCCGTCTCCGTCGATTCCCTCCTCGATGGAAGAGGAGGAGGAATTCTTCCGCCAAGCGCCCAGAGATGAGCGAGGGGCTTGGCGGGGTCGTCCTGGAGGAGCGGGCCTTGGCGATAGGGCCGGTCCGGGTGGTGGTGCCGGCCTCGCGGGCTGGAGTCGCTCCTCCATGGCCGCAAACCTGGTCTCCATCAGGAGAATGAGACGGTCCAGGTCTGCGGCCGTCGTCGTCGGTGGTGGTGTGGGCTCTGGCGGTGGTGGTGGCGCGGGGCGGACGGGCCCGGCGCGAGCTTCGGCGAGCTCCGAGCGGATGCTCGCCAATTCGCGGCGCAGGTCCGCCAGCTCCGCCTCCATGCGGCGGTTCGCCGCACGGAGCAGAGCGACCTCCTCGGTGTCGGTGCGGCTCAGGAGCTCGTCTGAGGCCTCCTGAACCGACGACACCGCCTCCTTAGGGCCTTTTGGAGGGTGCCCTTAAGGCCCTTTGACACTTTGGCCACTCCGGCCACCACCGCCAACGAGTCGGCGATCTGGCGCTGGAGGCCCTCGGCGTGCTCCTTGCGAGAGGACTCGGGAGGGGCCTGGCCCGCGGGGGTACCACCGGTCTTGGACCTAGTGACCCTCGCGGTCGCCATTAGTCGGGCCTTCTCCACGATGTCCTTCTCGCTTTGGAGCTCCATCTCCGCGCGTTGGGCCTCCACGAGCGCCCGCTTGGCGTCCGCCAGACCCACGTATTCCCCCGTGGTTGGGGACGTCCTCTGCCCCGCTTGGCATCCGGCGCTTTGGCAGCCGGTGCCTTGGGCGGGGGTAAAGTCGGGGGGGACTATGCCCTCTTCGTCGGACGACGACGTGGTGTGAGGTCGTCAAGAGCCAGGTACTGCCTCAACCGCTCGTTGCGGGGGCAGCCTGGCTCTTGCCCTTCCCCGCCGGTGCTTTCGCAGCCGGGGCCTTTGGTGGGGCCTTATCGGGGGGTCCGTCCTCTCCTCGCCCTCGGATGAGCTGGGCGAGGAGATGTCCTCCTGGTCGATCGGCTGCGACCGCGTGGTGCGGGAGCCAGATTGACCACTCTTCGGTTCCTCGACCGGCAGCGAGATCGCCGAGAGGAACCGAGAGTAAAAAGTTTTCGCCGCCCTTCTTCGGGCCCTTTCGTGTTGGGTGGTTTTGGTGGGCCTTCTCGGGCCCCTCTCCTGCATCGACTACGCCCTTCGCGGGCACGACGTCGGTTTTGGGTTTTTTTTTTTTGAGCATCCATTTTTGTTCCCACGAGTAAAAACATTCTTAACATAAAAACGGGGTGGTTCGCAGTAGCGACCGGGTTTGCCCCCCGGCCATTCACCTCTCGCCCTGCGCCGCAGCTTAGGTTAGGGGATTTTTTATTGAGGTGCTCATCCTCTTGGGCCGGCCAATTAAGGCAGGCCCCGCGGTCCCGTGTGGCCGCGAGACGTGACCACGACACCACACGGGATAACGCTCGGCGGTAGTGCCCCATCTCTGGGCCCGCCGCCACTGTCCTCGTCCTACGGGCGCGCGGGGCAGAACCGCGCCGCCCTCTCTCTCGACAGTCAGCGGAGCGGAACTCGACGCAGACTGTCGCCGTCGGATGGGAGGGGTGTTTGTGAGGAGGTTTGGGAGGAAGGGGAGGGAATACAAGGATTTGGAGTGTGGATAGGTGGGACACCACTGTCACGGAGTGAAGGGGGGATGTGACAGTGGCGGCTAAGGGCCCCGGGGACGCATCCCCTTGTACCGCTTCCTGGACGGAGACGTGTCCAGGGCGGCACCCCTGGGGACGCATCCTAACCTGTAACCTAACCTAACCTAACCTAACCTAAGGGCGGCTAACCTAACCTAACCTAACCTAACCTAACCTAACCTAACCTAACCTTTTATTTTTTACATGGGGAAATGCATTGCCGCACCATCAGCCGCGCCGGGGAGGTCGCGGCCGGTGTGTGGGGCTCCCCCGACGCCGATTAATCAATACGACCGGCGCCGGGTATACCCACTAAAACCCCATGGGAGCCTTCTTCCGCAGGAGTGCCGGGGTCACGGTATGTAGCGTGAGCCTTGATCCGCGACCCCGGCGAGCGGTGGGCCGCCTCATAACCAGAGGCGGCCTCTCCTGTGTGCGGGCCGGGGATGGTGTTCCCGGCCCTGAGAGGGTCGCGCGGCTTCCTCTCGCGCCCTCTCGCGGCATGGTGCGGGCGGAGGCCTGTCTAGTCCCCGAGGCCTCGACGCCCGCTGCCGCTCGCCCGTGGCCTTACCGCCACGGGCCTTACTCCTTGCCGCTTCCCGCGGCGGCTGATGGTGTTGCCGCCGCGGCCGCGGCCTTGTCCGGCGCCATACGGCTGGCTGCCTGGCGATTACTCCTGGTGGGCTTGGCCCCGCAGGACCTGGAGCCCACCTGATGACCGGCCGGTTTGCCCGCGGCTTCTTCGCACAGAGCGCAGTGCGGCTTCGCGGTGCAGGGGCCGGTCACCAGATGGCCGGCTTTTCCGCAGCGGTAGCAGTGACCGCTGCGGTCCACCTCTGAGGTGCACATCGCCGCCACGTGACCAGCAGCGTGGCAGCGGTAGCACCTCTGGGTCCTGTGAGGCAGGGCCTTCACTAGGGCGGAAGTCCAGCCCACCAGGAGTCTCGTTCCAGCTGTAAGAAGCTTTTTGGCGGCCGCCACCGGGCAGGCCACCACCGTCTGGCCCATCCCATCTGGGCCGGGACGGGCCGTTGACGCCTTGATGCTCCCGTAGGAGCATCCCGTGGTCCGCGCGATGGCGGCGGCCACATCTTCTGCGTGCACGTGATCGTCCAGGCCCGAGACGCGAAGACACACAGTCTTCTCGGGCCTGGTCACGCGCACGTCCTCGGGATAGAGTTCGGTCCTCAGTTGTTCGGCGAGGGCGTCGGCCTTGGGGGCACTGTCGGCGCCAGGAAGCACCAACATTCGCGCCCCCGTGCGCGCCCTCTTGAGCCGAAGGCCGCCCTCGATCCCGAGGTCAGCCAGCCGTATTCTGGATTTCGCCTTCGAGAAGAGGTTCGCGTACGTAACCCCTCGTTCCGCCGCGCCTGGCTGTAAAGTCAGGATGACGGCGGCGGACTTCGGGGGACGCAATCGCGGAACCTTCTTCTCGAGAGGCTTTTTCTTCTTTTGGGGGGGGGGGGGGGGGGGGGCTGCGAGGATGGCTCCTGCGCCTTCTTACCCTTCCCCCTCTTTCGTCCTCCTCTGTTCCCCCGCCGCCTCGCGCTATCAGCAGCGTCAGCGACGGGGGGCGCGGCCGATGGGGCGTTGGCCGACGGTGCCTTGCCCTTACGGGGTCTCCTCTTGCTCACCGTCGTCCAGCCCTCTCCGGCCGCAGCCGAGGGAGGGGGGGCGCCGGACAGGCGGGCGGTGGTGGGGTGGACGTCACCACCGCCGTCTCCAAACTGGCCCTTTGGGAGGGCAGTGGGGTACTCCACAGCCGAGAGCCGCAGCATGCTGGGCGAGCTCGGCTGGGAGGTGGGCCTAGCTGGGGAGCGGGGCTCGGGGTTGTGACCGAGCGCACTCGCTCCTCCATGGCCGCGAACCGACTCTCCATTAGGAGAGTCAATCGGTCGAGGTTCGCGGCCATCACCGACTCCGTGTTGGGCGGGGCTGGCGGCGCGGCTTCTGCGCGCGGCCGCACAACCTCCGCCTGGAGGCTCCTGAGCTCGGAACGGAGGTCAGCGATCTCTGCCTCCATGCGGCTGTTTGCCGCACGGAGCAGGGCGACCTCCTCGCTGGAGGTGCGGCTCAGGAGCTCCTCCGAGGCCTCCCGGATGGCCGCCACGGCCTCCTTTAGGGCCTTCTGGAGTGTCCCCTTCAGGCCCTTGGAGACTTTGGCCACCCCGGCCACCACCGCCAAGGAGTCGGCGATCTGCTGCTGCAGGCCCTGCGCGTGAGCTGCACGGGCCTCTGGAGCGGCCTGGCTGGTCGCGAGGGCGGGAATGGTCCTGAACCTCGTCGCCCTCGCGGTAGCCATTGATGAGGCACGCTCCACGATCTCCTTTTCGCTCGCGAGCTCTCCAGCTCAGCGCGCTGGGCCTGCACAAGCGCCTGCTTGGCAGCAGCTAGGCCCACGTACTCCCCCTGTTGTGGGGACGGCCTCTGCCCCGCTTGGCGTCCGGCGCTGGCTGCTGCCGGGGCCTTGGCAGGGGTCTTAGGGGGCGGTCTTTCGTCGTCCTCGTCGGTGCTTGACGCCAGGGGAGACGAGTCGTCAAACACCATGTCCGGCAGTCGCAGCCGCAGCCTGTCTCGGCGGGCGGCCGACTTGCTCCTCTTGCCCTTCCCCTCCGACCCTTTGGGGGCCGGGGCCTTTGGTGGGGCCTGAACAGGGGGCTACCGTGTCCTCGTCCCCGGATGGGTCGGACGAGGACACGTAATCCACTCTCAAGTGGCTGCGACCGCAGTGTGCGGGAGCCAGCTTGTTTGGAAGAGAGACTCGGCGCTTCCGCCGGCGAGGAGATCGCCGACAGGAAGCGCGAGTAAAGCGTTTTCTACTCCGCCCTTCGCGGGCCCTTTCGCGTTGTTTTTGCCCTTCACGGGCACGTCTCCTACATCAACTCCGCCCTTCTCAGGCACTACGTCTTTTTTTTGGGTTTGATTTAGAATCTGCCATTTTTGTTCCCACGAGTCTAACATTTTATAAAGAAAAAACGGGTGTGGTCCGCAGTAACGACCGGGTTTACCCCCCGGCCTCAAAAGCCTCTCGCCCTGCGCCGCAGCTTAGGTTTAGGGGATTTTTTATTGAGGTGCTCATCCTCTTGGGCCAGCCAATTAAGGCAGGCCCCGCGGTCCCGTGTGGCCGCGAGACGTGACCACGACACCACACGGGATAACGCTCGGCGGTAGTGCCCATCTCTGGGCCCGCCGCCACTGTCCCGCCGCCGTCCGGGCGCGCGGGGCAGAACCGCGCCGCCCTCTCCTCGACAGTCAGCGGAGCGGAGCTCGACGCTGACGGTCGCCTCGGAAGGGAGGGGTGTTTGTGAGGGAGGTTTGGAAGGAAGGGGGGTAGGAATACAAGGATTTGGAGTGTGATAGGTGGGACACCACTGTCACGGAGTGAAGGGGGATGTGACAGTGGCGGCTAAGGGCCCCGGGGACGCATCCCTTACCCGCTTCCTGGACGGAGACGTGTCCAGGGCGGCACCCCCTGGGGAAACCTAACCTAACCTAACCTAACCTAACCTAACCTAACCTAACCTAACCTAACCTAACCTAACCTAACCTAACCTAACCTAACCTAACCTAACCTAACCTAACCTAACCTTTTTTTTTTTTTTTTTTTTTTTTTTTTTTACATGGGGAAATGCGTTGCCGCACCGTCAGCCGCGAGGGGGATGTCGCGGCCGGTGTGTGGGGCTCCCCCGACGCCGATTAATCAATACGACCGGCGCCGGGTATACCCACTAAAACCCCATGGGAGCCTTCTTCCGCAAGAGTGCCGGGGTCACGGTATGTAGCGTGAGCCTTGATCCGCGACCCCGGCGAGCGGTGGGCCGCCTCATAACCAGAGGCGGCCTCTCCTGTGTGCGGGCCGGGGGTGGTGTTCCCCGGCCCTGAGAGGGTCGCGCGGCTACCTCTCGCGCCCTCTCGCGGCATTAGTGCGGGCGGAGGCCTGCTGGATCCCCCGTGGCCTCGACGCCCGCTGCCGCTCGCCCGTGGCCTTACCGCCACGGGCATTACTCCTTGCCGCTACCCGCGACGGCTGGTGGTGTTGCCGTCGCGGCCGCGGCCTTGTCCGGCGCCGTCCGGCTGGCCTGGACCTTCCTCCTGGTGGGCTTCCGCCTTCCACAGGACCTCGACCCCAGCTGGTGACCGGCCGGCCTGCCCGCGGCCTCGCACACAGAGCAGTGCGGTTTCGCAGAGCAGGGGCCGGTCACCAGGTGACCGGCTTTTACCGCAGCGGTAGCATTCGCCGCTGCGGTCCACCTCAGAGGTGCATCATCCCGCCGCCACGTGCCCAGCCTCGTGGCAGCGGATAGCACCTCTGGGTGCGATGGGGAGGGCCTCTACCGTGGCTGAGGCCCAGCCCACCAGGAGTTTCGTCTCCTTCCTCAGGAGCTTTTTGGCGGCCGCCACCGGGCAGGCCACCACCGTCTGGCCCATCCCGTCTGGTCCGGGACGGACTTTGACGCCTTGATGCTCCCTACGAGCATCCGGTGGTCCGCGCGATGGCAGCGGCCACGTCCTCTCGTGTCGCGTGGTGTCGTCCAGGCCCGAGACGCGAAGACACACAGTCTTCTCGGGCCTGGAGACACGCACGTCCTCGGCGTTGAGGACGGTCCGTAGTTGGCGGGCCAGGGCGTCAGCCTTGGGGGCGCTAGTGGCGCCAGGCAGCACCAGCATCCGCGCCCCAGTGCGCGCCATCGCTTGAGCCGGAGCCCGCCCTCAATCCCGAGGTCGGCCAGCCGTATTTTGGCTTTTCGCCCGGGAGAAGAGGTTCGCGTACGTCACCCCTCGTTCCGCCGCGCCTGGCTGTAGAGTCAGTCAGACGACGGCGGCGGACTTCGGGGACGCAATCGCGGCGACCTCTTCTCCTTGGCTGCTGTCTCTCTTTTTGGGCGCTGGGGGGGGAGGGGGGGCTGCGAGGCCGGAGCCTGCGCCACGTCCCCTTTCCTTTCCCCTGCGGCCTCTTCCTCCTCGCCGCCTGCGCGGGTGGGCTGCGCGCGGCGGCAGTCGTGGCCGGTTGTGCGCCGGACGACGGCGGGGCCTTGCTTTGGCCCTCTTCTTGCGGCCTACCGTCGTCCAGCCCTCGACCGCGGCTGCGGCCGCGGGAGGGGGGAGGGGCGCCGGACAGGCACTTGGGGGCGACATGGATGTCGCCGTCTCCGACGATTCCCTCCTCGATGGAAGAGGAGGGAATTTCCGCCAAGCGCCCAGAGATGAGCGAGGGGCTTGGCGGGGTCGTCCTGGGAGGAGCGGGCCTTGGCGATGGGGCCGGTCCGGGTGGTGGTGCCGGCCTCGCGGGCTGGAGTCGCTCCTCCATGGCCGCAAACCTGGTCTCCATCAGGAGAATGAGACGGTCCAGGTCTGCGGCCGTCGTCGTCGGTGGTGGTGTGGGCTCTGGCGGTGGTGGTGGCGCGGGGCGGACGGGCCCGGCGCGAGCTCGGCGAGCTCCGAGCGGATGCTCGCCAGCTCGCGGCGCAGGTCCGCCAGCTCCGCCTCCATGCGGCGATTCGCCGCACGGAGCAGAGCGACCTCTTCGGTGTCGGTGCGGCTCAGGAGCTCGTCTGAGGCCTCCTGAACCGCCGACACCGCCTCCTTAAGGGCCTTTGGAGGGTGCCCTTAAGGCCCTTTGACACTTTGGCCACTCCGGCCACCACCGCCAACGAGTCGGCGATCTGGCGCTGGAGGCCCTCGGCGTGCTCCTGCGAGAGGACTCGGAGAGGCCTGGCCCGCGAGGGGGGACCGGTCTTGACCTCTAGTGACCCTCGCGGTCGCCATTAGTCGGGCCTTCTCCACGATGTCCTTCTCGCTTTGGAGCTCCATCTCCGCGCGTTGGGCCTCCACGAGCGCCTTTTTGGCGTCCGCCAGACCCACGTATTCCCCCGTGGTAGGGGGGGCCTCCTCTGCCCCGCTTGGCATCCGGCGCTTTGGCAGCCGGAGGCCTTGGGCGGGGGCTTAAAGTCGAGGGGCAGTATCCTCTCTCGTCGGACGACGTAGAGGGTGAGGTCGTCCAGAGCCAGGTACTGCCTCATCCGCTCGTTGCGGGGGCAGCCTGGCTCTTTTGCCCTTCCCCTTTTGGGAGGCGCTTTCCTTGCCGGGGCCTTTGGTGGGGCCTTATCAGGGGGGATTGTGGAGGCTCTCCTCGTCCTCGGATGGTAGTCGGACGAGGAGACGTCGTCGTCGGAGACACTCTCAGTCGCGGCTGCGACCGCGTGGTGCGGGAGCCACCTTTGACTACTTTCGGTTCCTCCGGCGGCAGCGAGATCGCCGAGAGGAACCGGGAGTAAAAGTTTCTTCTCTCCCCCTTCTTCGGGCCCTTTCGTGTTGGGTGGTTGGTGGTGGCCCTTCTCGGGCCCCTCTCCTACATCGACTACGCCCTTCGCGGGCACTGCGTCGGTTTTTTGGTTTTGATTTTTAAATTTCCATTTTTGTTCCCACGAGTACTTAAACTTTTTCAACAAAAAAAACGGGGTGTGGTCCGCAGTAGCGACCGGGTTTGCCCCCCGGCCATCAAAACCTCTCGCCCTGCGCCGCAGCTTAGGTTATTAGGGATTTTTTATTGTGGTGCTCATCCACTTGGGCCAGCCACTGAAGGCAGGCCCCGCGGTCCCGTGTGGCCGCGAGACGTGACCACGGCACCACACGGGATAACGCTCGGCGGTAGTGCCCATCTCTGGGCCCGCCGCCACTGTCCCGCGTCAAACGGGCGCGCGGGGCAGAACCGCGCCGCCCTCTCCTCGACAGTCAGCGGAGCAGAGCTCGACGCTGACGGTCGCCGTCGGATGGGAGGGGTGTTTGTGAGGGAGGTTTGGGAGGAAGGGGTAGGGAATACAAGGATTTGGAGTGGATAGGTGGGACACCACTGTCACGGAGTGAAGGGGGGATGTGACAGTGGCGGCTAAGGGCCCCGGGGACGCATCCCCTTGTACCGCTTCCTGGACGGAGACGTGTCCAGGGCGGCACCCCCTGGGGAAACCTAACCTAACCTAACCTAACCTAACCTAACCTAACCTAACCTAACCTAACCTAACCTAACCTAACCTAACCTAACCTAACCTAACCTAACCTAACCTTTTTTTTTTTTTTTTTTTTTTTTTTACTGGGGAAATGCATTGCCGCACCATCAGCCGCGCCGGGGAGGTCGCGGCCGGTGTGTGGGGCTCCCCCGACGCCGATTAATCAATACGACCGGCGCCGGGTATACCCACTAAAACCCCATGGGAGCCTTCTTCCGCAGGAGTGCCGGGGTCACGGTATGTAGCGTGAGCCTTGATCCGCGACCCCGGCGAGCGGTGGGCCGCCTCATAACCAGAGGCGGCCTCTCCTGTGTGCGGGCCGGGGATGGTGTTCCCGGCCCTGAGAGGGTCGCGCGGCTTCCTCTCGCGCCCTCTCGCGGCATGGTGCGGGCGGAGGCCTGTCTAGTCCCCGAGGCCTCGACGCCCGCTGCCGCTCGCCCGTGGCCTTACCGCCACGGGCCTTACTCCTTGCCGCTTCCCGCGGCGGCTGATGGTGTTGCCGCCGCGGCCGCGGCCTTGTCCGGCGCCATACGGCTGGCTGCCTGGCGATTACTCCTGGTGGGCTTGGCCCCGCAGGACCTGGAGCCCACCTGATGACCGGCCGGTTTGCCCGCGGCTTCGCACAGAGCGCAGTGCGGCTTCGCGGTGCAGGGGCCGGTCACCAGATGGCCGGCTTTTCCGCAGCGGTAGCAGTGACCGCTGCGGTCCACCTCTGAGGTGCACATCGCCGCCACGTGACCAGCAGCGTGGCAGCGGTAGCACCTCTGGGTCCTGTGAGGCAGGGCCTTCACTAGGGCGGAGGTCCAGCCCACCAGGAGTCTCGTTCCAGCTGTCAGAAGCTTTTTGGCGGCCGCCACCGGGCAGGCCACCACCGTCTGGCCCATCCCATCTGGGCCGGGACGGGCCGTTGACGCCTTGATGCTCCCGTAGGAGCATCCCGTGGTCCGCGCGATGGCGGCGGCCACATCTTCTGCGTGCGCGTGATCGTCCAGGCCCGAGACGCGAAGACACACAGTCTTCTCGGGCCTGGTCACGCGCACGTCCTCGGATAGAGTTCGGTCCTCAGTTGTTCGGCGAGGGCGTCGGCCTTGGGGGCACTGTCGGCGCCAGGAAGCACCAACATTCGCGCCCCCCAGTGCGCGCCCTCTTGAGCCGAAGGCCGCCCTCGATCCCGAGGTCAGCCAGCCGTATTCTGGATTTTCGCCTTCGAGAAGAGGTTCGCGTACGTAACCCCTCGTTCCGCCGCGCCTGGCTGTAAAGTCAGGATGACGGCGGCGGACTTCGGGGACGCAATCGCGGAACCTTCTTCTCGAGAGGCTTGGTCTTCTTTTGGGGCGGGGGGAGGGGAGGGGAGGCTGCGAGGATGGCTCCTGCGCCTTCTTACCCTTCCCCTCTTTCGTCCTCCTCTGTTCCCCGCCGCCTCGCGCTATCAGCAGCGTCAGCGACGGGGGGGCGGCCGATGGGGCGTTGGCCGACGGTGCCTTGCCCTTTACGGGGTCTCCTTTTGCTCACCGTCGTCCAGCCCTCTCCGGCCGCAGCCGAGGGAGGGGGGGCGCCGGACAGGCGGGCGGTGGTGGGGTGGACGTCACCACCGCCGTCTCCAAACTGGCCCTTTGGGAGGGCAGTGGGGGGTACTCCACAGCCGACAGCCTCATGATGCTGGGCGAGCTCGGCTGGGAGGTGGGCCTAGCTGAGGGCCGGGGCTCGGGGTTGTGACCGAGCGCACTCGCTCCTCCATGGCCGCGAACCGACTCTCCATTAGGAGAGTCAACGGTCGAGGTTCGCGGCCATCACCGACTCCGTGTTGGGCGGGGCTGGCGGCGCGGCTTCTGCGCGCGGCCGCACAACCTCCGCCTGGAGGCTCCTGAGCTCGGAACGGAGGTCTGCGATCTCTGCCTCCATGCGGCTGTTTGCCGCACGGAGCAGGGCGACCTCCTCGCTGGAAGTGCGAGTCAGGAGCTCCTCCGAGGCCTCCCGCATGGCGGCCACGGCCTCCTTTAGGGCCTTCTGGAGTGTGCCCTTCAGGCCCTTGGAGACCTTGGCCACCCCGGCCACCACCGCCAAGGAGTCGGCGATCTGCTGCTGCAGGCCCTGCGCGTGAGCTGCACGGGCCTCGGGAGCGGCCTGGCTCGCGAGGGCGGGACCGGTCCTGACCTCGTCGCCCTCGCGGTGGCCATTGATGAGGCACGCTCCACGATCTCCTTTTCGCTTATGAGCTCAAGCTCAGCGCGCGCGCTGGGCCTGCACAAGCGCCTGCTTGGCAGCAGCTAGGCCCACGTATTCCCCTGTTGTGGGGGGACGGCCTCTGCCCCGCTTGGCGTCCGGCGCTGTAGCTGCCGGGGCCTTAGCAGGGGTCTTAGGGGCGGTCTTTCGTCGTCCTCGTCGGTGCGACGACGCCAGGGGAGACGAGTCGTCGAAACACCATGTCGGGCAGTCGCAGCCGCAGCCTGTCTCGGCGGGCGGCCGACTTGCTCCTCTTGCCCTTCCCCTCCGACCCTTTGGGGCCGGGGGGCTTTGGTGGGGGGGCTGGACAGGGGGCTACCGTGTCCTCGTCCCCGGATGGGTCGGACGAGGACACGTAATCCACCTCAGAGTGGCTGCGACCGCAGTGTGCGGGAGCCAGCTTCTTTGAGGAGAACTCGGCGCTTCCGCCGGCGAGGAGATCGCCGACGAGGAAGCGCGAGTAAAAGTCTTCTCTGCTCCGCCCTTCTTCGGGCCCTTTCGTGTCGTGTTTGCCCTTCTCGGGCTCTCTCCTACGTCAACTCCGCCCTTCTCGGGCACTACGTCTTTGGGGGTTTTTTTTTTTGTAGTTCCATTTTTGTTCCCACGAGTCTTAAAAACATTTCATCATGAAAAACAGGGTGTGGTCCGCAGTAATGACCGGGTTTACCCCCCGGCCTCAAACCTCTCGCCCTGCGCCGCAGCTTAGGTTTAGGGGATTTTTTATTGAGGTGCTCATCCTCTTGGGCCAGCCAATGAAGGCAGGCCCCGCGGTCCCGTGTGGCCGCGAGACGTGACCACGGCACCACACGGGATAACGCTCGGCGGTAGTGCCCAGTCAGAGCTCTCGCCCCACTGCTGTGCCGTCGCCACACAACGTCGTGCGGGCGCGCGGGGGACAGAACCGCGCCGCCCTCTCCTCGACAGCCAGCGGAGCAGAGCTCGACGCTGGCGGTCGCCGTCGGAAGGGAGGGGTGTTTGTGAGGGAGGTTTGGAAGGAAGGGGAGGAATACAAGGATTTGGAGTGGATAGGTGGGACACCACTGTCACGGAGTGAAGGGGGGATGTGACAGTGGCGGCTAAGGGCCCCGGGGACGCATCCCCTTGTACCGCTTCCTGGACGGAGACGTGTCCAGGGCGGCACCCCCTGGGGAACCTAACCTAACCTAACCTAACCTAACCTAACCTAACCTAACCTAACCTAACCTAACCTAACCTAACCTAACCTAACCTAACCTAACCTAACCTAACCTAACCTTTTTTTTTTTTTTTTTTTTTTTTTTTTTTTTACATGGGGAAATGCGTTGCCGCACCGTCAGCCGCGAGGGGGATGTCGCGGCCGGTGTGGGGCTCCCCCCGACGCCGATTAATCAATACGACCGACGCCGGGTATACCCACTAAAACCCCATGGGAGCCTTCTTCCGCAAGAGTGCCGGGGTCACGGTATGTAGCGTGAGCCTTGATCCGCGACCCCGGCGAGCGGTGGGCCGCCTCATAACCAGAGGCGGCCTCTCCTGTGTGCGGGCCGGGGATGGTGTTCCCCGGCCCTGAGAGGGTCGCGCGGCTACCTCTCGCGCCCTCTCGCGGCATTAGTGCGGGCGGAGGCCTGACTGGGTCCCCCGTGGCCTCGACGCCCGCTGCCGCTCGCCCGTGGCATTACCGCCACGGGCATTACTCCTGCCGCTGCTCCGCGGCGGCTGGTGTTGCCGCCGCCGCGGCCGCGGCCTTGTCCGGCGCCATCCGGCTGGCCTGGACTTTTTCTCCTGGTGGGCTTGGTCCCACAGGACCTGGACCCACCTGGTGACCGGCCGGCCTGCCCGCGGCCTCGCACACAGGGCAGTGCGGCTTCGCAGTGCAGGGGCCGGTCACCAGGTGACCGGCTTGTCCGCAGCGGTAGCAGTGCCCGCTGCGGTCCACCTCAGAGGTGCATCCCGCCGCCACGTGACCAGCCTCGTGGCAGCGGAAGCACCTCTGGGCGATGGGGAGGGCCTTCACGGTGGCGGAGGCCCAGCCCACCAGGAGTTTCGTCTCCTTCCTGAGAGGAGCTTTTTGGCGGCCGCCACCGGGCAGGCCACCACCGTCTGGCCCCCCCGTCTGGGCCGGGACGGACTTTTGACGCCTTGATGCTCCCAGGGGGCATCCGGTGGTCCGCGCGATGGCAGCGGCCACGTCCTCCTCGTGGACGTGATCATCCAGGCCCGAGACGCGAAGACACACAGTCTTCTCGGGCCTGGAGACACGCACGTCCTCGGGGTAGAGGACGGTGCGTAAGCTGTTCGGCGAGGGCGTCAGCTTTGGGGCGCTGTCGGCGCCAGGCAGCACCAACATCCGCGCCCCAGTGCGCGCACGCTTCAGCCCGAAGCCGCCCTCTATCCCGAGGTCGGCCAGCCGGATGTTGGCTTTTCGCCTTGGAGAAGAGGTTCGCGTACGTCACCCTCGTTCCGCCGCGCCTGGCTGTATGGTCAGGACGACGGCGGAGGACTTCGGGGACGCAGGCGCGGCGACCTCTTCTCCTTGGCGATTGTCTTCTTTTTGGGGGGGGGGGGGAGGGGGAGGGGGCTGCGAGGCCGGAGCCTGCGCCACGTCCCCCTTTTCCTTTCCCCCTGCGGCCTCTTCCTCCTCGCCGCTGAGCGCGGGTGGGCTGCGCTGCAGCGGCGGTCGTGGCCGGTGGGGTGCCGGACGACGGTGGGGCCTTGCTTTTGGCCCTCTTCTTCTTGCTGACCGTCGTCCAGCCCTCTCGACCGCAGCTGCGGCCGAGGGAGGGGGGGCGCCGGACAGGCAGGCGGTGGCGGGGTGGACTTCGATGCCGCCGTCTCTTCTGTCGATTCCTCTGGAGAGGGCAGCGGAGGGTACTCCTCCGCCACCGGTGGCCCAGGTGAGCTGAGCGAGGGGCTCGGCGGGGGTGTGGGTCTGGCTGGAGGAGCAGGGCTCGGCGATAGGGCCGGGCCAGGTGACTGTGCCAGCTGTGCGCCGCGCAGTCGCTCCTCCATGGCCGCGAACCTGCTCTCCATTGCGAGAGTTAGACGGTCCAGGTTCGCGGCCAACGCCGTCTCCATGGTTTGGCGGTGGTGGACTGGCGGCGCGCGGCGGGCCCGGCGCGCGGCCGCGTCAGCTCCGCCTGGAGGCTCCTCAGCTCGCTACGGAGGTCCGCGATCTCTGCCTCCATGCGGCTGTTCGCCGCACGGAGCAGGCGACGACCTCCTCGCTGTCGGTGCGGCTGAGGAGCTCTTCTGAGGCCTCCTGGATGGCCGCCACCGCCTCCTTGAGGGCCTTTGAAGGGTGCCCTTTCAGGCCCTTCGACACTTTGGCCACTCCAGGCACCACCGCCAACGAGTCGGCGATCTGTCGCTGGAGGCCCTCGGCGTGAGCTGCGCGAGCTTCGGGAGGGGCCTGGCTCGCGAGGGTACCACCGGTCTGAGACCTGGTCACCCTCGCGGTAGCCATTAGCTGAGGCCTTCTCCACGATCTCCTTCTCGGTTTGGAGCTCGAGCTCCGCGCGTTGGGCCTCCACGAGCGCCTTTTTGCGTCCGCCAGACCCACGTATTCCCCGTGGTGGGGGGCGGCCTCTGCCCCGCTTGGCATCCGGCGCTTTGGCAGCGGCCGGCCTTGGGCGGGGGGGACGTCGGGGCACTCCCCCTCCTCGTCGGACGACGACGAGGTGATAGGTCGTCGAGGCCAGGTACTGCCTCAACCGCTCGTTGCGGGGGCAGCCTGGCTGGCTTTGCCCTCCCTGCGCCGGCGGCGCTTTCGCAGCCGGGGCCTTTGGTGGGGCCTTATCAGGGGGGCCACCTCCTCGCCCTCGGATGGATCGGACGAGGAGACGTCGTCTACTTCGTCAAGGGGCTGCGACCGCGTGGTGCGGGAGCCAGATTGACCACTCTTCGGTTCCTCCGCCGGCAGCGAGATCGCCGAGAGGAACCGCGAGTAGTAAAAGTTTTTTCTCCGCCCTTCGCGGGCCCTTTCGTGTTGGGTTTAGGTTGGTTGGCCCTTCTCGGGCCTCTCTCTTCCTACATCAACTACCGCCCTTCGCGGGCACGACGTCGGTTGTGTTTTTGTTTTGAGTAAATCTTCCATTTTTGTTCCCACGAGTAAAAACTTTATCAACAAAAAACTGGGTGTGTGGTTCGCAGTAGCGACCGGGTTTACCCCCCGGCCATTCACCTCTCGCCCTGCGCCGCAGCTTAGGTTAGGGGGATTTTTTATTGAGGTGCTCATCCTCTTGGGCCGGCCAATTAAGGCAGGCCCCGCGGTCCCGTGTGGCCGCGAGACGTGACCACGACACCACACGGGATAACGCTCGGCGGTAGTGCCCATCTCTGGGCCCGCCGCCACTGTCCACGTCAAACGGGCGCGCGGGGCAGAACCGCGCCGCCCTCTCCTCGACAGCCAGCGGGCCGCGCCTCTCCTCTCGACGCTGACGGTCGCCGTCGGATGGGAGGGTGTTTGTGAGGAGCAAGTTTGGAAGGAAGGGAAGGAATACAAGGATTTGGAGTGGATAGGTGGGACACCACTGTCACGGAGTGAAGGGGGGATGTGACAGTGGCGGCTAAGGGCCCCGGGGACGCATCCCCTTGTACCGCTTCCTGGACGGAGACGTGTCCAGGGCGGCACCCCCTGGGGAAAACCTAACCTAACCTAACCTAACCTAACCTTTTTTTTTTTTTTTTTTACATGGGGAAATGCATTGCCGCACCATCAGCCGCGCCGGGGAGGTCGCGGCCGGTGTGTGGGGCTCCCCCGACGCCGATTAATCAATACGACCGGCGCCGGGTATACCCACTAAAACCCCATGGGAGCCTTCTTCCGCAGGAGTGCCGGGGTCACGGTATGTAGCGTGAGCCTTGATCCGCGACCCCGGCGAGCGGTGGGCCGCCTCATAACCAGAGGCGGCCTCTCCTGTGTGCGGGCCGGGGATGGTGTTCCCGGCCCTGAGAGGGTCGCGCGGCTACCTCTCGCGCCCTCTCGCGGCATAGTGCGGGCGGAGGCCTGTCTGGTCCCCGAGGCCTCGACGCCCGCTGCCGCTCGCCCGTGGCAGAGGCCGCCACGGGCGTTACTCCGTGCCGCTGGGCGCGGCGGCTGATGTTGTTGCCGCCGCGGCCGCGGCGTCCTGTCCGGCGCCTTACGGCTGGCCTTTTTTCTCCTGGTGGGCTTCCGGGATCCGCAGGACCCCCACCCATCTGGTGACCGGCCGGCCTGCCCGCGGCCTCGCACACAGAGCAGTGCGGCTTCGCGGTGCAGGGGCCGGTCACCAGGTGCCCGGCTTTACCGCAGCGATAGCAGAAATCGCTGCGGTCCACCTCAGAGGTGCATCCCGCCGCCACATGCCCGAGCTCATGGCAGCGGAAGCACCTCTGTGCGCGATGGGGGAGGGCCTCGACCGTGGCTGAGGCCCAGCCCACCAGGAGTTTCGTCCCTTCCTTCGTCAGAGACTTGGCAGCTGCCACCGGGCAGGCCACCACTGTCGTGCCCGCCCCGTCTGGACCGGGGCGGACTTTGGACGCCTTTATGCTCTCAACGGGGCATCCGGTGGTCCGCGCGATGGCAGCGGCCACGTCTTCTCCCTCTGTGGTGTCGTCCAGGCCCGAGACGCGGAGACACACACCTTCTTCTCAGGCCTGGACACACGCACGTCCTCGGCGTTGAGGACGGTGCGAAGGCTCGCGGCAAGGGCGTCGGCCTGGGGGCGCTGTGGCGCCAGGCACCACCAGCATCCGCGCCCCAGTGCGCGCGCTTTGAGCCGGAGCCCGCCCTCAATGCCGAGGTCGGCCAGCCGAATATTGGCTTTGGCCCGGGACAGGAGGTTCGCGTACGTCACGCCTCTCTCCTCCGCGCCTGACTGCATGGTCAGGACGACGGCGGAGGACTTCGGCGGACGCAAGCGCGGCGCCTTCTTCTCCCCGGCCCTTTCTCCTTTTGGGTGGGGGGGGGAGGAGGAGGGGGGGCTGCGAGGCCGGAGCCTGCGCCACATCCCCTTTCCTTTTCCCCGCGTCCTCTTCCTCTTTCCGCCTCGCGCGGGTGGTCTGCGCGTCGGCGGCGGCCGTGGCCGGTTGGTTGGCGGGCCGACGGTGGGGGGCCTTCTTTTCGCTCTCTTCTTGGCTGACCGTCGTCCAGCCCTCTCGGCCGCGGCCGCGGCTGGGGAGGGGGGCGCCGGACAGGCGGGCGGTGGCGGCGCAGGAGCCAGCGCCACCGCCGTCTCTGTTGAGTCCCTCTGAGGGAAGAGGAGGGGAACTCCTCCGCCGAGCGCCCAGAGATGAGCGAGGGGCTTGGCGGGGTCGTCCTGGGAGGAGCGAGCCTTGGCGAGGGGCCGGCATGGATGGGGTGCCGGCCGTGCGCGGGCGGAGTCGCTCCTCCATGGCCGCCTCACCTGACTCTCCATCCTCAGGAGAATAAGACGGTCCAGGTTCGCGGCCATCGTCGTTGGTGGTGGTGTTGGGCTGGCGGGGTGGGGCGCGGCGCGGACGGGCGGGCCGCGCGAGCCTCGGCGAGCTCCGAGCGGATGCTCGCCAGCTCGCGCGCAGGTCCGCGATCTCCGCCTCCATGCGGCGGTTCGCCGCACGGAGCAGGGCGACCTCCTCGGTGTCGGTGCGGCGTCAGGAGCTCCTCTGAGGCCTCCTGGATGGCGGCCACCGCCTCCTTTAGGGCCTTTGAGGGTGCCCTTCAGGCCCTTTGACACCTTGGCCACCTCCGGCCACCACCGCCAACGAGTCGGCGATCTGGCGCTGGAGGCCCTCGGCGTGCTCTCCGCGCCGGGACTCGGGAGGCCTGGCCCTTCGAGGGCGGGGCCGGTCTTGGACCTGGTCACCCTCGCGGTCGCCATTGTCGGGCTCTCTCCACGATCTCCTTTTCGCTTTGGAGCTCGAGCTCCGCGCGTTGGGCCTCCACGAGCGCCCTTTGGCGTCCGCCAGACCCACGTATTCCCCGGTGGTGTGGGGGACGGCCTCTGCCCCGCTTGGCATCCGGCGCTTTGGCAGCCGCCGGAGCCTTGGCGGGGGTTTGGTCGGGGATCTCCTCGTCCTCCTCGTCGGACGACGACGAGGACGAGGGTCGTCAAACATCAGGCCAGGTACTGCCTCAACCGCTCGTTGCGGGGGCAGCCTGGCTCCACTGGCCTTCCTTCCGCCGGTGCTTTCGCAGCCGGGGCCTTTGGTGGGGCCTTATCGGGGGGGCCGTCCTCTCCTCGCCCTCGGATGGGTCTGGACGAGGAGTCGTCGTCCAATCGGGCTGCGACCGCGTGGTGCGGGAGCCAGCTTGACCACTCTTCGGTTCCTCGCCGGCAGCGAGATCGCCGAGAGGAACCGGTAGTAAAGTCTTTTCGCCGCCCTTCGCGGGCCCTTTCGTGTTGGGGTTGCCCTTCTCGGGCCTCTCTGCGACATCGTCAACTACGCCCTTCGCGGGCACTTCGTCGGGGGTTTTGGTTTTTGTTTTGTGAGCATTCATTTTTGTTCCCACGAGTAAAAAACTTTTTTGTCATGAAAAAAGCGGTGTGGTCCGCAGTAACGACCGGGTTTACCCCCCGACCTCAAAGCCTCTCGCCCTGCGCCGCAGCTTAGGTTATTAGGGGATTTTTTATTGAGGTGCTCATCCTCTTGGGCCAGCCAATTAAGGCAGGCCCGCGGTCCCGTGTGGCCGCGAGACGTGACCACGACACCACACGGGATAACGCTCGGCGTAATGCACAGGACGAGACTCTCGCCCCACCACTGGGCCCGCCGCCACTGTCCACGTCGCGTCGGGCGCGCGGGGCAGAACACGCGCCCTCTCTCCTCGACGGTCCAGCGGAGCAGGGCTCGACGCTGACGGTCGCCGCGGATGGGAGGGGGCCTGTTTGTCGGAAGGAGGGGTGTTTGAAAGGAAGTTTGGAAGGGAAGGAATACAGGATTTGGAGTGGATAGGTGGGACACCACTGTCACGGAGTGAAGGGGGATGTGACAGTGGCGGCTAAGGGCCCCGGGGACGCATCCCCTGTACCGCTTCCTGGACGGAGACGTGTCCAGGGCGGCACCCCTGGGGAAACCTAACCTAACCTAACCTAACCTAACCTTTTAACCTAACCTAACCCCTAACCTAACCTAAACCTAACCTAACCTAACCTAACCTAACCTTGCATTGCCGCACCATCAGCCGCGCCGGGGAGGTCGCGGCCGGTGTGTGGGGCTCCCCGACGCCGATTAATCAATACGACCGGCGCCGGGTATACCCACTAAAACCCCATGGGAGCCTTCTTCCGCAGGAGTGCCGGGGTCACGGTATGTAGCGTGAGCCTTGATCCGCGACCCCGGCGAGCGGTGGGCCGCCTCATAACCAGAGGCGGCCTCTCCTGTGTGCGGGCCGGGGATGGTGTTCCCGGCCCTGAGAGGGTCGCGCGGCTTCCTCTCGCGCCCTCTCGCGGCATGGTGCGGGCGGAGGCCTGTCTAGTCCCCGAGGCCTCGACGCCCGCTGCCGCTCGCCCGTGGCCTTACCGCCACGGGCCTTACTCCTTGCCGCTTCCCGCGGCGGCTGATGGTGTTGCCGCCGCGGCTGCGGCCTTGTCCGGCGCCATACGGCTGGCTGCCTGGCGATTCCTCCTGGTGGGCTTGGCCCCGCAGGACCTGGAGCCCACCTGATGACCGGCCGGTTTGCCCGCGGCTTCGCACAGAGCGCAGTGCGGCTTCGCGGTGCAGGGGCCGGTCACCAGATGGCCGGCTTTTCCGCAGCGGTAGCAGTGACCGCTGCGGTCCACCTCTGAGGTGCACATCGCCGCCACGTGACCAGCAGCGTGGCAGCGGTAGCACCTCTGGGTCCTGTGAGGCAGGGCCTTCACTAGGGCGGAAGTCCAGCCCACCAGGAGTCTCGTTCCAGCTGTGAGAAGCTTTTTGGCGGCCGCCACCGGGCAGGCCACCACCGTCTGGCCCATCCCATCTGGGCCGGGACGGGCCTTTGACGCCTTGATGCTCCCGTAGGAGCATCCCGTGGTCCGCGCGATGGCGGCGGCCACATCTTCTGCGTGCACGTGATCGTCCAGGCCCGAGACGCGAAGACACACAGTCTTCTCGGGCCTGGTCACGCGCACGTCCTCGGATAGAGTTCGGTCCTCAGTTGTTCGGCGAGGGCGTCGGCCTTGGGGGCACTGTCGGCGCCAGGAAGCACCAACATTCGCGCCCCCGTGCGCGCCCTCTTGAGCCGAAGGCCGCCCTCGATCCCGAGGTCAGCCAGCCGTATTCTGGATTTCGCCTTCGAGAAGAGGTTCGCGTACGTAACCCCTCGGTCCGCCGCGCCTGGCTGTAGAGTCAGGATGACGGCAGCGGACTTCGGGGGACGCAATCGCGGAACCTTCTTCTCGAGAGGCTTTTTCTTCTTTTGGGGCGGGGGAGGGGGAGGGGGAGGCTGCGAGGATGGCTCCTGCGCCTTCTTACCCTTCCCCCTCTTTCGTCCTCCTCTGTTCCCCCGCCGCCTCGCGCTATCAGCAGCGTCAGCGACGGGGGGCGCGGCCGATGGGGCGTTGGCCGACGGTGCCTTGCCCTTACGGGGTCTCCTATTGCTCACCGTCGTCCAGCCCTCTCCGGCCGCAGCCGAGGGAGGATGGGGCGCCGGACAGGCGGGCGGTGGTGGGGTGGACGTCACCACCGCCGTCTCCAAACTGGCCCTTTGGGAGGGCAGTGGGGGATACTCCACAGCCGAGAGCCGCATGATGCTGGGCGAGCTCGGCTGGGATCTGGGCCTAGCTGAGGGAGCGGGGCTCGGCGTTGTGCCATGCGCACACTGCTCCTCCATGGCCGCGAACCGACTCTCCATAAGGAGAGTCAATCGGTCGAGATTCGCGGCCATTACCGACTCCGTGTTGGGCGGGGCTGGCGGCGCGGCTTCTGCACGCGGCCGCACAACCTCCGCCTGGAGGCTCCTGAGCTCGGAGCGGAGGTCTGCGATCTCTGCCTCCATGCGGCTGTTTGCCGCACGGAGCAGGGCGACCTCCTCGCTGGAGGTGCGGCTCAGGAGCTCCTCCGAGGCCTCCCGGATGGCCATCACGGCCTCCTTTAGGGCCTTCTGGAGTGTACCCTTCAGGCCCTTGGAGACTTTGGCCACCCCGGCCACCACCGCCAAGGAGTCGGCGATTTGCTGCTGCAGGCCCTGCGCGTGAGCTGCACGGGCCTCGGGAGCGGCCTGGCTCGCGAGGGCGGGAATGGTCCTAGACCTCGTCGCCCTCGCGGTAGCCATTGATGAGGCACGCTCCACGATCTCCTTTTCGCTTATGAGCTCTAGCTCAGCGCGCTGGGCCTGCACAAGCGCCTGCTTGGCAGCAGCTAGGCCCACGTATTCCCCCGTTGTGGGGGACGGCCTCTGCCCCGCTTGCCGTCCGGCGCTGTAGCTGCCGGGGCCTTAGCAGGGGGGTCTTAGGGGCGGTCTTTCGTCGTCCTCGTCGGTCGACGACGCCAGGGGTGACGAGTCGTCGAACACCATGTCCGGGAGTCGCAGCCGCATCCTGTCTCTGCGGGCTGCCGACTTGCTCCTTTTGCCCTTCCCTCCGGCCCTTTGGGGGCCGGGGCCTTTGGTGGGGCCTGAACAGGGGGCTGCGTCCTCGTCCCCGGATAGGTCGGACGAGGACACGTATTCCTCCTCTCAAGCGGCTGCGACCGCAGTGGTGCGGGAGCCAGCTTCGGAGAGCTTCGGCGCTTCTGCCGGCGAGAGAGATCGCCGACAGGAAGCGCGAGTAAAAGCTCTTATCAACTCCGCCCTTCTCGGGCCCTTTCGCGTTGTTTTTTGCCCTTCGCGGGCTCTCTCCTCACATCAACTCCGCCCTTCTCAGGCACTACGTCTTTTTGTGGTTTTGTTTTAGAATTTTCCATTTTTGTTCCCACGAGTCGTAACTTTTTTAAACAAAACTGGGGTGTGGTCCGCAGTAACGACCGGGTTTGCCCCCCGGCCATTCAAAACCTCTCGCCCTGCGCCGCAGCTTAGGTTTAGGGGATTTTTATTGAGGTGCTCATCCTCTTGGGCCGGCCAATTAAGGCAGGCCCCGCGGTCCCGTGTGGCCGCGAGACGTGACCACGGCACCACACGGGATAACGCTCGGCGGTAGTGCCCATCTCTGGGCCCGCCGCCACTGTCCTCATCGTCCGGGCGCGCGGGGCAGAACCGCGCCGCCCTCTCCTCGACAGTCAGCGGAGCGGAGCTCAACGCTGACTGTCGCCGTCGGAAGGGAGGGGTGTTTGTGAGGGAACGAGTTTGGAAGGAAGGGAAGGAATACAAGGATTTGGAGTGTGGATAGGTGGGACACCACTGTCACGGAGTGAAGGGGGGATGTGACAGTGGCGGCTAAGGGCCCCGGGGACGCATCCCCTTGTACCGCTTCCTGGACGGAGACGTGTCCAGGGCGGCACCCCCTGGGGAAACCTAACCTAACCTAACCTAACCTAACCTAACCTAACCTAACCTAACCTAACCTAACCTAACCTAACCTAACCTAACCTAACCTAACCTAACCTAACCTAACCTTTTTTTTTTTTTTTTTTTTTTTTTTTTTTTACATGGGGAAATGCGTTGCCGCACCGTCAGCCGCGAGGGGGATGTCGCGGCCGGTGTGTGGGGCTCCCCCGACGCCGATTAATCAATACGACCGACGCCGGGTATACCCACTAAAACCCCATGGGAGCCTTCTTCCGCAAGAGTGCCGGGGTCACGGTATGTAGCGTGAGCCTTGATCCGCGACCCCGGCGAGCGGTGGGCCGCCTCATAACCAGAGGCGGCCTCTCCTGTGTGGGGGCCGGGGAAGTGTTCCCCGGCCCTGAGAGGGTCGCGCGGCTACCTCTCGCGCCCTCTCGCGGCATTAGTGCGGGCGGAGGCCTGCTGGGTCCCCCGTGGCCTCAACGCCCGCTGCCGCTCGCCCGTGGCATTACCGCCACGGGCATTACTCCTGCCGCTCCCGCGGCGGCTGATGGTGTTGCCACCGCGGCCGCGGCCTTGTCCGGCGCCATCCGGCTGGCCTGACTTTTCTCCTGGTGGGCTTGGTCCCACAGGACCTGGAGCCCACCTGGTGACCGGCCGGCCTGCCCGCGGCAGCGCACACAGGACAGTGCGGCTTCGCAGTGCAGGGGGCGGTCACCAGGTGACCGGCTTGTCCGCAGCGGTAACAATGTTTGCTGCGGTCCACCTCGGAGGTGCATGCCGCCGCCACGTGACCAGTCTCGTGGCAGCGGAAGCACCTCTGGGTCCTGTGGGGCAGGGCCTTCACGGTCGCGGAAGACCAGCCCACCAGGAGTTTCGTCACCTACTCGAGGAGTTTCTTGGCGGCCGCCACCGGGCAGGCCACCACCGTCTGGCCCATCCCGTCTGGGCCGGGACGGACCTTGACGCTTTGATGCCCCCTAGGGGCATCCGGTGGTCCGCGCGATGGCAGCGGCCACGTCCTCCTCGTGGACGTGATCATCCAGGCCCGAGACGCGAAGACACACAGTCTTCTCGGGCCTGGAGACACGCACGTCCTCGGGGTAGAGGACGGTTCGAAGCTGTTCGGCGAGGGCGTCAGCTTTGGGGGCGGTGTCGGCGCCAGGAAGCACCAACATCCGCGCCCCAGTGCGCGCGCGCTTCAGCCGAACGCCGCCCTCTATCCCGAGGTCGGCCAGCCGGATGTTGCTTTTCGCCTTGGAGAAGAGGTTCGCGTACGTGACCCCTCGTTCCGCCGCGCCTGGCTGTAAAGTCAGGACGACGGCGGCGGACTTCGGGGCGCGCAGCGCGGCGACCTCTTCTCCTTGGCGGTTGTCTTCTTTGTAGGTACGGCGGGGGGGGGCGGGGGGGGCTGCGAGGCCGGAGCCTGCGCCACGTCCCCCTTGCCTTTCCCCCGCGTCCTCTTCTTCCTCGCCGCTGAGCGCGGGTGGGCTGCGCTGCAGCGGCGGTCGTGGCCGGTGGTATGCCGGACGACGGTGGGGCCTTGGTTTTGGCCCTCTTCTTGCGGCCTACCGTCGTCCAGCCCTCGACCGCAGCTACGGCCGCGGGAGGGGGCGCCGGACAGGCGGGCGGTGGCGGGGTGGACTTCGCCACCGCCTTCTTCTTGCTGACCCTCTGAGAGGGCAGCGGAGGGTACTCCTCCACCACCGGTGGCCCGGGTGAGCTGGGCAGACTCGGTGGGGTTGTGGGTCTAGCTGGGAGGGGCAGGGCTCAAGGCGCGGGCTGGCGACTGTGCCAGCTGTGCCGAGCGCAACTGCTCCTCCATGGCTGCGAACCTGCTCTCCATTGCGAGAGTTATACGGTCCAGGTTCGCAGCCAACGCCGTCTCCATGTTTGGCGATGGGACTGGCGGCGCCACGGGGGCGCGCGGCCGCGTCACCTCCGCCTGGAGGCTCCTCAACTCGCTACGGAGGTCGGCGATCTCTGCCTCCATGCGGCTGTTCGCCGCACGGAGCAGGGCGACCTCCTCGCTGTTGGTGCGAGTGAGGAGCTCTTCTGAGGCCTCCTGGATGGCGGCCGCTGCCTCCTTGAGTGCCTTCTGAAGGGTCCCTTTCAGACCCTTCGACACTTTGGCGACTCCAGTCACCACCGCCAACGAGTCGGCGATCTGGCGCTGGAGGCCCTCGGCGTGAGCTACGCGAGCTTCGGGAGAGGCCTGGCTCGCGAGGGTGGGGCCGGTCTGCGACCTGGTGACCCTCGCGGTAGCCATAGCTGAGGCTCTCTCCACGATCTCCTTTTCCGTTTGGAGCTGTAGCTCCGCACGTTGGGCCTCCACGAGCGCACGCTTGGCTTCAGCTAGACCCACATATTCCCCCGTAGTTGGGGGGCGGCCTCTGCCCCGTTTGGCCTCCGGCGCTTTGGCAGCAGCCGGAGGCCTAGGCGGGGGCGGACGAGGGGGCAGTATCCCCTCTTCGTCGGACGACGTAAGAGGGGATAGGTCGTCGAGGGCCAAGAATTGCCTCAGCCGCTCGTTGCGGGGGGCAATCTGGCTTTTGCCCTTCCCCTCCGGCGCACGTGCAGCCGGGGCCTTTGGTGGGGCCTTGTCAGGGGGCTGTTCTCTCTCGTCCCCTCGGATGGATCGGACGAGGAGAGGAGGTCGTCGTCGTCGTCAAGGGGCTGCGACCGCGTGGTGCGGGAGCCACCTTGACCACTCTTCGGTTCCTCGACCGGCAATGAGATCGCCGAGAGGAACCGAGAGTAAAAGTCTTTTTCTCCCCGCCCTTCGCGGGCCCTTTCGTGTTGGGTGGTGTTGGTTGGCCCTTCTCGGGCCTCTCCTCTGCATCATCTACGCCCTTCGCAGGCACTGCGTCTTTTTTTTTTTTTTTAAAATCATCCATTTTTGTTCCCACGAGTCAAACTACTTTTTATGAAAAAAACTGGGTGTGGTCCGCAGTAGCGACCGGGTTTGCCCCCCCGGCCATTCACCTCTCGCCCTGCGCCGCAGCTTAGGTTAGGGGGATTTTTTATTGAGGTGCTCATCCTCTTGGGCCGGCCAATTAAGGCAGGCCCCGCGGTCCCGTGTGGCCGCGAGACGTGACCACGACACCACACGGGATAACGCTCGGCGGTAGTGCCCATTTCTGGGCCCGCCGCCACTGTCCACAACACCGGGCGCGCGGGCGCAGGGGCAGCGCGCGCGCCCTCTCCTCGACAGTCAGCGGAGCAGAGCTCGACGCTGACGGTCGCCGTCGGAAGGGAGGGGTGTTTGTGAGGGAGGTTTGGGAGGAAGGGTAGGAATACAAGGATTTGGAGTGGATAGGTGGGACACCACTGTCACGGAGTGAAGGGGGGATGTGACAGTGGCGGCTAAGGGCCCCGGGGACGCATCCCCTTGTACCGCTTCCTGGACGGAGACGTGTCCAGGGCGGCACCCCCTGGGGGAAACCTAACCTAACCTAACCTAACCTAACCTAACCTAACCTTTTTTTTTTTTTTTTTTTTTTTTTTTTTACATGGGGAAATGCGTTGCCGCACCGTCAGCCGCGAGGGGGATGTCGCGGCCGGTGTGTGGGGCTCCCCCGACGCCGATTAATCAATACGACCGGCGCCGGGTATACCCACTAAAACCCCATGGGAGCCTTCTTCCGCAAGAGTGCCGGGGTCACGGTATGTAGCGTGAGCCTTGATCCGCGACCCCGGCGAGCGGTGGGCCGCCTCATAACCAGAGGCGGCCTCTCCTGTGTGCGGGCCGGGGATGGTGTTCCCCGGCCCTGAGAGGGTCGCGCGGCTACCTCTCGCGCCCTCTCGCGGCATAGTGCGGGCGGAGGCCTGACTGGGTCCCCCGTGGCCTCGACGCCCGCTGCCGCTCGCCCGTGGCATTACCGCCACGGGCGTTACTCCGTGCCGCTGGGCGCGGCGGCTGGTGTTGTTGCCGCCGCGGCCGCGGCTTTGCCCGGCGCCATCCGGCTGGCCGTGACTTTCTCCTGGTGGGCTTCCGGGAGCCCGCAGGATCCCCACCCAGCTGGTGACCGGCTGGCCTGCCCGCGGCCTCGCACACAGAGCAGTGCGGTTTCGCAGAGCAGGGCCGGTCACCAGGTGTCCACTTTTACCGCAGCGGTAGCATTCGCCGCTGCGGTCCACCTCAGAGGCATCTCCCGCCGCCACGTGGCCAGCCTCGTGGCAGCGGATAGCACCTCTGGGTGCGCGATGGGGAGGGCCTCTACCGTGGCTGAGGCCCAGCCCACCAGGAGTTTCGTCTCCTTCAGCGAGGAGAGCTTTGGCGGCCGCCACCGGGCAGGCCACCACCGTCTGGCCCATCCCGTCTGGGCCGGGGCGGACTTTTGACGCCTTGATGCTCCCTGCGGAGCATCCGGTGGTCCGCGCGATGGCAGCGGCCACGTCCTCCTCGTGTGTGGTGTCGTCCAGGCCCGAGACGCGAAGACACACAGTCTTCTCGGGCCTGGAGACACGCACGTCCTCGGCGTAGAGGACGGTCCTCAATTGTTCGGCCAGGGCGTCTGCTTTGGGGGCGCTCGCTGGCGCCAGGCAGCACCAGCATCCGCGCCCCAGTGCGCGCCATCCTGAGCCGTAGACCGCCCTCTATCCCGAGGTCGGCCAGCCGTATTTTGCTCTTCGCTTTGGAGAAGAGGTTCGCGTACGTAACCCCTCGTTCCGCCGCGCCTGGCTGTAGAGTCAGGACGACGGCGGCGGACTTCGGGGGACGCAATCGCGGCGACCTCTTCTCCCCTGGCTGCTGTCTTCTTTTTGGGCGCGGGGGGGGGGGGGGGGGGCTGCGAGGCCGGAGCCTGCGCCACGTCCCCTTTCCTTTTCCCCTGCGGCCTCTTCCTCCTCGCCGCTGCGCGCGGGTGGGCTGCGCTGCAGCGGCAGGCCGTGGCCGGTTGGAATGCCGGACGACGGCGGGGCCTTGGTTTTGGCCCTCTTCTTGCGGCCTACCGTCGTCCAGCCCTCGACCGCGGCCGCGGCCGCGGCCGAGGAGGGGGCGCCGGACAGGCACTTGGGGGCGGGGTGGAGTGCCGCCGTCTCTTCGTCGATTCCCTCCTCGATGGAAGAGGAGGGGAATTCTTCCTCCGCCAAGCGCCCAGAGATGAGCGAGGGGCTTGGCGGGGTCGTCCTGGGAGGAGCGGGCCTTGGCGATGGGGCCGGTCCGGGTGGTGGTGCCGGCCTCGCAGGCTGGAGTCGCTCCTCCATGGCCGCAAACCTGGTCTCCATCAGGAGAATGAGACGGTCCAGGTCTGCGGCCGTCGTCGTCGGTGGTGGTGTGGGCTCTGGCGGTGGTGGTGGCGCGGGGCGGACGGACCCGGCGCGAGCCTCGGCGAGCTCCGAGCGGATGCTCGCCAATTCGCGGCGCAGGTCCGCCAGCTCCGCCTCCATGCGGCGATTCGCCGCACGGAGCAGAGCGACCTCGTCGGTGTCGGTGCGGGTCAGGAGCTCATCAGAAGCCTCCTGAACCGCCGACACCGCCTCCTTGAGGGCCTTTTGAGGGTGCCCTTAAGGCCCTTCGACACTTTGGCCACTCCGGCCACCACCGCCAACGAGTCGGCGATCTGGCGCTGGAGGCCCTCGGCGTGCTCCTGGCGAGAGGACTCGGGAGGGCCTGGCCCGCGGGGGCACCAACGGTCTTAGACCTAGTGACCCTCGCGGTCGCCATTAGTCGGGCCTTCTCACGATGTCCTTCTCGCTCTGGAGCTCCAGCTCCGCGCGTTGGGCCTCAACGAGCGCTTTTTTGGCGTCCGCCAGACCCACGTATTCCCCGGTGGTTGGGGGCGGCCCTGCCCCGCTTGGCATCCGGCGCTTTGGCAGCAGCCGGAGGTTTGGGCGGGGGCTTGAACGTGGGGCACAATCCCCTCCTCGTCCGACGACGACGTAGGGTGAGAGGTCGTCGAGAGCCAGGTACTGCCTCAACCGCTCATTGCGGGAGGCTACCTGGCTCGTTTTTCCTCTCCTTTTTGGGAGGGCGCCTTTACCCCCTTTGGCGACCGGGGCTTTGGCACCCTGGGCCTTAGGGGGGGGTTGGTGGAGGCGGACCTCTCCTCGTCCTCCGATGGTATGGAGGACGAGTATTCCGTCCCTTCGTCGGAGACACTCTGCGTAGCGGCTCCGCGGGTGTCGCGCGCTACAGTCTTACTACTTCCTTCGATTCCTCCGGCGGCGATGAGATTGCCGAGAGGAATCGGGAGTAAAACGTCTTCTTCTCCAGCCGCCCTTCGCGGGCCCTTTCGTGTTGGTTTTGGGCCCTTCACGGGCCCTCACCTACATCTGCTACGCCCCCTTCTCAGGCACTGCGTCGGTTTTTGGTTTTTTTTTTAAAGCATCCATTTTTGTTCCCACGAGTATTAAACATTTTAAAATGAAAAACTGGGTGTGGTCCGCAGTAGCGACCGGGTTTGCCCCCCGGCCTCAAACCTCTCGCCCTGCGCCGCAGCTTAGGTTATTAGGGGATTTTTATTGAGGTGCTCATCCTCTTGGGCCAGCCACTGAAGGCAGGCCCCGCGGTCCCGTGTGGCCGCGAGACGTGACCACGGCACCACACGGGATAACGCTCGGCGGTAGTGCCCATCTCTGGGCCCGCCGCCACTGTCCTCGTCCTCCGGGCGCGCGGGCGCGGGGCAGAACCGCGCCGCCCTCTCCTCGACAGCCAGCGGAGCGGAGCTCGACGCTGACGGTCGCCGTCGGAAGGGAGGGGTGTTTGTGAGGGAGGTTTGGGAGGAAGGGAAGGAATACAAGGATTTGGAGTGTGGATAGGTGGGACACCACTGTCACGGAGTGAAGGGGGGATGTGACAGTGGCGGCTAAGGGCCCCGGGGACGCATCCCCTTGTACCGCTTCCTGGACGGAGACGTGTCCAGGGCGGCACCCCCTGGGGAAAACCTAACCTAACCTAACCTAACCTAACCTAACCTAACCTAACCTAACCTAACCTAACCTAACCTAACCTAACCTAACCTAACCTAACCTAACCTAACCTAACCTTTTTTTTTTTTTTTTTTTTTTTTACATGGGGAAATGCATTGCCGCACCATCAGCCGCGCCGGGGAGGTCGCGGCCGGTGTGTGGGGCTCCCCCGACGCCGATTAATCAATACGACCGGCGCCGGGTATACCCACTAAAACCCCATGGGAGCCTTCTTCCGCAGGAGTGCCGGGGTCACGGTATGTAGCGTGAGCCTTGATCCGCGACCCCGGCGAGCGGTGGGCCGCCTCATAACCAGAGGCGGCCTCTCCTGTGTGCGGGCCGGGGATGGTGTTCCCGGCCCTGAGAGGGTCGCGCGGCTTCCTCTCGCGCCCTCTCGCGGCATGGTGCGGGCGGAGGCCTGTCTAGTCCCCGAGGCCTCGACGCCCGCTGCCGCTCGCCCGTGGCCTTACCGCCACGGGCCTTACTCCTTGCCGCTTCCCGCGGCGGCTGATGGTGTTGCCGCCGCGGCCGCGGCCTTGTCCGGCGCCATACGGCTGGCTGCCTGGCGATTACTCCTGGTGGGCTTGGCCCCGCAGGACCTGGAGCCCACCTGATGACCGGCCGGTTTGCCCGCGGCTTCGCACAGAGCGCAGTGCGGCTTCGCGGTGCAGGGGCCGGTCACCAGATGGCCGGCTTTTCCGCAGCGGTAGCAGTGACCGCTGCGGTCCACCTCTGAGGTGCACATCGCCGCCACGTGACCAGCAGCGTGGCAGCGGTAGCACCTCTGGGTCCTGTGAGGCAGGGCCTTCACTAGGGCGGAAGTCCAGCCCACCAGGAGTCTCGTTCCAGCTGTAAGAAGCTTTTGGCGGCCGCCACCGGGCAGGCCACCACCGTCTGGCCCATCCCATCTGGGCCGGGACGGGCCTTTGACGCCTTGATGCTCCCGTAGGAGCATCCCGTGGTCCGCGCGCGATGGCGGCGGCCACATCTTCTGCGTGCACGTGATCGTCCAGGCCCGAGACGCGAAGACACACAGTCTTCTCGGGCCTGGTCACGCGCACGTCCTCGGGATAGAGTTCGGTCCTCAGTTGTTCGGCGAGGGCGTCGGCCTTGGGGGCACTGTCGGCGCCAGGAAGCACCAACATTCGCGCCCCCGTGCGCGCCCTCTTGAGCCGAAGGCCGCCCTCGATCCCGAGGTCAGCCAGCCGTATTCTGGATTTGGCCTTCGAGAAGAGGTTCGCGTACGTAACCCCTCGTTCCGCCGCGCCTGGCTGTAAAGTCAGGATGACGGCGGCGGACTTCGGGGGACGCAATCGCGGAACCTTCTTCTCGAGAGGCTTTTCTCTTTTTTGGGGCGGGGAGGGGGGGGCTGCGAGGATGGCTCCTGCGCCTTCTTACCCTTCCCCTCTTTCGTCCTCCTCTCTCTTCCCCCGCCGCCTCGCGCTATCAGCAGCGTCAGCGACGGGGGGCGCGGCCGATGGGGCGTTGGCCGACGGTGCCTTGCCCTTACGGGGTCTCCTATTGCTCACCGTCGTCCAGCCCTCTCCGGCCGCAGCCGAGGGAGGGTGGGGCGCCGGACAGGCGGGCGGTGGTGGGGTGGACGTCACCACCGCCGTCTCCATACTGGCCCTTTGGGAGGGCAGTGGCGGGTACTCCACAGCCGACAGCCGCGTGATAACGCTGGGCGAGCTCGGCTGGGAGATGGGCCTAGCTAGGGGAGCGGGGCTCGGGGTTGTGACCGAGCGCACCCGCTCCTCCATGGCCGCGAACCGACTCTCCATGAGGAGAGTCAATCGGTCGAGATTCGCGGCCATTACCGACTCCGTGTTGGGCGGGGCTGGCGGCGCGGCTTCTGCACGCGGCCGCACAACCTCCGCCTGGAGGCTCCTGAGCTCGGAACGGAGGTCTGCGATCTCTGCCTCCATGCGGCTGTTTGCCGCACGGAGCAGGGCGACCTCCTCGCTGGAGGTGCGGCTCAGGAGCTCCTCCGTGGCCTCTTGGATGGCCGCCGCGGCCTCCTTAAGGGCCTTCTGGAGAGTCCCCTTCAGGCCCTTGGAGACTTTGGCCACCCCGGCCACCACCGCCAAGGAGTCGGTGATTTGCTTCTGCAGGCCCTGCGCGTGAGCTGCTCGGGCCTCTGGAGCGGCCTGGCTCGCGAGGGCGGGAACGGTCCTGAACCTCGTCGCCCTCGCGGTAGCCATTGATGAGGCACGCTCCACGATCTCCTTTCGCGCTCGCGAGCTCTAGCTCAGCGCGCTGGGCCTGCACGAGCGCCTGCTTGGCGGCAGCTAGGCCCACGTACTCCCCTGTTGTGGGGCCGGCCCCTGCCCCCGCTTGGCATCCGGCGCTGGAGCTGCCGGAGCCTTAGCAGGGGGTTTGGGGGGCGGTCTCTCGTCGTCGTCTCGTCGGTGACGACGCCAGGGGTGAGAAGTCGTCGAAGACCATGTCCGGCAGTCTCAAGCGCAGCCTGTCTCGGCGGGCGGCCGACTTGCTCCTCTTGCCCTTCCCCTCCGGTCCTTTGGGGGCCGGGGCCTTTGGTGGGGCCTGAACAGGGGGGCTGCCGTGTCCTCGTCCCCGGATGGGTCGGACGAGGACACGTAATCCACCGAGTGGCTGCGACCGCAGTGTGCGGGAGCCAGCTTCTTTGGAAGAGTACTTCGGCGCTTCCGCCGGCGAGGAGATCGCCGACAGGAAGCGCGAGTAAAGCGTCTTATCGCCGCCTTTCACGGGCCCTTTCGAGTTGTGTTTGCCCTTCACGGGCTCTCCACCTAACGTCTGCTCCGCCCTTCTCGGGCACTACGTCTTTGGGTTTTTGGTTTTAGAATCATCCTTTTTGTTCCCACGAGTCAAAACACTTTTAAAAAGAAAAAACGGGTGTGGTCCGCAGTAGCGACCGGGTTTACCCCCCGGCCTCAAACCTCTCGCCCTGCGCCGCAGCTTAGGTTTGGGGGATTTTTATTGAGGTGCTCATCCTCTTGGGCCGGCCAATTAAGGCAGGCCCCGCGGTCCCGTGTGGCCGCGAGACGTGACCACGACACCACACGGGATAACGCTCGGCGGTAGCGCCCATCTCTGGGCCCGCCGCCACTGTCCTCGTCGTCCGGGCGCGCGGGGCAGAACCGCGCCGCCCTCTCCTCGACAGCCAGCGGAGCGGAGCTCGACGTTGACGGTCGCCGTCGGATGGGAGGGGTGTTTGTGAGGGAGGTTTGGAAGGAATGGGGAGGAATACAAGGATTTGGAGTGTGGATAGGTGGGACACCACTGTCACGGAGTGAAGGGGGGATGTGACAGTGGCGGCTAAGGGCCCCGGGGACGCATCCCCTTGTACCGCTTCCTGGACGGAGACGTGTCCAGGGCGGCACCCCCTGGGGAAACCTAACCTAACCTTTTTTTTTTTTTTTTTTTTTTACATGGGGAAATGCGTTGCCGCACCGTCAGCCGCGAGGGGGATGTCGCGGCCGGTGTGTGGGGCTCCCCCGACGCCGATTAATCAATACGACCGGCGCCGGGTATACCCACTAAAACCCCATGGGAGCCTTCTTCCGCAAGAGTGCCGGGGTCACGGTATGTAGCGTGAGCCTTGATCCGCGACCCCGGCGAGCGGTGGGCCGCCTCATAACCAGAGGCGGCCTCTCCTGTGTGCGGGCCGGGGATGGTGTTCCCGGCCCTGAGAGGGTCGCGCGGCTACCTCTCGCGCCCTCTCGCGGCATTAGTGCGGGCGGAGGCCTGACTGGGTCCCCCGTGGCCTCGACGCCCGCTGCCGCTCGCCCGTGGCATTACCGCCACGGGCATTACTCCTTGCCGCTCTCCGCGGCGGCTGATGGTGTTGTTGCCGCCGCGGCCGCGGCCTTGTCCGGCGCCATCCGGCTGGCCTTGACATTCCTCCTGGTGGGCCCAGCCCCGCACGGCTTCGACCCCAGCTGGTGACCGGCTGGCCTGCCCGCGGCCTCGCACACAGGGCAGTGCGGTTTCGCAGAGCAGGAGCCGGTCACCAGGTGTCACTTTTACCGCAGCGGTAGCATTCGCCGCTGCGGTCCACCTCAGAGGTGCATCTCGCCGCCACGTGGCCAGCCTCGTGGCAGCGATAGCACCTCTGGGTGCGATGGGGAGGGCCTCTACCGTGGCGGAGGCCCAGCCCACCAGGAGCTTCGTCTTAGCAGCGAGGAGCTGCTTGGCGGCCGCCACCGGGCAGGCCACCACCGTCTGGCCCATCCCGTCTTTGCCGGGACGGACCTTCGACGCCTTGATGCTCCCGACGGAGCATCCGGTGGTCCGCGCGATGGCAGCGGCCACGTCCTCCTCGTGTGCGTGGTCGTCCAGGCCCGAGACGCGAAGACACACAGTCTTCTCGGGCCTGGAGACACGCACGTCCTCGGCGTAGAGGACGGTCCTCAATTGTTCGGCCAGGGCGTCTGCTTTGGGGGCGCGCTGCTGGTGCCAGGCAAGCACCAGTATTCGCGCCCCAGTGCGCGCCATCCTGAGCCGTAGACCGCCCTCTATCCCGAGGTCGGCCAGCCGAATTTTGGCTTTTCGCTTTGGAGAAGAGGTTCGCGTACGTCACCCCTCTTTCCGCCGCGCCTGGCTGTAATGTCAGGACGACGGCGGCGGACTTCGGGGACGCAATCGCGGCGCCCTCTTCTCCTTGGCTGCTGTCTTCTTTTTTGGCGCGGGGGGGTTGGGGAGGGGGCTGCGAGGCCGGAGCCTGCGCCA
This sequence comes from Dendrolimus houi, assembly GCA_039645545.1. Lineage (NCBI taxonomy): Eukaryota > Metazoa > Arthropoda > Insecta > Lepidoptera > Lasiocampidae > Dendrolimus > Dendrolimus houi. Next base: position 56,936 of record CM077131.1, read on the forward strand.
CGTCCCCCTTCCCTTTTCCCCCACGCCCTCTCCCTCTTTGCCGCCTCGCGCGGGTGGGCTGCGCTGCAGCGGCGGTTGTGGCCGGTGGAATGCCGGACGACGGCGGGGCCTTGGTTTTGGCCCTCTTCTTGCGGCCTACCGTCGTCCAGCCCTCGACCGCAGCTACGGCCGCGGGAGGGGGCGCCGGGCAGGCACTTGGGGGCGACATGAGTGCCGCCGTCTCTGTTGATTCCCTCCTTGATGGGAGAGGAGGGAATTCCTCCGCCAAGCGCCCAGAGATGAGCGAGGGGCTTGGCGGGGTCGTCCTGGGAGGAGCGGGCCTTGGCGATGGGGCCGGTCCGGATGGTGGTGCCGGCCTCGCGGGCTGGAGTCGCTCCTCCATGGCCGCAAACCTGGTCTCCATCAGGAGAATGAGACGGTCCAGGTCTGCGGCCGTCGTCGTCGGTGGTGGTGTGGGCTCTGGCGGGGGTGGTGGCGCGGGGCGGACGGGCCCGGCGCGAGCTTCGGCGAGCTCCGAGCGGATGCTCGCCAATTCGCGGCGCAGGTCCGCCAGCTCCGCCTCCATGCGGCGATTCGCCGCACGGAGCAGAGCGACCTCGTCGGTGTCGGTGCGGGTCAGGAGCTCATCAGAAGCCTCCTGAACCGCCGACACCGCCTCCTTGAGGGCCTTTTGGAGGGTGCCCTTAAGGCCCTTCGAGACTTTGGCCACTCCGGCCACCACCGCCAACGAGTCGGCGATCTGGCGTCGGAGGCCCTCGGCGTGCTCCTGGCGAGAGGACTCGGGAGGGCCTGGCCCGCGGGGGCACCAACGGTCTTAGACCTAGTAACCCTCGCGGTCGCCATTAGTCGGGCCTTCTCCACGATGTCCCTCTCGCTCTGGAGCTCAAGCTCCGCGCGTTGGGCCTCAACGAGCGCCTTTTTGGCGTCCGCCAGACCCACGTATTCTCCGGTAGTTGGAGGGCGGCCCCTGCCCCGCTTGGCATCCGGCGCTTTGGCAGCAGCCGGAGGTTTGGGCGGGGGCTTAAGTGGGGGCACAATTCCCTCCTCGTCCGACGACGTCATGGGTGAGAGGTCGTCGAGAGCCAGGTACTGCCTCAACCGCTCATTGCGGGGGCTACCTGGCTCGTTTTTTGTCACCTTTTTGGGAGGAGCGCCTTTACCCCTTTGGCGACCGGTGCTTTGGCACCCTGGGCCTTAGGGGGGGATTGGTGGAGGCGGTCCTCCCCTCGTCCTCCGATGGTATGGAGGACGAGTATTCCGACCCTTCGTCGGAGACATCTCTTAGTAGCGGCTCCGGGGTGTCGCGCGCTACAGTCTTACTACTTCCTGATTCCTCCGGCGGCGATGAGATTGCCGAAAGGAATCGGGAGTAGAAGGTCTTCCCTCCAGCTCCGCCCTTCTCAGGCCCTTTCGTGTTGGGTGGGCCCTTCACGGGCCCCTCTCCTACGTCTGCTACGCCCTTCACAGGCTCTGCGTCGGTTTTAGATTTTTTAATATTTTCCATAGCTTGATCCCACGAGTACACAACTTTTTAAAACAGAAAACGGGGTGTGGTCCGCAGTAGCGACCGGGTTTGCCCCCCCGGCCTCAAAACCTCTCGCCCTGCGCCGCAGCTTAGGTATTAGGGGATTTTTTATTGTGGTGCTCATCCACTTGGGCCAGCCACTGAAGGCAAGCCCCGCGGTCCCGTGTGGCCGCGAGACGTGACCACGACACCACACGGGATAACGCTCGGCGGTAGCGCCCATCTCTGGGCCCGCCGCCACTGTCCTCGTCCTGCGGGCGCGCGGGGCAGAACCGCGCGGCCCTCTCCTCGACAGCCAGCGGAGCAGAGCTCGACGCTGGCGGTCGCGTCGGAAGGGAAGGGTGTTTGTGAGGGAGGTTTGGGAGGAAGAGGTAGGAATACAAGGATTTGGAGTGTGGATAGGTGGGACACCACTGTCACGGAGTGAAGGGGGATGTGACAGTGGCGGCTAAGGGCCCCGGGGACGCATCCCCTTGTACCGCTTCCTGGACGGAGACGTGTCCAGGGCGGCACCCCTGGGGAAACCTAACCTAACCTAACCTAACCTAACCTAACCTAACCTAACCTAACCTAACCTAACCTAACCTAACCTAACCTAACCTAACCTAACCTAACCTAACCTAACCTAACCTTTTTTTTTTTTTTTTTTTTTAACATGGGGAAATGCATTGCCGCACCATCAGCCGCGCCGGGGAAGTCGCGGCCGGTGTGTGGGGCTCCCCCGACGCCGGTTAATCAATACGACCGACGCCGGGTATACCCACTAAAACCCCATGGGAGCCTCCTACCGCCTGGGTGCCGGGTCGCGGTATTTAAACCCGAGGTATTACCCGCTTCCCGGCGGCGGTGGGCCGCCCCGCTGACGTGGGGCGGCCTCTCCTGTGTGCGAGCCGGGGAGGTGAGCTTCCCCGGCTCTGAGAGGGTCGCGCGGCTGCCTCTCGCGCCCTCCCGCGGCATTGGTGCGGGCGGAGGCCTGTCAAGTCCCCGAGGCCTCGACGCCCGCTGCCGCCTGCCCGTGGCTTTGTTTGCCACGGGCGTTACTCCTGGCCGCTGGGCGCGGCGGCTGGTTGCGGTTCAGCCGTCGCGGCCGCGGCCTTGTCCGGCGCCGTCCGGCTGGCCTGACCTTCCTCCTGGTGGGCTTCTTGGCCCCGCAGGGCTTGGAGCCCATCTGGTGATCGGCTGGCCTGCCCGCGGCAGCGCACAGAGAGCAGTGCGGCTTCGCGGTGCAGGGCCGGTCACCAGATGCCCGGTCTGTCCGCAGCGGTAACACATACCGCTGCGGTCCACCTCGGAGGTGCATACCGCCGCCACGTGACCAGTCTCGTGGCAGCGGTAGCACCGCTGGGCTCTGCGGGGCAGGGCCTTCACTTGCGCGGAAGACCAACCCACCAGGAGTTTCGTCCCGGGGAGGAGGAGCTTTTTGGCGGCCGCCACCGGGCAGGCCACCACCGTCTGGCCCATCCCGTCTGGACCGGGACGGACCTTCGACGCCTTGATGCCCCCGGGGGGGCATTCCGTGGTCCGCGCGATGGCAGCGGCCACGTCCTCCCCGTGCACGTGGTCGTCCAGGCCCGAGACGCGAAGACACACAGTCTTCTCGGGCCTGGAGACGCGCACGTCCTCGGGATAGAGGACGGTCCTCAGCTGGTCGGCGAGAGCGTCCGCCTGGGGGGCGCTGTCGGTGCCTGGCACCAGCAGCATGCGCGCCCCCGTGCGCGCCTTCTTCAGCTGGAGGCCTCCCTCTATCCCGAGGTCGGCCAGCCGGATATTGGCTTTCGCCTTGGAGAAGAGGTTCGCGTACGTAACCCCTCGATCCGCCGCGCCTGGCTGTAACGTCAGGACGACGGCGGCGGACTTCGGGGCACGCAGGCGCGGAGACCTCTTCTCCTTAGGCTTATTCTTCTTGATGGCTACGGGGGGTGGAGGAGGGGGCTGCGAGGCCGGGGCCTGCGCCTTCTCCCCCTTTCCCTTTCCCCGCGCCCTCTCTTCCTCTCGTCGCCGAGCGCGGGTGGGCTGCGCTTCGGCGGCGGTCGTGGCCGATTGGGGGCCGGACAACGGCGGGGCCTTGTTTTTGGCCCTCGTCTTGTGGCTGACCGTTGTCCAGCCACCAGCCGTAGTTGCGGCCGGAGGAAGGGGCGCCGGACAGGCACTTGCGGGCGACTTGGGAGCCGTCGCCTCCAATGGGTCCCGCTGTGTGGGAAGCGGGGGGAACTCCTCCGTCAAGCGCCCAGAGATGAGCATGGGGCTCGGCGGAGGGGTGGACCTAGCTTGGGGAGCGGGGCTCCGGGTCAGAACCGGGCGCAACCGCTCCTCCATGGCCGCGAACCGACTCTCCATTAGGAGAGTCATTCTGTCGAGGTTCGCGGCCATCGCCGCCTCAATACTGGGCGGTGGTGCTGGCGGCGCAGCATCTGCGCGCGGCCGCATGAGCTCCGCCTGGAGGCTCCTCAGCTCGCTTCGGAGGTCAGCGACTTCTGCCTCCATGCGGCTATTCGCCGCACGGAGCAGGGCGACCTCCTGGGTGGCGGTGCGAGCGAGGAGCTCCTCCGAGGCCTCCTGGATGGAGGCCACCGACTCTCTTAAGGCCTTTTGAAGGGTCCCTTTAAGACCCTTCGATACCTTTGCGACGCCAGCTACCACCGCCAAGGATTCGGCGATCTGCCGCTGGAGGCCCTCCGCATGGTTGGTGTGAGCATCGGGAGGGGCCTGGCCCACAAGGGGAGTTCCGGCTCTTTGCCTGGTCACCCTTGTGGTCGCCATCGTTTGGGCCCGCTCCGCGATCTGGGCCTCCACTTGCGCCTGTTTTGCGGCTGCTAGGCCCACGTACTCTCCCGTTGTGGGAGGACGGCCTCTGCCCCGCTTGGCGTCCGGCGCTTTAGAAGCTGCCGGAGCCTCAGGCGGGGGCTTGGGAGGAGGAGGCACCAATCCCTCCTCGTCGGATGACGATAGAGGAGACAGGTCGTCGTCCTCTATGTCCTCTAGAGCCAGGAACTGTCTCAACCGCGTGTTGCGGGAGGCAGCCTGGCTCTGGCTCATCCCCTCCGGCCCTTCGGGGGCCGGGGCCGTTGGTGGGGCCTGAACAGGGGCGGCAGTCCCATGCCCGACCCTGAATGGGCCGGACGGTGGCAAGTCCGTCACATCAAGCCGCTCCAACCGCACAGTGCAGGAGCTGGCTTGGGTCGAAGAGCTTGGCGCTTCCGCCGGCAGAGAGATCGCCGACAGGAAGCGCGAGTAGAAACTCTTTTCTCCGCCCTTCACGGGCCCTTTCGGGTTGTTTTTGCCTTCTCGGGCTCTCCTCTGACATCATCACCGCCCTTCGCGGGCACTTCGCAGGCACGTCAGTGTTTTGTTTGTTCAAATTTTCCATGCTGTTCCCACGAGTATTCAACGATTTAAAAGAGAAATGGGTGTGGTCCGCAGTAATGACCGGGTTTGCCCCCCCGGCCTCAAAACAGGTCGCCCTGCGCCGCAGCTTAAGTGTAGGGGATTTTTTATTGAGGTGCTCATCCTCTTGGGCCAGCCACTGAAGGCAAGCCCCGCGGTCCCGTGTGGCCGCGAGACGTGACCACGACACCACACGGGATAACGCTCGGCGGTAGCGCCCATCTCTGGGCCCGCCGCCACTGTCCACGTCGATGGGGCGCACAGGGCAGAACCGTGCGGCCCTCTCCTGGCAACGGCGCCAGCGGAGCAAGGTGCGTCGACGCTGGGCCGGTGCCCGCCGCTTCTCCATGGAGACCGGTGAAGCGGCGTTCTCCTAACGTCGGAAGGGAGGGGTGTTTGAGAAGGAACAAGTTTGGGAGGAAGGGTAGGAATACGGGGATTTGGGGTGGATGGGTGGGACACCACTGTCACGGAGTGAAGGGGGTATGTGACAGTGGCCGCTAGGGGCCCCGGGGACGCATCCCCTTGTACCGCTGCCCGGACGGAGACGTGTCCAGGGCGGTACCCCCTGGGGGTCGGCTGGTTGACCTAACCTAACCTAACCTTTTTTTTTTTTTTTTTTTTTTTGATAACGCAGGGGGAATGTCTTTTCTTGCGACACCCCCTCGGTCCCGGGGGAGGTTAACCGAGGGGAGTGTGAGACTCCCAGCGGCGGGGATCTCCACGCATAACTACCGCCAGCGGCGGTAGTAGTCGCGAGATCCCGTCCGCCAGACTACCCACTAAACCTAACCTGCGCCTCTTTCCCACGCTTTTACGGGGTGCCACGAGAACTAGAGCCGAGCTACTGCATTCGTGACACCCCTACGTCTGGCAATCTTCAGGACACCCCGAAGGCAAGGTGCCCTGCTTCATCAACAGGGGAGGAAGTCCGCGGGTTACCCCCGGTCCCCGCGGCCCCCTGTGACGGCACTAAGGGAGGTGGAGTGCGTAGCGACGCCTCCGACCGCCAGTCCGCCGTCGTCGGATGGGGTCTGCGTACGCATCCACCTCCCTGGTCCTCTCCGCGGCCTCCTTCAGGGACATCACCGTCTCGCTGAAGGAGGAAACCGCTCTCCATCCGTCCTCGCTCGACAACATGGCTTCGACCAACTGTTGGAGCGAGGACACAGGACCGACACTGCTTTCCAGCTGATGACGCTGAGGTCCCCAGGCGGCGCACTCCACCAGCGTATGGTACGTCGTGTCGCTGGGTGCGCCGCACTCTACACATTCTGGCGTTGGTTCCCGCCCCGCTGTCTGATGCAGATACTTACCGAAGCAGCCGTGCCCGGTAAGTATCTGCGTCAGCCTGTACGTTAGGGTCCCGAACTTCCTCGAGACCCAACGAGACAGGTGGGGGCGGACCGCCTCCACCGTCTCTCTGCCTGCTTCTGGGGACCTCAGGTCATCAGCCCAATCTTGGATCAGGGCCTCGGTCGCCAAGACCCTGATCCTCCTTACTACTGCCGGACACGGCCTCTCTCCTCTGTCTCTGGTGTCCTGTCGGTAGCGGTGCACTGCCGCGAGCACCTCCGCCTGGAGCTCCCAGGGCGGATCACTCGCGAGCAGTGTCGCCGCCGTCCACGACACTGTTCGGTAACCCCGTATGGCCCGCACCGCCAGGACCCTCTGAGAACGTCTCAGAAGGGTCCTGTTCTTGCGGTGAAGCGAATCGACCCATACGGGGGCACCGTACAGCGCCATGCTCCGCAGGACACCAATGTACAACTTCCTACAGACCGTGCCCGGCCCTCCCACATTGGGCAAGAGTCTGGCCAGGGCGGCAGCGGCACCTAGCAGTCTCGGGGCTAGCTGGGTGAAATGGGCCCCGAAACTCCACTTTCCGTCTAGGACAAGGCCCAGGTACTTCATCTGGGCCTTTACCGCTACCGCCACTCCCTGGACAGCGACGCGCGTGCCCCGGGGCAGTTGTCTACGTCGTCCGTGGAACATGAGGGCCTCTGTCTTCTCCGGAGAGACCCTCAAGCCTAAACGCCGCACTCTCTCAACCACCAACGCCGTTGCGGCGTTGGCTAGTTCCACGGACTCGTCGTAGGTTCCGCCCCGGGCCGTGATGAGGGTGTCATCTGCATAGCAGATCACCCCCATCCCGGGCAGGACTGGCTCACGGAGGAGCCAGTCATAACCAATGTTCCACAGGATCGGGCCCAGCACCGAACCCTGTGGAACACCGCACACGACGCGTCGCCTACCAGAAATCTGGCCAAAGCCGCCCTCCCAAAGGATGAACCTGTCTTGGAGGTACGCCTTCAACAGTCTTACAAGGTACAGAGGCACTCCATGAGACCGGAGTGCCTCTAAGATGGTTTCAAAAGGTAGACTGTTGAAGGCATTTTGGATATCCAAAGATACCACCAAGACAGACTCCTCTATGCTCTCCGCCTCTCTCGTGAGGCTCCTCAGCGCGAACAGGGCGTCCAGAGTGGAGCGCCCCGATCTGAATCCGTACTGAGCCTCCGAGAGTCCAGGCCCGCTTGAGTCAAGGTGCTGGACGAGGCGGCTCGCTAAGATCTTCTCGAACACTTTTGCCACCTCGTCCAATAGCACGATGGGCCTGTAGGCGGAGGGATCTTCGGGAGGGCGGCCCTCTTTAGGGATGAGGCACAGCCGGCCCTCTTTCCACTGCTTCGGGAACTCACCTGTCCTGATGCAGGCGTCAAAGAGTTCCCGAAGCTGGCCGCCTAGGTGTTTGGCGGCCAGGAAGAGGACCCGGCCTGGGACCCCGTCCGGTCCCGGTGCCGTTTTCCGGCCCCGGAGTCTATCCAGGGCCACTTCCATTTCTTCCTCGGAGACCGGGGGAGGTTCGGTCTCCGAGGGTACATTCTGTGGAGGACACATCGCTGGAGGAGTGAAGTCTCCCGGGTCCGGGAAGAGTCCGTCGACAATTCTATTTAGGACCCCATTAGGCAGGGACTCCGTGACCGGGATGGAGTAGGCGCGCATCTTCTTGCGCGCTACCCGGTACGGACGTCCCCAGGGGTCCCCATCCAAACTGACTAAGATTTCTTCCCGGGCCCGGGTCTTCGATTGGCAGATGGCCACCTGAAGAGCCTTCTTTGCTGCCCGATACTCCTCCAGGCGACGTTCCTCCTCACCTCTGTCCGGAGGATGCCGACGCCGGCAATTCTTCAGAGACCGGCGAGCCCGAAGGGCTGCCTCCCTCAGACTGCCGATCTCTGCGGTCCACCAGTAAACCGATGGTTTCTGCCGACGTCGACGCGACCGTGGCATCGAGGCATCGCAGACCTTCGTAAGGGTTCTGCGCATGCTCTCCGCCAGATCCTCCGGACAGGTGTTACTCTCTAGGTTGGTCCAGCCCTGACGACGGCCATCTCCTCAGCCAGCTCAGGATCGAGCCGGCTGATGGCCCATCGAGGAACTGGCCGTGACTGCGTGGGGGGTTTGACCCAGTTCTGTTAGGAGGAGGGGAGACTTCAAACCTTATGTAATGGTGGTCTGACAGAGTCTCCACCTCCTCCTCCACTTTCCAGTTCATCACCCTGCGTGCGATCGCATGGGTGGCAAACGACAAATCTACGACGGAGCCACCCCGCGCTCGCACGCAGGTGTGGACCGAACCACGGTTCAAAAGGGTCAAACCACTTTGTAGCGCCCACGTTTCCACAGCCAGTCCCCTCAATTCGGTGACAGTGTTTCCCCAGGAGCGGGATTTGGCGTTGAAGTCGCCGAGCACGAACGTCGCCCTCGGCGACTGTCTGCTCACGGCGGCCCTGACAGAATCCAAGAAAAACTCGAACTCTGCCAGGGGTCGGTTGGGGGAAAAATACACACCTATGAAGGTGTGCTCCCCCCACCCTACCACCGCGTAACCCCGCCCCCTCTCGATCTCGATGAGTGGGGTGCCAGCGCCCGAACTGGCAACAACCGCCACCGTGTCGTCCAGGTCCCCTAACCAGTTGCTCTGGGAGGGGACGTAATACGGCTCCGAGATTACGGCCAGACCAACCTCCCACTCCGCCATGGACTGCAGGAATAAGTCCTGGGCCCCGGCGGAGTGGTTCACGTTTCCTTGTAAGAGTCTAGTATGTCGTCCGGGCATTTTAATGGGACATACTAGACTCCTCCTGGTGTCTCCCTACTCCGACATTTGCCGGAGGCACGAACTTGCCTCTGACGTGTGGAGGGAGGCAGCCCCTCGACAACGTCACGTGGTTTGCGTCGAGACCCGACTCGGCGCAAACCACACAATGAGCATTCGGCTCAGAACACTGAGCGACCCTGTGTCCACTTCTGCCGCAGCGGAAGCACAGGGCCGACCTATCGACGCGCCCATCTGGGCACATTATGTAATATGGCCCGTGTAGAGGCACCGCATACAGCGTATGGGCCGCCTCTCACGGGCCGACACCTCTGCCGAGCTGAAGCCCACGCAGATGCGCTTCAGCTCGGTCAGCTGTTTTGCAACCGGGATGGGGCACTGAACGTATGCAGCACCCATCCCCCCCGGTCCCACTCCAATACCGCCAGATCTTACATGCTCGCGCGGGCAGTTCCCTGCGCGAGCGATGGCCTCCTCTAATAACCAGGGCGTGACCGAGTCGTCAAGCCCTGTGACACGAATGTCGCCTTTCTTCACAGGCCTGGCGACCTCGGCCACGCCTGTTAATGCCGCGCTGAGGGCCACGGCCAGCCGGTCGGCCTTCTCGATGCCCTCCGGCCCTGGCGGCAGTTCCAGGAGCCGGGCATCGCTGGCCGTCCGTACAATCCTGAGGCCCTCCCTGAGGCCCATCACTTGCAGGTCGACTGTCCTCGCGGCCTGCTCGAAGATCTGGCGGTACGTCATGCCGTTTTTAACGGCCTCGGGCAGCAGCGTAACCATTACTGCTGCTGCCTTGGCCTCCACCAATGGCGCCGGCTTTCTTCGAGGGGGTCTCCTAGCCGGCGCGAATCTCCCTTCGTATACGGGGGGTTGAGACGCAAGGGTGTGGGCAGGGATTCCCCCCGCTCTTCTCTCGCGCGCTCTCTTCCCCCTCCCCTTCCTGCCACCTCCCACCACTGTCCATTCGCCTTGGCCCTCCAGGGCGGGGGCGAGGGTGGAGGGGGGGATCGACCACATCGGGGGGGGCGGTGCCACCCCTTGCCTTCTGGGGGCCCTCTGTACGCCGGAGGGACCCGGTCTCGACGATGGGCGCGGGGGGCCCACCACTTTGGCATATGACGGGGCGGGGACCGCCGCCGTCAGCAATGGCTCTACCTCCATCGCCAAGGGCTCCGCCAGGTCGTCGGAGTCCCTGGGAGGAGGAGCCGTGGGAGGCTTGGCACCCGATGTCCCAGGTGCCGCCTTAGACCGCTTGTCCGCGGCGAGCGGTGGACGTAAAACCGGGGGGGGGAGTAACCTGTCCTCAAAGCCCGCTAGGCGGGCATCGATGAACTCCCCCATCGACATTATGATGGAGCGTTTAAACTCCTCTATGTCGAATGGGGGAGATTCGGTAGAGGTACTCCTCCCCTCTATCTGGGGCGAAGGCCCTACGTTACTGACCGCGGCCTCCATGGCCGCGGCTTCCCTGGCCACGACCTCCGTGGCCGCAGCTTCCCTAGCCGCGGCCTCCTTGGTCGCGGCCTTGTCTTTGGCCTTGGCCTCCTTGGCCGCGGCCTTATCCTTTGCCGCGGACTCCTTGGCCGCGGTCTTCATTTGCTCAAACTCCCTGCGGTAAGACCGGATTTCGGCCCGTAGGGAGTCCACCTCTCGCCTCAACTTCAGGTTGTCGAGGCTCACCTTTCGAGTCTCGGCGTCGACGGTCCTCCTGGTGAGACTCTCAGTCACCTCCATGAGGGCCGCCGCCGCCTCCTTGAGTTTCTTTATGTAACCCCCCTTGAGGTTACCCGAGGTCTGGGCGACGTTATAGATCGACGCCACGTGGGCGCCGGCCATGGTGCGGAGTTCCTCCGCATCCAGCAGGTCGACGTCCGTAAGCCTCGGGTCCATCTCGGGGGGTACATCAGCCAATTCTCCAGGCGCAGAGGCCTTTGTCTTCTTCTTAGACTTCTGGCGAAGGTCACTGACAAAGGCCTCTGCCTGAGCCACGACTTCCGCAGTTTCTTCGCGGGAGAGCGTCGTTCCGACGCTGCGACCCCGATGACGCGCCCCCAGGAGCACCTTAACGCGCCGGGTCCCCGGCTTCGTGGTGTCCTCCTGGGTGAGAACCTTTCTACCCGACTCGTCCGAGTCGGAACCAGCAGTCTCCCCGCGGGAGCGACTCTCTTCAGAGTCGGCCATTAAGGGTCCCCCCCCCCCATGGTTATGGAGAGGGATGAGACCGGGGTGAGCAACAAATCCGAGTCACACGCAAAATCGAAAATCCAGTGAGAAAAGCCAAGTACACAATCTAAACAGAAAACAATCCAAATACAGGCAAAACCGGGTCAACAACTAGTGCAGATATCAAAAGTCCAATATACAAGCCGAGTCGTCAACGATAATCGAAGAGAAAAAACCATCAATGAGTACTTTCTGAAAAATCAACTCCTCAGGGCAAAAAATGTTGAAAGTGTTGTTCGAATTTATCCACCCAAAAGTGTTCGAATTTATCCACCACTTATCGCACCCGTGCAATGAGGCTTCAGCTCCTGGCACAGTTGGCCGGGCCCGGGCTTCCCCGAGTAAGCTATATCACACTCGTGGATGCGATTAGCCACAAATTCATCTTTCTAAAGCTAACCGACGCACAGTTTTTCCATGTCCGGGCTTCCCCCATCCATGTACTGACTGCGGCCAGTGTCGCTTAACATTCGTGATCGGCTAGAGCGCGGCATTCCGCCTGCGTCAACTAGCCGCTCAAAATGTTGTTCGAATTTATCCACCACTTATCGCACCCGTGCAATGAGGCTTCAGCTCCTGGCACAGTTGGCCGGGCCCGGGCTTCCCCGAGTAAGCTATATCACACTCGTGGATGCGATTAGCCACAAATTCATCTTTCTAAAGCTAACCGACGCACAGTTTTTCCATGTCCGGGCTTCCCCCATCCATGTACTGACTGCGGCCAGTGTCGCTTAACATTCGTGATCGGCTAGAGCGCGGCATTCCGCCTGCGTCAACTAGCCGCTCAAAAAAATGTTGTTCGAATTTATCCACCACTTATCGCACCCGTGCAATGAGGCTTCAGCTCCTGGCACAGTTGGCCGGGCCCGGGCTTCCCCGAGTAAGCTATATCACACTCGTGGATGCGATTAGCCACAAATTAATCTTTCTAAAGCTAACCGACGCACAGTTTTTCCATGTCCGGGCTTCCCCCATCCATGTACTGACTGCGGCCAGTGTCGCTTAACATTCGTGATCGGCTAGAGCGCGGCATTCCGCCTACGTCAACTAGCCGCTCAACCTAACCTAACCTTTTTTTTTTTTTTTTGATAACGCAGGGGGAATGTCTTTTCTTGTGACACTGCCTCGGGCCCGGGGACTTGACCGAGGGTGTGTGAGACTCCCAGCGGTCGGAATCTCTACGCATGACTAGTAAAGACTAGTAGTCGTGAGATTCCGTCCGCCAGACTACCCACTAAACCTGAACCTGCGCCCCTTCTCCTAGCGCTTTTACGGGGCGTCACAGGATATAGACCGTAGGTACACGACTGTGACGCCCCTACGCATGGCAACTCCCTAGAGTGGCCTTCGGGGAAGGCCACCCTCTTCACCAATAGGGGGGGAAGTCCCACGGGTTCCCCCGGTCCCCGTGGGCCCCTATGATGGAATACCTAGGGTGGGAGGAGGTTGGCATACTGACGCCTTCGGCGGCCTACTCGCCGCCGACGGATCGGGTCTGCGTCCGCTTCCTCCTCCCTCTCCCTCTCTGCGACCTCCTTCTGGAGCAGGACAGACTCACAGAAGGAGGCCACCGCCTCCCAGCCGTCCTCACTCCGCAGCATGGCGAAGACCATGCTTTGGAGTGAGTCAATCCGCCCAACTGCACTCTCCATTAAATGACGCTGAGGTCCCCAAGCGGCGCACTCCGCCAGCGTGTGAACCGCCGTATCCTCGGGTGCGCCGCAGTGTTGGCACTCCGGTGTCGGCTCTCGCCCCGCTATACGATGCAGATACTTACCGAAGCAGCCATGCCCGGTAAGTATCTGCACCATCCTGTACGTAAGGGTCCCCCGTTTTCGTTGGACCCAACGCGACAGGTGGGGGCGGACCGCCTCCACCGTCTCTACTCCAGCCACTGGGGACCTCAGGTCCTCCTCCCATTTAACCATCAGGGCCGCGGTCGCTTCGGCCCTGACTTTCTTCACCTCTGCCAGGCACGGCCTCAACCCTCTCTCTCGGGCATCTTGGCGGAAGCGGAACACTCTGGCGAGCGTCTCCGCTTGAGCTCCCAAGGCGGATCGCCCGCCAGGAGCGTCCCCGCCGTCCAAGACACCGTACGGTACCCCCGAATGGCCCTCACCGCAAGGACACGCTGACAACACCTCAGCAGCGTCCTATTCTTGCGGTGAAGGGCGTGACTCCACACGGGGGCGCCGTACAGCGCCATACTCCGTAAGATGCCCGAGTACAATCTCCTACAGGCCGCACCTGGCCCTCCCAGATTCGGTAGGAGTCTGGCCAGGGCAGCGGCGGTCCTTATGAGTTTCGGGGTCAGCTGAGCGAAATGAGCCCCGAAACTCCATTTACCATCCAGGACGAGGCCCAAATATTTCATTTGGGCCTCTACCGCCACTGCCACTCCCTGGACGACGACGCGCGTGTCCCGGGGTGGTCGCCTACGACGTCCGTGAAACATCAAGGCCTCAGTTTTTTCCGGAGAGATTCTGAGGCCCAGACGCTCGATCCTCCTGACGACCAACGCAGAGGATGCGTTGGCCAACTCCACGGATTCCTCGTAGGTACCACCCCGGGCCGTGATGAGGGTATCGTCAGCATAACAAATGACCCCCATCCCGGGCAGGACTGGCTCTCGGAGGAGCCAGTCGTATCCGATGTTCCACAGGATCGGGCCCAGAACCGAACCCTGTGGAACACCGCACATCACACGTCGACGCCCAGCGATCTGACCATAGCCGCCCCCCTCCCATAGGACGAATCTGTCCCGGAGGTATGCCTCCAACAGCCTCATGAGGTATAGAGGCACTCCCTGATAGCGGAGTGCCTCCAGGATAGTCTCAAACGGGAGGCTGTTGAAGGCGTTCGCCACGTCTAGCGATACCGCCAGGACAGACTCCTCAATCCCCTCTGCCTCTCTCGTGAGGCACCTTAACGCGTCCAGGGCGTCCAACGTGGAACGCCCCGGTCTAAACCCGTACTGTGCCTCCGAGAGACCAGGCCCGTCGTTGTTAATGTGCTTGACGAGGCGACTGGCCAGTATCTTTTCGAAGATCTTGGCCACCTCGTCAAGCAAGACGATGGGCCTGTATGCAGAGGGGTCATCCGGGGGGCGGCCCTCCTTGGGGATCAGGCATAGACGGCCCTCCTTCCACTGCCTCGGGAACTCACCTGATCTGATGCAGGCATCATACAGTCCCCGAAGCTGGCCGCCTAGATGTTTGGCGGCCAGGAAGAGGGCCCGGCCTGGAACCCCATCCGGCCCTGGTGCTGTCCTACGACCTCGGAGGCGATCCAGGGCCGTTTCCAACTCCTCTTCTGAGACGGGGAGGTGCCGTCTCAGAAGGAACAATCCCGGAGGAGGATTCATCACGGGGAGTATGGGCTCCCGGGTCCGGGAAGAGTCCGTCAACAATCCTTTCAAGGACCCCGTCCGGCAGGGACTCCGTAACCGGGGCGACGAAGGCACGCAACTTTACGTGCCGCCCTATACGGACGTCCCCAGGGTCCCTGTCCAATGACGCCAGAAGTTCTTCCCGAGCCCGGGCCTTCGCCTGGCATATTGCCACTTGAAGTGCCTTTTGGCAACCCGATACTCCTCCCCTAATCTGATCTCCTCCTCCAACTCCGGAGGAAGCCGACGCCGGCAGCGCTTGAGAGACCGGTGCAACCTTTGAGCTGCCTCTCGCAGGGCACCGATCTCCGCCGTCCACCAGTGGACGCCTGGCCGCTGCCAGCGCCGACGCGACCGTGGCATGGAGGCATCGCAGACCCTTCCCAGAGATCTGCGCATGCGCTCCGCCAGTTCCTCCGGAGTTCCACCATCCACCGGATTGGTCCAGCCCTCGACGACCGCCGTCTCCACCGCCAGCTCCGGATCGAGCCGGCTGACGGCCCAGCGCGGGAACTGCCCGTGTCCACGTGGGGGGTCTGTCACCCTACTGGGAGGAGGGGAGACCTCGAACCTGATGTACAGGTGGTCCGAGAGCGTCTCCACCTCCTCCTCAACCATCCAGTTTACCACCCTGCGTGCGATCGCATGGGTAGCAAACGATAAATCCACTATGGATCCACCCCGCGATCGCACACAGGTATGGACCGACCCTCGGTTGAGGATCGACAGACCACTTTGTAAAGCCCACGTCTCCACGAGTCTTCCCCGCGCGTCGGTGACGGTGTTCCCCCAGGAACGGGATTTTGCATTGAAGTCGCCAAGGACGAACGTTGCCCTCGGCGACTGTCTCGCCACGGCGGCCCTGACGGAATCCAAGAACGTCTCGAACTCCGCCAGGGAACGGTTTGGGGAGAAGTACACACCAATGATGGTGTGTTCTCCCCAACCTGCCACCGCGAAACCCCGTCCCCTCTCGATGGAAATGAGAGGGGGGCTAGCGCCTGACCTAGCTACCACCGCCACCAGGCCGTCGAGGTCCCCTACCCAGTTTTCCTGGGCGGGGATGTAGTACGGCTCACTGACTACCGCTGGACCAATCCTCCACTCCGCCATCGACTGCAGGAAAAGGTCCTGAGCCCCGGCGGAGTGGTTTAAATTCCCCTGGAGGAATCTCGTATGCTGTACAGGCATTTAATCAGACATACGAGACTCCCCCACTGCTCCATTCTCCCTCCTTCCAAGCCTGTTGGCCGGGGGGACAAATTTGGCTCGGACACTGCCAGGCTGGCAGCGCCTGGACATTGCCACGTGGTTGCACCGTTTCCCTGCTTCGGCGCACACCACGCAGTGCGCCTTTTCTGCCGTACACTCCGCCAACCTGTGTCCGCTTTTGCCACAGCGGTAGCACAGGTTGGATTTGTTCCCCTGGCCTTCCGGACACGACTTGGACGCGTGCCCCAGGGCAAGGCACCTGAAACACCGCATAGGACGGTTTTCATAGGCCACCACCGCGGCCGAGGTGAAGCCGATCAATAAGTGACCGGCTTCAGCCAGGCTCTTTGCCACCGGTATTGGGCACGTGACCCACGACGAGCCCAAACCTCCTGACCCTATTCCGATCCCCGCCGCCCGGACGTTGGAGCGGGAACAGTTCCCCAATCGGGCCACTTCCTCCTCGATCATGTCCGGGGTAACCGAGTCATCCAGACCCGTGACCCGGATTTCCCCGCACTTCACAGGCCTGGAGATCTCCGCCACCCCAGTGAGAGGCACGCGCAGGAGCTCGGCGATCCGGTCCGCCAGCTGTACATTCTCGGGGCCGGGCGGCAACGCCAACAGCCGAGAATCGTTGGCAGACCGAACGACCCTTAGGCCTCTCTTTAGCCCCAGGGCAACGACGTCGACGGAGCCACGCGCCTTCGCGAAGACGTCGCCGTATGAGAGCCCCTTCTCCTTCGCCTCCGGTAGCAGCTGGAGCCTTACTACCGGAGTTCTTTCCTCCCTGAGACGCGAGGGTTTTATCCTCCCCGGAGGCCCGCGTTTACCGTCCCGACGACGGGAGGATGAGCGTTGGGTTGGCGGTTGGGTGGACTGGAGGGGGGCCGGCTCTCTCACCGGACCCCTGCCCGCTCCCTTCCCTTCCCTTTCCCTTTCCTCCCACCCCCCACCACAGTCCACTCGTTGTCTGTTGGGGGGCGCTCTCCACGGGGGAGCAAAACCTTTGATCTGGGACCTTGGAGCCCTCAGTGAGGGGAACTCCTTGGTCCCGGCCTTAGATGACCCCGCTGCCCCCACTTTTTGGGCGGAGGACGTGACGGTCCTGGTGCTGGAGGTGGGGTAAAGCCCCCTCCTCATCAGTCCTAGCGTCCACCACCATCGCCTGTGAGGAGACCGACGGCGTGGGGACGGGAACAACTCTCGCCGGGGGGTTAGCCCCCCCCTTCTTCTTCTTGTCGCCAGCCAGCGGCGGGCGGAGGATCTTCTGAGGGAGCAGACGGTCCTCAATAACCGCAAAGCGGGCGTCAAGGAGGGGCCCCACAGACGTGACGATAGCCCTCTGCAGGGTCTCGAGGTCCAGTGAGGGGGGTACATCCCGAGGGGCAGCGGCCTTGTCTCCCTTCTTGGCCGCTGTCTTCATTTCGCTGTACTCCCTGCGGTGAGCCTTCAGCTCTGCCCGCAGGGAGTCGATATCCCTCTTCAACCGGAGGTTTTCAACGGACAACCTCCGGTTCTCAGCATCAAGAGACCTCGCGGACAGGTTCTCAACCACGTCCGCGAGGGTACCTGCCGCGATCTTCAGTTTCCTGATGTACCCCCCTTTCAGGTTGCCCGAGGTCTGGGCAACCCTGTAGATTGCTGCCACGTGGCTCTTGGCCAGCGTGAGCAGCTCCTCCGCCCCCATTCTTCCCAGGTCTACCTCCTGGGGTCGATGTCGTCCACCACTTCCACGACGTCCGAGGACTCGTCCGACCTTTTCCTGAAGGTCTCCCCTGGGAGGATGTCGAGGCCTTCACCGTCTCCACGTTTTTCCGGATCTGCTTCTGAGCCTCCCGGAGGAGGGCATCCGAGCGAGCCACCAGCTCGTCCGAGGTCTCCCCGCGAGTACTTCAGTACAGCCCCGCGTCCGCCACCTTTCCGAGGCCCGCTGCGGCCCTTGTAGACCCGCCGGGCAGCGGCTACCACCCTTTGGCTGAAACGTCGGTTTCAAGCTCAGTCTCCCGGTGCCCGCTATTTTCCGGGCCGACTCGTCTGAGTCAGGATCAGAGTCCTCCCGCGAGTGGCGACTGAGCCTCTTGCGGGTGGCAATCTTCCCCGCGATCACCCCTGTTACCGCCCCCGTTATGGCACTTGCGTCCGAATCCGCCATCGTTTCGGGCCCCCCACTAGGGGGGGGGGCACCCCCAGAGTCCAAATGGAAGCCGGGTCAACGATAGGGAAGGAACCAAAACCAAAAAACAAGCCAAAGTCAAAATACAAAGAAGTATCAGAAATCCGTTAAACAAAGCCAGGTGAGTAAACTAGTATGTAATCCCGAAAAATCCTTTTTAAAAGGTTAGTCGAATTACTCCACCACGTTCCGCACCCGTGCAATGAGGCTTCAACTCCTGGCACAGTTGGCCGAGCCCAGGCTTCCCCGGGTAAGTTATATCACACTCGTGGGTAACGGGCCGCCACGAATTTGACTCCCAGTGGGCACACCGGCAACGGCCTTCGTCGGAGGCGTCCGACTACTAACCGCGCGAGGTGGCATTTGACTCCCAGTGCGCATCGTGGTACGGCTTTCCATCGAAATGAATGTAAATTTTTAAACCCATCCAAGTACTGACCGCACCAAGCGACGCTTAACAACCACGATCGACTAGCTAATGCACTACCAACTGTGCCAACTAGCCGCTCAAAGGTTAGTCGAATTACTCCACCACGTTCCGCACCCGTGCAATGAGGCTTCAACTCCTGGCACAGTTGGCCGAGCCCAGGCTTCCCCGGGTAAGTTATATCACACTCGTGGGTAACGGGCCGCCACGAATTTGACTCCCAGTGGGCACACCGGCAACGGCCTTCGTCGGAGGCGTCCGACTACTAACCGCGCGAGGTGGCATTTGACTCCCAGTGCGCATCGTGGTACGGCTTTCCATTGAAATGAATGTAAATTTTTACACCCATCCAAGTACTGACCGCACCAAGCGACGCTTAACAACCACGATCGACTAGCTAATGCACTACCAACTGTGCCAACTAGCCGCTCAACCATTCCCAACCTAACCCAACCAAAGCCAACCTTTTCCAAACACACCATATAACATGTAATACACAATCACACACGTATAAACACATGCACAATATTATATTAGTAAGTTTTTTTTTTTTTTTTTTTTTTTTTTTTTTTTATATTAAGAAATGTAACAAATAAAAATAGTAGCAGCCCAGACATATCTTGTTCGTCCGGGCCCACCAGGAAAAAAAAAAAAAAAAAAAAAAAAAAAAAAAAAAAAAAAAAAAACCTAACCTCACCTGCCTTATGGAGAAGACTCACGGATGTCGGTACAGTGAGGGTTGACCTGCAGACTGCAGGTGGCAGACAGGTCGCCACTCACGCAGTGCACCATCTGCCTGGGCTTCGGGCACGGCAAGAAGCTGTGCCGGGAGACCCAGGAGATGTGTAGTCACTGTGGTGGCCCACACACTCGGAAAGAGTGTGAGGAGTTTGCGGTTGGTGCGCCACCAAAGTGTACGAATTGCGCCCGGGAGAGAAGGGCCGAAACTGGACATAACGCCTTCAGCGACAAATGCCCAGTAAGGGCCAGATGGGACGCAATAGTGCGCACATCCGTGGCTTACAGTTGGACCGGAAGCCGCGCCTCGTTGAACAATAAATGGACTGAAAATCCGGTTTTTTTTTTTTTGATCAAGTAATAACGACTGACAACGAGGTGCGGCCTACGGTTCCGCTATCGTGCGTGGTACCGGTATGCTCTGTCTAACAATTGGACATGGCGACCTGTTTAGAGTAGAGGCAGCCGGGAACCTGCTTGGTAAAAACACACAAACAACGAACACACAATCTAAACACACGACTAAACATGCACATTAACACACACAGTACACTAACACAAAGCTAACATACAGTACTGCAAACGACACAATACAGGCACAAAACATAACCACAGCAACATTAAAACTCGCAACTTTTAATGCAAAAGTTGTCAGTTTGCAAGTACACTAAATCTAGCAAACACACACAAATACAACATCAAACAGTAACACATGCAACAAAACTACACACAATCAAAGAAAAATTCAAATATACTCACCACTCGCAGGAGACCGGCGTTGAGGTAACCTGCAAAATAAAAAAATATTAGTAGAAGCAATAAACTTAATTTAATAATATATATTGACCAGCAAAATATGATAGCAAAATAAAAGTGTATAAAAGATGACACTGTGGATGTATACTGTAGTATACATACTTACAACGTCAAACTAAATAGTAAATAAGATAAAATATATAGTACTAAATAAGTAAGATAATATAGAATAAATACCTCATGTGGGAAGAAAGTTAGACTAAGCGTAGCAAATAATGTAAAACTCACTATCATTAGAAAACAAAAATAAGAACATAGATATAAGAAACAGTGTAATTTGGAAAACAAATATGTAAACTAAATTCTACACTAATTTAGGAAAATAATGTAATTCTGATATAGATATAAGAAAAATGTAATAGATAAGTAAAAACACTGTAATTTGAAGTTAATAAATAAAGAGTCAAAATCCTTCTACCAGCACACAACCCTATACCCGATCCTATATAAAACACAGTATATAATATAACAATAATATTTATCTATATTAACACAAAATACTATAAAATAATATAAGTAAATAAATATACACATAGATACATACAACATACAAACACAAGTATAAATAAATATAGTACACACAATATATAAATATAACACTAAACAGATACACAAAATATACCTGTACACGCAGCCGATCATCTTCCCCGGTCCACCACAATACGCATAAACACAAATCTTGCGGACGGTGTTGGATCGGGAAAGGCAACACGGCTGCGCGAACTGATATAACAAATAATATGAACAGCACGTAACACAACACAAATTATCAATATATGTAAAATAAAACAACAAATATTCCCAATCACAGTATTATATATTCAACATACACAAGTAGGATATAACATGTAATTGACTCGGATATATCTCGTTCGTCCGGGCTAAAGAAGGAGCAAAAAAAAAAAAAAAAAAAAAAAAACTCACAGAGTAGTTCTGCGGGTGGCACCAAGGCTGTGGCAGCGGCTGACGAAGATAGGAGTAGTGAGGGTGGACCTTCAGACGCTCCACGTGACGGATAGGTCGCCGCTAGTCCAGTGCTCGCAATGCCTTGGCTACGGCCATGGAAAGAGGCTTTGCGCTGAAGCACAACAGCCAGCGTGCAGCCACTGTGGGGACCCCCACATGAAGTACGAATGTCCGGACTTCAGAGCAGGGCCACCACCCACCTGTTGTAATTGCAGGAAGGCGAAAAAGGTGGACAAAGACCATAACGCCTTTGACAGTAAGTGCCCAATACGCATCAGGTGGGAGGAGATAGCACGCGCCTCGGTCGCCTATTGCTAAGGGCACCCCGGGCAGCCAAGCGGTCTCTAAGGAACGGAAGCCATACAAAGTTATGCAAGCCAATCTCCAGCGTATGGAACTCGCAACGAGTGAAATGTTTAACACTGCCAGTAAGAGAGGTATGGCTTTCGCTCTACTGCAAGAGCCTTACGTAGGCAAAGCGAAAAAGGTGAGAGACTATCACGGCGCCAGGATCTACCAAAATGAAAAGCCAACCAGAAAAACAATCAAAGCGGCAATCGCCGTGTTTGACCCAGAGGTACAAGCCACTAAAGTACCCGAATATACCACCGACAATCTAGTGGTGGTCAAGATGGGACGTGGACCCGGCGCACTGATAGTTGTCTCCCTTTACTTCGAACCTGATAGAGACATGGAGCCTTACATGGAGCAAATTAGAGATATCGCTAAAAACATGGGAACCCGGAGGATAGTAATAGGTGACGACGTGAACGCAAAGAGTCCATGGTGGGGCAGCCCCACAGAAGACAGACGAGGAAAGATGCTGGTAGGACTCCTGAACGAGTTAGACTTGCAGGTGCTCAACGAGGGAGATACTCCTACCTTCGTCACCGTGCGTGGAGGCAAAGTTCTGACGAGCTTTGTCGACATCACGGTCTGCTCAGCGGACCTACTCAACTTCGTGACAGACTGGAAGGTAGACGACGGGGTGTCGAGCTCGGACCACAACACCATTCTCTTTACCATTTTAACCACTCGGCTTAATGGTGTATGCATGTCTAGAACAACTCGCATTTTTAATACACGTAAAGCAAACTGGGACCACTTTCGTGAGAAAGTGGACCAGCTTATGTTAGAAAATCGACTTACCACAGAGGAAATTGAAGAACTGACTGACACGATGGACCTAGAAAATAAAATAAGCACGTTAAATAAAACAGTAATAATAGCATGCAAACACAGTATAGCACAATTAAAACAGAAAAATAAAGTTAACTTACCCTGGTGGTCTGAAGAGCTCGCCCAACTGAAGCGTGGAGTTGTCGCGAAGAAGAGGAGAATCCGCTGCGCCGCGCCTTCCTGTAGGAGGAGTTACATGAGTACCTGCAAGTCAAAAGAAGATACCAAATGGAGATTAGTGCCGCAAAGACCAAGAGCTGGAAGGAGTTTTGCGGTAAGCAAGATCGGGAAGGAGTCTGGGAGGGGATATACCGGGTCATCGGAAGAACGAAGAAGAGGGACGAGGACGAGCCTATGACACACAAGGGAATGGTCCTGGGCCCACGAGAATCTGCTGCACTACTCGCAGAGACCTTTTACCCCGAGGACAGTGCAGAGGAGAGAGCCGAGAACATAGGGATATTCGTGAGCGGGCGGCAAGTGTGAACGAGGAGATCGCCTTGCTAGGGAACGACGATCCGCCCTTTACTGCCCTAGAACTCAAGCACGCTGCAAACCGGTTCAATCCCAAGAAGGCACCCGGGGCAGATGGACTAACCGCCGACATTTGTGCCCAGGCTATTTACCACAAGCCAGAGTTCTACCTATCACTGGCTAATAAGTGCCTTGCACTTGGATATTTCCCGGCGATCTGGAAGCAGGCGACCGTGGTCGTACTCCGGAAGCCGGGAAAAGAAGACTATTCCCATCCGAAGTCATATAGGCCCATCGGCCTTTTGCCAGTGATGGGTAAAATTCTCGAAAGACTGATAGTAAATCGTCTTACGTGGCACCTCGTGCCTAAGCTGAGCGCCCGCCAATACGGATTCCTGCCCCAAAAAAAAAAAAAAAGCACGGAGGACTCCCTCTATGATCTAGTGAACAATATACGCGATAAGCTGAGACTTAAGAAAATTATAACACTCGTTTCACTGGACATAGAGGGAGCATTCGACAGCGCCTGGTGGCCCATGATTAGGGTCCGATTGGCGGAAGAAAACTGCCCAGGAAATATCCAGAGGATACTGGGCAGTTACCTGGAAAACCGGAGCGTCTCACTAAGGTACCTAGGAGAAGAGGTGGAAAGACAGACCACGAAAGGCTGCGTGCAGGGATCCATAGGAGGGCCTATCCTCTGGAACCTGCTCCTCGATCCCCTTCTTAAAGGATTGGATGCAAGAGGAGAATACTGTACACTTTTCGTACAAGTTCCCTGAACCCGGGGTACCCCAAATAAAACGGTGGTTACCTCAAAGCAAGATGTTTATTTGAGAGCTAAGCTGCCCCCAATACTTCTGTCACATTTAAACCATAGCGCGATGTAAGTCGACGCTAACGCCATCTAGGGCTCGACAAAACAATCATCTTCAATCACTATAATACATACAAAGATACAAAGGAACGTTACAAAGCCTCTGATTGAATTCTTAACATGCCACCTACCAAAAGGATTATTTCCTTTTAACACCACCTACCATGAATAAACTAAATAAAACAAAGAACAGTGGACTGTATACAATTCTAAGTACCTAATTTACCAGAAGACTATGAAACGTATGTAAAACAGTTACTCTCAAATGACACAACATGTAAAACAATCAAATAAATGCAAAATATAATACAAACAAAATTAAACTTAAGACTACTTGTTTTATTATAAAAAAATAAAAGGGTTTTTTGCAAATAATTAATCCGTTACGGGAAGGAAACATAGTTTTGAAGTTGGACGTTTGATAACCGTACCCTTACAACGTAAGGTGACAACGCGCGTTACATTGTCCTGCCCCGGATGGATGTCGATAACTCTTCCATACAGCCATTTAGCCGGAGGTAAGTTATCTTCCTTGACTAAGACTATGTCATTAATTTTGAAATCTAAAGAACGAACAGCCCATTTATGCCTTTCAAAGAAATTGGTAAGGTATTCGGTCTTCCATTTACGCCAAAAACATTGAACCATACGTTGAGTTAATTGCCATCTGCGTAAAGTGCCTATGTTGGAATACTCGTAATTACAGTCTGGTGCCACGACCAACGGTTGACCTACTAAAAATGACCAGGTGTTAGAAGCATCGCTTCTCCTGCATCATTGTTACTCTGAGACAACGGACGTGAATTAAGGCATGCTTCGATTTGTGACAGTACTGTGGACATCTCTTCGAATGTAAGAGTAGAGTCGCCAATTGTACGCTTTAAGTGATGTTTAACACTTTTATCCCTGCCTCCCAAAGTCCACCGTGGTTCGGCATATGTGGAGGAATGAAATGCCACTCGGTTTGAGAGTCGGCCAGGCTTGCTGCTATACCCTGGAACATTGCGTTTTCTTGGCTGAACAAAACTTGTAATTCTTTAGCAGCACCGACGAAATTGGTGCCATTGTCGCTCCAGATATGACGACAATTTCCGCGCCTGGCAACAAACCGTTTAAACGCTGCCAAAAAGCCTTCTGTAGTTAAGTCTGAAACGACTTCAATGTGTATCGCCCGAGTAGCCATACAAATAAACAGACAAATATACCCTTTATATGATCGCTGCCCACGTCCTTTAGCGTATCTCATCTGAATGGGACCTGCGAAATCCACACCAGAATTTAGAAACGGCTTACTCGGGGTTACTCGGCTTGCTGGTAGTTCTCCCATTAACTGGTATTTCGTTTTTGCAGCATATCGTATACAGGTAACACAGCTGTGTATGTATGCCCTGACCAAATTTTTCAAACGGCTGATCCAGTACCTGCTACGTATAAAAGTTAACACCAGTTGCTGGCCTCCATGAAAAGTTCTTTCATGCGCGTCGGCTATAACTAATCTGGCCAGTTTTGAGTCATGCGGAACAACAACTGGGTGCTTTGCGTCCTCGGATAGTTGAGAGTGACGAAGTCTACCCCCAACTCGCAACAGGTTATTATTATCCATAAAAATATTTAATTTATATAATTGACTCCTTTTATTTAATGGTGTATTATTTTTTAGGGCTAAAATTTCTGCGTGGAACCATTGTTGCTGGCTTTGGCGAATGCAAATATCCAAAGCTTCCCGAATTTCTGTTACTGACAGGTAAGGTGTTACTTTAATACTATCGTTACGACGTCTTACTGACTGCAAAAACCTTCTACAGAATGCAACGACTCTTACTATTTTCTTTAATGAAGAAAATCTAGATCCAAAGCTTTCATCAAAACCAGATACTCGACTTACGTTATGGACCTTAATAGATTTCTTTTCCTCATTAGTGCTTATTGCGCTAGGCCTTGTATATACTACTGGATCAGTTCGTAACCAACTTGGTCCTTGTTTCCAAAGATCGCTACTAAGTAGAATAGATGAAGATGCTCCACGAGATACAATATCAGCAGGATTCTCTTTAGACTGAACATGAGCCCATTGCGAATTATCTAGTAAACTTAGAATTTCTGACGTTCGATTGGCAACATAGGTTTTCCAGCGACTTGGATGATCATTTAACCAAGCCAACACAACTGACGAATCTGTCCAAGCATGAATATTTGCCTTTGGGACATTCATTACTTCAGCTATTTCGATTAACAATTTTGAAACCAAAACAGCGCCACATAATTCCAGACGAGGCACAGAAATTTGCTTGATAGGAGCTACCTTCGATTTGGCTGTTAGGAGATTGGTATGTATCACGCCATTGGAATCAATAATTCGACTATATACTGCAGCTGCATACGCTATATTCGACGCGTCGCTAAATCCATGCAGCTCTATTAAGTTTCCTTCCTTTTGGCTTATCCACCTAGGAATGTGAAAGTCAACAAGATTCTCCATATCTCTTCTATAACCATTCCATTCCTGTAGAAGCTCTTGTGGCAACTCATCATCCCAGCCTATCCCCGCAATCCATAGCTTCTGAATAAAAACCTTTGCATTAATAATACACGGCGATATCCAGCCTAGTGGATCATACAGGCGTGATATTTCTGATATTACTGTTCTTTTGTTTCAGATGCAGCAGGAGGCGACATTTTGACAGAGTAATCGAATTCGTCTGTGATCCGATTCCAGGTAAGACCTAAAATCTTTGTAACTTGATCCATTTTATTTCTAAATCTTTACCTGACCCTACTTTTAATTCATCTAATAAATGCATTCTATTGCTGGTCCACTTCTGCAGCTGAAATCCACCTTTCTCTAATAAGTCATTTAACTCCCTATAAATTTTTACTACTTCTGTTTCAGTTTGGCAACCAGACATTAAATCGTCCATATAAAAATCTGTCCGAACCCTGTCTGCAGCCAATGGATACTTCATACCTTCATCGCAAGCGACTTGTTGCAATGATTTGACTGCTAAATAAGGAGCGCATGAAGTCCCGAACGTAACCGTCAGAAGTCGAAAGTCTTCAATTGCTTGACTGGGATCCTCTCTCCAGACAATTCTTTGAAAATCCGTATCTGGTGGAGCAACTTGGATTTGGCGATACATTTTTATTATATCTGCTGCCAAACAGATTGATGCTGCCGCCATCTCATAACAATATGTCGCAAATCTGCCTGAAGAGTAGGTCCCACCATTAAGGAGTCATTTAAAGAGATCCCGTTGGTCCCTTTACATGACGCATCATACACCACTCTCACTTTGGTAGTAAGTTTATCTTGTCTTACCACTGCATGGTGAGGTAAATAAACTACATCACCTTTATTTCTTTCGGCTTCATCCGTGATTTTTCTAGATGACCTAATAAAATATATTCTTTTATCACATCCGAATATTGTTGTTTCAGTTTATCATCCCTAGCTAACTTCCTTTCTAGCCCTTGCAACCTTTTCACTGCTATCCCTTTAGAATGACCATATTTACAAGGCGGATCTTCAGATCGAAACGGCAGTTTGACGATATACCGTCCTTCATGATTTCTTGTCGTCGTGGCCGTATAGAAATCCTCACAAGCCTGTTCTTCAGGTGTGAAGGGCTTTTTGTTTAATCCGGGTTCCGAATCAAGTTCCCATAATCGTTTGAGCATATCATTCTCTTCGATTTGAGCATGCATCGCGACAACAGTGTTATGTGAGTTAAGAACACATCCGCCCTTTCCAATATGGCCTGATACAATCCACCCTAAATGAGTGTCTTGTGCGACTTGTGATCCTGTAGGACTCTTGAGTAATCCGGGCTTTAATACACGGCAATAAGTTTCTGCTCCTAATAAAAGATCAATTTTGTTAGGTAAATTGAATGTTGGATCAGCTAAATTTACACTAGAAATTTCTGGCCAATCCTGAATTTTAAATTTGGTATCTGGCATAACTGAAGTCAGTGCGCTCAATACATGCGCAGTTACTTCTATAGCGAAAGAAGGATCATGCAAGGACTGTATATTAATATTAACTACATGTCTAGAGACTACAGTGCCATCACTACCTCCTATTCCAGCAATAGTAGTTTTCGATACCACTTTCTTTAAACGAAGTAATTGCGCTGCTGCTTCAGTTCAGTTCAGTCAAAGGATGCTTGTGATCCTTGATCTAACAATGCTCTCAATATTTTAAAGGACCCATCTGGTGATTCGACCTTAATTAAAGCCGTGGCTAACAAGACTTGACCTTGCGCTTGTCCATTCACAAAATGAGTTGCTATATTTGAACTGATATCAAATAACGCGGACTCTGACAAATTTTCATGAGAGGTTGTAGGCGCGATGGCCGTGGCAACCACACTAGTTACACTGGAGTTTATCGGGTGCAACAAGGAATGATGTTTTCGCTGGCATATACGGCATTTTAAAAGAACACGACAAAATTTAGATGTATGGTTATTTCCCAGACAATTAAAACACACACCCAAAGACTGAGCAATATCACGGCGCTTGTCACTATCTTCTTTAGAAAATTTCTTGCAATTAGCTAGTTTGTGATTTTCGGAACAATGTGGACATGTAAAATTAACAATGCCATGCATGACTTTAGCTTGTGATGTAATGTTATTATACCCTTTGGGTTTAGCCTTTGGTTCGACAAATTCGAGGGCACGGAAACGCATCTCTAAAAACTCGCTAAACTGTTTAAGATGGCAAATCATCGGATGATTGACTCACATGCAGTTCCCACTGCATCCGAGATTCTATGTCCAACTTCAAACTTATCACATATATAATTATAACATCCCACGAACTAATGTCAATCCCAAGGTTAGTAAGTTCGTGTAAACAGTCATTAGTAACATCTAAAAGTTCTTTCAATGCGTGTGACGATTCAACAGTAATGTTACGTTGGCTAAATAATCTTTTTAGAATACAATTAGACATAAACTTTTTATTATTAAACCTGTGTTCTAACATTTCCCAACATTTGTTATAATTAGCGTCGGTTATAGGAACATGACGTATTAATTGCTCTGCTTCACCTGACAATTGTGTTTTCAAATAATGGAGCCGTTGCACGTTGTCTAACTGTTTATTGTTATGAACTAAGGAAATAAATAAGTCTCGGAACGATGTCCACTCAGTATATTTTCCGCTAAAAATAGGTAATACTATTTTAGGTAGCCTTACAAAATTATCAGGTGAAACATTACAAGATTTTTTATTGGAACTATGAGACGTTAATCGCGACAGTGCATCCTTAAGTTCTACTTTATAAGTTACATAGGTTTCGTAAACTTTTTCGTAGACATCTTCTTGAAAGAAATCGTATAAGTCTGTCTCCTCGCACTCACCGACTACAATTTCATATTTGGTTGAGAAATTCTGCCACTGACTCTCCAATATCTCTAGTCGTGTTTCTATATAATTATCTGTTATACGTTCCTTTGGAGACTTCTTAAAATTTACTAGTCCTTTCTCAATGTGTCCTCTTATATTCTTTATTTTACTAAGTTCCTTTTCCATTTTGTATTCTACAAACTGGTTTGTGTATATTACACGTGTAGGCTGCTAGTGGTAATTAAAGTAAAGGATAAAAGTATAACTCTCCAAGTGTCGTAAAGAATAAATCTTTCTAAGTGTTGACACAAGTAATTTTCTAAGTCTTGGCAAGGGTAAATTTTTCTAAGTTCTGTCAAGACCAAATTTTCTTCAAAGTGTCAACAAGTGTGATTTATTCTAAGTCCTTTTAAGAGTAAATTTCTCTAAGTGTTTTTGTCGCTTTTGTACCACTCCAAAATCCGGCATGGATTCCGCGTCCCGTCGTTTTTAGCGAAATTATTCTAAGTCTCGCAAATTTAAACTTGTAATATTTCAAAGTCTTTTAAAACACTTAGAATAATTTCATATTATAAATAACACATATATAAAATGTACTCACAGTTTTCCAAATCGACTAACACTCTTTAATAGGTATCCAGTATCTTCTTACCACTAGCGCCACCTACTTTGAAGTCCAACTCCACACACGCACTTGGCACTTAATCGATTGATAATTATCTTTCTACTTCAAACTGCTAGCGCCACCTTTTGATGAGTAGTTTTATTATCTTTTAATTAATTTAGTTTTTACTTGTGTTCTTCAAAAATGCTCTTCGACTCTAAGGACCATGTACACTTTTCGTACAAGTTCCCTGAACCCGGGGTACCCCAAATAAAACGGTGGTTACCTCAAAGCAAGATGTTTATTTGAGAGCTAAGCTGCCCCCAATACTTCTGTCACATTTAAACCATAGCGCGATGTAAGTCGACGCTAACGCCATCTAGGGCTCGACAAAACAATCATCTTCAATCACTATAATACATACAAAGATACAAAGGAACGTTACAAAGCCTCTGATTGAATTCTTAACAAATACGTACAGGCGTTTGCGGACGACGTTGTACTGTTGTTCGATGGAGACTCCGGCAGCAGCATAGAGAGAAGAGCTAATGCGGCTCTCTCCTATGTTCAGGAATGGGGAGTCCGTAATAAACTAAAATTTGCTGCACATAAAACAAAAGCTGTGACCTTTACACGTAAATTGAAGTATGACACCCCAAGACTGAACATGGGAGGGGTCAGCATAGAGATGGCCTCAGAGGTTAAGGTCCTAGGTGTTACTATAGACCGCAGCTTAACATTCAATTCGCACATACGTAACGTATGTGCGAAGGCAATAAAATTCCAGAAGCAACTATCGCGCGCCGCGAAAGTCACCTGGGGCCTTAACCCTGAGATCATCAGGATTATGTACACGGCGGTGCTGGAGCCAGTAATCCTGTACGTAGCGAGCGTGTGGGCGCCTTCAGCCACAAAGTTGGGTGTGCGTAAGCAACTCAACACGGTCCAAAGGGGCTTCGCTCAGAAAATGTGTCGAGCATATAAGACCGTCTCCCTGAACTCAGCAATGGTGTTGGCTGGTCTGCTCCCCCTTGACCTACGAATAAGGGAAGTCGCTTCCTTATACGAGGCCAAGAGGGGGGTAGAGCAGCCAATGCTTGGGGACAGGGAGATGGAAATGCGAGTTGCTTACGCCAACACAACTCATCCGGCCTCACAGATCGAGTTGCAGTTTAGCTGCCTGATGGACCAGGAGTAGGTGGATGCGCAACGCCTCCAAGCGGTGCGCATTTTCACGGACGGCAGCTTAATTGAAGGCCAGGTCGGAGCCTCATTATCCTTTTGGGATAATGAGGTCGAGACCGCAAGCCGGAAAATTAAGCTGGCGTCCTTTTGCACGGTCTACCAGGCAGAACTACTGGCGATACGTGAGGCTACGGCGTCGGTCTGTAAGCGCCCAGAAAGAAGCTTTGGCATTTACAGTGATTCCAGATCGGCGCTGCAATCGCTGTGCTGCTGGAGCTCCGTAAACCCGCTAGCATTCGAGGCAAGAGAGAACATAAGGCGGCGTGTTCTCGCAGGGAAGCAAGTGAGCCTGTACTGGGTAAAGGCCCACGTTGACGTCAGAGAAAACGAGCGGGCGGATGAGTTGGCGAAAGCGGCTGCACTTTCTCTGAAAGTGAGGCCGCTTTACGACAAGTGTCCGGTTTCCTTCGTCAAACGACAGTTCCGCATGGGAACGGTGGACGAATGGAACCGGAGATACTGTCAAGAGTCAACGGCATCCGTTACGAAACTCTTCTTCCCTGAAGTCGCGCGGGCCTTCAAGATAGGCAGGTCGGCCTCACCGGCCTGCATACCCAGCTTTTCACGGGGCACGGGGGATTCTCGGAGTACCTGAACCGGTTCGGGTGCAAGGAGAATCCCTCGTGCATATGCGATGAAGAGCAGCAAGAAGATGTTCCGCATCTAATCTTCGGGTGTCCGGTATATGCCCGGGAGAGATATAACTGTGAAAGCAAGCTTCGCTTAGAAATAAGACACGAAAATATGCCAGAACTTATGTCTAAAAAGAACGTAGAAGACTTCATAGCTTTTTGCATAGAGATAGTAAAGAAAGTAGTAAACAGAAATAAAACCATAGATATATAATGTGCGTAATTATGATATATTTAGATATATATGTATAATTTGCAGAAAACTAATAGCAATTAAGAATAGCTTGTAAGCCAAAAACATAAAAGATAAAAAGCATAAAAAACACATAGCAACTAAGTAAAATAAGTAAGAACATTAGAAGGACAGTGAAACATTTAAATAATATAGAATAAGAAATAAAAAGAAGCTTGTAGCAGTAAAATATAAGTAGAATAGAAATGTAGTGCCTATCATATAGAACAATAGTATAAAATATGTAATAGAATAATAGTTTCGACGTAATACAATAAATTTGAATTTTGAAGTAAAACTGTATTTAAACTAGAAGAACTAAAAGATGTAATAGTATTAAGTAAAACTGTAAACATATTTTGGAAATAAAGAAAAACAAAAGATAAAACAAAAAGAAAGAAAAGACAAAAAAGGAAAAAACAAACAAAAGAAAAATAAACCCCCAAAAAAGCAAAAAACCCAAGCAATCTCGCTAGCTTGAAGAGAGGAAAAAAAAAAAAAAACTAACCAGTTCCGCTCGAACAAAAAAAAAAAAAAAAAAAACAACTTCCTAACCTCAAAATTGCTCCGGAACTACTGGAGCGAGCGATTTGAGGTTAGGACAGTTTGAAGACCTGGTGGAGGACGGCGTGTTTCCGGTCCGAGCAGAATTTTAAGATAAGTAGTTTTAAGTTATTTTTAATTAGAAAAAAAAAAAATAAGCTTTGACCCCCCATATCTCCGAAACTATTGGAGGCGCGTGGGATTTGAGACTGCTAGTTGTTGCGCGCTAGGGAGCTCTACCTATCCGCACCCAAATCTCATAGGGTTACCTAAGAAAAAAAAAAAAAAATTCAATATTTTTTTTCGAAAAAAAAAAAAAACAAAAATTTTCAATATTTTCTAAGTTATTTTAATTATTATTATTAGGGCAAAATTATTAAAAATTATCATAAAATAGAGCACTATTTAGCGGACATTTCGGATATTTTTCGGCGATTTTATCTCCAATACTTTCGGAAATATTGATTTTTGAACAGTTTTTTAAGAATAAATAAATAGATAAAAGAGCTAGAATTAAGACAGTGACATAGATAGACAGGTCTCCACCCCAACGGGTGGAGAGGTTGCCGGAACGACTCCAGTCGAAACCCGGTGGCGATAGGCTTATTTTCGGCTGAGTTACAGCCCTTTCTCGCCGGTTTTTGACAGATAGCCGCCATTTTGAAAAATCTTAAAACCCCAATAGCTCCGGAACTATTGGGCGTACGGAATTGGGAAGTCGACTGGGGTCATCCTTAGAGGTCACTATTTCGATCTAGCCCAAAAAAAATTTTTTTGAAAAAAAAAAAAAAAAAAACTGCACGTGGGGAACTTAGATCTCACTTGGGGCAGTTGTACGAGCCCAAACTAGGGCAATTTTGGACTTAAAACCCCCGAGTTAGGCCTAGTCAAAGTTTGGTCGGCGGCCATATTGTATTTTTTGTGTTGGTCATATCTCAGGCCCTATTAGACTGAGGAAGACCGGGTTTCCTTTAGAGGAATCCCTGGGACTCCCTCTACCGATTGAACCCCTTCAGGAGCCAATCGGAGTTTCAAGGTCAACCCCTCTTTTTTACCCCCCTTTCGATAGAGCTCGTAGAGCCGAAGCGAATAAGCCCAAGCACAGTCCTCTAGCTGCAATATTGCGTGAGTAGTGAAGGTTCGAAGTTCGGGAAGTTTTACTTCGAGCGACGAGCGTAAAACTTCGGACCCCACTGCTCCCTCAATAAGGCAGATAGGTTGGTCGAGTTTGGGGTTAAACAACTCGGCCTGACGAGACCTATCGCCCTATACCGCCCCCATCCCTCTATCCCCACCCCTATTTTTCAACATCAATTATCTCACTCACCCTTGCTCCTATCTCCTTGTTCTTGGTGTCCTCGGGTTCTTCGCAACGCGCCGGACTCGCTGGCACTGCTGGAACGCTCCATGCTCCTCTCCTTTTCCTTCCACGGACCTGAAACAAAAAAAAAAAAAAAGTAAATATATTAATAGGATAAGAACTTACCTGAGACATTGTAGCTGGCGCGCCGACGTTCATACCTGTAAATAAATAAAAAAAAAAAAAAAAAACATTAGTTAGTGACTTTTATTGTAAAATAAAAATTTGTAGACAAATTGACTGGTTCAATACATATATTAAACAGTACTCATTGATCCACTGTGTTGTCTAGGTTTTAATTGTTGACTTGAGTTCTCTTTGACTCGCCATATACACCGCGGTGCATAGCGCTGTCTAATAGAGTAGGCGACTTTTAGCGCTGTCTAATAGAGTAGGCGACTTTTAGCGCTGTCTAATAGAGTAGGCGACTTTTAGCGCTTTTGCGCATATAGTATTTATATTTTAACACTTGGCATTGACGAGCCTCTCCTCCGATATGCATAGAACGCCAATAAAACCTAAAGGAGTAACCTCTCCAACGACATCGCCTATAAAGCAGGCGGAAATATTTACAACCCCCCCCGCAGACCATGCGGGGCCAAGTAGGAGTCCGGTAAATGATATTACGGGAGCACGGGATAGCGATAGGTCGAATCGTGACAGATCCCAATCCCGGATAAGACCAGTCACTCTCAAGTTTAGTTCGCCGACGAAGAGCAGAGCGACCTTAGTGGAACCATTCGGGCGACAAAAGAAAATAGCCAGTAAAACCTACACGCAGGTCATAACCCTGTGTCTGGTTCCAGATTCCGCGACTGAACAAGAGCCGCCCAAAACTCGAATACAGCAGGCAGAATACTAGTATAGATATGGGTCGATAAACCTGGGTGAGTCGCGAAACCTGAAAACGGAAATTAAGAATGCTATGGAGAGCGCCTTGAACAACCTTCATAGGTTAGTAAAAGAGGCGGAAAAGGATAGGAAGAGAGAAAGGAACAGGGAGAATATAAGTAAGGGACAAATGAAGGACTCAGGGACGATGACGGAAGAGAACAGGGAAAGAGAAGAAGTAGAAATAATAGAAGAATCACCTCGAAAGGAGAAAAGAAGTAGGGACGAGGAAGAAAAAGCCCTTAAGAAACAGCTGGAGGAACACTCCAAACTGCTACTGGAAAAAGTAGAAACATGAAAGAGCTGAAGGAGATGATGGAGGGACATAAGGAAGAAGTAAGGGAAGTACGAAACACATACGCGAGCGTAGCGGCAAAGCCGAGAGAAAAGCCCATCGAAAGGGCAACACTACACTCGGTAGTTGTCACTGCCACGAATGGCGAAGAAACAGGGGACGAAGTGATGACTAGGGTCAGAACAGCGTTAAACGCTAAAGAAGGGGGCATTGAGATTGAAAGGGTGAGAAGAGCAAAAGACAAGAAAGTCATCGTGGGGTGTAGGACGAGAGAAGAACGAGAGAAGGTTAAAGAAAGACTGAATAGGGATAAGGACAATCTTCAGGTTGAGGATATTAAAAATAAAGACCCATTAGTAGAGGTGATCGGCGTTCTGAAAGTCCATAAGGACGAGGAGATCTACAGAGCCCTCCTCAACCAAAACAAGAGAGTCTTTGAAGGACTGGGCGAGGAAGAGAAAATAATGCAGATAGCATTTAAAATACAAGGTCGCAACCCACTCACCAACAGGGTGATGATGAGAGTTGCACCAAAATTGTGGAAAAGGCTAACGGACATAGGTACAGTAAGGATAGACCTACAGAACCTATATGTGGTGGACAAATCTCCGCTGGTGCAGTGTTCCCAATGCCTTGGATATGGACACGGCAGGAAGATATGCACAGAGGCAGAGCCGAAGTGCAGCCACTGTGGAGGTCTGCATTACAAGGCTAGATGCCCAGAGTACATGGAAGGGGCACCACCTACATGCATAAATTGCGTGAAGGTGAATAAGCAGGAGGTTGGGCACAACGCGTTTGACGGGAAGTGCCCAATAAGAATAAAATGGGATGCACTAGCGATAGCGGCAGTTGCATATTGTTAAGGGCACCTCTGGGGACCACAGCGCAGCAAAAACAAGAAGCACACTATCTCTGGTTCAGGCGAACCTACAACGGATGGAGTTAGCAACCAACGAAATCGTCCAGGCCATGAGCTTGAGAAAGAAGGACTTCGCGCTGCTCCAGGAACCCTACGTGGGAGGGTCGGGTAGAATGAAGGATTATCGTGGAGTGAGGGTCTTCCAGTGCGCGGCATCCAATGGCACTGTAAACAAGGCGGCTATTGCTGTGCTTAACAACAAGATCAGGGTGACATTACGTCCAGAATACACAACTGCGAATATTGTTACAGTGACAACGGATTGTGGCGACTGGGAGACGACGATTGTTTCATTCTACCTGGAACCTAACACGGAGATAGGGCCATACCTGGAACAGATTAAAAAGATTGTTGTGGGTGTGGGGACCAGAGGGGTCCTTATTGGAGGAGACTCCAACGCTAAAAGTTGTTGGTGGGGTAGCCCCACAGAAGATAAGCGTGGGAGAGAGATGTCCGGATGCCTAGAGGAACTTGGCCTCCAGATAATGAATGTCGGAAACACCCCAACCTTCGATACGGTTCGGGGAAATAAGGAGTTCACCAGCTTTGTGGACATTACCGCGTGCACCCTTGATCTTCTTGGAAGAGTTGACGAATGGCGCGTGGACACCGGCGTGACCTGCTCCGACCACAACACCATCATGTTCAGGCTCGACGCAGGAGAAATTAGACCTGTAATAAAAAGAACGAATACGGGTTTACAATACAAAAAAAGGCGAAATGGGACCAATTTAATGAAAAATTGGACCATTTAATTTTGGATAGAAATTTAAATAATGAACAGACAGACAGACTGACAGATGTAACTAAATTGGAGGAAGTGGTAGTAAGTTTCACGGACGCTGTAGTCGAGGCCTGTGAACAAAGTATCCCCAAGATTAAGACAAACAGCAAAGTGAACCTACCTTGGTGGACCGAGGAGCTTTACAGGATGAGGAAGGGAGTGGTCACTCTAAAAAGAAGGATCAAGTGCGCGGCACCAGTAAGAAAGCAGAAGGTGATTCAGGAATATCTGCAGGCAAAAGCGAAATATAAAGATGAAAGTAAGAAAGCCCAGATCCTCTCATGGAAGCAGTTCTGCGAGAAGCAGGACCGGGAAGGGATGTGGGAGGGAGTATATAGGGTGATAGGACGCACGGCAAAGAGGTATGAGGACGAGCTCCTCGTGGATAAGGATAGAGTACTGGGTCCAAGAGAGTCGGCTGAACTCCTAGCGGAGACCTTCTATCCGGAGGATGACCCGAGCCACGACGACGAACATCACCGCAAATTCGCAGAAAAGCTGAAGAGCTAAATGGAGGAAATGGTCATGGTGAGGAAGATCCGCCATTTACGATGGTAGAACTGAAGAGCGCAGCTCTCAGCTTTAACCCGAAAAAGGCTCCAGGTGAGGACGGACTTACCTCGGATATAGTTACGCAAGCAGTCTTCCGCGCACCGGAGCTATGTCTATTACTGGCCAACAAGTGTCTAGATTTAGGATACTTCCCGGAACGATGGAAAAGGGCAACCGTCGTTATTCTTCGCAAGCCCGGGAAAGAAAACTACAGTGTGCCCAAATCGCACAGGCCTATTGGCCTTTTGCCGGTGATGGGCAAGCTGTTCGAGAAGATGCTGATGGGGAGACTGCAGTGGCACCTGGTACCGAAGTTCAGCTCCCGGCAGTATGGTTTCCTGCCACAACGAAGCACAGAGGACTCCCTCTATGATCTGATGAACCGTATTCGCGGAAAGTTAACACAGAAGAGACTTGTAACTCTGGTTTCATTAGACATAGAGGGAGCGTTCGATAGCGCGTGGTGGCCAATGATTAGGATCCGACTGTCCGAAAATAACTGCCCAAGAAATATCCAGAAGGTGTTGGGCAGTTACCTGCAGAATAGACTGGTAACCGTCAGATACGCAGGGGAGCAGGTCACCAGGGCCACAAACAAGGGATGCGTGCAAGGCTCCATAGGAGGACCGATCCTATGGGATCTGTTGCTGGACCCACTACTTCACGAACTGGAGAAGAGAGGAACCTATTGCCAGGCCTATGCTGATGACGTTGTGCTCCTCTTCGACGGTGAAACCGGATTGGCAATAGAGAGACAGGCTAATGCCACGCTCGCCTATATACAGGCGTGGGGTGTACGTAATAAACTCCGATTCGCGCCACATAAGACCTGCGCAATGACTATAACCAGAAAACTGAAGTACGACAACCGACGCCTGTGTATGGGAGGGGTTGACATCAGCATGTCCTCGGAGGTGAGGATTCTCGGGCTGACAATAGACAGAGCGCTGACGTTCAATGCACGTGCAACGAACGTCTGCGCTAAGGCATTGACTGTCTATAAACAGCTTGCGCGTGCTGCGAAAGTCAGCTGGGGTCTTCACCCGGAAGTCATCCGGTCCGTGTACACAGCAGTAGTCGAACCGATCATTATGTACGCAGCAAGCGCCTGGGCTCCGGCTACGGCCAAGCTAGGTGTGCGGAAGCAGCTAGGAGTTGTACAGCGGGGCTTCGCCCAGAAGCTGTGCAAGGCCTACCGAACAGTCTGCCTGAACGCATCAATAGTGCTGGCAGGAATACTCCCTCTGGACCTCCGTATACAGGAGGCTAAAGCCCTGTATGAGGCGAAGAGAGGAGTAGCCCTGCCAATGCTAGCTGACAGGGAGATTGAGAGGAGGGTTGCTTTCGCGCACACGCCCCACCCAGCAAAACATATGGACCTGGGGTTCATATGTCTAGTAGATCAAACCGAGGTCAACGACCACTGCGCGCAAGCAGTACGCATTTTTACGGACGGGAGCAAGATTGAAGGGGAAGTGGGTGCATCATTGTCCCTCTGGAGCAATGATGTTGAAACCACGAACCGGAAATTGAAACTCCCGTCCTACTGCACGGTCTATCAGGCGGAACTCCTGGCCATATGCAGAGCTACGGAGGAGATCCTAGCAAGCCCAGAAGACAGCTTTGGCATTTACGGTGATTCGCGTTCGGCACTTCAAACCGTAACGAACTGGAGTAGCACACACCATCTTGCTGTCACAGCTAGGAAGAACCTAATGGAAAGTATGGCAATGGGAAAGGGGGTATCTCTGTTCTGGGTCAAAGCACACGCTGAGGTGAAGGAAAATGATAGAGCGGATGCTCTGGCGAAAGCTGCTGCCCGTACCCTAAAGGTAAAGCCTCATTATGAGAGGTGTCCGGTCTCGTTTGCCAAGAGGATGATCCGAATGGAGACCCTTGACAAATGGAACCGGCGCTTTAGGGACGAGCCAACTGCATCCGTAACTAAGTTTTCCTTCCCGGATCCAGAGTGTGCTTACAAGATAATCAGGAGAGTCGGCACAACGAGCCTGACGACCCAGATATTCACAGGCCACGGAGGGTTCTCCGAATATTTGAATCGCTTCAAATTGAAGGGGGACCCATCGTGCGTCTGTGAACCGGGAGTACCAGAGACCCCCCTGCACGTAGTGTTCGAGTGCCCCCTCTTTGCCGCGGAGCGTCACAATGCGGAACACGCACTACGCGTAGACATCAAGAAAAGCAACATCCAGGAACTATTAAGCAAATAACGGCTGGAGGGTTTCATAGAGTTCGCAGTCAAAATTGTACAAAAGGCAGTCAAAAGAAACGGGTCAACAATTAATGTTATAAACATATAGTGTATTATATGTATACATAGTGTTAGATCAATAGAATAAAAGTAATTGTAACCCATAACAATAGAAGGTATAAAAATAGATATATTAGTAGATAATGAGGCAATCTTGTTAAGCATACATAAGTATAAATATATATATATATATATATATATATATATATATATATATATATATATATATATCTATATATATATAATGAAAATGGCCTTCCTTTGAGGCTCAATCACGCCTAAACCACTGATCGTATTGACATGAAACTACCACCATTCGATGGGAAATTTTTCCTAGATGGTTTATGGCTATTTATTTTTCGAATTCTGACGTTCCTTCATTTTTTTTATTGCTGTTTTATCTTTCATGAACATTTATCCCGCTAATAAAAACAAAAGACAAGCGTTTTCTCCTGATTCTTTTGTTTTCATGGATTTCAACGGAGTTTACTAAACGGATTATGTTCTTTTACATTCAGCTAAGAATCTACTTACAAACTTCCACGCACCCCTGCACACCCATTCTTATTTTTTGATAAAAATAAAATGCCGTATCTATGATCGAGTATCACTTGAGAACGGCTGGACCGATTGGGTTAATTTTTTTTTGTTGTCTTCAGAATTGTCAGGAGAAGGTTTATATGTAAGAAAATTTTAAAAAAGTCTGCTAAAACGTTAAAAATTTCGATGATAATCGAAGTATTCCAATTTCTATAGTTACTCATCACGAAATCTCGGGAACTATAGGACTTACAAATGTGAAACTTGGTAGGAATATTACTTTCGTTATGTAGAGGTCAACTAAAAACGGATTTGAAGAAATTCATCCCCAAAAGGGGATTGCGGGGGCGTTAACAATGAACAATTCCCGTTTTTAAACTATAGCTCCTATAAATTCTAAATTTGGTAGGAATCTTTTGTAAGAGATGTAGAAATAGTCTATGAACGAGTTTTACGGTAGCTCACCCCACAGGGGGTTGCGGGGGTGGTTTAACAATGAAAATTTTTATTTTTTAAGCCGTAGCTCCTACAGACTCCAAATTTAGCTAGAGTCGTCTATATGTGATGCAGAAATGATTTAAGAGTGGATTTTACAACAGCCCACCGCCGAAAAAGATTGCGGTAGTGGGTGTTAAAATGTGAAATTTCTATTTCCAAACTGAAACCTCTATAGACTCTAAATTTGGTAGTTAATTTATAAAAAAAAAGTTTATAAATATATTAACACATAATATTTAATCTTCATCTTCATCTTATGGATTGAAAGAATTGGTAACTCTTCAACTAATTAACTAAGAATATTGTACATTTGGAGTCGGATAGAAATTGATCATTGATAGTTGGGAAGTGACAAACAAAATCCGCAGCATTTGAGATCGTCACAATCTATATTAATTATCAATTTTTTTTATATAAATTCAAAATGGATGCGATTAAATTGAAAAGAAATAAATAATTTAAATGACGGTAAAACTTTGCTTAGATATTACTTGATTTTTGTTTATTCTTAAACAATGACGAAGTGGAGCATTTTCAACTGCAAACAGATAATTATATGAACGCATTCCCGTTAAAATAAAAACGTACTAATTTCTTCCTCCATAAGTTTGAAAACCATTTATTTCTTCTACATAAGCACGAAAACTGAATCGATAAATGTAAATTTACGTAATGTGTCTGTCGTTATCTATTTAATTATTTTTATACCTGTTATTTCTTCTATAAAAGTATCCGTCGTTTGGATGAATGATAATAAATGAGTCCCTGATTATTATAATTTGTCGATGAAGCAATTGACGAAAATATTGTCAACGACAACGATATAAATAATGAAGAAATTAGAGAAAATAATATCAATGACAACGATGATATTAATAATGAAGATAATAATGATATTGATAATAATAAGCCCCCTAATACAACCACACGTCCTGATTGAAAACCTAATCACGTAGGAGGCGAACACACGAATGAGAAATTAGTGGCGTGGCTAACGTGGCTCTGGAAACCCATCAAAAATGGAGCTACGATCTAAACGTAAACGTATAGGACCGCTGCCCGGGGGCGATCGCCGGGACACACCTGGAGCTGACGCTGGGTGTTTCAGCATGCGAATTGTCAGCGGTGAGGAGTTGAACAGGCGGGCTCCCACCGACAAAGATGCTACAGCCGAAATCCGTGACGATGGTGATAGTGTAGCAGTCAGAACAAACACTCCAATAGAACCATATAGCCCAAGTACTGTATCGTACACACCCTCCAAATCATCTTCACCTTCCGTACCATCGTCACCCCAAACACTCTCTTTTAACCCAGATCCACCCATACCAGTCTTGAATGTTGCACGGGACCACCAAGGCTGGGAAATCACGAGTACGCATGAAATGGAGCAAAGATGTGAATACATTTATCATGCGTACTTATTTTCACATAACCAAATTAGAGACCGACATGACCACATATAGGCAACAATTACATCAAATTTTTTCCCAACAACATCCGGAAGGAACCGTTTCAGAACAAAGAGTATTAATAATTAAAAAAAGGTTAAATAAATCTATGTCATTCGCCTGGCAAACTAATCCGTTTCATAATTCGATGAGATAGAGTGAATATGTACATGACATGTTGATAAAGAAGAAATAACGTTTACTAATACTTAGTTATACGTTTATAATGTTCGTTGCAACGATAAACATGAAGTTAATATCTAAACCAAAAAATATTGAATGGTTACTAGGTTCATTGTTTTTTGCTATTAAAAAAAAATAAGCAAATAAACATTTAGAGCATTCATCTGTCATCAACGCTACTATCAACATCAACTTCATGAATTTTCAACGGCCACCATTTTTCCGGCAAGGGCGTCGTTATGAGTATATCTTTTTTATAATTTTTAATTTAATTTAAAATCTTTTTTGTTTATTTTATAAATTATTGATTATTTTTTTTTCAGATTCACAGGGTACGTTCAGGAGCTTTTCGGGTACCGTGAATTACTCTTTACCGACAATTTTCCATTTGGTATCCGTGATCGGTCTGGGGATCATGTTATAATGATTGTCGATAATCAACACGAGCTTGAGTCGATTATCGAAAAGGTTGTGGTTAAACGTACTCTCTGCTCACCGTATTGGTCCGCGGTGGATGCCATCTGGAACTTAATATAATAATATTTTTTTTTACTTTTTGAAGGTGCTGATGGTGCGCGTGGTCTGCCAGTATGGTCGGAGCTTTGATGTCGGTCAAAATGACTCGCCGTTTGAATTTCGAGTTTTTAGTTTCAACTTCGTTATGTTAACGAGTATGTTTTACGTCCCGGCAAACTCAACTTGCGAGCGACGAGTCGTCGAATGTGAGATGGAGGAAGATTAATACTCATTTCTCCATGAATCGGACCATTTCTATTCACTAATTTCTCCATTTATTCTTTGTTCTGTTGTTCATCAACATTTATTTTTATTATAATAATAATTTATTATATCAATAAATTTTATTTTAAGTGAATTTGACTCTTCTTTGAAAAATATTTTAAATTTCAGAAAAAAAATTAACAAAAAAAGCAAAAATGAATAAAAAATAAAAATAACAAAAAAGCAAAATAAAATTATATAAATAAAAAAATTAACAAAAAAGCAAATAAATAAAAATGATGTATAAAATTTAATTTATTTCCTTTGAAAATTCGCCCAGTGAAGCGGGCGGGGACGGCTAGTATATATATATATATATATATATAAGGTATTAAAATACTGTAATAGTATATATTCGCATAGAAATAAGTGTAAAACATATATAAGATAGTTAGAAATAAGAACAATGTAAAGCTAAAGGTAAATAAAAATAAGAATGTATTAGACATAAGATTTGAAAAGAAAAGAAAAAAAAACTTAAAAAAGAGAAATTAAAATAAAAAGACTCCCCCCCCCCTTTATTTTCCTTGTAGATAAAAATAGAATATTAAAAGAGACACGAAAAAGAAAGACTCTGTCTTGCAAAATGACGGAGGATGATGGCGAAAAAAAAAAAATAAAATAAAAAAAAAAACCAAACCAACCAACCATATTTGTGTAACAGTCTAGTCTATGTCGCCTAGACGTAGTCGCTATCTATGGCACCACCGTCGAATTGCATCGCATCACGGTCTGGTTCGCAATCATGTACGTATACATAGTGATACTTAGACTAGTAAGTCGAAGTAGTAGTATTAAGTATCGAATAAGTATATTGGATAACGTTCGTCGAATAAGTCGCCTACGATCTTTCGGATGTTTTATTACTGAGGGGGAGCCCAAGATGCTGCATTCACTTCGATTATGTTGTTGATCAATGGCGTGCGACGCTCGTCGCCGTACGCGAGGCCACATGCCAGTGTACTCTATGGGACGATGGGACGATGGGACGAATGCGTCACGGCATCACGGCCGTACATAATTATGTCACCGATCGATAGCGATGGGCGGAGGCCACGGCCGACTCGTGACCACCACGTGGCGCTTTCTTGTTGCAGGACGGGCGTCGGGCGTCGGGTGCGGCATAAGGTGCGGCAGCACGCGCTCGATCGGACACTATGCCACCGCCACCGCCACTGCTCGGCGAGCCGAGTCTCGTGCACGCGCAACGCCCGCATCGCGGTGAGGTGGCCTGCCTCGACCTGTTTGGTGCGCGGCTGCTCACCGCCGGCGCCGACCGCAAGCTGCGTCTCTGGCGGTGGGCGCCCGGGGCCGCCTGGGAGGAGGCCGCCGTCGCGCCCGCCGCGCACCGCTTCGGCGTCACGGCGGCGCGCTGGTCGCCCGGCGGCGCCCTGCTCGCCTCCGCGGGCATCGACGGCGTCACTCGCCTCTGGTGCGGGCGCTCGCTCGCCTCGCGACGCACGCTCATGGCGCCCGGCGCGACCGCGGTGCGCGCGCTCTGCTGGGCGGGCGGCGGCCACCTGCTCGCCGGCCACGACGACGGCGCCCTCTGCGTGTGGCACGTGGCGCGCGGCGCGTTGCTCGCGCGGCTGGCGGCGCACGAGGGGGCGCTGCACGCGCTGTGTGCGCCCGCGGGCGGGGCGCTCGTGCTCTCCGCGTGCACCCACGGCGTAATGAAAACGTTCGATCTCGCGGGTGAGTCCGGTCGTCGCATCGCGTTGCGGAGGTCTGTCCCCGTGTAGACGTCACTGCCGTGTTGCAGGACTGTGCAAGGGCGAGCGCGCGCCCCTCACTTGGGTGGACGCCGTGCACGACCTGGGCGCGCTGTGTGCGGACGCGAGTGAGGACGGCGCCGCGGTGGCGACGGGCGGGCACGACGCGCGCATCCGGCTGTGGCGCGTGATGGAGGGGGCCGCGGGCGTCGTCGAGTGGAGGCCTCCGTTGGAGGGGCACTCGGCCGCGGTGACGGCGCTGCGGTGGGCGCGAGAGGTGCCCCCCTGCGGCCGCGTGCTTGCCTCCGCGTCGCTGGACCGCACCGCGCGCTTATGGGCGCT
The DNA here is from genome assembly GCA_039645545.1 of Dendrolimus houi. Lineage (NCBI taxonomy): Eukaryota > Metazoa > Arthropoda > Insecta > Lepidoptera > Lasiocampidae > Dendrolimus > Dendrolimus houi. The sequence continues at coordinate 101,634 of CM077131.1, forward strand.
CGCCACAGGCGGGTGCTTGCACGTGGTGACCGCACACTCCAGATACCTCACCTGCATAGCGATCGCCCCCGACTTACGCTGTATGGTGACAGGTGGGTCTAGGATACGCCTCCGATCGCGCAGTCAAAGGCTTGACTCAAATAAGCTGATGCGGTCTCCCCGTGTTTCGGCGACAGGCTCGAACGACAAATCGGTGAGGACGTGGTCGTTGGGCGCCTTCTCCGTGGATGACGAGCTGGAGCCTCCCTGCCATGCGGCCGCCCACTTCGCGCTCGGCGACTTGGAGGGCATCGGTCCAGTGGAAGGCGATGAGCTGAACGAGGAGCCCGCGGCGGGGCAGGCGGCGGAGGGCGGCGGGGGGCCAAGGCGCGCGTGGCACGAGGCGCGCGCGCACGCCGGCGCCGTCAACTGCATCGCCGCGTACGACGAGCTACTCGCCACCGCCTCCAGGTTTTCTATAGTTACGAGGGCTTGCCCCTTGGCTGCGGAATCATAAAGTCCTAATTTGTCCTAAATTGTCTATAGACATGGCTGAATCGAGGTTTACCTAATCGACTAATAAGTTCTTACGATAGAATAGCATGACCGTATACTGGCGTGTGTACCATGAGGGCGGACTGTTGCAGCGACGGCGCGGTGCGCGTGTGGCGCTGGAGCCGCGCGGCGGGGGAGGGGCGCCTGGCGGAGGAGCACGCGCTCGACGCGCACCAGTACCCGGCGCTGGCCGCCGACTGGGGCGCCGACGGGCGCCTGCTGCTCACCGCCGGCCTGGACGGCGGCGCCCACCTCTGGGACGCACAGGTTACATGCACCCAAGCCTAATATTATGATTAGTACTATTTTTCTGAGTTCATAATGGTATAAGGTATCTTTTTTTTTTACTTGACGCCAAGATAGTATCTTGTATATTTGTAAATTTCTTCATTAGCTCGTATCTTCCAAACGGCCGCATGGGTTTCGACAATTAAGGTATCGATTTACAGGTTTATAAAAAAAAATAATTTAATGTTGAAAATACCATATATTTATAATTAAGAAAGCTCTAATGTTATTATTTAAATCACACCTGTGTTCAATCACAACATCTGATTCATATTAAATTTATAATATTGAATTCGTGTCACTGATTAGTTACATTCAAAAGTAACTAGATGGCGTTAGACGCTTTGAAATCCGCATAAAGTCAACTTATTCTCATGCATTTAAAAATATTTGATCCTACCTACATGACAGTTCTATAATATAGACTTTGTTCTGTCACGGCCTTGTGTTACTAGTTTTATTTCAAACTATAAATCCTTTGTTTAATTTGCAAAAATGTAATTAATACGAGTAGTGGAAATTAAACAAGCTATTTCAAACAACATCTATGATTGCGATGTACGTCGCTAGATGGCGTTGTTCATTTTAGGTGCACTGCTGCACAGCAATTTGCTGATCGCCGCCTCTTTGGACTTAGGATATTTTTTTTTTTTTTTACGAAACTGGTCCACTTTTTGTGGCCAGGGTAGTGGTGGGCGGTGCCAAATTAGGGATTGCAATCCGGCCTCATTTTCAATCCGACCGGATTGGTTTGGATTTGGATAACTTAACTTTCCTTTTTCGTTCCAACGTGGGCGTTAATGAAGTGTAAAAATAAAAACGACACATACACGAAATCAACTTTATTATGACTAGTACTAAAAAGAAAAAAAAAAATACAAATAAAATCACAATTTATTACAAAAAGTGAAATTAAATAAAATCTCAAAAGCAAAACAGTGTGTTTATTTTCAAAGTAAATTTTAAATTTTAAAGATAAAGTCGAAATCAATATTATAAATCAAAATTATGAAATTAAACATAACATAATAATTAATCTTAACTGCAATCACAATAATATTGTTACGAGTGCGGGACTCGTATTAAAATGCCCCTTGGAATTACTATAGAATTTATTAGAACTATACAAACACGTATAACGGGCACAAATATAACTGGATACAATAAGTCCACATGTAATGCACAATTAAATAACACGCGCAAAATCCGGCACTATATCGCTTATCGAATGTATGTCTTGCTTGACTGCCCCGCCTCTCCGTTCGGGCATTGTTTTATACTGCACGGTGCAATATGTCTACCTCATCGCGTGCACCCGATTTCCCGGAATCACACCTGGCCACTGCCTACCGGAACAGATTACAATACACAATAGGCGTCTTTTCTAATTACAAACATTATATACAAAGAAAAAGAAGTGCAATGCGGGCGGTAATAAAAATCGGGGTTTATGGCCGCAGGTGTTCATTCGCATTTGTTGTTGTGCTTCGTGGAATTTTGGCTAAGTCGTAAGACTATCAATAATTAAATACCTATTTTAGAATGCTACTCAGTTTTATTCTTATATATGACAGACTACCGAATCTATCAAATGAACAGCACAACAAACACAATAATTATTATTTATACTCTTTAGTTTTTAAACAAACAATCAATGATTGGTTTGAAAAACGATCTTAGGAAACAAATTGTGTCGATTGTGTCATCTGCCAATCGACTTCTAATAGAGCCACAAATATAGCCCGCGGCCGAGAAGGCTCTCTCAGCTTCTACACTCATCGGCTCAATTGTCAGCAAATAATCATGGAGACCAGACAAGTGTTCTCCTCGAACTCCTTCACTTTCAAATGCCGTCATTTCCGTCTTTAGTATTTTATCAAAATTTTCTTTTTACAATTTGTACTGTATAAGACGCTACTTCTTGCTGGATCTGTAATTGTAATGTCAACTCTTTTTCAGTGGTTGTGAATCGAAGCTCTTCTCTACTATTTCTTCCACGAGTTCCACATTATCTTTAAAGCTGTTATCTTGGTTACTTCTTTACAAGTTTTTTTTTATTTCTAGTCGCATGTCTGTTTTCTTTGGCATAGTAAATGCATTATTAGCGTCTAACGATTCGCACGTACAAGCACCACGCGTTTGAAGTACCTATTTCGCCAAACTAATCGCGCGTTGCGGATTGTCACCGGAACCGTTATGTTTGTTCCGGCTCCGGTTCTCCGGATTGCAACCCCCAGTGGCAATATAAGTTTCATAACTAGTGTGTGTATGATGTGTAGAAACGCACCCGACTTTTGATGACGACGGGCGCGCTTGCTTGGTAAAGCGGTTAGCGTCGTCATGAACGAACCTTGTGGGACAGGGTTCGAGTCCATAAACATATTTTTATTACAATTTTCTATTGAATAAACTAAATATAAAGATTTTCTCTTTTTTTATAATAATTTTGTTCAATTGATATTGTTACAACCTAGGCGCCGACAAAGACAAATTCCACATACGGATTTTTTTCCCTCCAGGAACATTGTGGCTGGCAGGCAGTAGCTGTCCACTGTCGGGTGTTCAGGTCCTCGTGGCGCACCGCAGGGCCACCATCCGTTAATGCTTTGATTCCACTACAGTTTCACTTCTTTCATAAACCCAACTTCCGCCATCCCCATTAACTTCTAACTTCCGGATACTTTATTTCCGGTAATCGTTCGCTTGATAATAAACGCGTTGACATCCGGTTATATGTAGGTTATATCCAACTCACTCACTACTGCCGTCATATGGTTACTCTACATATTATGATTTTCATGTTTGTTGTGTTCCTAGTGAATTGCTCTGTTGTGTTTTGATTTCATTTTATAATAACTTATTTCCTGCTTTTGGAGTATTTTGAATCTTTCTATGTCGACTACTGGATTTTGATTGGATTTCTCAACTCTGTACCTTATGATATAAGTGCAATATTAGTGAAACACATAAGTGAGCTTACATAGGTATTTACAAAAACATTAACATCTCAAGAACTATACAATTTCTAGACATAATAGGGGTTGTTGAAGGGATAAGTCATCTTCCTCCCCCCATTTCCCCTCCCATTGCTTGATATTAAGATGCCACATATCTATACCGCAACCATTTTTGAGATCGGGTATATTTGGCTAAATGCGAATGTCTCGTATGCAGTAGGGTGCAACGCAAGAACGCAACGCCCTTCTGTCCTGTGTTGCAGAGCGGCGCGCTGCTGCGGTCGCTGTGCGTGCCCGCGGGGGGCGCCGGCGGCGGAGGGGAGGCGGGCGGCGGCGGGGTGCGGGGCGCGCGCGCCTCCCCCCACCGCCCGCCGCTGCTGCTGCTCGCCACCGACGACGGCCTCGCGCCCCTCTGGAGCCTCGCCTCGCAGGACCCGAGGCCCGTGCAGTGAGTCCTCCTCGAATCTCCACAACACTGCAATCTCTGCACTACTGTCTGTACAATAATACTGACAGTGGTCTCTGCATGGTGCAGCGTGTACAGCGGGCACACGGAGGCGGTGACCTGCTGCGCGTGGTCGTGGGACGGGCGCGTGGCGGCCACGGGCGCCGCGAGCGGCGAGCTGCGCGTGCTCGCGCCCCCGCCGCGCCCCGCCGCCCTCCACCACGACTCCTCGGCACACGACCTCGGTGACTATCGTGCCTACTCCTCGACGATCTTTGATTAGTCCTAATTACGCCCGGAGTTGCCCGAGGTGCGGTTATTAGGACAGCCCTCACCACAGAAAACCAGTTTTTTTTTTTGGGATAATTCTCTTAAATTTTCAGAGGTGGCATCCGTAGATTTGTTTCCCACATAGATGTAGTCTCTCATCGCAACGAAGGTCGAGCTGGCACCGTAGGCTACACATAAATTGTTTGCTATTGTGGCTTACTGTTCTTACTTAATTAAGTGTTCGACCACAGCCAATGAAGTACATTGGATTACATTCTTAAATATATATATATATATTTATTTAGCGATGGAAAACCTACAGCTAAAACACATGAATAAACCTTTGAAATTGATACAAAAAGCTAATTACAGGTTTTCGCGAATAAAATCTTGATTGAAAGTTATGGCTTTAACACCGCTTGGTTCCCTAAATACTGATCCTAAATGGGTCAAATTTACGCTGCTTATTTATATTATTTAAATAGTTGCTTGCTCGAACTAGAAATGTGGTAAAGAGTTTTCATGTCGTCATTTTCATTTTCATAGACAGTGCTCAATGTCATTGACAGGAACAATGAATGGTAGAGGCCCAAGCAAAGAGCCCTGTGGAACGCCGTATACACCATACTTAATTTTATGAATGCTAATCACAAGGCCACGAAGAAAGCCTAGATGTGGATTATGTTGAATGACTAGGGTCTTGTTTCATGCTTAAACCACATCGAAGGAAACGAAAGAGTCGAGGTGCACAATATGAATAAGCATTAAAACGCGTGCTTGAATTGGGGTGAGGTTTATTAAGTGAGGGTGTCTTCGCCGACAGGAGTGTTGAGCTGCGACTTCGCACCGTGCTCGAGTGGCCTGCTGGTGCCGGACGGGTGCCACCTGCTCGCCACCGCCGGCTGCGACTCACTCCTCAAGCTGTGGATCGTCGAGTTGGGCTCGGTGGGAGTCTTTCATGCTCTTACGACTGCATGAGCGCGCGGCGCTCGAGTAATACTGCCGCTGCAATGGCCATGTTGTGGTTTTCAGCCGGACAATGCGGTGGAGCGGGCGTCGGTGCGGCTCGTCCGGCAGCTGGAGGCCCACGGGGGCGGTGTGTCGTGCGTGCGCTGGGGCCCCGGCGAGGCGGCGCCGCTGGCCACCGCCGGCGACGACCGCTGGGCGAGGGTGTGGCGCGTTGCAGACGCCGGCGCGGATGTCACGCTGCTGGTGGCCGTGCCCGCCGTCGGCGCGGGGGGTACGCTCGCCGTCGCGATGCCGAACCCTTCGCTGCTCGCCGTCGGAGGGGGCGGCGGGGAGCTGACTCTGTGGCACCTGCCCGCCCCCCCCGATGGAGCCGACCAAGACGACGGGGAGGGTGCCGCGCCCAGGTTCTGGAGTGAGGCAGGAGTCGCACGCTGGCTGTGCGAGTACGTTTCTCGCGCACCCGGTGAGAACTGAGCAGGGAGCGGAAGACATTCGCCGGCCGGTACGACCACGTTGAAGAACGCGTTCATGTCTCAGGTTCGCCGGTGACCCGCGAGCGCGAGGGCCTCCTGCTGGAGCGCGCGCGCGCGGCCGCCCTCGACGGCGCGCAGCTGCTCGACTTTCCGATAGAGCGACTCGTCGAGAACCTTGGTTATGGTAAATCTATCTTCTATCATCTATCGTTACAATAATATATCTGTAAATGGCCCGAGTTTGTACAACCCGTTTACAATAGTAAAAAATATCAGGGGCTGTAATTCCGACCAGCAAATATTGAAAATACAATTTCTATCTGTTAGAGCATCACGTGAAAACTACTAAACGGATTTAAATGAAACTCGAAACGCAGTTAGCTTATATTCCGGGTTATAATTTAGAATGGGTCAGATCACGTCAAATATACACCCCCCCCCCCCATTTACCACTTGATGATGGAAAACTTATTAAAATATAATTATCGAAAGTAGTCAGACCTAAAAATCATCCCTCAAAACAGTTTTTGAAAATTTGTAAATTAACACCAATTTTTTACAATAAAAGTTTTCGGTAGACTAAATAAAAAAAATAAAAAAAAAGCTATTGAAGATAATTTAACGAAATGTTCAGCGATTATAAAATATCTATAATTTCACATAAAATTCTTTTGCAAACATTTGTTTCTTATCATATTTTTTATTAACTTTTAAATAAACAAATTGAAATTTCTTCTCAACTTCATACATACATACCTCGATAATAATTTGCTTATAAATATATCTAAATGACGATGTGCAAATATTGCCAAAAATATTGAATTGTAAATATCCTTTATTAAATAATTGTGTAATCTGTAGCGATCTATATATATCCTTAACAGCTAAGCTCGGTGGCGCAGCACTTGTGCCGCTCGCCGCTGCGTCATATAAAAAATCATATTTTTCAAACTAACAGCGGGCAGTGGAATTTTCTTTTGAAACAAACAACTTAAATGTATCACGCGTGTTACTAAAACGTCCACTTGACGTGATCTGCCCCAATACTTTTTATCCCGATGAATAACATCGTTTCCGAGGGATGGACGAAAATAGCGACAAAGATGTCGCTGCAAACGCATCTTTTTGGAAACTACTGAACTTGTAAGAATGAAACTCGACATAGGGCTTAGGATATACTTTAGAAAAAGTCTTTTCGCATAAAGTATGTATGAACTTGTAATAAGATCTCTTTGGCTATACCATTTGTATCTGGCTGGTTTTGGTATCATTAAAAAGTTTTAATTTTAAAGAAGACAATTCCAAGTTCAATTTAGGAAAATGTGTGATTACATTTGTTTTTCTTATTGTTAAAATGACTGAACCTAATGAAGAAATTCGATACATTTTAAAATTTTACTACAAAAAAATGTAAAAATGCAACACAAGCCGCGAAAAAAATTTGTGATGTTTATGGACCTAATGAAGTATCTGTGAGAGTAGCGCAAATTTGTTTTAAGCGTTTTCAATCCGGAAATTTTGATATCAAAGATGCACGTCGCTCTGGTCGCCCTGTTACGAACAAAATTGATGCCATTTTTGAAAAAGTGGAACAAGATAGGCATATTAGTAGTTACGATGTAGCTGGAGAACTGGGAATTGACCACAAAATGGTTTTGGCGCATTTGAAAAAAGCTGGTTACACAATAAAGCTCGATATTTGGGTGCCTCATGAGCTCATTGAAAGAAACCTAATGAACCGTGTACTCATTTGTGATTCTTTATTACGACGTAATGAAACCGAACCATTTTTGAAGAAGCTGATAACTGGTGATGAAAAGTGGATCACGTACGACAAGAACGTGCGAAAAAGATCGTGGTCAAAGGCCGGTCAGGCTTCACAGACTGTGGCGAAACCCGGGTTAACTCGCAACAAGGCAAATTACGAGAGTTTGGCTGGGAGGTGTTAATGCATCCACCGTATAGTCCTGACCTTGCACCTTCAGATTTTCACCTGTTTCGCTGTTTGCAGAATTCCTTAGGCAGTGTCAAGTTAACATGAGGAGGACTGCCAAAACCACTTGTCGCAGTTTTTTGATCAGAAGCCCCAAAATTTTTATAGCAATGGGATCACGTCCCTACTTACAAGATGGCAAAAAGTTATCCAACAAAATGGCACCTACATACTTTAGTCAAATGTAAATAAACTTTATAAAAAAACCTTTTGAAATTTTATATAAAATGCAAAGGAACTTTTTCCCCAACCAAATATGAAGTCGTTTTCTTAAAATAGACGGATTAGCTAAATAGATGGCGCCGTAATCGCGTTCTTTCAATTCACTAAACTTACCTACGTTGTCATGAACAACACGTCATTCGTTGTATTACTTCAAATCACCTTCGAGGCACCTTGATGTTTTGCTGGGCTTGCCAACTTTGTTGTGCCACAAAGTCCTTTGTTTTTGCAGTTACAGTACATTGGTTATTATAGGTCAGAAAAAAGTACATAGAATCAAAATAAAGTATAATTTATTTTTCTTTATTGTTATGTTTAAAAACATATTTTTTATTGCTTTTTGCAATTTGTATCAAATTAGCAAGTGTAAAATGTAAGGAGAGATTTGTGTAAGAGAGTACCAAATATACCAAATATTAACTATTTGGGCAGGGTTTCCCCTTTATTGTTCAGCCTTTGATGTGAATATTCACACAGCACAGTAAGCAATGAACACCGTCTACACGCCACTACGCCTTTTATATGAAGATGCTACCCTACAAAACAATAACATTGCATCATTGCTAAAAATAGCAATTACATCATAGTGTTGCCAGGATCATAAAAACAATTATAATAATTAGTTACTGATGCATTATCTAGATGATAATTTAGTGGGCTTATAAAATTAACTAACCGGTAGAAAATGGTAATTTAATTATAAATCGAATCATCTGATAAATCGACTAAAAGTATTATCTATGACGATTGTCTATGTCATATTAATATACACTATGGTTCTCATGACTACCGTGGTGGACAGTAACATAAGGCAGGCAAAGGAATCTTAGTCCATACAGCCAATTCTGATGTATAGGTCTTCGTATAGTAGCGCAGTTGTATTGCAGGCTACAACCGACGCCATTCAACGGAGTTCTTGTGAAAACTCAAAAGACCACATCTGACTATACAGTTGACATTTCTCACAAAACACATAATTACTACTCAAAAACTATCAATATCCTACGATTATTGTTCAGTTTAGAGTAATTTTACACATTTTTAGAAAATAAAAGTGCACAGCACAACATCTCCTTTCAGTTCCCGCCAAAAACTCCCGCTTTGCACAAAACAAACAAAAAATTGTGACAATGATTGACACACTGACATCATTGACATTTGAGGTTAGGTTGCGTTCAGAAATTGTACAAAACGAGTGCTTGAGTGATGTGGCGCTGGCGAGTGGCGACATCGATTCAGCACCAAATCACCAATCGATAAATATCATTTAACAAAATAATCGACTAAACTTTTAAAAATCTCAAAGAAATCAAATCATGCGAAATAAAGGATTTTTGTGAACTTTATTGTTCTCATAAGGTATAGAGTACAATTATGTGAAATAACGTAAAATACTTTATAATAAAGTAAGGGTGGCAACCCTAGCTGTATGGTCCAGGATCTTTATCTGTACTTGAAATAATGAAGAACAATACTGGGCTATTCGCTTAGGCCGCTTCGTCATCTGGATTAATGTTATAGTTATTGACTGTTTCACGCAGCTGTGGCGATGAGTTTAATGCGTTATTTGTGACTTTATTATTGTTATTAATTTCTAATGACGTTGAATCTTGACAGATAACGTATGTGTATACAATAATGTAGTTAGGTAAATTTTAATTGAAGGTTTATTGATGTGAAAAACCTAATTAAGTTTTTATGTAAGTAACATAGAGCTACTAGGCAGGGTTCTTCACCTTCGGGAGAAATCGCTAGTAGGTATATAACACTAGCGGTCCCGGCAGACGTTATCCTGCCCCGAAAAACTTAAAAATCTAGAACCCGATTCCAGCGCCAAGTATTTTGTTTAGATTGCAGTTTTTAAAATTAGTAATATCTTTTGAATGAAATATCAGATTTGAATAATTCAAAAAGCAATCTACAGGTATTGAAACAGTCTTGAATACGGAAAGATTTTATTTGGATAAGGATTAATACAATAACATGGTCTGATTTTGGTTCGCAATCTGGCCAACTCAGCTTACGTACTTTTAAACAAATCTAGAAGACAGAGAGTATAGTTGCTGAATGGTCTTCTTGATGCAAACACGTCGTGCATAATAACTAGACATTCGCGTACATAATAATTTAAGAAGAAATAAATAAATAATGAAGTTACAATAAATAATGAACAAAGAGTGTGAAACTTCTTGATGTGCTTAAACCGATGCATTGAAAATATCGTGATGACGGCAGATATTATTGTAGGCCGTACAAAGACGGTAGAGTAGTGAGTGTTGACCGTGCACAGTGTGACATGTGTGCGCTGGCAGAGCGAGTGTTTTGCGATTATGCAAACGGCATCCAGCTCGTGGTGCAGCCAATTTTAGTTTGTCGAGAAATTCTGGGCTGTCCATTTTGCTGTTTAAGAGTCTATAAAGAAACACGATTTCAGCAGCACCCTTGCGTCGCAAATGCAGTGGTACTGCTTTGTAGTATTCCAATCTGCTTTTTAGTTAAGTCAATCAGTCTCAAATGTAAGGTCTAAACTGAGCTACTAGAAACTTTCTTATTAAATCGACTGGTGAAAAGTTTAGTTTGTCTTATAACAAAACCGGCCAGTCAAAAATAAAGTATTTTGCAATCAATTGACTGTCTGGTGAGCCGTCAATAAAGTATTTTGCATCAATTGACTGTCTTTGGCGGGTGAACTTAATGTGGAAAGATTGAGATGCAATGAGAATCATTTTGTTTAGCTTCCACCAGCGATCAATGTTATTTAGGTCATGTTGCAAGATATTGATACGTTCTTGGAGTTAATAGCTCTATAAATTTTTAGCACATCAGCGAACATTTTGAATTTGTAAGTAATTGTGGGGCAAAGGTCGGTAATGAATATTAAGAAAAATAAAGGTTCAAGATGTGAGCCTTGAGGTACACCAGAAGGCACTAATTTGGTTGGAGACTCGAAGCCACAAACGACGACTAGCTATGAGCGATTTCAAAGATCGAAGAGATTTCGAAACTTCATCGGACAAATGGAAACACGAATGGCAACGGATAAGTGGCAAAATGAATTGTAACAAAATTTTAACTTGAAGTTTTACGGGCAGATTGTTGATGTACTTGTCCAATTTGAAAACCTGCCCGTAAAACTTTAAGTTAAAATTTTGTTGCTATTCGTTTTTACACTTGTCCGTTGAAGTTTCACTTCTATTATGTGTCCCATATTTCGATTTCTCGCAGGTTTACTGAAAATTATGGTTTGGTTAGGTTAGGTACATTTCAATGAATGCATTTTTTATTTAAACATATTTTATTTTACCAAACAAAAAAACTGAATTCGATCCGAAACCAAAAAACGCATCCATAATCTACTCTAAAATTATGCCGCCTCTCACCACGTCTAGTGTAAATTAATGCGGCTCCTCCACGTGGCTGTAACGCCTTTTCGTGACAGAAAAATCCTAAGATATATCCCGTCTATATAGAAGTTTCACTTCAAAAGATGTGGTCAGCATCTTATCTTATTTTTTTATTTTATTTTATTTATTTAGGATAATAAACAGATATACACTAAAGTTACATTAAAAAAAAAAAGTATATAGTATAAAATCAATGCTTATCCAACTACATTATCCACGAACTAAAAGATGGTAGTGTACAATACTTAAAAATATATATATATATATATATATATATATATATATATATATATAAAAATACAGAGACATATACGAAAACTCACGCGCATCCACGCGCTTTTCACGCGCGCACACACACAAACAGACACACACACACACACACACACACACATTCATATACACACACAAACATACATACACATGCACGCGCACGTGCAACCAAACACTCACATCAACACGCTTATATACATATTATATATGTGAGGTGATAAAGATAACAGACACAGATAGAAATGATTAAAAAAAAAAAAAAAAAAAATTATAATTAAAGTGCCTTATCCTTAATGACGTTAACAACATCTTTTTTAAAAGCACCCAAGGAAAGTGTAAAGATGTCGATGTTTTCAAAATATATATTGTAGTTGTTGACGAGTTGGTACATTGGGGCACGAAGTCCTGCGTTAGTACGACAGGAAGTCGTAGAAAAAAGCCGCCCAATTTTTACCGCGCGTCTAAGCACTGTCCTTGGGACGCAGTAACATATAGTGTTAGTAAGAGGCAAGCAGTCTATATAATTGAGACAAAGTTTATAAAGCAACATAGCACCCAGTAAAAGACGTCTATTAGAGAGTGACAGTAGGTTATATTTAAGTAATAATTGAGAGTATGGGAGATGGCCGCTACTACACCTATAATACATTATACGCAGAAATCTTTTTTGAACTCGTTCAATAGCATCTGCATATTTGTTATAAAAAGGATTCCATACTTGGGTGGCATATTCGACTTGAGGTCTGATAATCGTGTTGTAGAGATAAAAATATGTTCGTGGCCTATTAAAGAATTTGCTTGTTCTACTAACAAAGCCTAACATTTTATTAGCCTTACGAATAATCTGTTGTGTGTGAAGATCTAAATGTAATTTACTGTCCAATACCACCCCAAGGTCCCTAACGTCTTCAGTTTGGGAAAGGGACATGTTCATAAGCTTGTAAGTATAATTGATATTAACTTTTTTGAAAAAACTATTTGATTTATTTATACTTAAATGTATATAATTGTTCAGACAATTTTGAGGCGATCTAAATCTTCTTGTATATGAACACAATATCGAGAAAACCTTGTCATTTATAAAACTAATGTCATTAATAAAGATAACAAATAATAAAGGACCTAAAATTGATCCCTGGGGAACTCCTGAGGTGGTGCAGGTGACTTCCGAAAAATGACCAAGAAGGGTGACTTTTTGAGTGCGATTTGTGATGTATGAAACAAACCATCTTAATAAATTACCACGTATGCCATTGTAGGCAAGTTTTTCTAACAACTTCCGGTGGTCCACCTTGTCGAAAGCCTTTTTGAAATCTGTGTATATCGCGTCCACTTGCACGCCTTCATCCATGCTCTCAAATAAGTAGTTTGTAAACAACATGAGATTTGTGCATGTAGAACGTTTTTTTACAAAGCCATGTTGTTCTCCTATGATGGAGTCGTGCAATAGAGGATAAATACTATTATGTACAAGTCTTTCAAAAAGTTTCGACAAGGCGGACAAGATAGAAATGGGCCGGTAGTTACAGATGTCTTGTTTAGACCCAGATTTAAAAATGGGTATAATATAAGCCTCTTTCCAAATAGATGGAAATACACCTTCGAAAAGGCATTTATTAAATATTATCGAGAAATAAGCACGCTAAAAAAGCAACTGGAAGTCCAAGGTCAGAGGAGGAGCCGAAAAACTCATGCAGCATTTATCGATAACCTCAGAAAATTATAACATCTGTTGGCACATTCTGAATAAGCGATACTACAACAAAAAACTAATTTTGCAAACTCATCTCAATAACATCTTAAATCTACCAACTCTGCGGTATCAAACATCAGCGGCAATCAAGAGAGTGCTTGGCAGTAAAATGAGAGCCTGAATGCGATTAAAAACTTTGACGTGGACATTACAAGGAGGGCACTTTTCCTAGTTCATTTTCTTTCACAGAAATTGGATTCGGACACCCATAATGACTACATTTAATCTCTAAAAGAACCCCGGGAACTGTCAAAACTATCAGACATTCTTAGATTTTTGGAACTTAAATTTACGACATTGGAGTTTTCACGCCGCAAATCAGAAAAAACATCAAAGGAGAAACAACTGGGATTAAAATCAAATCACACCGAACCTCAATCTACATACAAAGCATTCAACGCTATTCAAGAATTCAATCAGAACGATAATATTAAATTAACATTAAGCAAAACAACAAACTGAATCCCACAACACGTATAGTGGCCACTCTGCAGAAACAATCATGGATTCTTCCACTGCAACAAGTTCATCAAATTACAATTAAAAGACCGAAACAATTTAATTATGAAATGCGATTTATGTAAAAACTGCTTATTTAGTGATCACGGAAGACAACGCAAGTGGAAACAGCGGTGTCGCGAATGTAAGGCACTCGTCACATGAGAGCAATTTTATACAATCTAACAACAACGTGGACGGAGACAGCAATCAAAATATAATGACGTCAAACAAAGCATATCCTACAACTGTGGACTACAATAGATACAACAAAATCGGAATAAATCAGAATCAATATTTCCCTATTGTAAGCACTTTTATTCTAAGCACATTATTTTATGTACTGTATCAAACCAGTTCGCAGACGTGCGCTAGGTCTTTGGGACTAGCCGAGCGGCAACATGTTTCATACCCAAGCGATTATTTCAAATGATCCGGATCGACTCGTGAGGCACACAAAGTTCAGCGGCTATTTCTCTCAAACTTGAATGAGAATTTTCAGTCACTATTTCCTTCACTTTTGCGATGCTAACTTCATTTGAAGACGCTTTGTACCACTCATTAGCGCGTGTTTTGAATAAAGTCGATTCACCGTAAGCCTTCTGTAACACTTTCAGTGTCTCTGAACACGAAATTTCATCGGCGATGCAAAATGTAAGACAAACTCTTTGTCGCAGATGGCACTAGTACATGTAGAACTAGATGGCACTAACCAATAAATATACATGTTATTGTTTACCACACATTTCATGTTAACCTTTTTGTATTTTACTGATTATTTAGTTCAGTAAACCAATGCGACAAGTGAGTAAGTGTGCTTTATTTAATAGTGCAACTTAGGTCATCTAGTACATTTTTGTTCGATGTTTGTGTCCATTATGAAATTCACAATAAACACTAGATATGGTCTTATTAAAAACAGCACTGTATTTAATCCAAATGGCCGATGCAACTCAGCCTCAGCGCCAAAATGAAAAGCAGTTGAATTGGAACTATAAACAAATCATCCAGTCCTGATACTTGTTTCACAGAATGTACATTCATCAGACTTGCGTGTTTACCTTGAAAACAACCAAACTACAAAAGCAGAGCCACAACCTATACAAAACATTTCATCAGGAATATCGTGACTTAACTTAAGTGATTTTAAATACTTGCAAAAATACTTTGGGCCATTTTTGATGTGTGATTTGGCGTCAGATCTCAATTTAGATAGGCATTCATGAATCACTCTCTCAGAGCGACATCTTAACATTTGGTAAGTGATGTGGTCTCTGGGATTTCTATGTCTTTAACACCGACAGTGATACTTCGCTTTCTCTTTGAGGGTCCTAATCACGGAACGACGAAACCAGCAGGGATACCTGTTATCACTTTTCGCGGTGAGTGGCGTATGTTTAACAATTATGGGAGTTAATAGATTATATAGAATTTCGACCACTTCATCGACTGTGTCACAAGTTTCGTTGTAAGTGAATAATTAAAGCTAGGTCGTGGTTGTCGATGCTAACGAGAGGAGTAGAATATACATCAACTGAAAAACTATCAGGAACAGCAGGTCGAGGCGACTGCACTCTACATTACATGACAAGTTCGATTTGGACTTTGAGAGGGCGTGGCGTGTGTACAGGCGCCGAGGCCGACGACGCGGAGGCGGACGAGAAGGGGCGGCAGACGCGGGCCGACGTGCGGGCGCTGCTCGCCCGAGAGCTGCGCTGGCTGCGCCGCGGCGCCCCCTCCCCCGCGCTGGTAACCTCTCGCACACTCGTGTTGTACTGTCCCTGGCTGCCCGCGCCCCTCCCCTTGAGATAAGCGTGCTTGTGCGCAGGCGGACGTGGCGCCGCACGCGCTGCTCTGCCCGCTGACGCACCGCGTGATGCGCGAGCCGACGCGCGCCGCCGACGGGTTCACCTACGAGCGCGCCAACATCCTCGAGTGGCTGCTCGCGGCCGGTGCGTATATCTCTCTAGTGTCCGTCTCGCGCACCCGTTCGATGAACGCTACCGGTGATTGTACACGAGACTGCGCTCGCAGAGGGGGCCGCTTCGCCGGTGACCGGCCGCCGCATGCGCAACGCGCGCCTGCAGCCCAACTACGCCGTGCGCGACGCGCTGCGCACCTTCCTCGAAGAGCACGACAGCGACGCTCCCTCGTAGAGCCACTCGTCGATTCGAGCCCATCTATCGCCACCATTCTGACGGGACTTTCAAAAGTATGGCAATAAGTACAGGCTTATTGAGGGCAAGATTTCATAATGTATTATCGAGTGTTTCGCTTATTCTGGTTAAGTATATTTTAAAGATTATACTAGAAAATTCCACAAGAATTTTGATCGATTAGATGAACCATCTTTACATTGTCATTAAAAATGTGCCTATTCAATGTCGTCGTCATATGTCGCTACTCAAATAACAATAATTAGGGGGCAATTATACCATAGTTGGCACCCAGTTACCATTCGTGATACCCCAGTACAATGATTGACATGTTGGCTTTGGTGTTTCTTACATTTTACCCTTCTCTCCTATACTGAACTACATATACACTGTAAATATTAATAGTTTTACATACATTATAAACTAGTACAACGAGAGAACCTAACTTATATCGTATTCTCTACCTGCAATCCCTGGGGACGATATACACAATGCTGAGCCTAGGTCATCGAGTCACGAAAGGAGGTACACCGGCAAACTGACCCGTCGTCAGAGGTAGGCACTAGCCTTCTGGTCCTCTGAAGAGGCAATTGGGTATTTGACAGTGAAATCAACTGAGACACTTTTTACCATCGCACAAAGCGTCACAATCTCCATAATTTTGTATGAGAATACTGGCTTGTGACGATACAATTTTGATGAGTCCAATAGCTTATTAAATATTGTTTAAACTGTAATTAAAATTATTTCTGTGATGAACTGATGATAGCAAGATATTTTAGAATATGTGTCATATACCCAATTGGGCGTTTTGAGAGCTCGTTGTTTTGGCTCCTGAGGCAATGGCTTCAGGAGCCTACGGTTCCAGGGTTAAACAACAACGGCACAAACACATAGCTCTCAGCGATGGTTGCACATTTGCGCCGCTCAAATGACTCGGCCGTTCCCGTCGCCGAACCGGCTGATTTACGTGTTTTTGGTAAATGGGATGCATTATTATTATTGGATAACATATCAGGTTTAATAGTACTGAAGTTTTTTTAATATTTTGAATAAATTGGCGTGCCGATCGTGGTATAGTTTACCCCATGTAACCTGTACGTCAAGATATTTTGTGAAATGGGTTTCCTAAATATAATTTTAATAAGTCGAAAATTTAAGAGGAAATTAAATGATACAATAGTAAATGTTTCAACGATTTCATCTTTATTTGTTTCACTTAAAATATATTTACAATTGTGAGGCAGTATAACAGTGTCAACGGAATTCAGTTGGAACGGGTGTCGCCACCGACGACCAGGGGCGCAAACCAACCGACGCACGAAGGGGCGCCGCCGCCGCTAATATGGCCGATATACCAATTACAAACACGGAACAAAAATTAAGCGATTCAAAACAATCAAACAGTCGTTGTCAAAGTTAAACAAACATATTGCAATGGCGCGAACGACGGGACGCGGCGCAGACGCAAGCGCCCCTCTCCCGCCCCCTCCCCCCATCCCCCCGCGAGGCAGGGCCGCAACCAGTAATGATATAATTATGAGAGATCACATTAAACCTTTAACAGACGTATCAACAATAGAATTATGGTTAATAATATCGCGCATTATATTTATCGTTAATATTAAAGTAAGTATGTACAATTGTACAAGTGCTCGGGACAGACGCCGCCTCGCCGAATATTTACAAAGGTTTGCTTCCCATTACAGGTATAAACTTTACTATCAATACAAATGGTGAATCAATTCAATCGGACAAAACTCTCGCACCTCACTCGCACATATCACATCGCCGACGAACGGTCCTCGACGCGCCTAATCGATATATTATATATATATATAAATACATTTGAAATTTTTACAAACACCGATTGGTGCGAGCCCCGAGCGCATCGGATGAGCCGGGCCCGCGCTGTGGACCTCGCGCCGCGTCGCGCCGCGTCGCGCCACGCTCGACGCGCCTCACTTTCGACGCACCGCACGCACCGCACGCACCGCACGCACCACGCACGCACCACGCACGCACCACGCACGCACTGTCCACTCGAGTGTCACTGTGTCCCTTCCCGCGGGGCCTAACAGAACTAGTGGCTGCCGAGCGGCGTCGCCGCCGCCGCCTCCGCCGGCGCCCGCTATTTCGGCTCGTCCTCGTCGTGGCACATCAGTCTGCAATTCAAATATGTTCAACAGTTAATTACTATTTATGAGCTCGAGGGGTCACCGACTATGGCACCTATGCATCTGCACATTTATTATTCTACCTTCAATAGTTGACATGTCAGCGCCTTCCTGCCAAAGCGCGTTTACACGAGTTCAACTTTGCTGACATCACAACAGTAGTAATCTTTTATAACACGACGCGACGGGCCCGAACCTGCCCATGTCGTGGCAAAGGCTTAGCAATAGCTACACCTTTGTGTCAACAGCCTTGAGTTGTGTTCCGGTATTAGTGACCAGGTTCCAGCCTCCCCTAAGAGAGCAGCGGCGTATTTGTAGCACCTTTGGTGTTGCAAATGTCCCTAGGCGATAGTAACCGCTTTCCATCAAGTGGGCCGTCTGCCTGTCTGCTGAACTTAGGCAATAAAAAAAAATAGGTTAACCAGGATCCAGGAACTAAGTCTAGGAGGACCAGGGTAGTTTGACGGGGTGTTAGTCAATTGCCAGCAACTAGGTACAAGTAAAATTAACCATACAGATCACAGTAATTCGTGGGTGTTACTTACGGAATGATCAGGGCCAGGGCGACGAGCAGCAGCAGCGCTGTGGGGCGGGGAGGCCGACGCACGGCTACCAGCGCGAGTGGTGCGGCGAGGACGGGGACGGGGCGCAACCGCCACGCGGCGTTGCCGTGCTGCATCGCCGCGGGTTGCTCGCCGCTGAGCACGTGCAGCACGACCGAGGCCGAGTCGAGGTTGGAGGGGGCGCAGGAGTAGTTGCCGGAGTCCTCGCGGCGCGGGCTGTAGATGACGAGGTTGCCGACGGTGGTGTCGGGCGGCACGCGCTCCATGCGGATCTCGACGAGCGTGCGGTCGTAGTTGAGCACGCGCTCCTCGTTGTGGTACCAGAAGATGTAGGCGGGCTCCTCGAGCGCCTGCGTGATCACGCACTTGAGGCTCACCGTGCTGCCCGCCTTCACGTACAGGTCACTCTCGCCCACTATCTCGATCTTGGGCACTGGAACACGCGCAACGCATCGCTTAATAATATGTCGCCCTGCAGTCTGTCCCTAACTTGGCACGACTTTGGAAAGGCATATCACATCGAGCTGTTGATTTAAAAATGAAACCCACTTGAAATATTTTGAAGTCTGTAATGCCCCTATGTATATTTCGTTTCCTTATAGTGGTTGTTTTGATATTAACTGAGTACGAAGCGGAAAGTGGCTCACCGACTACGTTGAGCTGCACGAAGTGGCTCATCTTGGGCTCGGTGCCCACCTGGCACTCGTAGACGCCGGCGTCGCGCGCCTGCACGTACTTGACCTGCAGCGTCCAGGTGTCGGTGGCCTCGACGAGGAACGCCTGGAAGCGCTCGTCCGCGATGAAGGTGAACCGGTCCACGGTGAGGATGTGCGCGTCGCGGCGCCGGATCCACGACACGGACTTGTTGCTCAGCTGGCGCACCTTGCACGGCAGGTACGCGTGCGTGCCCAGCTGCGCCGTGATGTTGTTCGGCGCCGACGGGTCGAAGTACGGGCCCGTGTACAGGCCCACGTAGCGCTTGGCGAGCCGCGTCGCGCCCCCCGCCGCACCCCGGCGCCCCCGCACCGCCCGCACCGCCCGCACCCCCGCACCGCCCGCACCGCCCGCACCGCCCGGCGCCAGCGTCTCGCCGCACGACAGCACTGCAAATATTTCAAAACAATATAGTGGCACAGCGACCAGCGAGTGTCATGTCGGGTAGGGTAGCTACTTGGGTTTTTAACATCCGCTTGTATTCATCGTCACGTCTTGTGTATTATGTAGCTAAGCACGTTATGGTGGGGCAGATGCTCTAGAGTAAGTTGTAGCATCATTTCCGATATTATCCAGACAGGAACATAAGATCGTTGCCAAAGTTAACTTTGCTGAATGAACTCTCGATTCCGTGGCTCATTCGAGTTCGAAACTATTAGGCCGGTGTATTTGCCAAATTGGATCTACACTATGAATATAGCAATGCATAATATGTCTATTATGCCAGTTTCAATAATGTTATGTGAAATCATGTTGTGTGTTATGTGTTGTTTGTCCTCGCTTTATTGTGTGGTGTGTAAGTATGTAATGTTTAGCAGTATTAAACGGAACGTCAAAGCAAACGGTTGTATCCTTATATACCCCCATACCCGCACATCCCATGGTGACCCTGCCATGCAAGGGCATAAGGCGCTATCGTCGGTCGCGATTAGAGCAGTAAAGTCGCGTTGTTTTCTTATGAACTATTCACGAAACCTTAATAGTATTAAAAATGGGCAAGCAGTGCTCTGAATGTATCTGTGACACGACAGCACACGCAGACACCAACAACATAGTTTCATCAGTCGTAGTAGCGTTGTGCGGCGCCGGAGTTGTCTTCATAATATATCGGCAATACAAGAAGTGCCATAAAGCCTTAGTGAGGAATGAGCTAAGACAAAACGCCTTTCGTCGGATTCGCCTGAGGCTGTCAGGACGAGTTGATCATCACGACAAACCAGCCCAGGAGCAGGCCGTTCCAGTTACCGTTTGAAGCTGGTTTGGACAGGGCAACGTTGACCTCGTACGAGCAGAAGAACAAAGCGTGGATTAAATAGGATATTTTTTTTCTTTTCTCTTCCGGATAAACGTAGTTAAGTATATAGTATTAAGTAATGAATACTATGTACTTAAGCTCGTTTATATTTTAGCATCCGAATGGACACGCCTGACGGCGACGCGAGCCGTTGGGCGCACGCGTCTCACAGCTATAGGTATAAATAAGTACGTAAGTATACGCCTGGAGAATAACCAAGGCTTTGAGATACACGTAAAAGATGGGATATTAGTTTTAATTTGTTCTACGCTGTGGTGATAGATCTAATGTGCTTCTTTTGGGATCTACTGACACAAGTGAACGGTCTTTCTCTCAAGAAGCCAAACAACCTGCCGCTACCGATAGGATATTCTACAGAAAGCTCCTTCCTCAAAAGAGGTGAAAGCATTTTAACTCGGTTAATTCGTCTGTAAGGCTTATCTAACGAACGGCGGGGTTTCGTTCGTAGATAATAAATTGTGGGCAAGTGGAAAGGGTTCATTAATGAATTATCCGCTCGGGCGCAAAAAGGACGATTTACCTGCCATGGGAATGTTTATCTGATGGAGGAACCCCCCCGGTAGTATGATTGTTATGAATCACGTAAAACAACGGGCGTTTGTCACAACTGAAGGGAATCAATCACTTCGTGGCCGTCAGTCCCCTTGTGTGCTCGGTTGGAAACAGGCCCCATCAGAGAAACACCGTTAATGGTGTACGCAACATTTCCATCACAAATCTTTACTCTCGGCCCCCCGTGGAGCGGGCAGGCAGAGACAGACGTACACAGCACGCGGACTGACAGACACAAATTAGCAAGCTTGCATGTTGTTATCCAATCTAATATTTAAGAACCTTTTTGATCTCACTTTGGTGGCTGTCTATATTATTGTTACGAGTTGCAGGACTCGAATTATTATAGAATTTATTAGAACTATACAAACACGTATAACACAGGTACAAATATAACACAACCAGTCCAAACGTAATGCACGATTCAATCACACGCGCAAAGTCCGTCGCTAACGTCTTGGTTCGCTTGTGGCTATCGCTAGACTGCCGATCTCTCCTTTGGGCCTTTGCTCTATACTGCACCGATACCATATGGCTGCCCGAACGCGTAGACCGAATTTTTTAGAATCAGTTCGACACTATGGCTAATGACTGCTATAAAAGATTACAATACACAATGGGCTGTTTTCTAATTACAAATTTTAAACACAAAGTAAACAAAAAAAGTCCAAATGCGGAAACATTATCAACACTGGAGATATGAAATTTACAATCTATTTGTGTAAGTGTAGTGTAACATTACAATACATAACGCACATGTATAAATCTACTTATAGCATAATGACAGCCCACAGGCGTCCTGCTGCTGGACTCGGGTCTGCACACGTTCAGAGGAAAGCTCTCTCTCGCCCGATGCTCTTGTACTTCATGGTTTTCATTTTGGTCAACCGGCCAATGTGGATAAAGGCGCGGACAAATACTACTTAAGTATTCATTATAATAATAGGTAATTATAATATATGCAGTTCTTTCCGCGAAGCATCGTAGAGTTATATGCGTATAGGTATACATGTATGTGACACCCCAATGGCGCATTTGTCAGCAATAAAAGTGAAGTGTTTTTGTAAGAAGTAATGAAAATAGGAATCTATCAGGTATCAGGGATCAGGGATCAGGGATCAGGGATCAGGAGCCCAAACGGTGACACTTCAGGTGTATGTTGTTGATGAGAAATGGAGAACAAACAAACGATTACACAATTAATGAGTGCAGAATGTGGCGGATTGCAGATTTACTCATATAAATACTATAAATAATAATATATATAATTTTCGCCTTTGGCGTGCGGTGGCGTCCGTAGTTCGAACACTTATTAACTTCTCATCAATTTTTATCGGAAATCTACTAAGTTGTGTTTTAACCAATTAAATATATTTTTATACTCAAATGAAACACGCGTAAAGGCTGGATGTTGCAATTGTTTGTTTTTAATAAAATGAGTATTGTTACAACAACAACAGAGGTTAAAATAGGTGTGAGGGTGGGTGGCGGCTGCTCAGTGGTAAAGCGAAAGCCCCACTCGAATTAATCCAAATTAATGATCATCAGAAGTGATTAATTTGCATAATTGAAGGTAAATTACAGGCATTCAAATGCTAAATAGTCGAACGAAACAGAAGTCGAAACGGGCATTTGCATAACGATGGAATTCATTACGCGGCTCGCGCCTCTATGGCCGCGCGAGAGTCGCCTCATTGTTGCCCTTTGCAATTACAATTTGACGTCTGAACGATTCGCACATCGGTGTCTACGGCCTTCTTCCGTTGCTAGAAAAATAAATGAATAAACATCGAAAACGAGTGGCCATTACAGGCCGATTTGCACAATTAGCCTGCTAAAATATTAACGCGTAAGCCGGCAAAGGCACGACGTACGACGGAGTATTAATGGATGCCCAATCACGGCGCCCCTTCGCTGTGTTCGTGCACCCGACGTACGCACACGTGTTTACATTTGCACCCTGACAATATCTAAGTACACTGCAATGCACTACAACAGTATGCATTCTGTACACGATTGGACATTTAAATTAAACGCAAAGCGCATCGCGGAGATTGCCCACATCGTTTCCTCTCCTCATAGTTTATTCAGCAGGTATGTAACTACTCGCATTGTAGACAATACAAGTTTGGACCACATATTCAGAAGTAGCTTCAGCAGCTGGAACCTTGCCCTGTCAGTGTCATTATGCCGCTACAAGTAGGACAACTTCTTGTACATTTTTACACATTAATCTTTACAATCAGCACATTTATAATACATTGAATGAATGTAAACATTTCTATCATTTACTTAGGAATACAAAATAATCCCTGTAAAAGCCGTGCAGATTGAATAGTCGTCAATATTAAAATTATTTGTAACAATACTTAACCATTTTTAAGTTGAATCGATTAATTCTTAGCTACAAATAAATCTGTCTTTAGTCATTTATCTCTACGACCACTTTGTTTACGGTTAAAGTGTAAACAAATGTTGTGAAAGTGTACCTACTTACAGATGGGCCCTAAAGTGGGCTACGTCTCCCCGGAGAACGGGGAACTCCGCCCGAAGACCTCCAAGAAGACAAACGATCCTAAATTTGCAAGCGGTGTTTGCTTAAATTCATGTCCCACTTACACAATTAATATGCCTTCAACGAAATGTAGGGCACTGCGTAAATCTCAATTAGAGACGACCTTCCCCTGTTTTTCGTCTCACAATATAAGCTGAGCACCAGAGGGGTGACGGAACACCAACAACGAAATAGAGGCAGCTGGACAATGGATATGCGAAGTGCGCTGATAGTCTACTGTTAACGGGGAATTTCGATTTTTCGCATCAATAGATAGCCTTTCACAGCAAAACTTGTGTAACTCGGAGAACTGTTTAATTCTTAAATGCCGATCTGAAGTACAATTAATTATAATTTATGATTCACGCACAATAATTAGCCACCCTAGAGATAGAGAGCTAGACACTATGTATGACATAAGCATTCGACCAAAGTCGAAGTGAGAATGGTCTTTCGTCACTACACCCGCTCGCTTCGACTTCTATATCCGATTAGTACTTGGAGCAAACCAAAAATCCGAGAAATGGCTGCAAAGGCGTTCTCATTTTCCACTCTTGGATGGCCGAAGCCTCAGAGGGAGTAATGTGAGAATCCTCTTCGCTGCGGTCAGTTGCAGCCATCGTGAATGGAGCTAGAGTGTCTCTGGGTGACGTTTCTCGTAATCGTGTGTATGCTTCGCCGAATTGGTACAATTTACAATTATTATATATCTAAATACGTAACCAAAATTTAGGAAATTTTGCGCTCTCACCTTCTATATTTTCGCCTTATTTACGCGGGATAAACTTAGACGGCCTTTGTGGTTGAGCGGGCTAAGCCTTTGCTGGCTTACATCACTGCAACGCAGAGGCTCTGGGTTCGATTCCTGGTATAGTAAATTTCGGGAACGTATTTTCTCCGTCATTTACTATGGTCTGGGTGTCTGGGATCGGCCCCAGAGTGGTCCGTTGTATATTAGTGAAGGGATTTATGATAACATCTAGTGCGAAGTCGGAAGCGTGAATTAGCGAAAATGTTGGGCGTGACGTCAGAGAGAGGCTGGCTTTGCTCGGTCGGAGGCCGAGCAGGCCGAAACTGGGTCAAGAGCCGCCTTCCAACACCCGGGTCACGGGGTCGGCTGCGCCATCGATGCATTTGGGAGACAACATTGCAATCGTCTTCGCAGCTTTGATTAGTCCTAAACGTTCTTAAATTACCCGCGACTATGTTCGGGTGGAATTCAGACGACCAAACCGAAACAATACATAATATTTTAAGATTTATTATTGACAAGAAATTAAATATAGATCATTATGAAAAGAGCTGTTGCATCTCATAGACGGTTTTTTACTGGCAATCTACATAAAAATTCTACCTCTCATAATAGATAAGCCTTCTATATAATAATCTACGATTTAAACCAAAAAAACTGCTTTTTTTGCCCACATTTGCACTTGTTCTAATGATGAAAGGATCGTTTTTATTACTACTGTAAAGTGTTAGTAAATTGATTTAGAAGGTTTTGTAATTACTGATATTTTTTATTTTTCAAATTTCAACTTCCTTCTGGTTTTACTTGCAGTATTTATAAAATCATCTTTTCTACATGATGGCATACCATCGTGTTGAACTGCTCATTTTGAACTGTACATAATAAGCCAACTAGTCTGACTCGATATTCTAAATGCAACATTGATTTTATATCTGAGGCCCACCATTCCTTTATTTTATTAATAATATAAATAAAACACTTATTCATAATAAAACTACGTTTTAACGGCTTTAAGCCTGGTAATTTATTTGATTTTGGTTATTCCGACGTTTCGGCCACTTTTCAGTGTCTGTGATCACGGAAGTCTTCCTCTGTGGTTGAGCGGGCTAAGCCTTTGCCGGCTTACCTCACTGCAACGCAGAGGCTCCGAGTTCGATTCCTAGTATAGTAAATTTCGGAAACATATTTTCTCCGTTATTTACTACGGTCTGGGTGTCTGGGATCGGCCCCAGAATGGTCCGTTGTATATTACCCATAACACAAGCGTAACTTGCTTAATTTGGGGATATGCAGTGTGTGTGTGTTTGTCTGCCAATTTATTGAAGGGAAACTTCTTTATCGGGGTTGGAAAAAAATTTAGTGTAACATTCTTTCGTTACGCGCCATCTTTTCCTTATCCCTACCACGCGTGATTCGAAGTATACTTTCTCCAGCGGAGTAGGGATTGGTAAATGTCTCCAATGTATTTTGCGGCCCGTTTTGAGTAGTTACATTTTTGAAATCCAGGTGGCGATTGCATCGACTTCCATAAGAGCCCATGACCCGCTTTGAGTTTCCAGAATTACCTCGAATTGGTGAAAAATTGAGACGTAAAGCAGCAGGTCACGCAGCAGAAGATAATATCAGTCGAATGGCTGTACCAATTGTACGAAGATCCTCTACAATTCCGCTCAATAATAACAAAACTATAGTTGTTAAACGTACTCATGTTCCGTTAGTTTGTGCTTGTGCTAGTAGCACATTCATAAATCACAAGCTAGCACATTTCCGGAAATTTAATTTCTGTAAAGTTGCATATAGTAAATTATTTTTTGAAAAATGACGTCATAAAGAAGTTTCACTTCTTACGAGTGTACGCTAGTACACGCACACATATTTTTTTATTTATGTATGTATGTATGTATATATTATAGTTTAGTATTAAATAATGTGCAACTATTTCTTTTTAATTAGCCTTCTTGTTTAGTTTTTTTAATTAGTTTATTTCAAGATATTTTTTTTATTAAAACAACATACTAAGATTAATATCGTTCAGTACTCAGTATCGTCGAGTATCGCTAAAGGTTTGAGATAAATATTTAACTAATGAGGGGGGGTGTTACTCATATTCGGGCAGAGGGTAATTAAATAGAAATCAGGCGAGAAGCCACCGACACCTCCTTCCCCCGACCCCCTCATACTACCGCTTCCGCGCCGCGAAATCCGACATCGTGTTTTGGTGTTTGCTCCCTTGTTGCGTTGGGGTTACGTTCACCAATTAATAAATGAGTTTGTTTAGTGCTGAATATACCTTCCTTTTTACTTGTGGCTGCAGCTAAGTGATCTAAATATATAAAATTCCTAGTTGTGTTAATGTAGATTTTATCAATTAACGAATGAACTATAGCAGAAATGTTTCTCCAACAACCGTCTGCAAGTCATGTTCTAACTCAACGGCGTGTGCAACAAACACATATATTCGTTGTTATTAAACTCGTGAGGCGTCGCCTGCCCGCGGTGGCCTCTGTTCTCTATTCCCGGCGGCGTAAGGTCCCGAATGCGTCGCCGCCCGTCAGCCGCTCACAGCGGCGCTGCCAACTATTCATGTGCTCGCCGACGACTATTTTAGCGAATACGTCTCCTGCTGGAAGCTACATGATTTTAAGAACAATTTCTGATTGAGAACGTACTTGAGTCTCGTAGCCGGGAGGAGGCCTAAAAGTACCGAGTCCGCATCTTATTATTTTTGATTAAATATAGTTTTATGATAAACAATGTATACACAATATATAGAAAAACACTTGAATAAATGTTACTTTATTGGAATTTTAGCGCGGTTATAAAATTGGATCACTAATTAATTAAGATAATGTGGGACCCAATCCAAGAAACAATGCCATGAGCGTCCCAACCGATCCCAAATGATGATCGTCCCAAAATTTCCAATACTTAATTAACCTCTTAAATACCAAATCTTCTTTTTATAACTTCTATATATATGTAAAACAATTGCTGTTCTGCTAAAACCCAAAAACAGCTTGACCGATTTCAATATTTTTTACAGGGGTGGTTTAAAAGAAAAAAGAAATAAG
Organism: Dendrolimus houi; assembly: GCA_039645545.1. Taxonomy (NCBI): domain Eukaryota; kingdom Metazoa; phylum Arthropoda; class Insecta; order Lepidoptera; family Lasiocampidae; genus Dendrolimus; species Dendrolimus houi. The sequence goes on from CM077131.1 coordinate 129,563, forward strand.
GAGAAAAAAATGTATGATAATCGACTATTTGGATTATGTACCTTTTATTGTTTGTCTGACAGACGACAGAATACCAGCTACTCTCATTTTTGGATTTTGATGAAAGTTTTTTGTGTGTTTAAGTAGGTCCCGGTATGATTTACTTTCACGTTTAGACCCGGTAGGTGGCGTTGCAATCGGGTTTTGGATTTTATACTTTCAGGCTAGGACAACGACCGCCGGGCTCGCTAGTAAATATTAAATCCTAGACGTAGAAGCAATAACGGAGCAGCAATCGATAGCAAATCACTATCTCGGTGAGCGTAAAGCTATCACAAAGCGGTGCAATAATACCGGATGAAGGCCCCCCCAGGATGCCCTCCACCGAGCAGGTGGCTTCGCAAGAACACAACAACTTACGTGCCATTTCACGCGCATTTATTTTCTACACTGTAAGGGTCAGGAAAATACATCTTTTTCTAAAGAACACCACATTTCCTAAACATTCTAACAACCTAAATATGAGTTAATTGAGTTGTCAAATCCACTGCTTGCCGAGAGACGTGTTGCCAAACAGATCTTATCAAATATATCTTATTACATTTCCTCCAAGATTAATTGTATTTTGAGCCAAAAAGAAGCATAAATCAACCATTAAGTTTTTTTAAAGTCCCGTCATCTGAAAGTTTACTGTTGTGGACACAAACACCGCTGCTCAAAGCGCAGCTATATGCCTCAACTCTACACGACGCGCAATAATTTTCCATATAAATTGAACGAGGAATTATATTTTAATTTTCCCATGTAAGTTCTAATTTTTCTTCAGTATTTCGATGGACATATTCTTGTAGGAAATTTAACTCTAACAAAAAAATCTCTCAAATGTATTTCTAGTAATCCTTAAAGAGAAAAAGTTATTAAAGTTTAAACTTGACGTTAAAATTTGCAACCATAAGAGTAAAGTAACGGCCGGGCCGCCCCCCAGGCGCAAGCATACTGCTGTAATTCATAAAATCAACCTCCTCACTCTTAAAATGCGTTTACCTAAAAGTTATCCGCTCAACTCATTAGTATTTATTTTACTCACTTTTATCTGAACCTCTTTATACGGTACGAGCTAGCCTATTCACTGCATTAATAAAGATTTTTGTGTTCCATACACCCGTGTGGTTTTGTATTATACCTCTTGGGTCGCAAGGTAACATAGGCTCAATGTCTGGGACCGCGGTCCTAGCTAACCATCCGCAAAACAAGTGTAGCTTGCTTAACTTGGGGATATACAAAGTATGTGTTTGTCTGTTAATTATTACAAAATATCATAGGTAAACAAATTTTTATGAAAAGCACATTACGTACAAGTTAATAGCTAAACGAATAGTTGTTTAAGTAAGCTGATATTATACAGCCCAATCAAATTGAATTAATTCGGTAGCAAGGAGCAGGACTGAAAGAATACGATGAACGAATCAATTTTATGCTTCCACAGTTCACTTCGATTGATTCATTCAAAAATAAAGAAAGAAGCGAAGCAACCTGCCTCCTCCCGTCGGCGGACAACTTCTGTTCGCGCGAACAACTCCCAACTCCCTCATATGAGTATTTTTGCAAAGTTCCCTCGTATTTCCTCGCAGTTGCTTTTCCAGATATCGGATTTGAATTACATATATTATTATTTCAGTTGGTTCAGTTGGTTGTCTGAGTTCCCATATTATAGGTCCGAAAAATGTTATTCACAACACAAGGTACATTTGAAAGAGGGTTTTTAAGATTGCGCGGTCATTTGGACAAAGACGAAGACCCTCACGAAACCGTGACATCGTCTGTCTGTCCTTCTGACTGCATGTTACATTACTTGTCCTTGGAAACTAAATGCTACATAATTTAATATGAACAATATTGTACTACACGATATTATGTGAAATAATTGAAAAGTAATTTTTGAACTATAAACTCGATTGTTCTCTAAAATAATATAAAATTAGAGAGCCTATAAAATACCTTCAAAGAAAATTGCTATGAACATGATTCATTGAGCACTTTTTGAGATTTGAGATAAGAGGTTATTTTAAATTAAACCCTTTTTTTAGTAACAACGGTTGTTATGTTGCGGCAAGCACTTGGCATATTTTTACTCGTAATCCATGTTTGGTAAAATAAATGATCGTGTACGGTTATAAGCGTACGAAGCGCACACTCAGTACTAGAGCAATCATACTGATCAGTTCGCGTTCGCGTACTCATATTATCCTCCCTGTACATTCTCTATCATTTAATCTATCCCCAGGAATACGCACCGTACAGATTGTGTAAAATATTAAGAAAGTTATGTCGTGCTTGTGAAATGTATGAACACATTTCCGTCCAAGTTCGTGAGTGCACTTGTGCGCTTCTTTCATAAACTATAAGAATATTTGAGGCACAAAGACGGCAATGGAAACTACCCAAGCATGCCGCTAAACATGTCCCAACTTCCCCGCAAACGGGCTGAGTAATTTTAACCTACTTACTTCCATGTTAAGACAATATAAAACTTTCCATTTTACGAACATTGCGGTTTTTAGCGATGCTGAATTATTATTTTTTAAATATTGACATTTAATACTTAATAGTATTTTTTTCTTTCAAAATATAAGTTTAAGCATATAAGGCATATTTGGCGGCCTCTATGGTTGAGCGGGCTGGCCCAGCTCATTGCAGGCTGGCCTAGAGCGGTTCACCGTATATTACCCATATAATAGGTTGGGAAAAAGTCTTTTCGCATATAGTATGTATGAACTTGTAATAAGATCTCTTTGGCTATACCATTTGTATCTGGCTGGTTTTGGTATTATTAAAAGTTTTAATTTTAAAAAAGACAATCCCAAATTCAAATAAGGAAAATGTGTGATTTTCATTTGTTTTTCTTGTTGTTAAAATGACTGAATCAAATGAAGAAATTCGATACATTTTAAAATTTTACTACAAAAAAGGTAAAAATGCAACACAAGCCGCGAAAAAAATTGTGATGTAAACATCACAATTTTTTTTCGCGGCTTCCATAAATGGACCGAATGCAGTATCTGTGGGAGTAGCGCAAATTTGATTTAAGCGTTTTCAATCTAGAAATTTTGATATCAAAGATGCACATCGCTCTGGTTGCCCTGTTACGGGCAAAATTGATGCCATTTTTGAAAAAGTAGAGCAAGATCCGCATATTAGTAGTTACGATGTAGCTGAAGAACTGGGAATTGACCACAAAACGGTTTTGGCGCATTTGAAAAAAGCTGGGTACACAAAAAAGCTCGATATTTGGGTGCCTCATGAGCTCACTGAAAGAAACCTAATGAACCGTGTACTCATTTGTGATTCTTTATTACGACGTAATGAAACCGAACCATTTTTGAAGAAGCTGATAACTGGTGATGAAAAGTGGATCACGTACGACAAGAACGTGCGACAAAGATCGTGGTCAAAGGCCGGTCAGGCTTCACAGACTTTGGCGAAACCCGGGTTAACTCGCAACAAGGTGATGCTGTGTGTATGGTGGGATTGGAAGGGCATTATTCATTATGAGCTGTTACCGCCAGGCAGGACCATCGATTCTGAACTGTACTGTGAACAACTGATGAGATTAAAGCAAAAAGTTGAGAGAAAGCGGCCGGAATTAATCAACAGAAGGGGTGTGGTTTTTCACCATGATAACGCTAGACGTCACACATCTTTAGCCACTCAGCAAAAATGACGAGAGTTTGTCTGGGAGGTGTTAATGCATCCGCCGTATAGTCCTGACCTTGCACCTTCAGATTTTCACCTGTTTCGGTCTCTACAGAATTCCTTAGGCAGTGTCAGGTTAACATCACGAGAGGACTACCAAAACCACTTGTCGCAGTTTTTTGACCAGAAGCCCCAGAATTTTTATAGCAATGGGATCACGTCCCTACTTACAAAATGGCAAAAAGTTATTCAACAAAATGGCACCTACATACTTTAGTCAAATGTAAATAAACTTTATAAAAAAACCTTTTGAATTTTTATATAAAATGCGAAGAAACTTTTTCCCCAACCAATACAAGCGTAACTTGCTTAGCTTATGGATATGCAATGTGTGGGTTTGTCTGGCCGTTTATTTATATATGATTGTACAGAACACCATAAGCATTCTCAATTTATTTATATTGTATTAATTGCTGAAGTCGCGAAGAGGAAAAAAACATAGAAGCATGTACCTAATTGTAGATGGCTGCGGTCGTACAGGGACTAAATTCGGACCCAATTCGCGAGTGAATATATTAAGTGTTGCCTGCTATAAATAAAAGAGCGGGCGATAAATCGGCGGCTCCGCTCCTCAGCCCGCGAGCACGGTAACTGCTTGTTCGCTTTGATGGGCCCTAAAGCCCCAGAGTGCAAATGGGAGGCGCGGAACGAGCCCCGCGCGCCACCAACGACTTTCTGCTTTGCATCATCGCCCTTCGCCCTTCGCCCTTCGCCCTTCGCCCTTCTATCCGGACGTGTACATTGCGCCCGCGATATCGTATACTACACGCCCTCTTAAGGCCTATTTGCATATATTTTAACCCAAGTCAGTTTAGAGGATAAAGTATGATCGACACGTAGTAATGCGGCTGGTTAATTTAGATGTATATTATGTATGGTTTTTGAATACAATACCTCGAATTAAATCAATGTGTTAGTATTATCAGGGCAACAGGAAAAATATTTTACACAAATGCCTGTTTGGTGTTAATTTAAGCAATAAAATATAGTTACAAAAATATACATTCTTTTGATGACATGTACTGCATCCAACAATATATTCGTACCTATTTTAAACAAGAACATCACTGACTGATACTTTCTGTTTCTCAATTCAAACAAATCAACCAAATTGATACAAACAAACATATACATGAATCATTCAATGACATTGAATACCGTTGTGTCGTTTGAGTTCCTCACCTTTAATTACATTTTTTAATTTCGTTTATACATCTAATATCTGCACTAGTTAATCACGGACGGATCAAAGTTACATTTATATTACCTTTGAAATATTTAAATATTAGGGTTTAACACGTAAATAGAAGAATTGTACTAAACAAAATGACTTTAACAAATAGAGTTGTAGCAGGCTAAAAGCTAAGAACGTGAAATACGGCGGACGCAGGCTGCGGAGTGCAGTCGCGGGGCAGATTTATACTTCGCAACAGAACACAACGGAAAAGTTCTGTGTTTAAATATTCTGCTACGCGGCTGCTACGGCCGGCTACGTACTAACACGGAATGCTACGCATCTTGTTCTACTGCGTAGTTCTCGTTGTAGCATTATTGAATAAAAATATCTTAAGCACTATTCAACAGATTTCGTTCAACCAATTTTCGTTATCAATGTCAATATTTTCGAATAGAGTGCTGTAGGACGTGCTTTTTATAACTGGAATTAGCTTTTGATTAGATAAGAAAGTAGTTTAGAAACAGTATTAATAAATAATTTTAGAAGAACGGCAGATGTCTGAACATAACTACTTTCTAGAGTACCCTGTTAAAACAATATTACCCTACCTATAATTTAGGTTTTACAACTAAATGACTGGTGAAAATACCTAGATGGCGCTAAACAGCAATGCTGCCTTTATCTTAACTTAGCTGAAGAATTTGTTTGTTTGATTGAACGTGCTAGTCTCAAAAACTACTGGTCTGATTTGAAAAATTATTTCAGTGTTAGATAGCCCATTTATCGAGGAAGGCTATAGGCTATATATCACCACGCTAAAACAAATAGGAGCGGAGCACCAATGAAGAATGTTTCAAAATCAGGGTTTTTTTTAACTTCCTTTTTTTAAACTATTCTAGTAAAATTATAATAACAAGTATTGTTTTAAATATAGTAAATCTAAACATACCCGAAATAAATCCAGTAACTAATTTAGATTGGATAAATATCCCTGCAAAAGCAACCACCGACCCCCATTATAAGGTTAAGCGGCTTTGCTCAGTTCCGCCGAAGCCAACGCGCGTGCAATAGGCTTATAGCAAAAATAAGTTGTATCATTGAATGTAGAATTGTATTTGGGGCAGCGTACGTTGCATAATAATATGTTGATGCGTGATCGGGCGGAGGGTGGAGGGCGCGCGCCGCCTGCCGCCACCTCACCCCCAGCCTCCCCTTCTAACCGACGTCATACGTCAACAGGGATACGCCACGCGAGCCTGCTCTGTGTTACTACTACCCGATACATACAAAAAATGTTTTATATATGATATTATTTCAATGGATCACATTTAAATAAATAAAATTGGTTTGTAGTTTGGCCTAATATCATTCTCATTCTAGAGAAATTGACTCGCACCAGATGGCACTGGGTGCAACACTATCCCGTGACAAATATCAATTGGTATCATTAGATTTCATTTCAGTGAAATGTATATACTCTTATGTATAAGAATTAACTATTCATCAAAGATGGAATTATAGACGTGAAACCTGCGCCTCCACTGAATGGGACCATAAACGAATAGGACTGTCTTGTCCTTAGATCATATAAACGTCTAGATAGCGCATAAATTGCACAAAACGGCCCAAAAAGTGCACCAAATTTGGTGCTCCCCACGCCTGTTAGTGACGTGTCGGCTACTTTACTGGTTAGAGCTCTCGCAAAAAAATCATTAAGCCGTCCTGCGCTATTCAAATGTGTCGGGACTATTTCAAAAGAGGAAAGGATGAGGATAACATGTCATTCTCATGATTTCTTTGTAAAAACATGAAATTTAATTTCGATATTGCCAAGGTTATCGAGTTGATTAATGTTGTCATGTGAGAAGTGTGACTTATCTTCCAAAATTTGGGGAGTTTTGTTAGGTTTTTTTTTTAATGAAATTTGATTACTGAAAAAATCTATAGAAAACAGACATGTAATGTTTGTGTGGCCGGTTTTCATAAACTAGTTTATAATAGGTTGGGGAAAAAGTCTTTTCGCATTATAGTATGTATGAACTTGTAATAAGATCTCTTTGGCTATACCATTTGTGTCTGGCTGGTTTTGGTATCATTAAAAGTTTTAATTTTAAAAAAGACAATCCCAAATTCAAATTAGGAAAATGTGGGATTTTCAATTGTTTTTCTTATTGTTAAAATGAGTGAATCTAATGAAGAAATTCCATACATTTTAAAATTTTACTACAAAAAAGGTAAAAATGCAACACAAGCCGCGAAATTTTTTTGTGATGTTTATGGGCCTAATGCAGTATCTGTGAGAGTAGCGCAAATTTGGTTTAAGCATTTTCAATCCGGAAATTTTGATATCAAAGATGCACGTCGCTCTGGTCGCCCTGTTACGAACAAAACTGATGCCATTTTTGAAAAAGTGGAGCAAGATCGGCATATTTACGATGCAGCTGGGGAACTGGGAATTGACCACAAGACGATTTTGGCGCATTTGAAATTACGAGTATTTGGCTGGGAGGTGTTAATGCATCCGCCGTATACAGATTTTCACCTGTTTCGGTCTCTGCAGAATTGGCAGTGTCAGGTTAACATCACGAGAGGACTGCCAAAACCACTTGTCGTAGATTTTTGATCAGAAGCCCCAAATTTTTTTTAGCAATGGGTTCACGTCCCTACCTACAAGATGGCAAAAAGTTATCCAACAAAATGGCACCTACATACTTTAGTCAAATGTAAATAAACTTTATAAAAAAACCTTTTGAATTTTTATATAAAATAAGACCACCACTGGAATCCAAACTAAAGCTCGATTGTGTGTTCTAATCATTTTGAAGAAAAATAAATTTGTATATCGGAAAAAGGTTTTAGGAGAATTAAAAAAGGAGCTGTTTCAAGCAAGGTGTGTATTGAAATGGCAATATTAATTCAATTAAAAGGTTAATAGTAATAATAATTCAATGAAATTTGTCAAAGGGCCTCTACGTGTTGGCCTTCCCATGGCCCCACGCAAGCCCTCCAAAAGTCCGGGTCATTTCATGGCCCGTGGTCTGCAGAGACATACATGTATAATAATTCATACGATTCAATAATACTTTCTAAGTATTGGTTTTGGAAATAAACCGAACTTATTTTAATACTGCCATTTGTATGTACTTGCGGTAACGGAAATAAACTAATATACTTTTTAACACAGAATACACGGAATAATAGACACATGGGATATTTGAAGTACGTGCAAGTAAAGTTGAAGTAATCAATTATATATTGTTGCAGTGCCTGTTTTTGCCGGATAGAAAATTTACAACAAACGAACAAGGAGTTAGTTTTCGATGCTATACAATTTCAGTTACTTTTTACAGTTTGATTTCTTCTAAAGCAATTTTAGTTATCGCTAAAAGAGAAGAAGCGCCCAGGAAACTTCCCAGCAACACATCGTTACTTCATTATTATGGTGCACATACGTTAGTGATTTTAAAAAATGTATTTTTAACTAATGCTAGGTTTAACAAAGTAATTTGAATTAATGAAAAAGCATGGCAGCGATCGCATTATTCATGTTCGGTGCAGTCGCTTAGAAAACTAAGCGATCGCTTAGAAAACTAAGCGATCGCTTAGAAAACTAAGCGACTGCACCGAACATGAATAATGCGATCGCTGCCATGCTATTCGTCATATAATAAGTCTTGTTAGACAAATGTACTATTACTAATTTTATAAGCTTGTTTCCGTTTCCTGAAAGCTCTAGGATGTTTTCTGGGATTTCGTTGCAGAGCATTATATGTTCCCCCATGAAACTATTTCAAACTATAACATATACACACACCCATACACATATATATATATTTTTTTAACGTGTATATAATACTACACATAGTATTACTTACATTTATGGAGATATGGTGTACTGACATTTTTTAGTACATTATTGTTATAATTAAGATATTAATTTTGTCTTATATTCGGTTAGCTTTATCTACATTAATTCCTAATAAAGAAATAATTTAATATATTAATATGTTAAAAAACAAATTTTAGTTAGTTAGAACTAGTTTGAATAAAAACTTTTGGATATGAATATTTTTATTTTAATAATAGCCCTTTTCAAGTGGTTTAGTTGCTCTTAAGTCCCTGCACTAAACCATTCCGTGTACCTACCCCGTAGTTCCTACTACTGATATAAATTTGGATTACACAAAATACACTCAGTATAAACCCATCGAATCGTTCCAAGTCCACCATTACAAGTGATTTCACTGATTTTTAGCGCAGGAGAATCTTTGGGGCATAACTAGTCGTCTAATAACCTTCGTGAACATGTTGTGTAACTGTTGTTGTTGTGTGAATAGTTCTTTTAGAATTATTACATTAGTATTGGTAATTAACAGACTTATAAATATGTACTAATATCTGTACAGACATTTAATTGCGAGTTAAAATTACTACATATACTAAAATGTGTTATGAATTCATTTGTGCTTGTGTTTTTTTATGGTTCGTTCCAAGACGCACAACTTTTGTTGCTAATACTTTAATTATTAAAAAAACTAAAACATCTGAGGAATATTAAATTATAACATATATAAGCGATTAAATAATAACGATCATTTAAACTTTTCACTAGCATAAAAAATATTTAATTATAAAAAAATGGGGTAATATTTTTTAGCTGATATCCCGAAAACACGCACACATCGATACTTTTACGAGAGTGAATATAGCAACGCTTCGCCTTTCTGATGCCGTTTTTGGCGGTGTTGTTTGTTAGCAATGCAATCTCTCTAGACATGTTATATCTCAATGGTCTTGTCCCTTCCACTCTCGCTCGTCCCCATTACCATAATATATAAAATGTCATTGCAAAACGTTACTAAAAGGTAGATTTGCATATGGATCTTCATTCCCACGATTAGTATTGTTTCAGAAACCCCAATTCAGGCTAATTTATAAAATGGGTCTGAAATCACTGTTAGTTGGAAACCTTCCCAAAACACAAGCCGCGTTGCCACGCTCTAATTTTTAGTTTTGAAAATGTATCAACCTATTATCTGAAAGACTATTTTTAACCGTCTTTAAAAAGGAGGTTTTCAATTTGTCTGTATGTATTTTTTTTTTGTATGATTGTTATTCGATTTCTCCGTCAATTGTGAATGGATTTTCAAAATTTTTCTTTCAATCGAGAGGGCATCCTCCCGAGTTTGTCCCATCGTCACCATGTCAGGGTCTGATGATTGGATCCCAGGAAAATCGAGAGAAGCCCTCGAAAATTGTTAATCGACTTCTTGTTACACGATATCTCCGTTAATTCTGGAACTTTTTTTTTTTTTTTCTTTATCCGCACTACCGAGTTGCCAAGTTACAATCTGATGAGTGGATCCCAGGAAGTTGGGAACAACCCTTGTTGACGAGCGTTGATAAGTGAGATAGTAACCTTGTATACGCCTGCCAGTAAGCTGTGTAATTTCTACAGGCGCTTAATATATTATTTCTAACGTAAGAAAACTTTATTAAACGAAAACAAAACCGGCTTCGAACTAAAAAGCACAAAATAAATATTGAACCGACTTCTTTCTACAACATCTTGAAGTTGGTGCCAAGTAAAAAATAAAAATGAGTATATTTTGCAAATTTTGTTGTTTTTTATGTTTTACTTCGCACCAAGTTCAAGACGTTATAGAAAGAAGTCGGTTAAATGTTTATTTTTTACTTTCGCTTTGCTTTAAAAAAAATTGTAATCATAAAAGAACACAAATGTTTTTCTTTGAACAGTGAAATAGTGATGTCCAATTGCTGTTTATTAATTCGCGCCTTTTTGTTGGCAAAATGAAAACAACACTCAAAGGGGACATCAAAGCGATAATTGCTTTGAATTCTTAAAGTTGACCACTTGCCTCGACGCGAAAAGGGAACTTTCAAACACTTTATTAATTGTCGCGATGAAAGGGGACGAACGAAAAACTTGTTCAACGACACCACTCGGAACAATGGCTACAATCTCATTTACTTTATTTTGAGATATGTCTCCAGATATAGCTTTGATGAATTTCATTTGTTTTAGCTCCTTTCCTAGGCCGAAGGACAGATAGCGCCACATTTGGTATTAAATAAAAGCGAATAGAAACTCCAAATTGGCTTCGATATTTGACACAATCAGTCTACATATTCTATTATGTTTGATTAATCACTTGACATTGGCGTTGGTCGCTCGCGTGCGACGTGTGCGCCCGCCCTTATCGGGTCGCGAGGCATAAATCAATCGGAATGTGTCATTCCGAGTGGCAGTCGGGAAATATGATTCGCCGGCGGGTAATGTAATATTCATCTTTGCGGAAGACGCCCGGAATGAATAATCAATATGGACGGGGGCACCAGCACCAGCTCGTTAGTTACGGCGATGTTGGTGGCGAGGCTCGGCCACGACCTTTGCCTTAGCGACAGTCGATGCGACACAGCAGCACTCGGCAGTAACTAAGTCCGCTGAACTCATGCACCTGGCGTCTCTCCAGTTCGCTCCTGTCCTCGTCGTGCACCGCCATTGCGATTCCCTCGACTAAAATCTTCCGCGTTGGCATTGATCACGACAACTCTACGCTTGCTTCATGCATCTTAATACTCTTGTATTTGTCGCTGGTCATGTCGCGCTTGTGATCTACGTGACAGGGACACCCGTCGACGGAGATATGGATACAATAAATAATTAAACTAAATAAAGAGTTTGAACAAGTTTAGCATCATATACGTAATTCGGTAAAAGAGCTCGCCCATCGAGGCCTCAGGCCATCGATAGACGCGTCTGGCAAACGTCTTAAAAGGGCCACCTTAGTGACAAAACATGAAAGGAGGCGGAATATTTGTCGGCATTTTCCGTCCATTTCCGCGGCGCCATTGTGGACGCGAATGGGCCAAAGGTCAGGCGCCGGGGAGACTCCCAAACCCCCTCCCAGAACCCTGGCGACAAAAAACCACCTCAAAGAAAGTGTCCGCGAATTAATGGTCTCCCGGTTCGCCGGCTACGAGCATCCTTGTTTGTCAATGCAATCCTTTCCGCTCGTACGCGGGAATTTGTGCTATGGCCAATGGCCAACCTCAAGCAGTGTTTTGTAATTGAAAGTTTACCAGCACCAAGAACTAAATGCGGTACAAGAAGTATAAAATTAAGGCTCTATCTTTAGACAAAAGAAGCTCCATTAATAAATATTTTCAAAACAGGCTTAATCAATATATAGGAAACCTTATTTATAAACATATAGACCCGACAGACAGACAGACAAATGTTAGCTCTGATATTGTATCACGATTCCCATAAATATAATGCAGGATACATAGTTGCTATTAAGTTGGCTTATAGTATTATATATGTATATGTACGAAGCATAACTCGACCTATTTTACTACATTGATAATTATGTATTTTTCTCTGTAAGTGAACTGTATTGGTCGTTGAGAAATAAAATACTTTAACGTAAGAGTGGACCAAAATTGCTAAAGTGCGAAAGAAGAGCACCGAAGTTTCTGGTGGTGGCAGTGATGCGGGTGCAACCTTCCGCACTGCCCGCAGCCAGGCCCCGAACTCTTCGGCTACAAGACCGGAATAACGGGAGGCTCTCGCACAAGCGAACACGCCAAACAAGTAGGATGGAATTCGCGTCGCGTACATTTAGTGTGGGATTCCAATGACGGGTAAAGCCGCTCGTCTTTTTTGTGGTTGGTCTACAGGAACAAACGGAATATGTACTTGTCACGTTGCACTGCAATTAAAAAAAACACATGACAGTACTAACGTCTAGCAAACTATGTCACTGTGAAGAGTTTAAGAAAAGGTGTGGCGGCGGTTGAGTTTGGCTCCGCACCGAATTCAAATATCAGCTGTTCATAATTTCTTTTAAAATATACGTTTAACGTTTCAAAACTGCCTTTAACTTTATTCAATTAACTACGTGTTCCCGCTGGGGACCAAGGCTACCCTTATTGTGTCTAAGAAAACCTGCCAACATATTCCAGACGTGGACATTTACCGATCTAGCTAATACTAGGGCTGTGCAACAACTTCACTCGAGGAGCTTTCAGGGCTTCGACAGGCCAGTGCACCCTTTTGTGCATACAAGTCCACCGGTTGTCACGGAACAGATTGAATATACTACATAATTATCTTGTACCGTTCATTGACCCACCTAAGCCTATTCTGTGGCTAAGGAGGAGAATCTGACTCTTTCCTCCACATCCCATACTCTCTCTTTTCTTTCACCCTCTCTCAATAATCGGGTCGGCACAACATTGTCTTTCACTTGCATACTGCTCTATTCTGACATACGTCCTCTTTCACACCACTAAAGCGTCATATCATCCTTCACGCAGTCCATCCATGTGTTGGTTATATATATGTGGAATATGTACTGTATCGTGTAATATAATATGGTGCGTGGAAAGCGATTTGTCGGGATCCGAAGACCTTTGGCCCCCAGCAAATACCTTTCAGGCAAAACACAAAAAAGTTTGTGGTGTATTACGAATAACGTTGTTTACGTTGTACGAGGAATCGGCGAATAAATCTCCTTGGATCGGAGCTTATTAGCATCCCGAACCGGCTGAACCGGCGATTGCTTACATAATGTTGGAATATGAACGCAGCCTTTTATACATCAAATTATTTTTTTATTATTTCACGTCGGTGTATATCAAATATTTTACTTTTCACGTTTGTTACTCATCGAATACATGAACAAATATGTGATTATGCTCTCCCGATTTTTTAATATTAACAATAAGGTAAATTTATAATGAGAGTTACAGTTTACTTAAGAGGCGACAAAACAACCCACAGCCAGGTGGTAGGGCATTTGCCCGACTGGATGGCTACCACCCCTGGTCTAGAGTATGCCACTATAACGACCTTGAGTTGTGTTCCGGCATTAGTGGCCAGGTTCCAGTCTTCCTTAAGAGAGCAGCAGCGCATTTGTAGCACCTTTGGTGTTGCAAATGTCCATAGGCGACGGTAATCACTTACCATCAAGTGGGCTGTCTGCTGAACTCGTGCAATTAAAAATAATAAGTACTTGTATTTCAGCACAGAAATTTTGCGTGTGTGCGTTGAATAAGATGAGACCCCTTATTCTTTGAAATAAAGCTACAAATAGGAAAAAGTACGCGCTCCGATGGCGCCACGACATCCTCCGCTCCTAACAATTCGCGAACTCATGCGTACCTCAATCGCACCCGTAACAATATTTTGGGAGTTGGAATTCATTCGTAGCGTTCTTTCATTACAAACAATATTTATTTCAATTCAAATACAAATAATACCTCTTGATGAATACTTTTTGATGAAATCCGCCAATTGACCCATTTTTGGCAATGTTCATCGAAAGGCAACTTCTGCTCAGCCAAGTCATGAGCCATTGGTCGCAACAGGCAGGCAATGACTACAGATAACAAATCACACCCCTCTGATTCCACCAAATACAGAGCAGGAGCTTAAACCCATGGATGTTCTGCTTCGCTACTGATGATGATGTCGATGGTTGGTCGGGCTTAACCTATAGACTTTCTGGCACCTGGAATTATCCATTTCTCATCATCAGTAACAATTCGGTGCGAAAATCCGTTTCGTTTCTGTCGTTCAAGTAGCAGTTCAAAGGTTAGAAAAACGCCTTTCAGTGTCCCAGTTTTAATTCGTATTGGATCCAATAACCTTGCTTCTGGATCATTCCCAAATGTTTGAAGCGTTCAACACGAGTCTTCATCGAGCAATCCTTCCAATTTTTCATCTTCCGTTTTCGGCTTTCCAGCTCGTTATTTTTTTTTAGATTTAAAAAAAAAGCAAATTTTGAAAATTATTTAATGAAGTACAGAGTGTTGTTATTTAAGATAAAAAAATAATGGCATACACCTCTAATCTTAGATAATAGTTAGATCAGCTACTTCGCAATAAATGTATTAGTGTAGGTACGAACGGAATACTGAACTACGCTACCGTTTGTAAAAGGCTACGAATTAGTTCCAACTCCTAATAGATTTATTTCATGTAAACGTTATCTTCTCAAGTTTTCGCGATTAGTACACATAATAACACATTATTATGTCAACTTTAATTAAATACTTGTGTACAACTTACTTCGCATATGATGTAGTACACGCGATACATAAGTATTACACCTCCTTTCCTCGGCGTCTATTCCGGTGTAACCACCTTCCGTGTTTACTTCTTGTTCCAGCTACGAGAAGAAGCTTTCATGCGTTCTCAATGTTATCACCTTAATTACGTGCCAACAATACGTAATGTACATTAAATTATCGTCATGTAATAATTAGATCACAACGAGGCGGATGGCGTTGGCGTTGGCGAAGACAGAGGGAAGTGGTTATCAGACAACCACCCGCCTACCCCCACCCCTTCCTGAATAAATGATCGCGCGATAATAATCTGACTGCGCTCGCCTCTAATTATCATCCACAACCACATAAAGGTGGATCGAGCGTGTCTGTGTATTGCCACTTTGGGTTGCCATCAACATTAATCGAATGCCGTGAAAAGCGAGAATTGCGGGCGACGTTTTTGAAATACTAATTTTTAAAATCTCATTAGAAAATTTAGTCGGAATGATTGATCAAAATAAACCTCCGCCATATCCCCCATGGCATCCCCCCATACACAAGGGAGGGTTCCGTGCAAGTGACTCACGTTCATTGTTTTCATTTGGCTACACAATCTTAAAAACTACTCAACGAATTATATTTCAAGCAATTTTAGTGAAAGGGTTTTATACCTTATTACCGCGTGCATATTGATGAAGTGACTGTAACACCCAAGATAGCCATGACACGACAACTAAAGAAAATTTCTGTTTTTAACGAAATGGCGAATCCTACGTCTCCATTTTCTTATTATTATAGATATCTACCGTATTTTTAAATTTCTATTTCTAATCACGGTTTTCCAAGCAGTGACGCACGTGTAACCCGCTACAGTCCTAGAAATTTTAGATTCAAAAGTATGATATGGTGATCACTATAGATGTGGTTGTATTAGGAAAATTAATTTGTGGGTCAAATTTTACATACATAAACATATCCACATAATATAAGTACGTACATTATTTCAAAACATTTTGGATACTCTTTGGCGAGTGTGCCACAGAATTGCATGAATTAATTTCTGCCTCATCATTTACCACCGGACAAGCAGACGTACGAGCTCACGCTACCGATATGTGGTAGAAATACCAACAAAGCGGACGTCATGCTTCCACTTTTATCATATGCACTACTGAAGAGTAGAACTCTTTACCGTCGTCTGTTTTACCTGAAAACTAGAATCTAGGTGTCTTCTAGGCAAGCGTGCTCCACCCTAAACTGCATTTTCACCTGACATCAGGCGCAATTACAGTCTATCGCGAACCTATTAGACATAAAAATGAATAAATAAAAAAACATACAAATGCTAAGGTTTTGTGCAAATAAAGTTACCTGGCAACTCGTCACGGAACCAATTATGGTTTAATTAAGCCGCCTGTCGACGTAATGACGACAGTATTTCAGTTAGCCTTGAATAGACCGGACAGGAACCAAAGATGCAATATTTGTAACTGTCAAAATAATTGTAACCAATTCAAATATAGTTTATGTATGACACTCGGAACCAATTTATGAACTTGAAGTCATGGCAACAAAATTTCACTTAAATATATGTAATACTTGCAACAACTCAGAAGCGTTTATGGTAATAAAAGAACAGCAACTGGCCACTATACTTATAATCAGACAACCTTACTGCTTAAATACATTTCATACACTCACTCTACAGAAACATTTTGAAAACATCTCGCCATCCCTACAACAGTTTTACAGTATAAGAAACTTAGCAAATTGGCACAACCGACAGCGGATTGAAGTCATTGATAAACTATTTTAATTAAAGGGTTATGAATGACAAGAATTTAATACATTATATTTTATATTGCATAAAATATTATTACATAAAATTATGTTAAATTATAGAGAACTATCTTACTCTATACAAAACAGGCGCTAATCACGGAATAAACAAAAATACAACATTATGATTCAATGAAGGAAATGGCCGATTGTATCTTCTAGAAATAGAGGGTACATAACAAAATCAATTATTAACTTTAAAAAGAAACATGACAAGAACAACTATGCTACTAAATAACTATAACATGTAGCCATTTTATGTAAACATAAATTTTATAATAAAAAAAAAATGCGCACAACGACCGGCATCTCGAATCGGAAATCAAATGCGCAAAGGTAAGAAACGTGCATTGCTTTCATTATTTGCTTACGGAACCACAAAAAGCATTAAATCAGAATTAAATATCCCATATCTCAAAAACTACTTAACGGATATTGTTTTAAACAATTTTCGTTAGAAGGATTTGAAAGCACAACTGTGAGGTGGGGGAAAGAGTCAGATTCTCCTCCTTAGCCACAGAATAGGTTTAGGTGGGTCAATGAACGGTACAAGGTAATTATGTAGTATATTCAATCTGTTCCGTGACAACCGGTGGACTTGTATGCACAAAAGGGTACACTGAAAGCTCTTCGAGTCAAGTTGTTCCACAGCTCTAACATCAGCTCGACCGGTAATTGTCCACGTCTGGTATATATTGGCTTGGTTGGTAGGTTTCCTAGGCGAGTAAGGGTAGCCTTGGTCCCCAGCGGGAACACGTAGTTAATTGAATAAAGTTAAAGGGAGTTTTGAATAGTCTGGAAGAATATTTATAAAAGAATTGTATCAGGTGATAATTTTGAATTTCGAGCGAATCTCAACTCAGCCGCCGTCCTGTTCTTTTTTCAAACTCTCTTGACAGTGACATTGTTTGACATTAGTACTGTCATTGGCTGTGTCTATGTTTTTCTTTAATGGTGCAAGTGCAACGTTATACAACAACAACAAAAGAAAACGACGATCGTCGTTATTTACACAAGAACGGTACAACCTCCAATCTTTAGCCGCCTTATTCATAAACGTAGATTAAAACTAGACCGACTTTACACCCAGTATTGTGTCGATACTAACCAAATTCAGTAGGTATTAAGAAACACGAAGTAAAAAAGTTGGAGTATACTAATTCAACTAAACTCTCTGAGTAAAGGTTACTCCTAACTATCAGGTAGTTTTAGGATGGATTATGCATAAACTGAATAGTATTTTTTTTATCGATGTATAGGTTTGCGTATATCCACTGTTTCACCTGATATTGAGTGATGACGCGGTCTAGGATGGAGCATGTTTACCTAGAAGATACCTATTCACTCGTGACTTGAAGACTTCGAGATTGTATTTGTCAGGAAAACAGACTCTGGCAAATTATTGCACTCTTCGGCAGTGCGCACCAGAAGAGATGGAGCGAAACGCTTGGTTCTGACTGGTGGTGTTCCCACCACGTAACGGGGCGTCTCGTTGGCCGATGGTAAAACGCTTTACGCGCTAAACTCTGAAGCCGAGCATCAAAAAGATGGTGATTGCCGACCAGCTTCCTGGCTCCTTTCGCAATTGGTTCCAACGCCTGCAACTGCAACTCTACCGTGATTAGTAGGCCTTGGAAACATTTGTTTTCTATGGGGTTTTTATAATCTTTAACTATGCAAATCAATATAGTTTTTGAAACCAATTGCAAAGAAATAACTTGCCTTCCCTGACCCTCTTTATCCCAATTAATAGAACTGTTTCATTCTTGGGGCTGCAGGTTTAGTGGTTTTTCTAATTTTATCTTATTTAAATTATGCGAAGTTACGAGTAAATGGAATAATAAAAAGCCACTAATGCCGACGCGAAATTTAGACTCACAACATTAACTTATTTCTATAGTTATCGCTTTCAGTTGGTAGCTCTTCACTGCCATTGTAAATGTCATCTGTCAATGTTACCATAACTTCATCATTAGTCTTGGTGTAAGGAAGGTATTGTTACTCTGAGGATACTTCTTGTTTATTAATAACATTGTTACAATGAAGTTAACACTTGGTCATGTGCAGAGTGACTAGTTCAGCCTAAAGTCGGAATAAGCCTGGGAGTAAGACGTTTTTATTAATAAACCGGTCTTTATGGTTCGTAAAGAGTAACGCCATACAGACTATAGTTCCCTATCAAATTCGATCTATTAGTTAGACTTAGTAGTTTATCAGTACTTACTAAATAGGTAAATATGATTGTGACATACGAAGACAGGACATAAATGACGAAAACAAGGATTACGTTATTAACAAAACGTCTTCAAAAGTCTAAAAAGTGCTAATGAATAATAAACACAAAAATGAGTCATCTAGAGAAACAACAGCTGCTTTGGAAAATCCTAATTGAACAGGGCGCACGAGCAAGCAGCTCGTTTGCTGGGAGTCTGTCATATCTGTCCAATAACAATTGCAGCCAAGGTGGAGACACCTCGCGCCCGGTGTCGCCTTCAGTTAGCACCCAAGGGGCGGCGAGGCGCGGGGGGAGACGGGGCCCAATGGAGTAAACTTTTACAACTCGGAATTAAATTCCTAAGGGAACTCATTGAGATATTTATGATGGACTGAGTTTGAACCGATGATGTTTAATCCTATTATTAAAACTAGCTTTTAATTGTCTCTTTGTTGTTTCTTCAATTTTTCTAAGACATAATGAGTTGTGAATAGTAAATAAGAAATACAGTCAAATCTTATACTAATATATAAAGCTGAAGAGTTTGTTTGTTTGATTGAACGCGCTAATCTCAAAGAACTACTGGTCTGATTTGAAAAATTCTTTCAGTGTTAGATAGCCCATTTATTGAGGAAGGCTGTATATTATCACGCTAAGACCAATAGGAGCGGAGTACCAATGAAAAATGTTTCAAAATCGGGGGGTTTTGAAAAGAAATTCCACGCGGGCGACGTCGCGGGCACAGCTAGTCCTGATATAAGTCTAACAATAGTCACTCCCTGAATAAAAATGATGTTTGATGGATATGAAGTAAGTATTAATTATAACACCGGCGCACGACGGAAGAAAACCCTCCTATCCTTATCCCGAAATTGGTCCCATCGACCACTATGCATTATCTAATACTGTATGAACAAATTGCACCTGGAAGGGGTGCCGACGTCGCCACCATCCGCGAGGTGGCAATTACGAAGGGCACGCACTTTTAACGCCACTTCCAAATTACGATTCCTCGCAAGGAGCGGGAAGTTGCCACCCTCCTTCTGGGCGGAACGTACCCACAGACGGCCACCGGCAGCTTGCTCGCATTGCGCTCTTTCCACGGAATGCCCGGATTTTTTACACAAAGTATGTAAAACTTAAATATAATAACAACTAGCGAACAAACGTGTCGATCTTTTAAGGGCTTTTGCCAAATATTGAAGAAACATTGACCATACAGCGGGCGTCTTAAAATTTATTTTTGATAGGGGTGTGGCTCGCTTATCGATATCCTCAATAATTATTCATTACAATTATTGAGGTTATCGACATAATTCACGCCCACTCAGTTCCTGAACTCGATATAAAATACAAAATCCTAAAATGTTTGGCATCGTTTCGTTTCGGATGAGGCGTGCGTGTTTAAACAAATTCCGTTGTTGGCGGTGAAGCAAAATTGCGGCGTTCGGCCATTTTCTTTCCGTAATAACTTAAACGTGCTGTTGTTAAATTTATGTTTAGACATAAGACAACTTTTAACGGCAGGGCTGCCACTTGTGCACGGCTGTTGTGGGCTGTATGATATTGTTACATGCCGTCAAAGATAAGCGCACAGCTGCCTGTTGTAAGCGCAGTTCATTGTTTACCCGGATTAGGAATTCTTTTGTCTTTAGAATTTGTAATTAAGAAAAACATACTATTGTCTTTTTACTTGTTTTATAACCATAATTAGCGTCGAACTAATCCTTATTGTTATTGTTTTCGACTTTGTGGCCGTTCGCAGGTGTGCAAATGACTATTTCTCGGAAACTCAATGTGCGCGGTCAATTTTTTTGTACTGTGTAGTTAGTATAAGACGATGCCCGAATGGAGGGGCGGGCAGTCAAGCGACGGCTACGAAACGAGTAAGACGTTTTCTAGTACTCTCGATTAGTGATATAGACGACGGACTTTACGCGTGTCGAATTGCATTGAATCGTGCAGTGTGAACTGGTTGCATCCAGTTTTATTTGTATTTGTTTTATACGTGTTTGTACAGTTCTAATATATTCTATAGTAGTTCCAACGGAATTTTTAATTCGAGTCCTGTAGCTCGTAACAATAAAAAAAAATATAGATTGTGTTAAACGATCAAAATTAAAAAAACAATCGAATAAGTGCGTATCGGATCAAGCATATTAAGGGTTCCATAGTAGCAACGAATCACCATTACTGTAATTAAAACATAGTACTTAGGGATGGAGAATCGTCAAAAAGAAATACACGCAGTGTCGCCAAAATAACAATACAATAAACAGGAGTGATATGACATGTGGCTTCTGACTTATTTATATTTTTGCACAACATAAAAATTAACATATTTAGTTTTCATAGAAAAAGGATTAGACTTGGCACTAGGAGTTGTTTGGCAAAAATGGGAGCTAGGTAAGGCTGAAAAGCGCTGGATCTATCCTCGAAAGCACTAAGGCGGCAACCCTGCTCAAGGGGCTATGTCAGGGGCGAGGAGAGGCCGGCGCCGGGGGGTATTTCCAGCTGATTCAGCTCCCCCCAACCCCTCCCCTGTTCCGGTTCGCGGCCGCATGTTATGATACTTGGAAGAATAAAGAAATTTTTGCAACTAAGCCTTTTGTATTGTACCCGGTTCGATTTTGTTCATCGTTTCCCAAACTCACGAAAAATGTTGCGTCACCACTATTTATACTACCTATCGATTCGACTTCATTCACTTCGATACATGACATAAGTTTCAGACGCGAGCTTGTAACAGAATAGACGATTCTTTATTGAATACATGACAACTTGTACTCCATTCCTTTTTTTTTTTTTTTTTTTTTTTTTTTTTGGCCAGGGGAAATCCGTTTGAGGACTAAGCCGCGACAGGCACAGAAGCCTGGGGGGATGATCGCGACCTGATGTGAGAGTGTGGGATTCGCCAGATCGGGGGTGGCACTAGCGTGCCCGGTCAGAACCGGTGCCGCGCTATTGCCACTCCCCAGTTAGGGATACCCACTAAAACCCCTGGGTGTTCCGTCCTGCGCCTTATGCCAGGGCTACGGGAATGGGATTCCCAGCTCCGCTGTGCCCTGGCAGGCGTGGGCCATGCTCACTTGGCCTCTTTCAATGCCGGGGGACTACCCCGGCGACGTCGTGGTCTAGTTCAGCGTGGGGCGGTTTGTAACGCGCCCCACGGGAGGAGAAATGAGCGCGCGCGGAACACTCGCGCTCTCATCTCGACGGCATGTGCGGGTGAGTGAGAACCCCTATACCCCAAGGGGCCCCACCCGCGCCGCCCGCTTACGGTGGCCGAAGGTCGAATTCCGACCTCCGGCGTCGGCGCGTCCTCCTTTGGCGAGAGCGGAGCAAGGACGTACGCTCACGCTCCCGCTCCGCCTCCTCCTTTGCAAACATAACGTGCTCGCAGAAGGAGGAGACGGCGTCCCATCCGGTGCGGCTCCCGACCATGGTGCGAACCACGGCCGGGAGCGAAAGGTCCAGTCCGGTGTGGGCGACGAGGTCTCGGCGCTGCTCCATCCATGCAGGACATTCCTGCAGGGTATGCAGCGCCGTATCCTCGTCGCCTGTGTCGCAATGATGGCACCCTGACGTTGCCTCGCGGCCGAGGCGACACAGGTACCTTCCGAAGCAGCCGTGCCCCGAGAGGACCTGCGTCAGCCTGAACGTCAGGGTGCCGTGTGTTCGTCCAATCCATGCCGACAGGACGGGCCTCACCGCCTCGATAGTGGCGGGGCCCGCACTGGGGCGTCTGAGGCGATCTTCCCAGACTCCCACGGCGACCTGGCGGAGCTCCGACCTGCACGCCTCGATTTCGCGAGGCGCGGGTCTGGTGCCCCTGGCCAGGGCCTCTTTGCGCCACACATACAGTGACGCCAGGACCCTGGCTTCCAGGTCCCATGGGAGGGATCCGGCGAGTAGCGAGGCCACTTCAAAGGACACCGTACGGTATCCCCTTATCGCCCTGACGGCCATTATACGCTGAGCTTGACGCAACAGCGGAGCGTTGCGGGCCGTCAGGCGATCCGCCCATACGGGGCCCCGTAGAGGGCCATCGACCGTACGATGCCTTCGAAGAGTTTTCGGCACGTGGCGTTCGGCCCCCGACATTGGGGAGCAAGCGCGAGAGGGCACCCGCTGCCCCCTTGAGTCTGAGGAGCAGCTGCCGAAAATGTGCCGAAAAATCCCACCGGCTATCGAGGACCAATCCAAGGTATTTCATAGTCTCCCCGATGCCGATGCGGATGCCTCCTACTGTAATAGCGGTGTCTGGAGGTGGACGGTTCCGAGGACCGTGAAAGAACACGGCCTCGGTCTTCTGAAGCGCCACCTCCAGTCCAAGACGCCGGATCCTGCCTACTACTAAGGACACCCCAGCCGTGCCTACAAGGCACGCCTGCCGGTGGGTCCTCCTCGTGCTGCGATCAATGTGTCATCTGCATAGCATATGATGCTGACGCCGGGGAGGACCCTACTGCGTAACGTCCAGTCGTATGCGATGTTCCACAGGAGGGGACCAAGAACCGACCCCTGTGGAACACCGCACACCATGGCTCGCCGATTCCATCCCTCGTGGACCGGGTAAATGACGGCTCTTTCATTTAAATACGCCCCGACTATACGGCGGAGGTAGGAGGCACCCCAAAGTACCGGAGTGCCTCCATTATGCAAGGCCAGGGCAAGGAATTAAAAGCATTGGCGATGTCTAAGGACACCGCCAATAATACTTCACCCCGGAGACTGCTTCCTCCGCCAGGCCTCTCAGGCGCATGACGGCGTCGATTGTGGAGCGCCCTGTGCGGAAACCGAACTGGTTGTCCGCCAGGTCCGGCCCCGTCGTCGATAAGTGCTGGACGAGGCGGTCGACGATGATACGCTCAAAGAGCTTGCCAACCTCGTCCAGCAACACAATGGGCCGGTAGGCGGATGGTGAGTCCGCAGGGCGCCCCTCCTTACGCAGCAGGACCAGTTTTCCGGTCTTCCACCGTTGCGGGAACTGGCCCTGCTCCAGGCATGCGCCGAAAAGCCTCATCAGTCGGGGCTCCAGGGCGTCGTAGGACAGAACCCACGCACGCCCTGGTATGCCGTCAAGGCCGGGGGCGGTGTTCTTGGCCTTTAGCCGTAGCATAGCCACCCCCAGCTCTACCCGGTCCACGGTGGGCACAGGGTCTCTATCCGCGCTGGGCTCCGCCTCTGGCGGGGCCATTGCAGGAGGCACGTGCTCAGCCCGTGAAGGGAACAGAGCGCCAACCACGTCGCGTGTTACGTCCCTGGGGAGAGACTCTGTTAGCGGGGCGCCCAGGCACGGAGCTTGTTCCGTGCCATCTTGAATGGGCGCCCCAAGGGTCTTGGTTTAAGCTTTCCAAGAGCTCCCCCCAGGCCGCGTTCTTCGCATCGCGGATCGCGACGCGCAGGTTCTCCCTGGCGCTTCTGTACCCCTCGTACAGCTGAGCCTCTACGGCCGCTGCGTCCGCTGGGCGGCGAAGCCGTCGTCTGTATCGGTGTGTACTGGCGGTGCGCGCTATTGCACGCGCGCCTTAGCCCCTCCAGTACGGGGCTCCACCAGTACACCTTTCGGAAGGGCCGGAATCGACCCTCCTCGGCATCGCCGCGTCGCAGACGCCAGTGACGAGCGACCGTAGGTTTTCTGCCTCCTGCTCTACATTAACATCGGGAGGGTTTATTTCGGGCCCTGATGCCCAGGTGGCGACGATCAGGGCCTCTTTGAACGCCTCCCGATTCAACTTTTGCAATGCCCAGCGCGGGCAGTTTCCTACCGGGGCTCTCTCGGGACGGCGGGTCCGGATTCCGGGCGGAGACGCTGAACCGTATATAACGGTGATCGGAGAGCGTCTCCACCCCCGTGATGACCCTCCAGTCCCGCACACGGCGCGCCAGTTCAGGGCTGGCAAACGAGACGTCGACAATTGAGCCGCCCTGCTGGCGCACACACGTGTGTACGGAACCCCGATTGAGAACTACGAGACCCTTTTCGATGACCCATTCTTCTAGCGCCTCGCCACGCGCGCACGTACTCCGGGATCCCCAAGCCACGGATTTTGCATTGAGGTCCCCGAGCACGAGCACGGGGCGAGGTCGGCTGCGGGCCACTACTGTGCCCACTTCCTCTATCCAACCTTCGAAATCGGCGAGCCTTCGGTTCGGGGAGAAGTAGCCTCCAAGAACCACAATCTCCCCGATAGTTGCCGCCACGTAGCCCCGTCCCTTTACCACACCGGCTAGGGGAGGGCATGCGGCGGCAGTCCGGACGATGATAGCCACCGAGCCATCAAGATCCCCCGCCCAGTCAGAACGGGGGGGGACGTAGTATGGCTCGGCGACTACGGCCAGCTGTATGCCCCACTGCGCCAAACTCTGCACCAACAAGTCCTGGGCAGCGGCGCAGTGGTTCAGGTTTCCCTGGACCACTAGGAGAGCCATTGGGACGATCTTTTACTCCTCCATCCTAGTGGTCCCGGGCGCTGGCGACGGCGACGCTTGCAGCGAGCGAGGTAGAGGCTGCGGCGGCCGCGGCGGCTGCGGCGGCAGTGGCTGCTGAGAGTTGTTGTTGGCCGCGGCCTGCCTGGGACCTTTCCGTTTGTTCCGTTTCCTTTTGGGTAGCTTCTTTTCGCTGCCTTTTGGTTGGTCCGCTTGTTTGGTGGTGGACCTCATGTTGGTGGGGGGGCCCGCGCTTTTACGCGTGGCCGGCACTCCCCTACACATCCAATGACCCGCCGGTCGGCCTGCTGCACTGCAGATGCTGCAGTGCGGTGGATTTTGGCACGTGGCGGCGGGATGACCTGGTTGACCGCAGCGGTAACAATCCTTGCTGCGGTCGACAGGGGAGGAGCAGGTGCAGGCGACGTGTCCTGCCACAAGGCAGCGCCAGCACCGCTCAGACCGGCTCGGCATGACTTTAATGTCCGCCGAAGCCCACCCCACCATTAGCCTCTTCCGATCTTTCAACTTTATGGCCGCCGCCACTGGGCAGAGCCAAGATGACGTATCCCAGCCTGTCCGGGCCCAGACGTATGGCGCTAGAGCTAAAACGTCCAGCAGCGACGTCCGTGACCCAGGCGACGGCGGCCACAACCTCCTCGACCTTTGTGAAATCATCCAGACCCGAGATGCGCACATTAAAACACCTCTCGGGCCTGGACACCTTTATTTCGTCCTCTGGCAGGACTGCCTTGAGCCGCGCGGCGAGAGCATCGGCCTTCTCCCCACTATCCTTTCCGGGAAGAAGAAGCATACGGGCTCCCGTCCGCGCGGTTTTCAGTTTGACCCCAGCAATACCGAGGTCGCCAAGCTTAATGTTGGTTTTGGCCAACTGCATTATGTCCGCGTAGCTGGTGCCTTTTTCCACCGCCGCGGGTAACAGTGTGAGAATCACTGCGGTGGTGTTGGGCACCCGCATACGCGGACCCTGATTCGTCGGGGGCGTTGGCGGCTTTGATTTAGCCTTAGGCTTGGCAGCCCTGCCAGTACCGCTTGATTGGGTCGGTGGCTTCTTTTTTGCCTTAGGTTTACGGGCCACCACCGACCATCCATCATCCAGCCTAGGGGGCGGCTGTTCAGCAGCCAGCACATCAGCGCTAGGTGGCCCCTTAGGCTTGGGGGTGCTCGTTGCGCTGTTATTAATTTCTCCGCCACCTCGCTTCCTTTTAGCGGGCAACGGAGGGAAGTTCTCAGGAGGGCGGTTAGCATTCCCTCTCCCGGATATAGGAGTCTGCTGCGTACCTGCCCGCCGGGTGTCTATAGCCAACGGCGGGCGGACTCGCCTCTCCGGGAGAAGGCGGTCATTCAGGGCGGCTAGCTTTGCGTCCATCATGGCCCCAAGCGATAGGGTCAGATGGCGCAACAGCTCGTCCTGGTCCTTAAACCGCCCTCCCACTACATACGACGACGACGATTGTGGTGGAGGCGGAGGAGGCGGAGGCTTCGGTGACGACGATTTGGAGGCCGGTACTAGCCGGGGTCGGGAGAACTCGGCTCGGAGACTAGCCATTTCCTTTTTCATCTCCTTCATCTCGGCCTCGAGGCGTCTATTGGCCGCTTCGAGGCGTCTGATTTCGTCAGACTCGGTGCGGCCTCTTAACACCTCGAAGGCGTCACTGATGATAGAGACCGAATCATTTAGGGACTTCATAAAGTCCCTTTTAATCCCCTGGGGACCTTTGCCACATGGCGAATGACCCCAGGGCATTTCGAACGTCGGTCTCTATGGCCTGGGCGGTTCTAGCTCCGGCCTCGTCTGTGATTGCGACTGACCCTGAGCAGCTGAGGAGTTCTGGGGCCCGTCGAGCGATACGCGCCTCTTCGGCGACTCTGATTAGCTCGACGGTGCTCTCCTCGTGATCCAGCTCAAGGTCAGTGACCCGACCCGCTTGGACAACGGTCTCTTTGGCTCGTGCCATGCTGGCAGCCTCTTCTGTGGCTCCCGCGGATGGTGGAGATACTCTGCGGGAGGTTTTCGACGCCGTCGTTTCCTCACCGCTGGACACCAGCGAGATTTTATGGGAGCCGCGATATGGTGCAGGCCTCCTCCGCTTTTTTTGGACGCGCCACTGGCTCGACGGATTCGAGGGCCCGGCTTGTGGCTCTGTGCGTATGCCGGGTCCCGATCCGGAGCGTGAGCGCGTCGGAGAACGCGACCGTGTTGGGGAACGGGATCGCGAACGTGAGTCTGTCCTTGAGCGGGACCGAATAGAGAACATGGAGAGGTTGGAGTCTGACTCATCCATGGCTCCACTCAAGGCCCCGCTCGCATTGCCGCTTTTGGCGCCACTGGCATCAGATGTGCGGCCGCTTTGTCTGCTGGTGCTACGCGCGAACGTAACTTCACCGCCCATTACGGGCACCTTTTCTTTGGACAAAGTCCATTGTTGTGAGCGCAAAGGCGTCTCCCCCCCAGAATACGATGGGAGACTTCTGACCTTACCACAGGTGACGGCATCGGTGCGGGATTCGCCCTCCTTTTTTTTGGGCGGAGGATCGACCCGCCTGGGGTAGTTTTTCTTGGCTTTGTGCTTTCATAATTTTTCGAACCCCTTTCGGGGTTATTAAAACTAATATTGTCTCCGCTACGGGAGACCATCTGAGGGCTTATAAACTAAACTGCGAGCGACGTGCGAAGAGCCCGCAAGATGCAGAAACCCCACACGCCGCCCGCAGGGCGCTAGCAGCCGGATGACCCGCCCGGCATGCAGCTGGAGGCACGCCTAACCAAGCTTCGGGTGGGTGGGGGGGTCGATCTGCCCTAAGGGCGAGCAGACCAGAAACCCTCCACCCAACATCATCTGAAGGTCTTCTTCTACCGCGGTGCGGGTGCGGTCGGGTAGAACCGCCGCCACCACACCCTGCATCGCGCGACGGTGGCGAAGTTTGAAGAGGGGCAGACTGCCCTTAGATCCGCTCCGTCGCCGGCCCGGGGATTGGCAGAACGCCTGGCCACCGGACCCGTCGCCGCCACGTCGCCAAGGGCCTCTCCGCTGAACGGAGAGGTGCGAGTGGCCCGTCAAACATGGAAGGGATGGGTAGTTGTGAAGGAGGGACACACGGGAGCCTTTTAAGGATGGGAACGTAGGTGGGACACCACTGTCACGGAAAGAAGGGTGAATGTGACAGTGGCCGCTGGGGCCCCGGGGACGCTTCCCCGTGTGCCAACCGCGGTCGGAGGGGGTGAGGACCGCGGGGGGCACCCCCTGGGGGGTGTACTCCATTCCTCCAGCAACCTTGGGTCGATCTGTTGACTCTCCATCCGTTGCAGGGGATCGATCTCAAATCGATCGAGCTGTGAGTGTACTTTTAGGTTTTAGGGTTCTCTGTGCTGAGGTCCCGGCGTCTGTTGAAACTGACTCGTAATGCTGATGTTAGACGGTTCAACCAAATTGAATCGATTTGGTTGAAAGGCACAGAACTGAAAGGATACGACGGTATTCAATGAATAATTCAAGTATATATAGATCATTTTGGTTGATTCATCTATAATAAAAGACAGAAATGAACCGTCTTATATCGGCGTAATGTAACTTAAACGTAAATAAGTGAGATTTTATGTAAAAAAAAAAAAAAAAAAAAAAAAAAAAAACCATCCTGAAGCTGCGCTTATTGTCTGGTTTCTGTACGAAATTGTCATTTTTGTTTGTTTGTTTGTAATTCAAATGAATTTTGACATTTCTTATAATGTTTAAAAGCATTATTATTTTATGAATCACATACATTGAATTACAATTATGAATTACATTATGGGTTGTGAGTCATTTAGGCATTCACGATAATCAGCCAATCGGACGTGGCAATGGAGGCTCCTTAGTGTTACACTAGTAAATAATCTTGGAGGACGACATATATAATATAAGTTCTAACGCATGATGTCACGTAGAAAATGTGTAGTAGGAGCAACGAGTATAGTGAAATTCTTTGAAAATTGCTCCTGCAGATGAAACCTGAAGAAGAACTAGTGTTTAATGAGGAGGGATAAACGTCATGTTACAAAAAGAGTTAAACTCGCAGATTGTTACATGTAGCAATAAAGATTGGCCATGAGTAAGAAGATGAAACCTGAAGAAGAACTAGTGTTTAATGAGGAGGGATAAACGTCATGTTACAAAAAGAGTTAAACTCGCAGATTGTTACATGTAGCAATAAAGATTGGCCATGAGTAAGAAGATGAAACCTGAAGAAGAATTAGTGTTTAATGAGGAGGGATAAACGTCATGTTACAAAAAGAGTTAAACTCGCAGATTGTTACATGTAGCAATAAAGATTGGCCAGGAGTAAGAAGATGAAACCTGAAGAAGAACTAGTGTTTAATGAGGAGGGATAAACGTCATGTTACAAAAAGAGTTAAACTCGCAGATTGTTACATGTAGCAATAAAGATTGGCCACGAGTAAGAAGATGAAACCTGAAGAAGAACTAGTGTTTAATGAGGAGGGATAAACGTCATGTTACAAAAAGAGTTAAACTCGCAGATTGTTACATGTAGCAATAAAGATTGGCCATGAGTAAGAAGATGAAACCTGAAGAAGAACTAGTGTTTAATGAGGAGGGATAAACGTCATGTTACAAAAAAAGAGTTAAACTCGCAGATTGTTACATGTAGCAATAAAGATTGGCCATGAGTAAGAAGATGAAACCTGAAGAAGAACTAGTGTTTAATGAGGAGGGATAAACGTCATGTTACAAAAAGAGTTAAACTCGCAGATTGTTACATGTAGCAATAAAGATTGGCCATGAGTAAGAAGATGAAACCTGAAGAAGAACTAGTGTTTAATGAGGAGGGATAAACGTCATGTTACAAAAAGAGTTAAACTCGCAGATTGTTACATGTAGCAATAAAGATTGGCCATGAGTAAGAAGATGAAACCTGAAGAAGAACTAGTGTTTAATGAGGAGGGATAAACGTCATGTTACAAAAAGAGTTAAACTCGCAGATTGTTACATGTAGCAATAAAGATTGGCCATGAGTAAGAAGATGAAACCTGAAGAAGAACTAGTGTTTAATGAGGAGGGATAAACGTCATGTTACAAAAAGAGTTAAACTCGCAGATTGTTACATGTAGCAATAAAGATTGGCCATGAGTAAGAAGATGAAACCTGAAGAAGAACTAGTGTTTAATGAGGAGGGATAAACGTCATGTTACAAAAAGAGTTAAACTCGCAGATTGTTACATGTAGCAATAAAGATTGGCCATGAGTAAGAAGATGAAACCTGAAGAAGAACTAGTGTTTAATGAGGAGGGATAAACGTCATGTTACAAAAAGAGTTAAACTCGCAGATTGTTACATGTAGCAATAAAGATTGGCCATGAGTAAGAAGATGAAACCTGAAGAAGAACTAGTGTTTAATGAGGAGGGATAAACGTCATGTTACAAAAAGAGTTAAACTCGCAGATTGTTATATGTAGCAATAAAGATTGGCCATGAGTAAGAAGATGAAACCTGAAGAAGAACTAGTGTTTAATGAGGAGGGATAAACGTCATGTTACAAAAAGAGTTAAACTCGCAGATTGTTACATGTAGCAATAAAGATTGGCCATGAGTAAGAAGATGAAACCTGAAGAAGAACTAGTGTTTAATGAGGAGGGATAAACGTCATGTTACAAAAAGAGTTAAACTCGCAGATTGTTACATGTAGCAATAAAGATTGGCCATGAGTAAGAAGATGAAACCTGAAGAAGAACTAGTGTTTAATGAGGAGGGATAAACGTCATGTTACAAAAAGAGTTAAACTCGCAGATTGTTACATGTAGCAATAAAGATTGGCCATGAGTAAGAAGATGAAACCTGAAGAAGAACTAGTGTTTAATGAGGAGGGATAAACGTCATGTTACAAAAAGAGTTAAACTCGCAGATTGTTACATGTAGCAATAAAGATTGGCCATGAGTAAGAAGATGAAACCTGAAGAAGAACTAGTGTTTAATGAGGAGGGATAAACGTCATGTTACAAAAAGAGTTAAACTCGCAGATTGTTACATGTAGCAATAAAGATTGGCCATGAGTAAGAAGATGAAACCTGAAGAAGAACTAGTGTTTAATGAGGAGGGATAAACGTCATGTTACAAAAAGAGTTAAACTCGCAGATTGTTACATGTAGCAATAAAGATTGGCCATGAGTAAGAAGATGAAACCTGAAGAAGAACTAGTGTTTAATGAGGAGGGATAAACGTCATGTTACAAAAAGAGTTAAACTCGCAGATTGTTACATGTAGCAATAAAGATTGGCCATGAGTAAGAAGATGAAACCTGAAGAAGAACTAGTGTTTAATGAGGAGGGATAAACGTCATGTTACAAAAAGAGTTAAACTCGCAGATTGTTACATGTAGCAATAAAGATTGGCCATGAGTAAGAAGATGAAACCTGAAGAAGAACTAGTGTTTAATGAGGAGGGATAAACGTCATGTTACAAAAAGAGTTAAACTCGCAGATTGTTACATGTAGCAATAAAGATTGGCCATGAGTAAGAAGATGAAACCTGAAGAAGAACTAGTGTTTAATGAGGAGGGATAAACGTCATGTTACAAAAAGAGTTAAACTCGCAGATTGTTACATGTAGCAATAAAGATTGGCCATGAGTAAGAAGATGAAACCTGAAGAAGAACTAGTGTTTAATGAGGAGGGATAAACGTCATGTTACAAAAGAGTTAAACTCGCAGATTGTTACATGTAGCAATAAAGATTGGCCATGAGTAAGAAGATGAAACCTGAAGAAGAACTAGTGTTTAATGAGGAGGGATAAACGTCATGTTACAAAAAGAGTTAAACTCGCAGATTGTTACATGTAGCAATAAAGATTGGCCATGAGTAAGAAGATGAAACCTGAAGAAGAACTAGTGTTTAATGAGGAGGGATAAACGTCATGTTACAAAAAGAGTTAAACTCGCAGATTGTTACATGTAGCAATAAAGATTGGCCATGAGTAAGAAGATGAAACCTGAAGAAGAACTAGTGTTTAATGAGGAGGGATAAACGTCATGTTACAAAAAGAGTTAAACTCGCAGATTGTTACATGTAGCAATAAAGATTGGCCATGAGTAAGAAGATGAAACCTGAAGAAGAACTAGTGTTTAATGAGGAGGGATAAACGTCATGTTACAAAAAGAGTTAAACTCGCAGATTGTTACATGTAGCAATAAAGATTGGCCATGAGTAAGAAGATGAAACCTGAAGAAGAACTAGTGTTTAATGAGGAGGGATAAACGTCATGTTACAAAAAGAGTTAAACTCGCAGATTGTTACATGTAGCAATAAAGATTGGCCATGAGTAAGAAGATGAAACCTGAAGAAGAACTAGTGTTTAATGAGGAGGGATAAACGTCATGTTACAAAAAGAGTTAAACTCGCAGATTGTTACATGTAGCAATAAAGATTGGCCATGAGTAAGAAGATGAAACCTGAAGAAGAACTAGTGTTTAATGAGGAGGGATAAACGTCATGTTACAAAAAGAGTTAAACTCGCAGATTGTTACATGTAGCAATAAAGATTGGCCATGAGTAAGAAGATGAAACCTGAAGAAGAACTAGTGTTTAATGAGGAGGGATAAACGTCATGTTACAAAAAGAGTTAAACTCGCAGATTGTTACATGTAGCAATAAAGATTGGCCATGAGTAAGAAGATGAAACCTGAAGAAGAACTAGTGTTTAATGAGGAGGGATAAACGTCATGTTACAAAAAGAGTTAAACTCGCAGATTGTTACATGTAGCAATAAAGATTGGCCATGAGTAAGAAGATGAAACCTGAAGAAGAACTAGTGTTTAATGAGGAGGGATAAACGTCATGTTACAAAAAGAGTTAAACTCGCAGATTGTTACATGTAGCAATAAAGATTGGCCACGAGTAAGAAGATGAAACCTGAAGAAGAACTAGTGTTTAATGAGGAGGGATAAACGTCATGTTACAAAAAGAGTTAAACTCGCAGGTTGTTACATGTAGCAATAAAGATTGGCCACGAGTAAGAAGATGAAACCTGAAGAAGAACTAGTGTTTAATGAGGAGGGATAAACGTCATGTTACAAAAAGAGTTAAACTCGCAGGTTGTTACATGTAGCAATAAAGATTGGCCACGAGTAAGAAGATGAAACCTGAAGAAGAACTAGTGTTTAATGAGGAGGGATAAACGTCATGTTACAAAAGAGTTAAACTCGCAGATTGTTACATGTAGCAATAAAGATTGGCCATGAGTAAGAAGATGAAACCTGAAGAAGAACTAGTGTTTAATGAGGAGGGATAAACGTCATGTTACAAAAAGAGTTAAACTCGCAGATTGTTACATGTAGCAATAAAGATTGGCCATGAGTAAGAAGATGAAACCTGAAGAAGAACTAGTGTTTAATGAGGAGGGATAAACGTCATGTTACAAAAAGAGTTAAACTCGCAGATTGTTACATGTAGCAATAAAGATTGGCCATGAGTAAGAAGATGAAACCTGAAGAAGAACTAGTGTTTAATGAGGAGGGATAAACGTCATGTTACAAAAAGAGTTAAACTCGCAGGTTGTTACATGTAGCAATAAAGATTGGCCATGAGTAAGAAGATGAAACCTGAAGAAGAACTAGTGTTTAATGAGGAGGGATAAACGTCATGTTACAAAAAGAGTTAAACTCGCAGGTTGTTACATGTAGCAATAAAGATTGGCCACGAGTAAGAAGATGAAACCTGAAAGAAGAACTAGTGTTTAATGAGGAGGGATAAACGTCATGTTACAAAAAGAGTTAAACTCGCAGGTTGTTACATGTAGCAATAAAGATTGGCCACGAGTAAGAAGATGAAACCTGAAGAAGAACTAGTGTTTAATGAGGAGGGATAAACGTCATGTTACAAAAAGAGTTAAACTCGCAGAGTTGTTACATGTAGCAATAAAGATTGGCCACGAGTAAGAAGATGAAACCTGAAGAAGAACTAGTGTTTAATGAGGAGGGATAAACGTCATGTTACAAAAAAGAGTTAAACTCGCAGGTTGTTACATGTAGCAATAAAGATTGGCCACGAGTAAGAAGATGAAACCTGAAGAAGAACTAGTGTTTAATGAGGAGGGATAAACGTCATGTTACAAAAAGAGTTAAACTCGCAGGTTGTTACATGTAGCAATAAAGATTGGCCACGAGTAAGAAGATGAAACCTGAAGAAGAACTAGTGTTTAATGAGGAGGGATAAACGTCATGTTACAAAAAGAGTTAAACTCGCAGGTTGTTACATGTAGCAATAAAGATTGGCCACGAGTAAGAAGATGAAACCTGAAGAAGAACTAGTGTTTAATGAGGAGGGATAAACGTCATGTTACAAAAAGAGTTAAACTCGCAGGTTGTTACATGTAGCAATAAAGATTGGCCACGAGTAAGAAGATGAAACCTGAAGAAGAACTAGTGTTTAATGAGGAGGGATAAACGTCATGTTACAAAAAGAGTTAAACTCGCAGGTTGTTACATGTAGCAATAAAGATTGGCCACGAGTAAGAAGATGAAACCTGAAGAAGAACTAGTGTTTAATGAGGAGGGATAAACGTCATGTTACAAAAAACGAGTTAAACTCGCAGGTTGTTACATGTAGCAATAAAGATTGGCCATGAGTAAGAAGATGAAACCTGAAGAAGAACTAGTGTTTAATGAGGAGGGATAAACGTCATGTTACAAAAAGAGTTAAACTCGCAGATTGTTACATGTAGCAATAAAGATTGGCCATGAGTAAGAAGATGAAACCTGAAGAAGAACTAGTGTTTAATGAGGAGGGATAAACGTCATGTTACAAAAAGAGTTAAACTCGCAGGTTGTTACATGTAGCAATAAAGATTGGCCACGAGTAAGAAGATGACTTGAAAATTAGCGGTGTGACAGATACGCTTACGACAAGATGGGCCTATAAAATATGGATCCAAATGATTGACAAAAGGTGGAAGATAAGAGAGACCATAGCAATTGATTATCAGAGCGGCATCCAACAGTTAAATGAAATAAAATTTCCTCCCTTCATATCTGAAATGAAGAATCAGATAAAGTACGAATGGCTGTTCATGAGTTGAGGAGGTTTTATCGGCGGTGCATTGCACATCCGCAGCGCGGCAGTGGCGTGGTGTGCGCCAACATCGACAATTCGGCGACGCGCCTCTTTTATCGCCTGTCGTAAAACCCATCCCATTATCGCGACGTTGCCTGCGCCGAGCGGCTAGGGCTGCCCCACTGCCCCATGCGCTGCATTTCCACTGGTCAATTTATTCTATATGACGTTCTTGGATTAATTCGTTCACAATTTTTTACACTAAAATAACCTTAAGTAACCTTTTCTAAACATCAGCTAAGTCTTCAATAAATCGTGATGAATCTATGAATGAACGAATATTTTAGAGTGTTAGATAATGAAAATCACAAAATTGTATACGCCTGTGCTTCTATGTAAATGGCTTTTTATTGAATTGGATGACTGGCTATCAGCAGAGCGAGAGTGGCGCCAGCCCCCTGCCCTGCTTGCGCCTCCCTTAAATCGTGATGAATCTATGAATGAACGAATATTTTAGAGTGTTAGATAATGAAAATCACAAAATTGTATACGCCTGTGCTTCTATGTAAATGGCTTTTTATTGAATTGGATGACTGGCTATCAGCAGAGCGAGAGTGGCGCCAGCCCTGCCCTGCTTGCGCCTCCCTTAAATCGTGATGAATCTATGAATGAACGAATATTTTAGAGTGTTAGATAATGAAAATCACAAAATTGTATACGCCTGTGCTTCTATGTAAATGGCTTTTTATTGAATTGATGACTGGCTATCAGCAGAGCGAGAGTGGCGCCAGCCCTGCCCTGCTTGCGCCTCCCTTAAATCGTGATGAATCTATGAATGAACGAATATTTTAGAGTGTTAGATAATGAAAATCACAAAATTGTATACGCCTGTGCTTCTATGTAAATGGCTTTTTATTGAATTGGATGACTGGCTATCAGCAGAGCGAGAGTGGCGCCAGCCCTGCCCTGCTTGCGCCTCCCTTAAATCGTGATGAATCTATGAATGAACGAATATTTTAGAGTGTTAGATAATGAAAATCACAAAATTGTATACGCCTGTGCTTCTATGTAAATGGCTTTTTATTGAATTGGATGACTGGCTATCAGCAGAGCGAGAGTGGCGCCAGCCCTGCCCTGCTTGCGCCTCCCTTAAATCGTGATTGTAATACCACTTTTATTTTCAGCCGCTCGTTAACATTTTTTATTCATCGACATCGCAAAGTGTAAATTATATGAATAATAGAGACGGGGTCCGAACGTTGCGGCAGTGCCACCCCCACTCCCTCCCCTCTGCCTCCAACACCCCCCCCCCCCGCACCCGTGGACCTCAAGTAGTGGTGCTTTAGAGGGCTTATAACATATTAACGGCAAAGACCATTTAACGTTATTTTAATGTTTAATGTTGCCGACAGCATTAGTTTATCCTCTAAAGAAGAAATAGGGATGCGGACACATGTTACAATAGGTTCTAATATTTTAACAAATAAAAGAACAAACGGTAAAGCAACGTCTTATCACCTAATTTTTATAATACATAACTTAATAGAAATAATTTTGATAACTTCAAATGTGCCATTTAGGTGCGTTTCCTTGTGCCCACTTGTGACGTCATAAATAGGTGCGCTCCTACCAAAGGTATGAGGCTGCGACGTCCTGGAGCTTTATAAAAAGTGTCTCAGTTGCTTTGCTTATCCACTTCCGCGTTGCGAACGAAAATAATTCTATAGTTGTACAGTTTGTACATTTGCTCTTGCTTGTAGTGGTGGATGCTGGCAGTAGCTGGTGGAGTGCTGGTGCTTTCTTGTAGTTGAAGTCGTATGTTACGACTAATAGCAAGTTGTAGCGACTTGATAGCAACTCGATCATAAGTATTTGTGAGCATTATTTATACTAATATTAAAGTAGCCCAAAGTAGGCCGCAGCGGCAGCAAGACGCTGTACGCTGAACCGTAAAATAGTTCATACTAGGACATGCCCGCGACAGTGTCCACGGACACAAAGTATCGCAGAATTTAAGAAAATAATGTAAGCTATCTTTATAGTGGAAACTGGGCGGAATAATCTAATTTTTATACATCCGAAAAACTTCAAACCACTCCTGGGTAAATTCCCGCGGGATTCCCGGGATAAAAAATCAAATGTTTCATTACATAAAATTTGCTATCGATCAATGAAATTATCATACTGGGATTCGTTCTTTTTTATTCTGGCCATTTTAAAACATTCCCGAAAAAAACAGCAGCGCAGACTTTAAGTCTAAAAATTGTTGTTGTTCCATGAAAACCGCATCGAAATCGCTTCACAGTTATATACTTGAAAATCCTTGTTTACATTATAAATGTGAAAGTAACTCTGTCTGTCTGTTCCGTTTTCACGTAAAAACTACGGGACCGATTTGGCTGAAATTCGGTACATATTTAATTTTAATACCGAGGGTGGCCAAGGGATACTTTTCATCCCGGATAATGGGATAGATTTATGTAAAGGTTATCCCGGACAATAGGAAAGATTTGGTGATTTTGCCTATTTCGTTCACTTGGCCCGCTGGCTCCACTTGGTCTATTTTGTCCATGTTGTCTACTTTGTCATTTTTGTCAAGTTTTGTCATTTATGTAGTTTACAGATAGACGGGGGATAGGATAGTTTGCGATATAAAATGAAGTGAATCTTCCGGGGGCAAATACATAAAAATTTAATACAATGTAACCCGTACCGCCTCCTCTTTAAACAAGAGATACGCACTAGAGGTTGACCCGCGGCGAACCCGGAGGTAAATTCTAGTGTATTATATGTTAAGAAACATATCTCGGATTTTCCCAGATTAGGTGACACATCGTAAAAATACTAAGTATACAAATAAACTAGAAACTCCCACGTGTAGGCTCCATAAAGTTTACAATAGTTTCGTGGGGTAATAATAATGCCCTTCGATAAAATCACACAAGACGTTCAACAGCTTTCAATGAACAAATTTAAAAAAATAGTGGTGCACCGTTTGTGCGAGAAGGCTTATACGACGAAAGGCTTTTTAGATACCGCACCGAACGGGTGTAATGCGATCGTCGCCAAGCTGTTTCAGTGATCATTCATTAAACTACTTTGTCATAAACTACATTAAAAGTTTTGTTTGTTGCGCCGCTTCTTCTCCTGTGACAGTAACTAAAATTACTTTGGAAGCGATGGAGACTCGTGACTTTTAATAAGTAATCTATAACATTCCATTTTGAAATAAATATTTGCATTTTCATTTTCAGAAGTGGGCTCAGTAGTTTCTACGTGAATCCCGAACAAACAGACAAGAAACCTAAAAAAAATTGCATCGTGTTCTTCATCGTCTATAGAGTGTATTCCAGTTGTTTTTTTTTAATAGCTTCAATGTACAGACACGGCATGTTTAGAATTTTATAATATTATAGAACAAATAAGAAATCTAGTACCAGTACCTCTGTTCCAGAAAGACAGACAGATAGCTCTGGGAATTAATAAAATTCACTCGTTGATAACGAGTGAAATCAAGCAAACATTTGCGACGCGTTTCACGAGTGAGAATAATATAAGCAAAGGCGAGTGAATAATGTGGCCATACGATTTCAGGTCACGATCTGGTGGACGCCGTTATACCTGCTCACTCGGGCCGCCCTGAAGGGTATATCGCCCTCCAAACACCCCATTAATATCACTTCCCTGCTTTGTTCTACTATCTCAATAAAGCATTTTTACATATATTTCATCCAACGACTCCTCCGAATGGCCGCAAATGTCTCAGCCTGATCTCCCGTATCCACGGCGATGGATCTGAATTTATATTGACCCAAATTCACCCGCAAGCGGCGCAGCGCATTTTTTTTTAACGGAATACGCCTTACTTTACCAAAGGAATTCGGCACGAAGCTTACTTATTACATTTTAATCTTTTTACGAAAACATTCAAATAATAAAAAGTACTGCTAAGAGCAGTCAATATATAAATAAGACTTGTTTATGCGCATTACCTGTAACACAATTACGAAACAATAGGAAATAAATGTGTAATTCTACTTCTACTTCATATATAGTACCTAATATATAAAATAACAAATAGGTGAGTGGAGAATGAAATCAACTGAGATTCTTTTATCGTCTTGCAAAAGGTCGCAGCTTTAAAGATTTTGTACGAGTGCACACATTTATGACGTTATAACCTTGTACAAGTAAAAGTAATTTATTCGATTCAAGGATAAGTAACCAAGTTAGAATTACCACAAGAAAGGTATTAAAAAATAAAATATTATTTGTGATTCTACTAGTACCAACTGTAACTTGTACGTGTATTCTCTGCCACATGTATCTATTTATAGCTGCTTGTAACAACT
Organism: Dendrolimus houi; assembly: GCA_039645545.1. Taxonomy (NCBI): domain Eukaryota; kingdom Metazoa; phylum Arthropoda; class Insecta; order Lepidoptera; family Lasiocampidae; genus Dendrolimus; species Dendrolimus houi. Next base: position 169,450 of record CM077131.1, read on the forward strand.
TAAAGTTAGCGCTGACTTTAATAAGCATAATACACACTTTTAAGTGTGTATTACGTATGTGTGTGATGTTGAGAGAATGGTGTGTTTACTCTCCGATCCGTAAGAATTCTTTGTTTCATTATAATTAGATTATAAGGCAAAATTTCAATTTGTGCTTTATTTCAAATTACTTTGCGAAACTATATTAATGTCTTCATCTATTTTGTTATATAACTGTGAACCCATTAATAATATATAATAATAGCAGCCCATAAATGTCCCACTGCTGGGCTCGGCGCCTCCCACTATAGGGGAACGGACAGTATACCCGCCACGCTTGTCCAAGGCGGCTTGGCAGGTTTACACATCGGTTATCTCGATGTGCAGGTTCCTTCACCGTTATTAGCACGTGGTAATTGTCACAATATGCACATTAGGTGAACCCATTGTCGCATATTATTTACTTGCAAAAGTAGTTCTAAACGAAAAGGTTGGATATGGCATTTCTCTTCATCTCTGTATTATTGAATTTGAATCAGATAAGGGATCTACAGTGCTTTTAAACGGTAGTGCATAAAACATAAACCTTGTTGTTGGCAATAATATCAATTAAAATTATTTCTATGATGATAACATGTTTTTTTATATGTAAATAATGTTAGAAATTTCTTCCACACCTATAATGTTTTCCTTCTTTGCCTACAGAACCCTAAAAAGCATTTAGTCGAAAATACCTCGTATTTTAAAACTACCCAATGGGTCTGGTCTTGGTCTAACGTGACTTATGTATAGAAAAAAAAACCTTCTACTACGCGATAACATAATTATCTGTGATGATGCTAATCTGACAACGCAAGAGGCAAATTCTTGTCTAAACATATATGTCCCGAGGAGGGAGGGGGCGGCGTAAGCGTCACCCCCCGTGGGCAAACAGCGGCAACAAACACGCATTTGGTATAATAGAATCTCTTTTGAGTGAAAAGCTCGTGTGGTGTTTATCTTGATCCCGGGAAGCCTGTTTATCTTCGCCTTTGTGGAGTTAAGCCGGGACCTTGAATTATTCCTGCAACGACCCTCGCGCCACCTGCCGGCTGACACTTGAGCGGGTCGCATTTACCAGCCACTCAGAAAGTATTGCGAAAAAAGTTTTTATGTAGTTATAATCTATTTTGAAAATATGATTATTTATAACTAAAAATAGGTATGTTCCGATTTCAAAATTCCCTCCACATTGTTTGCGAGCTAATTTCAATTATCGTGTCTCATTGAAAAATGGATCTGCGCCGGGAACATTTTCGCGCTGTGATTTTTACGACTTCAAGTGTCACCTGAAAACGGACGAATCTTTCGATAGATTTCGAATGGCATTCATGGATGAAGGCCCTTCTAATGCAACCGTGGATCGTTGCTACAACGAGTTCAAGCGCGGTCGACTAATTATGGGGGATGAAGAAAGAACTGGTCGCCCTTTGACGTCTGTTATGGAAGGAAATGTGCTAGCAATGAAAAATTCAATCCAAGACAATAGGCGAGTTACGTATCAAGAGATTCAGCACATACTGCAGGTTGAATTGGGAAGCATTCATGAGATTCTACACGTGCATCTTCGCATGAGGAGGGTAGTTTCACGCTGGGTGGCGCATAACCTCACCGATGCTCAGAAGCAGACCCAGGCGGAATGGTATCGTGATATGATAAACAAATTTGAAGCAGGCTCGTCTCGGCGTGTTTACGACATCATTACAGGTGATGAGTCCTGGATTTAGCAATATCATCCAGAAACAAAGCGCCAGTCGACGGTTTGGGTGTTTCAATCAAAACAAATCAACATCTATCAAAGTGAAGCGATCTAGAAGTGGGGGGAAGATTTTGATCGCGAGTTTCTTCAATTTGATTGGCTACATGGTGTCAATTCCTTTACGGAACTAAAGAAGCATCAACGCCGAATGCTATACTACCAAATGCTTGGAAGAAGTTTTCTTTGTTGTGAGCAACAAGCGACCAAACACAGGGCTCAGCGGGCTACTGCTCCATCACGATAACGCACCCGCCCATACTGCGCTCAAAACGAGGGACTTCCTGAACAGCATGCCGGTCAAACTCCTGGGTCACGCTTCTTACAGCCCTGACTTAGCACGGTGTGACGTCTTTTTATTCCTGATAATAAAAAATCATCTTAAAGGGATATAATTTTCGTCGCCGGAAGAGGCGCTGTCAGCGTTCAAGCAAGCTGTAAACGAGGTGTCTGCGGCGGACTGAAATAAGTATTTCGAAAACTGGTTCAGACGCATGAAACTTTGTCTAGAGGCTGATGGAGAGTACCTACAGAACCTATAGAACTAGAAAATATTTACCTATAGAACATTTTTCTTTTCGCAAGACCTTCTGATTGTCCCACGTATATCATATCAGATGGTACGCATACAAACATATAGTATATTACAAAGTAGGATATCATTGAACTATAAGTAGTAAGTAACTAATCAATAATACGATTAGGAAACGTCGCGAGAGATGTCGATGTAGCAGCAGATGAGGCTCGGCATAGACATTGCTCGGGACATGTGGTGCAAAATTGGCACTATGCCCAGCTCAGCAGTAAATATCCACCGACAACTGCTCGAGACGCGATGTTCACTAAATGGGTTTTGGGTTGCACTGAATCTTTGAAGTAACCATGCGACCAGCTGAACTTAGCATCGTCGGTCGCACCATTGTGCCGTACCGGCATTGACGCAGTCGTGATTGATCGCGCGACCAATAACGCCAATTGGCCACGGAAGTGACACCCTGTGTTACGATATCTTAAAATCAAAATAATTTAGAATTTCGTATATGCGTAATTTTGATAAATTATTACCGTAAAACACTATCAATAATTACACTGGTTTTATTGCACGAAATGTTCTAGAATTAAACAATTGAAGTATGTTCAGTAAGTAACTAATGTGATAATAACTTTTTTATATTATTTATATACACACGCGATTTTTCCAATCAATTACACTATTTAATTATGTATTAAATATCTCAGTCAAATTAAGAAATATCTAAAGTCAAGTATCAAAGTAGATAATGTTTTAAATTAAACATTTAAATACACAATTTAACTAACCTCTCTAAAAAATATTTCGTAAGATAAAACAGGTTATAGCTTAATCTATGAATAACGTTGTGTAATATCTACTCTAATATTTGTGAATTTATAAATAAAACTCTAATATGTTTGTTGTCCACAAAACAAAAATAAAAAACCTTTCTTTTTCTTACTTCTAATTAAATATTATATCCGCTGTCATATCTAGCACAAAATTATGAATATATTTGATCACATAACGTTCATAAGGCTATAAACGAATCAGTTGAAAGTTCGCTAAAACGTCTAAAAAACTCGACAAGTCATGATTCTGTTATCGTGTCCACAGCAAAGACAGTTGCAGTTCAAAGAGCTGAGCCGGAATCCCAGAGCGCCTATCTTTATGTTTCCTCATAGCAATGGGCCGCCTGTCATCTCTCAACAAATAAAAGCTACGGAATGTAGTAAAGAGAAAATACTGGTATGTAGGGTAAACTATACCATTGTTGGCATCTCAAGATGTTGTAGAAAATATTTAATATTTTGCTTTTTAATTACTTTTGAAGTCAGTTTCTTTTTCGCTACATTTATTTTTTACTTTTTACTTTTGAGTTACGTATAGTATCCATTAATAATTAAATATATAAGAAATTATCCTGAAGCTGTTCTGAATCCAAAGCAAAAAAAACCAAAATCAATTCAGAAAAAAGTTCTGGCTGATAAACCACCAAAATTTCACATATTCTGTCCGATTTTAATGAATTTTCTGCTATATTTACGGAACCCAAACTCCAAAAGCAATAAAATTAATATGGCATTATTTTGAAGCTTTACTGAATTTAACGCAAAAAAATGTCAAAATTAGTTCAAAAAACAACAACAACAAGATAGTTATGTCTGAAAAATATTTACATGACGACTTGAGAACCTCCTGCTTTTTTTGAAATCGGTTAAAAGTTTTAAGATTTCCTAATGATTGGAATGAATGGGAACCAGTCATTGAGAGGTGTCAAAAATAGTACAGTTTACCCTAAGTATAATTAGTGTGCTACTTATGAAGGTATCTAGGAGGAAGCGTCTTCTGAGCATTATCAGCAATTCTAGTCAGGGACGGCCGCGGATTCGTCGCCCAACCACCCCCCTAATTTGATTGCACCACTTTCAGAAAGGGTGCTGGGCAATAACACACACAACAAAATATAATCTCAAGTTAACAACAACATAAAATATACACTGTTTAATTCAGAGATAAAACACCGCATTTTTATTGTTATTTAGTGACCGCAGTTTTCTCCCTGTACAATAAAGGTTTGATAAAACCGATACTAATTTGTTTAGGCGATGACAGTGGTAGTTACGTATTAGTAAAGTAAACAAAACATATATAATACTCTTCAAAAGCAAAAAAAAATTAGCAAGTTGAAGTGGCAGTGGGCCGGCCACGTTTTTCGCAGGACTAATGGCCGCTGGAGCAGATGAGTACTAGAGTGGAGACCGCGTCTCGGCAAACGTAGTGCAGGACGCCCTCCAGCCTGATGGACCAACGACCTGCACGAGGTCGCCGGCCGGGGCTGGATGAGGACGGCGGAGCACCGGGATAGATGGCGCGAACGCAGACTTGGGGAGATATTTCTTATCATCTCACAATACGCTGAAGCCATTTAGATTCTGTACGAGTAACTCAGTTATGACGTCATATCCTTAACAAATCAAATAGCGTATCAATTATGGTGTTAACAGTATTTTTTTCAAGTTGTTAATAATATATCAATAACATTTTATTATCGGCTAAATACAATAAATAATTATTATACAAGTAAATTTACCACGACATTTTAAAAGAGCGGTCACAGCAAAGTATTTTATTAACGCTCTTTTATTTGAACGCCTTTTAGAGTTAGTTGTATAATGTGTCACATATCTGGCTGGGAATTAAACTAAACTGAAACTTTAGAATAGAGCCATTTATCAGCTGGAAATGATAAATGGAATGGGCCCGTTTGAGCGGCCTTCGTGTCAACTGCATCGAGACGGATGTCCGGTTCAACTAACCCACTAACTGGGCCAAGGGCGGATTTCGCCTGCAGACATTATAATTACAGATTTCTCTACCGTATCTATACTGAATGTTTTGTCACGACATTTACTTTTACAAAGGTTTAAAATGACGAATTTATGACATGAAACCATGTTTTCTATTATGAGTTTGAACTCGACTGCTGACAAATTCAACATGAGATGTCACTTCTGTTAAACGTGACATTTTGAACTATTGAAAAAAGCGAGTGGGTGTCAATTCGCACACAACGAAGGGTTCCACGGAGGTGACGTGTTTTTGTCAGATGACTACGGAGTTATATAAAAAACGGTTTGATAAACTATAGTTCATAATTATCTGAAAAACTCTGCAGCCATTCTTATTTTAGATCTCGATTTTTGAAGCGAAAAGTTCTTTAGGCACGCCGGGCACTTTTGGTATGAGGAAAAGCACTCAATTAGCGTGACCGTCACGCTTAGATACAATTTTCACTTCTGTCCTGCGACTGGCAGCTTTGTTAGAAAATTTGTTTTTACCCTTCTAAACTTACACATTGTACGACTTTGAAAGCAAATATTTCCCCATTTATTAGCCAGGATTCGAAACCATGTCATTGGACTGAGACTGGTACTTTATTCACTAAGCTACTACAACTTAACTATATAACTGAGAGCTATTAAAACATTGCAGAAAAATATTTATTAAGAGAGAAATAAAGTAGCGCGGCCTGCTCTATCACGTGTTGGGAGAGGGGGGGCAGTTATGGTCCGCGGGGCAACTCCATCGGCCAAATTGCTTCGTAAATAACGACGTGCCAGGCCTACAATGCAATACAGTCCTCCCTCCCGCTCAACGCTATCATTTCATTGCGACGAAAAAACATCTGCAATATGGTGGGTGCACCGCATGCAAATATAATAAACATTTCATATTTTAATAAACGACAGCAGTGAAAACTACATTTCACTGACGACAACATTTGTAGTTTAGCGAATGATATGCGCTAGCTTTCTAAAACTTATATAGCTCGGCTTCGATTTCCGATAAGGTAAATTTGGTAAAAGAAGCCGTTCTAAGAAAACATTTTCCTGCGTTGGGGTGGCCTGTCGTAAGAAGCGACAAAACAACCTACAGCCAGTGGTAGGACATTTGCCCGACTGGATGGCTACCATCCCTGGTCTAGAATATGCCGCCATAACAACTCCAGAGCAGCAGTGCATTTGTAGTACCTTTGTTTTTTTTTAACAATTCTACCAACTCAATTTCCGTACCCTTTTACAACTTAATTTCTAAGAAAGTTTTTTAAAATTTATTTATTATTGATTATTTTTGTTATTGTGTGTGACATTTATAGAATGTATGTTTGTGTTCTGGTGTACCTTACGAATAACTTATTATATTTATTTATTCTAATTATAATACTAAACTTATACTAATGTTGTATCTGTTGCATGCTGGTGTTGTGAGGAAGTGTATGTGCAGTGTGTGCCTTATGTCTATACCTATATATATTATCCTAACTAGTGCCATGTGTGTGATGGTAACCGCTTTCCATCGGGTGGGCCGTCTGCTTGTCTGCTGAATTCATGCAATATAAAAAAAAACTATTATTTACCCTGGTTCTGTATAAAATGTTCTGTTTAGTAGTTACCATTACCATACACTTATGACAATCGGAAATCACAAAGAAGTCGATGAAGTCTTTTATATTGCCTGAAGCAGGCAGATGGGGATAGGTAGACGTCCCAGCTGATCCACCTTCTTCAATAACCCCATGTCGTATCGACGAAAGTTAGTTCCTCAGTTAAGTTTGCCTTTTCACTAAAGAAGTAATATTACGTTGGACCCTGTCTAAAACGGCTACAATTAACCACATCGTAATACCGAGATATAAGGGCATGTGAACACTCCACACGCATCGCCACTAACTGCGGTTAATTCCATTGGAGCTGGAGTGCGGGGCTTATTCAGGGGCCATCAAATATTCAGGGGCTATTAGACAAAGGCGGAGTGCACGCGGAGGCCTCCTCACAGATTTCCTTAATTAGCCGGAGAGGCACTAACGCCCTCTGTTTGTGCCGACCGTTAATGGGCACGCCCTCCACTTACTATTATTCATGTCGCCTCCTCATCTTTATTCATAATAATATTATGATCTTATTCAATTTAACCTAAACTGGCTAATACCTTAAAGGGGGCGCAATACGTCTGTTTCATTACCAAAAGCTGGAAAGTGCTCACCGGCGCTTATATCCTTTGAAGAGAACATGAACAATTATAAATAATTCCAATATAATCCTTATTAATACTATAAATGCGAGAGTAATTCTATCTATCTGTATGTTTGTCTGTTCCGTTTTCACGGAAAAACTACTAGACCGATTTGCCTGAAACTCAGTATATATTTTCGATGCCGAAGATGAATATAAGATACTTTTTATCCCGAAAAATGGGATAACTTCCGGTAAAAAAAATATATTTTCGCTCTGTTTACTATGCTTCTACAGAAAAACTACGCGACGGATTTGGCTAAAATTCGGTATATATGTAAATTCAATGCTAAGAGAGGACAAGGAATACTTTTCATCCTGGATTATAGGATAGATTTTGGGATAGATTTATGTAAAGATTATTCCAGAAAATGTGAGAGGTTTTTTATTGGCCATTTTCGTCATTTTGTTTATTTTGGTCAATTTGGTAGTTTTGGTTGTTTCGGTAGTTTGTGTTAGATTTGGTAGTAATGGTAGTTTTGGTTTGGTAGTTTTGGTAATTGTGGAAGTTTTTGTAGTTGTGTTAGTTTTGGTAGTAATGGTAGTTTTGGTTTGGTAGTTGTGGTAGTTTTGGTAGTAATGGTAGTTTTGGTAGTTGTGGTAGTTTTGGTAGTTTTGGTTGTAAGTTTTGGTAGTTGTGTTAGTTGTGGTAGTTTTGATTGGTAGTTTTGGTAGATTTGGTTGGTAGTTGTGGTAGTATTGGTTGGTATTTTTGGTTGTTTTGTTAGTTTTGATAGTTTTGGTAACTTTTGTAGTTTTTGGTTTTATTTAGTTTACAGATAGATAGACGGGGTTTATAAAAATAAAACTAGAACAGGTTGAAATAGGGGATAAAAGTTTGTATGAGAGGCCAATTATTTCTCAAACTTATGGATATAAAAATTCAATGCAATAGTAACCGGTTCTGTCTGAATACCGAAAATGGACATGAACACTTTTCATGCCGGCAGATGGGAGAGTCTGCGATATAAAACGAAGTCAATCTGACGAGGGCAAATAGCATCAATATAAATACATAAGAGGTACGCACTAGTAATTAATACATACACATTACAGAAGGCTGGCTGCATTGCCACGATGAACAGTTCAGTGAATCTTTCGACTGGTGCGCCACCTACAGTACAGTGCAGCATATTGATGGTGCTATGTGCGTGAGATATGCTCACGAAAGTACAAGTATCCAAATCTTTTTGACATTAAATTTGTTTACTTTTAAAATAGCTTTTGTTTTCTATTTACTTATTAATAAAGTAGAATAGAATAAAATAGATGACACTTTATTGCTGACCAAATATACAATTTCAAAAGTGCGCGATTACAATATTGTCATGGCAGAAACAATAGGCGGCCTATCGCTTTAAGCTATTTCTAAAATAATAATCTCTAAAGTAATGCATATTATATTCACAGGCAATATTTCTTCTGATCATTAATGATATAATCATTTTTAAAAGTGAGCGATACTTATAGCCCGCCTTTGGAGAATCCTTTGTGACGTTGGCACCTGTCTCGATATATTGGTAGTTGTAAGATATAACATTTCTTCCACTTTATTTTTATACTTGTCATGTTCGTACTATGAATCTGCCAAAGGGGCTGCTTCCGTACAAAGTTCAAATAGACGACACGAATGTTCTTTTTAACCCACTTCAAAAAGAACGAGGTTCTCAATTCCTCTGTATGTTGTTTTTTTTTTTGTATGTTTGTATCTCGATTTCTGCGTCAACTGTGAACCGATTGTCATATTTTTTTAAATCGAAAGGTTACACTTCCGAATTGGTCCTATTGTCACCATGTGTTGTTGTTTTTGATGTTTTACTTGGGATCAACTTCAAGATGTTGTAGAAAGAAGGCGGAAAAACATTTATTTTTGGTTTTTAGTTTGAAGTCGGTTTTGTTTTTTGTATAACAATAATAACATTCCACAAATGCCACACTGCTGGGCTCGGGCCTCCCAATTTTTAGGGGAATGGACAGCATACCCGCCACGTGTATCCAGGGTAGCTTGTATTTCATAGTAAATAAGCTAAATCTTCTACAAAATTAATAATTGTTGACTACTTATGATGATACTATACAAATTATCGCTAAAAAATAAACTGTATTTCAATTATTAAATTCATTTAAAACATTTCCGCAAATAAAGCTGTTGAAAGTAATGGATATTTGTAAGGTGACAAGTAATCGAGGAAGCCGTCAAAGGCCGCGGCGTAATTCCCGGCTGTTGTGCGCGCCCGTCGCCCGCGGACCCCGCGGCCCGCACATCGGGCCAATGGGGCGAACATAAGAAAATTGAAAATGAAAATATAATGCGTATGTAAGTCCCGTATGGGGGCGCGCGGATCGCGGCTCTGCATTATTTATGCTCTGCCGTAGGGTTGCCCTCTCTTCGCTCCACTAGCTATATCTTGATTCCAGGCTTTTTTAGGAAAGAAAACAATATTATATTAAAACCATGTTCATGTATGTATATGTTCATGATGAGGAAAGTGGAGGACCGGCGTGAGTGACGACTTGGGGAGGCCCTCCAGCAGTGGACTGTAATTAGCTGACGACGGCAATTGTTCATGCCTCTATGAGTTAGTAATCTAGATCAAATAATTCAAATTATATTCCAGTTTAAATTTTGAACAGGTCTTTCTCGAGTCGACTGTATCATATGATTTTTATTAAATTTCAAAAGATTAACTATTTTTTATAAATCTTTAACCTTATTTTGGAAAATTGATGAATACAAATGCAAAGGTACACAAAAACAGATCGATGATCTGGGGAGTGGCAAAGAACGTATGCTCGAATGGAGGAGTATAAATTGGAAAATAAATATTACTCCGACTCTAAATAACTGGGTAAAGGTGAAAAAAGATGGAAAGAAAAACACGTTTTCATAAAATGCAATATTATAAAATAGATTACGATAAGAAATAATGATAAAATATTGTTAGAGCGGATAGCGCTGGTAACCCTAGGTGCCGCGCTGCGGTGGCCTCGCGCACCGTCCGCGAGGCCTCAGATCGTATCCTGTGCGTGAAATCCGCACGTACCCGCCATCGTCCGTTCTTACTAAATTTTAGCAAAAATGTTTTCTTAAATAATGGTCTTATTTTTAATATAACTACTATATAAATAACCTAATCTATACAGTTCTATACTTTAATATTATAAATGCGTAAGTTTGGAGGAACGTTTGTTGCTCAATCGCGGCAGGACAGCTGAACGGGTCTCAATGAAATTAGGCATAGAGATAGATTATACTTTGGAATAGCACATAGGCTACTTTTTATCCCGGAAAATGTACGGTTCCCGGATAACATTAACGAAAGCGAAGCCACGGGCCAAAGCTAGTTTTTAATCCACTTCAAAAAGGAAGAGTCGTATGCTTTTTTTTGTATGTTCGTTACTCGATTTCTCCGTCAATTGTGGACTGATTTTCAAAAATTTTCGTTAAATCGAATGTTTATACTCTCGAATTGGTCTCATTGTCACCATGTCAGGATCTGATGAGTGGATTCCTAGGAATTAGAGAAACTGACGAAAATTGTTAACTAACTTCTCCCTAAAACGATATTTCCGTCAACTGTAAACCGATTTTCAATTTGTTTTTTTTACTCGTAAGTGTATACTACCGAGGTAGTCAATTGGTCACCAAGTCAGGATCTGATAAGTGGATCGGGTCCCAGGGATATCGAGCATAACCCTTATTAAAGAACGCTTCGCGCCTAAATTCTTGGAAAAAGCTTGTATACACTTGTAGGTATTACATTTTCTGCAGGCGCTTAATTTTTTGTATGCATGTTATGCGATTTCTCCGTCAATTATGGACCGATTTTCATATTGTTTTTTTTTCAACTTGCGAGATAGTCCCATAATTACCAAGTCAGGATTTGATTTGTGGATCGCAAGGAAATCCAAAGCAACCCTTATTGAAAAGCATATACCCCGAAGAGTGAGATGGCAAAGTATACGCGTGCTAGTTGTATAATTTCTACAGTTGCTTAATATATTATTTTTAAAGCTATTGAAGTACTTGCGCAACTAAAAAAATACTATATTTTGTAAATTTGTAGTTGTTCTTTTATGTTTTACTTGGCACCGACTTCGAGATGTTGTAGAAAGAAATCGGTTAAATATTTATTTTTTGCTTTTTAGTGTGAAGTCGGTTTTGTTTTTGTTAATTTTTCTATATACATACATACATAATATCACGCCTGTTTCTCATGGGGGTAGGCAGAGACTATGGATCTCCACTTGCAACGATCCTGATAAACTACTTAATTAACCTTTTCATGCATGCACGTTTATTTGAAATGATTTTTACCTGACCTCTCTTTAACACTTCTGATATTTGGTCGTGGTGTGTTCGTTTCGGTCTACCGGCAACAACCCTACTATATATATATATATATATATATATATATATATATATATATATATATATATATATATATATATATATATATATATATATATATATATATATATATACTAGCTGACCCGGCGAACTTCGTACCGCCATATTTTCAGAATTCCTAAAAGACTTTGTTTCATGACACAAAAACAAAATTACTAAAATCGGTCCAGCCGTTTAGGAGGAGTTCACTGTCAATACACGTACAGAAGAATTATATATATATATATATATATATACGTCTATTTTTTCCTCTAAGATTAATTATATGACATTTTGGTACTTAGGTAAAGATTGAGCTTTGTACCTATTTACCTCAGATAATTAGAATAATATTATTTTACGAGTGACCTCAACATGAAGGTATTCAGAAAGTACACTTGAAAAGACAAATAAATGTTATTGCTCAAGTAAAAAATTATACTAACTTAAAGACAGATTAAAATTACCCACAAAACCACGAGTGCGTAAATAGAGCATCTCTACTTACCTACTACACATGGAAAAATAATTCATTTTGGCTTTAAGTAAAATTATGTTACACAAAGTATAACCGCGTCAATAAAGAGTTCTTTGTAGACAACTAATAAATTATTTTGGATTTATTTATAACTATAAATAGTTAAATTTCTTTCTATGTCTTGATTAATATTGCCATTTTAGTATTAAATCCCGCATGCGTGCAGAACGTCACTTCGGAGCCTGGGATCAATTTCTCTCCACGTTTGACTACACTGAGAAGATTACATTTTTTTTGTGTAATTATAAACCGATAATAAGTGTAATAAAAATTCTGCAAATCGGAGAAAATACAAAACGTAAAGTAAAATTTGCGTCACAGTTTAATTTGGAAGAGGGTAGTTGAACCTTTCTGCCCTCTAAACGTAGCCCACGGTAATGAGGTCCAGGGATATGCAAATATGTGGGTGGGCCCGGATTCGAGTCACGTCAAAGCACTGGACACGTAAAGGTAAAAATTTGGGACCCTTTCATGTATTAGCTACAATCGGCACCTTAATAATATACGGGGGATGGGAGGATTTTGGTTTTAAGCAGCATTTGGAAAATTTGTCGGGAGAAGAGTTTAATGTTTCAAATGAGCCAAAAAATCGCGTCATGAATGAACTTTGGATTATATTTCAAAACGAAGAATATCTATAGATGTTAATTATAAACCAGGTTTTTGTGTATCGTTAAGTTTGAGACATAAGAATGAAAAATATAATTAATAATTATGTCTCGTCATGTTGTCTATCAGAAAAAATGCTTCATCAAATAGCCATTCGCCCCTCGTTATGATTTTCACTCGTGTATAAATGCTATTATTGATAAAGTACATCAGATGTGTTCGAAACAGTTCTTCTTATATGTTTGCTTGTAGGCAAACTGGCAAACGGGTCCACTCGATGGCAAGTGGCTGCCGTCGCCCATGGACGTCTGCAACACTAAGACCTGCTGTCCACTGAGGCGTCATTTGACGAATGCAGGCAAGCTACAAATGACGACAGGCGTAATTTGCTTCTTAGATGTGGCCACGCAATCGTCATCTATATTATTATATCCGTGACGTTTTTTCTCGAATATGCTGCTGATATATTATTATAAAGACAAGGTTATTCCTCGATAATCCGAACAAAAATGGCTGCTGAGACCGCCATTTCGTAGCAAAGACGAGTATGCGTCTCGCAGTACGCTTGAAGTACAGCTGCATGAAGAATGCTTGACGATATGCGAATGCGACGTTGCTTCTCCTGGACACAGTGCAATGACGATGCCTGCTGCTACGTGGATAGTAGGCCTAAGGGAGCCCATGCGTTGCCTACTGTTTCACTTATTGAGTTGCATAGTTGTTCTTGTCATGTTTCTTTTTAAGGATAATAATTAATTTTGTTATGTACCCTCTTAGTTCTAAAAGATACAATCGGCCATTTCCTTCATTGAATCATAATGTTATATTTTTGTTTAGTCTGTGATTAGCGCCTGTTTTGTATAGAGTTCTCCATAATTTTATGTAACAATATTTATCTCTAATATGATGTGATAATTGTGTAGATTATAATTCAAAATCTCTCGATTGTATATAGACGGTATTCACTACATTTTATTTTCATTTTGGCAGACGCGATAGATCTTTACTGTGTTCGATATATTTTATTACATGTAAAACTTTAAATATAATATCTTATATAAAATGTTATCTAAAATTTCCAAATAATAATGTATTAAATTCTTGTCATTCATAACCCTTTAATTAAAATAGTTTATTAATGACTTCAATCCGCTATCGGTTGTGCCAATTTGTTAAGTTTCTTATACTGTAAAATTGGTGGAGGGGTTTGTGTAGGGTGAGTGTATGAAATATATTTAAGCAGTAAGGTTCTCTGATTATAAATATATGACCAGTTGCTGTTCTTTTATTACCATAAACCCTTCTGAGTTGGTGCAAGTGTTACACTACCTCGTTGAGACTTTAGATATCTGTTTACGACCTTTTTGATGAGCCCCATGCCGCAGCGCATTGGAAAAACCGCAGGAAGGAGTTCATTCCACAGCTTGCTCACGTATGGCATAAAGGAGAGAGCACCACGTACAGTGGATGAACTCCCAGTCGCCGGCGAGCAGTCTTCCGCAAAGCATTGAAAAAACATTATTGCATGAGTTCAGCACACAGGTAGACGGCCCGCCCGATGGAAACCGGTTACCATTGCCTATGGACATTTGTAACACCAAAGGTGTGCTACCAACGTGCTGCCGCTCTCTATACGGAGACTGGAACCTGGCCACTAATGCCGGAACACAATTCAAGGTTTATATCGTCATAAAAGCCTGGCCTAGAATATACCGTCGCATATTCTACACCAGAGGTGGTAGCCATCCAGACATGCCAATGCTCTACCACGCGTATATTCATTTTAATAACATGATATGCTATCTAGTTTTATTTAACAGAACTAATTAATATGAACATATTGCTGTTGGGTTTGATGTGATTCGAATTTTCATCAAAACTCAAACAGAATACTTTGTTAAACCTTACATTAGTTTAATGTAAATATTTAAAAACATACGAATGTATATACAAACACATAAATAAATAAGATTGACTAAATATAAAGTAGAGAAAACATGTTGCTGGGGGATTTATTTCGTTATTAATTACTTTAATAGTAATTAGATTTGCTCTGGAAGCGGTGGCAGAATCATGGCTTGCAATAAGTAATCTGTAAAATTCAATTCTGAAATACATGTAATCATTTCCATGTACAAAGCTGAGCTACAAAGTCTAGACGGTAATAAGCGCAATTGATCGTTAGCATTACAAACAGACCAAAAACTATCATAAAGTAGCTTTATGATTTTTGTGTTTATGAAGTTTGTGTTCAAAGTGATCATTTTAGCAATTCGCATTATGAGCTCACCTTTGAATGACGTATTACCAGAAGGAGAATATTTGGGCAATAGCCCAGCAGTAAACTGTTGTCAAATAATGGGCTGGTTGGAGTATACGGAGCACGTTACACCTGAGCAAAGATGGAATTGAGTTGCCGTCCGAGGCCACGAGCACACGCTCCGCCGATGTATAGTTAGCTGCGCACGCGGTCCGTCGATGTTCGTGTTGCTCCGGTCAAGGCCGGCAGCACACTGCCCCGACGCTCGCACCTCGATGGTTTCTCTCAAACCATCCAAGCCCATATAAAATGCCTTAACAAGGACAAAGAGTAATTGTTTCCCACCTGACTGCAGAGCAGAGACACAATCTTCGATACCTGACGTGATTAGTTTCTTAAACTTTCAATAATTTACTACGGTCCGTAGATAAGTAAATAACACAAGCGTAATTTACTTAGCTTCGAGACGTAAACCGATAAAAAGTGGTTATCGTTGCCTATGGACATTTGCAATACCAGAGGTGCTATCGACGTGCTGCCGGCATTGAAGGGGGGCCTGCGGCCGGGCTACTAATGCCGCAACTCACTAAACCCTAAAGTACTTTCGTTTTTATGGTTACTGCCGTTTATCTGAAGCGCAGCTTGATAACATGATCATATACGTAGTCTATGTGTGCAACATACAAACACACTTTTAAAATCTTCAACTTAACTTACAGATAGCTATGTAGATATTTACGTAGCCTGTTTCAACGATAGCGATTCAATTCATTTGTGGTCATCTGCTAATATTATGAATAAGTCAGCATACTTGCGTAACGACGTCTCACAAATAGATATGAGTGTATTAAACACCTGCTTACGTAAATGTATACGAGACATAAATTCCAAAGGCGTCATTCCGCTTGCAATAGCACACCAAAACGGCCCGTTGATTGAATAAGCGCGGATTTCAAGAGTGGAGTCGTAACGAGCGCGTTTCGCGGAGATCTGTTGAAGAATTCAAATCTGCAGCGGTTCTTGTATTATTCAACGAGTACATCTGAAGCGGGCTTAATTTCGGCGAAATACGAGGAGTCCCGAACGTCTGTCGGCTTTCGCGCCACTCCTACTCGCGTGCCAGTCGTCGACTAATGCTGTTTATCCTACTGTACCTGTTTAATTAATAATATCTCAAGTGATAGGCTTCTCCAATTGGACTGACTACTGCAACTAAAAAAGCTTCTCTTTTTTATATTATGCCAACTTCTCCAGCATCAAACATGTCTGCCATGTTGGGCATATGATGTGTAAAAGTAATATATTGAAATTTCCAGAAAATATATTAATAACTATGCATTTTTATATAATATATAATACAACTAGTGTTTACACCGCGGCTGGGTCGCGGGCCAACCTCTAGTGCGTGCCTCTTGTTTAAAGAGGTTACAACACAGATTATATTGTATTAAATTTTTATGTTAGTGCTATTTGCCCCGGAAGATTCACTTCATTTTATATCGCAAACTATCCCGTCTCCCGGGATGAAAAGTATTTATGTCCATTTTCGTTATTAAAACTACATTTAAACAAAATCACAGCAAAACCGATCCAGTACTCCGAGTAGTTTTTCCGTGAAGGCTTAACAGACAAACACATCGAGTTACTATCGCATTTTTCACAGATGACAAATTTTTATGTCTATAAACTTGAGAAATTATTGATCTCCCATCCAAACATTTATCCTCTATTTCAACCCATTCAAGTTTTATTTATCTATCCCCCGTATATCTATCTGTAAACTACATAAGTGACAAAAATGGCCAAAATGACCAAAATGATCAAATTGACCAAAATGATCAAAATGACGAAATTTACCAACATGACCTTTACATAAGTCTATCCCAAAATCTATACCATTAACCGGGATAAAAAGTATCCCTTGTCCACCCTCGAAATTAAAATTACATATATAAAAATTTCAGTCAAATCGGTCCAGTAGTTTTTCCGTGAAAACGGAACAGACAGACGGACGGACGGACGGACGGACGGACGGAGACAAAGTTACTTTTGCATTTATAATAATAATAGGGATATATTGGTACAAAATAATTTTCTATTTTATTTATTTTACATTACATTTTTATTACTTAATTTATGATACATTTAGAAGAGTCCAATTTCTACCAGACTGCGGTAGAATTAATTGAATAAAGTGTTATGAGGTTAGGCTTTTACGTAACATATTGTTTGAATTGTTTATTTGAATGCCTTACTTTGTTTTGTGTAATAAAGAACATTTGGTAGAAAGCATTCAAGCAGATTATCGCTCTGTGTTGCAAGGCTTTGGACACAGTGAGCCCAAGAGGAATGTCATTTTAATAATTAGAAGATATCTCGACCAGTGGATAATTAACTAATCGTCAGAAAACCTTTGTTTTTGCTTTACAGTCATTTTAGCCCCAATTTGATGGGTTTCAAAGACTAGTGGTTTACTATCCTACATGAATTAAGTATTAAAAATATTATCGTCAAATTACTTTGACGGCAGTGGATGAATGGCAGAGGAAGAAGTAGGGTGATTAGTCTTATAATTTACCCCTAATATAGCTATACGTTGTACATTTATATTGTCATAATTATTATGCACACGTCTTAATGGTGTTTTAATATTATAATTATGGTGAAGTCATTTCAGACAATTTTCTGTTTTAATGCTGGTTCTTAAATCAATGAAGAGTGTTTCAATCGTTGTTGATCCTTTTTATTTTTGCATGAGTTCGGCAGACAGGCAGACGGCTGACATGATGGAAAGCGGTTACCATCGCCAATGAATATTTGCAACACCGAAGGTGCTACAAATGCGCTGCTGCTCTCTAAAGGGCGACTGGAACCTGGCCATCAATGCCGGAACACAACTCAAGGTTGTTATGGCGGCATACTCTAAACCAGGGATGGTTGCCTTATAAATTCTTCCTCCCGATCCTGGCCATCAAGAAAAGAATAAACTTTTAAATAAATTCAACTTAGTGTCCATGCTGTCACCGCAATATAGTGAAATGATTGTTGGAACACAATATTGAAGTAAAACATTATAATAACTTAATTTAAAGATTTCTTCTAAAAAATCCTAGTGAGTGTGTGAACCCCCGGGGGACGATTGCGGTGGCGGTGGACTGATGGCGAGGTAAGTTACTCTTCCATTGCTTCTTCTTGCATGGCCCTTTGCCTTCTCCCGGCCATCGCATCGCGTCCGTAGATCCAGATGGGTAAATACCCTGCCAGCTGGCTGTGGGTTGTTATGTCGCCCCTTACGAGAGGCCGCTCCAAGGCAGATAATTGTATTCTTTCTCCGTTCCTGCACGGATCTATATGATTATTGCTCAAAGTCAGCAATTGTGTATTTCCGTTTAAAGTATCACATGTTTCGGGCAAGTGGTTCGAGTGACCGTATGTCGGACGAGCCCCCTGCGCGGCTGGCGCTCAGTAATGGAATAGAAACAAAAGAGGGACGCGGCGTCTGTATGCAGAACGCGAATTAGCCACGATTAATGGTGGGCCTGAGGAGGGGGCCAGTTTAATAATGGACACATGTAATGCCCCTTCTCGCTGCAGCACAACGCCAAGCCGTGTTTCACATATCATTCCCAATCTACATTACCTTGCGTTGCTGTTTTAGGGAAGAGTGGGCCCTTTGAATAAGGGCCAATCTATTCAGGCCATATTCATATCCACCCATGCTAATATACTCGTATATAAATGCGAAAGAAACTCTGCTTGATTGTTAATTTTTCATTACTAAATGGCTGAACGGATCAAAATAGAGTTTGGTAACAAAATAGTAGAGAGATAATAGGGATAGTAGTAAGGTGGAGGTCCTAAAAGGCAAGATATTATTTTTGTCAGAAAACAATCTTGAACGGACGAAAATGTGTATTATATAAATAAAATCTTAATTCAGCTTCACAGCTACATGTTCAGCGTTCACTAAATTCAGAAAGTAAACAAAATAAATGCGGATCAAGTCACGCGTAAAACTTAGTACATATATATCAGCTTTTATTTGATAGTTAATGAAAGTTACCTTAATAACTCTGTAATGTACAAATCAACCAAATGCGTGAGAGCTGCGTATGTCGAAAGGCTGCTACCCCTCTTTTCTCATTTGGCTACGGGGATTTAAATCCAAAATCAATATCATTAGAAACATATCTTAAATTGAATTGTGTATCATTTAGGATTCTGTTAAATTGAAGGTTATACATAATCATAAGATTGAAACATTACCAGTAATAATTAAAACCAAATAGATATTGAAATAAGTATGTACCTATATAAGTATATATGTTTCAAAAAATTGTACTCCCAACCGGCAAAAACATGTGATCAGTATAAAATAACAAGACCTATTTGTATGACCATGTTTTTATGCAATAAATTATTTGATTTGATTTGATTTGAAAAATACATTATACCTTAAAAATTACTTAATGTATCTTATACAAATGCAAATTTCGTTGAACATGTTTTCAAGTTGTACCATCTTAATTTTTACAGCTGAAATTATTTCCTTTCGTAGTTACTTGTCTGACTACAATCCCTAATTTTAGTTTTTTAGAACTTCCATTACACTCCCGTATGTTCGCATATAGTAGAACAGCTATTTATTTTACATCTCATCTTTAACAAGCCAGTATATTCTGAGAAAACACTGTATATAATAGGTTGGGGAAAAAGTCTTTTCGCATATAGTATGTATGAACTTGTAATAAGATCTCTTTGGCTATACCATTGGTATCTGACTGGTTTTGATATCGTTAAAAAGTTTTAATTTTAAGAAGACAATCCCAAATTCAAATAAGGAAAATGTGTGATTTTCATTTGTTTTTCTTATTGTTAAAATGAGTGAATCTAATGAAGAAATTCGAAACATTTTAAAATTTTACTACAAAAAAGGTAAAAATGCAACACAAGCCGCGAATTTTTTTTGTGATGTTTATGGACCTAATGCAGTATCTGTGAGAGTAGCGCAAATTTGGTTTAAGCGTTTTCAATCCGGAAATTTTGATATCAAAGATGTACGTCGCTCTGGTTGCCCTGTTACTGACAAAATTGATGCCATTTTTGAAAAAGTGGAGCAAGATCGGCATATCAGTAGTTACGATGTAGCTGGAGAACTGGGAATTAACCACAAAACGGTTTTGGCGCATTTGAAAAAAGCTGGGTACACAAAAAAGCTCGATATTTGGGTGCCTCATGAGCTCACTGAAAGAAACCTAATGAACCATGTACTCATTTGTGATTCTTTATTACGACGTAATGAAACCGAACCATTTTTGAAGAAGCTGATAACTGGTGATGAAATGTGGATCACGTACGACAAGAACGTGCGAAAAAGATCGTAGTCAAAGGCCGGTCAGGCTTCACAGACTGTGGCGAAACCCGGGTTAACTCGCAACAAGGTGATGCTGTGTGTATGGTGGGATTGGAAGGGCATTATTCATTAATGAGCTGTTACCGCCAGGCAGGACCATCGATTCTGAACTGTACTGTGAACAACTGATGAGATTAAAGCAAAAAGTTGAGAGAAAGCGGCCGGAATTAATCAACAGAAGAGGTGTGGTTTTTCACCATGATAACGCTAGACCTCACACATCTTTAGCCACTCAGCAAAAATGACGAGAGTTTGTCTGGGAGGTGTTAATGCATCAGCCGTATAGTCCTGACCTTGCACCTTCAGATTTTCACCTGTTTCGGTCTCTGTAGAATTCCTTAGGCAATGTCAGGTTAACATCACGAGAGGACTGCCAAAACCACTTGTCGCAGTTTTTAGATCAGAAGCCCTAAAATTTTTATAGCAATGGGATCACGTCTCTACCTGCAAGATGGCAAAAAGTTATCCAACAAAATGGCACCTACATACTTTAGTCAAATGTAAATAAACTTTATAAAAAAACCTTTTGAATTTTTATATAAAATGCGAAGAAACTTTTTCCCCAAGTTATATTATACATGAACAGACAAATAAATTGTAGGACAGACAAGATGACACTATTGTGGATTACGGGACAGTTGTTAGTTATATCATTATTTAAATATATATTTATAAAGAAAACACCAAAAATGAAATTTAAAAATGTTTGTATATTCTTGAAGTAGTACTGTTTGTAAAAGCGAATCCGCATTTGTTTAGTAAGTGTCTATTGCGACATGGCAAGTCGCAATAGACGCGACGATAACAAGCTTTGTATGTCTGCCCGTAGAACCGCTTTAATAGGGAAAGGTATAATCGGCATGGCGCCAGTCATGAATAGGGATGATAGCATAGATTTGTTTAAAAAGCGGCTGCAAAATATATTATCCGAAAAATGCTATTATCCGTTAAAAAAATTTTTGATGACCAATTCTAAATTAAATTTGACAATACATAATATACACCTTGACAATTTTTATTATCCCAATATTTCATTTTTGACATTGTATTTTATATGGAATAACTCTGCACTTGACATATTATCTATAATTACTGTATAATTCTAGAAAAAATGATGTCTGTGGATTGAGTGGGTTACAATCTGTTTTTGCTAATTAGTTGATGTTCAACTTTTAATTACTATTTGCGTGTCTGAAAGAGCAAAAACATGTGAAACGAAATAACATATTGCAATCTAATGTTTTTACTGACCATGGTTTTTAAGCAAATAAATGATTTGATTTGATTTGATTAGAAAACAATCCGTATTATATTTCTTCAATTAGCATTACAACATCAATAATGTTTTTCTATGTTAAGAAAAACCACCAGAAATATTTATTAGCCACTGAACCTTCAGAATAGAAATCTCGTATCCCATTTCTATACCCTTCGTTGAGGGTTATATTTCACATTTAGTTAATATATTTATAAATTTCCATTTGAATCGCATTAATACATGTTCGATAATTAACTGTTGGCATAAAGCATCGCGTGAGGTTCGACGGTTTGCCACATGCATACTGAGTATTCGCAAATAACAGTACTTGGCACGTTATTCGAAAACTTTTAAGTGGTTAAACGATAAATACAACTTGAACAAATACCTTATTTTCCACGTGAACATGACTGTAGAGCATAATGCATTCGGGGCAAAGCGCCGCAGGCTGTCTCTTTCCTTCGCGTCGCAATGTATTTTCGTCTCGTACGCACGATGCTGTTTATTGCATACAATTATATAATCAAAAAACGTATGAAAAACGACGGAACCTATGATCAAAGGTTATTATTAAACTAGCAGTACCCGGCAGACGAGGTCTTGAACTTAAAAAATAAAAATCTAGAGACCGATTGCAGCGCCATCAACCGGGACCAATTGTTAATCTAAACCATTCTCGAATCTACTTGAAAAAACACAAAAAAAAATCACCAAAATCAGACAAATGAAAGTGAGTTTAAATGCAGTCACCATTGCCGAAATCGGCTTCAAAACATCATAACGAATGAATGGCTAGGCTGATGTTGTAACTGATGTTTTTTTAATGATAATATTTTTTATTAATAAATATCATATTTTAATACTTATTATCCTATTCCGGACTAAGGCTGGTGTGCACCGATATTTAAACAATGATTAAAATAAAATAATCACTGTTTATGCATACAATTTGAGCGATTATTTTATTTTAACCATTGTTTAAATATCGGCGCACACCAGCCTTAGTCCGGAATAGGATAATAAGTATTAAAATATGCACACCAGCATAAGACAATTCCAAAAAAATTAAAATCATAAAAATTGGTCCAGCCGTTCTTGAGTTATAAATAGTGTAACTAACACGACTTTGTTTTATATATATATATATATATATATATATATATATATATATATATATATATATATATATATATGTAGATTTAAATTTTGTTAGGTCGTATACATTATCTGTATTTACGGATGAGTAAAATTTCTCAAATACGTACAATCTTGGTCAAAATTACAAAACGACTGGTGTTTAATGTACAAGAAAGTGGACAAATCATATTATAACAGCTGTCGCTAAGAGAGAAGTCGCGAAAGGTGTATGCTAAAAGCGAGTGATGATTTCGCGTCGCCCGTCGTAAAGAAACGATGGACAAGAACCACACAAAACCAACACGAACGCTATAAAACGGAAGTTTACCTGCAAGCGAATACTGTACAGGGGAGAAATCCATACAAACTGAAAATATTCCAAGCGTGAATTAAAACTTCATCCCAACAAACTTGATATCCAAAGCTACAAAGCGCCTAAAACTGTCGGATATTCTCAAATAAGCAATAATAAACCAACACCTGGCGTAGACGCAGCACTGTGGCCGTACACTCTGCATCCGATTCTACACGCCCAACAAATCTGCTTGTACTTTTCGACTGATCGCAGATACAAACACAAACAAAATAAGAGGAAGGAGGCTGACACCCCGAAATGAAGAAAAAGTACTTAAAAATAAACTATATATACAAAACAAAATTTAGCATAAGGAAAAACAAGAATAAAGATTGTTTTATTTTAAGTAGACCAATTTTAAACATTGTGTTTATACTTCGATGACAAAAAAATCACTTCGTTTATGTTCGATGTCGATGTAGACTGCACAAAGTTTTGGAGCGTATTTGCTCAGCTTGCTCACTGTGCAATGATATCATAACAAATAAACAATTCCATATTCATTGAATTCCAAATATAATATATCTCTTTGATTAAGCCAATGTTGATTACAATGAAATAACATGTTCGATGGGTTTTAATGAAACTCCCACTCGCAATCACGCAATCAAATTGTAATTAATTCAATTACGCCGAGAGAATTCTCCTTCGTCTATTTTTACTTCGACCCGAAGTTGATTTCGATTCCTCCCCAAGTAATTCGGATGATACAGAAATAGAAAAGTAATTATTACAATTAAAAGTGACGTTAAGAGAATTATTTATTCTCAATACAATAAAGTGTGCCCACTTTAACCATATGGTCTATTCACAATTTGGTATGACACGTTTTACATAAAATCTCACCATAGTGTTATCCACAGTTCCATGTTGAATGGGTTCGCAATAGAAAAACAACTATATAATATTTACGAACATTATCTATTTCCTTTACCATAATACGTAACAAAACACTTGGCATGGCTTTTCCTTACATTTTAATGAGCGGTTCACAAGGTAATCCCCACAACTTAGTCGAGGATTCGTTATCTGTTTTCTATTATGATTCCTTTTTATCCAATTTGACTGTTACCTAATTTTAGGACACATGTCTACTGCAGCGCTCCGAACAGGATAATGGTTCTTGTTAGGTTTTTTAAGTAGAAGCATCAATGAAAACATGTAACTGAATGTAACGGTTGAATGATATTTTGTGCTACCCTCTATTAAAAATAAAAACAGGGTTACCAGCCGTCAAACACAGGCTATTATTTACTGATTAAAGAAAATGTAGACTGTTGTGGGATGCAAGTTAACAATAGAAATAATTTAAATTATTGTTTAAACAACAATTAATACATTATAAGACTTCTTTGACATCATAATTTTTTAGAAAATGTATGTATGAGGCAGCGATATTTTGTAAGACGACAGTGTTCAAAATTTGACTGTCATCTGCGCTATCATTAAGTCCGAGTATTAGTTTTGAGATTTCCATCAGTGGTATAAGTTTGTTTGTTTAGATGTTTGTCCCGTATAAGTATTTTCAATTGAGTAACATTATTTTTCGAGAATTATCAAACACGTCCAAAAAGTGACCGCCTCACCTACCTTCGCCAAGTTTACGAATCTAAACAAATCATAAACCATATTCCACACTAGAAGAACATTACATGTCACAAAGAATTTGGTTATGTCTTGTATTATATAGCGTTAATTATATTTAAGCGACTAAACGGCGCTTAAGGCATCAGTTTAACTGCTGTCAACTCACAATTGAGCATAAACTGTGTACTACTTACTCACTTTGAAGTGTCGCGCGACGTCTAATTATCTCATATAATATTATAATAGAGAAGTTTCAAACGTGTCAACTAATGAAGTAATACTGATAGATATATAGATCACGTTTAATCAAACCAGGATTATGAATTATCATATTTATTTGGCGTAAAGGAAATTATTTATAAACTAACAACTGGACAAGGTAAAATTACAATCTGCCCTACGCTATCCCAGTGGATGTTTCCTACTTAATCGAAATATAAAAAACGTATGGAAACTAGCGCCATCAAGTGGCTAAGGAATTTCCATTAGTCCTTACTTCACTTAAGATGGCGCTGTGCAATATCGTTGAATAAATACATCGCGCTGACGAGATCTTAAGAGCATAAACCGAACCACAAGCTGCGGTCGTATGTGGTGAATCTCGCACGCTTTTACATGAAGTCTTTTGTGGACCAGTTTTTACTTTTGGCGTAAATTATAGTGTTATATACAAGTTTTTTAAACTAATCTTATTCTGTCTTTCCCTTTATTCCACTTTAGAACAAGTTATAACTGATTAGTACCATCTAGTGGAATTTATAAAATTACCGATTGTAGCGCCATCTATCGGACAAGATAACTGATATTTTATTCCAGAGAGGCTCATCTATTTTATATATAGTGTATTATCTATGCCTTACGCTACGAATCGTAACACAATTTATTGATGGTTTACAGTGTGGCCAAATGATGGGTTCCATGTTATACGGAGTACTTTCAAAAACATCATATCCAGAGCCTTAATAAGGAAATAATAAAACCAAATTATTTTTTATTTCAGTCTGGCATTTTGTATATGACTAGGATATGCCCGCGACTTCGTGCATGCTTGACTTGAAATTTCCGCGGGACTCCTGATCCACAAAGCACCGAAAATTCTTAAAAAGAATGTAAGCTATCGTTTTACTTAAAACTGTGTCTAACTAATTTTTATGCACTAAGCTAATTTTTATGCACCCGAACAACTATAAACCGCTCCTGGGAAAACTCCCGCGGGATACCCGAGATAAAAAATAGCGCAAATTTTAAGTCTAAGAATTTGCTTACGATGAGCGAAAATCGCATCGAAATTGTCCCAGTAGTTTTTACGTGAATACAGAATAAACTGGTTATCAAGTTCGTATTTTTTATCGTAAGACCATAGACCCAAGTATCACGTACTAAATTTCAGTGAATTGCTTGGACTCGCAATTATTTAATGTGTAAGAAGTCACAAATCAAACGAGATTGTTGTAAAATGTTTACCAAAGCAGGTTGTGTTTAGATCTCACCGCCACCTATGTCGATCACCACACGGAGAGTGTGGTGAAACGAAGCCAGTCAACTGGACTGAACTCACTCAACGGGCATTAGGGTCAGGCCATTAGTACAACACACAGCCGTGATGGGCGTGTTTGTCTGTTCGCTGCACACGAACAAACACCGTTCTACCAACATGACAGTACCACTAAACTAACCGTTTGTTAACTTACCTCTGGCAATTCTAACATCGAAATGAATAGATTACGACCCCTTCGGTCAATTCATTGCCCTAGATAAACATCATTGCAAAACATAAATCTATACTAATATTATAAAGAGGTAAAGTTTGTGACGTTGTAGGGGTAATCTCCGAAACTGCTAAACCGATTTAAAAAAATCTTTCACTGTTGGCAAGCTACACTATCCCCGCTTGACATAGGCTATATAATATTTAAAAAAAATTAGGAATCCTTACTAAAACTGCAACAGTGTAACCCACGGTGTAAAAAAATATCTAAAATCGCATGCGCTGCGAAAACTATTGATGATAGAATAAAATAATGTATTACGACTTTGCAGAACACATCACTATTTACAAAAAGTGTCGCCAAAGCATATGTCTAACTATTATAGTTATGCCACAATAAGTGCTCTTTTATTTTAAAATTTTAATTAAAAGGCCGCCGCTAGAAAAGGCTCTTTATTTGTACCTTGGTACTCACCCTTATTAAAATAAATTACTTCATATTCAAGACTGCTTCAGTACCTTTGTATAACTTTTTTGAATTATTCAATTCGAACATTCCATTCGAAAGATATCACGAGTTTAAAAATGTAAGTATAAGAAAAAAGTTGCGTGGTCGCCGCGCACCCTGATCGGCTAGATAGACTTATGCGATTTAAGCGTCACTGGGGTACGGGCAGTACGCGAGGGGAAATATATATATAGGACATTGCGCCTGATATCAAGCTAAAATGCAGTCTAAGGTGAAGCACGCTTACTTAGAAGATACCTGTTCACGCGAGACTCGAAGACACCTAAATTGTATTTTTCAGGAAAAACAGACGACGGTAAAGAGTTCCACTCTTCAGCGGTGCGTATGATAAAAGTGGAAGCATAGC
This sequence comes from Dendrolimus houi, assembly GCA_039645545.1. Classification (NCBI taxonomy): domain Eukaryota; kingdom Metazoa; phylum Arthropoda; class Insecta; order Lepidoptera; family Lasiocampidae; genus Dendrolimus; species Dendrolimus houi. The sequence goes on from CM077131.1 coordinate 196,943, forward strand.
GTTTCGTCCGCTTTGTTGGTATTTTCACTATATATCGGTGGCGTGAGCGCGTACGTCTGCTTGTCCGGTGGTAAAATGCTGAGGAACGAATTAATTCGTGCAATTCAGTGGCACACTCCCCGAAGTGTATCCTATAGACTATCGACAAACTAGCGAATCTACGTCGATGATTTAGGCTCTGAAGCCTCTCGTCGAATAGTCGTTTATTGCCTATCAGCTTCCTAGCTCTTTTCTATATTGACTCAAGTGTCTCGTGGTATTTGGCTGAGCCATCCCAAAGATGAGAGCAGTACTCCATGCAAGGCCGTACTTGTGCTTGGTGAAGATTCAGCAACTGAAGTGGTGTGAAGTACTGCCTCACCTTTGATAAAATCCCTAACTTTTTGCCAGCCAGCTAAGCAACAGACTCTATATAGGCTCCAATATTTAGAGTTTGTGTTAAGAAGATGCCAAGTTGAAAACTATCAGCTATCGGTATGAATACACCTCGGAAAGTAGGAATAAAGTTAAAAGGACTCCTTTTGGCAGAGAAGAGACACCTGGGTTTTGGAGGCATTGAACTTGACTAGGTTGGATTCATCCCAATCGGAAACTGCCTTCAAGATCAAGTTCAGCCTAGTGATCATTGTCTCCCTCATTGACTGAACCTGGGCACTACTAGTTCGCGCGTTGGATGTATAACTCTCTACAATAGTGCTGTCGTCTGCATATCCCAAAATACTGGGTTTCAGCAAGTCGTTTAAATGTAGAGTCTTGAAATAGAGGGGAGGAGGATGTGGGCCAATGGAACTTTGACTTATCGCACGAAACACGATTAGCTCAAGGCTAACCGCTTCAAGCCGACATTCTGTAAGAGCGTGGTATCACATCCATCGAGTCGGACCTAAGAGCTATAATATATCAAGTATTGATTCCAGCATCGTCGCCGTTGTAGAACATTTCTTTCGGTTAGTAAAGAGTGAGAAGTGAATCCGCAACCTCGACCGAGTTTAGAACTTACTCCCTCGGAGCCACAGTGCAGAGAAAACAGCGTGGAAACTACGCCGCACGCGGCCAGGTGCCACCACTTTTCCAGTTCTCGCAGGTTACACTAATAGGTGCTCTCTGTTCTGTGTGGAGTTAGACGCCGCAGCGCCCCACTGCAAAAGCTTTTTAGTTCCACCCACGGACAACTTTTTGCTATCACTTCGCTCTAATGGATAGAAGCCGACTCATGGCTATATTATTACTCTACGTGCAGTATCACGTTATTGAATATGGAGAAGTTTTAATATAATAATACTTCATGTTGTTACTCCCTGCAATATTTGAATTTAGGATGAAGTATAGTCACATCGTATAGTGTTAACTGTAATATTGTTGGCAACTCCAATAGCGGCGAGTTTCTGGTTTGTGTTTGCTCAACGGTCTTACAGTGCCCTACGTGTACAATATAGTAATACGTTCAGGCCGTTATTGCGGCTCCTGTGTTTCTGCAGTGCATCCGGGATGTTTGTGGCTGCGTGCACGGATGGCTTTGACACCATCTGGCGAAACAAAACAACCTCCTTCCTGCTTACAGTGCGCGGGAGCAGCAACAGCATCCTGAACGTCATAGCCAATAAACACGAAAGTCCTCTGGTGTTTGCACTCATGCTCACATATGTTTAATAATTATTATTATTGTGTGACTACAAAATAAAATATGCCAATTGGGTTGCAAGTCAGTAGTCCAACCAATATCTCTAAAGGTTTGTGCCCACTACACCATGACCGTGTTAAGAACGTATCCAACAAAAAAATATTGTTTGTATTGGAAAGTATAACACTACGCCTATAGACGGTTCTGTCACCGACCAAGACCGCCACGGGCCAGGCACGCGACGTTGTCAAAACGGTCATCATACGATTTTAACCGCGTATCATGACCGTTGTCGGCAAATCCGAATTTATATATAATTTAAAACCGAAATATATGGATACAGTGTCAAGAAAGATATTGCATGGAAGGAAATTGGAAAGCAACTAAAATAATCCGGTAAGAGTTTTATTATTTATTTTCGTATATTTAACAATAGGTAGGTATTACTAAGTAATATAGTGTTTAAACATAGTACCTACAAACTGGTTTAATTAGAGAAAATAGAGAAAGACATTGACGATACAATTCTTTTCAGTGCGTTTTAACTGCATAATATTTTCATTAGTATACATACTTATGGATAGGATAGGCGTATGTCACGCTCTTGATTCGTTCTCGTGGGCATAGTAGTTCCCGTATCATATTTTATACCGTGCCTGATACGGTCATAGCACGGTCATGGTATGATACCTTCAAGATCAAAATATCAAAGGACATCGTTAATTTTGATGGATAAAAACTTATTATAAATGTGCAAAATGCGTGTTATTTGTAAAATGTTTTGTAATTTGATGCGCCGATGTGATCTTATGACTTATTACATTTTGACTTTTACTTTCCTGTCAAAAATTGTCGATACAGAGACAAAGTCAAAATGACCATGGATGAAAAAAGAGTATGAAATAGCTGCTTCAGTAGAGTACAACCTTTTTCTTAATTATTGTACATTATCAGAAGACCATACAGGATGTAATTCATACTCAGCACAACTGGCTTCGACCAGGTGTGGTTTTTATTCAAAGGAGGTAGCCAACAAAAGCGCCTTCTCGTACATCGGCCGCTGTCCGTCCATTGTTCTACGAAGATTACAGCGAGTAAACTGGATAGCACAGGTTCTCAAACTTATTTTGACTATCGCACATTTTGAAAATTATCACATCGTAAAAATCAAAATCACAATTATTACTCTAATTATGTAGATTTTTATTTACTAGGGGTATTTTTACATTTATTACTATTTCAATATTTCAAACAACTATGAGTAGAAATGTAATAAAAGTTTCAAATTAATTGAAGTGAACTTAAAAACAAAAGAAGAAACGCAGAGTTTATTTAGGAAAAATAGAAGGAAATACAAAATAGTAAATAAAGCAAAAGCAAAGACCTCTAAAATAGTTTTGATTTTAATGAAATATATTAGAAGGTCACAAATCAGCTTAAACTCGTAAAAACTCCTCATCTACAAAATTGCTCGATTTTATTTGGACGCTTTCACTTGTAGCTTGTAGACCTCGAGCGCCCACAAGGGGGACGTCTTCGCTTACTTTGAGAAAGACTGCTTTAGAGTAACATACATTTTCTCCGCGTACGCGAGGGATTTCAAGAGGGAACATAATGTAGCGGAGGGTTTGTGATTAATTAGGAACAATGCGAGTGGCGCGGGGGAGGGCGGGGGAGGTGAACAAAGGAGACGCGTCCTGAGGCCACCGAACAACTCGCACGAACAAAAACCGCACGGCCTTTTGTTCCGACAATTATCCGAAATAGGTAAAAAGGTTTAGAATAACGGCGGCCGCCGCAGCCCACACAACATTTCTGATTCTCCCCCCACCCCCGCCATGTGAACAGGAGGGGCCGCACTTCGGGCTTGTTTGCGAAAGCCTTTATTTAACAACTGAAATAAAGGCGACGATTCCAGCATACCTTTTTATTTTACTTTTGTTAACAACTTTTTACAAAGCAACGGGTTGAATTGCTCGGATTATTAAATCATTTTTATATTTGAAGCGAAATTCTCACCATATTTTAAAAGAATTTTGATGGTTAAGCCAAATAAAAGTAACCATGGTTTGGATTGTCAGGTTTTCAAAATACGTAGACACAAGACTTGGGAACAGTACAAACATACGTTATTTGTGACCGGGAATATACGGGATTCATATTCCGAGTTCTCCCGTCATTTTTACATAATTTTTTGGATATAAATCGCTTACTATTCAATGCGTTTTAACCGTTCTTGCAAACAACTATATAAGTGCGATAGTAACACGATACCTACCCATATCCTCTCTTTCTGTTTTATTCGGCAGCCCTCGCCAACGGACTCGAGCAGCAAAGGCAGCTGTTTTTAACCAGCTTTGCGTATATGGGCACGTCTATTTCTAGTTCCCGAAACCTTTCTGAATTCCATTTCTAGTTTTCTGTTTTCATAATTCAATTCTATATTTCAAAATATCCCTTTTCAATTATAAAAATTCCATAAAATAATGCAATAAAGACATAATCGACTTCAAAGTAAAAAATAAATATTTCTAAACAATTAATAAATACTAATGATCCGAAATTCTACCATAACGATTAATTGAAATTATAAGTTTGAACATTATTAAGGCTCTGTTGTCAAAGACTATACTTCTATAATCACAGATTTCGCCAAGGCTACACTGTTCATTTGACCTTAACAATAAACAAAAGATATAATATGCGTGTGTGTGTCAAATACACGGTAGTGTGTATAAGGTATTTTTTAAGCATAATTTAAAAAAAAAAAAATTCGTCGCTTCTTCTCTATATAAACTATAAGTGTGCGAAATTTCATACTCCTCAGTCCGCGCAAGTTTCGTAAAAAGGGCTACAAAGTTTTTGCTTCACGTATTAATGTATGGATTATTGTTGTTGTCTTTTATGTTTTACTTTATGATGTTATTTTTTCTTTTCAATCTGAAGTCGGTTCAGTTTTTGTTAAAAACCAAAACACTTTTTAATTTTTACTTGCTTAAATAACTTTAGAATTCATAATATTTTAAGCGTCTGTAAAAATTGTACCAATTTTGCTGTAGGCGCTCGGTGCTCTTCAAAAAGGGTTGCTCTCGATTTCTTTGGGATCCATTCATCAGATCTTGACTTGGTGGCAATGGACCATCTCGGTTCCCATAATAGTCTTTTCGCCTGCTACTGGCCCGTAAGCCGAAATACGCAAATGCTAATTTCGACGTACATCGGCGCGTAAGTGGATAGGTTATCAAGCGCAGTCCGCGGTTGGCGTGCGATGTATCCGTAGCGGCTAATGTCCCGCCATAACTCAGGCCCGCTATTTGCATGGCGTTCCTTAGCCCTATTACAGCCAACGAACCTAATAAAACTTAATATGGAAATAAGTTACGCTTTTGTGCTCAACTATCTAAAAATAACCATGTTTTCAGGGCATGTCTTTTTAAAGTTTGTATTAAGTGTTAATTGTTGTCAAGGATCTCCTTAGTGGACTAAGGCGTGTGTAGAAAGTTACAAAATTGTATTTAGGATTTATGGGGTATTTTCTGGAATGGTTTTATCAAAATTTATATAGACTTTATTCACTTATCTAATAAATCTGTTATGCTAATTTAAATTTAAAAAAATATAGCCCTAATGTTCGGTATATCATTTTTATCATTATTTTGTGATTGTTGTATTATGTGAATTGGTCTGAAGTGCTTTCTTGGCGTGTACTGTGAAGGTATTTAATAAGTGAAGTTATGTATTTGCCGTGCTAAGACACTGTGACTTTAAATTGAGGGTACTTATGTTTTTTTTAAAATACCTGCACTTGATTTTATTAAGTAGTGTTTTAGCTTAATAAAAACTGGGTTGCATTTATATAATAACGTTTATATTGTTGAGTACTTTATAAATGTTTTTAGGATTTAAAATAACCAGTTGCAATAAGTTTTAGATTACAAGATTGCTAAAATGTGACTGTGTTGTTGGTTCGACAATATAAAAGGAGGTGAAATCGCCTAATAGGGGACATTCTACGGTCGTCGGTTGAACAGAGCGGAAGCTCTGTTCAATATAATCATGCGGTAACTATGGTGACCGATGGTACTAGACAATAGTACGAAGGTTATGTATATAAGATTCTTATGTTATTATTAACATAGAACGTTTTTGTGTTCTATGAAATAAATGATGTAATTACGACTTTTTGATTTAACTTGCTAACTTAAAGTAAAATATCTTTCAATGTTGTGAAATCAATAAAATGCTTAGCCAATTAAGTATGTTATTAAAGATGAAATGTGTGTATATTTTTACATAAAATCTAACACGTGCAATTTAGCCTATGTAAACTATCTATTAATTATATTCCTCATATTATCGGATATTGGAAAATGGTGGTTTCATCTAATTTCCAGCCCCTTCAAAAAGAAACAACAATGAAAACAAGGCCCAGTGCAGTGTAGGCGTTGCTTGCATGGATGGCCAATAACAAGGTTTATGGTCGGCTCCGATAACACGGTAAGCCCATGTTGTTCAATAAAATGTATGAATTTGTTTGTAATTCAATTACTCGTTACCACGATTGCGGTGTGTTTGCATAACTGTGGGAAACGACAGGGCGCGCCACTCTGCGGGCTCAGGGGCTCATATTGTCTGATATCGAATGTGGTGTGATTATTATCTAGCAGAAGTACCGGTGTTTATTTTCAATGACGAAGGCTCGTTCCGTGTGTGTAATGCTCTAATTGTTGCTGTGCATTTTTGCATCGGGCAAAGATAAATTGATAGTACTATCAAAGGTGCTATCCAATCGACGGACGCGTGCGCTGGAAAGTTTGTTGTTTCAGCCCTAGTGTCTTCAAAGCCAGCCGGCGGAGCGTCTGCTCGTGTCCTCGGAGGGTAAGTAAAATTCATCTTCGTTCTAGTGTGACTTGCTGCGAACATCCAAACTAAAACCAAGGGATCTGGCCTTGATCTAACAACAGTTCCCTGCAGGGCTGTTGCCCAAGCAGTTACAATAAGAAATCAAGGAAATCATTCCTTCAATATGGAGTGTTCCGAGGAACTGTTTGATCTGGTGCTAGCGCCTCATTTTTACAACCGCACCACTCGCCATCGACGGGATGTTCACCCCCATTTCCTGGAGCTCCCACGCTCAACTACGCAACGGTTCTCTAGAACGTTTATTCCCGCCGAGGTTTTCCCTCTGCGCTACGACAAGGAGTCGTTTAAAAAGGGCGTTATAAAATTCCTTACAGGCTGGCATCGCGTTGGCAACGCCCCTGGTGTTGCAAACGTTCATAGGCGACGGTAACCACCTTCCATCAAGTGGGCCGTCCGCCTGTTTGCCTGCTTCAGGCAATAAAAAAAAACGCAGAAGTTTTGAGCTCGATTCCGGACATAGTAAGCGCAGTCTAGGATTTTATTTTAGAGTGCTCCGTTGTTTTATTACCCATAACACAAGCGTACCTTGGTTAACTTGGTGGTATACGATGTGTGAGTTTGTTTGCTGTCTTAAACAAATCACGCAACCAAAAATACATGGATTGCTTATATGAAACATGACATGACAACTTGTAGTGAGATAGAGAGAGTTTGATAGAGTCGCCGACTTATAAGTAATGATTTTTAAAGGAAATAGTGGAAGGAATTAAAACATGCTAATCCACCTTTAATAAATGTGAGGCATGTAGTATGCAATTTTCCCTTAATGGGAAGGTCCGCGCCATTATCGGCAGCCTTTGAGCTCCAAATATTAAACTAACGCATGAATATAGTATTATTTTATCTTTATTCTTTATTACGACTGCGCCGCGTATCTTTGGCCCCGACCTACACAATTTCACGCAATATCATTTTCCACGGGTTTAAATCCGCGGCCTCAACATGGAACTCCATGATCGCGTTACCAGCCCCCATAACAGTTATAACTGTTATTTTAAACCTGTTATCGTTGTACGGTCAGTTGTAGCTTTTGCCAACTTTAACGTTTTATCGCTTCATTGTGCCACATGTGTGCCGAAAATGACCCATTAAATTCATACAACAACATTAATTCTCACGGTGCCTTTTCTTCGAGGCTGGCAACACATTGATAACAACTTTGATGTTGCAAATATCCATAATTTATATGTTACAGGTACCGTTTAAAATTCGGCAATATATAAAATGCCGAGGCATTGTTATCCTGTCGCACATGATAATTGTAACGTTGCACTTGCACCATTAAAGAAAAACATAGACACAGCCAATGACAGTACTAATGTCAAACAATGTCACTGTCAAGAGAGTTTGAAAAAGGAACAGGACGGCGGCTGAGTTGAGATTCGCTCGAAATTCAAAAATATCAGCTGTTATAATTGTTTATAAATATTATTCCATAGGTTTCAAAAGTTCCTTTAACGTTATTAAAACAATTACGTGCTCCCTCCCGCTGGGGTGAGTTCTTATCCATTGATGTAAGGTGTAACTGTTCTACTGCTTCAAACTAAATATAATTAATTGGGTTGATTTAGTTTTCTAACGGAGGACACTGTGTCAAACCTCAAGCCTACTCTTCTTCATCTAATTCGAGGACCAAGGCTACTCTTACTACTAAGCGGACAAATACCGATCTAGCTAATATTAGAGCTGTGGAACTACTTGACTCGAAGAGCTTCCAAGGCTTCGACAGGCCAGTGTCCCTTTTGGTGCATAGAAGTCTACCGGTTGTCAGGGTACTGATTATATGCTACATAATGACCTTCTATAGTTCATTGACCTACCTAAACCTATTCTGTGGTCAAGGAGGAGCTGACTCTTCCCCCCACGTCATATAATGCCTAAAGTTAGCCGGGAATGTATGAAACGATTTATATTTCCTAGACATTCTAGTAGACCTAGATAAACATAAAATAGTTTTTATCCCGTAAAATTTAAGTTTACACGGGATGTTTGAAGAAAGTTTACTCGAATGGAGTGAAAAATATCCAAAATAATCGTGTCCGCAAGCGAAATAAGAACCGCTAAGAACCGGAGTCACGTCCAAAGACACTCGTCTGTTGGCTTGCGGTGATGGAGGATGAAGAGCACCGGATAGTCGTTGATTCATCATCACCTTCTGTTGGCGTCCATTGCACCCCTTTCGTTTTCTTCTTCCCACTTGTCTTTAAATCTTTAAAGGGTTCCTCTTGGTTTTATTCTGCTCGGGTTTACAGTTTGCTATAAAAACACTAATCTTTATCTCATTCTCCTAAATTTACAAATTAAGTATCAACATAACATTTTACAATAAAGTCTAAAACAATATTTGTAATACATAAAAAAGAGTGTATGGTTAGATATCTTATTTTCAAAATTGAATCATAAAAATAATTTCAAATACTGCTTAAAATTACATAGTATAACACAATGTCGCTTTCCGCGTCTGTCTGTCTGTCTGTATATCCACTGATTCCTCCTTAAACCCCGCAACGGATTTTTAAGTATAATTTTTCAAGAAAGGTTTATATATAGATTAGTTTTTGCCGGCGGCTTCACTCGTGATATATAAATCTAATTAAGTTTTTGTGTAAGTAAAACTCTAGTTAATCAATCATCGCAGTAACACCAGAACATAATCAAAGACACTGTGAATTATTATATGATGATAAACAGAATGTTAATTAATCTGACCGTCAATTATCTTATTATGTTGTTTAAGTAAATCAATTTAGTCTCTTAATAACATGAGATGTAGGCTTGTTTCTAATTTTCCCCTGTATTTCTTATCTCTTATGATGTCAAGCATGAAAGATTTTTACCCGGTGAAAAACGAACTCTAAAAAGTTTCTAAATTCCACACGAATATATGACATTGAATGACTCCAGGTTATGTTTATATGGCTCCCTTCGGTGGTTCATCCAAATTGAACGACAAGAATGAATCGTCTAATATCGGCTTAAACCAGTCAAAAGTTGAAAAGAAATTATTAAGACATTTTAACTGGAGCGGTTTAAAAAATATTGATTTTTTTATGGATATAATACAGATTTGTGTTTGACCACTGTCTCACCTGATGTTGAGTGACTACGCAGTCTAGGATGGAGCACGCTTACCTAGAAGATACCTATTCACTCGTGGCTTGAAGACTTCAAGATTGTATTAGTCAGGAAGAACAGACTCCGGCAAATTATTCCACTCTTCGGCAGTGCGCACCAGAAAAGATGAAGCGAAACGCTTGCTTTTGACTGGTGGTGTTTCCACTATGTTTGAAATAATAAAACATTAGAGAAGAAGATAACAAAAAAGAGAAGAAGGCACCATGTTTGTAGTCTTGTAAGATGTTGGTACTTTATACTTTCTTACTGAGAGATTGATTATTATAATTTCTAGCAATTTCCAGTTCGTTCTAACTTGCATAAAGAAGAATGTTTGGGTCTACCCTCCACCAGTTACAAACGATAAGTCTGCATGTTTTATAAGTGGTTATAGTAATGTTCGTCGTTCGCGTGCCACAGGCGCATTGCAGCCTTCAACTTGTTTCCGGAGCCGCTGCAAGTCGCGTCGCTGCGCGCCAAGTCGCGGCGCGCCGCGCGGATTGATGCGGCCGATTACCGCGGCGTCCGTGTCACATTAGGCGGACGCGCGACGGGGCCACCACTGATAACGCCTTCATGTAACACAGCACGCCCCGAATTACCTCAGAGACTAGAATCATTTCACTTAAGTGAGCCCCTTTTACTATTATAATTTACTATTTCAGTATTTTGTACAGTGGAGAACAATTGGCTGGTTGACTTGTTGTTATTATAATTATAATTTTAATTATTAGTGTTTGAACTACACATTTTATACGCTTATTTCATCCCTTGATATGGATGAAAGTCCGCGCGACCGCTACCTTGATGAACGACGATTGTACTGGTCATAGATAATACACTATATATAAAATAGATGAGCCTCTCTGGAACGAAGTATCATTTACTCAGTCCGGTAGATGGCGCTACAATCTGTATTCTATTCCTATATATACCACTAGATGGTACTAATATGTTATAACTTGTTCTAAATTGGAATAAAGGGAAAGACAGAATAAAATTAGTTTAAAAAACTTGTATATAACACTATAATTTATGCCAAAAGTAAAAAATGAAAACTTCATGGAAAAGTGTGCAAGATTCACCAAATGTAACCACAACTTGTGGTTTCATTTATGCTCTTATTTATTCAACGATGTTGCACAACGCCATCTTAAGTGAAGTTAAGTGGACTAAATGGAAACTAATTAATAATTGTTGATGTTCCTGGACCACTTGATGGCGCTAGTTTCCGTATATTTTTATTTTTCGATTAAGTAGGAAAGCTCCACTGGGATGGTACTAGTGTTAAAAGCAGTCTTCGCGTGTGTTTACCTAAAATGCAGAATCGGAAAAATTTGCGCACTTACTTTGAACAGAAATGTAATCAATAAGTTTTTGATTCGTTGAAAATATGACGTCACACCAAAGCCGAAGTGTCAAAGCGTACCTAACTATTTTTATGAATGAAACACTTATTGTTATACTATACAAGTGAATATTGCAAGTGGGACTTCAGGGCCAAATTCTTTTCAAATCTTAAACAAGAAAGTTCATTCCGAAATAAAAATTACCAAAAGGCACGAACTACAAAAAAATCTTCTAAGAAACAAAGATAATTTAGTACTCCCGGCACCCAGAACGAATACCTTAAAGCAGCATATTATTTGAAGGAGTCCAAACATATTATAATCGACTTCCAAAAACCATGAAACAAGCAAAATCCATAAAATGTTTAAAAACGCAATTAAAAAAATCACGCTTTAGAAAATATTTTAAATTAGCAAAATTAAATATAAATTTGTCATAATATAAAATAACTGCAAATATTATTATATATGATATTACTCATATAAAAATAAATACATTATAAAAAAAAAAACTAACAAGTTACACAATGACACTTCCACGAAATCTAGATCCTTGTTTCTCTTGGTTCGAAGGAACTTGCATGTACAAAAATTAATCAAAACTACCTGCAATTTTAGTATTTGTGCTTTCTATCACGTTACAAATTACAACTTATTTTTAATAACTTATAAATGTTCTCATAGTTTAAGTGAATTATAAAAATTGTAGAAATAAGAAATTCTAAACTATGCTAAATAGTGAAAAACACTCAAAGGAATCTCGAGACCGATTTTGGGAAAAATTAAAATTATATCAATATTTTTTAAAAATTAATTACATTCGTTAGGAATCGAATCGGCTGATTTTGAAAAATAAACACATCTTGTATTATTATACCAAATCAGAGTGTAGCCTATTAGGATGAAACGGCAAACCAAGGGGAAGGGTTGTTTTTGAGCAAAATGTTCTACTTTCCATACCCTCAATTATACTCGGGAAGCGATTGAATGACAGTTCTCTATTAAAATGTTAAATAATCTTTAACGCAATCGCCCTTTAATGTCCGCAAGTGCGGCTCTGGAACTCAATTCAGTGTTCAATTGAATGAGCTAATTAAAATTGCCCAATGATGTAAACAGAAATCCAGGGGCCACCCCAAACAGGACTAGATTAAAAACAATCAAATTTGGGAATGAAATCGAAGCCCGGCTGATTGTCACTTAAATTAAAAAGGGAAATGTCCGCCATTAGTATGGGGCGCGTGATATTGCCCTTTCGCCCCCCCACCATCCACCACTTTCTGACTTTCAATATTTCTACTCTTTTTAACTGCTCCCGTTTCAAATTGTTTCAATCGAAAAATGCTCGCTAGTTATTAAGGGTTTTATCGTCACAATTATATTTTTACAGCCTCTCTGCTGTAATCCAAATTTAAAAGAAATATTTTTTTTGTTCAAGTTCAAGTTACGTACGTACACCGTTTCGCCACGTGTTATCGCTGTCAAGGAGAAGAAGTGGCAACAACAAGGCACAACAAGTTTAAACACTTACGTCGTAATAATGACAAGACATACTAAAAATTGACAGTAGAACATACTTCCATATGTTCCTAAAATGTTTGACGAAACAAAACTTTACACAGAACACAGTACAAAGATTTGAAATGAGCATCAGTCTACTTTATATCATTTTCATTAATGGAGAAACATTTTAAGAATTGTAAACAGAAAATTGTATGTTTCTATAAGAAAAGCAAATGGGTAGCAAGAATGAGAAGTCGGCTATAGCTTGACCCTCCTACCTAGGGGTAGTAATGTCACGCACGGCGGGACTGCACCAGCCGCTCGTGGCTCCTGCAATTGCCCATCATCGCCGTCGATTCGGATGCGTCCAATTAGCTCTAACGGCATGCGATGTCTCCACTCAGAATCATCCCTTAAATGGTTTTTAAATCCAGTCTCAAAGGACTGCGTTACAGCGTCATTGCCAATTAGCCGAACAAAACATTTGTTATTGGTTATCACACGCTTTGGAGTGGAGTGGTGTAAGTGTTGGCCCTTCTAATTCACAGAATTCGGGTTTAATTATCTACAGAGTTAATTTAATTCATAGTTTGTACGCTCGGAATCAGCTATAATATTATTCTTTGTAAGATATAACATACCACATGTGTGATTTGTTCAACTTAGAATATACAATACGGAGGAATACATAGAAAGAATTAGGTTTAATTTTTAACTTATATTTATGACCTTCAAAAAATAAGTTCCAGTGGAATTATTTAACACCAAAACCTTATATTCAATATGTAACACTAAGTTTAACATTAGTGTTACGGCCTTTTGTATATAATATATAGTATTTGATTGCATTTGAATATAGGTTATTTTGATTTTCTTCGCTCTGTACAAATAATAATTAAAATAATGGCGACGTACTTACCACCGTTTTGAGGAATAGATATGCAAAAAGCACTGCATAATATCATAGCACATTAAACGTCTATGTGTGAAGAGATTTTTCAAGTGGAAATCTATTGTGTCTGCCTGCCCCCACGGGACACAGGCGTGATAATATATATGTGGATACAAAAATAGTATAATAATAACAATGGAAGGTTTTCGTCAACATGTAGCGAGCCAACATAAGCTTACCCAAAAAAATAAATGCAAAGTGAAAGGCCGGAACATCAATGACCATATTCAAATAGTGAAGCGAAACATGTACAATTGTTTTGAATCCAATTCGGGATTCGTCGAAACCCCTTTTGTGTAACACCAACCGCGGGGAAACGTTAAAAAGTTGCCAGGTTCAATTCCAGCGCCCGCAGGAGCCGTCAACTTTTTATTCGACAAAGGCACGACGCAGCTCCGGGACGCCGCCCTAATGAATTTCCGGGAGTGTCCGCTTTATGGGATTTGTTGCATTTCAATTCATTGTTTGCCTAGCACACGGACATGTATTAGATTTAAGGTACGTGTAGAACACAAAAGTACGGTACTCATCCTACCCTACATTTATCTTTTTTCTTTGGTCAGGGGTAACAGCAGTACCTTGGGGAGATAATTCGCGACCCGTGTATGGGATTCGCCAGATTGGAGTTGGCACTGGCATGCCCAGTTAGAACTGGTGCCACGCTATTGCCAGCCCCCAGCTAGGGATACCCACTAAAACTGGGTAATTAGGATTCCCGGCTCCGCGTGCCCTGGCAGGCGTGGTCGCTCACTAGGCCTCTTCCAATGCCAGGGGACTAGGGCCCCGGCTACAACTAGGTCTTTTCCATGCTTGGGGCGGTCTGTAACGCGCCCCACGAGAAGAGAGATTTATCTAAACCAACTTCCCAACCAAATACTTCCAACCATTAATCAAGCATCCCCAACCATTCCCAACAGCTCCATATCCAAACTACCTCCAACCCAAACTTATCCTACCCAGTACCAACTACGCTAAATATGTACTTTTGAATATATATTATTAGTAGCAATAAGTAAAATATTAATTTATCCTCTAGCAGAGTCTAGCAATAAGAAAAGCCCTGTAGCCCTGTGTGTGTTTCACAAATCGTTTCATATTAGTCTCACGGTAAAAATGGCTTATCAAAAACAATTTGGTTTAACCGATTTTAGTCAGTTCGATGCCCGGGTGAAGCAAGAGAATTTTCTAAAATCTTTGAATGCAGTTTTAGAGAAATGTTTCCTTGGAGTAAAATTTGCTATCTCTATTATTTAGAGTATTTTCCCTCCAGGTGGTATTAAAAATTTCCATCCTGTATATGTAGGTACTTAATATAATTATTACAAAATTATAAAAGAATCATAATTATAATAATTATTCGAAAAAAGTGAAAACATTTGTAATTGCACAGAATCATTGGAACATGTTGTGTTTTTGGTTTCTTATTTCTCAAAAACATGAGTGATTATAAGACTACCCCACTTAGCAACTCGAAACAATGGGGAGGTGGGCGGGGTGCAAAAAGAAACAAAAAAGCCACGGCCGGGGGTTGTTTGAATAGAACATCACTTAAAATGGAGATCAAAAGATCCGTGTTTGGCATGACGCGGGCTCGACAACTGGGGCCAGGGTCCAAGCCCTGGGGTCCCAGTGCTAATAGCCTGTTACTCGACTTGATTTACACAGAGAAATAAATAATGAATTTGAATAAAATATGTGGGAGTCAACAACGTCCAATTTGGTTACGGGCTTGTTTTAAGTACATTTTGTATGGTTTCTTGTTTATAGAGTAAATGCCACTATGCTGGTAATGTAACTTATTCCCATAAGTTCAGTCGACTTGCCGAAAGCATGGTGCTATTTGCTCAATTTATACACGGTGTACAGCGTAGTAGCTTAAATGATGACGGTTCGAATCCCAGCCGGAAAGTATTCCCCACAGTGTTGAGGGAAAACATCGACACACACCGTGCGTAGCGAGATAAAGGATCTGTTAACGCTGCTTTATGCCGGGTTCCTATATTTGACTATTCGTTACAAATGCTTTTCACCAGGTGAGCCCTCTACCTGTCTGCTGAACTCATGCAATAGAAAACAAAATAAAAAGGTTCGCTCGGAACCAGAGCCGAGGTGCACAGCCTTCGAGCGTCTGCCACGAAAGGTGCGACATGACTCGAGTCACGTTAACATTTGCCGCCTCTTTGACTCTTCGCGTTTATAAATATTCATCAGACACGGCCGGCCCTCACCTGACTCGGCCATTTTGAATAATGGTATTAAGCATGAATAAGAAATTGCCGAAAATCTCTCGGCCGACCTGTTGGCATTTGAAACTGGCGTCGGAATCACGGAGCAGGGAACTAAGAGGAAATTTATTAGGCCCAAATTAATCCCGCTTCTATTTTTGAGGGGTGCCTCTGAATTAGAGAGGCGGTGCTCTAAAGCTGCTCGCGTTGTGCGAAGAATTATTCAAAATGAATGAACGAGTGTGGAATATGAACATGTCGGAATTGCAAAGGTTTGCCCGCGGCCCGAATAACGCGGCTTACGATTTCCTCGGCTTATTCAACGGACATATCTATATACATCAACGTTTCTTCGTCACATTTATACATATGTAATGCCGGGGTTACATTAGCAAGCAGGAAAGTGGACAGTGAGAGTATGTAATCGCATCATGTTATTTGATACTCGCTCTTACCTTAGCTTAGTGGTTAGCGCTCTCGCGTCCCAAGCCAAGGGCGCGGGTTTGAATTCTGGTCACAAAACGAATACCACACACAATTACCACTTTCTAAGGAAGAAGAATATCTTCATGATTTAAGATAACCTATGGTTTAGACACCTTGGACAACTGGCCAGATAACCTGTTAAATCTTGTATGGGCGGAACGTTTATGGTTTGTTATTATTATATACTCGCGCTGCCCACTTTCTTCGCCACTCTCTTGCTTGCTGCCGTGGAAGTGCGTATAATGTTAATTAGGCGTTACTGTATACGTATAGATCAAACCAAAATCCAAAGTTCTTTTGTGTTCCAAATAAATTTACACTTTTTTGTATTTCAACAAATAAATGATTAATTAAAAGTTTTTATTAAGTTGAAGTAATGACAACGTAATTGATTGAGAGTGGTACTTTTCCAACTTAAATTCAATACACCACTATTAAGTGAGTGAAGAGGAAATTAAATTTCAGTTATTATGCAAGTTTATTAAATAGAATTGTAATCTAAACCATGAATAATACAGTGTTTTACAGTGTGTTTATTTTAAGACGTATCGCCTTGTGTGTAGGCAAATCGACTCTCGCCGAGCACTTGAATTACAATTGTATAATACAGTGAAAAAACGATTATAATGAACTTCAATATAACGATTATCTCGATTTAAGAAATTTTTAAAAATCTCTTGGAACCTGCCGAACGTTTCATACAAAATATACGTTTAACATTATGAATACGCTCAATAAAAATCTTATTATAACGATTTAACTTTTTATTTTAAGTTTCTCTTAACCTTGATAAAACGAATCTTAGACAAAACTAACCTCTATATAACACACCTCATTGTAACAATTTTTTGGTATAAGGAATATTTTCTAATCTCCTTCAGATTTGTTTTTCTTAAATTCAAATTCGTTATATCATATTACACAATAACATAACAGTCGATGGATAGATCGAGATATTCATCCAAGTCTCTTTTCAACATTTTATCCGAAGCCTCTTCGTTTTTTGTCTAAAAAAGCATCCTCAAATGGAAGAGAGCTTTGAAAAGATGCGTAAGTGAAAAAAATGAAAGGGCCCATCTATTTCACTTAACGGTGATTCAACGAGCGGCGCCACGGACGACACTTTATTTATTTATATTTGTTAGTTCCCTCCCTCCAGGCCCCCACCGCTCATGAGCCCCGGAGTAATGTACAGTCATCGCGTTTCGGACATGACTTGCGTCTCTTGCGTTGGCCACATTTGCCACTGAAACGCTTTCATATTTTTGCCAGAATACAATATTATGGCTACACGTGTCTTGGTGTTGTGACACTTTTGTTCACCTTGTTCGAACTAGCCATTTGTGAGTTGCTGGCAGTTGCTATAAGTTCTACTAAGGATTTACTTTTCTCTAGTTTATTTTGAGAGAAAGCAAAACTATTCCTCTATGTTAAACATTACAGTTATGTCCGTTTTTAGCCTTGAGACTACGCATATACCGTGCTTTTCTGTGAAAGCATAAACAAGAATTTAATAGACAGAGGAACAGAGTTACTTTCGCATTTGTAATATTAATAGTAAGCACGAATACGAAGTATATTAGTCTTTTTGTTTGTTATGCTTTTACGAAGAATCCAATAGACCGATTTGGCTATTTGGTCATTTTGGTTATTTGGTCGTTTAGGTAGTTTCGTTAGCTTTGGTAGTTGTGGTAATTTTGGTAGTTTCGGTTGTTTCGGTAGTTGTGGTTGTTGTGGTAGTTTTTGTAGTTTACAGAGAGAAAGACAGGAGATATATAAATGAAACTAAAACAGGTTGGAATAGGCGATAAAAGTTTTTATAAGAGACCAATCAATCATTTCTCAAGTTTAGAATCTATAAAAAAAAATGCAATATTAACTCGATCTGTCTGTCTGTCGAAAATGGACATAGATACTTTTCATCCCGGAAGATGGGATACATTGCGATATAAAATGAAGTCAATCTTCCGAGGGTAAATAGCACCGACATAAAAATATAATACAATGTAACCTGTATTAACGCCTGCTCTTAAAAATGAGGTGCGCACTAGAGTTTGACTCGCAGCGCAGTCGCGGGGTAAGTCTAGTATTAAATAAATGATTATTTTACAGTTAAAGTCTTTTGCTTACTTCCATTACTGATCCGTAGTAATTTTAGTAAAAACGGAAGTGTTACGTTTTCGTCATGTGACGTCACTGTCACATCTTTGTAGCATACTAGTGATTGTTTTCAAAAACTGTGAACCTTTCACAGTTCGTGGACTGACACGCATTCGCTTGAAAAACCGATTTGATTGTTATTCCTGTTACTCCATCTAAAATTACGCAACTTAAACTTCCATTCGCTCCAAGTTACGATAGCTTAGTAGTGGTAGCGGTAGTGACTTGATAGCTTATTATTATAGTAATAAAGCTGCTTTATTTCTTTGTTCTACAAACATTTGAGCAAATATTACGGTATTTCATAGATATTATTATCCGATAAGTGGGTACAACATTGGCTTTACAAACAGTTTTTGGGTAAAAGGGATAACAAGATTACGTATTGTGTTCTGTCAGTTTCGTGAATCATATTCCTTTGTTGCTCCATTTTTTTAAAAATATGAGAAATTCGCCTCACATTTAGAGACGAAATTCTTGCATTTCCATAGTGTAGAAAACATCTTAATTACCTTAATATATTTTGTTACATTATGCTAAGAAATACGCCACGTAGTGTACGCATGCTACGCTTTGTGCTACGACAGGCAACGTAGAAGGGCGCGTTCGTATTGCGAGTACTAGTATTTGTTCGTGACTGCGTTCAGTTACGCGTGAAAGTGCAAGATCTTTGTACAGCAAATTATTCGATTTTTTGTTGTTTATAACAATGGACTTCTAACACAAAAATTGGTGAAGAAACTGACAACAATATTTGGACCTTGTATTCTAGAAAAGTCTTCCGGTATAAGTATGAAACAGTTAGTTTTCATACTAACCTCGAATTTGATATTTCCTAGGATAAATTCCGTGCTCTTTCTAGGTTAAAACATGTCATAGATAAACAATCCTGAGAAACCATAGATAGTTCTGTAACAATTTAGATCTTTTATTTTATTTTAGAATTTGTTCACTTTACAACGCTTCCAGGAACATTTCCATCGGTGTTTTGGTACATAAAGTATCGCAAATTTTAAGTCAGAAAATTTGTTACTTATTACGTTAAAGCGTGGTGTTTCAAATTCACCGATTTTCAAATCTAATGTGCATATTGTTTCACGTACCATGTGCATCGGGGTAACTGATGTGTCAAACCCGCCAATCCGCTTTGGAAAAACGAGGCGGGTATGTTATCCGTCCCTCCTACGAATGGCAGGCACGAGCCCAGCTATGGGACGTTTATAAGCTGTTTATTATTATTATATTAATGGTACAAAATTGACATATGAAGACGATATTAAATTCATAAAAGACTTAAAAATATATTGTCAACTACGACAAATTATTTATAGATCATTTTTAATTGCTTGTGAAATTAAATCGATCCGCTTCTCACAATACTATTGCTATACCCTATTAAGGTTATTATGAACTACCAAAAACATTGTTTCATAATTACGTGCAAATTCAACCAGAAGTAAGATAAATGGATGGACAGTAAAACAAGGTACCCGTGCATTTATGTATTCCGCGTTGAGTGAACTAACTGACCAGCGTGTGGCTCCGGCCTGCTACCGGGCTCTCCATCTGGGCTATTAGGGGCGGGCGTATCGAATGGTTTGCGCCATATCTCTCGCCGCGCTCCCTTTTAACTTCGAGAGATTTATATTAGAGCCGCAATGGAAATAAATTTGATTTTGTGCCGCGCCCTCGGTGCGGCTTGAAGTTTTAATGTGGGTCGTACACAGAGGATTTTTGTATAAAATTTAATAATCTTTACGTATATTATACAATTTAATCCATTATGGTATATTCTGGATTATTTTTGTATTATGTAAGGAATATAAATAATATTAATATATTTACTAAATAAATGTGTGTTATGTTTTAGAATT
The DNA here is from genome assembly GCA_039645545.1 of Dendrolimus houi. Taxonomy (NCBI): domain Eukaryota; kingdom Metazoa; phylum Arthropoda; class Insecta; order Lepidoptera; family Lasiocampidae; genus Dendrolimus; species Dendrolimus houi. The sequence continues at coordinate 217,150 of CM077131.1, forward strand.
AGAAATTACGAATATGATTTAAAAGTAATAATAAATTTTTATTATCAGACATTTAAGGGGCTTTTTTTATTGGTAGTTTGTAATTGTGAAAGTCGTGTTACGAGTTGCAGGACTCGAATTAAAATATCGTTGGAATTATTATAGAGTTTATTAGAACTATACAAACACGTATAACACAGGTACAAATATAACCGAACACAACAAGTCCAAACGTAATGCAGAAGGTCGTAATTCAATAACACGCTCAAAGTTCGTCACTAAATAGATTACCGAATGTACACAAGTCTTGCTTCGCTCGTGGTTATCGCTCGACTGCCGCGTCCCTCAATCGGGGCATTGCTTTATACTGCACAGATGCAATATGTCTGCCCGGCTGCGTGGATCGAATTTCCTAGAATCAGTTTGTACTTTAAACCCGACACACCTGGCTAATGACTGCCATAAAAGATTAAAATACATAATGGGCTGTTTTCTAATCACAAATTTTAAACACAAAGTAAACCAAAGAAGTCCAAATGCCGAAAGGTAATAAAATGTGTTTTTACAGGTATGCAGGTGTGAATTAGTTTTTGTCAGCGTCTAGGTCGTAACAATAGTAAGGTTTATTTGTACGCGTGATCACAGAAGTATTCTTAACGATTCATAGGAAAAACAGATCTAGGCAGCAGTGATAAGTTCTGATTGGAAAAATTCTCACTTACATAAATAAACGTCACAGCAAATGAAACAGCGCGAAATGTCAGTATAATTTTACTGTCGGAATGCAGACCCAAATTTTGTTTTATCTCTATCTTACCAACGTCAATTTGTAAACTTTAAACTTTTCATTTCACTTTCAATTAAAACTTGGTTATGATTTTAAGGACAACCTAACGGAAAAGTTTTCCAGCAATATCCTTTGCAAATTGATGTCTCGAAAACATTTAAATATTCATTAAAACTAGTAGTAGTCGTTGGTAGCGATTCCGAAAGTTTCCAAGTGATTCCGAACATCTCCGAGCGATTCCGAACAGTCCCGAGTATGGCCGAAGCGGGCCATGTTTGCGATACTCCACTTAATAAAACACCCCCATCAGGCCCATAACGAGTTGTGCACACTCGATCTCGCTTCAATAACTACCCGGCTCTGTTTGCGTGCCGTGTGCCATTCACATAAGGATTTCGCTTTAAATTAGTACCTAATCCCAGACTTCGTACCCAGAGACCTACCCGCTCGTTATACATTCATGTGTGCGCAGCACTTTCCAATTTTTCACATAAAAGTTTGCATTTGGGAGGTTTTTAAAATGTCAGCGACGTGACAGCCTAAACAAACGAATCCCGCGAAATAAAACAACGGCGGCATTTTGAAACAGAAAAGCACGCTTTATTTATTTCAGCTTTTTCATTTGTATTTATTTAAAGCATTTTACGTTGTTTTTAATTCTAATCCGGATTTGTTTTAAAGCCAAATTAAATCGTACCTCTTTTTTATACTTGGGTTTTAGTTTTGAATAATTTATACTAGAGGAGACGGAAGATTAATGAGATCTATTTGTGAAAATAATTGTGTTTCTACACTACACAAGGAATACTGTACGTTTAGCTGTTGACTCTTAATATGTAAAACAGTAAGTGTATAACTTGAGGAGTAAACTTGTGATGAGATAATTTCGCCGATACTTAATTGCAACCTTACAATTCGTTGTACTTTAACAACTGATTCAACAACACTATGAAATAACTAAACGTATCGGAGGTGTGGCTGTAATGAGTGCTGTACACGCACTAAACATAATCTGTATTTTTAAATTATTGCATGTAAATGATGATTTTAGTAATAAGCCGCACTGTATGTGTCAATTAGAAACTTATCTATTTGAGTTAATAATACGTGTAGTCTAGCCATAAGAGACTGCCTATAGTTAGGGCGTGCGACTGACCTTTGATGAGGTGCGCGGCGAGCACGAGCAGAGCGGTGAACGCGTGCAGCCGCCACGCGCACGCGCACATCCTGCGCCCCCCGCCGCCGCACCGCGCTGCAACCAAAAAACGACCACGCTTTAACAACACTGACCACCAACCATATGGTCTTGTCCACATTTCCACTAAGAAAACATGTAATCTAAAATACCCCATCTCAAAAACAACTCAATGGATATTTAATAAAACTACGTCTTAACGGTTTTATTTGATTTTTATCATTCCGACGTTTCGGCTACTTTTCAGTAGCCGTGATCACGGAAGACAAAGATGTCAGGTGTCAACTTGTTAATTTTAAATACTCTATGGGAGCCTAATCTAATTTACCACCGCTTCGCAACATGTCGTGGCTTGAAGAGAAGAAGCGGCGCAAGAAACTCTTCAGCAAACTTGCCTAGCTCTAATAATTTGATATAATATTAAAATGGGTGGAAGGAAAAATAAAAGAAAATATCAATCAAGTTGGTTTGTGTTCCGTTGCACGCAGAAAGAACTCGGTGTCCTGAGGTCTGGCAGTTGGTTTTTGTTGGCTTTGGGTCTTAATAGTTTTGATGATCGGATCCCAAACAGGTGGATATGGTTACAATTTTCGTGGAAACTATTTTTCAAGCTCTACTATCTATTATATATTCAAAAGTTACAAAGGAGAGGCGTCAATGTCCACGACTTTGGACGCTACGTAATATCTCGTTGTTAAGAGACAGTCGTGTTTATTCAAGATCTGACTAACAGTGTTCCACACGACTAATCGTGTTTTTGCGCCATTTTCCCTGTCTAATTTTGTAGCGCCATATATTGTACAAATTCGGTAGTATTTGAAAAAATGACTGTGGGATACAAAGACAAACACACACATTGAACGTTTCCATGTTAAATAAGCTACGGAATGGATCATTTTGAAGACCATCCCAGATACCCAGACCATAGTATATAATGGAAGATTCGTTTAGGAAATTTGCTTCGTCGGGAACCAAACCTAGGACCTTTGTGATGTAGGGCGCTTAACCAGCAAAGCCACATAAAATTAAATAACAATACTAGTTATAAGTTTTTACGAATACTCTGAGGTAGACAATTAAGATTTGCAGATTGCTTTATGAGCAAATAACACGTGACCAAATGCATTAAATTCCTAGTATTTGGTCTGTAGTTAAGAATAATACTCAATTTTATGTCAACAAATTTAAAACTCATTTGGATGCAAATGATTTTTCACTTATGATATAATGAACTGCATATATTTCAATAGCCTCCTTAATTTATGTGTTGAATCTCATTTACTTATGAACGTCATATACTGCATTCCACTAGTCGCTCACAACGCTCAAAATGCTCCTTCGGCCGTTTTACATAACGACCACGAACTTTAAGGTTGAGGCGAAAACGTCGCTAACGGCCGGTTCCCAGCGGCGTAGCGTGGCTGACGGCCGCCCGGGGCGGAAGATAATTTTGCCGCCCTTTTATTTAGGCATTTCAACTTAATGCATACTATATCTATACTTCTATACTTAGTAATATTATAAAGAGGTAAAGTTTGTGTTTGTGACGTTGTAGGGGGTAATCTCTGGATTTACGGAACCGATTTCGAAAATTCTTTTTGTGTTGGAAACCCAGATATTGAGGAATGTCATAGGCTATATAACATCACGCTAGGACTAATAGGAGCGGAGTGGTAATGAAAAATTTTGTGCTCTTTTCAATAGGTTCGAATTTGTAGCTGCGATAAAAATATGAAATGGTTCAAATATTTATATTATTTATTGTGAAATTTTGCCGCCCCCTAAAAAGTGCTGGCTGGGGCGGGCCGCCCCTGCCGCCCCCACTACGCTACGCCACTGGCGGTTACTATATTTTGCTAACCGTTTATTTGCCTTACTATCGGGTAAAGTTTGTCTTAAGCTCCATACAAGTAATGTTCATAATTTTCGCTCACGCAGCGCTCATAACGACTCATTGCAGAAGGTGGGTTGAAATGAACGTTGACCGACTGACTGACTGACTGACTGACTGACTGGCAGAGGCACGATTCTCAAGACAACCATACATCACCAATGACATTTTTACATTTTATTCGTGGCGTCAATGCTCTATAATCAATACCACTTGTGTTTACGATTCTATTGCTTGCTAGCAAGTGGAACTGGAAAAATTACAATCGTTAGCGTGGCTGTTCTGAGTGCGCAGCGGAACGCGCTCATAGAGTACCATAGAGCAGACGACTTTCCGCTGAACAAATCAAATTTTAAAACTGCAATAAACGTCAGATTTGAAGTCCAAGTCATAAAGTTTTAACGATCTTAAATTCGTTTGTCAGTCTTGTCGCGCTGTCACTTTGAATTAGTGCCGATTTGGAGAATTCACTGCAAGAATAAAATATTTTATAATGTTTCATGTAAAATGTGGTGAAAATCGTCTATTTTTAAATCCCAATGGAGCTTAAAAGATCAGACAGAGAAAAGATAGTCTTGACGTGATAGTGCAGTACGTGCTAAAATATTTTCCTAAGAAAATGGATTGAATTATTGTTCACCAAAACATAAATTACAAAAACGCAAAACAAGACAATAGTTACTTGGTAAAACAAGAGGCGGCCTTATCGCTAAAAGCGACCTCTTCCAGGCAACCTGACTCAAAAGTCTCAAAAGAAACTCTTAAATTATCTGTAATTATTATGCAACAAAGAAAAGTAAAAAAAAAATATGACACATGAGCAGCAGATTACAGTCTAAAGTAATTTAAACTAGCAAATACATTATTGCATAAGACTAAAATAACATTGTATCTAGACACGTTTCTTCTAGATCATTTTGATATCAATTTATTTTTGCAATTACTTACATTATTTAATGCTGTTAAAATACCATAAATCAACATTAGACGGTTCATTTATGTCTTTAAATTTGCGTGAAGCAACCAACGTTATCCACATTCCCACAAACTTGAACATTCAATGTCATTGAATACCGTCGAGTCCTTTCAACGAAATTGATTCATTCAAGCTGCTACTCAGATATCCAGTAGACGAATTTTAAGTGGGTGGGCGGAGTGGGTAGTGTACAATGTACACACACACACTCTTTCTGCAAACTCTATGGTCCGGAGTTCTTGAAATATTTTTTTTTGGTAAATCTAACCTTGGAGGAATGCCACTCCGGTTCAAAGGAAGATCTTCCAGCGAGGCTAGTGTTGTTCCTCGCAGATTTAGGTCAGTCCGTATTCTCTGTACGTTTCGGGAAACATTTGCGACCTCTATTATTGTACAGCGCTATCTATTGGCTTGTAAGTGTTCCACAACAACCACATCTATTTTTTTACTAATATTATTGTGATGGGTGCTTAAAGGTCACGTCTCTATGCAGCAGACTTGCACTGTTTCGTCTCTATGGGCCGTCATTTTGAATATTTTCATTGTTACTCTTGTAGTATGTGAATGTGCTCTGTTATGTTTTTTCTTGATTGACGACTTATAACTTACTAAGTACAACCCCATTACTTACTTCAAATTCATGTATCGAATATATATTTATCTACATTCATTGACATCACCCATGACACAAACGTAACTTGCTTAGCTTATGAATATATGCATATAGTGAATGAATTCTACCGTAGTTTTACCAGAGCACTAAAGACTAAAAGAGATCCATGGATCTCATGGCCATGGGCAGCGGTAGTTGCTTACCATCATATGGACCGTTTGCCAGTTGGCCTACAAGCAACGCAAAAAAATACAACATGCTCGATTATTATGTAAAAAAGCTTTACTTCAATTCAATAAAAGTCATGACTCCGATGGCAAAGGTGTATAAGCCTATTGAAATGGCCACCAAATAAACACTTCCGAAAAAAGCGTAAACATTTTCGTGTGGCACTAGCCCCCCGCCGCGGCGCCGCCCGCCTTCCGTGACTGGAGGCAATAAAACCTCGATTAATATCAAAAACCTATCGTAATGTCTACACAGAGGGAGCCCTCGATAAATAACAATGCTAAAAGGGAAATTATGAAGTATATTATTAACAAACTTCTACTCAGTTCTAAGTGTTGGATTTAGGTGATTCACTTCATTACGAATTGGAAAAATTTGTGTCGTTTAACAATATTGTATTACACAAAACTTGATTAAGTTTTGTGTAATACAATATTGCTGTGCATGTTTAGTCTATGGCGAGTGGTGCTTGCAATGTCGTCCTTGAATGGTTCAGAACTTATGTATTTTTTGTTAATGTGTATTATAGATGTAAGGGTACGTTGTGGATCAAAATAGGATGTAGTAATAAGAGTTCAAAAAGGAGTGTTAAGGTGGTTTGGGCATGTAGAGAGAATGTATGAAAGTACACCCACAAAACGAGTGTATGAGAGAAGTATCAATGGTAGAGTCGACGTGACTGACATATGCCATGATCAAATTGAAAATAATTGCCAGGTGGTAGGGTATTTGCCCGACTGGATGGCTACCACACCTGGTCTAGAGTATGCCGCCGTAACAACCTTGTGTTGTGTTCCGGCATTAGTGACCAGGTTCCAGTCTCCCTTAAGAGAGCAGCAGCGCATTTGTATCACCTTTGGTGTTGCAAATGTCTATAGGCGATGGTAACCGCTTTCCATCAAGTGGAACGTCTGCCTGTCTGCTGAACACATGCAATTAAAAAAAAAAAATGAGAAGAGGTCCTAGGTATAAAGCACCTCAAACAAATATTATATATTAATGAAACATGAAGCCAAAAGTGTTTGCAAAGGGCTATTTACACGGAGAGAGTTTCTTGCCTCCAAGATACGATTGTCGAAAGCCAGAAAAAGATATTATCATATAAACCAAGCATACAACATCGAACGTGGAAAGGCGATTATCGCCTGGACATTGAATATTGGCGTCTCTGTGTAAACAAAATACAAAACACCGTGCTCATCACCGAGCTCGAAAGGCAAGTGTCGCGTTCAATTCGGCTTAAATTGATTTGTACGATGCTCGCATAATCTTGAGAAAATGTCACACGAGTTCTAGTTTAGACAAGTCGAGAAATCGTAGGCAAATATCTCAATGCGATTTGCCACGTAGTGTAAACAAAACTCTTGGCGATAATTACCTTACGATTATCGTATGACATTGGTTCAATATAAACATGTCCATTGCGATTATTACCTGAAGAATATCTCCTACGAAAATAGTATACAACTTTTCGCCCCAAATCGTGCGATAAACTCTCTGCATGTAAATGGCCCTTTAGGGGAAACAGGCGTGACAGTACTTATATGTTTCCAAGAACTAGAAAGATTGTATACAAATCTATTTTGTTTGGAAACAATATCAATTACGGAAACGTGTCTTTCTGCAATTGGTGTGTATTGCTTAGATCTTTTTGATATGTATATTTTGAAGATTCATAGCAGCTATAGCTTAATGGTTAACGAATTTGATTCCAGACTCAAATGACGCAGGTTGAATGAAATCCCGGCCGAAAAAACATGCACCTCATATACAGTTATCTGACCTGATGTGCATATTTTTAAATTGTATAAGCACAGCAGACAGGCACATTGCCTATCAGATAAAAAGCCCTTACCGTCGCCTAAGTTCACTGGCAAAACCATATGCGAAAGAAAGAAAGAAAAGATTTATTCTCGCAATGTATTTATTTATACACAGAAAATAGAAAAAACGTTACACATGTAAAGAATGAAGATATAATTTAAAAAAAATGTAAATTAGTACAACATACAGGTGCTGTAGGCCCGAAAGGGCGACTGGAACCTGGCCAGTAAACCGGAACACCACTCAACGTTGTTATGGTGGCATACCCTAGACCAGAGGCGGTAGCCATCGCGATGGATATTGTTACAATTGCCACGTGATGACGGTAAAGTAAATCATAGTGATGAAGCCTCCACAACCGATGTGTGAAACCTGCCAATCCGCCTTGGACAAGCGACAAGATATTCGATAAACCATAAAAATCTTATACCACTAATTAGTTAAATTTCAACATCTCAGAAAATATTGATGTAAGCAATTAGGTCTATGAGACTTTTTATGCAGAAAATTAAATTTCCAACAAATTTGCTATTTACATTTTTTTTCTAAAGTCCATTGATAACATAACAGCAAAAATACTAGTTGAAAATCAATTGCAGTGACATGTACCAACTAACCATTATAAGTCACACTTTCGCCGCAATAGACACTATTGTACAATTGTTTAATTTTGAGTAAATCGCAACTAATCCCGATGCGACAGCATAAAATGCGGCTGGGTTACAGAAATTTAAAAAAATCGAAATTACTTAAACTTAATATTGTTACATGCCGTCAAAGATAAGCCGCACAGCTGCCTATTGTAAGCGCACCTTATTGTCCTCTCGGATTTGGGAATCCTTTGTGTTTGAATTTGCAATGAAGAAAAACATGCTATTGTTCTTCTACTTGTTTTATAACCATCATTAGCGTCGAACTAATCCTTATTGTTATTGTTTTCGACTTTGTCAGCCGTTCGTAGGTGTGCAAATTAGTATTTCTTAGAAACTCAGTGTGCGCGGCCCATTTCTTTGTCCTGTGTAGTTAGTATAAGACGATGCCCGAATGGAGGGGCGGGCAGTCAAGCGAAGACTACGAGACGAGTAAGACGTTCTCTAGTACTCTCGATTAGCGATATAAATGACGGACTTTGTGCGTTCGAATTGCATTGAATCGTGCAGTGTGAACTGGTTGCATCCAGTTTTATTTGTATTTGTTTTATACGTGTTTGTACAGTTCTAATAAATTCTATAGTAGTTCCAACGGCATTTTCAATTTGAGTCCTGTAGCTCGTAACAATATTAAGGGCTGTAACTTCCAGAGAATTTTGACGGCCTCTATGATTGAGCGGGCTAAGCCTTTGCCGGCTTACCTCACTGCAATGCAGAGGCTCCGGGTTCGATTCCTGGTATAGTAAATTTCGGAAACGTATTTTCTTCGTTATTTACTATGATTTGGGTGTCTGGAATTGGCCCCAGAGTAGGCCGTTGTATATTACCCATAAAACAAGCGCAACTTGCTTAATTTGGGTATATACAGTGTGTGTTTTTGTCTGACGAATTTTTATTTTTATTATTAATAATTATTTTTCCGACACATACAAAAAAAATCGGATGGGACCGCAAAAAATAGTCAAAAAAATTAACCCATATAGCAGTCATGGGTAGAAAAATTTACAACCCTTATACCATGACGTATGTCTGGCTAACTTAGAGTCTAAGCCAATAACTGTCCTAAACGTGGACCTTCAATGCAAGGACCTTGTAAATAATTATCTACCCTTTTTGGTGACATTATTTTTATCGTAATATGTAACCATTTTGACGTAAAAAATAATGGCACCAACAGACGATATGTTTTCCTTCCATACTCCTCTATTCTGACATACGTATGTCCTCTGTCACACCACAAAATACCATCCATCTTTTTCCAATTTCCCTTTACATTTGTACCCGTCCTAAACACAAAGTAAACTGATACAAACACCGTAGTGGATTGTAAGTTGAACTAATGAACAGAGTGTCGTGCGTATACATGTAATCAATTTGGAGTCGTGGCCGCCATGAATAATTCGTGTTTACTGTGATGTAAAACAGTATATAAAATATTCAGGCGTACTAATAGCACTGAAATAACATTATCAAGGGCGGGCTAATGGCCCTGTTTCGGTCATTTTTTGCCACCGGCTTGTTTATCGTGATCTTAGATCAATAAATCGGGTGTATACCCTCGCTGTGGGTTGGTCCTTACCTTCGGCGTTTTGTGAACTACCCTAGAAATGAGCTGGTTTTCTGTAACAGTTCATTTTCGTAACGGTGGGGTTTTACCTGGGATAATGTTACAGATATAGGCCGTTTCACGCGGATGGGGTGATGAGCGCAATATGTTATTTGTGATGCGATTTTGTTTTTAATCGTTAATGACGTTACATATTGACAGATGATGTATGTATATACACTCATGTGGATATTCGATAACGGCGTTAATTTTAACGCCTTAAATAAAACGCGTTCGGCCACAGTCAATATCCTTAACATTATGACACATTATTCGCAGCATAACGAAACTACTGATACGCGTTGAGTTTTTGAAGAGCTAAGTTTTGTTGCGTAGTTTTATTTTTTAACAATGCACAATGACAAAGTAGCTCATATCTCTCTCTTTTCTTTCATTATATCCCATTTTTTGTTATTTTTTATTGCAGGAGTTCAGCAGACAAGCAGACGGCCCACTTGATGGAAAGCGGTTACCGTCGCCTATGGACATTTGCAACACTCAAAGGTGCTACAAATGCGCTGCTGCTCTCTTAAGGGAGACTAGAACCTGGTCACTAATGCCGGAACACAACACAAGGCTGTTATGGCGCCATACTCTAGACCAGAGGTGGTCGCCATCCAGTCGGGCAAATGCCCTACCACCTGGCTGTGGGTTGTTTTGTCGCCTCTTACGACAGGCCGCCCCAACGCAGGATATTGTATTCTTTCTCCGTTCCTGCACGGATATAAAATTAATCGGGGTTGGCACAATATGTCTTTCTTTCCCTTCCACAAACTAGCTGCTAAATTGCTTAAAATAAGCTAAAATTCGCATAATAAATAACAAGAAAATAATTAGTATAACATTTAGATTACACTTTGAATAACCAGTCATTATAAATACAAGAACACAATAGATATGTATATATGCAATCATTATGAAGTAATTGAGAAACACTAATTCGTCTATTCGTACAACAAACCTAACTGACGTCCGCCTCGTTCGGGATTCGAGCGACAAGTGTTGCTACCACCACTCCGACACGTCACTCGATTGCTGTCATCGCTGGACTGCCCTCCTTCTCGAAAATTATTTGTAAAAATTGATTAAATATGCTTTCTAGGATATTGATTGTTTCTAACGGACAATTGCGTAAACCTTTTTTCTTTCATAAACTGAAAGCCCACAAATGGAAACAGACGAGAAGCACGTAGCAGTTACGTTTTTTACTGAGCGAGTCTCATTCCCTAGGGGAGCGAATTATCAAATCAATTGAGGTACTTTTTATAATCTGACTTACTTAGCGTACCTATTATAATTAACGCCCTAAGTAAGTACAAGTAAAAAGAATCAAATAGCGCATTAATTATTCTTTGAAAAGTAATTAAAATCATTTCTATCATGATATTTTAAAAGGTAGATAATAAGATGTTATTTTAACCCCATTTATATGCGAAAGATTTAGAATTTATTCCAAGATGTGTCCGCATCCCTATTCTCCTTCCATGGGTACCATGTGTGGGAGGCCGAACTTCGGAAAAATGCATTGCACCATATCAGCACTTTCATTTCACTTTCAACCTCTAAACACAATGTCAATCATCAACTTACTTCACGTTAACCTTTGCCGGTACACAAATCGCGCTCGAATCGTCCCGTCGCCATCTTTAAACAGCGAACGTTCGCGGGAACAAGGCTTTCATAACAACACAACTACTCATTTTCACAACTGTCAAAGCTATACATCGTATGTAATTACTTACATAGTTTCATATTGTTACGAACTACAGGACTCGAATTCAAAATGCCGTTGGAACTACTATAGAATTTATTAGAATTGTACAAACACGTATAAGAGAAGTACGATTCAATACAATTCGATCGCGCAAAGTCCGTCGTCTATATCGCTAATCGAGAATACTAGAAAACGTCTCACTCGCTTCGTAGTCGTCGCTTGACTGCCCACCCCTCCATTCGGGCATTGTCTTATATCAACTACACAGTACAAAAAAATCGGCCGCGCGCACTGAGTTTCCGAGTAATAGTAATTTGCACACCTGCGAACGGCTAACAAAGTAGAAAATAATAACAATAAGGATTAGTTCAACGCTAATAATGGTTATAAAACAAGTAGAAAAACAATAGCATGTTTTTCTTAATTGCAAATTCAAAACACAAAGAATTCCCTAATCCGGGTGGAAGACAATAGACTGCGCTTACCATAGGCAGCTGTGCGCTTATCTTTGACGGCATGTAACAATATAATCTATGAAATCATGGCATTATTATATGAGTAGTTACTACAACTGTGGTTTCGTGACGTCTCCTATAAATACATATTAGCTGCCTTATATTATTAGGATGCCAACGCACGTGAAGTGGACACTTGTAACATTCGTAATATGAACCTACTGATATTTGCTCCAAGCCTAAAACAGCGCGTGTCATAAAAGTGAACAGAACTGCAGCAGCCAGCAGCTTGTCAGCGATTGGGCGATAGCGGCGAAGCTGCAAAGCGCCGGCCATAACCCCCCCCCCCCTCCCGCAACGCACGCGAGCTTATTGTTTTCCGATACGACTAATCTATTTACTGCTGGAGGGTATCTCGCACGAACTAGATTGCACACCGTGTCCTCTTTTTACATTAACTTATATTGTTCTGTGTACCTAACGTGCCTTTATTGCCTTTTATTTTGTTAGACACGTGTGGAAGATAGATTTTTAATTCAGTTTTTTTGTTTGACAAAATAAAATAAATTTAAATAAAAAATGCATTCATTAAAATGTACCTAACCTAACCAAATCGTAATTTGCAGTAAACCTGCGAAAAATCGAAATGTGTGCTGGGACACATAGCAGAAGTGAAACTTCAACGGACAAATGGCAAAACGAATCGCAACAAAATTTGAACTTTTTCTTTGAAAGAGTATGCTCCTAAGGTGGTTCATTAACACCAAGTCAAGATCTGATGAGTAAATCCCGGGGACATCGAAAGCAACCTTTGCTAAAGAGCGCCGAGCGCCTACACTCTTCGAAAAGGAAATTTCTATACGCGTGGCTGTAGTAAAATTTGTACAGGCGCTTAAAATATAATTTTTAAAGCTATTCAAGCAACTAAGAGGTAGAAAATATTCTTTTAAAAAAAAAACAAAACCGGCTTCTAACTAAAAAAACAAAAATAAATATTTTCTACGATGTCACTGATGTACTTGTAGCAATTGGCGAAGTGGACTGTACTTGTGGTTAAGAAGTAAATGTCTGTGCGTGAGACCGAAAGCAGGTATGATTGGATGACACTCGTAACTGATCACTCCGTCAGACTACTACATATATCTCCTTGCACCCTTAAGACGTCAGCAGTGAAATGTGGCGTTCTGCCCGTAGGACGTTGCACCAACGTATTGTTAGGATGATGGCTCGCGGTGGGCTCCTTTTGCAAGTGAAACACACCTTTGTTGCTAAAAGGTTTAATTTGGACGTGTTGCCTCAACTGTAGGGAAATTAATTCACGCTGATAATTCTAGGATGGCTACCATCCCTGGTCTAGTAAATGCCGCCATAACAACCTTGCGTGGTGTTCGGACATTAGTGGCCAGGTTCCAGCCCCGTCTACGAGTCCGGCAGCACATTGGTAGCGCCTTTAGTGTTGCAAATGTTTGTAGACGATGGTAACCACTTTGCATAACAGTTGGGCCGTCAGCCTGTCTGCTGTACTTATTGCTGCTCCAGCAATAAGAAATAAAATGTACACCTTCAACTAGCAGTTAAGCTCACTCGCATTCGTGGATTATAAGAACTATAATACCACTTTGAAAAATGTCTGTTGAACATACAATAGCCTTAATTGTGTTCCGGCTTACCCAGCTTCTTATTTATGCATTTAGAGCAATTCCAGAACATATTCTAGTAGAGGTACAAGATTATTAGAAAAAAATATTAATTAATACACCTAACTTGAATGTAATTGCTGTCTAGCTCTCCGTAGGTGTAAAATCCATTAGAAAATTAATTATGAGCTTATTTTAGGATTTCGTGAAACCAAACAACATTCACGCGATGCCGCCGCCCCCCCCCCCCGACCTTCGGCCCTGGCTGGGAGCACCCATTACTGTTTTAATAAGCATCCCCACACAACTTTACTAATTTGATATTACTAGTAAAGTTATTTTAATTGCCGAATACTACGAATTGTATATTAATTAGCTTTAAATCGATACGCCGCGATCGCCTACTGCGACCTCTTACGAGTTTCCAAAGAACTATTATCAGAATTCTTAAAATGCTTTAATAACTTCATAACTAGTAGTTAAGCTTTTATATTAATAAATAGAACATAACTATGTTCAATCATGTATAATAACCCACTTTTACTATGATTTTATTACTTCTATTATCTACCATCTCTTTTTGACATTTAACTGGTTTTACACTTAATGAGGACAAACTAGAAACATGTAAGTAATTTTATATTGACTATTCTTTATTTATTGTTGTTCTCACTATAAATAATATTAGTTTCTATATTTTTCTTAGGTATAAATATTTAAATGATTATTAGTTATTCCTTCTGTGAAGAACTAACTGAAGACTGTTGGTTGGTATCGACCAGCATTTGCTAAGTTAAGGCCTATTTTGGAGTTAGTTAACTTTTGGCTTTTATTAAACTACTTATGTATAATTTCTAGTTCAAATAACTCTAAAGAAATATTATTTTCTTTCTTTATAACAGCTATATATCCTATAATCTTATACTAATATATAAAGCTGAAGAGTTTGTTTGTTTGATTGAACGCGCTAATCTCAGAAACTACTGGTCTGATTTAAAAAATTTTTCAGTGTTAGATAGCCCATTTATCTAGAAAGGCTATAAGCTATATATTATCACGCTAAGACCAATAGGAGCGGAGCACCAATGAAGAATGTTTCTAAATCGGAGGGTTTTCAAAACAAATTCCACGCGGACGACGTCGCGAGCACAGCTAGTTTACATATATTTTATTTGCATACCAGCGTCATACACTTTAGTTCCTTTCACATAAACCCCAGCCCCGGGCGTTTGGAAGAGTCAAGAGATCGATGTACCGCCATAAGGCCGCCCTTTGTTTCTGCCTTTATACAAAATGCCTTTAAATTATTTACCCTATGTGTAAGTGGTGAACAATAAAGACTTTTATCTATTTATCTGTTTAATTTTAAACACAACTTGCTCGTCTGACAGAAAAAGCATGTGGGATTTTCTACAGCACCTATTTATGTACCATGATTTAAAAATAAATAAATAAAGTTTGTAGTACTTAGATTTATTTATTGACTAGCGGTCCGCCACGGTAGTTTAATTACCTATTAAGCGAATCCAAAATATTTCCCCTCCCCTATGGCCCGTACCCCAGTGACGCCTACATCGCATAAGGTGCTGCCTAGCTAGCCGAGCAGGGTGCGCGGCGACCACGCACATTTATGCTAATACTTACATTTTGAAACTCGTGATATCTTCTGAATAGAATGTCCGAATTGAATAATTCAAAAATTGTTATAAAGGTATTGAAGCAGTGTTGAATACGAAGTAATTTATTTTGATAAGAATGAATGCCAAAATACAAATAAAGAGCCTTTTCTGGCGGCGATATTTCAATATATTGGAGTTTTAGTAAGGATCCCTAATTAAAAAAAAATAGCCTTTGTCACCCGGGGATAGTGTGGGCAAGCCACACAACAGTGAAAGAATTTTTCAAATCGGCTCAGTAGTTTCGGAGCTTATTCAATGCAAGCAAATCTTTCCTCTTTATAATATTAGTATAAATTTTGTCTGACATTATGTAAAACATATGATTAATGAACTTTTTCAATTGGCTGTAGAAATCGTTAAAAGTCAAAACAAATTGATTGATTTATTTACACGAATGCACGTTGCCTATACCCCTTGTTCTTAACCAAGCTTTACGAAACAAAATATTACATCAGTTATGTGTTAGGTGTATGTTATTTATGTATTAATAAACGAACGACTTTGATCGCGTGACTCGTAGATAATTTTAATTGTTGATGAAACGAAATAATTAGGGCTGGACCGTGGTTATCGAGTGGGGCAGAGAGGCGATAAATGAAGCCATTTGTGGCGCAGTTATTAACGAGTATGGAGAACACGAAAGGGGTCAAGGGTCGGGCAAATGGCCTGGTATCGCATTCTTAAAGAATCGTCGTGGCAATTGAGACAATTTAATTGTAACCTTTAACCTTTCTTGTTTGTATGGTACAATTGGATATAACAACGAGATAAGAGTTGATTTTGATTCTGACGTTTCGGCCAATAAAATAACGAAATACTATGTAAAGGACTAATAGGGTTTCGTTATTTATTAATCTTCACCTTTCTTTATTAAGACAACACGGTTCTTTTAAAGAAGATTAAAAGAGCACAAACTGGAGTCATGAGTACTGTCACTCAAGACTTGCTCGTCTACGTGGATTGCAAGTGTGAGGAATACACCGACTGCAGATTCAGATTCGTTTACAGAAGTACAAACGGTAGATGTGCAAGATAGCCATGAGGAAATTGTAATACGATTCTCTCTTGTTTTCTTTCCACGCTTCTCTGTTCTAGCATACGTCGCTGTCTCACCGCAAATCATCATGTTATCCTTCCAACAAGACA
Organism: Dendrolimus houi; assembly: GCA_039645545.1. Classification (NCBI taxonomy): domain Eukaryota; kingdom Metazoa; phylum Arthropoda; class Insecta; order Lepidoptera; family Lasiocampidae; genus Dendrolimus; species Dendrolimus houi. Next base: position 233,530 of record CM077131.1, read on the forward strand.
TCGATATCGTTTTGGTCTACCTCTGTTTAACATGTTTTTCGTCACGTGACTTCCATCCCTTCTCTTATGATGATGATACGATTATAGAAAGAGGATGCGCTAGAGAATTAAGAGTAAATCGATTGTTGGTTACAATCTTTGCTTAAGTGTGTGACGATGGTATGCTAATGGCGCTTATCTCCAACCAGCAGACAGTTGGCCGATGTTGGCACCGGTCCGGTGTTTGTCTCGGCGTTATTCCGCCCGCAGCGCTCTCTCGTGGGCGTCTCTTGTATTACACTTTATGAGTCTACTCCAATCTTGCAGCTTGTTATTGTGAACATAAAGCCAGTTAGTGCTCCCACTGAGCTATACCTAAACTGCATTATATCTGTATTTCGTCTGCGGGCTAGACTGCTTTATTGTTAGCTCCAAAAGTATTGTGGTAACTTTATGCAAACAATTCGAGACGTCTTAAATGAAGTCTTGTTTTATTATCTTGAAAACAAGTTTAAATTGTTCAGTCTCTATTTAATCAGAGTCAATAGGAGAAACGTATTCTTACTGTTGATTATTGAAGATCAGTACTAACTGATCAGACCATTAGGTTAAGGCGCGTTTCAGTGGGTCATGCTTTTTTTAACCTGATTTTATACAAGACTTTCAAATTTCAATTTCAATTGAGAAAAATGGTTGTAACTTGCAAAGACCCGAGTCTATAACTCAAATTTGCAATCGAATCAAATTGAAATCGTATATTAACGATTTTGGTAGTCTGTAAACCATCTCGGCTCAATATTGAATCAATCTTGATTTGATCGAGACTGATTTAGTATGAATTTTAGAGACTGCGTATTTGACCACCTGCTAGTCGAATAAATCTTGACTCGCATTGGAATTGATGTTCTTGTGATAGTTACAGACTCGGGGCCAGTAAGATTGAGCATCAGAAAATAGAACCAAAAGTTCCTGAAGTGTTTATTTATAATACTACGCTGAATTTTAGACCTTTGCTCTAAATCAGGGTAGTGTAATAAGAAAAGTATTGGTAAATAGCGTTAAACTAAATACAAATTAAAGTAAATTATAATAAGACAATGCTACTCTGTATATAGTTAAGATTTATTATAAAAAAGATGCAAATAGAATCAAAGTTAAAGTTCCCTGACAAGGCTTGAGGATCAAGAGGTGGTGGAATATATAAAATAAGAGATCCGGAATGTATGGCTGGGCCTCGTCCACCCTCTGTCACGGGTCCCTGAATTATGTAGTGAATAAGGATTTAACGCTTGATTCCTAAATTTGTAGTTATGTCGCATTTATTGCGGCGGCGCCATAAAAATTTGACAACATTCTGGCGCAACCCGCGGGCCAATGACGCGGGGCCGCCCCCTGTTAATTGCTTCGCGCAGATTTAAAATTTTACTCCACCTTTTACATTTATAACGAACCGTTATTTTCAAGTGTTATTTGATTTCTCGATGGCGAATGTTCTGCGATTTGATAGCTCTGCAATTGTTACGTTGGGGTTTTTAATGCTTAATTTGGGAATACGTTTATGGATTGATATAAAAATTGTTATGGGCAATAATTTATGCCTTCTATAAAATCTTATGGATTTTATTATTTTACACACGCGTTAAGTAACGCAATAAACTCAACCATTACTAAATTACATTTAAAGCTTTCATAAAATTAAATTGAATGAATTAACTAATTTCATAGATTTTTTATGGCATGATTCACTATAACCAGCATGGTAAATTTCGTAAACAAACTTCTCGGTATTTACCATGGTCTGAGTGTCTGGGATCGGGCCTGGAGTAGTCCGTTATATATTACTCATAACTTGCTTAGCTTGAGGATATACTAGAATGTTTGTCTGCTGATGTAAAAAAATGAGTACCTACAGCAGACAGGCAGGTGGCTTACCTGATGGAAATGCGGTATCATCGCCTATGGACATTCGCAACACCAAATATATATATTATAAGTGATATCAATTATGTCATCCGCTTTGAAAGGGATACTGGAACCTGGGCACTGATTCCACACCATAAATTTAGGTTGTTATGGCAGCATGCCCTAGACCAGGGGTGGTAGCCATTCAGACGGACAAATTCCCTACCACCTGGGTTTGTTTTATCGCCTGTTCCTGTACGAATAATAAAATTTGAGGTACTTACAAAGTACAGTCTGGAATTTTTGCAACCTGTCTGCTTGCGCGCACAGTATCGATTTTGTAGTATAGTAATGAGCGCATTACGTGGAAACTATGTCACGACACTTTTTTTGAAAATTTTTGTAATAATAATAATCGGGAGACAAACACACATATTGTATATCCCCAAATTAAGCAAGTTACGATTGTGTTATGGGCTAATAACGGACTACTCTGGGGCCGATCCCAAACACCCAGACCATAGTAAATAAGGGAGAAGAAAATACGTTTCCGAAATTTATCATACCAGGACTCGAACCGTCAAACGACACTTGATATGATATATCACTTTATCGGGTCTATACATCAAATTAAGTTGAAAATATAATAACCATGAAGAAATAAATGTATACAAATATTTTTAGAAATATTAATAACATTTGTTCCAAGTAGTGTACCATATTATTGTACTGATCCTGTAATATTTGCGGGTAATTCTGTTTACTAATCGGATACAAAAACGATCGGGCATATCATTCTCAGTTCGATTTTGATTGGATGCACGTGTCAAGGTAGCTCTCTAGGGTGGCTTATTAGTGTGCGATAATCATTACTTGTAATTATTTGTTCTTTAGTCGAATTGAACGACTTTCCAAGTTCTATGTGTTTTGCTGTATAAATCCCCCACGAACAATAATTACAATACATTTGATGTAATAATAATATAGTGATGTGAATATACAATAAGGAACAAGTCTCGGGGTTCTGGCGCCAAGCCAACTGGAGCCACTGAACGTAACACAGGCGCCAGCCACAGATCTGTCACTCAATTATCTGCCCCACTTAATGCTTAGTTAGCTGTAATATACCAAACTCCGGAATGTATTTTATATGCCAAACGCGAATATAATAGGAAACGAGTGATTCTAGAACGAAACTTAGTAACGCTCAAGTCAACCAACAAACAGGAAAAATAAAAGTAAACTTTTTTAATACATAAGCCACGCAATGCGAAAAAACTTTGGAAAAAACCTGTTTTTGTTAATTGATGCATAAATGTTAAGTACTTATGCGTCGAGTGTTTTGTGGTGTGACGGAGGAACTAAGTCAAAATAGAGGAGTGTTGGGTCACATTTCGTTCAACAATTTCTTGATGTATGACTTAGCACAGTTAAAGACTATGGTCAATACATAAACGTGATGCTACGTGAATACAGATAGATGATATCGGTGTTAGAGCTGCCGACAATTTGTCTAAATCATCAAAAATGTCCAATCTCATAAACGTGTAAATATAATATTTAATATTGATTAGAATACTGGTTTGCACATCACGTAAACGATAAGGTTTCTGTGTAATAGGTTAGGGAAAAAGTCTTTTCGCATATAGTATGTATGAACTTGTAATAAGATCTCTTTGGCTATACCATTTGTATCTGGCTGGTTTTGGTATCATTAAAAAGTTTTAATTTTAAGAAGACAATCCCAAATTCAAATAAGGAAAATGTGTGATTTTCATTTGTTTTTCTTATTGTTAAAATGAGTGAATCTAATGAAGAAATTCGAAACATTTTAAAATTTTACTACAAAAAAGGTAAAAATGCAACACAAGCCGCGAAAAAATTTTGTGATGTTTATGGACCTAATGCAGTATCTGTGAGAGTAGCGCAAATTTGGTTTAAGCGTTTTCAATCCGGAAATTTTGATATCAAAGATGCACGTCGCTCTGGTCGCCCTGTTATGGACAAAATTGATGCCATTTTTGAAAAATTGGAGCAAGATCGGCGTATTAGTAGTTAAAATGTAGCTGGAGAACTGGGAATTGACCACAAAACGGTTTTGGCGCATTTGAAAAAAGCTGGGTATACAAAAAAGCTCGATATTTGGGTGCCTCATGAGCTCACTGAAAGAAACCTAATGAACCGTGTACTCACTTGTGATTCTTTATTACGACCTAATGAAACCGAACCATTTTTGAAGAAGCTGATAACTGGTGATGGAAAGTGGATCACGTACGAAAAGAACGTGCGAAAAAGATCGTGGTCAAAGGCCGGTCAGGCTTCACAGACTGTGGCGAAACCCGGGTTAACTCGCAACAAGGTGATGCTTTGTGTATGGTGGCATTGGAAGGGCATTATTCATTATGAGCTGTTATCGCCAGGCAGGACCATCGATTCTGAACTGTACTGCAAACAACTGATGAGATTAAAGCAAAAAGTTGAGAGAAAACGGGCGGAATTAAGCAACAGAAGGGGTGTGGCTTTTCACCATGATAACGCTAGACCTCACACATCTTTAGCCACTTAGCAAAAATTACGAGAGTTTGGCTGGGAGGTGTTAATGCATCCGCCGTATAGTTCTGACCTTGCGCCTTCAGATTTTCACCTGTTTCGGTCTCTACAGAATTCCTCAGGCAGTGTCAGGTTAACATCACGAGAGGACTGCCGAAACCACTTGTCGCAGTTTTTTGATCAGAAGCCCCAAAATTTTTATAGCACTGGAATCACGTCCATACCTACAAGATGGCAAAAAGTTATCCAACAAAATGGCACCTACATACTTTAGTCAAATGTAATTAAACTATATAAAAAAACCTTTTGATTTTTATATAAAATACGAAGAAACTTTTTCCCCAACCTAATATATAATCTAAGTTAAATTAGAAACAAAAGAAATTAATATACTGCAATAGTACAACAACTCGTCGTCTTATTTTGTACTCTCCTCAGGGCGATTGAGCCATGGGCTCTCGCCAGTTGTGCGTCGCCCTATCCAACGGAGTAGTCATCATCTACGCACCATAGTACTTAATCCACTTCCACAAGGAGTATAAGAGGAAAAGACATTATGTCTAAAGCAGCTGCACGCACCACACTTTATTGATCGTTTTAACTACTTCAGCTTGTGGAAATCGGCAGATTATATTATTCGCGTGATTCTGAATGATTTCCTTCAAAACAAAAAAAAGTCGAGCGATTACCAGCCGCGAGTCAAGACTTGTGTACATTAAATAATCTATTTAGTGACGGACTTTGCGCGTGTTATTGAATATACGTGTTTGTGTAGTTCTAATAAATTCTATAATAATTCCAACGGCATTTTAGTTCGAGTCCTGCAACTCGTAACAATATATAACTGTAAGACCTATGTAACACTTAGCACAAAACAAACAATAAAAATGATTTGATTTGATAAACAAAAATTAAAATGAACAAGTTGTGGGTAGCCTAAATAATACCTTCGACATTACTCATTGATACCTGACATCTTTATATTCCGTCATCACTGTCACTGAAAAGTGGTCGAAACATCAAAATAAATTTCAAATAAAATGCCGATAAAACCGTTAAAACAGTTTTAAATCATATAAACATAAACTAGAATCTGATCCTGTCAATCAACTTGGTTCAATTTGGTTGATCCGTCTAATGTCCTCATTTTTCTCTGCAAAAACACCGAATCATGCATTTTATTTGAAGACACTTTTTGTTTTGACGGGCTTTAAACCACTCGATCACATACAGGGTACATCCATTAGTTGTATCGATTGGAGGGCGGACTGTGTAAGTATATTCAAATAACCAAAGAATAGGTAAGCGAGTGGCCGCAGATGTGTTGACGTCGATCAATAATGCATGAACTACTTGGAACTTTGGAACAGTCGACATAAGTCACGGGCCACGCTAATTTACTTTCTTCATGTAACGCGCCCTTCGATTGGAGTCGGTCGAACATTGGATGAATAAATGCTGTTTGAACGGTACTTTCTTGCTTAACAATATTGTTAGAATTATTTCTTATGACATTCAAAGTCTACTACAGGACATGACAACTGAAAATGAGACCCTTTTGCGATTTTTAACATTATCTATACTAATACATAAAGCTGAAAAGTTTGTTTGTTTGCTGGAACGCGCTAATTTCAGAGACTACTGGTCTGATTTGAAAAATTCTTTCAGTGTTAGATAGCCCATTTATCGAGGAAGGCTATAGGCTATATATCATCACGCTAAGACCAATAGAAGCGGAGCACCAATGAAGAATGTTTCAAAATTGGGGGGATTTTCCTTTTGAGAGATTCCGCTGCGTAAACGGTTGAAGTTTCGCAAAACTCATGTGCAACAGAATTGTACCCCTTTAAAAGTTTTAAAAAAGAGTCCACGACAGCATATGTCTATCTTTTAAGGTAGGCTCACTATAACCTTTCTTATGCTAACCAAATTTGTTCTAAAATAATGCATTATTTGCGAAGGTGTTTTCATTAACATGATATTAATCCTTATCCAAATAAATACGTTATTCATCACAAGTATTTAATTTAAAACAAAATTGCCATTGACGTCATTCGATTTCAATGAATATCTTGGGAGATATCGCAGTTTTAAAATCGCATCGCGGCAAAATAGTGATTAAGTATTACGCGTGCATTTATGATGTGCAAGGCCGGGGGGCAGTCATCAGGGGGAAGGGTGGTGGGGGGAACTTCTACGTAAACAAAGTCGCTGGTTAAAGTTAGCGTTAGCCCAAAGTAACTATTCCACGCGGACGAAGTCGCGGGCAGAATCTATTTTATATATAAAAGAACAGGCGTTATAATAATATCTTAACCTATTTTTAAAATATTAGGTTGGGGAAAAAGTTTCTTCGCATTTTATATAAAAATTCAAAAAGTTTTTTTATAAAGTTTATTTACATTTGACTAAAGTATGCAGGTGCCGTTTTGTTGGATAACTTTTTGCCATCTTGTAGGTAGGGACGTGATCCCATTGCTATAAAAATTTTGGGGCTTCTGATTAAAAAACTGCGACAAGTGGTTTTGGCAGTTCTCTCGTGATGCTAACCTGACACTGCCTAAGGGATTCTGCAGAGACCGAAACAGGTGAAAATCTGAAGGCGCAAGGTCAGGACTATACGGCGGATGCATTAACACCTCCCAGCCAAACTCTCGTAATTTTTGCTAAGTGGCTAAAGATGTGTGAGGTCTAGCGTTATCATGGTGAAAAACCACACCCCTTCTGTTGATTAATTCCGGCCGCTTTCTCTCAACTTTTTGCTTTAATCTCATCAGTTGTTCGCAGTACAGTTCAGAATCGATGGTCCTGCCTGGCGGTAACAGGTCATAATGAATAATGCCCTTCCAATCCCACCATACACACAACATCACCTTGTTGCGAGTTAACCCGGGTTTCGCCACAGTCTGTGAAGCCTGACCGGCCTTTGACCACGATCTTTTTCGCACGTTCTTGTCGTACGTGATCCACTTTTCATCACCAGTTATCAGCTTCTTCAAAAATGGTTCGGTTTCATTACTTCGTAATAAAGAATCACAAATGAGTACACGGTTCATTAGGTTTCTTTCAGTGAGCTCATGAGGCACCCAAATATCGAGCATTTTTGTGTACCTAACTTTTTTCAAATGCGCCAAAACCGTTTTGTGGTCAATTCCCAGTTCTGCAGCTACGTCGTAACTACTAATATGCCGATCTTGCTCCACTTTTTCAAAAATGGCATCAATTTTGTCCGTAACAGGGTGACCAGAGCGACGTGCATCTTTGATATCAAAATTTCCGGATTGAAAACGCTTAAACCAAATTTGCGCTACTCTCATAGATACTGCATTAGGCCCATAAACATCACAATTTTTTTTCGCGGCTTGTGTTGCATTTTTCCCTTTTTTGTAGTCAAATTTTAAAATATATCGAATTTCTTCATTAGATTTACTCATTTTAACAACAAGAAAAACAAATGAAAATCACACATTTTCCTAATTTGAATTTGGGATTGTCTTTTTTAAAATTAAAACTTTTTAATAATACCAAAACCAGCCAGATACAAATGGTATAGCCAAAGAGATCTTATTACAAGTTCATACATATTATATGCGAAAAGACTTTTTCCGCAACCTATTATCATCAAAGAATTAAAATCATTTACCATTGTGTGTTAATTTATAGAACTAAATATGAAGACATTTTGATAATAATTGTACGAAGTTGTAATTTTTAGTCGATAATCGGATTACTTAATATTTTTTAGAATGGCAATGTACATCTGTCAGTTGTCAATGCCACTCTGACACAACTCCAGGCACTGGTGTGCATTATAATAAATTATGTGTCATAGAGAACAGAGGGCAATACATTATTTTTTGAGAAGGGAATCTGTGAATACCTTACGCATTATTACCGGACAAGGGGGAGTGTCGTTTTAGGTTAGATAATAAAATCACTGTACGCCATTGCAATATTTATTTGGTTATTTGTGAATATTTGAACACGGTAGTATGATTCTTGTCACCCGACTACCCTACGCCGACATACACAGGAAGTGATGGAGTCTCCTGATCAGAATATGCATACAAACCTACGAGTACCGACAAATCGTATTTATTTTATAGAACAACACAAGAACACTGGAATTCAAGAAATTAAAATCGCGGAAATGTCCAACCCGACAAATGTCTAATAAACTTAAATATAATAATAATTAAGCAAGTTACGCTTGTGTTATGGGTAATATACAACGTACCACTCTGGGGCCGATCCCAGACACCCAGACCATAGTAAATAACGGAGAAAATACGTTTCCGAAATTTACTATACCAGGAATCGAACCCGGATAACGGATAGGAAATATGAACTACCTAAAGTAAATAATTATTACGGGCTACGGACCAGACGGTGGCTATGTCCTAAGATATATAATGAGATGCCCAAAGTTATGCTAACGGAAAATATGGCCAGAGTTTAAAATTTATATTACATAAGCATTATTTAGCATTGTGTCCTTGATGATGGTGCCGTGTCTCGTTGCGTGTATGCACTATTGCTTGTTTTCTATGTATATATATATATATATATGTATGTATGATAAGTGATGGCGTTTGTACGCGGTGAGATATGGTACTATCATCAAAGAATTTCACAAGAAATTTGGTGTATATGTACTTTAGATAACGGTGGTAATTAAAGCAAGACAATACAAAAATTGGTTAATCCAATCATTTCATTTCATTTATATTATAATTTACATTATAAAACAGAAATTATAAGGTGTAATTTAACGCGATCCACGAGAACGCTGCCGACAAACTGCTCTGCAGTTTGGCATTATAACTGTTTGTATGATCTTGTAACTTTTTCATTGAAAAATTTAAAAAAAAAATCATATTTGTTTACTTTAGGTCACGAGTATTCGATAAGTTTGAAATCGAAGTGAATATAATGGACTTAACTTTGTTTACCATAAAACATCGTCAGAGTTTCATATAATGTCAGTACAATTACTTCCTCGTGTTATCAGAGTTGGTTTGAGTTGTATATTTCGGCTGCCACAAGACTAGGTAGTGCAGAACACCTCTTTCGCTAAACCAAGGAGCCATGTTTTTGGTTCCCTTTTCTGGACGATATGTATTTATTGTGCGTTGACAGTTTTATGATATTTATTTAGAGATGTGCTCCGATAGCAGGCCGAGGGGCCCGTCGCCTTGGATTTATCGCCCGCGTGCCCTCCAGGGGCTCACGGGGCTTGAACATTTATTATAGTTACGTCTCTAATATATTTTGATACTTAAAAATACATCCATTTCATAATAGTTTTGTTTATTTAAATTTCAATACTTATCTGCTAATAAATGGAATTTCCTGGGGTTTTCTTTAGGTATAGGTAGCGCAAGTCAAAAGGTGCGGGTTCGAAATCTGGCAGGAAAAGCACTTTTTAGACAGTTTTTTCACCTAATGTACATAATTTCACGATTACCACACACAGTCGGTGAAGGAATACATCGTGATGAAACCTGCATATCTAGATAATCGATGAGCCCAATTCGCTAATCTGCATCTCAAGTATATTGTCTGTTCTACTATAAAAGCCACTTATAGTCCGGCAGTCCAGAATACCGTTTTATCGAAAGTCTCTAGTTTCAAAAACACACACATTTATCTTGTATAAAACAATTTTTTTTTAAATTTTAGTACTTCTAGAGCACTAAGCACTTGTGCACCAAGTGTTAATTGCGTCCTATAATTGTTCTTTACATCTATCATCCAAATTTCATTTTGGTTCCAGGTAAATGTTCGTAACGTGCTGAAACAGACGGGTGGGGTTTTTATCTTATATATAAAAATGAATCGTAGAAATGTATGTACGAGCATAACTTAAGAACGACTTTACCGATTTTGGTGATTTTGTTTTTGTGTCATGAAACAAAGTCTTTTAGGAATTCAGAAAATATGGCGGTACGAAGTTCGCTAGGTCAGCTAGTTTTATATAAACAAAGTCACGGGTAAAATGCGAGTGGAATATTAACAACGGATTACATCTAGAAAATTTAATTTTAAAATCAATTTAAGTTCAAACAAGTCAGTGACGTGTACGTAGCAAGTGCCTGTATACTGTTCATTAACTTGGCAAATTGTATTTTATTAATGGAATTTAGTTAAACATTGGTGTTCATTCATTAAACGTTCGCAACAAACGCCTCACATTAACTCCAGAACTTCGCCAATCGCCGGATTTCTCCAAAGTATTTTAATATTAACTTAGTCATTACCAAGAAAGTTATTTGTGTAAAGAGAGCCAGAAGTATGAAGGCACTCGTTAATGTCCACGTTCAGGGACGTCGATTTAAATGAACAATTCTTAAAGCTATAGTACAACTAGCTTTCTCTCGCTGCTTCGCTCGCGCTAATCGTAAATTTTATAGACAGAGTGTAGAAACGGAAGCTGGGACTACCACACGCCCTCTGCGAAAAACAAACATAAATCTATCTATCTAAACATATATATTCTCCGGGACAAACCTACCTACGTGCTTTTTTTTATTTTTTTATTGCAGGAGTTCAGCAGACAGGCAGACGGCCCACTTGATTGAAAGCGGTTACCATCGCCTATGGACATTTGCAACACCAAAGGTGCTACAAATGCGCTGCTGCTCTCTTAAGGGAGACTGGAACCTGGCAACTAATGCCGGAACACAACTCAAGGTTGTTATGGCTAAATACTTTAAACTAGGGGTGGTAGCCATCCAATCGGACAAATGCCCTACCACCTGGCTGCTATTCCAGACTATATATAATCTATCTTTGTGCCAAATTTCATCCAGATCCGAGTTTTTGGCGGGAACTGAAAGGAGATGTCGTGCTATGCACTTTTATTTTCTAAAAATGTGTAAAATTACTCTAAAATGAACAATAATTTTAGGATATTGATAGTTTTTGAGTAGTATTTATGTGTTTTGTGAGAAATGTCAACTGTATAGTCAAACGTGGCCTTTTGATTTGTCAAGAGCTCTGTTCAATAGCACCAGCTGACAACCTACAGTTCAGCTGTGCTACACATAGGCTTAAGAAAATGAAGAAACTACATTATAATCTAAGATCTGGCTTAAAGGCCTAGCTGCCAAGCCATAAACCTAAATAAATAATCATCCAGATCCGTTCAGCGGTTCTGACGCGATTGAGCAACAAACAACCATCCAAGCTTTCGTATTTATAATAGTAGTAAGATAAATGTGTAGAGGGGTCGAGGTTAAAAATGTGAAGTAAATCAGGGAGGATAATTTGGAAGCAGATTCTAAAAATACATATAGTTTTGTCTCTCTGTCTGTTCAATCTGAATCATCACATAAAAATTACTGAACAAATTTAAATGAAACTCAGAGCTAGCTTATATTCAGGTTACTTAGAATACTTTTATCCCGAAAAATGTCATCGTTTTCATGGGATAGATGAATATGGATTAGCTCTTAGCTCAAGACTGTTTCACGTCTATTTTCAGTCCTCGCATGGTATTACACCCATCGAGCTGGCTCTAAGACCTGCAGTCAGGGGCGTGGCTACCGCCGTATCAGCCGGCGCCCAGGCTACAGGGGCCCCGAAAGTGTATAAGAAAAAAATCCTAAAATGTTATCCACAATCTTTTATAAATTAATAACATTATTGAGAATAACTTCAGCTATGGATGATTTGATAAGTAAGTTTTCCGAAAAAAAAGGCGAGAAAAGTGTAACTTTGTTTCGAATTGTTTGTCCAAGCTCCTAGGAGCTTTAATTATAAGTAATAACTTATAATCTATACATATAATAAAACTGTAGAGGTCGAATTTCTGGACAATGAATAAAAATGCTAAAAACCGAGTCAAGGGGATGTAAGAAGTGAAATGGAACTATTTTTTTTTAATTTTTGTTTCTCTGTTTGTCTGTTTGTAATCTCCGAAACGACTGGACCGATTTGAATGAAATTTTGTATGGTGGTAGCTTATATCCCTGGTCAACATATAGGATACTTTTGATCCCGAAAAATTAAAGAGTTCCTGTGGGATAGTTAAAAAAAAAACCGCACCACGCGGAAGAAGTCGCGGGCACCAGCTAGTCAATATATAATTATTTTAATTCAATTCGAGCATTTTTTTTTATTATTTTATAAAAGAATACTTTACATTTCTTTGGGTCCCCCAACACATTTTGATACAGGGCCCGTCTAAGGCAAGCTACGCCTGCTACTGCCTGTAATCAATATAATGATTTCAAAATGGCTCTATTTCGTCAAAGAATTAATTGAAAACTTAAATTAACTCTTAGTTGTAAAACGTGTTACTTATACAATTGAATAGATAAAACCTTTAATCAAAACATATCGGACTACACGGCTTACATACTTATAATCGCCTACTAACTTTCCTACGTCGAACAGTGAACAAAGTTAAGTAACTTGCACAATAACTAACAGTGGCTTAACACGTGTATGGGATGGAAGTGGCCGAGGGGGGCGCGACTGTCGGCCTACATCTGTACAGCTGCTGTATATTATATGTATTTATGACGACAGGATATTGTTTGGAGAGCTGTTAGATATTTTTGATATCTAAATGCAAAAAGGCAGATTTGGCTGAAGGGCAGTGCAGTTTGAAATTGCAGAATACAGTGTAAACTCTATATAACGACAATGAAGGGACTGTGCGTTTTATGGTGTTATAGAGAGTTGTCGTTAAACGGAGAGAAGTATGTTATTTTTGTCTGACGTCTTTTGCTGCACCAGTAATTTTGTTGTATTTTTTTACGTATTTTATTCATATCTTGCGATATCGAGGCATCTTGGTGATAAAGGAAGTACTTAGAAATTTCGGTATTTCGAAGTTTCTAAGTTCGGTATGCATGATGCGGACAGTCGAGTTTATTACGGGCTAGGATTATAAAGCGATAAACGAACGTACACAGCTGCGCAGTTTTTAATAATTTTGGCAACTTAATAGGTACTTTTTATAACTTAATTTTTGTCGTTATTGAGAGTGGGTATAATACTATATAGAGTGTATCATTGTATGGAAGACAAGCTAAACCAACCAAAGCCAAGTGATTTCGACGCTTAAGGGAGTTTTTCGTTAAATCGAGTGACGTTACATGGAGTTTACACTGTAGTGATTTTTTTTTTGCAAATAATAGACTTTGTTCGCGCATACCTACTTATGACGTCATTCGTAGGTACAAGTAACGCGAGTCAAAAAGCGCATTAATTATCTGAAAAGTAATTAAAAATATTTTTATAATATTTTAAAAGTTAGATGATAAAATATTATTTGAACATGTGTCTGCTCCCGTAGATTTGTATGGTTACACACTAACGTTGTGACGAGGTAAATGCTTTTCTATGAAATAAAACGCTGTTTTACGTCGTTAATATGCAAATAATATTAATATCAGCACATAAACATAATTACTATTGTTACGAGCTACAGGACTCGAATTAAAAATGCCGTTGGAACTACTATAGAATTTATTAGAACTGTACAACCACGTATAAAACAAATACAAATAAAACTGGATGCAACCAGTTCACACTGCACGATTCAATACAATTCGACACGCGCAAAGTCCGTCGTTTATATCGCTAATCGAGAGTAATAGAAAACGTCTTACTCGTTTCGTAGCCGTCGCTTGACTGCCCACGCACAGTACAAATAAATTGGCCGCGCACACTGAGTTTCTAAGAAATATTAATTTGCATACCTGCAAACGCGCACAAAGTCGAAAACAATAACAATAGGGATTCGTTCGACGCTAATGATGGTTATAAAACAAGTATAAAATCAATAGCATGTTTTTCTTAACTACAAATTTAAAAGACAAAGAGTTCCCTAATCCGGGAGGAAGACAATAGACTACGCTTATAATAGGCAGCTGTGCGCTTATCTTTGACGGCATGTAACACTATTAAAACATTTAATTATTTATTTATTGTTAAATAAAATGTGACGAGTGCTGTTCCATACCAAATTAATAACATAGAGTATGTAGTCAATGTTATGTGTAAAATATATATCTGTTTGCTTTTATTATAAATAAATGAACAAATGTCACTGCTGGACGCGTGTGCCTCCATCTTTAGGATGATGGATAGTATAGTAGCAGATAGTGTGCGCAGGTCGTCCGTCGCACGTATAATATTTTGTTTTACAGTGATGGTGTGGGCGACACCCTGGTCGTTGTAGGTATAGAAGTTAAACTTTTACAAAACAAATCCGTGTGCACTCGGCTGCAACCAAAATGGAAGAAGAAACAAAAAGCAACGACAGTGTTGCTAGTTTAAAAATAGTATTGTCTTATGTTGGTGTTGCCAACAGATAGTTCTATCAGCCACGCTTATCTAAAGCGAGTTGACGGGTTTCTCAATTCAATCATTCCGATATGCAGGTCATCATGATGTTTTCGTTCATCGTCAGCGCGTGGCAATTAAAACAATTTTTTTTTCAAAACTTTTCGGTCACAGTTCGTTTCCATGTCTTTGAAAACGTGAGCGCGTCAGCATTAAGCTACTACAACACGAAAGAGTACTTTCATATATATATATATATATATATAATTCTTCTTCTATACGTGTGTTGACAGTGAACTCCTCCTAAACGGCTGGACCGATTTTGATGATATTTGTTTTGTGTGTTTGAATGGGTCCCGTTTACGTAATGTGAGTTTAGATTGACAATTGGAACCAGTAGGTGGCGCTGAGATCGGGTTCTAGAATCCTCCTAATCACCTAGAGCGATTTTGTTTTTGTGTGTTTGAGTGGGTTCCCGGATGGTTTTGATTCACAATTAGCACCGGTAGGTGGGGCTGAGATCGGGTTTTAGAATTCTCCTAATCACCTAGACCGATTTTGGTGATTTTGTTTTTATGTCATGAAACAAAGTCTTTTAGGAATTCAGAAAATATGGCGGTACGAAGTTCGCCGGGTCAGCTAGCTCAGCTAATATATAAATAATATGAATCTATTATTAATTTTGTGCCTATAAATCGGGGACAATTGAGGTCCAGGAGTAAACACCAGTCCTGGCAAACAAGGCAAACTCATAATAGCTTTGAAAATATTATAAAAACCGTAATATTTGTTATCCTTTCTAAATTTACAAGGACTGAAGAAACCGTTAAACACCATTTTTATGAAGCAAACTACGGTACCATTATTTTGAACGTCATTAAGTTGTAAAAGTAACGGAAATTTCCGGAATAAATCAATTTAACAACACTTTTGGGAACTTGTAATAAACTTTCTTTGTTATTGCCACGAAGGTCGAAGTTCACGTCAAATTGCTATTGCTCTGACCTCTTATTACCTGAGAAATGGACGTGATACAAAATGTATATAGCAGTTCTTTTATAAAGGTAATTCACACGAACACGAATCAAAAACTCAATTTTAATATAGGTATACTAGACGAATGACTTTGTTGTTTATAACACAACTAGCCTCGTCTTAAATGTGCAAAACGTGTTGTTTTTTGAAATAAGCTCCACTTATACAATCTTACACTTCATGCACACCTTGACGAATCGTTATAATTTCTGCATCGAGAAAAACACCATTCGTTTTTGTTCTTAAAATGGTATCGTAATTATGACTTCCTGTGACCGTTCGTGAGCATGTGATCACAAATCGTGACAAGCCACTATTTATAAGAACACGATTCGTAACGTTCGTTTTTGTGACGGATCGACTCTTTGCAGTTAGTCTCTATGTTAATAAATTAATCACGAATCGTCAATGAAGAAATAAATATGCCTGTATTAATCACATGAAGAGTAGAATATAAAATGAGTACTTTAAGATCTGTATGACTTTTGGGTATTAAATTACACGTGACTAAAATAATAAAGTTAATTATAAATGAGAGGAGAAACACAATTTTGCTTAACGAGCGGGCTTTGTTTTAACAGATCTCTCTCTGGCGAATGTCAAATAGGTCAAAGTTCGAGTGAACCGATCTATCACGAGCAAGGAGTTTGGAAAATAATGACATAATTGATGGTGCGCCACCCATCGCCAGGGGGCGCCCCACTCAAACTATGATCTAACTGCGTCATAATATCACTGCTGATTTTGTAATAACCGTTTCTTCTACACGTAGAATACTGTTATAATTATTGAGTAGCATAGTTGTTCTTGTCGGGTTTCTTTTTAAAGTTAATAATTGATTTTGTTATGTACCTTCTGATTTCTGAACGATACAATCAGCCATTTCCTTAATCGAATCATAATGTTAATTTTTATTAATTCGGTAATTAGCGCCTGTTTTGTATAGAGTAGTTGTCTATAATTTACAATAATTTTGTTACAATATTGTTTATGAATGATATCAGTAATCAAACGTATAACAATTGGAAAAACTATAATATAGATAATTTTTAACAGAAACATGTTTTCCGTGCTCAATACATAACAAAAGAAAAACAAATGAAAAATAACAAAGCAGGGCGCAGACGCGAAGCTAGTGCCGCGCCACTAAACTAGTGTTGCGCCGCAACATCCTCCGGGGCCTTGGAAGCTGCTGCTTCAATGCAGATTCCTCTTGTTGCTCCAGGAGGGGACTTAAGTATTTGACACCTCTTCTGTATGTACCAATCGCAGTTTTGACTTCGGCTACACGGGCTACTCCATCTTTCCCTGGGAACAGAGTCGTAATACGCCCCAACCTCCAATGCATGGGTGGGACATTCTTTTCTTTTAACAGAACTAAATCTCCGATATGGAATCGTCTACTAGGAACGCGCCATTTATTTCTCTGTTGTAGTTTAGTAATGTACTCCAGCTGCCAGCGACTCCAAAAATTTGACGTAGTGACTCTTGTCGCAGAAAGCGATCAGACTTGTTCCATCTACCTTCAATTAAGTTTGGATAAGGTAAAGATGTCAATGGCCTTCCAATCAAAAAACGCTTGGTGGGATCCTATGTATAATGTGATAATTGTGTACAGATTATAATTCAAACCTCTCAATTGTATATGGACGGTATTCAGTACGTTTTATTTTCATGTTGGCAGACGTGATATATTTATACTGTAAAAACGTCTTTCAAGTGAAAGAAAATGTCTTTTAGCTTGATTGAATGAACTTCCTAAACATTCTGGACTCGATCTCAATTTATATACAATATCTTATATAAAATATTATCTGAAATATCCAAACAACAATAATGTATTAAATTCTTGTCATGCATAATTCTTTAATTAAAATAGTTTATGAATGACTTAAATCCGCTATCGGTTGTGCCAATATGCTAAGTTTGATATACTGTAAAATTGGAGGGATGTCGAGGTGTTCTAAGAGTGCTTCTCGAGTTTGAATAGTCAGTGTATGTAATATGTTAAAACCGTAAGGTACTGGGAATATAAAGTATTGTGACCAATTGTTCTTCTTTTACTACCTACCATAAACCCTTCAGAGTTGTTGCAAGTATTACAATACAGTCTCCAAGGACTATTCATCAATTATCACAGTAGAAATTTGCCTTTCATTAAAACGCATTTTAATTACTCGAAAGTCTCTCGTGATTAAGTGGGTCTTTGCCGGTCGAGCTCACTTAAACGCAGAGATACCAGGTTCGATTCCTGGCATGGTAAGTTTCGTAAATGAATTTTACGCCATTCACTATGGTTTGTCTGGAATCGATGCCGGATTGCTCCATTGGGTCTGTATCAAAATTGTGATTAATGGGTGATGTGATCTTTTTATCGTTGTGATTTGAAACTTGATGAAACGAAAAAAAGCGACATTAAAAAGAGATATTTAATAATTTAAACATTATGCTCATAAAGATAGAGTTCGAAATATTTTGAAGTTTTGTAATTCATAAATCAAATTGGAACTGGAGCATTGTTTCCTATTTTAGTTATCATAAGCCTCTCGTGTCATTTGTTCAAAGTGAAAACATGGAATCTGAATAATATGTGTTATAATATATCTTAAATATGTAATATATGAAATGTAATATTTTGCATTAAAATATAAAATATTTTTTGGGCTTGGTAAAGATATTATAAAAAAATAAACCATTCTCTCGTAGGCTAAGTTTCTGAAGTTTCACGTCTGCCGTTTTGAATTGCAAAAACCAATTTTTTTTAACTCGCCTTCAGATTAAATTCTCGTTCTACAGTACCCATAACACAAGCGTAACTTGCTTATTTTGGGAATATACAATTCCTGTTTGTCTACAAAAATGCCTACGCTTATATAACTAGTTTAGTCATGTGCACCGGCCTGTCTTTGTAAGGAAATGTTCTCGGCAACCTTTGGGTCTTATAATATGCAGTTGGCAAAAACGTGTATTACATTCGCCTCTATATAACGCTGTAGTACCTAACATTGGTGGAGTAGAAATTGCAGAGCAATTAAAAGTTAATAGAGCCGACGGTACTTGCATTAAACTGAAAAATCATTTTATTTTCGGTGTATATAAACATGTGAGACAGGTATTACATACAATAAATAAATAATCCGCAGACAAACACACGCATTGTATATCCCCAAGTTATGAAGTCACGCTTGTGCTATGAGTAATAAGCAACAGTCCACACTTGTGTCGATTCCAGATACCCAGGCGATAGGAAATAACTGTGAGTTCGTATATGAAATTTACCATACCAGGAATCGAACGCAGAGCGTCTGCACTGCAGTGAAGTAGATCTGCAAAGACTTAGCCCACTCAACCGCCAGGACGTCAGTAACAAAAAGGTATTGTAGTCAAATTATGAAAATAATGGCCACAGGCATAGAACTCTTGTGCCTCCATAAACGTGAAGTGCCAAATCTCCTAATATTGTACAGAGAGGGGTGGTGTGGGGGAAGCGAATGAGGAAAATGAGATTTATAATACTTAAACAACAGCGACTTAGACAGGAAAATACTCTTTCGAAGTTGTCAACGTGTAAGTAATTCGATATTAAACATACAACACTAGCTGTTTCCGCGGCTTCACTTGCGTAGATTAAAAATATTTATAGCTTGATTAGTCCAAAGGTTAAAACCCCTCTTTCACCCCTTACGGGTTTTATTTCCAAAAACGCCGATACTTGTGCACGGGTATTTCTAAGCAGAAGCAGGTATATAACATATCGTACTTCTTACATAAACAATGATGGATTTTCATAAAAACTTTCATCCATTTTCACCCTCTCAGGGGTTGAATTTTCAAAAGTCCTTTCTTAGGGCGCATTTACAGTGTACAAAGAACCCGCATGCGGTTAGGTTCTAGCCCCAGTAGATTTGGCTGTAAATATGTCAGCCAATCAGCGCGATTCAGTAATCTTATATATAAAAATGAATCGTAGAAATGTATGTATGCGCATAACATGAGAACGACTTTACCGATTTTGATGATATTTGTTTTGTGTCTTTGAATGGGTTCCCGGATGGTTTAGATTCCCAATTGGAACCGGTAGGTGGCGCTGAGATCGGGTTCTAGAATCCTCCTAATCACCTGGAGCGATTTTGGTTATTTTGTCTTTGTGTCATGAAACAAAGTCGTTTAAGAATTCAGAAAATATGGCGGTACGAAGTTCGACCTGTCAGCTAGTTATACATATAATTATACGAGAGAAGGAAAAAGTTTGTTTCCAGAAGCGACACAAATAAAACAACAGAACACATATAAAAATAAGAATCATGTTTAAAGATATTATATATCGCAATTTGCGAAATGAGGTTGGCACTCAATATTTTTAACCGACTTCAAAAACGTGGAGGTTCTCAATTTGATTGGTATTTTTTGCTATGCTGAACCGTACTCCAACATGGCACTGATTTTCAGTGCCAACCTCCAAAATCGCACATGGCATGCGACCCACGCTAAAAAACAAGAAAATTTGATTATAATAAACGTACATGAAATGAACATACATAGATAATGTAAAGAATGTACACATCGCGGCCAAATGTGGGCCATAACGCCTATTGCCTGCTCTAATTGCGCCACTTACAAACAGCGCAGTTTAAACATAGGCGACATTATCTAATTGCTTGCTCTCCATCGGCGTCATGATGCGCAATTCATTATTGGCGTCAGTTAATGAACCGGCGATGTAACACGCGTCGATGCGTTGTCTCGACGTGTTTGAAGAGGATCACACCTCGGAGGGCTACTGGGCCACCCTCTTCCCGAAGAAACACTTTGTACAGAGGCGAAAAAAGGAAATTAAATGAGCTCCACGCGTATAATATTTACTCACGTTTTATTTAGGAGTATAATGTTTTTAATATTGTTGGATGGATGTCTTTTTGTACTTTTCGCTTTGTTGTATTTATTTCACATTGCTCATCCATGTCACAACAAATTGATATATATATATATATATTGTATTATGTATAATTAATCAACAAACGAATTGTACGATTCGTTTTGTGAAGGTTTTCAAAATTTACTATAATAAGGAGTAACTTACGTTACTTTTTTTAGGGTTCTGTGAAAAAAAAATTCACGAGGACGAAGTCGCGGGCATAATTAGTCTATAATATAAATAAATACTTGTATGTTTGTCTTCCTAAACAATTGGCCAGATTGTGATGGAACTTTGATAGGATGTTCTGTGTACGGCCACGAGTGTTTCTAGTAGAGGTGTCATGAATAGTGATTTTGCCGAATACCGAATATTCGGCCACGCTCAAGCGCCGAATCTTCGCCGTAAGACATGTGCAATTCGCGCGTAACAGTATAATGTTTGACTACTTTGTTTGCATTGTAGTAGATTTTTCAATCATCGTATAAGAGTTATTCATTGATTAAGGACGCGTTCCTTTAGCATCTCACAACGCCCACAGTGCTCCGTCTGCCGTTCCACAAGACGACCGCGGTCGTTATGGTCATGGCGCATCATTACTAATGACGTCATCATTTTCGGGCGTTGACCACAGAGCATTAATTCTCTCTATTTCTTGACATTGAAAAAGGCGCGATTTTCAAGTCAATCAATGACATTTGTGTATTTCGTCGTTTATGATATCAACGCCCCATAATCCGTTCCACTAGTGTTTATGATTGTAACTCCCGCAAAAGTGAAACAGGAAAAACCGCGGTAATGTGGTCTTTGTGAGTCCCTTCTGGAACGTAGCCTAAATGATAACTTGTATGTAGTTTATATCTGGTGATTGAAATATAGAGCCTTATGTAAATGATACATGATGTTTTAGGCTCAATCTTAACGGATTATAGCTATATTGTAATGTAACTAATATTACTTAGTTTTTATTTTTTATAACCTGCAGACAAACCCGCAAGCTACGCAAGTTGCGCGTGTGTTATAGATAACATACCTACAACTATGGATTGGAGATGATCCGTGTACCTATATAATGTACTATAACTACGGCCGATCTCAGACACCCTCTCTCTCTTTTCTTTCACCATATCTCAATTATTTGGGGTCGACACAATATGTCCTTTCCTTCCACACTCCTTTACTCTGACATACATCTTCTGTCACACCACATATCATCATATCATCCTTCACACAATCCATCCATCTTTTTTTTGGTATACCTTACATTTGTATCCATCTATCTTGTAGTTTAACATTCATAAAGACATATTTAGATTTGGCTTTGTTTTACTTTGCTTTTTGATCCCAGACACCCAGACCATAGTAAATAACGGAAAATTCGTTTATGAAATTAACTATGCATTTATATTAGTGTTTAGAAATGTGAATTAGAAATCTTTGGCATTTTTTTTGTTGATTACTTGTAGGCAAACTGGCAAAGGGGTCTACTTCATGGCAAGTAGTCCGTCGCTCATGGATATCTGCAACACCAAGGGAGCCGCTGCGCTGCCTACCTCGTTGACAGTTTAAATATCTATCTGTTTACGCCCTTTGAAGAGCCCCATATAGTAGCGCTATGGAAAAACCGCGGGAGGAAGTTCTCTCCATACTTTGCTCACGTATGGCATGAAGGAGCGCACGTCCCGTACAGTGGAAGACTTTCAGGTGTCGAGGATGTGTGGATGAACTCCCAATCGCTGGCATAAAAATATTAGGTATTATTACGTACCCAAATTAAATATTTACATTCATCACCGAGTGAGACACGATTGAATGCTCGTAAGTACCTCATTAACAGCTTGAGTGAGACCTGTGTGGTGGCCATCGACCCCACTTCCGGCTTACCGCTGCGCAGTACTAAAACATACACTATTCCGGGCGTAATTAAAAAGTTGAACTAAGAATAAACGGCGCGGCGGCGGCGTGTCACCTTCCCACTCCTAAACAGGGGCTTCATTGTGGAACAAGGGCGTGTTTATATCGCGGCTGTATTTCTTCAAGCCCGTTTCACATTCTCGTTTCTCGTACTTTTTCGCGAGAATGTAAAGGACCCTTTTTTTTATCGCTGGAGCACAGCAGACAAGCAGGCGGCCCACGTGATGGAAAGCGGTTACCGTCGCCTATGGACGTTTGCAACACCAGAGGTATCAGTAACACGCTGACGGCCTCGAAGAAATTTTATGACATCCTTTTTAAAAAACCCCATATTGTAGCGCTGTGGGAAAACCTCGACTGGGAGCTCATTCGAAATCCCCTCGGTACGCAAGAGAAACGTTCTGGAGAACCGTTGCGTACAAGAGCGAAGCGGCTCAAGGAAGTGGGGATGAAGGCCCAGTCGATGGCGTGCGGTGCGGTGGTAAAAAGAACACGAAGGCACCATTCTGAACAGTTCCTCGGAACACTCCCCGTTGTATAGTCGGTAGAATACGCAGAGAGACGCGAAGTCTCTCCGAAGGCCAAGCGTAAATATAGGTACGTCGATTTTTGGAATGATAAAGCACAATTGTAACAGGTTAAGTAATTTAAGTTTTTATGGCGTATGTAAGAATATCTAATGGTTTTTGTTTTAATAATTGGATCGAAACAAATGCAGGCGAAATAGTGAACAATAGAAAGTAGCTCAGTTGGAATAACTGTTAACTACCCTGTACAAACTTCAATGCGTACATTTTATCCAGTGTAGTGAAAAACTCAAAAATAAAAAGGCTTAGACATGCCATTGCCATCATGCATGAAACTGTACTGTGAGAGAGCTCTTCAAAACTCATACCGATTTTTCTTAGCGGCTTTTCCTTTCCACATTCTAAAAAAGATTCTTTTTTCATAATGTGCTGACAAACACACATTGCATACTAGCTGCGCCCCGCGGTTTTACCCGCGTGGTGATGGAAAATCGTTATATTTTGGATAACTCACACTATACTTTTATAAATTATAGCCTATGTGTTATTATGTGTAAGCTATATTATTGTAAAGTTTCATCAAAATTCATTCAGTAGTTTTTGCGTGAAAGAGTAACAAACATACATCCATACACTCTTACAAACTTTCGGGTTTATATTATTAGTAGGATCCCCAAATTAAGCAACTTACGCTTGTGTTATGGGTAATATACAACGGACCTCTCTGGAGCCGATTCCAGACGCCCAGGCTATAGTAGGGTAGTCTGGAGGAGATCACCTGTGGTTAGAAGACCACCCATTATGTTTGTGCAATAAAGTTATTCATTCATTCATTCATTCAGTAAATAACGAAGAAAATTCGTTTCCAAAATTTAAAATTTGTTTCTTACTTTTACTAAGCGTGGACTGACACGCCCTTGACAAATGTTACAATGACGTGTTTTCTGTACGTATTTATTTACAATCTTAAATTCACAGAGATCTGCTTGTATTCATGCTGCTACATTACTTAAACCACCTACCCAGTTATGCGCTGGAGAATGAATTCAATCGCAAACAATTGACGCCCCACGCAATTTTCCCTCTTTACTGTGACTACGGGTCTAATAAATATATTGCAATAATAATAATAAATCCGAGAGGATCGCTTACAACTCCGCCGTCGTTATTACAGGTGGTATTGAGGAAAATGCCCCTTTTCCCCCGCCGTTGCGTCGCGCACTTATCAATGTCTGCCTTGTTTGCTGCCGAGATCCACGCCGTATTCGCTCCACCTTTTTCAGATTAAGCAAAGTCTTCTTTATTGGAATAGTACTCGATAACGGTTCGATTTTTGTTCAATGTTATATATTAATGTTTAGTTCAAATTCCTGTCTTTCAATTTATAGAGAAATGAGACATGAAAAAACGATCTCGATTGTTGAATAAGCTTTCATAAAGGACTTTATTGGCTGCTTTTTCATTTTTTATTGTAACTTTCATATTTTGTAATTTGTATTTCTATTAATTATTTATACACAACAATATTTTAAATTTTAACCACAAATTTGTCCTTGAAAATACTCCATAATCTATGAAACATCATTAAATAACAAATAAGCAGACTTCAAATGTCACATGTGCACCACTTTTTTAACGATTAAGTTCGTTTATTTTTTTAAAGATGATTGATGCCTCATTTCGACTGTAATTGAAAGGCAGAAATGAACCGTCTATTCTCAGCATTATCGGTCGGAATAAGGTAAAAAATCTTATATTTTGAAGGTTTGCAACAAGGGGGTCGAGCGGCCGTTTGTGGAGTATCGCTTAAGGCTTCATTACACGTAACAAGTATAGTGGCGAGACAGTGCCCTCGGCCGAGTACTCGATGCATATAAATACTTTGACGAGTACTCGGCTACCAATGTGGCGAGAGAGTTACTAGATCCACGATTTGTTTGCTAGACCGCTCCCCGGCTCATTCTTCAGCCCCCGCATCCCGCTCAGCTGGCACTCACCTGCAATTCGTTCGCCACGATTTATTTTGCTAACACATTGAATTTGTGTTCAAAATGGCCAATAATAATAAATAGAATTTAGATACAATATTAAAAAGGAATTCATTATCATAAACATTTTTAAAAGCGCCCTAAATTTCTTGGGATCTTCTGTCTGTAGTTCATGAAAAATAGTATTTATTGCATCAAGAGCAGGTTTCCTTGTAATCCATTTCTCGTCTAAAAACTTCTATTTTCTTCGTCTATTAAATTTCACAATTCTCCAATTATTTGTCGTTGAATTAATTAGGTTGAAAATCCGTTTTTATATTATTTTTCTAGGATCTATCTTGTTGAGTCAGTGAAACAAAACTAAATTGACTCGCCATACAAGCAAAACACGTAAGAATTCCTGCTCACCCGCCCGACTTTCTCGGGATAGTAACATTTTACTGTCTCGCCGTTGTACTAGTTACGTGTAATCAAGGCTTTAGTAAAAGTGAAATGTATCACGATATTCTAGTAGTTATAAGACATATCATCAAATTCCACTTTATTTTGGTAGATGTCATGTTTGTTCACCTTATTGCAGAGATATGTGTTTTTAATATATTATATATTGCATATGTGAGTGAAATTTCGTTCGCGTTGATATGACGATGATTTTTTTTAGTGAACTGCAGCGGCTGCACTTCACCCCATTTTTGGCCATATCCCTCTATCCCACGGAAACGAGTATTTCACCGGGATAAAAAGTATCTTAAATGTTAACCCGGGATATACACTAGCTCTGTGTACTCCACACATTCATTTCGATAACTCTGATTTCACATAATATTGAAATGTGCTAAGAAAATGTAAAAATGCTCATATGTAATAAACACGGTACTTGTGATCATAGAAGTAAAATGTAAATAAGTCGCAGAATTCAGACTTCAAAGGCCACTCCAACCCGAAGCAAGCTGTAAATAGATTTGACAATCTGAATGAGAATCTTGTATGATGGAGTGAAAAAGTCCCATAATTGATACCTACTCGAAGGCATGCCGAAAGCTCTCCAATGAAACTATAGACACCTAAGATTAAAAGCTTTTATTATAGATACATCTTCTATCTAAAAAGTAATAAATCCGTTGAGGCTGTCGGTTTTATACAATGAACTGTATTTTTTCGTTTCTAAATCTGTAGAAACGAAAAAATACTCAGGGCGACTAATTCGGATCAGCAGATTTCAAAACTACAATTTTTAGAAGCTTTACCCGTCTGTCTATCATCATGTGAAAACCACTGAAAGGATTTAAATGAAACTCGATGCAGACTTAGCTTACATCTGGGTTTAAACAATTAGGATACGTTTTATCTTTTTTTATAGATGTATAGGTTTGCATTTGACCACTGTCTCACCTGATGTTGATTGATGATGCGGTCTATGACGAAGCACAATTACCTAGAAGATACCTATTCACTCGTGGCAGAAGACTTCAAAATTGTATTTGTCAGAAAAAGCAGACTCTGGCAAATTATTCCACTTTTCGGCAGTGCGTATCAGAAAAGATGACGCGAAGCGCTTAGTTCTGACTGGTGGTGTTTTTACTACGTAACAGTGGCGCAAATTACTCCGGTCTGGTTGTCCGATGGTAAAATGGGGTTCGAGGATCTTTTCTGTCTCTTCTTCACAAATGTCGTCGCTTGCCTGGGATAGACGGATATAGCGAACAAGGTAGCTCTGCGGACGCATTCTTTCGGCGCTTTCGCTGCAATTCAGTGATAAACACGTCATCTGTTCAGCAACGCAAACGAAGTTTCACTGCCATATGCTTGTAAACATAAAATTTTTCTTAAAAAGATTTAAGTCTATAAGTATAAAAGCATAATTTAACAACAGTTTTGTTATTATTTATTCAAACAATATACAAAATACCGTACTCATCACCGAGCTCGAAAGGTAAGTCTCGCATTCAAATCGGTTCAAACTAATTTGTACAACACTCGTATGAACTTGACAAAATACCATACGAGTTCTAGTTTAGACAAGTCGAGAAATAGTAGGCAAATATCTCAATGCGATTTGTGTCGTATTGTAAACAAAACTCTTGGTGATAATTACCTTACGATTATGGTATAACATTGGTTCAATATAAACATGTCCATGCAATTATTGCCTGAAGAGTACCGCCTATGAAAATTGTATACAACTTCTCGCTCCAAAACATGCGATAAACTCTCTCTATATAAATGGCCCTTTACACAACATTATAGATACATTATGTAAATGGGAACATTTTAAAGTAAACTCACATTTTCATTACGTTGGAGCCATCAATGCGAAATAATATTGTACAGAAAAAAGCAAAAGTGAATTATATATTCCACAAATGAGACCGTGTACAAATAGTGAAACATTCAATAAGCGAGTAAAGTTTATCCCGGTAGACTAAGGGACGTGCATCACTAATGAATCCTATTTGCCCTGGATAACTTTTTCAAACTTATTTATACAAGTTACCGAGCTCCGTAAGATTTTAACTGGAGATAAATTCATTCGAAGTTTTCGGGCTCTATATATTTTAGAAGCTCCAGTAAATTATTAACTCGTACTTATTTGATGTATAAAATTAAATGCCTCAAAGCATCGACATCTTTAAACAGGGAATGGAAATTTTCCGTCAACATTTTGTCCCCTTGGAGTCAATCTTTTGATATCCCCTTCGAAATGTGGCATTGGAAGCATACAGATAATATTATTTGTTAATATACAGAGACAAAATGTGAACGTATCTTAAGTATGGCATGTAGCAAATGACCTGGTAAAGCTTTCATACGAATTAGCTATCGTGGAGCAATCATGATCGGATCGGCCAAAATAATATTGGCATATCTCGTATATATAATAAACGTCGTAAAAGAAGATGAACAATTTTGAAATAAGTAACTCTTCATCGGATACGATTTAGAGAATTTCTCGAACGAAAAAGATATTTTGAAAGTGGAAAAGGAAACCGAAGACTATAAAAAGCATACCTTGCTGACTAAATTATACAGAAGGTGATGACATATTTTTCACGTCCAATATCTGGCGAAAGATTCACCAACTAGATCGTAACTTCTAGAAATATACGAATAAGGTGTGGAATGGTGGGCTAAACAATTCGTCTCGCAGTAGTAAGGAACTAAATTCTACATGTAATCCTAATAGAGTAAAGAAAGACAGTGTCTTTCAGGGCAAATTTGAAAGTACATATTTGTACCCTTTAGCAGTTCTACAAGTATAACAGTCCCATTTGTAGCTGTTGTATGTCTATTAATCTTAATAAAATTATCATTCATATCGTGTGGGAATAATAATTATCGCTTTTAATCAAAAGTACTCTAGTTATTTCCAACTTATTCCATTTCATTTAATCAAAATCCATATAATATATATTATATTTCTGTTTCAACAAATTGATAGTATTGAAATAACTAAGAAATAGCGGTACAGCATTACGTGACACATGAAACAGTGTTAAAATCATTGCAGGAAATTAGGTTTTCCGCGCACTATCCCTTCCCACTGTCGGTTCACAAGCAGTAACTTTCCAAATGACCGGTTCGACCCTAAAAGAGTATATAAATGGAGTTATGCGCCGGTTGAGGCCGCTTTGGTCCTGATTAAGGCCCTTATTAATATCGACGTGTCAGGGAATCTCGATGCTTCATTGAACACAGGGTTTTATTCTTATGTCTTTTTCATGAGATATCTAGCTGAAGAAGTTTTGTTTGGCCTCTTAGGACGAAATAGGCTACATTTATGGCATAGATATACAAAAAGGTACACTGTAAACTGGGAGTGAAACCTTAGAACTCAACCGGCATTTAATACTAGTTGCATTAACGATGATGAACTTTGATACTTTAATCAAATACAGCAGCATTTTTTTAAAGTAAAAGTAGTTTATTTTACAGTTAAAAATATGATTTCAGTATGGAGTTTTCGGCTTTTTGCTGTGCAGTTTTATTTTCAAAGAATGTAAAATACTGTTTTTAAAATTTGATTTTTTCGAGCTGCCACAGGAACTCTTTTGTTTGACTTCAGTCAAATACCTGTGATTTGTTGGAAGATTATTCTAAAAGTTGAGCCCTCGTGTATACTTGAACTATATTTAAAGAAAACATGAAAATGATGTACATATTGTCACGTCTGTCTAGCCACTAATCTGCCGTGACTTCAATTAATAGTAGTTTTTTATTGGTACAGTCGTCGATCAATTCTAAAATTATTTATTAGTAAAAATAAATATTGAGCATGTAATGTGACTGTAGTTAGATATAAGCTTAAGGCTTATTCTAGATTTTGCTGAACATCAAAAGAGTTTCTCTGCAGGCTATTGGAATAAAGGGTCGCAAGCACGACATGTGTACGTGTGTGCGCCATCTGTACGAATGTTTGTCGCAGTGGCGACGGAATGCGTACTGAATTGTAGCGCTGCGTGCCTCGACTACGAGGGAACATCCGTCGGGGCAGGTTTCAGAAAATAGCTCCCAAAGTGGTTATTTCAATTTACAAACTCCAAGCGTTTATGTTTAACACAATATCAAACCAGTTTAATGAGTTTTAAAATGCAGAAGATCTTAGTCATAAACTTAAGCCTGCCCGTAGAACCGCTTTATTAGGTAAAATGTATTCTGCATGGCGTCAGTGATATTTAATAAAGCACCCAGATCTATTAGAGATGATAACATAGATTTGTTTAAAAAGAGGCTACAAAAGATATTATCCGAAAAATGCTATTACGGCGTTAAAAATTTTCTTGATGACCAATTCTAAATTAAATTTGACAATATGTAATATACACTTTGACTTTTATTATTCTAATATTTCATTTTTGACATTGTATTCTATATAGAATAATTCTGCACTTGACATATTATTTATAATTACATAATTATAGAAAAAAAGTAAAATGAATGTCTGTGAATTGAGTGGATTACAGTCTGTTTTTGTTAATTAGTTGATTGTCAACTTTTAATTATTACTATTTGCATGCCTGAAAGGGCAAAAACATGTGAAATATAAAATGACATATTGTCATCTAATAATTTTACTAAGCATGTTTTTAAGCAAACAAATAATTTGATTTGATTTAAATGAAGTCAAAATCAGTAATATGAAAAGTTTTGACGAGATAGATGTCATAAACGATAATAAACTGATACGCGTATAAAATATTTTGCCCATCTCAAATAATTGGAAGAAAAATCCTAAAATTACTTAAAATACCCTAAGTTTTTTTATTATTAATTAAAGTTTATCCCTGCTTCCAACATAGCCCGCTCTGTATCCCGCTGAGCGACCTTCAGTTTCTAAACCAGCCTCACTCTTTGTGTTCACGTCTTGGCACCATATGTTATGACGGGTAC
Organism: Dendrolimus houi; assembly: GCA_039645545.1. NCBI lineage: Eukaryota > Metazoa > Arthropoda > Insecta > Lepidoptera > Lasiocampidae > Dendrolimus > Dendrolimus houi. The sequence continues at coordinate 264,027 of CM077131.1, forward strand.
GATGCTATGCTCGAAGACTGGCTATGGAGGGACCTACGTTGGGAGTATCTCTTATGGATAAAATCAGAGACCATTCATTCTCAATCCGTAAGAGAACCAAGGATACTGACGTAGATCGCGAAATTGGCAAGTTGAAGCGACAGTCCAACGATCGGTCACATTAGTCGCAGGACCGTTGAGTGATGGACCAGACCAGCCCTGGTTTGGAGAAGGCATTTCGGCAAACCTAATATAGTGCGCCATTCACAGCGGTGGAATAATGATTTGCAAGGTCGCTGCTGGGGACTGGATGAGGACAATGGAGAGCCGAGATAATGTGACGCAAACTTGAGGCGGTCTACGTCCAGCAGTGGACTACCGTTGGCTGAAATACTCTCGATAAAATATTTTTATAATTTAAGGGTGTATGTATTATATAAGTACACTGGAAGGGAACAATTTGAACATTGTTTATCTTTAGTACGATGAGAAAATATAATCCTGACAAGGTAACAAGTATTCAATTACATTATAATGATTAGCGAAACAAGACAATTGAAATATAATATTATTTTAACCTTGTTATATTTAGATAAACAATGTACAATAGATATTATAACAAGAATATTTTGGGAGGGAGCATTAAAGCGAATTCGGGCCGCAGGATAGGGGGCGCGGTTGCCGAGGACGGCGCCGATGGACATAACCGTAACTTGCTCGAGACTTTTATTCTCCTAGTACTTTACCTACGGCTTATTTAGGTCACGAATAATTACTTCATTTGGTTATTCAATGTTTCGTTTAAGTTAGTTAATACTGCTGCCGCGACTGCTAATTGCCCGACACGATTCTGGATTAAAGCGGCTCGTTCCACCGCGACAACTATTTATTTTTACCTCTCTGCCTTTGTATTTGCTATATCACTTAGGCATTTTTTCAATATTACGTAAAACTTAAACAAGTTTGATTTCAGTTTTAATTCTAGCTCTCTTTTCTTTCACATTATCATAATTTTTTGGCGTTGCCATTTTTTTACCTGCATCTGCTGTCCTAAAATCATCATGTCATCCTGCACACAGTCTATTCATCTCTTTTAAGGCTGCCTTTACACTTGTATCTATCAATCTTTCAGTTTAACATACTTTTTGTTACGTGATTTTCATTCCTACTCATTACATGCTCATACCAATAAACTCTAGTTTGTGTGTTGCTGATAATAGTTTCAGAGTTATTAGTTGTATCATGGAAAAATCTTCCATGCTATGTTAGGTAGACCTAGATGATGTAATGTGTTTTTTTTTATTGCATGAGTTCAGCAGACAGGCAGACGGCCCACTTGATGAAAAGCGGTTACCATCGCCTATGGACATTTGCAACACCAAAGGTGCTACAAATGCGCTGTTGCTCTCTTAAGGGAGCCTGGAACCTGGCCACTAATGCTGGAACACAACTCAAGGTTGTTATAGCGGCATACTCTAGACCAGGGGTGGTAGCCATCCAGTCGGGCAAATGCCCTACCACCTGGCTGTGGGTTGTTTAGTCGCCTCTTACGACAGGCCACCCCAACGCAGGAAATTGAATTCTTTCTCCGTTCCTGCACGGATAATGTATTATTTCTTTATTCTAAACTAAAGCCTGGGTAATGGCAATGTGAATTTGGTACATTACTTTGTTTATTAGCTGTTCTCGTTATTAGTAAATATAAAGAAAATCTTGACCACAATTAATGTACGGAATACAAGAAGGACACAAAGGGACTCGCCGAATCTCCTTCAAATATTTTGCACGACGACACAGTTGTATGTTATTGTGTATTATAAGTATTATGGCTGCTATTAATAAGATTGATAATTGATTGTGATGTTATTTGCATCACCACAAAATTTATTTTAAATATTAATTTCACTTGTAATGAGCTTGCGCACAGAGTTCGGTTGGACTACCTCCTTCCTTGCTGTCGATTTCATCGGACTCGTGAGCGAGGTATATTTGGGTATTGTGTAGGAAAGAAAAGGATGGACAATTACACGGTATGCACTCAAGTAATGTTATTTCAATTTAATAATTAGGCGAAGGTTTGTTTTATACCACTACAAGAGCACATATCGAAATTTTAGTTGTGGATTTTATTCTTTTTATTATATTTAATTTTGTAAGTAATATTATAAATGGCGTAGACACTTTGGAAATCGTACTTGAATATGAACAGTTTCCTAACTGGATAATGCAATCGAAGTTTAAGGTAGGTGAAATGTCCTAGAAAATGTTTTCAATTCTGATTCGGCATTCAACCAGCAGTTGCTCTTCATAAAACTTTTATTTATTGTTTGTGCCTTTTAAGGAAAAACGGATTATTATAAGTAGCAAAATGTTTATATATAATTTAGATAGCATAAAGCTGTGGAATTCGCCATTGCTGGAGGAAGACAGGGATGATGTGCGCTGTATTCTCCTTGTCATTGAGCGTAATATAGGGGCGCGTACATACGACGATGAAAAAAAATAATTGCGCCATATTTCAGGCGACAGTGCCGAGAAGCTATTTCACGGTTCATTACAGTAATGGCCCGAATGAAGTATACGAACGGGGAGTGAGCGGTGTACTGGAACTACCGCAGCCGGACTCTCAACAAGGACTACATGTATACTGGCGAGAACTGAATTTAACGCGAATTTAACCTGCTACGATTAAAAATTACTTAACATGTGGTTTTTCTTTATTAGTAATCCTTAAAGGGCGAAACGTTTTAAATCAAATGCGTTTAGTGAAATATAATTAAATACCATATTGTTAGCCATGTACAACCATTAAAATGCTCGTAATCCTTGGGAAACAACACACTGTTACAAATATTTAAGAGAAACCATAAATGTTCTGAATACAGATATCGAATGCCGCTTTTCGATTGTTACGCGATACATTCGAGGGCACTTTTTTATCGCGTCGAAAAGCGGGTATGCCGCGGATTTGCTGGAAGACGCACGGTGTGATTGCTCTCCCATGATATATTTAATATTTAAGTTTTTATTGAAAATTTACATATTTGCAAGTGTGTGGACCATTAATTTAGTGACCATAATATGAAGTGAGAGTTGTGTCGGAAAGGGACGAGGCGCGGGTGTATTTGGACAGACATTTTATCCATCCCCCGTAGTGTTTCCCTTGTTGTAGTAGATTAGTAGGTTGTTTTATATATTTCCTCTCAAGGGGCGCCCCTCCCTTAAAATACTGACAGATTAGTGTTCCCCCTTGTTCCTATGCCAACCATCGCCGGCTGGAGTACCAGGTAAGTACCTACTAGCTAAGTACCAAAAATTACCTCGTGGGTTTGTGCCGTCGGATTACCGATCCCGCCGTGTACGTTACAAAATTTGGTGGTTAATAATTGGATTAATTAGAGTTAATAGAAAATAATTCGCCTTAGGAAGTGTATAAAATGATAATAAAATGCAAAGATTGTTGGTGTGAAATTTGGTGGTTTGGTAAAATGGTTTTGTGTGCGACTTAATTAGTAGTTGGAACACGGATAAATGCACTTTTATTATATACAATATGATTTATTCGCCTTAGGAAGTGTATAAAATGATAATAAAATGCAAAGATTGTAGAAAAACAAGGAGCCCTCTCAACAAAACAGGGAAAGACATGGTCTGAAAAATGTTATTTGAGAAATATATCTAAAGGCGAGCGAGAGTGTAGTCGCTGACACGGTTAAGCTATGTAGTAGCGGCCTAAGAGCTAAGCCCTGCGCTACTCCCGGCCTGATATTGAACGCTCCTCCCAATAAATTACTTTAAATACTGCCATCGCCGCGTTTTATAGTTATTACTTCACCAAGTAGTTAGATTTGAATGCTGGGTGGAAATATATTTTAAATTCTGCTTCACTTTTTTAGCGTCGAAGTGTTATTCATTAAACTATTGTAACGATATGCTATCCTGTCTTAATGACATTTGTAAGAAAGGTATTCTCTATAGATCGCCTAATGTGTGATAGTGAAACTATGGCATACGAAGGATCAAAGATCAGTATACCAACGTATAGGCTTGTGTGATATTGGTAGGCAAATCTTGACAAGTACAGTATTTATTTAAATGAGTAATTGGAGAGATGTGCGCTACTAAAATGTTAAATTTTATAAATTTTGAATTAGAAAAGAAAATTTTGAAAAAATAATTTGTTGTACTCGCCTATTATATAATTATTTCAGTGCAAAAGGAAGGTTTGCACTGAAGATCAGCATTATGTGGGATATTAATAATTTCGGCACAGAAATAAGCTGAGTGCAAATCTTGGTTGCTGAATATGCGGCGTACAAATTCTAAAATATGCTATACTAGGGTATACCCACGACTCCGTCCACGCTTAACTTGAAATTCCCGGGACACAAAGTAACGCAGAGTTTAAGTCTAAGAGTTTGCTGTCGATCAGCGAAAACCGCATCGAAATAGGCCCAGTAGTTTTTACGTGAATCCCGAACAAACAGACAAGAAATCTAAAAAAAATGCATCATGGTCTCTATTGTCTATATAGTCTATTCCAGTTGATTTTTTTAAATGGCTTCAATGTACAGATACGGAATGCTTAGAATTTTATAATATTATAGATAGATTTTTTAAATCATATGTAAACATTGTTACTACGTAGCTATTTCTGCAAATAGTCTTTCTCTATTATTATAATTTTTATCATACTCTTTTTCTTCTTTATATAATGCCAGACATTTATTGATATAATTACGTTATATAATATAAGATACGTATTTACACACCACATTCCCAAATGAGCGTTACATTCAGCAATTCTGTGTGTTAGCCCCAGACTGGAGCTATCTCGGTACATAATTAATTAATACGAAATGAGTCCTCAATTAGGTTCATTATCAAAGGGAATAGGAAAGCCATCCGCCTGATACATTATTCAGGGCCGTAATGGCTGGAAGAATTTCAATAACACGAAGTAAATCGAACAAAGTAGTGCAAGCGGACTGTATCGTCGACACTGAGAGAAAGGAAAATATTTTGCAAAATATTTCCTTTATTCCCTGTTGTATTTTCGAACAATATTGGTGGGAAGATCGCGTTTTAGGCGTCGGGAGGTCCTCAGCCGCAATTATCGCCAAATCAATATGGACCCTTGCGAATGATTTCTTTTGTTCGAACTACAGAACAATCGCGTACGTGAGCTTGTGATTCCACGATCTGCTCACGTTTTTTTTTAATCTACGTGTATCGGATTCTTAGCTGAATCTTTACAATAACACGAAACTCACACTGGAACTGTTTCAGCACAGAGATTAAGTGATTTTATCTTATTTTTTGAGAACTTGTTTATCTTATGCACAACAAATTTATATGATAATAATCTAATACAATAAAAGAGAACTTAATTTATTTGAATTGTATTCTACCCATGGTCCCTCAAGACTATAAGTACAATACTGAGCCTAGGTCACCGTCTTCTATTTTTCAGAAATCATTTATTCATAACAAAGTTACACGTCAATTTCTACATCATTTAAATACACATTATAGGTGTGCTCAACCATTTCTTGAGTCGTGTTTTAAATGAGCCGACGGATGGTGACTCCGTTATCCTACTCGGTAGTTTATTGTATATTAGCGTGCCCATGACATGCGTCAATCTCCCCGATTTCTCAAGTTTGTGTTTTACATGAATCATGTTATTCCTATGTCGAGTGAAGTGCATATGCATGTCACTATGCTTGGCATAAGTATGAACATCAAGTCTCATATACACCGCAACTTGATATATTAGTATACTGGGTAGTGTGAGTATACCCAGTTTTTTAAAATGCGGTTTTGCTGACTCGCATCTTGCGCATATGGCCCTCGCTGGATCGCCATACTGATCCGTTGCTCGAGTTAAGCACCAGCCTTCTGATCATCTCAAGAGTCAATGAGTCGTTTTGATAAAATTTAGAAGAGGCTCATGGCCTTAGGAATCCACGGTCCAAGCGTCTCAACAGCAAATGGCACAAACTTTGCGCCGCTTGAGTGAATCAGCTGTTTCCGCTGCCGAACCGGCTGATCTAGACGTGTTTGGTAAATGGGATGCGACCAACGTGCCTACGCAGGAGATGTGATTAATTTTTGAGATAATCGACAAAATAAATCCAAAAATTGTACGTAATAGTAAAACAATGTTAACAGCTCTAGATTCAGCAATATCCCATGGAAGCCGTACGATTTTCTAGGATAAAAATTAGCCTATGTACTATTCCAGACCATAATCTATGTCAGTACTAAAATACATCTTGAGATTGAGCAATAAACAGCGATCCAAAATTTTCTCATTTACGATATTATAGATGAATTATATTTTTATTTAAAAGAGGATTTGGTTGCAGACCAGTGATATAATTCAATTTTTATAACGCCTATTAAATTGGTATTACTCCAAGGTTAGAATTCTATTCAGAATAACAAATATTTGAAATAGCCGAGTGTAAAGGCCTCTTCGCGCTCATAATAAATGAACTACGCCATTCATACTTTTCTTATATCCAATTCTGATCCGTTTTTGTATCAATCTTTTTGCAATTAGAAAGTCAAAAGTCAGCGCTTAGTAAAAATAACATCCTATGGATACAAAAGGTACAAAGGCGAGCTCTTTCTGCGTGCACCAAAACACAAATCAGTTTGGATGAGAATTTCTCTTTTTATTTTAACTCTCACCCATTTTATATAACATTATTAGAGCTAGATATGTTGCCCATAGAGTAGGATTAAATAATAATCATATACAAACATTTTAATCAAATAATTAATATGAGTTACTTGGCAGTAGGCTAAATGAAAACTTTAACATTACTACCATTGGCTACTGAAAAGTAGCCAAAACGTGGTTATAAAGTAGTTTTATCGCGTAAACTTAATGCTATAAAAGCTATGTCACAAAAAGTAAAATTGAAAACGCTTTTTCATTACAAAATATGCTTGCGTGAAAAATACGTGAAACGGTAAGTTATACCCGCGGCCTCCATAATCCGGGGGGAAATTTCCAGATGTACCCGCTCGCAGCTTTCCCGGGATGACGAATGACCGGTTTGCACATTCGGTAATATCTTTCATATGAATTCGATATTCCTGTAAGCGCAATATTTTAATATGGACGAATGTGGGTCACATCTGGATGTACTAACAACTACCTACTATGTAATAAACAAAACGTTGGCTATTGCATTACTTTACGAAATAACTATCAAAGCTCTAGGTTTGGGGATTCATATAGTAATTTAAATTAATGTCTAGATTTGTTATCTATCATTGAAATATCATTTTCGTAAATATAATTTAAAAAATGTTTTTACTTTTTAGTTGCGCAAATCATTCATTAGTTTTAGAAATAATATATTAAGCACCTGTAGAAATTGTATAACTGGCACTCGTATACAAATTTGACATCTCACTCTTCGATGTATATGCTCTTCAACAATGGTTGCTCTCGATTTCCTTGCGATCCACAAATTAGATCCTGAGTTGGTGGTTATGGGACCATCTCGGGAGTTAAAAACAAGAATTTGAAAATCGGTCCACAATTGACGGAGAAATCGCGTAACATGTCTACAAAAAATTACTATAATACTGCACACATATACAAACAAGCTTTTTTGTGGAAAAATGTATCCTTTCGGCATTTTTTAATAAGGATCTTTCTCGATTTCTCTGGAATCCACTCACCAGATCTTGACTTGATAACCGTGGCACCACCTCGGGAGAATAAGAAATGAGTAAAGGAAAAAAAATGAAAATTGGTTTAGAATTGACGGAGATATCGTGTTATGAAGAAGTTGATTAAAATTTTCGTGAGTTTCTCTAATTCCTTAGAATCCACTCATCAGATTCTGCCATGACGACAATGGAACCAATTCGGGAGTATAACCTTTCAATTAAAAGAAAAAAAAAATCACAATTGACGGAGAAATCGATTAACGAACATACAAAAGAAAATAACATAGATTTCTGACTTTTTGCTATTTAGCTAGATGTAAACGAATTTTCTGAAAATGACTATTTTCTAATGAAATGATTATAACTTGACGGGGATCTGTCAGAATGTGACGGTAAATCCAATTAAACTTCAGGGATCGTGGCTTCTTGTAAACAGAAGATAAAACAACTATAACTAGTTTTATAGTTATACGATAAATTTAGTATCACTCGATTATATCTGAATGTGGCTACCACCCCTGATTTAGGTTCCAGTCCCTTTACAGGCCCGCAACGCCCCTAGTATTGCAAACTGCCATGAGTGACGGTTATCATTTACTCTCAGGTGGGCCGTCTGTCTGTTTGCTTCTTTTTTTATTTAATGAATTTATTAGAACTATACAAACACGTATAACACAGGTACAAATATAACTGAACACAATCAGTCCAAACGTATTGCGCGATTCAATAACACGCGCAAAGTCCGTCACAATATAGATTATCGAATGTACACACGTCTTGTTTCGCTAGTGGTGATCGCTTGACTGTCAATCTCTTCATTGGGCCATTGCTTTAAACTGCACCGATACAATATGGCTGCCCGCCCGCGTAGATCAAATTTCTTAGAATCATTTCAACACACCTGTCTAATGACTGCCATAAAAGATTACAAATAACAAAAGAAGACAGTCATAAATAGTTTCAATGTTATTAGCTCAAACGCCAGCGGATAGAAAATGTGCTTTGTTCACAAATATGCAGGTGGCCCGAATTGTAACAATATCTACTAGCTGACCCGGCAAAAGTTGTTTTGCCATATAAATTATTTCTAGTGAATATTTTGGTAGTTAAATGACAAATAAGTAACTTTTTGTTCTCATCCCTACTCCTTGCTGTTTGCTGGGTGAGAAATGACACCGGTAGACGCCTGGCGGGGGTAACTGATCGATTGATGATTGATCAGTTATCGACCATTGAGACCACTTGGTGGTAGAAGGGTAAAAATTAAGGGTATTAAAAATATAATACATATATGTATTTTTAATGCTAAATCATATTTTTTTTTGGCAAAAAAAATATTTGAGGTCGGCCACACTTATCACTTAGGGGTATAAAAATAGTATTACAAATCTATTCTCAGACCTACAGAATATACATAAATAATTTCATAAAAATCGGTCAAACCGTTTCGGAGGAATTTGGTTACAAACACTGTGACACGGGAATTTTATATATATAGGGATGTTTTGAAGCAAGCATCAGCTGTGCACAATTTCAAGATCTAGCTCACATTGCTTTTAAACCCTAGAATGTCGGCGACACCACTGTCAGTCTCGTGAACTTTTTAGCTACCCTCATGTTGTGTCCCCACTGTTGGGCAATGGTAAAACCCCGAATTATGCCACTGGTTACGTTTCCTGTGAAAAATAATGATGTATTCAATTGAGAAGTTTTTTTTATTATTTACCTAATTTTACGAAAAAAGTCAAGAATTATTTGTGTGCTTATTGTTATGCTAGGCATTAGTTGATGTATTGTGCCATCTGAAACATGTCATTGTGACAATTTGTTCAAAATATGACATCGTTTCCAATAAGCTTAATAAATAGTTTTTTTCTTAATAATTAATTAGTGGCATGTTGTAAAATTTCTTGGGAAGCACTTGCAGTTGCACAGCTGGTTTATTAGAAACCAAACTGAAATTTCGTCCAGGTAAATAAATTCTAGTTCAGCCATTTACCATGAGTAGAGCGAACACTTTACCGAATTCCGCACAATTTGCCCTTGTGCTTGTGAACGTGGGAGCATGTCGGCGTAGTCCAGCTCACCGCGCCACGCGAACAGCCCCTTTGATGCCTCACCCCCTGGCTCCGCCACCGGCGTCGACCGAAACACTTTGTCCACCCTATAGTGCGACCCTTCAAACGTGCTTTCTACATAAATTAGCCCCGCGTTACAAAGGTGACTGAGCCGCCATTTTTGCGAGAGGTAACAGATGTACGGTAATGCCTGGTGTTAGTATAAAAAAAAACTTATGTGTGTCAGCTCCGAAGTATGACAGGAGATTACTCCTTAAACATAAAAAAATAGCACGTGCGCGGCGACTGCGGCCGAATTCGGCCGAATAAAGGCGGCTACAAGAGAGACAGACGGATTTCCGCTTTTGCGAGCTAATATCTCGCCAGCTATTATCTAAGATCTGACTAACGGAACATTTTGTGAAAACACAGTTACATGCATAGCGATTAGTTTTAATCTATATTTCACGATTTCACTATATAATTTTGTTCATAACATCTTTTTGTCAAGTTTATTTCATAGAGATGTAGTAGTTTGTGAGAAAATTAGCTATGATTACAGTGATATACACAGGCAAATGTAGAGCGAGACATACTTGAGGGTTCCGTGTCGCCAAAATGGCTGCAGCGAAACCCCGAAAATACCTTTTTAAATTGACTTTTATTATCCTCTGTCCTTTTTGAATTGTTTAAAATTAATTAATCGTTTCATAACCCCGTGTTGGTTTCTTCTTGCTTTGTCTTTCATTTAAAATGGCTTCAAATTATTGTATTTTATCTATCTGCGTGAGATAGAATACAAGTTAAAGCGGGCAAATTTGCACGAGAGGCAAATTTGCCTACTTGTGAAACAAACGTGAGTGTTGAAAACGTGGAAAGCGCATTTATTTTGGTATTTTAAAAGTGGTGTGAAAAGTGCCGGCGCGCGGTCGCCGCAATCGCCGGAACAACTCGTTTGGAACAAGCAACTCTAATGTGCCCTGCTTACTCTTACCCAGAATAATTAAAGTCTTAAAGGCTGCTCAAAACTTAAAGTCTATCAAAATATATTATCATTTTAACGTAATAAGAATTACAGTTATATAAAGTTTAATTACCAAAGACATTGCATTATTAACTGTAAGAAAAAAGGACACTTTCCGTGAAAAGTTACGCTGTCACCCTTTTTCCGAAATATAAATTTTAAATTGAAGACGTTTTACTACTACCGGCAAAGCAATAAGGTTCATAAAATAATGCTAAGGGATTGTATTGTTACGACCTAGGGCCGACAACCCCTGTAGAAACACATTTTATTACCTTTTTGGCATTTGGACTTTTTTTGTTTACTTTGTGTTTAAAATTGGTGATTAGAAAGTAGCCCATTGTGTATTGTAATCTTTTATGGCAGTCATTAGCCAAGTGTGCGGGTTACGAATTCTAACAAATTCGGTCACACGCAATCAGGCAGGCATATTGCATCTGTGCCGTATAAAGCAATGCCTTAATGAAGAGATCGTCAGTCGAGCGATAACCACAAGCGAAGCAAGACTTGTGTACATTCGATAATCTATTTAGTGACGGACTTTGCGCGTGTTTTTGAATTACGATCTCCTGCATTACGTTTGGACTTATTGCGTACGGTTATATTTGTACCTGTGTTATACGTGTTTGTATGGTTCTAATAAACTCTATGATAATTCCAACGGCATTTTAATTCGAGTTCTGGTACTCGTAACAGTATTATGTATGAAATAAGTATATGGGGTGTGCCGAAACCTAATCTTAAGCAGGTGCCGGGTGACTCAGGTGTAGTAGATAAAAATATCCTTAATTTAATTAAATGATAGCTTGGAAATATATGTTGCAACTGATATTGTTTTTTAAATAAATGTTTTGTCTTGTTAGGCTGCTGTCAATATATTGTTACGAGTTGCAGGACTTGAATTAAAATGCCGTTAGAATTACTATAGAATTTATTAGAACTATACAAACACGTATAACACAGGTACAAATATAATTGAACGCAATCAGTCCGAACGTAATGCACGATTCAATAACACGCGCAAAGTCCGTCACTAAATAGATTATCGAATGTACATAAGTCTTGTCTCGCGGCTGGTTACTGCTCGACTGCCCCTCAAAATCGGGCCATTGCTTTATATGGCACAAATGCAAATATGTCTGCCCACCAAGCGTAGATGCAATTTTCCAGAAATCCTAATCCGCATACCTGCCTAATCATGCCTGCAAACGGCCATAAACGAGTACAATAGGCTGCTCTCCACAAAAACCAATAAATAAGTAGATAAAAGAAGACAATCATAAAAGAACTACAATGTTATTAACTCAAACGCCGGCGGGTAATAAATGTGCTTTTTTTATAAATATGCAGATGGTCCATATTGTAACAATATTGTGATTGCCAAAATATGTAAAAACTATCAAATATGGTATTGCTTCAAATAAGGCTAATAAATAGTTTTAAAGGGGAATACTGTTGAAGTGCCTGACATTTCCTTATAGTGTGTTGTAATGTACACTTTCTTGGGAAGCACTTGCTGCGTTTTGAAATCCTACAGCTGATTTGTGTTTACGACTGATGATCGTTATTTAAGAATACGGTGAGAAAACATGACTAGAGACTAGTTCCCAGGCACCAGCTTTGGATTGAGTTTCAGATCAGGTTAGAATAGAATAGCAAACACTTTATTGTTCATCACATACATAAAAATAAACAATTTACAGTAGTCACATTAAACAGTAAAAGTAGGAGCAATGGGCAGCCTTATCGCTTTAGAGCGTTCTCGTCCAGACAACCCGGGCTATGGATTTCATTAACGAGATATTCGCAAGTGTATGACGGTTGTGTGCAAATTAAATACATATATAAATATCACACAATACATACACTTAAAATGAATAAAAATAAAATATAGAATAAACAATAACACATATATATATATATATATATATATATATATATATATAATTAATATCTGTATATTCAAATTCAAATTCAAAAGTTTTTATTCAAAATAAGTTCCACTGGAGAACACTTTGAAGGTCATGGAATTACTATAGAATTTATTAGAACTATACAAACACGTATAACACAGGTACAAATATAACTGGACGAAACCAGTACAAACTGTACGATTCAATAACACGCGCTAAGTCCGTCACTATATAGCTCATCGAATGTACACACGTCTTGCTCGTATCGTAATCGTCGCTTGACTGCCGCACTCCCCCATTCGGGCATTGTTTTGTACTAAGCGGTACAATACAACAATCGACCGCGTGGACTGAAGTTTTCCAAGATACACACCTGGCTAACGACCATTATAAAGGATTACAGTACACAATCGGCGGCTTTTCTAATTACAAATATTCTAAACACAAAGTAAACAAAAGAAGTGTAAATGCGGGTAGGTAACAACTGCGCTTTTATGGCCGGTAGGTGTGCATTCACATTTATCGGCGTGCTTCGTGGAATTTTGGCTAAGTTGTAACAATATATTAATATTATATATACTAATACACTAATAAATAAACGTACATGTAATTAGGTATTAAATATTTATTATAAACTGGGATAATATTTTCGCAGCAGTTTTTTGAAAATGGGGAGTGACTTTGCCTGTCTTATGTTGTATAAGTAGAATCAATTTTAATAAATGTTAGTCTTTATACGACACTTAGAGAGTGTCAGAGATAACACCTAACCTTACATTGTATACTTATAATTAATTGAAGATTTCGAAACTTAAGTCGTGAAAAAATGTCCCCCTGCCATTTTTTGTGGGCCTTCGAAAACTTGTTGGCTTCGGTTCTCCACTTTAATGCGTCTACGAAGTTTGGCTACTTAAAGAAATAAAAATACAGAAACAGTCACCTTTAGCTTCTGAAAGAGAGGCGACAAAATCTTAATCTCGTATTACTTCTCAACACCATTACCTTTACATAGAAATAGCTTAATTTATTAATAATACTGAATAAAACTACGTTTTAACGGTTTTGCGTGCTAATTTATTTGATTTTTATTATTTTACCATTTACTCATTTTAATTTTAATATTATATAAAGTTACTAGAGATAGGCATGTTGGCTGAAGAGTTTCTTGCGCGCTTCTTCTCTTCAAGCCACAACATGTTGCGAAGCGGTGGTAAATTCGAATAGGCTCCCATAGAGTAAATAATAGCCATAAATAAAATTAAAACTAAATAATTAAAATGAACAAGTTGGCGGTAAGCTAAATAAAACTAACAATACTCATTGACAATTGACATCTTTGTCTTCCGTGATCACGGCTACTGAGAAGCGGCCAAAATGTCGGAATAATAAAAATTAAATAAATTACCTCGCTGGAAACCGTTAAAACGTAGTTTTATTGTGTATACTAGTCGCGAACACTTAAGAAAATACTCTGTCAATAATATTTATATTAAATTAATCCATGTTATTTTTTAGGGCGAATTTGGCAAAAAGGCATATAATGAAAAAGTATTTTTTAGCCAGACGTGTTGCTGGGAGTTTCTTGCCGCTTCTTCTCCTTAACAGTGATAATACGTTGCGAAGCGGTGGAAGCACATTGGAAGTAGATTTAAATTTTGACTTACATGTATGACCTTCAAAAAGTGTTCTGCAGTGGAACTTATTTTGAATAAAAACTTTTGAATTTGAATTTGAATTTAATGTGTTGCCAGCCTTCAGGAGAGTGTGAATGGGACTTAGGAGAGAATGGGATAGGACGTATGGAATAAAGTAATAATCAAACAGGAGGAATGAGATACGAGATAGGGAAGATGGGATACAGGGAGGAGCCAATGGACCATCGGAATTTTCACTCGAAATACGACTAGCTCAAGGCAAGCAATTGTTACGGTAAAAATTATTTACAACCATAAATTTATTTATTTTTATAGCTGGAGTATATCAGACAGGCAGACGGCCCACCTGATGGAGAGCGGTTACCGTTGCCTATGGACGTTTGCAACAGCAGAGATGTCACCAACGCGCTGCCAGCCTTGAAGAAATTTTAGGACACCCTTTTAAAAAAACCCCACATTGTAGCGCTGTTGCACAACCACGACTGGTAGCTCGTTCTAGAGAACCGTTGCTTACAAGAGCAAAGCGGCTCAAGTAAGTGGGGATGAACGCCCAGCCAATGGCGCGCGGTGTGGCGGTAAAAGGATACAGTCGGTAGAATACGCAGGCCACGAGGTCTCTCCGAAGGCCAAGCGTATCTAAACCGTCTGTAAGTATGGGATCGTTGACAATGTCGGCTCGAGGTTGAATTCCGTCAGGAGATTTAGCTGGTAGGCGGGTGCTCCGGCCCACAAGTGTTCAATAAAAAAGCACAAAAAACCCAGTAAATACCCTTGTTTGTTAATATAAACACAAAATAATAAAAACATTTTGAATGTATATTTAGAAGCACCGTCTAAAGAAAACATTGACGAAAGTAAGGATTTTTTAAGCTGAAATAAAGCTACTTTACCCATCTCAATTAAAGCAGATGTTGTCTTCGAAGGCTTACTAGAATATTGTGGAAATTTCTAGAACATTGTAGAATATCCGAGATCTAATTTAGTTGCTAACGATTTATGTATTTTGTTGAAACTATGAATATTTATGGAAGAAAATGATTTGTTTTAATTAAATACAGACCACAAATATTTTATTAACAGGGTTTTTGATGTTGTATTTGTTATTTTATTCATAATGCCGAAAGCATAACTGTATCGAGTGCTTGTTGAGTAAATGATAAGTGTTTATTAAAGAAAGATGTTGCAATTTTCTATTTTGAAAAGGACCAGCAGGGCTAGTTCAGACCAGCAGATTCCGAAATTTCAACTTTTAGATTTTATGTCTGTTTGTTACAGTATCGTGTGAAAATTACTGAACAGATTTAAATGAAACTCGAAACAGTACTAGCGTATGTCCTGATTTACCATTTATGATACATTTGATCCCGGTAAATAATAAAAATAAATAATAATAACGCGGCAGACAAACACACACACTGTATATACCCAAATTAAGCAAGTCACGCTTGTGTTATGGGTAATATACAACGGACCACTCTGGGGCCGATCTCAGACACCCAGACCATAGAAAATAACGGAGAAAATACGTTTCCGAAATTTATTATACCAGGAATCGAACCCAGAGCCTCTGCGTTGCAGTGAGGTAAGCCGGCAAAGGCTTAGCCCGCTCAAGCACAGAGGCAGTCGAATGATGATGTTGTACAGTTTGTACACTTGCTTGTAGTGGTGGATGCTGGCAGTAGTTGGTGGAGTGCTGGTGTTTTCCTGTAGTAGGGTGAAGAAAATACATCTTGTTGCTTACAGGGATTTCTTCTCGTAGCAGTTGGGCTTGGATGCTGATCCCCGAGTTCAACTTCTTTGTTTTTTTTGTGCTCCTTCTTTAGCCCGGGCGAACGAGATTGCCCGGTCATATACTTTATTTACTTTGTTTTTAAAAAGTGATTTTTTTAAATTTATACTAGTGGTCGCCCAGTGGTCGAAATTCGACCATAATTAATTTAAATTATAAGTTTGAATATTATTAAGGTTCTGTTGTCATAGACTATACTTCTATAATCACAGATTTCGCCAAGGCAACAAAAAACAAAAGAGTATATATGCGTGTGTGTGTCAAATACATGGTAGTGTGTGTAATGTTTTTTTTATGCATAATTTTAAAAACATTAGCATTGTGCACTCCTTCTCTATATAAGCTATATGTGTGCGAAATTTCATACTCCTCCCTCCGCGCAATTTTCGTAAAAAAGGGTACAAAGTTTTCGCTTCACGTATTAATATAATGACGATGTTATTACAAATCTCTATCTTAAAATGCAAATTGGTTCTATAGCAAATATGGGCAAATAATTTGAGTACATTTTTTTTTCCTATAGTTTTTTTACATATGTTACTTATTTATATAACTATTGTGCCATATTTTCAATAAGCCAACTAATGGAAAAATACAGACAGGTAAGGTACAAAACAAATTTCCATATGGTATTCATAGATCTTGAGAAAGCATACGATCGCGTCCCCCGTGAAGTTCTGTGGTGGGTCCTCAGAGCGAAACGTGTGCTAGAGAAGTACGTAAGACTGATATAAAGCATTTACGAGCATGTTAGTACACAAGTCCGCTCTGCAGTAGGAACCACGAACATGTTCCCTGTGAGGGTAGGTTTGCACCAGGGATCCGACATGGTGCATGCTCTTCGCAGATGATATTGTCCTGGTGGATGAAGATGGGGTGGCATTTCAAAACAAACTGGACAGGTGGCGGCAAGCGCTAGAGGGTGTTGGTTTAAAAATCAGCAAAACTAAAACCGAATACCTGTTTTGTGATTTCGACGCGACCTCTAGTGCTGTGCCTCTTAATCTACAATCAGCCACACTACCATGTAACCCCGAATTCATATACCTCGGTTCACTACTGCAGAGTAATTGTGATATAGAGAGGGATGTAAGGAGAACAATAAATGTAGCATGGCCAAAGTGGACACAAGTGACCGGTGTGACGTGCGACAAACTAATGCCACTGAAATTAAAAGGACAAATATATAAATCTGTCATACGACCAGTCATGCTATACGGGTCCGAATGTTGGGCCACTAAAGTGATAGACCACAAACGTCTCCCCTTAGCTGAGAGGGATGTGTGGTGTTACAAGAATGGATAAGGTGAGAAATAAGTACATAAGGGAATCTTCGAAAGTTGCATCCGTGACTGAAAAATTCAGAAGAAGAAGAAGATTAAGTTGGTATGGGCATATAATAAGGAGGGATGAAAGTCACGTAACAAAAAGAATGTTAAACTACAAGATGGATGGATACAAATGTAAGGTAGACTAAAAAAAAGATGGATGGATTATGTGAAGGATGATACGATGATATGTGGCGTGACAGAAGATGTATGTCAGGATAGAGGAGTGTGGAGAGAACTATTGTGTCTTAATCTAATACATTCGAAAAGTCTTGACTATTGGATGCTTAATATAATACAAGGACCATTTTGGTCTTCTGATCCATGTAATGGGTTTTCTACCCTATATTTTAAGTTTTGCTATTCTAACTATTGGCTATCCTAAATGACTGACGCTGATGACTTGTATAATATGAAAATATATAGTTTCAGTGCCAAATATTATACACATTTCTGTTACCTTATAATTTTTACTGATTGTACACATTAGCTCTTACATGTTATTTTTATCTTAATTGTTCTATTTCACCGAAACGTGTCACCGCCACTCCCGAGGGTCTGTTTTATTACTTAGTCTATTTGTTCAACTTGCGCTGTTCTACGCGGAATCTGATCTGGATTTTGCCAGGTGGTAGGGTATTTGCCCGACTGAATGGCTGCCACCCCTGGTCTAGAATGAGTCGCCATAACAACCCTGAGTTATGTTCCAGCATTAGTGACCAGGTTCCAATCTCCCTTTAGAGAGTAGAAGCGCATTTGTAGCACCTTTGATGTTGCGAATGTCCATAGTTGAAGGTAACCGCTTTCCATCAAGTGGACCGTCTTTCTGACTGCTGAACTCATGCAAAAAATAACTGATTTCTACTTGGTTGATAGTAACTCGTAGCGACGCAATAACAACTGGACCACAGTATATTTGTGAGCGTTATTTATAGTAACATTATAATACCTATTAAAGTAGCCTAAAGCAGGCCGCAGCGTCAGAGGAACTCTATATGTTGAATCGTACAGACATCGTTTCCGTTGGATAGATATATAGATATAGCCAATATAACCAAAATGGTAGTATTGCGGTCGTGTTTTTATCTTGGTGCCGCCATTGCAATTCATTAACAAATACATCGTCATAACAATCACAAAGACAACGCAATTTTAATGTGTTGCTCTCATGGTCAGTTTCGCCTTCGCTAGACGGCGCTACGGGTATTATAAATTTAAAATTATGTTTGAGATTTATAAGGGGCGTGTTGGACTCCCAACGGCAGGCGCTCCACTCTGTCTACAAAGTTTACATTAACGCGATCAAACCCACAGCCAAACGTTGTTTTTTAAAAGTTATTGATGCACAAATCGTCGCAAATCCATACAACTAAAATCTGGATTGCAATTTACAATTAAGTGCGTACTTACACAAAAGTAGTACAAACAGAGTGAAAGTGACGTATTAAGTTACTCATATCTAAATATTACACTACTATCTGATGCCCACGACTTCTTCCGCGTGGTGCTGTTTTTTAACTATACCACGGAAACTCTTTAATTTTTCGGGATCAAAAGTATCCTATATGTTGACCAGGGATATAAGCTACCATCACACAAAATTTCACTTAAATCAGTCGAGTCATTTCGGGGATTAGTCGGTGCAAACAGACAGACACGCAGATAAACAGACAAACAAAAAATTTGAAAAAAGTCTAAATTAGTTCTATTTCACTTCTTACATCCCCTGACTCGGATTTAAGCATTTTTTTTTCATTGTACAGAAATTTGACCTCTACAATTTTATTATATGTATATAGATTTTACTCTAAATTATCATTGAATATATATTTACGTACCTTTAAAAGTTGGTTATGAATATTAATTTAAAACAAATGAACCCCTTCGGGTTAAATTTTCCATCAAACAAGACATTCCTCTTTTTGCGTAGGATCTTAAATTTCTGTTTCACATCTGAAAGTGCTCATTACCATTTTCTTGAACTAAAAATGTACAGTAGCCGCAAATTTTATTTAATCTACCGCGAACTTGTTCATTTAGTTATTTCGTTTTATTTTTACTTGTATCTAATGTACAAAATTTTTAATCATAAAAAGATGAAAATGTCGTCTTAGTTCTCGTAAGCTGTCCAGCAGGACAATTGGCGATTGAGTTTGAGAAATGTTAATGAATCTATTTGAGCCAATTCATGTAAATTGCTCATTCACCGAAATTTGTTTTCAAATTTTCACTGACTTAGTCTTAACACTATAATATTCTTGTATAGCCATTATTACACAAATAATTTAGCAGAAGGGCTAATAATTTACTTGATGGAAAGTGACTACGCCATTTTCAAAGTTATCTCTTATTAGCATTTTAAACATAAAGCTATTAAGAATTAATGAACGATTCTTCATAAAGTTTTAGTAGTTTGTGTTGTTGGAGATAATTGAAATCTGTTTAAATAGGCACTAGTATTATATTGAAATATTCCACCAGTAAAAAAAGGCCTAACGTGCTTTGTGTTTGCGCTAAATAATTTGGTATTGTTCTTGACTTTGTAACATTTTTATTTGTAGTACAATTATTTACGTTCTTTTTAATTATACAAGGGTAATTGATTTTTGAAAAATCTAATGTTATCTACCACGTTACTGTTCGTCAAAATTGGCCTTGAGATTCTTAAATGTTTTTTGCTATTTCGTATTCTTACGAGCTACAGGACTCGAATTAAAAATGCCGTTGGAACTACTATAGAATTTATTAGAACTGTACAAACACGTATAAAACAAATACAAATAAAACTGGATGCAACCAGTTCACACTGCACGATTCAATACAATTCGATACGCGCAAAGTCCGTTGTTTATATCGCTAATCGAGAGTACTAGAAAACGTCTTACTCGCTTCGTGGTCGTCGCTTGACTGCCCGCCCCTCCATTCGGGCATCGTCTTATACTAACTACACAGTACAAAGAAATTAGAGGCGCACACTGAGTTTCTAAGAAATTTAATTTGCACACATGCGAACGTCCATAAAGTCGAAAACAATAACAATAGGGATTAGTTCGATGCTAATGATGGTTATAAAACAAGTAAAAAGACAACAGCATGTTTTTCTTCACTACAAATTCAAAAGACAAAAGAGTTCCTTAATCCGGGAGTACAATAAGCTGCGCTTACAATAGGCTGTGCGGCTTATCTTTGACGGCATGTAACAGTATAGTTTAAGATTTGGCCCTGATGGCCCACTTGAAAAATTCAGCCCTGTGTAATAATAACCGATTGTTTTATAGCCGTCTTCTATACATAAATAAAACGCTAACTACATAATAACAGCGTAAACTGGTGGCTCAAAGGCATGAGTGACTTATCAACAGTAGTTATAATATCCAAGCACCTTGTATTTAAATAAGAAATAATTGTTAGCGGTAATTCTAACGTATTTATGTACTTCACTAAGGTTGTCATCGCGGCTTCGCAGTGGACCCTAGTTTATTTTGAGAGCAAGAAAGCAACACAGGTTACATTGCGTTAAATTGATATGTATATGTTTTATTTATTGCTATCCGCAAATCATGTCACACGAATTTCATGAATTTTTGACCCCTTCCCGTCCTCGTCACAGTTGGTCTCAGTTGGTCACATCTGCGAGACTTTCCCTCTCTAGCGTCACATCACACATTTAATAATTTTACGTCAAGAAATTATTAAATAAAAATAGCAGTTCCGTAATTAGTTTTATTTCCATTTAAAGTATTTTTATTAATTTATACACTACCCTTATACAGATAAGAATTTGAAGTTTTTCGTTAATAGTTCAAATTTCTTTAAAGCCTAATTATAATAGATTTTGAAATGTGACGTTACGAAATTTAGGACCCATCCCATCCCTCGTCACACTTCGTTTAACATGCAACGTTGTGTATGGATGGCCCTTAGGCGATAACGCCCATATTGTTTACTTAATTTTATCATATTGTTACATGCCGACAAAAAGTAAATGCACATCTGCCTGCCATAAACCCGGTTTATTACCTTTCCCACATTTGCACTTCTTTTGTTTACTTTGTGTTTAGAATTAGTAATTAGGAAAAACTTTCTATTGATATTGTACTTGTTTTATGGCCGTAATTAGGCAGGTGTGTCGAACTAATCCTTGTTGTTTTTTTATGGTAGGAGTTCAGCAGATAGGCAGACGGCCCACTTGAGATGGAAAGCGGTTACCATCGCCTATAGACATTTGCAACACCAAAGGTGCCACAAATGCCCTGCTGCTCTGATAAGGGAGACTGGAACCTGGTCACTAATGCCGGAACACAACACAAGGTTGTTATTGCGGCATACTCTAGACCAGGAGGGGTCGCCATCCAGTCGAGCAAATACCCTACCACCTGACAAAACTGTTGTTATTGTTTTGCGTCGAGGCATATTGTATTTGTACAAAATAAAAGGGATGCCCGAAGGGAGGAGTGAGGCAGTCAAGCGACGATCACGATACGAGTATGACGTGTACATTCGATAAGCTATATAGTGACGGACTTTGCGCGTGTTATTTAATCGTGCAGTTTGTACTGGTTGTGTCCAGTTACATTTGTGCTTGAATTATACGTGTTTGTATAGTTCTAATAAATTCTATAGTAATTCCAACGGCATTTTAATTCGAGTCCCGCACTCGTAACAATATTATCCAAAATGAAAAATATTCTATATTCACTCTCGGTATTGAGGCTACATGTTATATACCAAATTAAAAAAAAATATGTATGTATGTATTCCTGCTTTATTTCTTAAATATGCTAAATGTATATCAAAATATGAACGCTCACATTCCTAAACTGAGGGATAATGTGTTACCTTCAACCCTTATTTTACCCTTCAAGATTGTTTTTTGAGTCAAGAAGATAGTTTATATTGTGCAAGATATAATGTATATACTTGTTAAATATAATATAAAGAATATATATATATATATGTATGACGCGGGAGGGACCTCCGTGGTCTTATTAAAGAGTGTGATGTCAGCAATGCCGACACCACGATTGTTGGTTCCCTGGTGACGCCTCATACTTGAGTCCTCGAGATAGAATTTTAAGAGTACTCGGTGTCGTATATTTCAAGAGCGTTACGACGTTCCAGTGAGGTGCGTCCCGTTCGGCGGCTCGACCAATAATGAATGAGTGTTTTTTTTTTTTTTTGGAGCTGGATCTAGCTGAAATGCCGCAGATGGCTGTTTCAGCGATACCGGACTTTGGGGGCTTCCCGACTCCCTGGGAGCGGAGGCGTTCAGCCCGGAAGCAGCACGTTCGAGGAGGCACCTCCTGTGAGGTTACGACCTCGGCTCGACCGCTGCTGGGGATTGACTCTATATAGGATTTGGCCGTAAAAGGCTGAACGAGCTAAGCCAAAAGGGTGAAGTGATTATTTGGGGACTCGTTATCGACTCCACAGGCGGAGCCGATCCTAGGATCCTAGTCTATCATTACTACCGCTTCGCAACGTGTTATAGCTGGAGGAGAAGAAGCGGCGGAAGAAACTCTCCAGCAACACGCCTAAGCTAATCTTGTATGGCTACTTGTGTCTGTAATGAGTGAGGAGCGATTGGTGGGTCTTAACCCTGTGAGAGACGATTCGAGCCGGGGGCTCTCCGGCGTCTGTTCTGTCTGCGTCTGTTCTGTCTGCGTCTGTTATGCCAGGCTGATGTTCTGAACCTCGGGTGATTTTATCCGGCTCGTCAATGAGTACATTGCGAGGGCGTCGTTTACTCGTGGGAGCGTTCGGAGTGGGCTTGTAGTTGACTGTCTCTGTCACCAGAGGATTCGGGTGATGGGGGGCACGGTCAAAGAATCTGCGCGAGAGGGAGATTATGTAGTCTTTGATAATGAATGAGTGTCGACAGTGCGGTCGTATTTATAGGGCTTGGCGCCGTGTCGGCGCACGTGCACGTGATCACAAACTTTTAGGTTAAGTATTGAAATTACAATTAAAACATGTCGTTTTACGTTAATCTCACATTACAATAAGCTCATAGTAATTAACTAAATGATTATTGTTTTTGTAATATGTTAATTGTTGTATTTGTGCCGACATATATATATAAAAAATATAAAGAAAAACAATATATAGCTAGACGTGTTGCTGGGGAGTTTCTTACCGCTTCTTCTCCTTAACAGCAATAATACGTTGCGGTGTACATAGAATAGGAAGTAAAATTAAATTTTAACTTATATGTATGACCTTTAAAAAATGTTCTCCAGTGGAACTTATTTTGAATAAAAACATTTGAATTTGAATCTTTTAAATCTACTCAATTGTCTAATCGTAAAAAGCTATCAAAGAAACAGAATTCCTTTAGCCTTGATTCTTTTTGTTATGTTTGTACACCTATATATTATATAAAAAACAAGGTCGTGTTAGTTACACCATTTATAACTCGAGAACGGCTGGACCAATTTATATGATTAGTGTTTTTTTTGGAATTTTCTTCGTCAGGAATAGGATAATAATGTTAAGAGTTACAGGACTACAAATAAAAATGCCGTTGGAATTGCTATTTATATTTATTAGAACTATACAAACACGTATAGCATAGGTACAAATATAATTGAACACAACCAGTACAAACTGCATGATTTAATAACACGCGCAAAGTCCGTCACTATATCGCGTCTTGCTTTGATCGTGGTTCTCGCTAGACTGCCTCACCCCTCCGTCCGGGCATTGTTTTATACTAACTATACGATACAACAATCGACCGCGTGGACTGGATCTTCCAAGAACTACACCTGGCTAATGACCATCATAAAGGATTACAATACACAATAGGCGGCTTTTCTAATTACAAATTTTAAACACAAAGTAAACAAAAGAACTCCAAATGCGGGCAGGTAATAAACTGTACATTATGGCCGGCAGGTGTGCTTTTGTCGGCGTGCTTCGTGGAATTTTGGCTAAGTTGTAACAATAAGTATTAAAATATGATATTAATCAATAAAAAAATATCATTAAAAAAACATCTTTCTCGGCCGATTTCGGCAATGGTGACTGCATTTCTTTTATTTTTTTAATATTACGTGACAATGACTTGGTGAATTATTTTTGTTTGCGTTCAAGTAGGTCCCAGGATGGTTTAGATTCAAATTTGAACCAGGTAGATAGCGCTACAATCGGGTTTACAGGATTTAGGTGAAATTGTTTTTGTGCGTGTTCAAATGGATCCCGGGATAGTTTAGATTCACGATTGGACCCAGTAGGTGGCGCTACTATCGGTTTTTAGATTTTTATATATTAAGGCCAACACAACGTCTGCCGGGTACAGCTAGTAGAATATAAAGTGTACTCAACTTTTAACTTATACTCGTATATAGGTTGTATAGGTTATATAGGTATATACCTTTAAAAATATTCTTCAGTGAGAATTTAGTTTCAACAAAAACTTTCGAATTTTAATTACAATCAAAGGATTCTAGACTTGTTATTTGTATGTGAAGCATTTTATAATGGCACTCATTAATGATACACCGAAAAATACTAAATTACCAAAGAGAGTCACTGAGGTTAATCGCAGTATTGAGGGCGAAATAAAAACGCAGCCACTCGAAGTTGAATATCACCTTGAGAAGGTGAAAGGTAATGAACGCAAGTGTGCGTTGAGCCTAAATCGCTTCGGCCGTTTAGTGCGCCGGAGTCATTTAGCAGACAAATTAACGTGGAGCCGTCACGCGATTCTAACTACATCGCCCTGCGAACTCAGTTGAGTTACTTTCATTTATGAACAACTACAAACGGAATAGCATGGGACATTTTACACATCACTTATTTTGATTTAAATAAAAGAGTCATTTAAAGCATATCTTACATATTCATATAGACCTTATTGACAATTGTTATTTCCTTTTCTTAAGCTCTTTAAAGTCTTGGTAGCGTAATGGCAAGCGCGCGGGTTCGATCCTGGCCGGAATGTATGCAGCACTTAGTCAGTTTTATGATCTAACGTGCATATTGTTACAATTACCACGTGCTAACGACGGTGAAGGGAAACATCGTGATGCAACCTGCACCGATGTGTCAAAGCCGCCTTGGACAAGCGTGGCGGGTATACTATCCGTTCCCCCTATAATGGGAGGCCCGAGCCCAGCAGTGGGACATTTATGGGCTGATATTACTTACTATTACTAAGCTCTTTAAAAATAAAAAGAAGAGTATACATAATAAAAGTACGTTTTAACGATTTACGTAATTTATTTGATTTTTATTATCCGACGTTTCGGCCACTTTTCAGTAGCCGTGATCACGGAAGACAAAGATGTCAAGTGGCAATGAGTAATTTCGTGTTTTAAAGCTTAAATATCTCAACGTGATGTCACGAAATTTAAGATCCCTCCCCACCTTTTGTCACACAATGTCACGCTTCGTCGAACCCACAGAGTACATTAATATAATAGGAGAGTCGACCGTGTGTGTTAACGTGTGGCGTAATTTATGTATGAGCCCTAAATAAACTATCTCATTTTCCGGGATAAAGTGTCGGAAAACTACATACATACCAAATTTCAATGTAAACAATTCCGTAATTTTTCCGTGAAAACGTAACAGACAGACTTACTTTAGCATTTGTGATATTAATATGGATCTAGTCAAAACTACGCGTCATTGGATTGCTTTTGAAACAAACAATAAGTTAAAAACCCTTTTTTATAAAAAAAAACACACGTAATCCGCAAAAGGCCTGTTAGCCGTGAACAAAGTAAAACAGCATTCAAGTTTCAATGTTGCTTCTGCTTCAGAGAACATGTTTTTAATAAGAAAGTCCATGTTGCGTTTACACACCAATTTCGAGCTCATGTTTCATGGATGGCGTTATTAGGCCGCCGGTTAACGCGGCGCCCAAAGGGAAAGTAAGCCACCCCTGCGGGGGGAGATTATCATTCAGTGTTACCTGTTAAACTCACAAAGAGCTAGAAAAGCTATCTATTCACCTGACTATCCATTTAATTATCGAGTTCCTTCTTCTTTATGAAACTCAAAAACGGCTTGACCTATTTCGATGTGTGTGTATTTGAGCGGGTATGGTTTAGATTCAAATTGGAACCGGTAGGTGGCACTGCAATCGTGTTCTAGATATTTTTTTCAGGGCAGTAATATGTCTGCTGGGCTCAGTAGTTATAAATAAATAAGCAGTTTCATGCACCTATATCATTTGCTGAATATACTGTATGTAATCCTCCTTCTGCGAGACCGTCATGTCCGCAAAGAAGGCGGTGGAGCGGGAGAGGGAGCAGTCCGCCGCCGAGTCGGACGAGCCAGCGGTCGGAGGGTCGTCCACGACGACCTCCAGCCGCCGTAGGCTACGGCCGTGCGGGCGACCGGCCCCAGGAGAGACCCAGATTTCCGGCTAACAAATGCTGAGGCCAGCCCTCAAAAGGGCCGGCCGTCGTCCATCCGGGCTGGTGGTGAATGCGCGAGCGAGCCCACGGCCCGGACAAAGGACGCTCGGGATCGGACAAGGGTTTTAGTGGGTATCCCTAACCGCGGCGTGGCAATAACATCTCACACGTGGGGTGCTAGTACCACCCCGACCTGGCGAATCCCACACACGGGCCGCGACCTTTCCCCCCTCGCGCGGCTCACGGTCCTCAAACGGGTTTCCCCTGTATAAAAAAAGGGCTGATTAGTCTATCTAATAAATTATGGCATTATTATATGAGTAATTACTACAACTATACTATCATGCATCTCTTATGAATACATATTAGCTGCCATATATTTTAGGATGCCAACAATAGATTATTTACACATCGGAAACCGGTCTGCACTCTTCTGCGCAAACGAAAACTCTCATTCGGAATTACTATAAGTTGTGTAAAACTGTATTTTGATAGGCGTGCAAAAGTCAAAAGTAAAATGAAAAGAGTATAATCTTAAGGCACTTTGAAAGAAGCCTTATTTATATTTCATTCTCCTGTCGTCTTTGTCCAAAAAGACAACATAATTCGAGCACTACAACACGAATTATACAAACAGCTGTCTGTACGTTTTACGCGACTGTAAATGTCACCTACAAACAAACGCCTAACGTTTCGTTATTTTTATTGCGAGAACTATCTCAAATTGTTATTTCGCTTGTGTTTTGTTGCGACCTTATTCAAGCCTTAGTTGTCGCGTCAATTCGAAAGCACTGCGTAAAAAAATAAAGGTATTTCTTATTTATTAAATAAATACCAACTTGTAATTAATACTACATCTTGGTGGCTTCTTACATTAAGAGGTTTAGATTCTGGTGAAGTTTAATTTGTTATATTTGTGTTTTTGCTACCCTGCACTGCGCTAGGTATGTATTTTATTTTCTACATAAATCAGTTGAGATATTTCTAAAATGCATGACAACTGAGTCATTTTATGAACACTTCCACAGTCGAAAAATCAAAGTGAAAACAAAAGTCATATAAAACTGTACATCGAAATTTTAAATTTTTGTATTTAATTTATTATTTTGATTTTCAATGTCAAAATAAATTTAATAGCATAATACATAAATACTATTGTAAAGTTTTTTATCTTTTATCTTTTGACAAAGTCTTCTAATGAATCAATTCATCAAAGCCAAACTCCTTAAAGTTCCTCAAGCTCTGTATAATGATATTTGGTTTGATTTTTTTGTTTCGATACATTAAGTTAACAATGCTATATATAATAAACTATTTATCTTATTTCACATATAGGCCCAGAAGTGAAACTGCTGTGATATAGACAGGGATAGACATGTCAATTGACAAAACAATACCTTTGTAAATTTAAAAGGGATCAATATTTCCCAAAAACTTTACGGAACCCAAAATAAAAAGAGAAAGTTTTAATATAATAAAACTAAGTTTTAACGGTTTAAAGCGCCGTAATTTCGTGCGGAATATATTGCTTTAAAGAACATTCGCAATAAACCAGAACTAAGCGTGCTCCGTGCAGATAAAGGTAACGCGACAGCCGTCATGGATACGTCTGATTACAATATTAAAATACAAGATCTTTTATCGGACGAAAGCACTTATAAAAAGGTCAAAACTGACCCCACTGATAAAGTAACCAAACAAACAATCGCGGTTATGAAAAAGCACTCCGAAAAATTAAGCTTAGAGGTATCCGCACTCACACCATCTTGCGCCAATGCGCCTAAACTGTATAGGCTATCTAAACTTCATAAAAAACAACATCCCCTTGCGCCCTACAGTCAGCCAGCTTGACTCACCAACATACAGACTGGCACAACATCTAGCGAAGACACAAGTCGCGAGTATACAAATCTCGAAAACTTAAGAAAATATTATACTCAGTATATTTTAGACTGAAATCTATTTCGGATAATAAATAGATTTCAGTCTAAAATAGACTCGCCTTACTTATTATCTAAAATATTGTTACGAGTTGCAGGACTCGAATTAAAATGCCGTTAGAATTACTATAGAATTTATTAGAACCATACAAACATGTATAATACAGGTAAAAATATAACTGAATACCATCAGTCCAAACGTAATGCACGATTCAATAACACGCGCAAAGTTCGTCACCATATAAATTACCGAATGTACACACGTCTTGCCTCGCTTGTGGTTATCGCTTGACTGCCTCACCCCTCCCTTAGGCATTGCTTTATACTGTACAAATACAGCATATCAGCTCGACCACGTGGACTGGATTTCTAAGAATCACACCTGGATAGTGATTACCATAAAGATTACAATACACATTGAGCTGTTTTACCAATCACAAATTTTAAACACAAAGTAAACAAAAGAAAACTGTCATAAAAGCTTTTCAATGTTATTAGCTCAAACACATACGGGTAATAAATATGCTTGATGAAGTTCTAAGGATACAACGGCATACGGTACTTGCTATATAAAATGTGTGGGCTCTGATACAGTCCTAGGTTTAAGCACATCAAAACGATTGACACTAAAGACATTTTAGAAGCGCTCTCTCAGCCAATTTTGCACTCAAAACACTTTGATCACAAAACAATTCGTCGCGAAACACTTAGTGTTCCCTCAAATTGAAGACGACATTCTCTAAACCCGATCCTCTCATCAGCAAAGCCAATCGGCCCCCAATTATTTGTACAGCCACCTGACTCAATTTTGACAACTGAGGGGACGACACTCTTTGTCAAAGTTGTCAACGAGGGCCCTTCGCGCGTGTTCCTCCTCCCCCCCTCTCTCCACCCCCCACCGGGCCCGGAACAAAGTGGTGGTACGTGACTCCCGGGGGCCCGATAAAATTATTCCTACAACCTGTCTTATATACATTATAAGCATGTTTCAGAATATATATGGGGGACGGGCGCTTTGTTTGCCGCATCGCGGAGGGATGCCGATACGGGCGCAGGATGTGTTTTACATTTAACCCCAGTCTCGTTTTATCAAACAACGTGTTCGGAGAAGAAATTTATGAATAAATTCATTCAACTCTTAAATATCATGTATTGATAAAGGTCATTTAGGAAAATATTATTACTTCTAAGAGAAGAATTAGACGAAAACATCCACGATCTAAAGCTGTGGAAGTTGAGTTGGTAGGATTCTTAAAGTGTCGCGTCAAAAATTCGCGTTTCGTAAGAGATGTGTATTCAAATCCTGGCCGGGAATTTGGACCACTTATGCCCGGTTTCTGAGGTTGCCAGTTATGAGTTCAATAACAATTGAATCCATAAAGTTGTGCAATAGATAAACTTAGGTTAACTGTAAACCTAGAACTAGTACCAAACTCGCCAATAGATGGATCTATTTAAGAAGGAATATCTAATATTTATTTACATCAAACAAAAATGTCAGCAATAAAACGTCAAACAAAAGATATGGAATAGATAAACGCCTAATATTGGTCAGTTAAGTTGAACCTAGTTTAACTATCGTACGACGGTGTGTTCAGAAACGCAATTTTACAAGTTATTGAACTGATATCGCTAATGAACAAGTAAACTACAGTTAAAAGTACCTCAGAAACCGGGCATTAGAGGATTTTCTGATCATGATGTGCCTGTTCAAAATACAAAAGTTTTTATTCAAAATAAGTTCCACTGGAGAACACATTTTGAAGGTTATACAGATAAGTTAAAAAATATTTTTACTTCCTATTCTATGTACATAGTTTGGCAACGTGTTATGATGTTAAGTAGAAGAAGCGGCAAGAAACTCCCAGCAACACGTCGAGCTAAAAATTGTTTTTCTTTATATTTCTTATTCTATTTATATCTCAAGTTCTTTTTTAAAAGATTTACACAGAAGTATGTTACAGATTTACTTTTCGAAGAATTAATGGAGTTGTAGCAAACAGTGCATGCTTAGTAAGACAAAGACACAGTAAGAGGAAAGAAGAATATTATTATTGTTATAATTAGGACGAGACGTACTAAAAATTTATGCTGCAGCATATCTC
This sequence comes from Dendrolimus houi, assembly GCA_039645545.1. Lineage (NCBI taxonomy): Eukaryota > Metazoa > Arthropoda > Insecta > Lepidoptera > Lasiocampidae > Dendrolimus > Dendrolimus houi. The sequence continues at coordinate 294,880 of CM077131.1, forward strand.
CATAAATTGCTATTTATGTTTGGAAAGATTAAAACGCTATACAGTCGATTGTATAAGAGGCTGGAGCAAGCTGCTATGTAAATGAAGTTTAATCATTTAAATATTCTTCAGTAGTGTTATATTTCTTTTTAAGCAAGATACTTTTTAATTTGGTTTTAAATTTAGTTAAAGGCAGATCTAGCATTTCATTCAGAATCTTATTGAAGAAGCGTATACCAACTCCCAAGAAAGAGGACAATACTTTTTGTAATCTAATAGATGGCAATATCAGTCCATTACAATGCCTGGTGTTGAAATTGTGAACATCCTTATACTGCTTGTAGGCACTCAAATTATTACGAATATAAATTATATTATCGTTGTTATAATTAACACGTGCTGACATTAAGAGAAAGCATTGTCATTTGTCCAACCCGCCAATCCGCTTTGCACAAGTGTGGCGATTGTAATGTTCGCTCAACCCAGTAAAAGGGGAGCCTGGGCCCGAACCCAGCAGTGGGACGTTATGGGATGTTATTATTATTATATCTATCACTATTTAGAATTTTAGCCCAATGGGTACATATAAGGGCGTTGTATTACCTCCAACTCCATACGACAACATATATACAGAACCTCTTTAAGTCGAACCTCTATAAGTCGAAAACCTCCCAAACTAGAAAAAAAAATGTTTCCTTCCTTTCAACCCATAAAACCTCCGTTGCTTGAAATCTGAACCCTGTATGAGTCGAAATAATTAGTGAGTCTCTATAAGCAAATTCAATACTTATTTTCCCTCTATAAATCGAAAAATTAAATTGGACCTCTGTATCGCGAACATAAAAATATTTGATCTTAAAACCTCTATAAACATAAGTATAATATAAATCTTTACTTCTACAAGTCGATTTTTTCTGGCAATATTCGCTTGGTCCAAATCCTCCATAAAGTTGGAGACTCTACAAATCGAATTTTTTGGCGTCTCCCTTCAAGTTCAACTTACAGAAGTTTTACTGTATAAAGAAAATAAAGGGATTTATTGTTTCTTTTTGGGTTTCATAGACATTTTGGTAAAAGTGTAAAATCGTCATGTGTCGATCAGCCGATGTTTCACCGACTCGCCGTAAATTGTCTCAATAGTTAACTAGGTCTACATCGATTTTTGGCGGGAAGCTGTATTGTCAATGCCGCTATACTTTTGTGAAGTAAGACAGCGAAAAAAAAAGATTCAGTCTGGTCACAATACGCGTCACTAAAGGATGAAATTTTCGCAGCAGTTTTTAAATGACATAATGATGTTTTATAATAAATCTTTTCATGTCAATATGTGACAATATTCTCGCTTCCAAAGTCATAAGAAGTCCCCCCTTAACTCTAGGAAGCAATTTCTGGAACCCAAAAAGCAATCATCAAAAGTAAAACATTTGAAGGTAAAACTAGGATTATTTAGCCAAAACAAAAAAGCGGACAGTTTTGAGTAACTAGGATAAGGGTCTGTGTATAATCAGTCCTGGGAGAGAGGGGATTTTCTATACGATATAATAAAATTATAAACATATAGATCTCAAAGAATATTTTATTGCAGTGAGTGCCAACAACATTCAAATTAAATGCACCCGTGTTATGTACATATAGAATGCAAACCATACCGCGATGTAACTTTCCAGTGGCGCCATCTAGTTTATACAACATTATCTACAAACATTCCGCACCCTAAGAACAAATTGACACATTTGTTCTTTATCACACATAAAGAAAGATACAAAAAAAAACCATAGAACTCAAAAATAAAAACAATAATTTGAAAATTAAACATTAGAATAAGGTAAAATACAAAGTTTAGAAGTAGGTCTTTTTATGACAGATGCCTTGGTACGCAGTGATACAACTCGTGTTATACCGTCACTGCCCGGATGCTTGGTAATAATCCGTCCCAACAACCATCGTGAAGGAGGCAAATCCTCCTCTTTAATTAATACTAAATCCCCTATGTTTGGTTCCGGAGATTGCGAAGCCCATTTGTATCGATGCAAAAATGTGGTTAAATATTCCTGCGACCAACGTCGCCAAAAATTTTGCATTTAACTGCCATCTACGGAGGCTAGTTATGTTTTGTGATTCAAAATTGTGCTCTGGAACTGCAAGTAAAGGCTCCCCAACGAGGAAGTGACCGGGAGTGAGAACCTCAAACCCATCTGAATCACTCTCAATACGTGAAAGTGGTCTAGAATTTAGGCACGCTTCAATTTGAGTCAGAACTGTTGCCAGCTCCTCGTACGTCAGGGTTGTATCACCAATTACTCGACGCAAATGAAACTTGACCGACTTCACACCGGCCTCCCATAACCCTCCGAAATTTGGTGAATGTGGCGGGATAAAATGCCACGTAGTTCCGTTTGATGCTAAAGTTTCTGCTAACTCTTTATGCAACCCCGATTTTGCCGCGTAGAACAATTTATCTAGCTCCCGAGACGCTCCTACGAAATTTGTTCCGTTATCACTCCATAAATTGGAGCAATAACCCCTACGAGACACAAATCTTTTAAAGGCAGCTAAAAACCCTTGTGTCGTCAAATCGCTAACTACTTCAATATGTATGGCTTTCGTAGCCATGCACACAAACAAGCAAATGTAACCTTTGTAGGCATGTTGACCCCGTCCCTTTGAAATTCGCACATTAATTGGACCCGCAAAATCCACGCCACTATTACTAAATGGGCGTGTTGGTGTTACCCTAGACGACGGTAACTGTCCCATCAATGGCGTTGTAGTTTTGGCCGAATATCTGATACATTTTACACAGGTACGCATATGACGTTTCACTAAATCTTTCGCCCCAGTATACAATATCTGGACCTTAGGTACGCCAACATCAACTGCGGTCCGCCATGTAGTGTTTTTGAATGTGCATCAGCTATCACCAAATCTGTGAGATTAGATTTCTTCGGAAGTAGTAGAGGATGTTTCTGACCTTCACTGAGTGGTGCTTTGTCCAACCTTCCTCCAACTCGTAAATTGTCATTTCCATCTATAAAAGGAGTCAACGATTTCATCTGCCCCTTCAATTTCCCCAATTTATTAATCATTAAAAATTTATCTCTTCAGCGAAATTTTCCTTTGACATTTCCTCACACATACATCCATTGCTTCTCGTAATTCTTCCGCTTTTAAAAATCCTTTCTTTATGCTCGTATTCTTTCTCCATGATAATACACGTCTCATATATGCAACCACTCTGATAAGTTTATTTAAAGTCGAATATTTATTCCAAATTATGTCATCATTGCTAGCAACCAAATTAACTTTAATTTCTTCTAATTCTGTATCTAAATCTTTTACTTTACTGTACTTGATGTCCCTTTCATGCAAAAACTCAGGACCTTCAAACCATAATTTACTACCCAATAATTCTGAGGGTTTAAGACCTCTCGATGCGCAATCAGCAGGATTCGATTTCGATTGCACATGAGACCACTGATGGGCTTCTAATGTCGTCAAAATTTCAGACACTCGATTTGCTATGAACGTCTGCCAACGACTTGGATGGCTGTTCAACCATGCAAGCACCACCGTAGAATCGGTCCATGCCTGGATGCATCTTTTTGAGATATTAAGCGTTTCTGCCACTTCAATTAAAAGTTTCGTAACGAGAACCGCTCCACAAAGCTCCAGTCGCGGAATAGAAATTTGTTTAATTGGCGCTACTTTCGTTTTGGCTGTTACAAGCGAAACATGAACATCTCCATTCTCACCAACAACTCTGATATAGACAGCCGCAGCGTATGCCAATTTGGAGGCATCGCTGAATCCATGGAGTTCAACAAGGACATTATTTGCACTAGTGTTAAGCCAGCGAGGTATTTGCAACGTGGAAAGGAGAGTAAGTTCCTGCGATAGGTAAGCCATTCATTTAAAATATTGCTTGGAACTGCTTCATCCCATGCTACACCCGATAACCACAGCTTTTGTATCATCGTTTTTGCGAGTATTACTGCAGGTGCAACCCAACCAAGCGGATCAAATAAACGTGCTACGTCTGACAAAATTATTCTTTTTGTTATAGGTTCCTGAACCTGCGGTAGCAACACCGTATATTGAAAGGTATCCATAATCCTGTTCCAGGTAAGTCCTAACAACTTCATTATATCATCTACTTTGAGTTTTAGTTCTTCATTCATACCTATCCCATCTCTGCTTTCTTGAATTCTATCTAATAGCTGTTTACTGTTGCTCGACCATTTCTGTAGCTTAAATCCTCCTTTCTGTAGTAATTCATTCATCTCATTATAAATTATTATTCCTTGCTCAACTGTATCACAACCAGTCAGCAAGTCATCCATGTAAAAGTCTTGAACGACTCTTCCCGCTGCCATCGGATACTTCACCCCCCTTCATCGATAGCAACTTGCTGTAATGCTTTTACAGCCAGATATGGAGCCGACGCAGTACCGAATGTAACCCGCAACAATCGATAATCTGTTACTTTACTTTCAGCATTTTCCTTCCAAAGAATTCTTTGGAAATCTATGTTTTGCTGTGCTACTTTTATCTGCCTATACATCTTTATGATATCTGCCGATAAACAAATCCGGTTTAACCTCCATTTCATTAAGAGATGTCGCAACTCTGGCTGCAATCTTGGACCGACCATCAGAAGATCATTAAGCGAAATTCCATCTTCACCTTTGCAGGAAGCATCGAAGACTATTCTGACCTGAGTTGTATCTTTGTCAAACCTTACTACTGCAAAGTGAGGTAAGTATACTGCTTTTGAATTATTTACTTCCTCTTCCGGTACCTTTTCTAAATGTCCCAGTGATAAATATTCTTCCATAACTTGTGAATATTTTGCTTTTATATCCGAATTCTTTTCTAATTTATTTATTACAAATTTTAATCTATTTCCCGCTATTTTCTTACTATTCTTTATTTTCAGATCCAGTTCTTCGTTCTTGAATGGCAACCTAACCACATATCGACCAGTCGTATCCCTGGTAGTCGTATAACTGAAGAACTCCTCACATCGCTTCTCTTCATCGGTGAGTATACCACCTTTATTTAACTGAGGTTCAGCTTCCAGTTCCCAAAACTTTTTAACATATCGTTAACCTCGACACAGGAATGCATAACTACTACATTCGCTGTTGGTTGATGTAAAGCTGTAACTCTACCTGATAATATCCAGCCCAACGAAGTATTTTGAGCCACCAAGTTGTTTTCAGGTCCTTTTCTAACACCGTCTTGAATAACTTTACTATATACTTCGGCACCTAACAAAATATCAATTTTGTTAGGTGTGTTATACTGTGGATCAGCTAACGGTAAGTCACATACCCACTCAGAAGTTACTATTCTCTTGCTAGGTAGAAGAGTAGTTATAGACTTTAGTATATAAACATCTACTGATAATTTTACCTTTGCGTCATAAATCGAGCTAAAGGTTAAAGTTGTCCTACCTTTAGCTGAAACACTCTGATTTCCTTCTAAACCTGATATATATCCTTTTACTGGGGACTTCTTAAGACCCAAGTACTGAGCTGTTGCTTCCGTAATAAATGATGCTTGTGCACCTTGATCAAGCAAAGCCCTGATAGTATATTGATCCCCCTTGTTATTTTCAGCTCGTACGAGTGCTGTTGCGAGCAGCACTTGACTACGTGCTTCCATCCCGCCTGATGAAAAGCACACAACAGGAGCGGAAGTACTTGCTCCACTCTTAACTAATGATATCGCGCCAACTTCACTCGTTGATGAACCTGTACCTGCACCACCTAACGATGAACCTGCATTCCCGGAACCATTAGGATGAAGCAACGAATGATGTTTGCGATTACACACCCTGCACGATATCTTTGACAAACAAAACTTGGCTGAATGTTTATCACCCAAACAATTAAAACATATTCTGTTTTCTCAACGAAACCACGACGAGCCTGTACCTCTGCGTTGGCAAACTGTTTACAGTTAGCTAAACGATGATTATCGCTACAAAATTTACACACCACATTTGCTACATGAAATGTCTTAGGTTTATGAGTATAAGATCGATTGTTAAATTTGGCTCCTGAGTCCAAGAATTCTAACGCGCGATATCTACTGGTTATAAATTCCTTAAATTGCGTCATAGTTGGTAAATCTTGTGAAGAGTTGCTAGCTATCTGTAATTCCCATTGTTTTCTGGACTCAGAATCCATCTTTAATGTAAGCATATAAATTACTATAACGTCCCAAGTAGATACATCAACTCCTAAATTAGCTAAAGAACCAAGACATTCTGTAGTTGTATCTATCATTTCTTTTAACAGTGTTGGTGATTCTGACGAAATTATTTTCTGATTAAACAATCTTTTAAAACAGAATATGTAAGAAACCTCTTATTATTATACCTCTCCTCAAGCATTGACCAACATCTATCATAGTTATCGGAAGATATATTAATGTGCCTTACTAATTGCTCTGCCTCTCCTGACAGAAGCCCTTTCAAATATTGCATCTTTTGTGCTTTGTCAATCTCTGACTTATGCACAAGAGATACAAACAAATCCCGAAATGTAGACCATTGACTATAATCACCAGAAAACTGTGGAATAGTTATTTTAGGTAATTTCAAATTATTATGGTTAGAGCAATTAGCATGTTGCGATGTTTGTGTTACATTTGTTGAAAAAGCAGATAACTTAGACTTCAATACACATTTATACTCTACATAACACTCCTCGGTAACATAAAACAAATCATCAGTTACATATTTTGTAGCTTGTAATAATTTAACATCACTACTACTAACAATGTTTGAATGATTACTCAAATATTGAGCCCACATTGCTTCTAACGATTCCAATCTACTTTCCATATAATCTTTAGTTAATCTTTCTTTAGAAGACTTTTTGAAATTCAGAAAACTTTTCTCAATTCGTTTTTGCAAATCGCATTGTAAATGTATCTTAGACTCCATCATAATTAAAGAAAAATAAACTAACTCCAAATTTACAATAACAGTTCAATTTCAATTTAAAGTTTCAATGATACAAATTCTTAAAAATTTTCTAAGTCCCAAACTACAAGTAAATTTTCTTCAAAAATATTCTAAGTGTTTGAAATAACACGACATCAAAAAAAAAAAAAATTGGGCATAGGTTCCCCGTCTGAACCAAATTCTTAAAACTATTCTAAGTCCTAAAATTAACTCTAAAATTTTACAAGTGACAAATCGATAAAATTATTTCAAGTCCATTAACGAATGAATTTAACGTTCAAAATTGACTAACTTTTACCACTAATAATATCAAAGTACTTACAGTTTATTCCATGGATGACACTCGCACTTCACTACTGGATGACGTCACGACGCACACGCACTTAGCCACTTAATGACGTCACAACTTACACGCACTTAGCCGCTCAATGATGTCACCACGACCACGCACTTGGCCGCTTGATGTTGACGTCACGCCTTTGCCGCACCCCTGCTGCTACCTGATTGGTTGGACCCCTCCTGGTCACAACCCTGCTCCTCCCTCCGACCACTGCCCTCCTGCAGTTATCGGACGGTCTACTGATCAGTACCCCGCCTGGTACTGAACTTCCTCTTGCTAGTAGGTTCCAAACGGCTCTTCACCGTACCCCGGAACCAAGTCCTTATCCACCCAGGACTTATCAAAAACGCTCTTTGATTTAATCCGTATCCGACTCAAGCAAGGACCAAAAAATGTATAATCAGTCCTGGGAGAGAGGGGATTTTCTATACGATATAATAAAATTATAAACATATAGATCTCAAAGAATATTTTATTGAAGTGAGTGCCAACAACATTCAAATTAAATGCACCCGTGTTATGTACATATAGAATGCAAACCATACCGCGATGTAACTTTCCAGTGGCGCCATCTAGTTTATACAACATTATCTACAAACAGTCTGTTTGCCCTCGGAAATAGGCATTAAGATATCAAGGGCTCCCAAGAGAATGTTGCGCCTGGCGTTGCTGAAAGAATCAATTTGCGAATTGCAATACTCCAAAGTGCTGAAAAGATATTTATAAAAATCCAAAAAGCCTTTTAACCTAAGTACTCCTAATTGCGATGATCTCGTAGAGTGGATTTCGAAATAACGTAATACATTCATAGAAACGTTAAATAAATTCTACTTTATAGAAATTGTCCTCCGACAAGATTTTTCTGAGAATAACGAATATTTATCATTTGGAGAAATAACTTACGTGTATATTATTAAAGTATATTTTATTACGCGTACCATCATCGCCATTATCATCTCCTTTTATTCCTGGATTCCTTTGCGTGAAGCAGCGATAAGAACGCCCTTCGTGTAGAACGAGATATAATTTGAGCCTGTAAGTTTGTTTCTGTATTGATGTATAACAAAGAGTTATCTTTCTATTGTTTAGACATGCTGAAATATAAGAAACAATTGGTAAAAGCTTATAATGCGTTTCGGGGCTCATATCACTCGAATTGTAATACTCATAGATTTTCCAGAGACCAATATCAAATGTGTAAGTAAGAGCTAGACGCAGCAAGAATAATAAGAAGGCGGCCCCACTATCGCAAATGGGAGGTCGCTCGGATAGGGTTTGCGAATGGGAACTAGCTGAGCAGGAACGAATGGTTATTGGAAATGGGATGTATGGGAGTTCATGGAAAGCTACTTGAGCTATTTCGGTGGTTTGCTCAACTGGTCTCTGGCCACTTACTCTATTAGAGTGGTTTGCTGCTACTAAGAATTATAAAGCTTTTTTATTTTTTTAAATTTAATAATATACTTTTAGAGAAAGAAGAAACATACAGCTTAATCTACTTAGATTTTACAAAAACGCTTGATCTAACTAATATTTTGTTATTTTGCTTTAGTATAAAAATATAATATTTTATTGTGGAACATTTATCACGATAGTACAATAAAGACATGCCTCGTAATACATTGGTGTTGTAAAAGCATTTATTTGCATATCACTTTTGAAAAACAACGTATTACCATATGATTAGCATTAATTAAACGTCTTAAAATCACGCATTATAGTATTAAAACTTCAAAGGAGCGTGACTGTTTTAGTAAACTCTTTGCAATTAACATTTTATTTATTTTCATATTAACATATGGTAGCTTGCGGTTAAGACGTCTTGTCTTATATCAAAGATATGAGTTCGAATCCTGATCGGGGAGCAATCGCGGCTTAGGTAATATTTATGTGTCCTAATGCACTTTGTGCAATTACGACGTTGAAAGAAAACAGCGAGATAGTTGGTATGTGAAAGTGGCCAATTTACTTTGGACAAGTGCGGCGAGTCTACCTTTCATTCCTCTAAAATCATGCCTAGCAGTGGGACGTGTATAGTGTTACAAGATGCCCACCACAGTAGTCATGAGAACCATAGTGTATCTTAATATGACATAGACAATCGTCATAGATAATATTTTTAGTCTATTTATCAGATGATTCGATTTATAATTAAATTACCATTTTCTACCGGTTAGTTAATTTTATAAGCCCACTAAATTATCATCTAGATAATGCATCAGTAACTAATTATTATAATTGTTTTTATGATCCTGGCAACACTATGATGTAATTGCTATTTTTAGCAATGATGCAATGTTATTGTTTTGTAGGGTAGCATTTTCGTATAAAAGGCGTAGTGGCGTGTAGACGGTGTTCATTGCTTACTGGGCTGTGTGAATATTCACATCAAAGGCTGAACAATAAAGGGAAACCCTGCCCAAATAGTTAATATTTGGTATATTTGGTACTTTCTTACCCAAATCTCTCCATGCATTTTACACATACGTATCGCAAACTCACTACACCTGCACACACTTCATCGTTTTATGATAATTTTTACAGTGCAGGTTGTCAAACTTTGGCATGCGCTGCCTCTTACTGCCAGAGAGGCCAAAACATCGGTGGAAGCGGTTCGACCGCAGCTGTTGCGATGGCTCTCGCGGAAACGCGGGACCCTGACCTTCAGAATGACACAGATACTTACCGGGCACGGTTGCTTCGACAAGTATCTGTGTCAGATTGCGGGCTGCTTGCCTTCACCCCAATGCCGCCAGTGTGGCGCGCTGGACACGGCGTTACACACGCTAGTCGAGTGCGCAGCATGGGCACCTCAGAGGTTTGAACTCGAGACACTTGTAGGACCGAACGAATCGCTGGGCGATCTGGTGCAAGCCATGCTGCACAGCGACGATTGGTGGGTGGGTGCGGCCAATTTCTGCGAGACGGTACTGTCTCACAAGGAGGCCGCGGAACGAGATACGGAGAGAGATGGTAGTGCGCATGCGCCTCGCGGGCGCCGACGTCAGTCGGGAGCCCGGAGGCGCAGGTATGCGCATGACCTCCCTCCCTGAAATACCGCTGCAGGGGCCCTCTAGCATCTAGGGAGCAGAGGAGTCTTCACCCCTGTTGACGAAGTGAGTTTGCCTCTCCCGGGGCATTCTCAAGCACTTGTGCGCTAGGATCGGTGTGGGCGTAACTACGCTCTGTATCTCACGCCTTTCCTGCCATAAGCGCGGGGCACATGGGAGGAGGGTGGTTTTAGTGGGGTATTGATTAGTCGAGTCTCCACACAAGCCGGTTGATTATTGTTTGGATTGCCTCAGTGGAAAGCCTCCATGATCAACAACGGTCTAATCCCTAGCAAAGGACCCGGTATGTGCGAAATGCATTTCCCCCGTTTAAGAACGCACTCAGAAAACACTACCTTTTCTTAAATAATTATGCCTAATTCTTATACTATAGACTAATTAATACATATCTTATAAATATGTACTTTAAGTATGTCTCTTTAAGTTCTACCTAATAATTTGCACCACCTACATTGCCAAATTAGGTTAAATTAGATTTAATTGCTTTAAGGGATAAGCCACCTATTGTTTCTACCATGACAATATTGTAATTGTGTATTTTTTTAAATTGTATATGACGCGGGAGGGACGTCCATGGTGTTATTAAAGAGTGTGACGTCACGATCGTTGGTTTCTCGATGACGACCCATATTTGTGTCCTCGAAATAGAATTTCAAGAGTACTCGGTGTCGTATATTTCAAGAGCGTTACGACGTCCCAGAGAAGTCCGTCCCGTTCAGCGGCTCGAGCAATAATCACCAATTTTTTTTTTTTTATTGGACTTGACTTTATGTTGTTGGTCCGAAGACCTCACAACTTTACCGGGGTTTTCGGGGCGAGTGCCTTTGCGAAGCGAAGGCGCTCGAGCCCGGGGGGCAACTTGCTCGAGGGGGCTCCCTAGGGAGTTTCACCTCGGCTGGACTGTTGCCATGAGAGGGGGACAATTCTAATGATGCCCACCATAGGGCGACACAATGCACTAATTGAGAGCGGGCGACGGGTAATATAAAGCCCGAGAGGAAGGATCCCGGCGGACCGGGATCGGCGGTTCGCGGTGATCTATATTATCTTACTGCCGTTTCGCAACGTGTTATGGCTGGGAGAGAAGAAACGGCGAAAGAAACTTCCCAGCAACACGCCTAATCTATCCTATTGGGGGGGGCTGTGTCTCCTGGCGTCCCTCGCAGGGACGTGGAGAGATCGTGATTGGCGGCGTCGACGCCGCCGTCTGTGTCTGTCTGTCGGTGCCTGCCAGCCCGCCGTCCTAACCGCGGGCAGGCTGATCCGAGCCAGCCGTTTTATGATAACGTGGACCTTGTCCGTGAGGATGTTACGCGGTCGTCGCACGAGAGCCTTTCGTCGAGGCTTATAATCGGAAGCGGACACGACGAGGGGATTTCGATGGTGCGGCGCTAGATCGAAATACTTACGCGAGAGCGACGTAATGTGGTTTTTGATGGAGGGAAGCTCCAGATCGCGGTGGATGTCGACGTTACGCATATAGAGGGGAGCACCGACGGCTCTGCGCATGAATTTATTCTGAACGATTTGCAGTTTCTTTAAAAGGGAAGGCATCACCAAATGCCGACAGTGCGGTCGTATTTATAGGGCTTGGCGCCGTGTCGGTGCACGTGCACGTGATCACAAATTTGTAGGTTAAGTATTGAAATTACAATTAAAACATGTCGTTTTACGTTAATGTCACATTACAATACTCTCATAGTAATTAAATAAATTATTATTGTTTTTGTGAGCAATAAAGTGTTATCTATCTATCTCAATATATACAAGTAACATGTACTTGGTCTTTAGATATTTAGTTAATGTTATTGTGGTATGTTTTTTTCTTTCTAATTAAAATATTAATTGTTGTGTGTTCACTTCGCCTCTTTGTCTTATTTGCTAGTGTCCGTGTGTGTCACTAATGGCCATAGCGGAAGGCCAGCGCTGGTTGACTCAACCGCCAAGTGTGCTGAGCTAGGATCATTTTAGAACTATATTTACTATAATATCAGCCCATAAACATCCCACTGCTGGGCTCGGGCCTCCAATTATAGGCGGGAACGGACAGTATACCCACCACGCTTGTGCAAGGCAGCTTGGCAGGTTTGACACATCGGTTATCTCGATGTGCAGGTTGTATAACGATGTTTTGCATGCGCTCCGGCCAGGATCGAACCCGCGCCTTTTTAAAAATAGTTTAAGTGGTTTTTGCATTATATTATTTTAGTTCTGAAAATATCTTTCTTATATTTTTCTTTCTTTAAAAAAAACAAGGACGTCGTCTCAGTGGTATTCACAAGAAACACGTCGTGGTCGTCATGGCAACAAGAACGAATCATCGCTGGCGCAGCTAATTGAAAAGGTAATATAACGCAACGCGTTGGCGACATCCCTTATGTAGCAAACTTTCAAAGGCAACAGTAACCACTTTCTATCAGTTCCGACTGACCGTTTACCAACTTCCGACAATAAAGAAAGAACAAAAATTGTTCTCCTTCCGAATGAATTTTGTATTGGTGCGACCGCACCAAGGAGTTACTAAGACATACCTTAGGCTTGTAAATCAGTAGGGTCAGATACCACAAATAAGCGCCAGCGTAACTTATTCGGGCATGGAAGATGGAAGATCTCCCAATATGTGTTTAATCTTGGCTCTTTTCTGCTTTGGAGCATTGGTCAACACAACTCAAGCTTGTTATTGTGACATAATCTGAACCAGGGGTGGTCGCCATCCAGATTGGCAAATGCCTTACACCTGAAAAAGTGACATAGTGCTACATCAAGATACGTCTTTTTTATTACATATATACTAGGTATTTCGGCGAGGTTTCACTACGAATCACACCCTAGTTAATAGCCCTTGTTTATTTAGAGAGCATCGGTCATATTTATATTGAGTTAGCGTAAGTTTGAAGGTTCTTAAAGAATATTTTTTATTGCTGAAACACAGCAGATGGGCTGACGGTCCAACTGAGATGGAAAGTGGTTACCGTTGCCCATGGACATTAGCAATACCAGAGCTGTCAATGTGCTGCCGACCTTGAAGGAGAAACTGGAACCTGGCCGCTGATGCCGGAACACAACTCAAAGTTGTTATGGCGGCCTACTCTAGACCAGGGGTGGTAGCCATTCAGTTGTGCAAATGCCCTACCACCTGGCTGTGGGTCGTTTTGTCGCCTCTTACTACAGGCCGCCCCAACGCAGGGATTAGAATTCTTTTCCGTTCCTGCGCGTAGTAAAAGTCTACAAACTTACTTGAATATGACTAAGACCATAAGCTCACACAAGTTATATTGCATTAAATGTTTATCTATGCGCTATTCCTACTATCTCAATAAATCTCATTTTCCGGGATGAAAAAATATCCTATGTACTTTCTCGTTATTATGACTACATAAGTAACAAATGTCCGTAAAACGGTTACTTAATTTTTCTGTGAAAGCGTAACAGACAGGCAGGGCTACTTTCGCATAGATAACATTAGTGCGGTCTAGTCGAATAGTATGTAACGACCTTGAGTCTTTATATCCATATCTTCTTGTTAAAATTTACTGAAATTCTTTGAACCGTTTTGGAGTCGATTCTAATCAAACTTTCAAACGGTTTCGCAAATAATTTAAAAGAGGTCATAGTTGTAACAAAGACTTATAACCATTGCTTTTTCATATAGTGATGTTATTGGGTCAAGTGTATGGAGGTTGGCACTGAAAATCTGATTTTTTTCCTTAAATTCCGATGCAACACAATGCTGAGTTGCTAAGCTCGTGGACTAAAAAACTCGACGTGCAAGCCTTATTTATTTATTATATATGTTTTTGTGTTTTGTCTTCTTCTGTAAAATTTATTGTGAGTGTATTATGTGTTTTTATGTATAGCGTCGTCCTTTTTAAGTAAAAAAATCTTTTTCTTTCTTCTTCCTTTCTCATATACTCTAACCAAATCATATTACATTACATCAAATAGAAGGCTTACATTTTCATATCTAAAGTGAGGGTCAATAGAGCAGGTCTACAGGAAACTATAAATAAGATAAGAATCGGATTTTTCGTAGAAAAGGGTATTCGTAGTCAGATGAAAAATCACGGAGCAAAAAATATAGCAACAAAAGACATCTGTCATCCCGGATCGATCTGATCAAAGGTTGCCTGTAATACCTAGGTGGGAGGGGCTTACGTTCTGACATTCCCCCAAAGGAAAATCTCTCGTCTCAGGAATATTGTTACGAGTGCTAGACTCGAATTAAAATGCCGTTGGAATTACTATAGAATTTATTAGAACTATACAAACACGTCTAACACAGGTACAAATATAACTGTACACAACCAGTACAAATGTAATACACGATTCAATAACACGCGCAAAGTCCGTCTCTATATAGCTTATCGAATGTACACACGTCTTGTCTCGCTTGTGACCATTGCTAAACAGCCCCAATACAACATGGCTGCCCGCCGCATAGATCGAATTTCCCAGAAATCATAATCCGCGCACCTGCTTAATTATGCCTGCGAACGGCCATAAACGAGTACAATACACAATAGGCTGTTTTTAATTACAAATTTTAAACATAAGATAAACAAAAGAAGTCCAAATGCTGAAAAGGTAATAAACTGCAGGTGTGCATTGGTCTTTGTCGATCGTAACAATATGTACAACTCGTACATGTGCTGTGACAAGACTTATGTCTCGAAAAGATTCCCGATTGCTGCCAAATATCGGTCACTGAAAAAGTTTAAAGTAGTACCGTCTATGCTCATTAGGACTTCTGGGGCGCTTTTATAATTGTGAGATACGAAATGGCACTAGTCCAAAAATTCTACATTCATTGAGAATACGCTAGATTGTAGATACCAACCTATAAAATGATGTTATAAGAAATGACATTGCACGGACATCTAAAAGTTGCAACATTTCGAGATTACGCTTAGCAATTTCAAAATGTCGCTTTTTGTTTTCGTCGGTTAACATCTTGCCGACACTTTTTGTATCCCAGTGAATGAATTAAAATGGATTGAACGCTACCAAATGATATCTTTACGATCTCAGCCTATATATTCTATAGTTATTCTACTGTCTTCCAAAACCAGATTTTTGAACTTTTTGCCATTTTCTTCCGTAACAGAGGTTAAAGGTCGCCCAGAACGTGGGTCATCTTTAAAGCTTGATCTACCCCTTTCAAATTCAGCCACCCAGTATAATAAAGTACAGCATCATCCCCTAATATCTGCCGAATATCCGAAAAAAAATATTTTTCAAGCTAAGATATTTAATTACCGCACGTAACTGACTTTTATCCATAATTTTGCGTTTTAGCAACTCATTACACAAAACAATTTATTAAGTGCAAACGAGCTGAAAAAATAAGTGACAGTTGGCATAAAAAGTGTGTGATTAACTCTCTTCTCTTAACTAAGAATCTCTTAATTCCTTATTGATGCTTATCTTTTCCATTTTTCAACTTGAACTGACTGTTGCTTATCTGTGAGGCGTACAGATTAGAGAAATCGGAGTAACCAAGATGATCAACTATAGAACGAAAAAGAGATTTTTATTGTTGTCAAAACTACGATTTTTAAATGTATATGGATTTAATGTATTTTTTATGCATAATTAAAAAAAATATTAGTACATAGTATACTGCGAAATTTCATACTCCCTCCCAGTCCGCGCAATGTTCGTAAAAAAAGGGGTACAAAGTTTTTGCTTCACGTATCAACATCATATATAGATAAGATTTTTACTAATCATTTGCTAAGCAGTTGCTTAAAATTTAAAAGGAGTTTATAAGTAAGGTCACATAATAATATGTATAAAAATGATTAAATGTTTTTAACAGTGTATCATCAAAGTAAAGAAACATTTTGTTAACAAAGTAGTGTTCGTAGTTACTACATTGTAGTTAATAATAAAGTAATAAATACATACCATTATAATAGAAGTTTTACTGAACTTTTATATTAAGGCTTTGTACACATTGAAAATGAAAATAGAGTGTGTAGAAATTTTATCTGGAAATTTTGTGGTTCGCGTGAGTGTTGAGATAACTTGCAATTACACACGTTAATATATAAATTCATTTAAATCAGTAATCAAAATTGACATAACATTTTCTTAACTTTGCGCGACTTGTATACATAATAAAAAACAAAACTACGTTTTAACGGTTTTCAGCGCGGTAATTTATTTGATTTTTATCATTCCGACGTTTCGGCCACTTTTCAGTAGCCGTGATCACGAAAGACAAAGATGTCAAGTGTCAATGAGTATTGTTATAGCTTTATTTAGCCTACCGCCAACTTGTTCATTTTAAGTTTTTAATTGTATCTATAATTTTAAAAGTTTGTGCTTGAAAATATTAAGCATTCTTAGAAATAACATCACCTTTAGCTCCCGCCTAAAACTCCCAAAGGAATAAAATTGTGCCTATCAATATCTGACAAAAAAGTCCCAAAATTATTTAGTTTTAATTTTGTTTATTATTTACTCTATGGGAGCCTAATCGAATTTACCACCACTTCGCAAGATGTTGTGGCTTGAAGAGAAGAAGCGCGCAAGAAACTCTTCAGCAAACATGTCTAGCTCTAATCATCTTATATAATATTAAAATGGGTAGAAAAATTGACGTTATGAATAGTCAATGAATCAAATGAAAGAATTATAACTTTTGTTCCCTGAATATTTAAAGATTGTGAAGTAATAACGCTTGTAAGGGCGAAGGAGCGCCTAATAGGGCGCTTTGAAAATTACATTCAATCGATTATAACTCGGAAATAAAGCACAATATCACTTTTCAATTTTGAAATAATTAATAGGTTTTCGATAAAATCAAAATGAGGCGTTTGTTTTATCGTGAATGAATCGGTTGAGACGATAAAACAAATTATTCTTCTTCTGGAAGCTGTTTAATGTACAGGCAAAATTGAATTGAGGAAACAGTCCAAATTAAGCTCTTCATCAAAAATGTAGAACGGTATTTCTGAGTCGAGTTATAAATTTATTATTTTAATTACCGAATTCTTCAGCTCTCTTATTAATGTTGTTCCAAATTTTAGAGGATTCAATGATGATTTATACATTTTTATAACAAGCGATTTAAGAAACAGAGACTTTGTATTCGCTACACACGCCCAAGGTGGATTAGTGAGCTTTACACATCAGTATCGCCGATTTGTAGAGTTCTTGATATTTTCTGTCACTATCAATCAGTACATGATAATGTTAACTATATAGAAATATTACTTAAGAGGTATATTTTGTACATTTTTATCCGTGCAGGAACGGAGAAAGAATACAATTTCCTGCGTTGGGGCCGACTGTCGTAAGAGGCGACTAAATAACCCACAGCCAGGTGGTATGGCATTTGTCCGACTGGATGACTACTACCCCTGGTCTATAGTATGTCGCTATAGCAACCTTGAGTTGTGTTCCGGCATTAGTGACCAGGTTCCAATCTCAACTAAGAGAGCAGCAGCGTATTTGTAGCACCTTTGGTGTTGCAAATGTCAATAGGCGATGGTAACCGCTTTCCATCGAGTGGGCCGTCATAAAAAATAAAATTGGTTTGGTAGACCTCTAATTCACGTCATTAGGTTCATATTGAGTTACAATAAGTATGAAAGCTTCTTTAAGAATCATAAAGAATCCTAAAAACTTACCGTAAGCCATCATGATCTAATGTTTGACATTATAGAATTGTGTTTCAAAATCAACCGATTCGATGTCCGACTGATGTAATTAACTTTTCAGAAATCTAATAGTAATTATGATGAGTGGAGTGGCCGAACAATGTGACGGGCAGACGCCATAGTCCCAAATCCCCAGCTCCACTAGCAGTTCATCCCAATAGCCTGGTACCTTTTGTTCTCATTCCCTACAACAGTCCTACACTGGCCGGGGCTGTCCTTGGGTGCATTATTATATGGACAGGGATAACTGTGTGTCACGCCACGTTTAAATTAAATTTTTGTAAGGGGCCATTCAAAAGCCCTGGCCATTTTTATGGCCCATGGTCTTCCAGGACATACTGATAATCGTTCGTTTTCAAAATCGGTCCCGAGAGATCTTCCAGTACATTTCGCTATATCATATAAGTTTTGGATTTAGACAGAGAGCTCCAATTGAAAAATTCATTTCGTATAGCTTTTAAAGCACTGTAAACAAAAATGAGACAGACTGGGTATTTATTTGCGTTTGAAGCAGTCGACTGCTCTGCAATTTATTCCAGTTTTCACAAACATGGCTGTCCCGCGAACTTTGTGGACTTTATCCGTGTCTCTGCTCTTCCAAGAATTTCCAACAAAACGACGTCACTTTCAGCTTTGTGTATTATTTTGTTTGATACAAATAAAACAAACCATATTTTCATTTTTAAATAAAAATAATTAATCGGCAGACAAACACCACTCGGGGGCCGATCCCAGACACCCAGACCACAGTAAATAAAGGTTACTTCGTAATTTACCATGCCAATGAATAGCCCGTTCAACCACAGATACTGGCAGTAAGCAAAATTACTTAGATGTGTAAATTGTAATATTTTATTAAGTTTTCGCCACTTGTATACATAATAAAACTACATTTTAATGGTTTTAAGCGCGGAAATTTATTTGATTTTTGTTATTCTGACGTTGTGGCCACTTTTCAATGGCCGTGATCACGGAAGACAACATCTTATATTGACACTTGACATCTTTGTCTTTATTATGTATAAATTGTGTTAATTTTATTAGCTATACGTGTTGGTGGCGAGTTTCTTGTCGCTTTTTCTCTTTAACAGAGATAACTTGTTGCGAAACTGTTTATTTAAAATATAGGAGATGGACTTCATTTTAAACTTCTATGTATGACGCAAAGAAAATGTATTCCACGGAACCAGGGCTTGAAATACCGATACAAATGTGATATCGTTATTTAAACTAATTTTAGATAACGGTAAAAATTTAATTACGTTATAAAACTTACCGTTATTTCTAGCCATTTTACCGGTAAAAAATATAACGTTAATATTATCGGTAAGTTTACCATTATAACTATGTTTTGTTACCATCGTCACTCTCTTTCACTCGCAAAGATTGTCAAACAGCACTGTGCTAAGAGCACGCGTAATATCTAGAGTTGTTTGTCGATTACTTCGGTAACATTCTGTCGTAATAAAGCGAATTCTCAAAAATGGCAACGTCGCTTGAAATAACGTTAAAATTACCGATACGTATAACGTTACTTTTAACGTTCAAATCATAAAAATTACCAAGTAACGGTAAAAAAGTATACCGGTATGGCAGCATCTTTTTCGAATATAGTGTTAATTAGCTATACTTTTAAAGGTAATTGATAACGTTTTCAGACCTGCAGGAACTTTGAATAAAAAATAATAATTTGAGTTTAATCATTAAATCTATATAGGCTGATACCGAACAATACCCAGACTAGGAAAGATACCGATAAGTTTCTGACTCTAGTCATCTCTACTGGGAGTTATTGCAAATATTAACCATATCAATCCAAAATGGTCCTGTCCTACTGCAGAATTCGTATCCGTGCAGGAACGGAGAAAGAATACAATTTCCTGCGTTTTGGCGGCCTGTCGTAAGAGGCGACTAAACAACCCACAGCCAGGTGGTAGGGCATTTGCCCGACTGGATGGCTACCACCCCTGGTCTAGAGTGTGCCGCCATAACAACCTTGAGTTGTGTTCCGGCATTAGTGACCAGGTTTCAGTCTCCTTTGAGAGAGCAGCAGCGCATTTGTACACCTTGGTGTTGCAAATGTCAGCTAAACTCCTGCAATAAAAATAAAAAAAAAAGAATTTGGGCTTGTTACTTTTGAAAATCATTTCTTTTTTGTATGTGATACTTTAAATTTAATTTTATGGTCTAATGCAAAATAATTATATAATTGAATCTAAAAATTTGTTCCAATCAAAGTGAATTTGGCAATTAACAAACAAATGGCTTTTGTTAGAGGTGATATTCAGGTGAATTCAACGCATTTTAAAACAGTTACTCTATTAAATCCATTAAAATATTATAATCATCGTAATAACTTGGTTATTAATGATTAGTTTTTATCAAGTAAACATATTTGTGTTTTAATTGAAACACACGCAAATAGTCACATTACCGTGTTGTTAAATGACGTGTGTAATTAATAACATATTATCATAACTTAGACGCTGCATTTGTGTTATTTAAAGCAACTACTAATGGAATGGTAAATGAGAAACAAATTAATTTTAAATATAATGTGTATTTTATTTATAAAATATATTGTTTATGATATACCTAATAATCTGCACCACCTACATCGCCAGATTAGGTCAAGTTATTCCTTAAGTTAGGTTGCCTGGAAGAGATTGCTTTAAGCGATTAGGCCGCCTATTGTTTCTACCATGACAATATTGTAATCGTGCACTTTTGAAATTGTATATTTGGTCAGCAATAAAGTGTTATCTATCTATAATTTAAAATGTTTTGTCTTCAAAAAAGACACATTATTTGAATAACAAAGTGACTTTTAAGAATAAAAATAAATCAGGATTAGTTCAATAGTTAGTCAAATTCCAAATAAGTCCTTATCAGCGTTTGAAGAGACATCTAATTAATCGACAACTTATTACTGTACTCGAATCAAGAGAGGGTTAGTATAACTATGTAATTATATTTTCTACTAGGATAAGACCGCGACTTCCTCCCCGCTTGACTTGAAATTGCCGCGGGATTCCCGCGACACAAATCGCAGCATTTAAAAAAAGGATGCAAACTAATATTTTGTGAAAACTGTGTCGGAGTAAGCTAATTTTTATGCATCCGAACAACTTCAACCCGTTCCCAGGAAAATTCCCGCGGGATTCCCAGTATAAAAAGTAGCGCAGATTTTAAGTCTAAAAATTAGCAGTCGATCAGCAAAATCCGCATCGAAATCGGCCCAGTAGTTTTTAAGTGAATCCCGAATAAACAGACAAGAAAGTAAAAAATTGCATCGTGTTCTCCATCGTTTGTATAATCTATTCCAGTTGTTTTTTTTTTAATAGCTTCAATGTACAGACACGGCAAGTTTAGAATTTTATAATATTTTACATTGCATATTTACACTAACAGTTATATTTATTGAAAAAAAAAAACTAAAAATGGAATTTCTAATGAATGGACTAGTTTTTAGAGATAGAGAGAGAGATTTTAGAGAGAGAGTGGCGACGAATTTCATTGTTTTCATCATTTTTTAATTTTTATCATTTAGTGTAATTTTTTTTTTAAATTACATTTTTTGAGTACAGTCGGTCTGTTCTGAATTTCTTTTGCATCTTTCAGTTCTTTCTATCTTCATCTTTGAAGCTACTTGAATTAAAAAATATAGGGTTCGCTTTGTGATGGAAGTGCTCTTTCACGGGCTATTTGCTTTCGTCAAACTAATTTTGCCTGTTTGTGTATGATCGTGTACAGGGCTCTGCGGGTGCCAATTTAACTTCCTATGAATAAGCTATATGACTGTGAAGTCAGCAACATCAGTACAACAGTAGGCATACGTCGTTAAAATGAAATCCTTTGTTGGCAATTTTGTTCCTCATAAATTTCATCTGTATGATTCTTGGAACGTTATACAGAGAGGCATTTCTAAATTTTCCATTTTTGTCCTTTAGTTACGGAGTCATAAAATGCAAGGGGCGTGTTAAGCCGACGGCACTGTGAAAAGGGTTTCTGTAAGTAGATAATACTAAAGGCGTACTTCAAAGTCGTTGCAAACGATATTATCTATTTTTATGTTCTTAAACTTTTCCTATATGTCCAATATAGATAGAGCTGTACGTACATCTATGGCCACATCTGAAACTATAGTTTAATAAGTTCTTGTCTATCCAAAGTTTGTTGGAAGAGATTGTTTCAAGCAATAAGGTCGCCCATTTTACTACCTTATAGTTAAGACAATAAAATGTATTACTTTTTTTATGTTGGTGTACAATAAAGAGTATTTTGTTGTTGTACTTATATGTAGCGAGAAATTCTCAAAGGAGCTTAGGGGCTGATTTTGATGAAACTAAAGCGCTATCATTAGAATTTTGAAAAATCAATAACACTAGTCAAGAATCGAATTGAATGATTTTGAAGGAAGAACTCACATACAGTATTATTATACCTAGACATAGTGTGTAGCTTGTAAGGGTCAATTTCTGTGTAGAAATGTCAAAAGTCAAACTACGTATGTATGTCGATGGCCTCTGTGGTTGAGCAAGCTAAGCCTTTGCCGGCTTACTTACAGCGCAGAGGCCCCGGGTTCGATTCCTGGTACGGTAAATTTCGGAAACGAATTTTCTCCGTTATTTACTATGGTCCGGGTGTCTGGGATCGGCCCCAGAGTAGTCTGTTGTATATTACCCATAACTTGCTTAATTTGGGGATATACTATATGTGTGTTGGTCTGCCGCTTTATTATTTCATTATTATTTGTATGTCTCTAGAGACCACGGACCATAAAAATGGCCTGGACTTTTGGAGGGCTTGCGTGGGACCATGGGAAAGCCAACACGTAGAGGCCCCTTGACAAAAATGTAAATAGCGTGACACTGACCGGCGATTATCCCTGTCTACACCATATACTAATGCTCCCAAGGACAAGCCCCGGCCAGTGTAAGACTATCGTGGGAAATGAGAACAAAAAGTACCGGGCATTGGCGTGGTACTAGGAGTCTGGGAATATGGGGACTGTGGTCCCGTCGTCATGTTCGGGGAACATGGAAAAATGGGCAGGCGGTGACTCACCACTCGCTGCATGGGCATCTAAAAATGCCATAGAAGACAGGGGCCACATGGGCGTAGAGAGGTGGGCTGCGGGCTCCCCGAAGCTACTTCTGACGTTATGCCATTAATCACTTCCACCCCTGGAGCTTGAGTCTTAGATCTAGCCATCTTGATCTTATTATTATTATTATATATTTCAAGATTATCTTTAATTTGTCATCATCAAATTTATGTATGAAACCTGCCAAACCGTAAATTATTGAAATAATAACGCCAAGAGACCGCAAACGACGGCTTGAAGCCACTGTAGTCAATAATCCGGGCATTTAATATAAATAATTGAATAAAGCTCGGTCGAAGGTTCGCCGCGCTCATAATAGGGCTCCTCGAATCGACAGCCTGACAAATTAATTGCTCTAATTGATTACTTTCGTCCGAGGAACAGGTATTGTGTTCTTGGAAGGGGCTCTTCATGAATATTGCGGCAGATGTTTACGACTGGGGAGAAGTCCCTTAAGGAAACCCGACCGACTTCTTGCTTGACATTTTATAACTAGGTAGTAGTGCATACAATCGGATTTAATACTTTTTACAAGTTTTAGAGTCATTTAAACTCTTAAGTTTTCGCGACTAGTATACATAATAAAACTACGTTTTAACGGTTTTAAGCGCGGTAATTTAATTAATTTTCATTCCGTGATCACGGAAGACAAAGATGTCAAATGTCAATGAGTATTGTTAAAGTTTCATTCAATCTACCGACCTCAAGACACTGTGGGGTCTTTCTGCGTGCACCGGAATACAAACCAACTTGATTGATAATTTATTTTTATTTTTCCTCCCACGCATTTTAATATTATATAAAATGTTAGAGCTAGGCATGTTGACTGAAGAGTTTCTTGCACCGCTTCTTCTCTTCAAGCCACAATATGTTGTGAAGCGATGGTAAATTAGATTAGGCTCTCATAGAGTAAATAATAACCATAAACAAAATTAAAACGAACAAGTTGGCGGTAGGCTAAATAAAACTTTAAGCAATACTCGTTGACACTTGACAGCGTTGTCGTCCGTAATTACGGCTACTGAAAAATGGCCGAAACGTCGGAATAATAAGAATCAAATAAATTATCGCGCTTAAAACCGTTAAAACTTAGTTTTATCATTTAAACTCATCTATACTTTATAACTATTTGTTATTAGACACCGAATCTATCTATTAGCTATCATAGAAAAAACGACGTGATAAAGGCACGCTGTAATCATCGTCTTGATAACAGCTCTTAGGGCCTGCTCGACTGGTGTGATACCACTCAATCACAGAATATAGGCGTGAAGCGGCTAGCCTTAAGCCAATGGCACAATTCCGCCTCCCCGTGTCCCAGCTCCCATATCTCATCCCCCCATTCTATTAGACTTTTGCTTGTTTGCTACAACTCTATTAATTCTTTGAAAATTAATTCTATAACATACTTCTGTATAAAACTTCCGTGCAGGAACGGAGAAAGAATACAATTTCCTGCGTTGGGGCGGCCTGTCGTAAGAAGCGACAAAACAACCCAAAGCCGGGTGGTAGGGCATTTGCCCGACTATATGGCAACCATCCCTGGTCTAGAGTATGCCGCCATAACAACTTGAGTTGTGTTCCGGTATTAGTGGACAGGTTCCAGTCTTCTTTAAGAGAGCAGCAGCGCCTTTGTAGCACCTTTGGTGTTGCAAATGTCCATAAGCGATGGTAAACGCTTTCCATCTAGTGGGCTGTCTGCCTGTCTGCTGAACTCATCCAATTAAAAAAATACTTGTAAATAAAGATAAACAATTTTTAGCTATACGTGTTGTTGGGGAGTTTCTTACCGCTTCTTCTTCTTAACAGCATTAACTCGTTGCGAAGCGGTATACATAGACTAGGAAGTAAAAATTAAATTTTAACCTATATGTATGACCTTCAAAAAGTGTCCTCCGGTGGAACTTATTTTGAATAAAAACTTTTGAATTTGAATTTGACTATCTCATACCCTATGTCCCATTCTTCCTTTCTGACCCTAAAGGCTATAGACGAAGGTAACCGATTTCCATTAGATAGGTCATATGCCTGTTTCACAGTAAAATAAGAAGTAGTATAATATTATTAGTTATTTAGAATTAAATGCAAATTATAAAGTAAAGAGATTAATAAAAAAACTCAGCAAATGCTGGTTGACAACAACCAGCGCTGGTCTTCCTTTAGTGCCTGGCGGTAACGTCATCATCACAGAGAAAACGGTAAAATATTTTAAATATTTAAAAACGCCAGAAAATAATATTATATACTAGTGTATACTCACAATATTATAAATGCGAAAGTATATTATGCTATAACAGACAAACTACGCGACCGTTTTTAATGAAATTTCGTACATATGTAGTCTCAATACCTATTATGGATATGGGATACTTTTCATCTCGGAAAATAGGATAGGTTACGAGATAAAATCAATTTACCGGGACTATATACGCCTGGTTAAAAACTTAATGCCATGTAATCTGTGTAGACATGTGTAGCAAAAACTCTAATCCTAAATATATAAAAAAGATAATTTATTTGAATTTATTCAGTACTACGCCGTATTATGCGAAGTAATAGCAGGCAAAGTATTATTAGAATTCCCTTAAAAGATTATTTATAGAAAAGATCCTTGCTAGATGGTTTATAATGGACATGTTCCTAGAAGGATTATTTACTTAGAATAACAGTTTCTGCTTTAATACGAATTATTCAAGAATTGTGTTTGACGAGATTATACAATACCGAGCTGATACGAAGGCCATACGCTTTTGTTATGCCAAAAATAAGACGCCATATCAACGAAGCGAAACACCAAATTAATCTTTATATTTGTATACGAGTATGTTTTAACAGTTATTTATGATACCAATGCGGTAAGTTGGTTTTTACAAACGAGTTTACGAACGTGAGCTCGAGACGAAGTCTAGGGCTTACCATACTCAAGAGTTTGTAAGAACCAACAACCGCACGTGTGTCATACAACGTTTTTCAACACATTTGCGACAAAACAGTATATAAATGAAACAAACATAAATATTAGTCTGAATGTCGCAACAATCTTTGACATTTCTAATAAGAAAATGGCGCGCATTTGCAAATGGCGCCACGTGTGCGTGATGGAAATTAGAACTACATCTTTGGTCTCATTTTCTCTGCAGTAGTAAAATGAAACAAATGTATAGATCATAAGCGCTTCCAAGGGAGTTCGACTATTTAACTTATTTATTTACGTTAAGGGAGTAATGTTACCTGGGGAGGGGACTGACTTCAAAATAATCAAACGGAAATATTGAAGTCTGTGCTGTACTGGCTACTACTATAAGTACTGGCTTCAGATCAATTTACACGATGCTAGTTTGGCTTCCATCGAATTTCAAGTCAGTAGATGGTAGCGGGTTCGATCTTGACTTAGTCAGTTTTCTGATTTAATTTGCATATTGTTACAATTACCACGTGCTTACAATGGTGAAGGAAAACATCGTGATGCAACCTGCACATCGAGATAACCGATGTGTCAAACCTGCCAAGCCGCCTTGGACAAGCGTGGTGGGCATAATGTCCGTTCCCCTTATAACAGGAGGCCCGAGCCCAGCAGTGGGAAATTTATGGGCTTGTTTTTATTTATGTACTATATATAATATATTAGGTTGGGGAAAAAGTTTCTTCGCATTTTATATAAAAATTCAAAAGGTTTTTTTATAAAATTTATTTACATTTGACTAAAGTATGTAGGTGCTAGGTATTGCTTTAATCTCATCAGTTGTTCGTAGTACAGTTCGGAATCGATGGTCCTGCCTGGCGGTAACAGCTCCTAATGAATAATGCCCTTCCAATCCCACCATACACACAGCATCACCTTGTTGCGAGTTAACCCGGGTTTCGCCACAGTCTGTGAAGCCTGACCGGCCTTTGACCACGATCTTTTTCGCACGTTCTTGTCGTACGTGATCCACTTTTCATCACCAGTTATCAGCTTCTTCAAAAATGGTTCGGTTTCATTACGTCGTAATAAAGAATCACAAATGAGTACACGGTTCTTTAGGTTTCTTTCAATGAGCTCACGAGGCACCCAAATATCGAGCTTTTTTGTGTACCTAGCTTTTTTCAAATGCGTCAAAACCGTTTTGTGGTCAATTCCCAGTTCTCCAGCTACATCGTGACTACTAATATGCCGATCCTGCTCCACTTTTTAAAAAATGGCATCAATTTTGTCCGTAACAGGGCGACCAGAACGACGTGCATCTTTGATATCAAAATTTCCGGATTGAGAACGCTTAAACCAAATTTGCGCTACTCTCACAGATACTGCATTAGGTCCATAAACATCACAAATTTTTTTCGCGGCTTGTGTTGCATTTTTACCTTTTTTGTAGTAAAATTTTAAAATGTATCGAATTTCTTCATTAGATTCACTCATTTTAACAATAACAAAAACAAGTGAAAATCACACATTTTCCTAATTTGAATTTGGAATTGTCTTCTTTAAAATTAAAACTTTGTAATGATACCAAAACCAGCCAGATACAAATGGTATAGCCAAAGAGATCTTATTACAAGTTCATACATACTATATACGAAAAGACTTTTTCCCCAACCTATTAGATGGATTAATGTAAATCAGCTTTTGTATTTAAAAACAAAAAGTATTTTGTCAATTTATAAATAAAATATATCAATGTACGGCTGCCCATTGTACTATATCTGTATTGTTTTTGTTTGAATATATTTTGGTGTACAACAAAAGGTTATCTATTGTTGTACATCTTTATTTCTAACGAGACTTTGGTGAATAAAATTTTACTCAAATATTATCCTCTCCACTTCTCACAAATTGTGCTCAGATATCGTAGACTCCTGACACCTACACACACTTCATCCTTTTATGATAACTCTTTTACACTGCAGGCTGTCAAACTCTGGAGTGCGTTGCCTCTTACTGTCAGAGGCCAAAACATTACCTACATTTCGGAACTCTAGTAGAAAGTATTATCTGTTTTTAAATAAATTTGTCTAATATATTACACATTTACTTATTTATCTACTGTTAATATAAAATGCTTGTCATATATAATGTAAATAAATATATTTATTTAGATTATTTCGCATATACGTATATATTGGTTTTCTACAAATGTGTCTGGATCTATGTATGTATTAAATTTATAAATTAGTGTAAGTATGTATATTTAAATTGTACAGTCCTATCTTTTTTCTGCTCCACCTACATCGCCAGATTAGTTACGAGTTTCTTTTAAGCCAGATTGCCTGGAAGAGATGGCTTTTAGCGTAAGGCCACCTGTTGTTTTGCCAAGAAGTGTTGTAACTATGCATTTTGTTTATTTTGGTGAGCAACAATGTGTTATCGGTCTATCTATATTTTAATATATAAATTTATTCGCTTTTCAACTTGACTACGACATTTAAAAATTATGACTTATGAAGTACCAAAACTTATGTTCAGGTGATGGAAAGTGTAAGTAATTCACGTAAGTAACGTTATTGTCACCACGTCGCTTGTGGGTGTTTGCAATACCAGGGCGAAGCCATTTCGTTGCCTATCTTGATAATGGACTTGAGGGGATGGGATAACAGAGCCGAGATAGAGGAATCAAGGAGGAGTGGGATACAGAAGAACGAAATAGAGTGAAGTGGGCCAAAATGATCTTCCATGGAAAAACAAGTTATACCTACTTGAAAGGAGTCATCAAAAATTGTATTAAAATGAAAATATTAACTTAACTCTTATTTGTGTTTACTAAACTGTTTTAATGAGTTTCTATTTCTGGCTGACGTTGTTGAATTTTCTTCAAGTCGACTAATGTTGACTTCCGTTGGCTCTCTTGATTCTTAAGTTTCCTTCTAAGAATTACAAAAGTCGCTTCGGGCATAAATTTAAATTAAAAGATACTTGCTTTGAACTTGAATTATTAATATTTGAATGACGATGAATAAGTACGCAATAGTCATTGTACAGTTTCTTAAATACATTTTGAAGTAAATATTCTACAGGTATATTGTAAAAACTCGCATTTTTTAGGATAAAATATATTCAACCGTTATTTCATGTGTATCTAAATTTTTTAACAAAAATAAAACCGTCTTTTCACTAAAAAACCAAAAAATAAATATTTTACCGATTTTTTCTGCAACATCTTGAAGTTGTTGTCAAGTAGAACGTAAAAAAATATATATTTTGTAAATTTGTAGTTGTTTTTTTATGTTTTATTTGTCATCACCTTCAAGATGTTGTAGAAAGAACTCGGTTAAATATTTATTTTTTGGTTTTTAGTGTGAAGACCGTTTTTTTTTTGTAAAAAAAATATATTTTTTACATTTTAGTTGTGCAAATACATCAGTACCTTTAGAAATAATATATTAAGCACCTGTAGAAATTGTGCAACGGGCAAGCGTATACAAATTTGCTATCTCACTCTTCGATGTATATACTCTTCAACAGGGGTTGCTCTCGATTTCCTTGCGACTCACTAATCAGATCCTGATTTGGTGACCATGGGACCATCTCGGGAGTATAGACAACCGCATAATTTTTTTTTGGAAATCGGCCTAAATTGACGGTGAAATCGTGTATCATGCATACAAAAAAATTAAGCGCCTGTAGAAAATGTAATACTGGTACGCGTATACAAGCTTCTTTTTCAAGAATTTAGACGCACGGCTTCAATAAGGATTATTCTCGATTTCCCTGGGATCCCGTCGTCAGACCCTAACATGGTGACCATGGGACCAATTGGGGAATATAACCTTTCAATTAAAAAATATTTGTATAACGGCCCAAAATTGACGGACAAATAGAGTAACTAATATACAACCAAATCGAGAACCTCGTTCTTTTGGAAGTCGGTTAAAATCTTTTTCATTACCTGAGGTAAGGGGTAATAGCTCATAAATGTGCCACTGCTGGGCACGGGCCTCTCACTATAGTGGTACGGACAATATACCCGCCTCTATCAAGGCGCCTTGGTAGGTTTGATTATATCGATGTGCAGGTATCATCGTGATGTTTTTCTTCACCGTTGTTAGCATATGCTAATCGTAAAAATATGCAGATTAGGTCAGAAAACTGCCCAAATGGTGCATGCGTTCCGAACACAATTCGAAACCGTGCCCTTTGAATTTGGAACGCGTGCCCTAGTGTTACATTTATTTAGTTGCATAGCTGTTCGTGTCATGTATTCTTTTTAAGTTTAATAATTAATTTTGTTATGTACCCTCTTATTTCTAAACAGTACAATCGACCATTTCTTTAATTGAATAATAATGTTATATTTTTGTTTAGTCTGTGATTAGCGCCTGTTTTGTATAGAGTAGTTCTCCATAATTTTATGTAACAATATTTATCTCTAATATGATGTGATAATTGTGTAGATTATAATCCAAAATCTCTCGATTGTATATAGACGGTATTCACTACATTTTATTTTCATTTTGGCAGACGCGATAGATCTTTACTGTGTTCAATATATTTTATTACATGTAAAACTTTAAATATAATATCTTATATAAAATGTTATCTAAAATTTCCAAATAATAATGTATTAAATTCTTGTCATTCATAACCCTTTATTTAAAATAGTATATCAATTACGTCAATCCGCTATCGGCTGTGCCAATTTGCTAAGTTTACTTATACTGTAAAATTGGTGGAGGGATGACGAGGTGTTTTCAAAATGTCCGTGTAGAGTGAGTATGAAATGTATTTAAGCAGTAAGGTTGTCTGATTATAAGTATAGTGACCAGTTGCTGTTCTTTTATTACCTTAAACCCTTCTGAGTTCTTGCAAGTGTTAAACTAGCTATTACACTACCACGACTTACTTACTTTCAGTACCCGACTAAATCGTTTAAAATAGAACTAACAAACATATTGTTACGAGTTACGGGACTCGTATTAAAATGCCGTTGGAATTACTATAGAATTTATTAGAACTATACAGACACGTATAGCACAGGTGCAAATATAATTGGACACAACCAGTACAAACGTAATACACGATTCAATAACACGAGCAAAGTGCGTCACTATATAGCTTATCGAATGTACACATGTCTTGTCTCGCTTGTGACCATCGCTAGACTGCCTCGATACAACATGGCTGCCCGCCCGCATAGATCAAATTTTTTAGAATTCGTAATCTGCTCACCTGCCTAATTATGCCTACAAACGGCCATAAATGAGTAGAATACACAATAGGCTGTTTTCTAATTACAAATTTTAAACATAAGGTAAACAAAAGAAGTCCAAATGCAGAAAAGGTAATAAACTGCAGGTGTGCATCGGTCTTTGTCGGTCGTAACAATATTTAGAAAAAACTTACAAATATACCCGTATTAGTAGTACCAGAGAAAATTCGTTCGCGTAACTATGAGGATGTGGTTTTATGTAATGGCGCCACCGAAAAACGCCATCATTTCGGCTATTCGACTATCCCACAGAAACTACGTCATTTATCGGGATAAAAATCATTCTAAATGTTTCCACGTAATACTCTACAGACAGACAGATAGATGAAAATTCGATAAGTCGCATTTTCGGACTCTGAATTAGCCCCCCTTATTTATGATCTCTAAAGATTTATTAAACTACTAGAGTTTGCTCCGCGTGTCATATCACAGGCACCTGTGTGTTGTGCCCTAGGCTTTGTTTTACTTACATAAAAAATTAATTCGGTTTTTTACATGTAATAATAACAAAGAAATTAAGTCCATATAGTCTAGACATCTGCCCAACAAAACAGAGGTGAGTCAAAGCCAACCTGATTTGAAGTAACACAATGATGACATCTTGTTTATGACAATGTAGGTAGTTAGTGAATCGAAAAACGCGATTGCAGCGTTCACTATTAAGCTAATCTTGTCTATTCTATAACACGACTTCATTTATCGGGATAAAAAGTATCCTAAATGTTGATTCGGGATATAAGTCAACTCTGTGTCGAGTTTTATTTATATACGTTCAGTAGTTTTCACGTGATTCTTTAACAGACAGACAGACAAAAATTCGAAAAATTATATTTTTGGAATCTGCTGGTCCTAGTAATATTAATATATTTCACGTTTTTAAACGCATTGTACAAAAAGACGACAAAGTTAAGCTAAAAATATCTAAGTTAGTTGCAAGTCGATCTTAAAATGTAGATTTAAAATGAAGACAGTGTTTTAGAGAAAGCGCTCTAGAATTTGAGAAACATTTTACAATTCAAACACTAAACTCGAAGCAATAAATCAGAGTTGCTCGAATAACACAACAATGTATCCATTCCATTGAAATACTACGAATCCTGTTTACTTTCAAGCTTTGACATAACATTTATTTGTAATCTAAATTATTTCAAGATGTATTTATCAAAAATACGGGTATTGTAATACTGTTTGCTTACAAGGAAATAAAACTAAGACTTATTTTCTTTTCTTTACTAAGAAATTGGAAAAATGAGTCGAAAAAGCATTACACCCACGTTTATTGAAAATAGATTACGTATAAGAGCGATGGAGAAATTAATTAGTCCACTAATATGTTTGCAGATTCTAGGCTTTGAAGAAATAAATTTATATCTACAAAACGAAGTACACGCAATTTTAGTAAATTTTTTATATTGCATAAAGATAGTAAACAGGCACTTGGCTTACTTGATGGAAGGTGGTTCCCGTCACCCATGGACGTTTGCAACGCCAGGGGCGTTGTTAACGCCTTGTCGGCCTCTATAAATCTTACGACTCTCTTAAACGACCCCGCGTCGTAGCGCAGAGGAAAAACCTCGGCGGGAAGTTCCCTCCAAATCATTGTCTCATCCACATTTAAGTAACACGTATCATCTACCATATTATGCTAGTAAACGTGTACTATATACACTATATTATATATCTACTGCTATAATATAATAAGTCTGTGGGGTGTCGAGTTTATACGCTGAATTTCAAAGTGAGAAAAATCTGGGAAGATTTCGAAAATACTATTTTTAGAATTTTAGCCTGTCTGTCAGAGCATCATGGGAAAACGGATTTTAATGACACACGACTAGCTTATATTCCGGGTCAACGCTTAGAATACTTTTTGCACATCGTTTTCGTGGGATAAACGAATATGGCTAAGAAAGTGACGCTGTGTTCGCGTTTATTTGTGCCGCCTTTGCAATTCACTAACAAACATGTCATCATGGCAACGCGAACGAAGTTTCGTTAGTTGTTGTATAAAGTAAGAAATAAATTAGTCGAAGAAGTACAGGAAACGAAACACATTTGCCGATATCGAAGCAAATAGAAATCCATCGTAACTACGTAGCCAATGTTATGAGTACTTAACTTAAACATAGAGTGGAACGGCAGTTTGGAGCACTCTCGCAACCCGTAAGCAATATACTTTTAGATTGCCCCTAAGTTATCTTAAATATTCATCGTACGGCCACAGGCAGCTATCATACGTAACTACGGTAAGATTGCGCCAGGAGCAACAGCCATAACTTCGTCCCCGACCTTCGCTTCGAATAGCGCCATAAAACAGTGGGGCTTATGGGAACCGATGGGGCCGCCTTATCTAGTCTCTGGGGCGCGATACGCGGTCGGACGAGCCCGCGGTTGCCTGTTGTCAGCCTTTCACTACTGTCACTTTCTATATCTGTATGGGCCAAAAGCCTGTTTCCACCAAAAGGCAAAAAAATCTTTATGTCAAAATAGTTGTCAATCATTCACTGATTTGCTCTGTGGTTGAGCGGGCTAAGCCTTTGCCGGGCTAGCTTACTGAAGCGCAGAGGCTCCGGGTTCGATTCCAGGCATGGCAAATTTCAGAAAGGAACGTTCCATCCAGAACAAAAGCGTAACTTGCTCAGCTTGGGGATATACAAGGTGTAAGTTTCTCTGCTGATTTAATTATTATTTTAAAAAATGTTGAAGTTTGTGGTGTATGGTGGTTTTTTTACCTTTTTTTTTTGTCTCCTGCGACGCCCTTTTTTTAGCGTCCCAACGATTAATTTAAAAACTCTTATTTCTCATTCTGGTCATATTCTCATCGATGCCAATAAGACACACCAATATCACATAAAAATTAGCACTTAATGCTGGGGCTTCATCTGCGTCAGTGTTAAATATTTAAGCTGTGGCCGAATGCGTGTTATTTAAAGCGTTAAAACATCTCAAATAACGCATTAAATCCTTCGCCATATTTGCGTGAAACGGCCTATATCTGTAACACTATCCTAGATGAAGCTCCACCTTTACAGTCCAACAAAAGCAAAATCTGGACGAAGATCTGTCTGTCTTTGTATGTCACAGTTATTTTATCGTCTGCTTGATAAAATGTGATAGCATAATGATGCAGTAAAACTGTGAAACATCTTAAAATGAGGCGTGACCGCCATACATGTCACTGATCGTTGAATTTTTCTATCTGATATATGTACATAATTGTACGAAATAGCTCGTTTAATTTCCACTATTGATTATATTTTCGCAAACTAAACAAAGGATTTATAATTATAAAATAAAACTCCTAACACTACTCCAGAACAGCTGCTGACGCTGTATAAAGCACAAATACGAGCATGTATGGAGTACTGTTCTCATCTTTGGGATGGCTCAGCTAAATACCAACTCTAGGCACTAGAATCGATTGAGCGGAGAGCCAAGAAGTTGATAGACAACGACCAGCTATTTAATGACAAAATACAAAGTCACGAACATCGACGCAGGGTTGCCAGCTTATCAGTTTTCTATCCGATACATTTTGGAGAGTGGGCATTGGAGCTTTTTAATCTTATCCCGCCGTCTCCCTTCTATCATCGGACAACCAGACGCACTGGCATGCGGCACCGCTATATGGTAGACATACCACCTATACGAACAAAGCGCTTTGAGTTCACCTTCATTACGCGCACCGCAAAGGAGTGGAACTCTCTGCCGGAGTCTGTTTTTCCCGAAACCTACAACCTGGGTGTCTTCAAGTTTTGTGGGAATAGGTACCTTCTAGGTAAGCGTGCTCGATCTTAGACCATATCTCCGCTTCAAATCGAGCGAGATAATAGTCAAACGCAAACCTATACAGTAGTAAAAAAAACAGCTGTCGCTGAACAAAGTCTATATTATAGAACTGTCATGTAGGTAGGATCAAATATTCTAAATGTATGAGAATAAGTCGACTTTATGCTAATTTCAAAACGTGTAACGCCATCTAGTTACCTTTGAGCACAACTAATTAGGTGCACGAATTCAACATTATAGTTTTGTCATGAATCAGATGTTGTGATTGAACAAAAATCGTGTGGGGTATTGTAGGCCAGTTCTTGAAAAATCATAATGATTTTCTTTAATTATTTTTTGTTTGAATTTTTTATAGTTCCGCAGCCAAATGACAAAGACCTGGTAACACTAAATAGTTCGTGAACTCACGCACTTGCCCGATATATTTTTTGCACTCTGTTTCTATAATAAAATTAATATTCTCAATAAGAAATATAATATAATGCACTGAAAGTTAATAAATAGTAAATTAAAGTAAATTTGATAACGATGAGGAATACAAAAACAGAAAAGAGTTTTTATTTGCATCTGTTAAAATTAATGAGTCTAAAAATATCCAATTTACGTTAAATTACATTCAAAGAGCGTTTTAAACATTTATTTCGATCAGAAGATGGGATTCAATTCGGTCGACTTGTAATCTTTTTTCTCTGAATATAGATTACATCTTTCCCTTCTATTGGCTACTTTACTCGTTAATACCAACATTTCAACAAAATCCAATAAGAAAATAGCGGTAATGTTTATTTAAAATTCACTGTGATTTTCATTCAGTGCCGCTTCTTTAGTAATCATGTTCTAGGTTTTCTGCTCGATTGGATCCAAGTAATTGGTAATTGAAGACACTTCAAAGTGAAGACCTAATAACACAGTCAACGTTATAGAAATTTGAACTATGTTATTACATTGTCTTATACTATTTCATTGTGTTTAGTCCTACCATAGTTTTACTTATAGAATTATTTACAATAGTTAATATCACTTACGATGGATTTTGCTTGGTCTCTTCCATTAATGGCTGGAGTCTATATCTCACAGTTCATCCACTTGGCTTACCATAGGTAGTAATATGACATTACTTGTATAAAGAGAAAATCAAACTATAACCGATAGGCAAATGAACGGTTGGTAAGATATTGGAACGGAACATATGATTACACTTCTCAGCACTGCTGAATAACTGAGAAGGTAAGGTAAGTGATGATTAAATGTAGTATCAAAATTTAAATTAAAAACAAGACCTACATTTGTAATAGAAATATCCATAGGATTAATAATGATTATTCCTACTTTAGGAGTCATTTCTAACATCTCTAAAATAAGAGAAAGTTTTGCAAAATATTATAGACAAGGATGCGGTGAGCCAGTGTTCAGACGAGCATAACCGTGAAGGCAAAACCAATTAGTATTCAGTTATCTTTGTGAGGTTTGGCGGTTTACCGAGTTGAAGAACAAAGACGTGTGTATGTTTTATCCCTTTGGGCAGCACCATTGGTCCGTGTTTCGGGGTTAGGGGTTGAGATGTACTATTTCAAATGGGATAAGTAGATTATTCCTTGTGTCAGAAAGATAAATTACCTTCTTCGTCACACCCATATTAATCACGTACCTACCACTTATCATAATCTTGGTGACAATATTGCTTTCATCTATTAGATTCAATTTATTTTTGGCTATTGAATGTATTAATATTGAAAATTGATTACTACTGACTATATTAATTTTTGATAGAACACAACAGTATGTAGTAATTATTTAATTTTCGCAATTATCTTCGTAAGTCGTATCGCGGTAAACAGGCTTCTGTAGAAATTCATTATAAATCCGCAGTACGATATTCTAAGAATTAATGCTTAGATTTTAAGCATGTACCATTCATCAGAAATTGTAACGGTCCAATATCAAATATATACACTTCGAAGAAAACTTTAGCTCCCGTTATATCAAATTCTGACTTGACAGGGAGAGATTCTTGGATATGTAGTTGAGATGGGTTTGTTGTTATTAATTCTAAGTAAACTACGCGTTTAAGAGCGTTATATAGGTCTTGTTTATCAGCGAAAGTCCGGAAGAAATTCACTTATTTATACAGTATATTAATACTGTGGGGCGCTATAGCCCACGGGTAATGTGGTGTGATGGTCCTTGGTAAAATAACACTGGATCTATAATAATGGACTATATGGGATATATAGATATCTGGCTTAGATCCTTGCCCTAGAAAAGCAGTAGAAGCCACCTTGAGATCCGACCTCTCCTGGCTTGGTTCTGG
Organism: Dendrolimus houi; assembly: GCA_039645545.1. Classification (NCBI taxonomy): domain Eukaryota; kingdom Metazoa; phylum Arthropoda; class Insecta; order Lepidoptera; family Lasiocampidae; genus Dendrolimus; species Dendrolimus houi. The sequence goes on from CM077131.1 coordinate 332,303, forward strand.
TTGCAGCACACAGAGAAACAGCGCACGACTCCAAATTTATTTTGGAGTGGTTGCTTCTTTACACCAGTATCACACAATAAGTTCTTGGCACGGCCAGTAATTAAAACTGATATTTAATATATTTAAAAAAATAAACGCACGGCGTGATATCTCGTCACAACGTTGACAGAGGTAAGTGACCAAAATGGCCGCATCTACCCTCCTATGCATTGGCCGTCACCTCACACAGAAAGAGGGTAGACAACAAAATTGATGGAGCGATTTTCTACTTACCTCATACTAAGCAAGGACTGAACAAATACTAATATTTCCTACGTCAAATGATGAGTTGTCAAATATGAATTTAGCGTAGCAAGGTAGTACATTTTGTGCAGACGCAAGTCAATAACTGTAGAAAAGTCAGTCTAGTCGTCTCTAGATAATCAAATACACACTTAAGTAATAATCAATAGATAAAAGTTATGACCGGTGATGTCTACACATGAATTTATTATACAGTAGAGTATTCCGAGTTGTTTTAATGTTCAAAAAAGTCTTAAACATTTTGACCGTTTTGATGAAATAAGACGACGTAGTTCGCCATCGCGATAGGCAAAGCTGCCATTCCACCGTCGCCCTTAAATAGGGTTATTCGAAGCCAATTCGAGTCCTTATATTAGTTTATCGCATCCCCTCGAAAGGGCTAATCCCATTCAACCCTCAGTAAAGCGATTCCGTCGTCGTGGCCTCAAATGCCATTCAATGGCCACCCCTCAACCTGCAATAAGGTTACAACTATTTCTTCGACCCACTGCCGACCATTCAAACTCAATTCAAAGTTGGACTGAAAAGATCCCACACTCAGTTTGCTGACCAAAAATTACCCATTTTAATTCTCATAGATCAAACGAAAATGCGACATAAAGGCATAGGGGATTGTAAATCTTAAAGTTGCCAATTTTTTTATTATAGGTCTGCCTTTATGTTAAGTGAAGATGTAGAAGATAAAACACTTATATGGAAGAAATTATTAATATGAATCATAAACACACCTAGATTTTGATATTATAATCTACCTACCTATCTACCAATTCACTTTAAGATACAAAAGTGCATCCAATTCAGGATTTTGTTATTCAAACTCTAAACTATAAAACAACGTAACCCAGAATAGAGGAGTATGGAAAGACAAGAGAATTTGTGCCGACTCTTAATGATTGAGAGAAGGTGAAAGAAAAGCTGTAAAAAGATACCATAAGCGATAAGTTTGGAGTTTCTTCAAAATTTAATCTTGCCGAGTTAGACAATTCTGTCTGTCGATTTGGATGAAGCAACCGAAGTGATCGATGTAATCTTGAGTTATGGAATATCATCGAGTCCTATCAGTTCTGCATCTTTCAGCCAAATTGAATCTGTTTGGTTTATCTAAATAATTCATGATCCTACCAACGCTTTAGTTCTTGTTAAAGGATAAAAGATTTTGGCTCTGAACATTACTGAGTTCGTTTTCACTCTTGTCCTTCAATTTCTTTATATAAATATTCCCATAATTACCAAAGGTAACTTCGCGATTGAAAAGAGATCGAAAAGAGGCCTGCTCTTCGATGGATCGAGCTTCGTAGACATCTCGTGGATTTATTTGAGTAATTACGAAGTTAATCAAATAGAGTGGCTTCTGTGGAGATTGGATGTTTTATTCAGCTGATGGCGTTATCTGTGCCGAGAGCCTTTCTAATGTTGGCTTTAAACCGCTCGTAAAGTTTTATGCGGATGAGATGACGGCGTATGACGTGTCAGCGTTGAGAGGACAGATTTATGCGACTGCCTATAAGGTCTTGCCTTCAATTCCTATACAATTATTGACATTCTTAATCAGGGTCAGTCAACAACAGACTATATATCGGTTTATGAAAGTAATATTTATTTTATTAATTGAGCTAATCTGACAGTTTTATAGGCGTAAATTTAGAATCTATAACACACGAACAATGTTCAATTTGTGTAACAAAATACCTACGTCTAATGATGGTGGTATACTAGTAGATACCCGCGACTTCGTCCACGCTTGACTTGAAATTCCCGCGCAATTCCCAAGTAACAAAGTATCGCAGAATTTAAAAGAGAAAGTAAGTTATAGAGGAAATTGTGTCGGAATAAGTTAATTTTATGCACCCGAATGACTTTACACCGCTTCCGGGGAATTTTCCGCAGGATTCCCGGGATATAAAGTATCACAAATTTTATTACATACAATTTGCTATCGATCAGTGAAAAAACCGCATAGGAATACGAAACTTTTCAATCTAGCCATTTCAAATAATTCTCAGAAAAACATCCGCGGGATTCCCGAGATAAAGAGTAGAGCAATATTTAAGTCTAAGAATTAGCTGTCGATCAGCGAAAACCACATCGAAATCAGCCCGGTAGTTTTTACATAAATCCCGAACAAACAGACAAGAAATCTAAAAAAAATGCGTATGTTCTCCGTCGTTTATAGTCTATTCCAGTTGATTTTTTTTTAATAGCTCCAATGTACAGACACGGCATGTTTAGAATTTTGTAATATTATAGATAACATAATGATTTTATTAGAAATATGTTGTATCAGGTGTACTAACAAACATTTTAGGATCGTTTGTTTAATTCGAATTACTAGTGATTATATTCACCAAGTTGCAAAATTGAATTTATATTCACAACAAACACATAAATGATATTTTAGATATTATCTCGCGGATATGCAACCCGCCGACGGCTGACAAAGAGTGATGATGTATGATGTATGAGGCACGACTTGACAGGTCGAATGACTATCTAGTCATGCATTCTGACAAGTCTTTTATGTATAATTCTACTTAAGTTACCATTATTACAATATTTATTTATACTTTAATCAGTTGCACTCTTAGTCAAACTTGGTATTACTAATGGCGAGTTTTTGCATCTTATTCATTCCTTTAACTATTGGTAAAAGTTGGCATTAATTAAATGTAGTTTATGTCAAATTTAACCACTATAGCAAATGAATGGAAAGAAAGATATAAGAACTCATCATAAAAGGTTTCTGAGAAGGTTCAGACACTAACGATTAAGTTGATTAGGGTGCATTTAAGACAACTTAGTACTCGTATTATTTTCTCATTTTAATGACTTTATATTTATTATGTGTATTGTTTATTTTTGTCCTACTACGAAACACTTCTTATACTACCAACATTTATATTGTTATATATATTTCCCAATGATGTAATTTATTTTAAAAGAAATCACAATTACTTAACACAACTTTTTAAATTCTTAGGGTATCAGCATAAGTAGGTATGTAAACAAGATTTGATTAAGAACACTTTTCCTATAAAATGTCCGTACCTATATAGTAGAGATGCACAGTTGTAGGTCTTTGCGGTAGTTCCAGTTGCCTCGAGTTGCACTACTCCGGTCAGTTAGTCACTGACGTCCGCTAATGAAATAAAACACAATCACATCACATTTGAGAGTGAAAATAAACAGTTTGCAAACATAAACACTGAGTGAAACACACTCGGCGCGCAGGGAACCGGCACTCGGTGTCGAGTTAACTCGCGACCGGTCGGGAGCGATCGGCGTTCACTCGGCGCGCGTCGTGCGGCGCTGGCAGAGCACGGCTGGAGGGCAGCGCGCGGCACATGAGCATCCTTCACCGCCGGCCCGGGCCACTGCCGCCGGCGCCGCGCCAGCCGCGCCCGGCGCGCGCAGCCCCTCCCCGCCCTTCCCCTCCGCCTGCGTGCGCAACGCCCTCCCACTCCCCAACGATCGCGTCCGATTTTTACATCTGCACTGTTGTGACATTGAAATTGAATTTTGGATCGAGCGGCCTTCGACGGGGCACCGAATGAGTTCCGGAATTTCGTTCCGGCCCGTATTTGAATAAGGGCAATCGGAATTTTTGTTGCGGCCATGGGAAAATTATTCCGTTGGGACGTTTCCTTTGTTGGGCGGCGGTAATTATTTTCGGAAAATTGATATAACACGACGTCGATCGCACAATGGAGGCCTCAATTACATATTCGTAGCCTGTTTGCTACATTGTGCTACGGCGTAGCAAATTCGGAGAATTTTCAATTACTAACTCAATAACTAACCAAATTACGTTGTTCTTTGTTAAAAGTTTGAAAACGAGTAATTGAAAGCCATCTCGTTTCTGAAGTTAATCGGTTTTAAGAATATGGACATTTCATGTTGGGATGTATTTAGTTAGATAAACGCGGTAATTTAATTGATTTTTATTATTTCGACGTTTCGGCCACTTTTCAGTAGCCGTGATAGCGGAACACAAAGTTGTTCATTTAAAAAAAAATAACAAGTTGGCGGTAGGCTAAATAAAACTTTAATAATACTCATTGACACTTGACATCTGTATCTTTTATTACCGCGCTTAAAACCGCTAAAACGTAGTTTTATTATGTGTACAAGTCGCGTAAATTAAAAAAAAATATTATGACATGATTTGTTAGGGTCCTGTAGTAAAAAATTAAACGTATATTAATTAAACCAGTTATATTTAATTAAACTATACATAAACTAAATATATCTTTTTTTTATTGTAGGAGTTCAGCAGACAGGCAGACGGCCCACTTGATGGAAAGTGGTTACCGTCGCCTATGGACATTTGCAACACCAAAGGTGCTACAAATGCGCTGCTGCTCTCTGAAAGGAGACTGAAACCTGGTCACTGATGCTGGAAGACAATACAAGGTTGTTATGGCGGCATACTCTAGACCAAGGGTGGTCGCCATCCAGCCGAGCAAATACCCTACCACCTGGCTGTGGGTCATAGTACAGAGACTGAATTCACACATACTTATAAAATTCCCATATTGTTAGTTGGCTAAAAATTGATATCCCTTTCCTACACGTGTGCCATAAGTATTTACACGTGACTATGGGTTGAATTAAATTTTTTAATTTATTTATTTCATTCATTCATTCTTGCTAAGTCTTTACTTGTGTATTGTGTTTGCAAAAATATGTGAAAACTGTATCAAAATATTATCTAATATATAAAATTCTCGTGTCACAGTGTTAGTTACCATACTCCTCCCAAACGGCTTAACCGATTTTTATGAAATTTTATATGCATATTCAGTAGGTCCGAGAATCAGCTACTATCTAATTTTCATACCGCTAAGTGATAAGGGTTGTCCACCCCTAACATTTATTTTTTGGACAACTTATTTTTATTTTATTTTTTTATAATGTTGCATTAAAAAATACATACAACCCTAAATTTTCACCTCTCTATCACCAACCCGTATTTTTTAATAGCGAAATAAGTACTTTGATAATTTTCTACTCTGTTCAAGTTGATTCGAATTTAGATTAACATTTGGTCGCGGTAGATGACGCTGTAATCGGGTTCTAGACAGATTTTTTAAAGGCAGTACAACGTCTGCCGCGTACAGCTAGTAATAAATATATAGTATTGCTTCCAACAAGTTTAATAAGTAATTATGAAGTGGCTTGTCGTTGAAGTTGATTTTTTAGTGTTGATAAGTTGTAAGCACTTGATAAGTTTTCAAATTTACACAGCTGAATTTCCGTTGAATTTAAGTTAATGCATTTTATTGGATTTCGTAGCCAAATAACGAGAACTTTTGCCATATCTACAGAACCATTCTTTGTTCGTACCTTTCCAAGCGCTTACCCGATGAAATTGAAAACGAAATATTGTATGAGTAAGCGACATGTTCCTTGGTTTGTGTAATTGGTAAAACTTAGCGGTTGAGGGCCTCCCTAGGCGAGGTTCATGGAAATCCCGCGCCGACGCTTGCTGTTAACTTCGCGAGTACCCGGAATGGTTTGAGATGTGCTTCGAATTAATATTACCAGCATTAAGTTTCATGGTTAGCTGTCGGCGGATGTTAGAGATAATAGCCAGTAATATGTTTTGTCTTTAACATTGTATTTCTTTGATTGTGTTATAGAGAAGGATCTAAGGAGAAGAATAAATGTAGCATGGCTAAAGTGTAACCGGTGTGACGTATATATAAATCTGTCATACGACCAGACATGCTATACGGGTCCGAATGTTGGGCCACTAAAGTGATAGACCACAAACGTCTCCACTTAGCTGAGATGAGAATGTTGAGATGGATGTGTGTTACAAGAATGGATAAGGTGAGAAATGAGCACATAAGAAGGAAGAAGATTAAGCTGATATGGGCATATAATGAGGAGGGATGAAAGTCACGTGACAAAAAGAATGTTAAACTTCAAGATAGATGGGTACAAATGTAAAGGTAGACCACAAAAGAGGGATGGATTGTGTGAAGGATGATATGATGATATGTGGTGTGACAGAAGATGTATGTCAGAATAGAGGAGTGTAGAAGGAAGACATATTGTGCCGACCCCAATTAATTGGGATATGGTGAAAAAAAGAGATTGTATTTCTTTTAAAAAGTCGTAATTAAGTTTAAGATTATAAAAATATTTGCTGGCTAAAGGATTCGCGGTTTATTATGAGAGCAAGCAATACACGTAACATGCAAGGAAATTTTTATCTAGGCCGCTATTCGTCCCTGGAAAATTTAGATGGTTTTATCTCAGAAACTATCCCATTTTCCTACATGAACAGTATCCTCTATCCATTCTCGTTATTGAGACTACATATATATTGTTATGAGCTACGGTACTCGAATTAAAAATGCGGTTGGAACTACTACAGAATTTATTAGAACTATACAAACACGTATAAAACAAATACAAATAAAACTGGATGCAACCAGTTCACACTGCACGATTCAATGCAATTCGACACGCGCAAAGTCCGTCGTCTATATCGCTAATCGAGAGTACTACAAACGTCCTACTCGTCTCGTAGTCGTCGCTTGACTGCCCCACCCCTCCATTCTGTGTCTTATATTAACTACACAGTACAAAAAAAATCGGTCACGCGCACTGAGTTTCCGAGAAATAGTAATTTGCACACCTGGTTATCTATTCCTGCGAACGGCCAACAAAGCCGAAAACAATAACAATAGGCTATTGTCTAATTGTAAATTTGAATACGAAGTAAAAAAAGAACTCCGAATGCGGGAGGGGCAATAAAGAAGATGCGCAGCATTTCTTTGTCGGTATGTGACAACAGGCGAGCAGGTGACCCAACTTGTAACAATATCAAACTTCATGTGGTTTTTTCTGTGAAAGCGTAACGAACATAATTGTTTTCTCTTTTACAATATTAGTATAGATAATTTTTGAAGAATAATGTGCCTAAAGGGCAATGCACACAGAGACGACGCCTGGCACGAGCGTGGTGTGAACATGGCACTACTATAGCGCGGAAATTATTGGCGCAAGCGCAAATTGCAAATTGAAGGCCATCGTACGCGGGCGTCAAAAATGTGGAAATGTTACTGTAAAGTAGCCGAAACGTCGGAATAGAAATAAAATATATTAATTACAAGCAATATTATCTAATATATAAAATTCTCTTGTCACGGTGTTAGTTGCCAACTCCTCCGAAATGGCTGAATTGATTTCTATGAAATTTTGTGTGCATATCGGGTAGGTCTGAGAATCGGACAACATCTATTTTTTATACCCCTAAATGATAAGGGTGACCTACCCCTAAATATATATTTTTTGTTTTTTTTTACAAAATTTCTTATTTATATTTTATTATGATTTAGCATTGAAAAATATATACAAGCCTAAATTGTCATCCTTCTACCATCAACCCCTATTTTGTAATAGCGATATAAGTACTTTAATAATTTTCTACTCTGTTTGTTCAAGTTGATTCGAGTTAGATTAACATTTGGTCCCGGTAGATGACGCTGCCATCGGGTTCTAGATTTTTATTTTTTAAAGGCAGGACAAGGTCTGCCGGGTACAGCTAGTATAGGTATATAAAAATGCGTGGGCTAATTAATGTTAAGTGTAATCAAGTAAAAATAACAGCGTTAGAATGTATTTAGACTTCCAATGTACCCTCGATTACGTCACAATGGAGCCGAATTGAAAGGCACTCAAGATGCCGGCTCTGGCGACGAACGGCGAGTTTTGATCCACTCTCCGAAGAGAAGAGGAGCGGGTATCGGTTTAAAGACTTAACGCCAAAGAACTAGACAGTGACATACATAATTATTTGTCTGCTAATTCGTAAAAGACTCAAGTGGCTTCCTATTCATTGTCGCCGGAATACTCACATTCTCACTCTCCTTTATAACTATTTACTCCTAATAGTCCCCAGTACCTTAAGGAACGTTTTAAATTCCTTCGCCTATCCACTGCCCATAATTTGCGCCATGATACGTACCGAAAACTTGTAACGCCTGCACACACTTCATCCTATTATGATAATTCTTTTACAGTGCAGGCTGTCAAACTTTGGAATATGCTGCCTCTTACTGTCAGAGAGGCCAAATCATTACCAACATTTAGAAATTTGCTCAAAAATCACTATCTGTCCACAAATAGCTATGTCTGATTAACAGAATATAATCATGCTAATACATTATTATTATAATAACTTATGTATTATTGTATATATATGACTATGTATATATGTATGTATTTGTATATTCATTTCTTAAACTAGTTTGAGTATTGATGCATCTATTGTTTTTTTCCTGCACCACCTATATCGCCTGATTCAATTTTTTTTCATTCATTTAGGTTGCCTGGAAGAGATCGCTTTGAGCGATAAGGCCGGCTGTTGTATTGCCTGGAAAATATTGTAAATATGGTATGTTTTTGTAATTGTATATTTTGGTGTGCAATAAAGTGTTATCTCTCTCTCTATCTCTAATTCTATCAAAATACACTAAAAGGTCCAGAAATGAGAAGCAACATTTCAATCCATAAATCACTTTAATGTATTATTGTTCTGATTTACACAGAACACTTGCATAGAACTTATCGTCCTTACACTTGACTGTCACAGATTACACTGAATTGTGTTTGTGTGTGTGTGTGTTTTGTGTTGTACTATAAGATAAATAAAAAAATAATGATGAAGGTAGTTAACCGGAAATGTCTCTCACATTAGTATTTTAGTAAAGGAAGTGACTGAAGACTAAAGAAGTGAATTGACGTTTATCAACATTTAAATCTGTAATGTTTGTCTGTAAAGGTTTTATTACTTTAATGTATTTTTAGAAGTTGTCATATGAGTTGTCTTTCGTTGATTAAAATTGTGAAAACTAAGATGGTATTATTTCCGAATATTATACTGGCGACGAGTTAAATAAATTTGGTTTATATTGTGGACTTTAATACGATTCAATTTAACTAAATACAAGATAATGGCATTGCATGGTAAGATTGGAGAATTCCCATTGAAAACGGGTAACTGGTCTATGTACGTCGAAAGGCTAGACATGTATTTTCTAGTCAATAATATAAAAGATGATTTACGGTTACCAACCCTGATTACTGTTATCGGGGAAGAAGCATACGAATTGCTATCAAATTTAGCCTGCCCCAAAAAGCCGGCTGATCTTAAATATGAAGAGGCAATTCAAATTTTAGCTAAACATCTACAACCAGCACCTTCCATACTAGCCGAGTGGTATATATTTAGACAGCGAAGGCAAATCGAAGGGGAAGACATAGCCAATTACGTATCAGAACTAAAAAAACTTGCACGAAACTGTAAATTTGAAGGGAACATATGCGAAAATCTTCGCGATCAGTTTGTGTGTGGCCTAAAAGTGATGGTTTAAGGCAGCGACTATTCTTGGAGGAAGATTCGTTGACTTTCACAGCTGCAGTTAGGATTGCAACTAATCTTGAAATGGCTGAACGGAATGCATCCATAGTGGAGGCATCTACTTCGAAAACATGTGTGGAGAGTCCAATACAAAATAATTTGCATGTAATTGCGCAAAATAGTAGTTACAATAGTAAAAGAAGGAGTTTCGTATGAAAAGGGAACACAATCTTGAAGATTTGTCAGAAAATCAGAAATGTGGAGCATGTGGTTCGAATTACCACATTTATAACAATTGTCGTTTTAAGAAATCTGTTTGTAATTATTGTAAAAAAAGAGGTCACATCCAGCGAGTTTGTCCAAGGAAGGCAGATAGAAGGCAAGGTTATCCAAAAAGATCCGACGTTTATTATGAACATACAGAAGAGGCCGTTTCAGAAGATGAAGTTAACAATGAAGACCTTCATCAACTTTGTTTAAATGATTATAGAGCGGTAAGTTTGCCAATAATTATAGATGATCGAGTGATTTTGATGGAGGTTGATACGGGCACAGCTGTCTCCTGTATAAGTACAGTCATTTACGAAAGATATTTCCGGAATAATCCCTTAGAAAAAAACAAAATAGTTCTAAATTTTTATGATGGTTCAAAGGTTAAACCAGTTGGAGTGATAAGACCGGCGGTGACTTACCGAGGCCTGAGAAAGCATTTAGAGTTGTTTGTAATTGAAGGAGGAACAACTTCTCTGCTTGGCAGGCAATGGTTGACAGAGTTGAATATAAAAATACCTAGTTTTAGTGATTGTCATAATGTAATAGTACCTAAACAAATTCCTCAAGATGTAAATAATTTATTATGTAGGTTTAAGGAGCTCTTCAGCGGCGGGCTTGGACGGTTTACGGCCGGCAAGGCAACGCTACGAGTTCGTGTAGGAGCACAACCGGTGTTCCAACGCGCTCGACCTTTGCCTTTCGCGCTGCGAGATCGAGTTGACGCGGAACTAGACGCTATGCTGCGTGATGGTATTATTGAACCCGTGGACTGTTCAGATTGGGCTTCACCTCTGGTGCCGGTCAACAAGGCAGATGGTTCCTTGCGGATTTGCGCCGATTATAAAGCAACGTTAAATCCAGTTTTGTTAGTGGATCGATATCCTTTACCAAAAATCAAGGATTTAATGGTTAGTTTAGGAAAGTCTCAATTTTATTCTAAAATTGACTTATCACAAGCTTACAATCAAATTGAATTAGATGAGTCAAAAAAATATGGTTATTAACACTCACCGAGGTTTATTCAGGTACAATAGACTAGTGTTTGGTTTATCTTCAAGCCCGGGTATTTTTCAACGTATTATGTGCACAGTATTAAAAAATATACCAAATGTACAAATTTTTCTTCATGACGTAATAATTGGGGGGCAAACACAACAAGAGCATTTACTGGCATTAGAGGCTGTATTCATAAGATTACAGAATTATGGTTTAAAGTTAAGAAAAAGTAAATGTGTGTTTTTGGTCGACCAAGTAAGGTATTTAGGATACATTTTAAGTAAAGACGGTATTAAAACCGATCCCGATAAAGTAGAAGCTATTAAAAAAATGCCAAGACCGACAAATGTTACCGAACTTAGATCTTTCCTTGGAATGATTAATTTTTATGGGAAATTTATTAGGAAAATGAGTGATAATCTAGCGCCATTGTACGATTTATTGAAAAAGAACAAGCATTGGTCTTGGTCTCAAGAGTGTGAAGCTTCATTGGATAAAATTAGAAAAATTACTCCCAAATTCACCGGGAAGCTTTAGCTATTATTTATAGCGTAAATAAATTTCACCAGTATTTATACGGACGACAATTCATTTTGCGAACTGATCATAAACCGCTAGTGTCCATTTTTGGTCCAAACACGGGAATACCAACTATGGTAGCCAGTCGAATGCAGAGGTGGGCCATTATTTTATCAGCATATAATTTCCAGATAGAGTACATTCGCACTAATGAAAATGCAGCAGACGGTCTATCTCGTTTACCAATTTGTAATTTAAACAATAAAACGCTACCAGAGCAAACATATCTTCATTTTGTTCAGGATGCGCTTCTTTTGGACTATGATGAGATTAAACGAGAAACTGCTCGCGACCCCTTGTTATCGAAGGTTCTTGATTATATCAGAACTGGTTGGCCTACACAATGTGAAATTATGAATTTAAAACCCTTTTACAATAGAATAAATGAATTGTATGAAGAGTTAGGTTGTGTTATGTGGGGTCACCGCCACCGCTTAGTAGTACCTCAAACATGTATAGGGAGAGTTTTGAATATGGTTCATGAACCACATATGGGAATCGTCAAATCAAAGTCTATTGCGCGTAGTTACGTTTGGTGGCCAGGAGTAGACGAGGACGTTGAGCGAATGTGTCGTAATTGTGAAGTATGTGCATCACAGGCAGATAATCCTCCTCAGAACGCGCCAAGCATGTGGCCTTGGCCGAACCGTCCATGGACTAGATTGCATTTAGATTTCATGGGCCCATTAGGGGGAAAAACTTATTTAGTTATAGTAGACGCTACGTCCAAATGGATAGAGATCTTTAATGTTCACTCGACATCCGCTAGGTATACAATCGATAAATTATGTGAGCTTTTTAGTCGATGGGGTTACCAAAGCAGATTGTAAGCGACAATGGTCCACAATTCGCGTGCAAGGAATTTAAAGATTTCACAAAAAGTAACGGTATTGAGCATATCTTCACAGCACCATACCACCCTGCCTCAAATGGACTCGCTGAAAACGCAGTGCGTACAATGAAGAGAAAAATGGGCATTATTTAGTGAATTGTTCTTACGATACTTTATTACTATCTGTACAGGAATAAAGAGAAAATACTGATTTCTACGGCTGGACGGCTTGTTGTAAGTGGCAGTAAAACAACCCACCACCAGGTGGTAGGCCATTCGTCCATCTGGATGGCTATTACCCTTGGTGAGAGTATGCTGCTAAAACAACCGTGAATTGTGTTCTGGTATTAGCGGCCAGATTCCCCTCCCCCAGTTCAAGGACGTTAGAGCATTTGCAACATATTTTGTATAGTACAGTCCATAGGGAACAATAACCACTTTACAGCCTGTCTGATGTACTCCAACAATACAAAAAACCTTATGAAATAAATCATAATGTTGCCTGGCTTACATTGCTATTATTGTCATCATGTCATATCAAAAGGCTTACCGGAGTGTATGAAATATGGAGCTCTCATATAAAATTTGCTAATATCGGGCCATGAATGTCTCATGTGGCTTTTCGGATCTTGAGTTTGAAAGGAACATAAGTTAAATTCTCCACGCTTGTCCAGTGCAGATTGGCATGTGTGAAAGTTGCCAATTTCGATGTGCTTGTTTTCTTAGAATATTTTTACTTTTACTGCCAGCAGTTGGTTATAATAGCAAAGACGGATTAGGCCAGAAAAACTTCTTACACATAGTACATATGATATAACCTATATTGTGGAAAGGAAAGAAATTCTTCACTTTAAAGGTCGCCTAGAGTATGCAGAATAGTGGTGAGTATTATACAATAGACCGAGACATACACGCCGTGGTCAAATAGCAGAAGTGTTCAAGAGAGAGTCAGGTAAAAAGCATCTCAAATAAACGTGCAGGTGAGAAGAGGTTAATAAAAGTAGATGAAGCGAAAGTTGTTTGTCAGGATTGCCCTGGGCAACTGGCGTGATAATATTGTTACGAATTACAGGACTCGAATTAAAATGCCGTTTGGAATTACTATAGATTTTATTAGAACTATACAAACACGTATAACACAGGTACAAATATAACTGGACACAACCAGTACAAACGTAATACACGATTCAATAACACGCGCAAAGTCCATCACTATATAGCTTATCAAATGTACACACGTGTTGTTCCGCTTGTGACCATCGCTAGACTGCCGCACCCCTCCGTTGTGGCATTGCTTTATTTACTGCACGACGCAATATGTCTCCCTGGCAAGCGTCGACGCAATTTCCCAGAAATCATAATCCGCACACCTGTCTAATTATGCCCGCGAACGGCCATAAACGAGTACAATACACAATAGGCTGTTTTCTAATTACAAATTTTAAACATAAGGTAAACAAAAGAATTCCAAATGCCGAAAAGGCAATAAGCTGTAGGTGTGCATTGGTCTTTGTCGGTCGTAATAATATGTATGTATGTTTGTAGTACACATGTGAGTCAGTACATTTGTCCCGTATAACATACTGATACGGCTCCAAATTTGAAAATTTAAGACTTTAAATTTTTTGTTGCGCTACTGCTGACGCATCAAACGTATGAGAAAGGATGGAATCGAAACACCTGTACGGATATTCACATGACAAAGAGGGACAACATGACATCTCATAGTACTACTGCTAGTAAAGATGAGGTGACCGCGGCCGATCACATCCGATTCTTAACGAACATTTCCGAACTAGAAGCTCACTGCCTCATCGGCCTCATCGCTTCAAATGTACTTCCGCGGTACAAACCACACAAATCTCTTCACCTCATTTGAAGTGGTACATTGTACTGGTTCAGTACGAAATGTCATGTTACTCTTACATATTCATTTTATAACCGTGTCCTACTAAACACTAATGCAGAACGCTTTTACTTACATCACGATTTCTGCCAGTTCATTTATTGTAAGCCACGTACAAGAACTTCGTTTCAAAAACGTTTTAATTTGAATTTACCAATAATAAAAGTACGTTTTAAGCACTTTTCAGTAGCCATGATCACGGAAGAAAAAGATGTCAAGTGGTAATGAGTATTGTTAAAGTTTTTACCTAGCCTACCGCCAACTTGTTAATTTTAATTGTTGGTTATGGTTATTAGGTATACTCTATGGAAACCTATTTTAATTTGCTACCTATTCTAATTTCATTTACATAGCAGCTCGCTCTAACATCTTATACTATATTTTGTATAACGTTATCGTGCCAAGCTTGTAAGGGATTTATGGAGATATATTGCAGCATAACATTTTAGTACGTCATGTCATTATTATAACTTTCATAATAATTTTCTTTCCTTTTATTGTGTCTGGATCTTATTGAGTATGCACTGTTTGCTACAACTCCATTAATTCTTCAAAAAGTAATTCTGCAACATACTTCTGTATAAAACTTATTACAAAAAGACAACTTGTGATATATATAGAATAAGAAACTTAAAGAAAAACAATATTTAGCCAGACGTGTTGCTGGGGAGTTTCTTGCCGCTTCTTCTCCTTAACAGCAATAACACGTTGCGAAGCGGTGTACACAGAATAGGAAGAAAAATTAAATTTTAACTTATATATGTGACCTTCAAAAAGTGTTCTCCAGTGGAACTTATTTTGAATAAAAATCTTTGAATTTGAATTGAATTTTCCGCTTCGTAACATGTTGTAGTTGGAAGAGAAGAAGTGGTCCAAGAATAACATTACTCATTGACAGAGTTGTCAAGTTCGGTCTTACTTGATAACGACTACTGAAAAGTGGCCGAAACGTCAGAATAAAAATCAAATAAAATTCAGCGTTTAATACCGTTAAAACGTAGTTTTATTATGTGTACGAAAGTACTATATAATTTCTAATAAAGTTATCGCTCCGCTTCCGCTCGCGCGCTCTTGGAAGCGTTTCGCAATGGCAACACACATCTTTAGGAAAAAAATGACGTCTCTTTAGGTCTCGCGCGGATAAATGGAAGCCGCAAATCCCCACAATATCCGATAGCGGAAAAGAAATGCGCGAAATTAAATTCCGAAGCGCAGCCGTTTGTAAGACGCCGCCGCGGGGTTCACGGGATCCGCGGGATTGCGGGTTCACTCGCTCGCGGGATACAGCCGTGACGTATGCGGGATTACTTATCGGCTGCACTAATTAATTTGATTTAATTATCTCCGCAGCGTGATTCATTGCATTTACGATTCGCTGTTTGTTTATTGCGTTTTATTTTAGTTGTTCGCCAAGCAAAGTGACCTTTATTTGCGGCCTGTATAATTGGCTTCTCTAAGTCTATACACACCTAACTTACTGTAATACAGTTGGCACGGATTCGATTCCAGAAGAGATAAATTTCGTTAAACAACCATTCCCTAATTTACTATTGTTGTCCATTGTATATTACCCATACTATAATCGTTACTTATTTCTGTTGGTTGTAGAAAACGAAGCAAATTAACACCATGCAACATATTTGATGGTTTCATGGTCGACTACCCCACTTTCGGAAATAGCGGTTTTTTCTTTTACACTTAAAACCGAAAAATAATTATTTAACCGACTTCTTTCTACAACATCTCCAAGTCAGTGCCAAGTAAAACATAAAAGATATGTCGCAGATTGCGATATAATTGTAAAATTCATAAAGTAATATCTATAATATCTGATATGGGAGGCAGATATGGCCGCGACAGGTAATATGAAGGTATTTAATAAATTGAAGCTATATATTTGCCGTGCTAAGAACATACTGTGACTTTAAATTGAGGGTACTTATGTTTTTCTTAAAGTACCTGCACTTGATTTTATTAAAGTGGTGTTTTAGTTTAATAAAAACTGGGTTGTATTTATATTGTTGAGCACTGTATAAATGTTTTTAGGATTTTTAATAACCTTTGTAATAAGTTTCAGTTTACCAGATCACTAAAGGATAAACGCTGTGTTGTTGGTTCGACAGTATAAAAGGAGGTGAAATCGCCTAAACGGGACATTCGGCATTCTACATTCGTCGGTTGAAGAGAGCGAAAGCTCTGTTGGACAAGGAGCACATAATATTGTTATATGCCGTCAAAGATAAGCCGCACAGCCTATTTTAAGCGCAGCTTAATATCCTCTCAGATTAGGGAATCCTTTGTGTTTTGAATTTGTAACATGAATGAATGAATATGCTTTATTTTACTTTAAAAGATACAGTTAACAGAAATAGAAGTTTACAATACAATAGGCGGTCTTATGGCTAATAGCGATTTCTTCCAGACAACCTTTGGATGAAGAAAAAATTTGATAACAAATTAATATTAACATGCTACTGTTTTCCTACTTGTTTTATGACCATCATTAGCGTCGAACTAATCCCTATTGTTATTGTTCTAGACTTTGTAGACGTTCGCAGGTGTGCAAATTAATATTCTTAGAAACTCAGTGTGCGCCTCCAATTCCTTTGTACTGTGTAGTTAGTATAAGACGATGCCCGAATGGAGGGGTGGGCAGTCGAGCGACGACTACGAGACGAGTAAGACGTTTGTAGTACTCTCGATTAGCGATATAGACGACGGACTTTACGCGTGTCGAATTGCATTGAATCGTGCAGTGTTAACTGGTTGCATCCAGTTTTATTTGTATTTGTTTTATACGTGTTTGTACACTTTTAATAAACTCTATAGTAATTCCAACGGCATTTATTTTAATTCGAGTCCTGTAGCTCGTAACAATACGATTAATGACTCGTTTTGAAAATATAAATGGCTGCTGCATTTTACAAGATGATAAACTTAGCAGTCAGACTAATTTGACGTGATAAAGGCATGCCAGAACCAAGTGGAACCGTTGACTTGATTACAGGCCTTAACGCCGGCGCCATTGGTGTGATACCACGCTCTCACAGAACATCGGTGTGAAGCGGTTAGCTTTGAGCTAATTGCGTTGCGTACGATGAGTGCAAATTTCGATGACCCACTTCCACATCACTGTGCCATCAGTCTTATGCAACCCTTTCTATCCATGCAGGAACTGAGAACGAATACGATTTCCTGCATTGGGGCGGCCTGTCGTAAGAGGCGATGTAATAACCTACAGTCTGGATTGCTACCACCCGTGGTCTAGAGTATGTCTCCATAACAACCTTGAGTTGTGTTCCGGCATCAGTGATCAGGTTCCAGTCTCCCTTCAGAGAGCAGCAGCGCATTTGTAGCACCTTTGGTGTTGAAATTTCCATAGGCGATGCTAACCGCTTTACATCAGGTGGGCCGTCTGTCTGTCTGCTGAACTCGAGCAATAAAAAAATCTTCCTATTCCATTCTCCTACCGCATCCCTTGTACCCCACTCTAAAGGTTGGCAACACATGGGATCGTCCCTAGGCCGTCTGCCTGATTGCCAGCTTAGCAATAAAAAACTACTATTTTGTATTGTTTTTTTTTTTTATTGTTGAAGCACAGCAGTGTGATGGAAAGCGGTCATCGTTGTCTATGGACATTAGCAATACCAGAGCTGCAGCCGGCCTTGAAGGAGAAACTGGAACCTGGCCACTGATGCCGGAATACAACACAAAGTTGTTATGGTAGCATATCTAGAGGTGGTAGCCATCCAGTCGGGCAACTGCCCTACGACCTAGCGGTTTGATAAACACATTCCATCAGGTAAACCTTTAACCTGTCTGCTTCACTCTTATAAAAAAAAGTCAGGTATAAAAGTATGTAACCTGGTGAAGATTAGATATTTTGTTCAGGAAAATGTCACTTGGGGTTATACATTACTTGCACGGCAAGGCAAATAAGCTTAAAGAACCAAAGTGAATAGATAAGTAACAATAAAAGTAAACCTTGGGCAATAAAAAGCAGTCGTAGATCACAGTAATGCCTTGTAAATAGTCTCTGGATGTACATACAGCCAGTAATAAAAATGAAATAAATGTCCAAAATATATCATTTTTAGGTCTTATAACTCTGTGGTCTTTATTAATGGGTTCGTTTGTTTGAGTTCTTTGTCTATACGCCTTACTCATAGTCGGATAACGGTCAATTAACTCCAAATAGCTGAGATTGAATAAATTGTACCTTTTAGGGTTCTATCAATAGTCATGTCCGTCTGTACATGTATAAATAATTAGGATATGCCCGAGATTTCGTCCACGCTTGACTTGAAATTCCCAGGATAACCACAGCATTTAAAAAATTATGTAAGTTATCGTTTTAGGGACAACTGTCCAAATAAGTTAATTTTGATTCACCGGAACAACTACAAACCACTCTCGGGAAAACTCCTGCGGGATTCCTGGGATAAACAGTACCACAGATTTTAAGTCTAAGAATTTGCTGTCGTTCTCACGTGAATCCCGAACAAGCAGGCAAGTGTGCGTGTATATTTATTACAAGCAAAACTAAACCAATTTTTTATAATTATAATTTTAGTGGAACCCCTATAAAAAGAGTGAGGTACAAAAAATGTTGTAAATAAAGCTTTCAAAAATTTTGATTTCGTATTACGCATTTGTGAGTGCTTTTCAGATATTTCAATTATTAAATCTGTTTACTATTCTTTTGTTAGGAGTATTTTGGAATACGCAAGTCGCACATGGTCTCACCAATATGTCGTTTACAAAGAACGCTTTGAGAGAATACAAATATTTTTTTGCAATCATATTAATAATTGATATATTAGACGTATAAGTCCCAATTATTACAAAGACAGCTCTATTTCACATAGGCTCATATCTTTGGATCAAAGACGTTTAATTTTAGATATGTCGTTGATTTTTGATATAGTTCAAAGCCGTGTTGCCTGTTCTGAGCTCGTCTCGAAATCGGCATACACCTGAACGTTCTGTAATAGTTGCAACAAGTTAGAAGGGTTTATGGTAATTAAAGAACAGCAACTGGTCACTATACTTATAATCAGACAACCTTACTGCTTAAATACATTTCATACACTCACCCTACACAAACCCCTCCACCAATTTTACAGTATAAGAAACTTAGCAAATTGGCACAACCGACAGCGGATTGAAGTCATTGATAAACTATTTTAATTAAAGGGTTATGAATGACAAGAATTTAATACATTATTATTTGGAAATTTTAGATAACATTTTATATAAGATATTATATTTAAAGTTTTACATGTAATAAAATATATCGAACACAGTAAAGATCTATCGCGTCTGCCAAAATGAAAATAAAATGTAGTGAATACCGTCTATATACAATCGAGAGATTTTGGATTATAATCTACACAATTATCACATCATATTAGAGATAAATATTGTTACATAAAATTATGGAGAACTACTCTATACAAAACAGGCGCTAATCACAGACTAAACAAAAATATAACATTATGATTCAATGAAGGAAATGGCCGATTGTATCGTTTAGAAATAAGAGGGTACATAACAAAATTAATTATTATCCTTAAAAAGAAACATGACAAGAACAACTATGCAACTAAATAAATATAACAGTTCCTTGTCATTCTACCAACTACTCTCAAAATTCGTTGTTTTCTCGATCTATTTGCGTCCTCCAAATACAAATTTAAAATTAATATTATTAAAGACTTGCAGAATTTTCCATAACACAACCCGACTTTATTTGTTTAATTTCAAATTAACTTTTGCTTTGTAACATTGTTACTGGAGTGGTACTTTATATAGGAAAATCTCTTATAGGCCTTAATTTGTAAACTGTTTAGTCGCTGTTGGTTCTGTCAGTAAATAGAAAGAAAGAAAGAAAAGCTTTACTTGAAGAAATAGCGACGTAATTGTGCTTATGCTTTGCATATTTTGAGAATTTGTACGCCGCATTTTCAGCACTTCACTAAGCATATCGCTGTGCCGGAATTATATCCGACACAACGCTGATTTTCAGTGCAAATCTTCCTTTTGGCGTAAGACCAAAACGACCCAATTTTGTTAAATAATAACAATAATTAATAAAACTAATTCTACTTATGTAATATTTAATTAGTATAACAAATAAATAAATATGCTACTTGACTCGATTAAGATATGACGTCACAACTTGCAAGGCTCTTACAAAATGTGGAGGCGGCTTCAACTGTTGACTCAACTGTCAACTACCCTCAAGTATTTCTTTCTGTTAAATCTGGTTAGTGTGGGAGAGAAATACGCGTCTCTCGTACGAAACAATAAGCGAGGGAGTCCATTTAAACTTCTGGAAAATTC
The DNA here is from genome assembly GCA_039645545.1 of Dendrolimus houi. Lineage (NCBI taxonomy): Eukaryota > Metazoa > Arthropoda > Insecta > Lepidoptera > Lasiocampidae > Dendrolimus > Dendrolimus houi. The sequence goes on from CM077131.1 coordinate 352,910, forward strand.
TATTAAAAACTTAGTGGAATCCCGAACGAATTCCTTCGGGATTAAATAAATTTGTGAAGGGAATAAAATAAACAGCGGGCCGTCCGTCACGTGGGATTAGGCTCCGTCTCGCGGATTCGGGATTAGCTGATGTAACCGACCAAAGACAGGCCCAACAAACCCCAACCCGGACTGTATCTTCAAAACTTCATCTCCTTCGTCTATATACATGTCGCAGATTGCCGCATACATTAAATGTTGAAGATATAGTCTGCCCTAGAATAGTTCGTTATATATTACTCACCCTTAATATACTTAATATCCTTTTCAATCCCTGTACTCCCTCCCCTATATTTAAAGGAACTTTTAAGTTTCCTCTCTCAATCTCATTCCTGTAATTTTTGCTTAAATGAAAATCTTCTGCTAACGATACCTAAACACTCTTCGTCCTTTATAGGAAACTCTTTTGCCGCACAGGCTGTTCTCCTGTGGAACTCTCTCCCTTGAAAATCAGACAAGCTACTTCCATTTCTACATTCAAACACTTCATCACTGACCATTATTTGTCCATTAAATAAAATTATTGCAGTAAATAAAATTGTATTATTCTTCGCATGTAAATGTATATAATTTATATTATTGTAATCGACATTTAATTATGTATATTGTTACATGCCTTCAAAGATAAGCGCACAGCTGTCTGTCGTAAGCGCAGTTTATTATCTTCCGGATTTAGAAATTCTTTTGTATTTTCAATTTGTAATTAAGAAAAACATGCTATTGTTTTTCTACTTCTTTTATAACCATCATTAGTATCGAACTAATCCTTATTGTTAATGTTTTCAACTTTGTTAGCCGTTCGCAGGTGTGCAAATTACTATTTCTCGGAAACTCAGTGCGCGCGGCCAGTTTCTTTGTACTGTGTAGTGAGTTGCCCGAATGGAGGGTGGGCAGTCAAGCGACAACTACGAAACGATTAAGACGTTTTCGAGTACTCTCGATTAGCGATATTGCGTCCAGTTTTATTTGTATTTGTTTTATACGTGTTTATACAGTTCTAATAAATTCTATAGTAGTTCCGACGGCATTTTATATTCGAGTCCTGTAGCTCATAACAATATGTATATTTATATTAGTTTATTATTTTGTTTTTTTTCTTTAATTACGATCAGTTTTAATTTAGTTAAACCACCAAATATTATTTAATTTTTCTTGTAATGTCTCCTTGGACACCGGGTTGCCTGGAAGAGATCGCTATAAGCGATGAGTCCGCCCATTGTTCTGATGGAAATGTACCTATTTATATTAAATGTCTAAGTTTAAGTTATGGTGAACAATAAAGAGCTTGCATTTATTCATACATCCATAATACAAACGTAGCTTGCTTAACTTGGGGATATACAATGTGAGTGTTGGTCTGCTGATTTATTCATTTACTTGGATATGCTCGTGTCTTCTTCTACGCTTGACTTGAAATTCCCGCGGGATTTCCGGGATAAAAAATCACACTTTTTATTACATAAAATTTGCTGCCGATCAGTGAAGAAATGACGATGGAATTCAAGATATTTTTAATTTGGGTATTTTCAATCATTCCCAGAAATATTCCCGCGGGATTCTCAGGATATAAAATAGCGTAGATTTTAATTCTAAGAATTGGCTGGCGATCAGGCAAAACCACATCAAAATCAGCCGTCTAAAAAATTGTATGGTGTTCTCCATCGTTATAAAAGTGTATTCCAGTTTTTTTTTAAATAGCTTCAATTAATAGACACGACTTTGTTAGAATTTTATAATATTGTTACGAATTGTAGGACTCGAATTAAAATGCCGTTGGAATTATTTTAGAATTTATTAGAACTATACAAACATGTATAATATAACTGAATACAACCAGTCCAAACGTAATGTACGATTCAATAACATGCGCAAAGTCCGTCACTGAATAAATTATCGAAAGTACACAAGTCTTCCTTCGCTTGTGGTTATCGCTCGACTCACGATCTCTCCATTGGGGCATTACTTTTTTGCTGCACAGATGCAATGTGTCTGTCTACCTGACCCCACGGGCTGAATTCCTTAGAATCACACCTGGCTAATGACTACCATAAAAGATTACAATATACAATGGGCTGTTTTTCTGATCAAAAATTTTAAACACAAAGTAAACAAAAGAAGTCCAAATGCCGAATTTACATAGGGGTCGAGTTTTGTACGATGACTTTAAAATAGAGAAAAATATGAGGGGTGGCTTATTCGGACGAACTCGATATATCGATATCGGTAACACAACTTTTAAAATGTTGTCTGTCTGTCTGAGCATCACGTGAAAACTACTGAGTGGATTTATATGAAACAGACCTAGATTATACCCCCGTCAATATTTAAGATACTTTTTATCCTAGTAAACGATGTTGCTTCTGTGGGATAGACGAATTTAGTAAAAAATATGGCGTTGCGGTCGAATCTTTTTTGTTTTTTGTGGTCGACGTTACAATTCATTAACAAATACGTCGTCGTAAAAACAACTTTTCTTGTAACTTTTTTTCACTCGGATTTGCTCTATATCTCGCGCGAAGTATGCAAATGTTTATTTCCGGCTGTTTCAGTAAAGGTCGTTAAAGCCACGCAAGTAAAGAGGCAGGGCACGTTTTATTTAACAGTTAAACAACTTCAGAACCTAAATTTCATTTAATCAGTTACAAATAAAAAGTAATACATACCTAAAATTGAAGGAGCAAGACATGCCTGTTTAATATTTCAAAGCAAGTAGATCAATAAAAGAAAGTCGCCAACTCCGATTTCTTCGGAGCTCGAACTTGTTCAAACTTACAATTAGAGCCGGAGTCCTTTTCAGCGCTTCCTCCGGCTCCTCTCGACGACGAAATAAAACGCCGACGCCCGACGGCGGCCGAAATAAGCCGACGTAATCCGAAAAAAGCCGAACTAATCCGATTGTCTCCGAACGTTAAAGTTAATAAGACATTCTCATAGACGAGAATTCGAAATTTATTTTATTAGGACATTATCTCAGATGATTTTGAAATTGTTTTCAAGTCATGATGAGGTAGTGAAGAGTGTGCTTTGATATTAAACGTAATGTGAGGAACTTGAATAAATATAACTTCGATCTTAAAACTGGCTTTTATTTTTACTTTAATAATAGTATCTTTCAGTCGTACAAAATGGCGTCTCCTTTAACTGAATCCAAAACCCTTGTCGTTTTTACATTTTTGAATTCCCACCAATGAGAGCGAGTTTTATACACATCTCTCATTGGTTAGTCGTATCCTTACGTCCTGGCTAACACAGCTATATAGGCATTAATTAACAGGCAGTATTAGGTTCTGAACGGGTATCCAAAATCGGTATAACTGCACTTATAAGCAAGTTGTGGCGGAAAAGCACGACAAGGATAGTCGTATGGAACGGAAGATGGCGGCTGGGAAAAGGTGATTGGATAACACGGTTAGGAAAGCGGGTAGTTGTGAAAATAATTTGATAAGACAGGATTTTAAATTAAGTGGCGCGAACATATAATAGATCATTAATTGATAAATTAAATTTAATTAAATAAATAAGAAAATTGAAATAGATAATTAAATAAAATTTATTTTATGATTAGAAATTAGGATTGTATATGAATGGTAAACATAGCGTAGATCTTAGAATGTTGTTGCTATTTTTTCTTAACGTAGCAATTGTCAAACGTCAAACGTCAAACGTCAAACGTCAAAAGTCAAAAGATTGACCTTGAACTTGACCTACTTTTGTTTATGAAAATTAGATTTAAATACAAGTTTTATTTATTACTTATATAAATAAAACGAGTTGGAAACGCGAACGTGTGGTAGCCAGGATTATATTAAGACTATAAACGTGGTAAGTGCATCCACTAAAGTAGAACCATCCTGAAATCATTATCAACGTGTTTCATACTATAAGTGGGGGTTATTATTGACCACTTCCTCCTCCCCGTTCCTTCTATTCCATCCTACTTATGATGTTTACAATAGAGAAACGGAGGTAGATGATGGTCAAACCAATTGAAATAATTACTTCACTGTACTAGAATTACTGGATTACGCTCCAGTCAGGTAGTTTAATTTTATATGAAAAATGTTTAATGTACAATTATATGAATAACACTTTTAAAATACCATGACAAAAATATAAGAAATAAATCTTACTGAAACACTTATCTGGCAACATGTCGCAGCCTCGTAGATTTATAACAAATTATTTACATAATATGACGTCATGATAAATATTTAAACAGTAATTTAAGTTTTTTATTTGTTATTTTAAAAGTGAGACAATTCAGTGTTATTTTAACGTAACGGGCGATAGAATAAAATATTGACCGCTGTATATTATTATATAATTTGGACCTCAAATGCAATGAAATAAGAGCTAAAACAATATCCTTTGATGTAACATATACATGATGTTTTGAAAAAAAAAACAAGAGACTGGAAGGCTGGAGCTTACCTCGCTCAAAGGATTAGCCTCTGTATCCAGCGAGGTAATGCTGCCAGCCTTCTAGGTACAATGCCCAGCGACAGTGGTCTGGTGGGGCTCGACGGGCTTTGATATATGTTTTTTTTTTAATTTAGGTTTATTTATAGGATCGTCTTACCATTTATTACTTAGTTTATTTTCGTATTTAATCTTATTTTTAAGTTAGTTTAGCCTTTTTAAATATTTAATTGACAATAAATAATAAACTTTCTCATTTGAAAATAAAAGATTTTGTAACCGCCATTGTGCTTCGGCTGCATTTGGGCATTGTCGCCGCTCACGTGCACATGGTTTTAAATAGTTTTACTATTTTTAACCGACTTCCAAAAGGAGGTGGTTCTCCATCCGACTGTATATTTTTAACTTCGAGTTAATTTAGTTTCGAGTTTTTACACTAGTTTGATACAATTTGTTTGTTTATGTACTTCTATATATTCAGTTTGTTATATTTTTCGAGAACTTCGTTCCGACCAGGTGTACCACAGACAACTCATTAGTTAATTTTGTATATGGATAATGTTCAATGTTCAATAATAATGACCTAGTACGTACATAGATAATACTGCACTGAATGCTGAACTGCCTTATGACAGACAGCGTTCGACTCTCGTCGACCCCAATCGCAACTTGAGCACTCGATGCCAACTGATTAAGATGACATTGGGCGCAGTTGAGCGGTGTGGTGGTGGCAAACAGCAGGCGGCACTTGCACCGTGCTAGTTTTGAACTTCTCCCCTCGACACTGTTATCACAGGATATTAACAGATGATTGATTCTGTAGTAAATCAATCCTATTCGTGCTAATTGCCTAAGAAAGAACAATAACCCACAGTCTAGAGCAGGGATTCCTAAACTATTCCGGGCAAGAGACCCTTTTTCGAGAATGAACTGATACCTCAAAGCCCCATAGCCAAATTATTTAAGTGAGTAAACTTCGCATAATTTTCTCATCAAAAATTAACAAAATAAAAAGACACGAAAGTCACTAAATATCAAGTGTAATTGGTAAATATTAATAAAAATTATGTAAAAATACTTACATAAGTAGGTAATTATTTAAAAAAAAAACAACTTTGTACACGTGACACAATTTACACGGTATCTTGAAAGTTTCAAATAAGAACTTATGTCAATCAATAGGGGTCAATTGTTACACCTCGTCGACAACCAAAATGAGTTACGGTTTATGTCTACCAGGGGGTCGATGTCAACCACTTTGGGAATCCGTGGTCTAGAGTATGCTGCCATAACAACTTTGATTTGTATTCCGGAATTAGTTCCAGGATCCCCCTTCAAGGCTGGCAACACCTCTAGTGTTGAAATTATCTAACGTAACAAATTTTTTAATTATATCTTTTACTAGCTGTGTCGGAATTTGTTTTCAAAACCCCCCGATTTTGAAACATTCTTCATTGGTGCTCTGCTCCTATTGGTCTTAGCTTGATTATATATAGCCTATAGCCTTCCTCGATAAATAGACTATAGAATTTATTAGAACTGTACAAACACGTATAAAATAAATACAAATAAAACTGGATGCAACCAGTTCACACTGTACGATTCAATGCAATTCGACACGCGCAAAGTCCGTCGTCTATATCGCTAATCGAGAGTACTAGAGAACGTCTTACTCGTTTCGTAGCTGTCGCTTGACTGCCCGCCCCTCCATTCGGGCATCGTCTTATACTAACTAGAGAACGTCTTACTCGTTTCGTCGTCGTTTAGCCAACTGCAAAAAAGCTGGGACTTGTCAATTCGTCACGTAAATATTTTTTCTGCTTTACTTGGCACCAACTTCAAGAGGTTATGGCAAGAAATAAATATTTTCTATTTATTTCTTGTTTTTTATTTATGACTGAAGCCGGTTTATTTTTTAAGATTTAAAAATTGGAGGTTCTTGTTCGTCATGTTAATATTTTTTTATGTATGTTCAGCTGCTATAGTTCTTTTGTATTTTAACCGATTTTGATCATTCTTCAGACAATGTAAACTAATAAACCTTTATAGTGATATTTTGTTGAATTATTGCATCTCACATTACTAATTAACTTTTCTTTTTTAATTTCTTTATATTTTATACATTTTTGAAACTTAATAACTATTAAAGCCTAATTTTTTTTTGTTTCTTTAAATTCATTATATTGTTACAACTTAGCCAAAATTCCACGAAGCACAACAACAAATGCGAATGAACACCTGCGGCCATAAACCACAAGTTTTATTACCGCCCGCATTTGCACTTCTTTTGTTTTCTTTATATTTAATATTTGTAATTAGAAGAGCTGCCTATTGTGTATTGTAATCTGTTCTGGGAGGCGAACACCCGAACGGAGGGGTGGGGAAGTTGAGCGACGATTACGATACGAACAAGACGTGTGTACATTTGATGACCTATATAGTGACGGACTTTGCGCGTGTTATTTAATTGTGCATTACATAAGGACTTATTGCGTCCGGTTATATTTGTACCAATGTTATACGTGTTTGTAAAGTTCTAATAAATTCTATAGTAATTCAAACGGCATTTTAATTCAAATCCCGCACTCGTAACAATATTGTAATTTTTTAAACTACAAAATATCGAATTGCATGTAGTGTTTACCTATAAGTAATTACTGCATTTGTCGTGTTTTTTTTTATAAAGCTATGTACATGCTTGGTATTAGTGCAAGCAATTGTTGGTAAACCAAATAAATAGATAAATTCTTTTGCGTTGGAATTTTCATGTATTACTTCGTACCGACTTCAAGATGTTATAGAAAATTTGTATTTTTTGCATTTCAGTTACTCTTGAAGTCGATTTCCTTTTTAATACAATTTTTTTACCAAAAGAAACGCTGTCAAAATTTGCAGGTGGTCGCTAGTATTACTCTATCTCTTGTATCTTTGAACGTATTTGGGAATCTATTCTTATGGACTTCTTGCATGTATTAATTAGTTTAGGATTGCGCCTACTCTTGGAGCTATTTGCAGCCTGTTTACACATTGATGTCGTCTCTGTGTTAGTCTGAATAGGCACAATGGCCTGCACGCCGACTTAGCTCAGGAGTATCGACATCATACGCCGACAATCGCTCGGTTTCACATTCGATATGCAACTATGTGCTGGCGTCAATGTGCACAACTTGAATATGCTTTGTATTCTATCGTCTTGTAGTGATGAATACATTTCTTGTTTTTTATGATATTTTAAACTTTGAAAGAAAGAAAATAATGTTTATTTAGAGTTGTCTAAAATGGAAATTATACATAAACAGTTTAATAAAAGCCAAATCTAAACAGATACATATATATATATACACAGTACAAACAAATTGGAGGCGCACAATGAGTTTCTAAGAAATATTAATTTGCACACCTGCGAACGTCCACAAAGTCGAGAATAATAACAATAGGGATTAGTTCGACGCCAATGATGGTTATAAAACAAGTAGAAAAACAATAGCATGTTACAAATTCAAAACACAAAGGATTCCCTAATCCGGGAGGACAATAAGCTGCGCTTACAATAGGCTGTGCGGCTTATCTTTGACGGCATGTAACAATATATATAAACTAAATCTAAACAGACCTTAACTCAGCAAATGGTGGATGATAGTTTTCTGTATCGCACTATCGTGTACTACCTATAATAAATGAATTCGCAGCTATGATTTGGATATAACGGGCACCTCGGAGTCTGGTTTTAGGAATAAACTCAATGATCTATGTTTTGAATTTTATTGTGTAATGAGCAGATTTTCTTAGTATGTTAGATAAGTTTTTCATGTTTAAATTACTATTTCTTTTCTCTGTGTTTTTAGTTCTCTCATCTATGATTAGATAGCTTAATTTATTTATATCTGTGGTGACTTGTTAATAGCTCACTATCACTAATGTGTTATTATTATAATGTGAATAGCTGATAGTCAACCAAAAATTGTAAAATAAATAAATAACAACCAACGTTGGTCATCCGTTAGTGCCAAGCAGTAACTTCATTCACAGAAGAAAAAAACTCAGCACACAAACACATATTGCATATCTCCAAATTAAGTAAGCTACGCTTGGGTTATGAGTAATATACAACAGATTACTCGGGGGCCAAACCCAGACACCCAGACCATAGTAAATACCGGAGAAAATTCGTTTCCGAAATTTACCATTCCATGAATCGAACGCAGGGAGCATTGCAGTGAGAGAAGCTGGCAACGGCCTAGCCCGCTCAATCACAGAGGCCGCCATCAAAGAAAAACTAACTAAGAAAAAACAAACCAATAAACATTTAAATATTTATTCCTAAGAAAATTCTAGAGACTAATGTTATTTTTACAATTATAAAAATTGCATATAATCGAATACAATAAAAGGAAACTTATTTGTATCGTATTCTACACATAGTCCCTCAAGACTATAAGTAGAATACTGAGTCCAGATCACTGTCTTCTATGGGTAAGGTGCCCAGAAGGCTGGCTACGTTTCCTCGCTGGATCGCCATACTGATCCGTTGCCCGAGGTAAGCACCAGCCCCCTGATCTCCTGATGTTATTTATAGTGAGACTCAACAACAAATAAAGAATGGACAAAAGATATGTGGGACACTCAGAAAGATTTGCGAAAAAAATGTTCTACAGGTAAATAATTTTTTTATTAAATCTCTTCAAAGTACTTTCCACCAACCTCTGTACGAAGTTTCATGCGTCTGAACCACTTTTCGAAATACTTATTCCAGTCCGCCGCAGACACCTCGTTTACAGCTTGCTCGAACGCTGACAGCGCATCTTCCGACGACCAAAATTGTATCTCTTTGAGCTGATTTTTTATTTTAGGGAATAATAAGAAGTTATACGGTGCTAGGTAAAGGCTGTAAGGAGGGTGTCCCAGGTGTTTGACCGGCATGCTGTCCAGGAAGTTCCTCGTTTGAGCGCGGTATGGGCGGGTGCGTTGTCGTGGTGGAGCAGTAGCTCACGGAGCCCTGTGTTTGGTCACTTGTTGCTCACAACAGAGAAAACTTCTGCTGCTGCTACCTATTTTTAGTTATAAATAATCATACTTTCAAAATAGATTAAAAGTGGCCAATCTCTCATACATTAAAACTTTTTTTCGCAATATATTCTGAGTGGCCTGGTATTAAATATTTTGAACAATATAAACACATATGTTATGAAATTAATATTGAAATGTTAAATCGAAACTTGGCTTGTAAAAGCTTTTTGACATCAATCCAGCTACTGAGTTCAAATTCGAAGGGTGCCAGTGGATTTTTCATACTGAAAATGTGTAAATAGCTACTAGCTTTATGTAAACGGCAGAAGGCAATTCTTGGCACCTGCACTGGTACCATTTGAACTCAGTAGCTAGATCAGTGTGAATCAGCCCTTATTTTGATATTAGCTGGATCAACCAAATGTAATCAATTTGGTTGAAAGGTATAGAACTGAAAAGACACGACGATAATTAATAGCAGACGATTCAATGAATTAATGAATTTGTAGAAATACAGGTAATAGTTGTACAAAAGATGGTAAACAAAGTCAATTGGTCTCACTGTATTTCACCTAAACATGGTCATACAAATATTTGGATACATGTCAATTAATTTTTTTTATAACATTTGTAAATTTATAAACATAGTCTGATTAATTATATATTAAATACAGAGCTAAAATATAAATACAATAATTTACCTAATAAAATCCCTAATGTCATAAAAACACTTTTCCATCAGTCATGAATATAATTTTAATAAAAATTTTCTTCAATTTAATACCTTATGCACCAGGCTCTTATTTAATCGTGGTTATATCATATCGTTCTCCATAGCAACAGACAGAAGGCGACCCTGCGGCGAGTACGGTCCTGTGGAACGATGACTCAACTGCACGGGCCACCTGCGTCGTCAATAACAAGATAAGCAATATATAAGAGAGAGAGAGAGAAGAGACGCAGCAAGATCACCATCGAGACCACACGCTACTCAGTATTCGCGAAGTCCAACGGCGGCACTCTGCCCGTTGAGGTTCTTAAAATCAAAGCCATTCTCTATTTTAAATTGTATCCCTTGGGTAACGTTAGAATTAGTAATAAATACTGTATTCAATTAATCCACGTATATGATGGAACCTGGTACTGTTGAATAAGAAGACGCTCGTTACAACCACGATACAGCTAAGTATATCATCACGCTGACAGACATACGCGTGGGTGTGAGCAGAGGTTCCATATTTACATGATAACTCTGGTCACCCCTACACGTTATTTGGGAAGCAAAATTGTGGAAAATGATCTGTTACAAGATGTCCACCAAAGTAGTCATGAGAACCATAGTGTATATTAATATGACATAGACAATCGTCATAGATAATATTTTTAGTCGATTATCAGATGATTCGATTTATTATTAAATTACCATTTTCTACCGGTTAGTTAATTTTATAAGCCCACTAAATTATCATCTAGATAATTTAGTGCATCAGTAACTAATTATTATAATTGTTTTTATGATCCTGGCAACACTATGATGTAATTGCTATTTTTAGCAATGTAAAAGGCGTAGTGGCGTGTAGACGTGTTCATTGCTTACTGTGCTGTGTGAATATTCACATCAAGGGCTGAACAATAAAGGGGAAACCCTGCCCAAATAGTTAATATTTGGTATATTTGGTACTTTCTTACCCAAATCTCTCCTTGCATTTTACAGATGTTAAACATTCTCATGTGTATGTACTACATGTCATTACTCATTAACGGCGTTATTTTTTTACCGCTACAAGCAAGTCACATTTGGACACAGACATTACCCCAAGTGTAGCGGGGGCATAATAATAATAAAGAAAAACAACACTAATGAGACAGCAGTTTCGTTAAAAGTTCCAGAAGCGTACTAATTGCAAATCTGCTGAATAACCTTCCAAGGAAATGCTCGAAGCTCTCGTTGGGTCCGCCCTCATAATAATATTCTTCGTGAATTTATCTCCCACTAGTTTATCCACTTGGCCCTGCTTGGCCATCTTTATTATCATTTTCTATAGTGATAAATTTCAACTGTTTTTCCTGAAACAACGAAATTTTTATTTACATCAAAATACTAGTACAATGAAAAAGCTTAACTTACATTGTATTCCACCTATAATCCCTAAGACTGTATTACAATGTTGAGCCTAGCTCATCGAAGTTAATGGGTAAGGTTTCCAGAAGGCTGGCTACGTTACCTAGCTAGATCCAGAGTCGAATAGGCTTTATGAGGCTCATGGTCCCAGCACCGCATGGCCATGCGTTTTTCCATAGAAAATTTTTTTGGTATGAGTACGTCAACTAAAAGAAGATCTAAAGTTTGATATTACGCTAAAAAAATGTAACTAAACTTTTCCTCCAAAAATTGTCTGGTAAGAAAAAGCAAGGTTTATAATATACGCAAGCGGACTTCGAAGGACGTATCAATAATTCACTTTCATCGTTTTTCAAATTTTATTAGTGTTAAGCAACATTAAGTATGACATTCCTTCGTCCTTCAAAAAACCTTTGTAATATCTGTGATTTATATTGGTAAAATTATATCGAAAAAATGAAACATTTATTTTCGTTCCAAGTTTATTCAATTTGTTATTGTTAGCTTTTTATTACTTTTCTATACATACAAATAAATAAAATTAAAGTATCCATTTGTAATGTCAAAATAACAGCATTTTTTCTAAATGCATGAAAGAATGTATATTCATATGTATTGTTGCGGACAGAGAGCACCCCCCTGACCCGCCCGCCGGAGCACACCTACTCTCCGCGCCCTGCATACCGCCGACGCCCATAGCTAGCACAATTAGCAACTAGGCGTCGGACGGGATGCGGGATATAGGGCCAGCCTTGGAGGCAAAATCATCACAACTCTACTAACAACTCAACAATCTCACTTGCTTTAACGACGACTCTCTTGCATAATTTGTACTTATCCTATTCATGTAAAAAGTTAAATAATAATAATAATCATACAGTCCATTACACCGAGCTTTTAATTTCCAAACGAGAAGCAACTGCCACCAATATGTATATATATTGTTACGACCTACACGCCGACAAAAGTAGATTCACACTTGCATACCATAAAAGCACACTTTATTACCTTTCCGCATTTGAACTTCTTTTGTTTACTTTGTGTTTAAAATTTGTAATTAGAAAACAGCCCATTGTGTATTGTAATCTTTTATGGCATTCATTAGCCAGGTGTGTCGAACTGATTCTCAGAAATTCGATATACGCGGTCGGCCAGCGATATTGTATCGGTGCAGTATAAAGAAATGGCCCAATGGAGAGATCGGCAGTCGAGCGATAACCACAAGCGAAGCAAGACTTGTGTACATTCGGTAATTTATTTATTGACGGACTTTGCGCGTTTTGAATCCTGCATTACGTTTGGACTGGTTGTATTCAGTTATATTTGTACCTGTGTTATACGTGTTTTTATAGTTCTAATAAATACTGTAATAATTCCAACGACATTTTAATTCGAGTCCTGCAACTCTTAAAAATATTATAAAATTCTAAAAAAGTCGTGTCTGTTCATTAAAGCTATTTAAACAAATTAACTGGAATACACTTTTATAAAAAAAAATTAAAATTTTGTTTGTTTTGTTATTATGACATAACAAACGCACTTCAATTTTATTTATCTGTATGGACAAAGTTTCTTGATTTTTAGTTAAGTTTTTGTATTTGGTTTTGAAGACACCCTTTTTTTACAAATTTATTAAGGGTACAAACGGACGGAGCTAGCGGCCTCTTCATAATCCAATAGATTTCGTTGTTGAGTTTATGTGAGATTGTTTTCCTCCCTCATCCCCTGTAAGCCGAGAAAGTTGGGCTATCCAATAGTCCTTAGTCCGGGGCAACTTTTGCTCCCAGATCTCATCCGGGAAACACTAAGAGGTTGAATTAAAATAAATTATGAAACGCCGTGTTGTACTATGAATGGATCTTAAATTTATCCTGTTATATTAATATTCAATAGTCTATACTAATCTTATAAAGAGGTAAAGTTTATAAGTTTGGATGTTCGGGGTAATCTCCGGTACTACTGATCCGATTTTGAAAATTCTTTCACCAGTAGAAAGCTACATTTATCTCGAGTGACATAAGCTATATTTGATTGTCGAAATCAAAGAAGTAAAAATGTTTCACGCCCAGTGAAGAAGGAACGCCTCTAAAATATATTAAAGCCATAACGTGCCACGCAAGAATTGCGCACATCCTTGTTCGAGGCACTGCCAGTGCTTTTTGCGTTTATGAATTAATTAAAGGTTACAAAGCTTAATTAAACCTTGATAATTATGCGTGCGTGCGTGAGTGCGTGCGTGCGTGAGTGCATGTGTATTTTCTAATGATGCCCAACAAAGTGGGCATGGATCAGCTAGTTTCAGAATAAAAATGTTTCCGTACTAGGTTAGAATGGACTTGAATTTTAGAACTGTTTTCTATTTGTATGACGGTTTGTCGATCGGGATTTTGCTCTTGTAAAAATATATGTATTCTTATAATTATACTGGCTGTTGCCTGCGGCCTCGTTCACATATATTAAAAATAGTCATCGTTTGAGTAATCAAAAAAAGTTAATAAGTATCCCCATTTTCATCCCCTTGAGTTTCAAAAATCTGTTCTTAGTACACCCTTATAGTATAGAAGGAAGTCGTATGCAAATTTTGACAATCCTAGTCTCTGTACGTTGATATGTCAGTCAGTCAGACAGTGAGGTCAAGTAATTATATATGTATGGTTACGAGTTGCGGGACTCGTTGGAATTATTATAGAATTTATTAGAACTATACAAACGCGTATAACACAGGTACAAATATAACTGAACACAAGCAGTCCAAACGTAATACATGATTCAATAACACGCGCAAAGTCCGTCACTAAATAGATCACCGAATGTACAAAAGTCTTATTTCGCTTTTAGTTATCGCTAGACTAACTCTTCCTCAATCGGGCCATTGCTTTATATTGCCCAAATGCAAATATGTCTGCCGGCAAGCGTCGACGCAATTTTCTAGAAATCGTAATCCGCACACCTGCCTAATTATGTCTGCAAACGGCCATAAACGAGTACGATAGGCTGCTCTCCACAATAACCAATAAATAAGTAAACAAAAGAAGATAATCATAAAAGAATTACAATTAGTTCAAATGCCGACAGGTAATAAAATATGTTTTTATAGATATGCAGGTGGATTGTTTTCGTCGGAACTTAAGTTGTGACAGTAAGGATAAATACAGGCTCTTTCGTTGGGAACTAAAGTTCGCGAACACGGCAATCGGAATATGAGGCGAGTTGTGAGTTGTGAATGAAGCCAACTGCGGTACTTTTTAATATTTCACAAACTGCCGAAACCTCTTAGATTTTCTATGGCCAAAACAAGTTAGGACATCGTAATTTTATCACGACAATTTTATGGTATTTTAGCACCCACTATTTTATATATATATATCATCCGTGTAGGAATGGAAGAAGAATACAATATCCTGCGTTGGGGCGGCTTGTCGTAAGAAGCGACAAAACAACCCACAGCCTGATGGTAGGGTGTTTAACCGTCTAGATGGCTCCCACCACTGGTCTAGAGTATGCCGCCATAACAATCTTGAGTTGTGTTCATCAGTGGCCAGGTTCTAGTCTCCCTTAAGAGAGAGACCAGCAGCGCATTTGCAACGCTTTTGTTGTTTTTTTTTTTATTTTTATTAACTAACGGACTCTAGCTAGCTCCGTACATTTTTTTACAACTTAATTTCTATGAAAGTTTTTAAAATTCATACAAGCTTATTGTTTATTTTGTTATTGTGTGTGACATTAATTTAGTGATTTTTATGTTGTAGTGTACCTTAAGAATAACTTTTAATATTTTTTTCTATTTTTAATACCGAACTTATACTAATGTAGAGTGTATCTGTTACGTGCTGGTATTGTGAGGAAGTGCCTTATGTCTATACCTATATATATCTTAACTAGTGCCATTTGTGTTGCTTTTCCTTTCTGTGCCTAGGTTATTAATTTTTAGGCTCTTTGTATGTCTTGGTTTGTTTGTAAAGTTTGCGTGTACGCTTTTGATGTTGTAAATGCTCATAGGCGATGGCAATTTCCTGAACTCATGCAATAAAAATATAGAATTGATTGTAAGATAAGTAGATTAATTCAGCAACGCCTGAAATAACCAATCAATAGAAGTAGCAATGAGTAGGTGATTCTAACAATGGGGTGGGCGGTTAGGGGGGCGAGTCACTGATCAGAGGGTTGGTGTATTAAAAAAGACAGATTAAACTCCAATTTCCATATTCCAATGAGATAACTCCGTTTAATGAATATTCATACGATTTATTGGAATGAGTCGGTGGGTTAACTTTTTCTTTGTACTCGCGATGACTTTTTGCGTCGTCGGCTTTGGTGGCTTATTTGAATATATTACGCCAGCCGGGCGCATATCAGACACGGTCTGTACTATGGTTTACTGTTGTGACGTCGGCAACTCAGCTTATAGCTGTACTGGAATTTACTCCATATTTGACTCATAGTGGCTAATTAACTTAATTAAACATTTCCAAATAATACTTAACGATATACATACATACTAACGCATAAAGTAGAAAGTGACACAGTATATGAAACATAAAACAGATATGACAAGCAGTTACAAGTAAAATCGAAAAGGTTTGATAACGCACAGAAAATAAAAATTCATTATCCTATATAATAAAATTTTAAGTTACAAATTAAAAGAAGAAAAAATACAAGTTTAAACAGAACTATAATATTTGCAATACCAGTACGGTAATCAATAATCTCGTCATTACTTAGTGTTCGAAAGAAACAAAAAAAAAAAATATTTGACTAAATAGCGACGTACTTACATTGCTGACATGTATCTTAAAATAAAAACATATTGTTATGAACTACATGACTCGAATTAAAAATGCCGTTGGAACTACTATAGAATTTATTAGAACTGTACAAACACGTATAAAACAAATACAAATAAAACTGGATGCAACCAGTTTACACTGCACGATTCAATGCAATTCGACACGCGTAAAGTCCGTCGTCTATATCGCCAATCAAAATACTACAAACGTCTTACTCGTCTCGTAGTCGTCGCTTGACTGCCCACCCCTCCATTTGGGCATTGTCTTATACTCCTTTGTACACAGTACAAAGAAATTGGCCACACACACTGAGTTTCTGAGTAATAGTAATTTGCACACCTGCGAACGGCCACAAAGTCGAAAACAATAACAATGGGGATGTTTTTGTTAATTATAAATTCAAAACACACACAAAAGAATTCCTTAATCCGGGAGGAAGACAATAAACTGCGCTTACAACAGGCAGCCGTGCGCTTATCTTTGACGGGATGTAACTATATTTTGAGAATTTGTACGCCGCATTTTCAGCGAACAAGGTTTGCAATCGGCTTATTGCTGTGCTGGAATTATATCCGACACAACGCTGATTTTCAGTACAAACCTTCCCTTTGGCGTAATACTAAAACGACCCGAATATTATGTCAATTTAATCGAAAACTATTTAATTTGTTAATTATAATATATACCTACATAGAATAAACAGTATAAATATTTTGTTAACTTTATGATTTAAATAAAAAATATATCTCATGCTTGTCTATATTGTAACATGCTTGTATGCATATTGCGCATAACAACGTGTATCGATTCGACTAATCGAATATGATCGTACACAGCGGTTGTCTATTGCTACGTCACTGACATGAGGCAACGATTCTCTTTGGTATAACCTATAAATGTTTCATATGATATCTTGCTGTAACACAAACATTAGATTATTAGATGTCCATTTAGAAGAGAATAATCTATTAAATATAATTTTATATCAACGAGTCGGCCTATATATTGAACAAACAAATAAAACTGAAATTCTTCGTTATTCAGTTACGCCATACACGAGAGTGGCATAATGAAGTCTAAGATTCGATTCCCAATAGGAGACATTTGAATGGCATTAGCCACTCATCGGGGAACGACTCGCATTGTTCGAAAAACAATAGGTTAAGCATTTCCTTATAATTAATTGGTATAATGACCTTCTGGAGTAAATGTTGCCTCGTTGCTGTAGGACTGTAGACAGACTAATCGAGTCTGACTTTATGGTGATGTTTAGTTATGTACACAAATTGTTTTTTAAAGTAAAGTTTTACATAATGTGGCGAGTGATGGTGGAACAAACAAGTTGGTTTAAGAAGTTTTAGAAAAAGGTGGAAGATTCTGGATGGAAAATACAAGGACAGATACATTTCAGAAAGGGATAGATGATGAGCGAAAGTTCTTGAATAGAAGGTTCGGGAAGGAGAAGACAGAGATAGATAGATAGTAAATAAAAGAATAACGAAAAGAAGATCGAAATTATGGGTTCCAGAAGATTCTTCCGGGTATATAAGCAGCGTGAAGCGCGCCTACGAGTAGCAGAGTTCAAGACAGTGAAACGACAAGTGCGATATGAAAGAGTTGGTGAACAGTGACGAGTTTAGTGGTGAATTTAGTGAAAAGTTTTGTGGAAAGTTCAGCGAAGGAGGAGTGTAGCGTAGTTCGAGAGAAGATCTGGAAGTGAGCTCCACGCGGTAAATTCAGTGGTGAGCACTCCAGTAGCAGGAGGTGGTCTACGCAATGTCGGTGACGGTATTGTGAGTGAGACATATTATCTTCGGGAAAGTGTGACGTTAGTTGTGCATGTAGAGGCAACCCTGCGAAGAGGAGTCACGTACGGCTGTGTAAGTTAATAAAAGCGTTTAGTTAAAAGCTGGTGTTTTCTTCCAATCCTAAGTGCGACCCCCCCCCAGCTCGCACGTAACAATAATATGACCTTAGTGGATAAGCATAGTTTATTTAGAGCCATTTAACAGTTTCACGGGGATATTATGCGAGAGCGTGGTATCACACTAATAGAGCCGGGATTAAGAGCGCTAATTCATTAAGATAATGATTCCAATATAGCTCTACTATGTCGAGAAGAATAAAATTTTATACCGTTGCTCCAGACCACCAGATGCCACAGATGGTAAACGTCGATCAATGGCCAACTAAGCTGCAGACGATGCCTTTCAGAGACCACCGTTATGCGGGAAGGCTACAAACCCCGCCACTGACAGGTAGTTGCCCGCCGAATAGAAGCTGAGGCAAAGAGGTTTTCCTACTCGACACTTCTAATGGGCCAAGAGGAAGAAGACCACAATAACCCTGAATATGAATTACACCTTGAGTCTGTAATTCATATTCGCAATCGAATCAAAATGGAATCGTAAATCTTTGACAGTTTTGCTAGTCTATAAATCATTTCGACTCAATATTGTACCAATCTTGATTTGACCGAGATTGATTTAATATGAATTTTAGATACTACAGATATTTGACATACATTAAACGTTACTTTATTCATTTACCAACTAAGTGTTATTAAAATCATGCATATTATACAATGTGCTACAATAGATACTGGGCTACTTTTCGCTTAGTTTTTGTAACCGCAGTGCACTTGTCCGTTTTGCAGGGCAGTGCGCCGTGAAAGGCCCTTTGTAGGTGGAATTGGATTTAATCCGTGTTGGACGAGAGGCGAGGTGGACGGCGAACGCGACCAGGTGCCACAGCTAGAAAATGTCTCCAGTAGATCAATTTGTATCAGATAATTTTATCATAGTCTAGTGTTCTGAACATTAAGTCGAATGGTTTTCTTTTGTTGCGATGTGGAAATGCTTAAGAAAAACGAACGTGGATATGCTGTTTAGCTTGTCTACAAGAGGAACTAAGTGCAATTTCTGTTAAAGTAATAATTACATTGCACAATTTGAAATATTTAGAAAAATAATTTTCTTAATTCCATTTCTTATCTGTAAATATGTATATAATATTAATTTATATTTAGATGTCTATATATTATTTTATTAAAAAGAAATTACTCAATTGTCAATTACTTGGTAATTGAAATATTAAGTAGTGAATATTAAGATAAAATATTGTTACAATTGGGCCACCTGCAGTATTTGTAAACAAAGCACATTTACTAACCACCGTCGGTGTTTGAGATAATAACATTGAAGCGCTTTTATGACCAACTTCTTTTGTTTACTTTGTGTTTAAAATTTGTGAATGGAAAAAAAGCCCATTGTGTATTGTAATCGTTTAGGGCCTATTGTTGTATTGTGATAACTGCTAGTTGTGATTCTTGGAAATTCAGTCCAAGCGGTCGAGTATTGTGTCACGACATATAGTATTTGACAGTATAAAACAATGCCGCAACGGAGGGGTGCGGCAGTCTAGCGATGGTCACCAGCAAGACAAGACGTGTGTACATTCGATAAGCTATATAGTGACGGAGTTTGCGCGTGTTATTGAATCGTGTATTACGTTTGTACTGGTTGTGTCCACTTATATTTGTACCTGTGTTATACGTGTTTGTATAGTTCTAATAAATTTTATAGTAACTCCAACGGCATTTTAATTCGAGTCCCGCACTCGTAGCAATATATTTTTTGTTGTTTTTATTTTATTATTTATTTAACACCTCACTTTACCGTTACCTTCACGTGGGCCGTCTGCCAGTTTGCTTACCTGCAAACTTAAAAAAATAATGTAATATAAACGATATAGCGATATAATCTATTACGTCCTGATTTGATTTACTGTTTGGGCATTGGCCGTATTGTGTGACGTCACAGACGCCGCAGCGCTGCGCCCCGCTCGTAACACGGCAGCGTGTGACGTCACGCGATCCCGGAATGCGATTTGGGAGAACCAGGACCGACAAAACCGATATGCCCTCTTAATGGTTTCCGTTACAACGCACCAAACGTTGCTGGCGATATTCGGAAATGGCCTCATTTATTTGGCTATTCATAGACGCGTAAATTTGTATCTGTTGAGAGAGCGCTAAGAGTACTTCAAATATAGGCGACGGTTCCATAAAATAAGGGAGTTGACGCCGCCTAGATAATCATGTGTCGATGACCTATTATTATCTGTGCAGGAACGGAGAAAGAATACAATTTCCTGTGTTGGGGCGGCCTGTCGTAAGAGGCGACTAAACAACTCACAGTCAAGTGGTAGGATTTTTGCCCATCTGGATGGTGGAGAGTATAGTTCCGGCATTAGTGGCCAGGATCCAGTCCCCTTTTAGAGAACGGCAGTACATTAGTGTGCTACCAATGTGCTTTGGTATTACAAATGTCTATAGGCGATGATCAAATGGACCATCTGCCTGTCTACTGAACCCACGCAGGAAAAAAGCTGCTGTATGTATCTGTTTAATAATAATCCACAAATTGTAAAGTATATTTTTGTCAGACACTGGTTTCAAATATTAGCGGATTAACCAGGTCTTTCTTTAAGATATTCTAATTTTTTATTGCAGGAGTTCAGCAGACAGCAGACGGCCCATTTGATGGAAAGTAGTTACCGTCATCTATGGACATTTGCAACACCAAAGGTGCTACGAATGCGCTGCTGCGCTCTTAAAGGAGACTGGAACCTGGTCACTGATGCCGGAACACAACACAAGATTGTTATGGCGGCATACTCTAGACCAGGGGCGGTCGCACTCCAGTCAAGCAAATACCCTACCACCTGACTGTAAAGTCTTTACTTGTTTTTGCATTGTATTTATTACTTCTTTGGAAAATTTGATTATGGTTAGTAACGCAAATATAAGCAAGCTAAGTAGCTAACATTTTGTAAAATCAATTAGAGCTAGAAAGTAATTTAGTTGTATCCTGTTTGTTCGCGCTACTTGAACAAATACTTTATAAAACATAATATTACATTTAATTTCGTAAGAACACGTCCATGACATATAGGATTTTCTCGTTTTTGAACAGCGCCATCTAGTTTAATCTTGTGCAGCCAAGTAACAATACGTCGATACTTTACCCCTGTATTAGAAGACGATGTTAGCATTAATTAATCTATTTTGACGTGAACACTGTTTTTTACTAAAAATAATAACTTAAACGAATCATATAGCGTTTTAATGATTGTTTATGCGATTAAAATGATTAGTAAATTTATTTTTATTGCGATATTTTAGAAGCAAGATAATATAGTATGGTATTTCAGCGTCAACTTTTTGTATGAAACTAATTTCAGTTATTATTGTTACGAGTGCGAGACTCGAATTAAAATGCCGTTAGAATTACTATAGAGTTTATTTAGAACTATACAAACTCGTATAATACAGATACAAATATAACTGAACACAACTAGTACAAACGTAATGCACGATTCAATAACACGCGCAAAGTCCGTCACTATATCGAATGTATGAATCGCTTGACTGTCGATCTCTCCATTGGAGCATTGCTTTATAATGCACGATGCAATATGTCTACCTGGCAAGCGTTGATACAATTTCCCAGAAATTGTAATCCGCACACCTGCCTAATTATGCCTGCGAACGACCATAAACGAGTACAATAGGCTGCTCTCCACAACAACGAATAAATAAGTAAACAAAAGAAGACGGTCATAAAAGCGCTTCAATGTTATTAGCTCAAACACCGACGGCGGGTAATAAATGTGCTTTGTTTATAAAGAAATTCCTGCCAGCTTCCCTTTTAAAATTTAGCACATATTAGTATTTTATATCAACTCGCCTATAGAGAGGAATGATTTTTAGTAAACTTTAATAGATTTCCATCAAGAATTCATCAAGGGTATTAGTACCAACGCTAATGTACGGCAGTGAAAGTTGGGTATGGCAGAAGAAGCACGAAAGTAGGATAAATGCAATTGAAATGAGAGCTTTGAGAAGTATATGTAAGGTTATAAGTGAAATGAAATTTATTAGCATGTGATTAAGTAGTACAGGGTACATATAAAATGACTAAAATACAGAGAACAGTACAAATGGCGTCCCAAAGGAAACTTAAGAGCCTGTGTGGCGGGCCACAGTAGGATTCGCTTCGGTCATATAAATATCATTGATGATAGTACATTGATGCAATGTCTTTGTGTAGTGAAGATTTATATGTATAAATAATATATTCTATTGTTAAATTAAAAATTACAATTTATATTCAAAGATGTTAGTAATAACAATATGCTTTTGTGTACGTGTGTGTATGGGGTGGTTATATATTTATATACGACTATGCATGAGCGTGTGTGCGTGCGCGTAGTGTCTATGCAGGCGTAAGTAATCAAAGTAACTATTTTCAAATGACGGGCAGTAGAGGGTGACTAACAAACAAATCGTAAAAGTTCTTCAGCATCTTTAAATGGTAGAGAGTGTAAGTAATCATTTAAGCCTTTTCTTAATTGAAAGTGTGTCAAGGTAACCAAAACTAATTGATATGATAAGAAACAGTGTGATAAGGGAGCGTTGTGGATTGAAAGAAGATGTAGTGACAAGAGTTGAAAAAGGAATTTTAAGGTGGTTTGGGCATGTAGAGAGAATGAATGAAAGCAGAATCACAAAACAAGTATATGACAGCAATGTGACTCGCCATGATCAAATTGAAGATATTTTGAAGAAAGGTTTAAATAAGAGATTAATGAAAGTTGATGAAGCAAAAAATGTTTATCAGGATCGGAGCATGTGGAGATCCATCGTCTCTGCCTACCCCAATGGGAAACAGGCGTGACAATATGTATGTATGTATGTAATAGATTTCCTTATACTCATTTTATGCGCTGTTATGATAGCTCACTGCCTACCCTCGAGGTAAGAACCGTGCAGTTTATCAATTTTTAAAATATCATAAAAAATAAATTTGTATAGTAAAATCGGTTCCATTTAACACTGTCAAAAAAATTAAAAAGTTTTTACTTCGTTTAGATGTTTAATACTTCAAAGTCCTAAAGTTAACATCTAAAAAGTGTTTGTTAACTCAGCACAGTTCGAGTATTTATACAACAACTTTTATTAATATAATAAAATTGTAAAGGATTCAAAGTTTTTATTGAAAAAATTCTTAAGTTTACTTACACCCGCCATGTCGGCCCCTTTCTCCCTCGCCTACGGATGTGTCGACTGATTTACTCAGATAATTTCTTAGAATCAAATCTAAATTACATTGTATTTCAACTTTTTGCTTACAAAAGAAGATAGCAGCATAAGTATTTTAATTGTTATTATATGTAAAAGTTTGTCGTTGCAAACATTCTGTTTCTTAACTTTAATCACTAATTGGGTTCACTTAGTTATAATTCATCCCATTAATTATAGCTTAATTGCTCGAAAAGTTAGACAAAATGATTAAGCTTTAATTCTTCTATAAGATTAAGAATAAATTACAGTAATTAAATATTTAGGTTATTACTGTCATTGCAATTTGCACGTGAACACGCTATGTCCGTTGTAAATTACCTAAAATAATTTAATGTGAAGTAGAAGATAAATCGTTAACCTTCTACTGATAGTAGGGAAAACAAGTACCAATGAATTGATTATGACGGTTCAATTTTAGCATATATTGGTCAATTTTAAATACGAATTCCTGCTATATTAAATTACTATTAACGCAAATCCGATCTCTTCCATTGGATGTATACACATTGTAAACAATCGTTCAATATTTACAGGTACTGATTATCGAGTTCGCTACGAATGCAGCGTGAAACGTTCGTCCCAAGTCAGTCGACCCGTTCAAGACGTCTGTGAAACATCGTCAAGTATTCGCAATAAATACCAAGTTAATGAACGAATCAGAAAGTGTAAGAACAGAGCCCTTCTCATTCCACCCCCGAATGTCTTTTGTTTGATAACAACGAGAACTATTTGTTAGGAATGCTCGAGAACGCATTCACAAGTGGGTTAACATTTATTTACAAAGCACAAACAATCACAACCCAGAAGAAAAATACATCTCGAATATTTGAATACATATACACATTTAAACATAGTAAAGTAAAATAAAACGACTTATTTAGTGGAAGATAGGATTGAAGTAACCATTTATTTTGTTAATTTTTAAAAGTGACATCATGTATTTTTCTATATTGTATATTTACACAGCCAGTGCTATTTTGATAACAAACTACAACACCCCCCTTGTCAAAATAACCTTGGGAGGTTCTGGCAACAAATATTGAATACTATATCAAGCAATAATTTAATAATTAAACTTGCTCTGAATCGTGCATCGTTGTTAATACTGTTACGAGTCGCAAGAGTCGAATTAAAATGTCTGGAATTACTATAGAGTTTATTAGAACCATGCAAACACGTATAACACAGGTACAAATATAACCGAACGCAATAAGCCCAAACGTAATGCAGGAGATCGTAATTCAAATACACGCGCAAAGCCCGTCACCAAATAGATTACCGAATGTACACAAGTCTTGCTTCGCTTGTGGTTATCGCTCAACTGTTGCATCTCTCAATTGGGGCATTGCTTTATACTGTACAAATACAATATGTCTGCTCGACCGCGTGACCGAATTTCCTAGAATCACACTTGGCTAATGACTACCATAAAATATTACAATACACAATGGGCTGTTTTTCTAATCACAAATTTTAAACACAAAGTGAACAAAAGAAGTTCAAATGCCGAAAAGGTAATGAAATGTCTACAGGTATGCAGGTGTGACTTTGTCTTCTGTCGGCGTTCAGGTTGTAACAATAATAACTTGGCTCTTGCTTTTTGCGCATTTATGTCTCCCCTGACATCGATCGTATTGATGTCAACGCGTTCCAAAAACAGCAAATTTTCAGCGGCGAACGTCCATCCATTTGTCGCAGTTTTCACGTCCTTCCAATTTTGGAACATTTGCAATATAATTGCCAGCAACTTTTACTACTTACTCGTAATATATTTGTATTTATATTAGTTAAATTTAAAATATTTTGTGGGGCTCCATAACCTAAAGTAAAATAAAACAACTTAATTAAGTGGAAGCTAGGATCGGAGGGACAAATTAATTTTGTTATTTTTTAAATGTCATCGTGTTCTTTTCTATATTATATTTTAGCTAATGACCGCGACTTCGTCCGCGTGGTGCGGTTTTTTAACTATCCCACGGGAACTATTTAATTTTTCGAGATCTAAAGAATATATATTGACCAGGGATATAAGCTACCACCGTACAAAATTTCAATTAAATCGGTCCAGTCGTATCGGAGATTAGCCGGTACAAACAGACAAACAAACAGACGAACAAACAGAGAAACAAAAAAATTGAAAAAAAATCTAAATTAGTTCTATTTCACTTCTTACATCCCCCTGACTCGGTTTTTATCATTGTACAGAAATTTGACCTCTACAATTTTATTATATGTATAGATTTACATAACCAGTACTATTTTTAAGAACTGTAAGTATGTATACAATCGATTCTTAAGAAGTAAACTCTAAAATTAATGTTGTTTTTGGAGTAAACTCCAAGTACTTAAAAATCGGTTTTTATTTAAGGCCTCCGGTATGGAAATTTTGTAAGGAGTAAAATAATAGAATTGTACCTCACGTTGTTTGTTTCTTAATCAAATCGGTCAAGCCATTTTTATTAATTAAGGTAATTTAAATGTTGATCTGAATGTCATGTTAATATTCACCTCTCCTAAATTAGCTTGTTTTCCAATATGAGTTCTGGCAAAATTATATTTCTGTCAAACGCTCTGACACTACTTATATGATTTTAATTTTAAGTAATATGTTTGTGAATGTATTTTATTATTTTCTATTGGGTAAACAGTACTGGACATGTCTGTCTGTCTGTATGTTTTTTTCTTTTCTTATATCCACCCTTAATCGCCACACACGTGCACATATTTTTTATTGTAGGAGTAAACTCTATTCGTGCGTCAGAAATGACACAACAAGCTTTTTTCTTAGAAGATGTAATTTTGTACATCACACACGCGAGTTTTTCAATCAAGTACACTACTTAAAGCTATTATAAGGTCTTAGATAAATTTAAAAATATATAAAGTTAGATATTAAAGTAGAATTTGTTTTAAATTAATCATCTAACCACACAATTACACCAATATTTTATATAATAAATATGGTTTAAGCAAAAATAAAGTATATGAATACTTTCTATGGTATTGTCGACAGTAAAATATGTTTTCATTTTAGTAAAGTATTCAAACGTACAGAGGTTTGATTTATCTATTCACTAAATTATCTCTGTTCTTATTAATATTGTATGTATTGTCACGAGCTACAGGACTTGAATTAAAAATGCCGTTGGAACTACTATAGAATTTATTAGAACTGTACAAACACGTATAAAACAAATACAAATAAAACTGGATACAACCAGTTCACACTGCACGATTCATGCAATTCGATACGCGCAAAGTCCGTCGTCTATATCGCTAATCGAGAGTACTACAAACGTCTTACTCGTCTCGTAGTCGTCGCTTGACTCCACCCCTCCATTTGGGCATTGTCTTATACTCCCTACACAGTACAAAGAAATTGGCCGCGCACACTGAGTTTCTAAGAAATGGTAATTTACACAGCTGCGAACGGCCACAAAGACGAAAACAATAACAATAGGGATTAGTTCGATGCTAATAATGGTTATAAAACAAGTAGAAAGACAATAGCATGTTACAAATTAAAAACACAAAGGATTCCCTAATCCGAGAGGACAATAAGCTGCGCTTACAATAGGCTGTGCGGCTTATCTTTGATGGCATGTAACAGTATAAATATAAAAGTGACTTTTGTTTGTTTGTTCTCGTTTACAGTCGTGGGTAACAATGATATAATTATATATATTCGATAACGTCATTAGATATAAGATAATAATTATTTTGTAACAAGGAATAGTTTGTGCGAGATATAAATCCAACATAAACAAAAATGAAAGTAGAAGAATGGAAAGTTGTTTGTCAGGATCATTGCAAGTGGAGAGACATCGTCTCTGCCCAGCTCCATGAAAAACAGGCATGATGATGTGAATTAATAAAGCTGCTTAGAAAGCTCTGGACGATAAAACAAAAATGTGTACTAAACCAAATTAAATATAATTTAAAAAATATACGAGATATTTTAAAAGATATTTCATGTTAGCATATCGTACTGTGACGACAAGGCTTGTTGACGGTAATCAAGGTGTATACAGGGATGTTGGAACACACAACACGTTGCCTCGGGACGCGAAGGCGTTTCTTAAATTGAGTTGTCTACGCGCTATGTAATACACACCTTGCAATGATACACACGGCTGTCAAGGATGGCAAATATGATACTATTGTGGCGACTGAGGGTAGAATTTTTGTGCAGCGTAAGCCAGTCTCAAGACTTTTAGAAAACGGTAGAAGATTCTGGAAGAAAAAGATAAGTACAGATACATTTTAGAAAGGGATAGATGATGAACAGAAGAATAACAAAATGAAGATGGAAATTCTAGAATAGAAGGTTCAGGAAGGAAAAGACAGAGATAGATAGATGTTTAGAAAGGGACAGACAGTGAATAAAAGAATAACTAAAAGAAGATCGAAATTATGGGTTACAGAAGATTTTCCGGGTATATAAGCAGTGTAAGGCGCGCCTACAGGGTAGTTTCAACAGCGAAGCGACAAGTGCGATACAAGAGAGTTGGAAGAAGAGTTTAGTAGAGGACAGCGAGGAGTTTAGGGGGTAGTTCAGTGAAGAAGAAGTTTAGCGTAATTTAAGAGGAGATCCGGAAGCGAGCTACGCGCGGTAAATTCGGAGGTGAGCACTGCAGCAGCAGGAGATCTACCAAATATTGACGACGGTATTGTAAGTGAGACATCTTATCGTCGGGACAGTACGTCGTTAGTTGCGCGTGTAGGGGCAACCCTGTAGAGAAATAGAATAATAATAATATTTATTTATTTGCTCTCACAATATAACATGACATAAGTAATTGCTAAAAAAGGTTTTAAATGACTAAAAATTGGTGAGAGCCTGGTGTCAGTAAAAGGAAAATCCTGTGTGACTGATCACCAGCCTCTCTCTCCCCAGGAAAAATGGAGGTATATATACAACAAGTTATTCAATTATAAAAGAAATACAATGTATTGAGTGTAGATAGATCTGCAGTGTGTAATTGTGTATTTATATGTATGTATATATTGTACGTAAATGTGTGTGGATGTGTCTGTGTGAGTTTATGTTATTTGAAATGAGAGGAGTTGATTATATTATACTATGAGAATTACATAGAGATAAATAAATGAGTAAACATATAAAATACTATAATACAAGATGATAATAAAAACAATGAATAGGGAAATATTTAAGTAATTAGGACTAATAGTGCTTCAGTGGAGTCATAGTCGAGTTTCAAAAGCCATTCGGTGAGGGTTTTCTTACATTTAACTTTAGTCAAAGGGAATATATTAATCCGCTTGTTGATTTTATTATATAGGTAACTCCCTAGAAAGTAGAAAAATCTACAGCAGAAAGCTGTGCTGACAACGTTTTGTTTGCAGGGGATGTAATTCCTTTTAAGAATAGAATTGGATGATATAAATGGTGTGATAACATGTTGTTTCAGAACGGTTTGTTGGATAAAGAGTTGCCGAACAGTTAACACTTTCCAGCGTTCATAAAGGTCTTTGGTGGGGAAGGAGAACGGGAGAGAAAAACTGACTTTAAGTACTGCTCGTTGTGCACGTTCTAATTTAATCATTGCGGTTTTGGCAGCTGCCCCCCATGACGTGATACAATAGCTGAAAACAGATTGGTATAGGGCGTAGTATAATAATTTCATTATGTTAAAATCAGCAACCTGACCAAGGGTTTTTTTTTAACTACTCTAGGGACTCGAGTTCCGTACCCTTTTTTACAACTTAATTTCTATGAGTTTTTAGAATTCATACACACTTATTGTTTATTTTGTTATTGTGTGTGACATTAATTTAGTGATTTTTATGTTGTAGTGTACCTTAAGAATAACTTATAATATTATTTTTTTCTATTTTTAATACTGAACTTATACTAATGTAGAGTGTATCTGTTACATGATGGTGTTGTGAGGAAGTGCATGTGCAGTGTGTGCCTTATGTCTATACTTATGTATATCTTAACTAGTGCCATTTGTGTTGTTTTTTCTTTCTGTGCCTAGGTTATTTATATTAATTTTTAGGCTCTTTGTATGTCTTGGTTAGTTTGTGAAGTGTGCGTGTAATGCAATGCGGTGGTAGTGCGCGTTGGTGTGAGTATGTGTGTGAGTTTTGTTGTTAGTTGTGTGTTTGTGACTTTAAGACCAAAGTTTTTAAAAATATAAATTAACTTTCGTAATCTGAGTGTTAATGAGTTAATGTATGGTTGAATCACGTACGGCTGTGTAAGTTAGTAAAAGCATTTCTTAAAAACTGGTGTTTCCTTCCAATCCCAAGTGCGTTAAAAATAAGATAACAAACTAATTAAAGACTGCACCACATCACTTCCAGAGGGAAGCCTGACCAGAGGGTCGCTGCATTGCCACGCTGAATGGCAGTGCTCATTCAACCAGCCTCCTGGTCACGGGCGGCATCAGAGAGTAAAATGGATGTTAATAGTTGATAAGCGATGTGTCTATAGTTCTGACACAGCAATAAGCTGAGTACAAACCTTGTTTGCTGAAAAGGCAGCGTACAAATCTTCAAAATATTGTTACGTGCGAGCGGAGTCCGCACTTAGGATTGGAAGGAAACACCAGTTTTTATAATACCTCTCCGCAGGGTTGCCCCTATACGAGTAACGATGCACTGTTCCGACGATAAGGTGTCCCACTCACGATACCGTCGTTGATATTGCGTAGACCACCTCATGCTACTGTCGTGCTCACCTCCGATAATACCGCGTGTAGCTAGCCTCTGGTTCGTCTCTCGAACTACGCTACACTCCTCTGTCACTTAACTGTCCACTACACTTTTCACTAAATTCACCACTAAACTCGTCACTGTCTTCTATTAAACTCTTCTTCCAACTCTTTCGTATCGCACTTGTCGCTTCACTGTCTTGAACTGAACTCAACTCTAAACTGCCCGGTAGGCACGCCTTACGCTGCTTATATACCCGGAAGAATCTTCTGGAACCCATAATTTCGTTATTCTTTTATTTACTATCTGCCCTTTCTAAGCATCTATCTATCTCTGTCTTTTCCTTCCCAAACCTTCTATTCGAGAACTTTCGTTCATCGTCTATCCCTTTCTAAAATATATCCGTCCTTGTCTTTTCGTTCCAGAATTGTCTAGCTTTTTCTAAAAGTTCTTAAACTAACTAGATGGTTCCACCATCATTCGCCACAATATGTAAAATTTTAAAAACATAGTATGTAACTAATTAATTACGTTGCCTTTTCTTTAAATAAATAAAGTCTTTTTTTTCTTCTTTCTTTGATGTAAGAAATTTAGATATATGAATTTTTGTAAAGATCTACATAAGTGATAATTACAAGTGTATCACATTATATACATGAGACGACCTTAACTTGTGGAAACTGCATTCAATCGTTTCTTGTCGAAAAAGGGGGGAAGTAAAGGTTAACGTAACAGAAAATTTGATGATAACGACCTTACTTTCTTTTGAGTAATCTAAGCCGTTGTAGTTTAATGGCTAATGCAAAATTGAGCTTTAAATGATGTTGCTTCATATCCTGGCTGGGAAGACTTTACCATATAGAAAGAAAAAAAACAGGTTTATTTTTAGGAGGCACGTATGCAAGTGAAAAAAGTACATTTAAAACAATAAAGCAACAATACAAAGAGAAAAACAACTATGTATCAAGAAAAGAAGACATATTTCCAAAAAATTGAATCAAGCTCAGTAAAAAAGTAGATCTCTTAGACCATCGCTGATCTGCCGCTTGAACTTAGAGCGAAGTCACGGCAAACTATACTGTTACGACCGACAAAGACCAATGCACACCTGCAGTTTATTACCTTTTCGGCATTTGAACTTATTTTGTTTACCTTATGTTTAAAATTTGTAATTAGGAAAAATAGCCCATTGTGTATTATAATCGCTTAGGGCCTATTGTTGTATTGTGATCAATGCCAGGTGTGATTCTTGGAAATTCAGTCCAAGCGGTCGAGTATTGTGTCGAGACATATTGTATTTGACAGGATAAAACAATACCGCAACGGAGGGGTGCGGCAGTCTAGAGATGGTCACCAGCGAGACAAGACGTGTGTACATTCGATAAGCTATATAGTGACGGACTTTGCGCGTGTTATTAAATCGTGTATTACGTTTGTACTGGTTGTGTCCAATTATATTTATACCTGTGTTATACGTGTTTGTATAAGTATAGTTCTAATAAATTCTATAGTAATTCCAACGGCATTTTAATTCGAGTCCCGTAACTCATAATAATATATTATATAAATAAATAAATAATTATATTATTGGGGTATAATTATATACCTTATATAATTTTTTATCTAATGTACATATTCTAAATTGTGCCATGTGCTAACGATGACGAAAACATCATTGCGAAATTTACACGTAGAAATAATCAGTATGTGAAGTGCGCCACCTTAAACAAGCAGAAAGAAAGAAAGAATATTTATTTCTAAAAATCTGGTACTTAACAATAAATAATAATAATAATGTTACGAGTGCGGGACTCGAATTGAAATGCCGTTGGAATTACTATAGAATTTATTAGAACTATACAAACACGTATAGCATAGGTACAAATATAACTGGACACAACCAGTATAAACTGCACGATTTAATAACGCGCGCAAAATCCGTCACTATATAGCTCATCGAATGTACACACGTCTAGCTCGTATCGTAATCGTTGCTTGACTGCCGCACCCCTCCGTTCGGGCCTTGTTTTATAGTAAACTGTACAATACATAATCGATTGCGTGGGCTGGTTTCTTCCGAGAAAATGTAATTTGCACACCTGCGAACGGCCAACAAAGTCGAAAACAATAACAATAAGGATTAGTTTGACACTAATGATGACATAAAACAATAACATGTTTTTCTTAATTACAAATCCTAAACACAAAGTAAACAAAAGAATTCCTAAATCCGGGAAGGCGATAAATTGCGCTTTACGACAGGCACCTGTGCGTTTATCTTTAACGGCATGTAATAATAACAATAACCAGGCGTCTTTGTGGCGAAGCCTTAGGTAAATAGCGAAACCTCGGACCTGACTCCGGGGACCAAAGCAAGGCTCCCCCGCCTCCGTGCTTGCCTTAGCCAGCGGCATGGGGTGGAAATCGCTCGAGCTAAGACTCAAGCTTCAGGGGTGGAAGTGATAAATGGCATAACATCAGAAGTAGCTTCGGTGAGCCCGCAGCCCACCTCTCTACACCCATGTTGTCCCTGTCTTCTATGGCATTTTTAGGTGCCCATGCAGGGAGTGGTAACTCACCGCCTGCCCATTTTTCCATGTTCCCCGAACATTACGACGGGCAGACGCCACAGTCCCCATATTCCCAGACCCCTAGTACCACTCCAATAGCCCGGTACATTTTTCCCCCATTTCCCACAATAGTCCTACACTGGCCGGGGTTTGTTTTTGAGTGCATTATTATATGGTGTAGACAGGGATAATCGCCGGTCAATGTCACGCCACACTTACATTAAATTTGTGAAGGGGCCTCTACGTGTTGGCCTTTCTATGGCCCCACGCAACCCCTCCAAAAGTCCGGGCCATTTTTATCGCTAGTGGTTTTCAAAGACATACATTATAACAATAATAATGAAAAAGTGTGCCGCAATTTGCGATTATCCATACCTCTTTAAAATGGACAGACCATTTCGAATGTTTTAAAATTTTGAATTCAATATTTATTATAATAATAAATATATATAGGAATCGTATTTGTTATTAAAAGTAACCATATGACGGAAGTAGTCATATAACCGGATGTCAACGAAGAGGCATTTATTATCGAGCGACGAATATCGGAAATGGAGTAACCGGAAGTTGGAAGTTAAAATGGATGGCGGAAGTTGGTTTTATTAAGAAAGCGAAACTGAAGTGGTGCCAAAGAATTACCGGATATTGTCACTACGGCGCGCTACGAGGACCTTAAATACGCGGTGTTCGGGCAGAGAGGGACAGTCTTCAACCGACCAGTCTACAACCAAGTCGTCTTGTGGTCTATAATTACTGCTTGATAATCGCAGTATTCTTGAGGGCAAATTGCTGCTCGACGCCTGACAGGCGTGAATGCAACTCTTGGAGTTGTCCTAACATTTCTGTGTATTATTGGGCTGTATTTAATATTGTAATTGTAATAATTCTAGTGTAATAAAGTTTGATTATAATATTTCAGATTATTATTGTGTTATACTCGGTGTCGTGCCGTTCGCACGCCGTGAACCCAACATATATAATAAGCTAGGATTATCCACCAGTTACTTGCCCTTCAATACGGTCTTGTGGAAACGGAGGTGCCTTATTACCAGTACTCGCCGGAGCCAGTTCTTGAAAACAGTCGTGCCACGCTCTACTGCAATCGATCAGTTATCACGGACAGGACTATTGCAGCCAATAAGCCTGATATCGCGATAATAGATCGATCTGCGCGACGAGCAACACTCGTTAACATCAGTATCCCGCATGACGATAACCTCGTGAAGAAAGAAAAAGAAAAACCAAGTAAATACTTAGATCTTGCTCACGAGGTTACCGCTATGTGGCGTCTGGAGTCAACGAGCATTGTGCCGATAGTTGTCACCGTCAATGGTCTTATAGCGAAAAGCCTCGACCGTTATCTAGAGACTTTCGCTGGGAAGCTGGGTGAAGGGCCAGATACAGAAGGCAGCACTCTAGGACACGGCACGAATTGTGAGGAGGTTCCTGTCTCTGGAGCCCTAACCACCGGTAGTTTGGACCCCAGGCCCCGCTGGCGGTGAGCTGCAAGATTTTATATTTTTTTTATTGAACATGTATTTTATTTTTGATGTATTTTTATAAAATAATAATTTAATCTATTTTTTATAAAAAAAATGTCTTTATCTATTAAAAAAAATAAAATTGAGAATGAATAAATACAATATATAATAAAAATAATAATAATAATCGGCAGACAAACACACACATTGTATATCCCCAAGCTAAGCAGGTTACGTTTGTGTTATAGGTGATATACAACGGACCACTCTAGGACCGATCCCAGACACCCAGACCACAGTAAATAACAGAAAGTTTGTTTCCGAAGTTTATCATGCCGGGAATCGAACCCGGAACCTCTGCGTTCCAACGAGTTCGACCGGCTATGACTTAGCCCGCTCCACCACAGAAGCCGCCATGAACTTGATCAATGAACTTTAGTTTTTGGATATTAATGGAGTTCTCATTATTTGATTAGGAAAGCTAACATCAGGATAGGGCAGTGTGTATTTACGTAATTCCAACACTTGTGCCAGTTCAGTAGGGGACAGTGGCCCGTGCCCATTGCGCTGCAAATACATCACTGCGAAGGCGGACTGCGACTTTAAATATTGCTGGCAATAAAAATTGTGAACTATATATGAATCTGCTGTAGCCACGCATTCTTTGTACTTACGCTTTATAGAAGAAATTCTTTAATTTTATTACGGCCTTTTTTAGTGTCTAAAAATAATGTTATATAAAAATTTAGATTAAAAAAAAATAAGTACTATGTTACAAGATGTCCACCACTATAGTCATGAGAACCATAGTATATATTAATGACATTGACAATCGTCATAGATAATACTTTTAGTCGATTTATCAGATGATTCGATTTATAATTAAATTATCATTTTCTACCGGTTAGTTAATTTTATAAGCCCACTAAATTAACGTCTAGATAATTTAGTGCATCGGTAACTAATTATTATACTTGTTTTTATGATCCTGGCAACACTATGATGTAATTGCTATTTTTAGCAATGATACAATGTTATTGTTTTCTAGGGTAGCATTTTCGTATAAAAGGCGTAGTGGGGTATAGACGGTGTTCATTGTTTACTGTGCTGTGTGAATATTCACATCAAAGGCTGAACAATAAAGGGGAAACCCTGCCCAAATAGTTAATATTTGGTATATTTGGTACTTTCTTACCCAAATCTCTCCTTGCATTTTACACACGCGAGTCGTAATGATAAACTCGTGATCTTTTTTACATTTATAAGAAAACAATCAGTAAGTATAGCTTTCAGTATAGAATTTTTAAAAACTGCCATTAGTATAATTAAACCGTAAATACAATGAAAATCATATAATTGATAAACATAAATTCTATTCGTTCATACGCTGAACAAACGTCCGTCTTGCTCAAAAGGCAAGCGAGAAATAAACGTATAAGCATTGCCCCCGTTTGATAATCGAGCGCGCTTTAACCGACCAAATGTTTTGACTACCTTCTTTCTTGGAAATTTTTGTAAAAAAGACAAACATTTTTTTGTGATGAGATAAACATAAAAATGCTTACGTATACGTAGTTAAAGAAATGAGCATGGGTGTATATGCCCACGCTCATTTCAAGAACTACGTATAACCTTTGATCAGAACTATAACCTCAGAAATTTTAATAAACGCTTTGATAAACAAGAGCTTAATCTAGTCTAGTCTACTAAATTGTTTTATTATACTAAATATTTGAACGATCAAAATATATTAAACTACAACAAGTAATTAATGTAGAAAGCTTAAATATACTCGAATGATTTATCTGATATTTTTTGTGAATCCTAAGTTTCTTTGCGATATTCAAGCGTTATTTGGTCTTTTAAAGAAAACTTGTTGAAATAAACAAAACCACGCTACACATGCTACGTGCCGCAGCAACGTCGTAGCCGCAACATGGCGGTCTGTACTCACCAACCGCACTGACCGATCAGCATAGAGTAAAAAGTATCTTTTTGAGCTACGTTCAGTTTTTGACTGCTTTTAACCAAAATTTTAACACTGTGCCAAAAAAGTAAATGTGTTCTTACAGGTATGCAGGTGTGAATTTGTTTTTGTCGGCGTCTAGGTCGTAGCAATAGATTAACATTTGATTTTGTTGAAAAGTTTTTATTTTTTTATTGCGAAGATGGTGATGGCCTAGCTCATGGAAAGTGTTTACCGTCGCCTATAGTCGAGCCTTTAAGATGGGATGGGGGATAAGATTGAGGGATCAGAATGGTTAAATGGGATATGGGTGGGAGAAGTGAGCCATCGGAATCCTCATATTTTGTAGTTGCAAAATAATCGATAAATCAGTCATAGATGTACTACGGTCGGATCACTGTGGCCAGTTTATATCAATAACTTTTGATAGTATTAAAATCACTTCTAAAATAACCTATAGACCGGTGAATAATCATCGCTTAAGAACCTTTAAAGATAATCTAGCCAAAAAAATTGCTACCTTGGATCTCAACAGCGAAGATCCAAACAACTTGTATAGTAATTTCTTCGACATTATACAATTTGAATTTGAAAACACATTTAAAACTAAAACAATTAACAAAAGTAATAAACTTAAGTTTAGTGATTGGGCTACGAAAGGTATATATAAAAGTCTAATAAAACTGTGTAAATTAAACAGTGAAAAACAAATTAATCAAAATCCAGACTTTCTTAACTATATTAAAAAGTAATCGAAGACCTTTAAGAGTGTGCATCGCTGCCAAATCTCTATATTATAGTAACAGAATAAAAAATCATCAAATATCATTAAGACAACTTGGAGTGTCATAAATGACGCTTCTGGCAAAGTTCACGTCGAGATGGTGGAATTAAACTTGTAATCAACAATAACACCATTAGTAATAACTTTGAAATTGCACAAACATTTAATGAATACTTTAGGGATATACCAACCTTAACAACTAGCTCTTTGTCATCATCACCACTAGAAGCTGAGCCGCTAATGACACAGTGTGGTGATGTATGTAATATTTCATTCAAATTTAATCATATAGATACAGGTGATAATGTAAAAACGTTTAAATCATTAAACATTAAAAACACAGCTGATTTTTGGGGTATATCTTTAAAAGTATTAAATGAGATAATAGACACTATTGCACTATCACTAGTAAAAATATTTAAACGATGTGTAGATAAAGGAGTATTTCCTGACTTAATGAAAGTTAGCAAAGTTATCCCTATATTTAAAACTGGAAACAAAAACGACCCATCTAACTTTAGGCCAAATTCTATTTTACCAACCTTAAGCACGATCTTTGAAAAAATAATTTTAAATCAACTGCTCTCACATTTTACTATTAATAAATTATTTCATGCTAAACAGTTCGGGTTCACCAAAGGTCGATCCACTACTAATGCAGGTGATGAGCTCCTAAAACACATTTATGATGCTTGGGAAGAGTCACAGAATGCCATTGGTGTATTCTATCATATTTTGCCATATTTTTTTATTACTGATATGTGTGAGGTAGTGTTGTTTGCTGATGACACGTCACTTATATTTAAAGTTGACAGAAATAAACAGAACTTTGATGACGTAAACAACGCCTTATCCCAAATATCTTAGTGGTTTACTGTAAACAACTTATTACTCAATCCGAACAAAACTAAATGTGTTAAGTTTGTTATGCCCAATGTAAAAGAATACGATATTAATATCTCTCTTAAGGACACTAGACTTAATCTAGTAGATTCAACTGTATTCTTAGGCATAAACCTAGATCAGAAGCTCTACAGGGGCGCTCATATATCGAGTCTCTCAGGAAAACTTAGATCTGCTGCATATGCGGTCAGAAGAGTTAGGCAGTTCACTGACGAAGAGACTGCTAAACTAGTTTATTTTAGTTATTTTCATAGTGTCATGTCCTATGGTATTTTACTTTGGGGCAACGCTGTTGACTTAGAGACCATATTTGTTTTACAAAAAAGAGCCGTAAGATCAATTTGCAACCTCGGCCCTCTGGAGTCTTTTAGAGAATGCTTTAAGGAAATCAATATTATGACGGTCGCCTGCCAATATATCTTTAATAATATAATTTATATTCGTAATAATTTGAGTGCCTACAAGCAGTATAAGGATATTCACAATTTCAACACCAGGCATTGTAATAGACTGATATTGCCATCTATTAGATTACAAAAAGTACTGTCCTCTTTCTTGGGGGTTGGTATACGCTTCTTCAATAAGATTCCGAGTGAAATGTTAGATCTGCCTTTCACTAAATTCAAAACCAAATTAAAAAGTATCTTGCTAAAAAAGGGATACTACACTATTGAAGAATACTTAAATGACAAAAATTCATTTACATAGCAGCTCGCTCTAACATCTTATACTGTATTTTGTATAACGTTATCTTGCCAAGCTTGTAAGGGATTTATGGAGATATATTGCAACATAACATTTTAGTACGTCATGTCATTATTATAACTTTAATAATAATTTTCTTTCCTTTTATTGTGTCTGGATCTTATTGAGTATGCACTGTTTGCTACAACCCCATTAATTCTTCAAAAAGTAATTCTGTAACATACTTCTGTATAAAACTTATTTTAAAAAGACAACTTGAGATATAAATAGAATAAGAAACTTAAAGAAAAACAATATGTAGCTAGACGTCTTGCTGGGGAGTTTCTTGCCGCTTCTTCTCCTTAACAGCAATAACACGTTGCGAAGCGGTGTACATAGAATAGGAAGAAAAATTAAATTTTAACTTATATATATGGCCTTCAAAAAGTGTTCTCCAGTGGAACTTATTTTGAATAAAAAACTTTGAATTTGAATTTGAATTCACTCATAGTGCAAAACATGACTAGGATAAGGAGTCGTAGTAGTCGTGGTAGCGTAATGGCTAGCGCACGCGTCCCAAACTGAAAGGGCGTGGGTTCGGCTCTGGCCGGTACGCATGCACCACTTAGGCAGTTTTCTGACAACGGCGAAGGAAATTATCGTGATGAAACCTGCATCGAGATAACCGATGTGTCAAACCTACCAAGCCGCCTTAGACAAGCGTGGCGGGTATACTGTCCGTTCCCTAATAGTGGTAGGCCCTAACCCAACAGTGGGACGTATATGGGCTGTTATTATATTTATCATAACACCGATCGAACCGGCCTTATGAGCTGAAGTCATGATAATAATTGCAGTATAGTTCTTCCACGTACAGAGGTTTAACCAATGGATTCATTTTGTTAACTTAAAAATCAGTTTCTATACATACTACCGATAAGAAAATCTCGATTTTTACTCTGTGTATTCCATAAAAAGAGAGAAGTTTGCAACTGTTTCCAATGGCTTCGATATCCGTCGTTCGAGCAACTTGACCGGCAAAAAGTCCAACAGCGGATACGGTATCGCAAAAAAGACAACTTTGAAGCGCAGTCAAATCGTGTCGATTACTGCCACTGTTTAAGAGTTAACCGCATGAAAACTGTTTAAAAACTATTTCAGTTTACGCGATTGTTATAATAATATAAAGGAATTTTTCTAAGTTTTCGCAACTAGTACATATAATTAAAACTATGTTTGACAAATGTACAGGAAGACCAAAAAAATATATGTATGTCGGAATAGAGGAGTATGGAAGGAAAAGACATATTGTGCCGACCGTGCAGGAACGGAGAAAGAATACAATTTCCTGTGTTGGGGCGGCCTGTCGTAAGAGGCGACAAAAGAACCCACAGCCAGGTGATAGGGCATTTGCCCGTCCGGATGGCTACCACCCTTGGTCTAGAGTATGCCGCCATAACAACCTTGAGTTGTGTTCCGGCATTAGTAGCCAGGTTCAAGTATGTCTTCAGAGAGCAGCAGCGCATTTGTGGCACCTTTGCTGTTACAAATTTCTATAAGCGATGGTAACCACTTTCCTTCAAGTCTAGATCTAGTCTAGATTTGAACATGCATTTTGTTCGTTATAAAAAATGACTATTGCTTTATAAAGAGTGTATTAATGTAAAAAAGAAAGAAAAGAAAGAAAGAAAAACTTTATTCGAAGAAATAGCGACGTAATTACATTCGTTATACATTATTATACACAGAGCATATTTTGAGAATTTGTACGCCGCATTTTCAGCGAACAAGGTTTGCACTCAGCATATTGCTGTGCCGGAATTATATCCGACACAACGCTGATTTTCAGTGCAAACCTCTCTTTAAGCGTAAGACCAAAACGACCTAAATTTGTTAATTAAATAATGAATAATAATAATAATTTATAAAACTAATTCCACTTATATAATACTTAATTAGTAAAAATAAATAAATACATTTGAATAAAATCAACAATAAACACGTTACTTCTAAATTAAAATTAAAATAAATAATCGTGTAACAAACTTGTACCCATTTTGAGGTGGTGTGCCACATGTAACTAAATTCTACGTTATGGAAGTTTTTTTATATATTAAACGACGTTATAAAGCGTTTGTATGATATTATATTTATTTCATTTGTCCAAAAATAAGAACACACGAGCCCAGTAGTGAGACTTTTATGGACTGACATTATTACATATCATTGTACCCGAATACTTTATTTCCACGGCTCCAAGGCCTCCCCAGTTCCCAGTGGAGCCGCTTCAACGCAGACAGCCGCAGTTGTACTTACGATATTGAAATTAACTGGATTCCCTCAGGATTCCGCCACATTTGTATTCTGGATCGAGCGTCTCAGGAAATTAAAATGCCCTTTTTGTTTTATTATAACAAACGATTTAATTAAGAAAGTTGCTTCTGTATCTTCTGCTAGTTGTACGAAGTGTGCACGGCCTATATAAGTATAGTGGTAAAATTAAATATACACTTCACATGTAGGTTATGAAGTTAACTGTCAATTGTTGCCTCATATTAGTGACGTGGCATACAGAATGTGGTACTCGGCAACCACTCTAGCGACTTTTACTCGAATAGATTATTCGATACAAGTTGTCACAAGAGTATTTTATTTTCATTTTGAAGTAACAACGTATTTTATTGTTGGTTTTATTAAAAATATTTATTTCATTTATTAATTAAATATTACTTAAGTAGATTTAGTTTTATTGATTATCATTGTTATTTATTATTTAACAAAACCGGGTCGTTTTGATCTTACGCCAAATGGAAGGTTTGCACTGTGTTACAAGATGTCCACCACAGTAGTCATGAGAAACATAGTGTATATTAATATGACATAGATAATCGTCATAGACAATATTTTTAGACTATTTATCAGATGATTCGATTTATAATTAAATCACCATTTTCTACCGGTTAGTTAATTTTATAAGCCCACTAAATTATCATCTAGATAATTTAGTGCATCAGTAACTAATTATTATAATTGTTTTTATGATCCTGGCAAAACTATGATGTGATTACTATTTTTAGCAATGATGCAATATTATTGTTTTGTAGGGTAGCATTTTCGTACAAAAGGCGTAGTGGCGTGTAGACGGTGTTCATTGTTTACTGTGGTGTGTGAATATTCACATCAAAGGCTGAACAATAAAGGGGAAACCCTGTCCAAATAGTTAATATTTGGTATATTTGGTACTTTCTTACTCAAATCTCTCCTTGCATTTTACAATTGGAAACCAGCGTTGTGTCGGATATAATTCCGGCACAGCAATATGCTGAGTGCAAACCTTGTTCGCTGAAAATGCGGCGTGCAAATTCTCAAATTATGCTCTGTGTATTACAATTTATAAAGAACGTAATTACGTCGCTATTTCTTCGAATATTTTTTTCTTTCTTTCTGCAATACACGCAATATACAATAACAGATAACTGAGAAGTAAATGGTTTTTCATGCAATATCAGCCACTGCAAAACCTGGTATAGCAAATTTGTAGAGGATATAATGTTTAACGTGATCTATATACATATAAATATAATGTGTTTGTTCGTTTCCATTTAGAAAAATCTACTCCTTGGATGAATTTCTTAAACCTTTAAATGTTAAAGGATAGTTGGAAAACAAGACAAACAGAAAAC
Source organism: Dendrolimus houi (assembly GCA_039645545.1). Taxonomy (NCBI): domain Eukaryota; kingdom Metazoa; phylum Arthropoda; class Insecta; order Lepidoptera; family Lasiocampidae; genus Dendrolimus; species Dendrolimus houi. The sequence continues at coordinate 395,186 of CM077131.1, forward strand.
CTTGAGACGTTTACGAAGCTATTTAAAACGGATTCTCTTTGAAATGGCGTTACTAAGTAACATAATCAATTCATTTCGTGGATATTAATTAATTAATGGGACGCCATGGAAATTACTGTGATTTAATTACCTTTGAGGTTATTTTTGGACCGACTTTGGTTCGACTTCTCGCGTCTTACCGAAGGTTCGCGATTTGGTGTCATGTATAATTATAATTCGGGAATGTTACGCGACGTACAAATTAATGTCGGTGGTGGAAATGTGGTTCTAAATGGGATTGTTTAAATGAAAACTAGGGAAGAAAAGGGGTGTCTTAGATTCGGTATACTAAATTAATTATATTTGTTTTATTTTTAACTAGCTTCTGCCCCCGACTTCATCTGGAATAGTAAAAAAAAGTAAGTTAAAAAAGCCCCCCGATTTTGAAACATTCTTCATTGTCGATAATTACTGTTCGATAATCGCAGTATTCTTTGAGGGCAAATTGCTGCTCGACACCTGACAAGAGAGGACGCAACTCTTTGACTTGTTCTAATATTTCTCTGTATTATTGTGCTGTATTTAATATTGTAATTGTAATAATTCTAGTGTTTTTTTTAATTTTTATTGCAGGAGTTCAGCAGACAGGCAGACGGCCCACTTGATGGAAAATGGTTACCGTCGCCTATGGAAATTTGCAACACCAAAGGTGCTACAAATGCACTGCTGCTCTCTTAAGGGAGACTGGAACCAGGCCACTAATGCCGGAACACAACTCAAGGATGTTATGGCGGCATACTCTAGACCAGGGGTGGTCGCCATCCAGTCGAGCAAATACCCTACCACCTGGCTGTGGGTTGTTTAGTCGCCTCTTACGACAGGCCGTCCGGACGCAGGAAATTGTATTCTTTCTCCGTTCCTGCACGTGTGTGTAGTGTAATAAACTTTAATTATAATATTTCAGATTATTATTGTATTATTCTCGGTGTCATGTCGTTCGCACGCCGCGAGCCTACACACACATATATATATATATATATATATATATATATATATATATATATATATTATGTCTAAATATTTGATGTCGATCAGCCAAAACCGCATCGAAATCGGCCCAGCAGTTTTTACGTGAATCCCGAACAAACCGACAAACAGACAAGAACTAAAAACATGCATCGTATTCTCCATTGTTTTTTTTTTAAAACCTCAATTTACAGATACGACATATTTAGAATTTTATAATGCTATAGATAATAGTCGTATTAGAACTATTAGTTAGCGCACGTGTGTCCCAAATTCGAATCTAAAATAACGCGTGTTCAAAACCAAGCCGGAAAATTATATTTACTTATACATATTATGATATAAATTTTTAATAATATTAAGCGTCTTTCAAACTTCAATCATAATCAAAGGCCTCTGATATGATAACATGTACGATCGAACCAACTGAATTATAACCCACTTTGCTAATAATTCCTTTAAAACCGTCAAAATAGCAAGGTTTATCGTGTGTGTTTCACTTAGAACGTTTTAAAAATTAATAAAAATGTGTCACTAGGCTCAGAGAACTACGCAATTTTAAACTTTGTTATCAATGTAATAGCTATGTTTTAGATAAAACAGTAATGATTTGAAATAATTTGAATCTCTAACTGAATTCTACATATTTTCAGATGAAAAATCATTTAGATCTTCTCAATCTGATCGCTTAACTTTGTGGCGTTATAACAATACGCGATACACAGAGGATCACGTAGTGCCTAATCAATTATCTGGTCGAATTTCAGCTAACATGTGGGCCTGGATGGATACCGCAAGTATAAGTGAACTTGTCCAAATTTCTACTCGTCAAAACGCATTAAACTATGTCAATTTGTTGGAAGAATCAATGTTACCAACAGTGCGAATAGTGTACCCACTTGAAAAAGTCCTTGTATTCTCCTAAGTTCACGATAATTGTCCAATAAATACCGCCAGAATCGTTTCGAATTGGTTTACCCAGCATGAAGATGAAATTACTTTCATTCCATAGCCGTCTAGGTCACCAAACCTCAATTCAATAGAAAATTTATGGGGTTTGATAGTTCAAATGTGGGATAACAGAAGCGAGAGGATAAAGGAAGCAATTGAGCAGCACTGTAATGAAATTTGGAATTACACGAGGGAAACCGACATCTGCAATCGTCTAATCGGGTCGATGCGTATCGACTATTAAACGTCATTGAAAACAATAGTGCTTATACCCGGTTTTAGGTTTAAGTAGGGTAAAGTGGGTGCCATTTCTAACTTTGAAATAAAAACAATTAATAAAATTAACAAAAAAGTTATTATTTTTAAATTCTTCCATATTAATGTTGTTAATGTTTTATTTGCTTGTGTATTTCTGCTACCTATCATATAACGACAACCCTAATATCAAAGGTTGCTTATACAAAGGTTTGGCCTGTGTCACCTTTAGCTTGTCGATTTATGCCCTTTTCGATATCTTACTATTCACTCCCATGCCTTACTGTAGGTTGAATTTTGACTTGGTTTGAATTACTTGTATAGAGATTACGTCAAATTTTAACCGTTAGTAAGGCAAATAAACTGTCGGTAAGATAAAGGAACCGACCCTTAATCCAATATACTTAATGACAGAGATAGTAATAGCACGTAATAGCATTTGTCAGATGTTACACACGAGTATAGTCGAGAGTCGAGTCTCTCCGATCTGTTTAATACAACGTATTCAGTAACTGTCAATGTCTAATAAAATGATAACAAGTTCGTTACCAAGGAATTGTATGTTCAAGCGCATTTCAACCTAATTGTATTTCACAACTGTAGGAAAGTGACCTTATGGTGGGTCATGATTCAATCGGTTCGATTGTACATCAACTTCGTTACTGAAATTGCAATTTGTTAGTAATCGCCAATCTATTTATCGTTTATTAAACTTGCAAACAAGTGTACAATTCGGCTGTGCAAATTCAAAACCTAGTTACACCGCAGCACAAATAATATCATGAAGTTCAATGATATGCCATTTGAATACTATTTATGAAGCTTACCTATATACCTCTTATGCTAAGCATAAGACAATAAATGCATATTAATTTATAAAACAATGTCACTTGATAGCTGTTCAAATTGTACAGATGAATTGATCTATTATGGAGGTAGAAGCAATAATGTTGTCTCATTTGGATCATCAAAATGCAAGGGGCCGCGTCTTGCGCCAACTCACCCGGGTTTTACTGACCGGTTTATTTGCGCGAAACAAGAGAAAAAGTTAATTATGTATTCCCGTTTAATTAGCTGAGATCGTGGAGAACAAGAGTACAATTCTCAGCTCCTTCGCTCTGGCTTGTACACACGAGAGGTTTTCTTTTGCCCGCTTTCTGTTAGCAGTAGATCGTGTCCAACAGATATGCCCGCGACCTCATCCACGCTTGCCTTGCAATTCCCGCGGGACTCCCGGGACACTAAATAACGTAGCATTTAAAAACGAATGTAAGCTATCGTTGTAATGAAAACTGTGTCGAAATACAATAAATTCCCGTGCGATTCCCGGGATAAAAATCACACATTTTATTACATAAAATTTGCTATCGATCACTGAAAAAATCACATTGGAATTCAATTTTTTTTAATCTGGCTGTTTTAAATCATTCCCAAAAAAATCCGCGGGATTCCCAGGATAAAAAATAGCGCAGATTTTAAGTCTAAGAATTTGCTATTGATCAGCGAAAACCGCATCGAAATCGGCCCAGTAGTTTTTACCTGAATCCCGAACATATAGAGTAGAAATCCAAAAAAATTGCAGTGTCCTCCATTGTTTATATAGTGTATTCCAATTGTTTTATTTTTAAGTAGCAATAACGTACAGACACGGCTTGTTTAGAATTTTATTATATTATAGATAACCACCCATAAATGGCCCACTGCTGGTCTCGGCTCTCCCATTGTAGGGGAATGGACCGTTTATCCGCCACGCATGTCCAAGGCAGCTTGTCAGGTTTGACACATTGGTTATCTCGATGTTCAAGTTTTATCATGATGTTTTCCTTCAGCGTTAGCACGTGGTAGTTATAAAAATATGTAGGTTGAGTCAGAAAACTGCCTAAGTGGTACATGCTTTCCGGTCAGGATTCGAACCCTACACGAGTTTTGAGTTTGGGACGCGTGTACTAACTACTAAGCTACCACGGCTGCCAACAGGTGGTTTTCTTGTAACTGTTAAAAATGAGGTCGCATAACTTGCTATTGGCACGTTATACAAAACAATTACACCACTTTATCTCTAATTCTTTTGTTCTCGCCTGTCTGTCTCGTGTATAATAATGTTATGAGTTAGCGGGACTATTATTATAGAGTTTATTAGAACTATACAAACACGTATAACACAGGCACAAATATAACCTAACCCAACAAATACAAACGCAATGCAGCAGGTCGTAATCCAATAAAACGCGCAAAGTCCATCTATATTAGATTCCCGAATGTACACACGTCACGCCTTGATTGTGGTTCTCGCTTAACTGCCCCCTCTCTGAATCAGGCCGTCGTTTTATACTAAACAAATGCAAATGTGCCCGCCCGTATTGTCGACACACTTTCCTAGAATTAACTTGTATTTATAATCTGTAATACCTGCCTGTTGAAATAAACCTCTCATTTCAACGGGAACCTTTTTTTAAAGACGTGTTCTATATTTAAATGACATTATAATACAGCAACGTCTTAGCGTCGGTTGTTATTAGTTACCCGAGTATCCGCTACGCGTATATGCATGTTAAAATAAAACTCTGCTAATATTTATAGTATGTGCCGTATTATTTCCCGGTCCATAACCAACATTGGCTAATGTTGCAGCCTGCAAGCGGCCGTGGACGAGTACAATAGAACAATAGGCTGTTCTTCACAATAACTAGAAACGTATGCCAAAAAAATAAGTAAACAAAAGCAGACGATCATAAAAGGATTACAATTAGTTCAAATGCTGACGGGTAATTAAATGTGTTTTTACAGATTAGGAGTGGAATTTGTTTTCGTCGGAACCTAAGTCGTAACAATAATAAGTTTAACACGTTAACTGCCATGTCGGGCTATACGTCCAACAAATAAATGTATCTTTCGGGTCTTGTCGGACTATAAGACCGACATACTACACTTAACTTCAACGTGTCCATGAAGCCTGTCGGGCGTAATTTCAATGATTTAATTTAAACAATGGGACCAGTGCGACCTCTAAGAGTATAAAAATCATGTCAACCTAACTTTAACTCTTAGACTTGTAGACGGTTTGCAAACCTTGAATGATAGAAAACGCAATATTTTTTTATAGACAAAATCAAATATTTATTTAACAACAAATGAATTACTATGAATTTTAATTATTCACATAAATTCAATTATAGCCTAGAGTCATGAAAACTATTATCAAAGTTTTTAATTATGTATTTATTTATTCATAAAAACTGTCCTTTTTTTAAAAATAATAGGCATTATTCTTTTATAAAAATACATCAAAAATAAAATACACATTTAATAAAAAAAAAAACTTGCAGCGCACCGCTAGCGGGGCCTGGGGTCAAGACTACCGGTGGTTAGGACTCCAAAGACAGGAACCTCCTCACATGTTATCAATGTTTTTATTATTTCAACTGTTTTTGATGTTTTTATAACAATTTATGGTAATATCTGCGAACCTTTTTGCTATAATTGTATTGGTCTCGCTGCCCAAGACAAGTCATCTGTGTTTTTGACATCTCGACATGCCTGACACAGTGCAAATTATTAAGCACATTCAGGCTATGTCACATAAAGTATATAATGTAAAATATAGTAAATATATGCTAAGTAAAAATGTGGGAAAATCTGTTAAGATTTTTTTACGATTTCACATAATACACTACGACAGTTAACGTGTTAAAGAATTTTGACATCCATTTAACCTGCTCATTTGGAAATAGCAAACATTAAACCACCGTAGATCCTAAATTATTTAGAGTCCACACATCACGTGTGTACTCTAGACAACATCAAGCTGTTAAACTGGTGATACTATGAAAGTTGGCGCGTTTATTTGCTAAAAATTATGAAATATATTTAGTAGTCCGAAACTTATTTACAGTAAATGCAGATTCTATTCGTCGTCAGCTATTCACAGCCCACTGCTGGACGTAAGCTCCCCAGGTCAGTGCCACTCATCCCTGTCCTCTGACTTCCTCATCCAGCGCTTACCGGCGATGTTGCACAGGTCCATCGGTCATAGCCCTGCGGCAGACGTGAGCGGCGAGCTATGTCGGTTACCTTGGTTCTCTTACGGATATCGTCATTTCTAATTTTATGCATAAGAGAAACTCCCAACATAGCTCGCCCTTATTTTTTTAAGCCAGCTTTTATTAACAATATAGATTTATTTTGTTCCAGTAAGGCTTACAGTACAAGCCACGTGTGGGTGATTCAGGTTCCTGGGAAGCCTCGGAGTCACCCTGCCGACCGACGGACGGCACAGAATGGCTCCAATCGTGCCAGCATGTCGTCTCGTCAAATAATTCATTTTAAGTAATTATTGTAATAATTGGTTTAATAAAAGTTTGACTAATAAATTTACTTTTTAAAACTTCCTTTGACGGCCATCTCACATAACTATCCATTTCCATTTCATGCATCTCAAAATATGAACAAGAAAAATTAAAAAAAGCTGATAACAAGCCTCCACCTATTGGTAAAGAAAAAAATATACATACACGATATCGAGGGATATTAAATATAATGAAATCTTCAGCTGATAGTACTTTGAAAAAATTCTTGAGCCAAATTGCGTTTAACAGAATTTATACTTGTACAATACAAATCTGTACTTAAGTTTACTACTCTTCTGTTGCGGCGGCGCTGGGTTTAGCGATAAGTAAACTGTTTCAAAATGAGAAAGAAGGAGAATGGGACAATTTTGATGGGAATGTGAGACTGAGCACGCACGTACCTGGTTAACGGGCATGAAATGTAGCTGCTCCTCTGCTCCTCAGTCCACTTCACTTTGACCTTAATAATTAAACAGTTTGAACATTATTAAGGTTCTGTTGTCAAAGACTATATACTTCTATAATGACAGATTTCGCCAAGGCTACACTGTTAATTTGACTTTAACAATAAACAAAAGAGTATATATCCGTGTGTGTCTCAAATACATGGTAGCGTGTGATGTTTTTTTATTGATTTAATGTACTTATTATGCATAATTTAAAAAAAAATAGCATTCTCCACTCCTTCTCTATATAAGCTATAATTGTGCGAAAGTGTGTAAAAAGGGGTACAAGTTTTTGCTCCACGTATTAGTATAATGATAATATAAGAATTTAAATTCTTCGGGTAGTTTCAGTTAGCTTCAAATTTCAAAGGCGATTTAAGTTTATTCACAGGAGGATACCTTGCGAATGAATATTCGTTAGCAGCAGCCGTAGACCCTTTTAACACTCTGTGGTTGGCAGTCAAACGTGAAACTACAGCGGGGCTAAAATTTCCAGTGGTTACAGATCAAATATTCAAATAGATTATTTTAGTATTCTATCTTTAGTTGTCTCATTATTAAAACATTTTATAAACTAATTTTACAAACAAGTTACAGTAAGGCATAGAACGAAATGGAAAGAAAGATCGTTATGTTTAGGACTGTTAAACTAATATAAATCCAGGTGTTATACAATTGTAGATGCACAGTACATTCTACAAACAGATCACTAACATTTTCCATATAGATAATAACGACAAGCCCTTTTTTTAAGAAATTCATCTACAGTATAGAAACACTCCTTGATCAGCCACTATTTTAAGACTACAGTGAATTTACTTGAGGGTACGTTTATAATATTAGTTGGCAAAGAGTTATAAATAAGAGGAGCCATGTAAATACTGTGCCTTCTGAAGAGGTCCAGAGAAGGCACGGGCATCTTTAATTTTACTTGCGTCGCAAGTCTTGCGTTATCATTATGTTCTTCAAATAAAAACCCATTGAATTGGATAAACTTAGCGATTCTAACTATATAGATACTAGCCACAGTAATGAGAGAGGATTGGGAGATTTAAAAACCGGTTTGCACGAATCTAAGTGTTGACAAAAATATTGTTACGTACGAGCGGGGTACGTACTTAAGATTGGAAGGAAACACCAGTTTTTAACTAAATGTTTTCACCACCGTACGTGATTCCTCTTCGCAGGGTTGCTCCGCCATGCACAACTGACGACGCACTGCCCCGACGATGAGATGTTTACTCACAATACCCTCGCCGATATTGCGTAAACCACCTCCTGCTGTTATGGTGCTCACCTTCGAATTTACCGCGTGCAGCTAGTTTCTGGATCTCCTCTTAAATTTCGCTAAACTTCTTCTTCATTGAACTGTCCATTAAACTTTTCACTAAACCCACCACTAAACTCGTCATTGTCTTTTATTCTACGTCTCTCGTATCGCACGCTTGTCGCTTTGCTGTCCTTCACTGAACTCCCCGGTAGGCACGCCTTACGCTGCTTATATACCCGGAAGAATCTTCTAGAACCCATAATTTCGAATATGTCCTTGTCTTTTCCTTCCAGAGTCTTCTATCTTTTTCTAAAAGTCTTGAGATTTTCTACTGTCGGTCGCCACAGTATTCTTCATTGTACATATAATAATCTATATTCGGTCTCCGTGGTTGAGTGTGTTAAGCCTTTGCCGGCCTCGCTTATAGGACCACAGAGACGAGTCCAATTCCCAGCTTGGTATTTGTAAATTAAATTTTCTGTTAAGGCCAGCTGATCTCGTCACGGGGAGAGAGGGGAGCATTCTATAACAGTCCACTAATCATTGAAGCACCTTACCATCATCAAGAAACTAACCTATATATTCTGTGAACAAGATACCTAATTAAAAATAAACTAAATTATAAATAATTTAAACTATAGAATCTAGTACCAGACCGCTATCAGTCGGAAACGTGCCCAAAAGACTGGTCACATTGCCTCGCTGAATGGCAGCGCTAATGCATTACCCGAGATATAAACCAGTCTTTTGGTCACGTGAGACATCCACCAGACGTTTGGCTATGTCTCGATAAAGCTTGTGCACCTCAGGCCCCCTTGGTCCCAGGGTCTCCACCCCAAAAGCCGCAAATATGTAGCCATTTCCGATGGTTGAGTATTTGCAGCGTTTTAGGGCCTCCTATTGTGCAGCAGCTGTACTGGCAGACATGCTAGTGGCTGGAAGATGGGACGCTGCCAAAGTATCGACGCAAGACGCGTCCCATACTAAGGGGCGACCCATCTTCCAGGGCACCCACCAATGACATACCATTGGGTCTCTTGCCATCGTCGCAGCACAAGCCGTTCGGTTCTAGGACGGCAGGTACCCCGGCGGTGAAAAGAGCAAGATTGATTATATTAAGTGTTGCATGACGTAAAATTCTGTTATTTACTATGATCTGACCGTCTGGCATTGGCCTTGGACTTGATCCGTTAGTATACTATGTCTTGACGTAACATGTTGCAGCGTTTTGATGCGTTACGCTCAGTTGATGCGCGCCGTTAGCCCTAAACAGTAATAAACGTGTTCTGCCGAATAAGGGAGTTACTTCATTACACATAATTCACTGGACGACTTTTAATTCCAAGTACATTAAGCACTAATGTTGGATAAAAGTTTCTTAATTTACTTTTATGCGATCAGAATTCATAAGTACTTCGACGAAGACTACCTTAATCATGTGTAATGCAGTATGATCTTCTATACAACTATTATATATGTACATAATTATGTTTTTTTTTTTTTTTTTTTAAAATGTGATGCAGGGAATAAGGTAGGTCAGGTCAGGTAATCAGGTCTGTCTAATGTATAGTAGGTACCATTTGTTACAGTATTGAGTAGCATAGTTGTTCTTGTCGTGTTTCTTTTTCAAGTTAATAATTGATTTTGTTATGTACCCTCTATTTCTAAACGATACGATCGGCCATTTTCGTAATTGAATAGTAATGTTGTATTTTTATTTATTCTTTGATTAGCGCCTATTTTGTATAGAGTAGCTGTCTATAATTTACAATAATTTTGTTACAATATTTATCCTTTGTATAATGTGATAATTGTGTACAGATTATAATTCAAACCTCTCAATTGTATATAGACGGTATTCACTACATTTTATTTTCATGTTGGCAGACGTGATAGATTTATACTGTGTTCGGCTTATTTTATTGCATATAAAACTCTAAGTATAATATTTTATACAATATCTTAAATAAAATATTATCTGAAATATCTAAACAATAATGTATTAAATTCTTGTCATGCATAACCCTTTAATTAAAATAGTTTAAGAATGACTTGAATCCGCTATCGGTTGTGCCAATATGCTAAGTTTCATATACTGTAAAATTGGAGGGATGTCGAAGTGTTCTCAGAATGCTTGTCGAATGTGAAAAGTTAGTGTATGTAACATGTTAAAACCGTAAGGTTCTCTGATTATAAAATGCTGTGACCAGTTGCTGTTCTTTTACTACCATAAACCCTTCCGAGTTGTTGCAAGTAGTATTGTCTATGGACATTTAGAACCCCGATGCGAAACCAACGAGGTATCAGTCTTTAAAATAAAATAGAGATGAATTAAAATTTAAAAGTTTTTAATCGAAATAAGTTCCACTGGAGAACACTTTTTGTAGGTCATGCAAGGTACAATTTAAATCTATAATATATTATAGAATACTGATTCTAGGACACTACCACTTATATTTCAATATCCAGAGATATGTAACGGCCTAGTTCGTCATTGTCCCATTACGGTCATTATGTCTTTCTGAGATAAAATGTTTAATTCCCCAATTAAATTATAAATTATTGTGGTACAATGGAGGAAACTTATATTGTATTCTCCAAATTCAATTCAATTTCTTCGATTCAAGTGTCTTTTTCATAACAGATATCAACATTAATCATTGATATTGTAGCCAAAAATGATTAATCTAGCTCGAGTTAAAAAAAGTCGTAGTTACAGGTAATGCGTTCAGCAGACTCACACATTCAAAGTCCAAGACTTGGTAGTACTTTTATTATTTTTCAAATTATCGCATACTAAAAATAATGAAAACTCCACGTTACGCCACATTTCCATAGAATTTGTCAAGGGGCCTCCACGTATTGGCCTTCCCATGGCCCCACGCAAGCCCTCCAAAAATCCGGGCCATTTCTATGAACTGTGGTCTTGCGAGACATACACAATGAAAACTCCAAATTAAGTTAACGATGAGAAAATCCAAAATCTCTCGACCCGGATAGCGAAACGAAGTGATTGTTGGATATTGTCAATCTTTGCTTCCTACTTAATATTAAACTCTTGTACATTAGGACAACACGCTTGTGTTTTGACTATACAATTTAAGGTTGCGTGTGACTGATAAAACTTGATATACCTCCAACATTGTTGAGTTCGCGATCAGCTTCCTTGCGTAGCGGTCACGAATGCGCTCCTCACATCTATCTAATACAATTTTTCGCGCTTTTTTACCTGGAAAAGCGATAAATTGTTAGTTCTGTGTACAGGTGATAGTGTACTAGTGTTTGTTCGTTTAGATTGCGGTGCGGAAAGCAGTTTTGGCCGGTGAGTCCCATTTCTCTCTCCGCTTGCTAGTGTCGTGCGCAAAATCAGTTGCGCGCGCTTTTGTAACGGTTTTTGTGTGTGTAGTGTTTTCGCGCGCCTTTCTGGTCTCCTCTCGGGTCAGGGCCTCCAGTAATGGACGGCCCAAGTACCCGAAGGTCAGGAGCCGAGTGTCCCGCGCAAGCGGGATCACAGCGGCTCCAACAATGGATGGGCCATGAAAGAGATAGGGAGACGCGGGAAAAGAAGTCTTCCTGGTTCGTCGCAGCCGCAGCGCCGCGGAACCTCGTCTCGGGCGCCCGGGTCCAGCCGTTGTCACGGCTACCGGGCTGCCCGCTTCGATAGGGGGGTGCATCGGCGGTGGTCGACCTCACCGCCGCCGGGCCCCGCGATAAGGAGAGCGCGACGATGGGGCCGCCTTCGGCTCCCGCCGCGCCCAGGTTCCCGCCATGCGTGCCGCGCGCAAGAGCGCGGCACACACGGCCGTAGGTAGGAGGTGGTGCTCGCCGCGAACTCGGCCGTTCTCATGGCCGTGAGAGCGCGGCGAACGCCATCGTAGAGAATGTCTACAGGGCGCAAACGCCACCTGCACGGGCTTCACCTGTGCAGGGGCCAAGCGCCTGTGGACCACGTAGACATCGCGCCGTCGGGCAGCGTCCCAGATTCGCTGGAGTACGCACTCGACGACGCGATTCGCGTCTTCTGCGGCCCGCACGCCGAGGCGGCTGCATGTGCGCCGACACCGGTTAGTTCGGTGTACACAGCGGCCGGCTCAGCGACAGCGGGGGGCGATGGCCCCACGACGGTGTCGACTAGCGCGCGGGCTTCACCCGTGCCCTCGGCATCGGCTTGCGCACCGGCTTCACCCGTGCGCAGCGTGGGGACGACCGCCCCGCGACACCGGTTGCCGCGCGGGCTTCACCCGCGCCAACGACCGGGGTCGTTGTTAGGATGGTGATATAGGTGCGGTGGCGGCGATGATGTTGTCTTCTTTCCCTACTGGGACTGTCGCCGCCACCGCTTCGTCCAGCTTCGTCCCCGAGTCGAGGCAGCGGTTCTGGGACCGCAGCGCCGACTCGGAAAGCACATCGGGTGCTTCCACGCCGGCGCGGGCGCGATCGCCGCTGCGTCGCGCACGGGCGACGCGACGGCGAGCGTAGCTCGCGGGTGCGGAGGCCTACCTCCGCACCGAAGGGGGGGAAAAGGGTCGCAAGGCCAGGAAGGCCACTGCTGCCAAACTGGCCGCGGCTAGCCAGTGCGCCGCGCTGATAGGGGACGTACGTGTGCTCGGCCCTGGGGAGTCCGCCTAGCTCCAGCGGCGAGCGCCCAGGTCGCCGACATCCTCCAGGTCGCCCAGACGTCGGGCAACCTGAAGGGCGCATACGTGCGCCGACTGAAGGAGGCTGCGACCCGGCTGTCGGACATAGTCGACACGCTGGTGACGCGGAATCCAGAGTCGGAAGCCTGGAGACTCGGCAACGAGAACTCCAGGCTGCGCGCCGAGCTCGGCGCCTTGCGGGAGGAGAACCTCTCCTACCGCAAGGAGTTCGAGCAGATGCGGAAGGCCATGAAGGCCCCCGCTGCGGATGCGGCCCCGGTTCCCGCTGTAACGGCGGAGCCGGGTCCCGTGCCCGCTAAGCGGAAGGCCAAGGCCGCCGCGGCGGAAAAAGTCCCGGCCCCGAGCCGGTTCATATCTCCGCCGCGGTCCCCAGAACGGTTCCGGCTACCGCCGCTGTGGCGGAGCCGGTTCCTACACCAACCGCTGCGCACACCGGTGTGGATTATGATATGCTCACGCATATCATCGCCCGCACGGTGGGCGCGATGTTGAACGCTCGGCTTGCCGGGATTGAGGAGCGGCTGCCGCCCGCGCCAATTCTTCGCCCGCCGCTTGCGGCGGACAGGAAAAAGGCCGCGGAGACACAACCGCTGCCTAAAACGGCGGGAGCTGCCGCCGCCGCCCGCCGGGCCCCGGGGAATTACCGATGGAGGTGGTGGTAGCGTCATCCCCAAGAAGAAGGTGAAGAGGGGGAGTAAAGCAGAGGGCGAAGAAGCTGCGCCGAGCCGCAGCTCTCGCCGCCGCCTCTGCTCCGGCGCCTAAGCCTGGGCCACCGGCCCCTGCCGGCCCCAGACTCATGGCTAAACCGCGGCCGCGACACCGGCCGTCGCGGCACCCGCCGTCGCGGCACGCGCCGTCGCGGCACCTGCCGTCGCGCCACCATCGGCTGCGGTGGCCCTGCCCCCGCCCCCGTTCCGGAGGGGGCGTGGTCCACGGTCGTCCGAAGGAAGAAGGGCAGGGGCGGGGGCGGAAACGCCCCGCCCCCTCCTCGGCGCAAGCACCGGCTTCGCCATCGGGGCGGAAACCGGCGCGCAAGCCACGGGCTACGAAGCCCGTGGTATTTCAGGAGCCGAGATCGGCAGCAATTATCATTAAGTTGCTGCCGGAATCGGCCAAAACGGTATAATGAAAACTCCACGTTACGCCACATTTCCATATCTCGAATTTTGTGGTCGCCAGATTTCACCGCTCACCAGTCTCGAAAGAGGAAAGGGCTACGCGGTGGCGGAAAGCGGAGGTTACGTCATCATAGGCGTGTACCTCACGCGCAGCCGCCCCCTGGCGGAGTACGAGCTCGCCTTGGACTCCATTAGGGCTTAGCGCCGAAGACGATATTCGTCCTAGGCGACTTCAATGCCACACCAATCCTGGGGACACATGTTATGAAACTGGGCGCTTCAATCTCCAAACCAGGGGTTCCAGACCTGCGTTGCGCGGGTGGAATCGATTGTCATTCGCCAAAAGAGTCTGGAGGAGGTGGAGACTCTGTCTGAAACATCTCTCGACCTAACCCTGTTCAGACCAAGCTCGACGCGGAGCAGGCCGAGGAGAGGGCGAAGCTGATTCCAGCCGACCTTCTGGATGATTGTCATTTGCGACGCTCTTTCGAGCCAAACGACCGCCGCCGCGTACATCGCTTGGACCTAACTTCCGCAATATCAAACGCAGCAGAGCGCGTAACTATGTTGAGGAGAATGGACTCGTTTCAGAGAGGCCAGAAAGGCCCTTTCGATCGCAATTTTGCGAGCGAAAGCCCGGGCTCGGGAGGAGCTCCTCGAGACACTGGACCGGGACCCTTGGGGCGTCCGTACCGTGCGGCCCGCAATACGTTGCGGCCCTGCACCTCCACGGCTACGGAAACGCTCGAACCCGAGGTCCTCCGGTCGGTTATCGATGGGCTCTTCCCGGATCCGGGGATCTTCACTCCCCCGATATAGGTCCACACACCTCGGAGGTGGAGCCTCACTCCATCACCGAGGAAGAGTTAGACGTCGCCCTGGACCGGCTCCGGGGCAGGAAGACGGCTCCACCCGACATGCCAAACACCTGCGGCCAGCTGCGGGAACTGTTCGATGCCTGTTGTCGCACTTTGAGCAGCTAGTTCCCAAGCTCGTGAGGTCCGCAGGCGCCCTCTCTCGGCTTCTTCCCAACGTGGGGGGACCGGGGGACGACTAGGAAACTCTACATGGGCATCCTTAGGAGTATGGCCCTGTACGGTGCACCCGTATGGTCCACTGCACTTCACCGCCATAATAGGACTTTGTTGTGCCGCGCACAACGGGTCCTGGCGGTGAGGACCATCCGAGGATACCGTACAGTGTCGTGGACGGCGTCGACACTTTTGCAGGCGATCCGCCCTGGCCTCTCCAGGCGGACGTGATAGCCAAAGTTCGGCGCTCCCGACAGGATGCCCTCGCCCGTGGCCTGGTCTATGGCCAGGCCGAACTCCAGGTGATCAGGACGCGGGAAACCGCGGCCATGATCCAAGCTTGGTCAGTAGAGTTGGAAAACCCTGTTGCTGGCATTGACACGGTGGAGGCGGTTCGACCGCAGCTGTTGCGATGGCTCTCGCGGAAACGCGGGACCCTGACCTTCAAAATAAGTATCTGTGTCAGATTGCGGGCTGCTTGCCTTCACCCCAATGCCGCCAATGTGGCGCGCTAGACACGGCGTTACACACGCTAGTCGAGTGCGCAGCATGGGCACCTCAGAGGTTTGAACTCGAGACACTTGAACCGAAACGCGATCTGGTGCAAGCCAGGTGGCGCCATTATCGCGATGCTATCAGTTGGGAGCCCGGAGGCGCAGGTAGACGGCTGCCCGGCGCGTGTCTGTAATGCCCCTTATCAGCTCATTGTGTGCGTTTCTTTATCTTAAAGAAATAGAGTTTTACGGACTAAATGCTTTTGTCAAAGTCAATGCTTTACTATGTCGTACAATTTAGCTCGCACCAGGTTTTTAAGGGCCATTTACATGGAGACATTTTCTTACGATATGATATCGTACGTGGAAGGCTGGTAATTAAATGCTGACGTCTCTGTGTAAACAAAATAGAAAATACCGCGCTAATCACCGAGCTCAAAAGCCAAGTCTCGCATTTAAATCGGTTCAAACTGATTTGTAAGCTACTCGCATGAAGTTGAAAAAAAGTTCCAGTTTAGACGAGTCGAGAAATCGTAGGCAAATATCTCAATGCGATTTGTGTCGTATTGTAAACAAAACTCTTAGTGATAATTACCTTACGATTACCATATAACATACTTGTAGGCAAGTTTTTGATTTATGACGAATGTAAATATGTCAATGCGATTATTGTCTAAAGAGTATCGCCTACGAAAAAAGTATACGATTTCTCGTCCCAAAACCTGCGATAGACTCGCTCCACGTAAATGGCCTTTTATTCTATTTTCCGTGTAACGTTTTATTTCGTTAAACATTTTAGGAATTTATTGCAGTGAATTTTTAGTATGTCAAGTGATTACAATGCTAGACTTTTCTGTTCACTATGTGCATTGTTTGCTACAACTTAAATAAATTTTCTAAAAATAATTGTATAACATATTAGGTTATGCCCGCGACTCCTTCCACGCTTGACTTGAAATTCCCACGGGATTCCCGGGACACAGTACCGAAGCATTTAAAAAAGAGTGTAGCAATCGTTCTAGTGTAACAACTATTCACAATCGTTGTTTACTAATTATATATAATTAAAAAATACTTAAAATCATACAATAATTTGATACACGTAAAGGAACGTCTCAAGGTGTAGAAAATAACCAACGGAATGACGGTAAGAAATATTATCTCGGCTGGCTGACGAATGAGCTGCGTATTTAACTTTTACATATTTGAAAACTATTATTCTAATATTTTTTTACTAAATACAAACTAAACTTATCAATATTATTTAAATTCGTGTTTAACATAAATGCTTGTTATTCCCATACTGGGTAAGTTGTGTAATTATGTATATTTTTCTCTTTGTAGGGGTTTAAAGAACGGTTTTTAGAAGTGATTTGAAATTGTATTAAAATATTTAGTAGTTTAACTAGCTTATGTAGTTTTATATGTAATCTAATATGTAACCCTTAAATATTTGTTTGTTTCATAAAATTCTTCAGTCTTGTTTTATATAATGCAGATAACCGTTATAAACTTAAGCATGCAATTTCAACCATTACATGATATTCCTGTACTATTTGCTTTCCTTATATTGTACGCTTGGATTGTCTCAACGCCTAGAAATGCCACTTAGTGAGTAGGTTCCAATCTCTTCCTGTAGATGACCTGGCTTGCCTTTGTTGCTGACCATCCAAGTGGCTAATAAGAGCATAGTAAAACATTCACTGAGCTCGACTTGATTGCGGTTTCAGGAATTTGGTTGGGAGTAAACTCCTCCCACTCTCTCAAAAATCTACTCCGCTGATGTGCCGGAACCTCGTGCATTAGGAGTTGCGAATAAGGACTGCCGAGCTATTCACCATACTGCAGGGATTCTCAGGGGAGTGCGGTACCTATTCTAAAACTAGCCAGGGAAACTGAGTTTTGTTTAGCAAGAACCCACTACTTACCCACTTATTTTCTTAAGAAAAATAAATTAAATCAATTTTCTTAATCTCATTTTGATCGAGTTTTATTTATCCTAAGATAAAACGTGACACTAGTGAAAACTGTGTAGGAATAAGCTAATTTTTATGCACCCGAACCAAACTATAAACCGGTCCCGGGAACATTCCAGCGGGATTCCCGGGATAAAAAGTAGCGCAGATTTTTTTAATCTAAGAGTTGGCTGTCGATCAGAGATCAGTGAAAACCGCATCGAAATCGGCTTAGTAGTTTTTAAGTGAAACCCGAATAAACAGACAAGAAATCTAAAAAAAAATGCATCGTGTTCTCCGTCGTTTATATAGTCTATTCCAGTTGTTTTTTTTAAATAGCTAAAATGTAGACACAGCATGTTTAGAATTTTATAATATTATATATAGATTCATGTATTGTTAGTATCTTTACAACAAAACACGTTGAAGTTGGAGAATTGTTTTATTTTAGTTGCGAACAAAGAATTCCGATTTAAAGTACAATTAATCATAATTTATGATTCTCATATAATAATTATCTACCCTAGAGCACTACTATGACATGTGCATCAGATCAAAGTCGAAATGAAAATGACCATTCGACACTACGCTGGCTCGCTTTTATATTCGAGCGATGATAAAACGAGACGTGTAGTAATCAGGACTACCCGTAAATATTACAATAAAATAATAATAAGTAGCACTATTTGAAACAAGTATTAATAGTACTTAAAACAAGTCTGAGACAGAGAGATATAAGGTAAAATATTTTTTAGCTAGGCTTGTTCCTGGGAGTTTGTTGCCGCTTCTTCTTCTTAATCAGCACTGACACGTTGCGACGCAGTGTACATAGAGTAAGTAGTATGTAGACATCATTTTTAACCTTCAAAAAACCTTGTTCTTCAGTGGTGCTTAGTTTGAATAAAAACCATTGAATTTAATAGCACATTGTGGTAAGCGGGCACAAGTTTTCGAGTTTGTAGTAGAAAACTACATTGTATCGACTCGAGGTATCTTTATTCTGTGTTATTTCTACAATTAAACTCTTAAATACTATATTCAAACTACGTCAGCAAAGTGCAATGACCTCTTTCAATTAACAGTTTTGTGCATTTATTTCGGTATTTAATAATACCCTATACAAGTATAAAACGAGCTTACGCTTACTTAGTGCGCACAGTAATATTGCTAATTGAAATACTTTAAAACAATGGCCACCTGGTGAATAATTAGGAAATGGAATACATATGACGTTTGTGCTTAAAGTTTCATTAATTTGAAAGGATTGGTCACGTATGAATAATTAATTAATAACCATTTAAATGCTAATTTTACATTATGTAACGATTGTATTGTGACGACTCGCGAGACTCGAATTAAAATGCCGTTAGAATTATTATAGAGTTTATTAGAACTATACAAACACGTATAACATAGGTAAAAATATAACCGAACACAACAACTCCAAACGTAGTGCAGGAGGTCGTAACTCAATAAAACGCGCAAAGTCCGTCACTTATTAGATTCCCGATTGTAGTACACACGTCTCGCTTCGCTCGTAGTTCTCGCTCGACTGTCTCCCCTCCATCAGGTCATCGTTTTATACTACACAAATGCAATGCCCCCGTATCTAAGTCGGCTTAATCCGCCACACCTGGCAAATGACTCGGCCGCAAACTGCCATAAAAGAGTACAATAAAACAATAGGCTGTTTTCTAATCCCAAATTTTAAACACAAAGTAAACAAAAGAAGACGATCATAAAAGAGTTACAATTAGTTTAAATGCCGGCAGGTAATAAATGTGCTTTGTTTCAGATATGCAGATGGATTATGTTTTTGTCGGGACCTGAGTTGTAACAGTATTTTTGTATAACAATTGTTTTTTTGTGAAGAATTAAATGGGAAATTTGTAATAAAATAATTCTGTGAAGGATCCAAGTTTGTATAGTCAATTTAAACATAACAGTAAAGCAAGGGTCCTAATTCGGAAGAGGATTTATACAAGGTAGTTTTTAGATATTTTGTGATTCTGAACATCACGTAAAGACTACTGCATAAATTTTAATGAAATTCGACACACAGCTAACCATCCGGGTCAATGTTTAAAACACTTTAAATACAGATTAATGACGTAATTTCTGTGGGATAGACGAATATAGACAAAAAGGGAGTTTTTGGCGGGAACTAAAAGGGGGGACGTTGTGCTGTGCAGTTTTATTTTCTAAAAATGTGTAAAATTATTCTAAAATGAACAATAGTTGTAGGATGATGGATGTATAGCCAAATGTGGCCGTTGGATGGCGTCGATTGTAGCCTACAATACAACAGCGCCTGGCTTAAAGGCCAAGTTGCCAGGCCATAAACATAAAAAAATTGGACAAAAAGTGGCGATGTAGTTGGGATCTTTTGGTGCCGCCATTACCATTCACTAACAAACACAGTGCCGTCATGGCAACGCGAACGAAGTTTCGCTAGCTAATGCTAGTATAAAATAAAAATGTCATATAAAATTCTGAGGCGATCCTCACAACTCAGAAGAGCGACAGTTAAAAAACGATTTTTTTTCAAAACTTTCTTAACCCCTTACCGCATACAAATCTGTTTATGGCTTCTAAAGTTTGATATTTTTTTATCCTTCAACAAACTATTTAATTATATTAAAATAAATTGTATCATAAGAAGTGATTCTTTGTGAAACGATACGTATATCTTTTGTCTGTGCTAAGTCATCAGAGTTAAAAATATTTGAGGTTATTTTAAGAAATAATCTCAAATATTAAGGCGCGGCCGGCAAGTAAAGTCGTGCACTTTACTCTGAGGGAAACTTTTATCAGTAAAAAAACAAAGGTAATAAAGTAATTGTGATCTTCAATAAAAATTGTTATTTATCCTTTGAATCATCGACTACAATAAGGGTAAGTTGTTTTTGCAAACTGTTTTATTTTGACCTGTTTTTTGCAAACTCCAAATATGGCTTGGTATGCGTTCCTGTCAAAATACTGCCCGTCAAATATGGCTTCCCCTGCATTCAGGCGGCTTTGTTATGCTTTTCAGAAATAGACCCTGCACGCTTTTTTAGTAATAACAACCACGTAGATACTATACTAGGTGATGGTTCTTTGATTGAAGATGACCTTGCGTCCGATTCTGACTTAGAATACGAACCTACCACTTCCCGTTCACCTAAAAGGAAGCATGTTATCATACCCGAGTCTGATTCCGATATCTCCTATGATTCTACACCTAACAGGAGAACTGCTCACAAGAAAAAAAGACTTGGTCGTCCAGCCAGCCTTCTAGGAACACCGACGACGACAAGAGCTGGAACTCTATCGAGCCAAGTTGGCAGTCCATCGCGGCGAGCTGTCACTTCGTCCAGTATGCCCGACTCTCCAGTATCTTCGTAAACACCCCGAAAAGCACCAGCCAGACATCAAGATATGCCATTGACGTCGGTACGGACCGATCATTTGCCCATTTGGGTCAAAAATGATCGACGATTATGGCAAAACTGCTCAAAGTTACGCAGATACACAAAATGTGAGGTGTTCTTGTGCTTTAATGATAGGCGTAACTGCTTCAAAGATTTTCACAGAAAGTAACAGCTATGCATACGAAGCCAGATATGACTTACTTTATTTTCACTGTAATGCATACGAAATTTTTTAAATTTGTTTATAAAATAATTTATAAAAAAAATTGTCTGATTTATGTTCAATAAAGGTAAATAAAGACATATATACCAAAAACATTTTTTTATTAAGATCCTCAGTAATTCATGCAGTAAAGGGTTAACATACAGACGCAACAATTTAAAGATATTAAAGATAACCCAGAAAAAGATATATGGCATAAAATTGTTTTAAAGCGGGTAAATATTTAAAGCTGCATCTTAACTGTCGTCCATAACTCAACCCCTATAAACTGGTCCCCCATAATTCACCCCCTAATTTAGTGTCCCCAGGTGAGCGAGTTTAAACCTCTGCTTATTATCTGTCTGTTCGTGGATTTGCTTTTATACTTTTTAAGATTCCGTAGGTAAATATTATAATTGGTACAATAATGTCAGAATCTACCATTTTCTCTATGTACAAAAAACATTTTAACTAATGCTAACGGAACAAGCGAATTTGGTTGATAGGCACATGACTGAAAGGGCACAGCGGTACTCAATAAAATTGAATTATTTAAGTTCATATTTATAGGGATTGCTTTGGTTGATTTAACCAAATTCATAGTGAGAAATGAACTGTATAATATCCTTTTAGCTGTATATTTATCAATGTTAAGCTTCTTTACTACAAAAAGTTTAATTTAATTTTGATTTGAATACTTTAAATATTGATATATGTCAAATGAGAAAAATATATTGACGATAATACAGTAATACAGAAAAAGTTTAATTTATTTATTCAATATTTTATTCCTTCTTCAACATTTTAAATACGCGAAAGTTAAGGATAGTCATCTATGTAACTAAGGGATGAACAAAATAATATTTTTTCTGCATGCAAATGAGTTTGTAAGGTATCTTTCAATACATTTTGACGAATTGTAATATAGATGTTTCTAAGAGAATTTTATATTTATCATTGGTTGGTAATATGTATATTTTATAAAGAGAGCCATTCTTTACCTTTTGTAAAAATATTTATTAGTCAGAAACATATTGTTACACGCCGACAAAAGTGGATGCACACCTGCCTACCATAAAACACATACCTTATTACTTTTCCGCGTTTGGAAATCGTTTGTTTACTTTGTGTTTAAAATTTGTAATTAGAAAAACAGCCCCTTGTGTATTATAATCTTTTATGGCAGTCATTAGCCAGGTGTGTCGAACTGATTCTAAAAATTCGGTGTACGCGGTCGGACAGCCATATTGTATCGGTGCAGTATAAAGCAATGGCCCAATGGAGATATAGTCAGTCGAGCGATAACCAGCCGCGAAGCAAGGCTTGTGTACATTCGATAGTCTATATAGTGACGAACTTTGCGCGTGTTATTGAATCGTGCATTACGTTTGGACTGATCGTGTTCAGTTATATTTGTACCTGTGTTATACGTGTTTGTATAGTTCTAGTAAATTCTATAGAAATTCTAACGGCATTTTAATTCGAGTCCTGCAACACGCAACAATATGGTGGAGATGGAAGCGTTCAAATTCTAAAATTTGAACACGTTTTTCATTATGTATTGGTGTACTTAGAATAACATCTTCCTACCAAATTTCATTTACGAGTGTAATTATAATCTCATTAGTTTTTGAGTGAAATGGTTATGGCATACATGATGAATATTGTTACATGCCGTCAAAAAGAAACGCACAGCTTCCTGTCGTAAGCGCAGTTTATTGTCTTCCCGGATTTAGGAATTCTTTTGTGTTTTGAATTTGTAATTAAGAAAAACATACTATTGTTTTTCTACTTGTTTTATGACCATCATTAGCGTCCAACTAATCCTTATTGTTATTGTTTTCGACTTTGTTGGCCGTTCGCAGGTGTGCAAATTACTATTTCTCGGAAACTCAGTGCGCACGGCCGATATTTTTATACTGTATAGTTAGTATAAGACAATACCCGAATGGAGGGGTGGGGCAGTCAAGCGACGACTACGAGACGAGTAAGACGTTTGTAGTACTCTCGATTAGCGATATAGACGGCGGACTTTGCGCGTTCAAATTGTATTGAATCGTGCAGTGTAAACTGGTTGCATCCAGTTTTATTTGTATTTGTTTTATACGTGTTTGTACAGTTCTAATAAATTGTATAGTAGTTCCAACGGCATTTTTATTCGAGTCCTGTAGCTCGTAACAATATTATAAATTCACAAGTGTTATTTCAGCCTATTTGGCTACTTAATCTTAAATACGCGAAATAGAAAAAAAATCTGATATAAGAACGATTAATTATTTTAGAAATAACTGAATATCAATTTCATGAGTAAACCTGAACTTTGAATATGACAAAGGGCCATTAATTAGCTAAGAATCGGCCCAATTAGCGTTAATTTCAACAGACTGGTGGCTAATTCAGGGAGAACACACAGCCCCGACCGACGGCTTTATGCGGAGTTCGCAAATTGTTACAGAACAAGCCCATTGTATTGCTCTTTAACATTATATCTTCAAATTCTCCAATTGCTTAATAGTTTACAACTTTGTTCATACCACTTCAGTTCTTGGTTTGTAAAATAATACCCTTATAGTCCGTCTGTATATTGTCTGTGTAATTTCATTTTATCCACCACAAATTAAAACTACGTTCTTAAAAACTCCGTACAAATAAATGTTGCACAAAGGGTGGCCTTATTGCTTAAATTTATACTCTTCCAGGTAATCTCCTACAGTAAGAAAATATTAATACATGACAGTGGTAGTGTAGACCATAAACAATATGAAACATACAAAACCTAAATAAACAAATAATAATAATAGTAAAATACTTTATATATTATTAAACATAAAACATGTCATAATATACATATACAGAATAAGCAGCACTATTGGGCCTGAGTGGACCAAAATAATTAGCAATCATTAATTTAATAAAGTATACTGATGTAGCTTGTCTGAATTTGAATGGCAGTGAGTTCGATAAACGGAGGGGAAAATGAAATAAATCAAAACATTCCTTTGTTTAGGAAGGAGTATGAGGATTAAAAGAAGATAGGATAGAATATCATTGTTTCAATTGTACTATTGTAACAAATTTCTGACAGAATTATATTAGAGAGTAGTTTGTATCTATTACCCCACTACTTGGGCTCGTTCTGTGTTCGCTCAAATATAAAAGCGTGCAGAAGCAATGACGAATTGACATTCTTACTGCATCTTTCGCCGGATGCACTCTCATTTCAGCTTTGGTCCGATGCACACGTCAGCGCTATTATAATCTATACCTAAATGCACATTAAGTTTACAAATGGACATTTATTTGATATATACAGGTAGATCTATTTTACATACAATAATTATTATAAGGATTAAACAAAAACTGAACTAAATTATAAATAAGTACAGACCGCTGTCAGTTGGAAACGTGCCCAAAAGACTGGCCACATTACCTCGCTGTATCGCAACGCTAATGCGTTGTCCGAGGTGTAGACCAGTCTTTTGGTCACGTGACACGTCTACCAGGCGTTTTGTTATGTCTCGATAAAGTTTGTGCGCCTCAGGCCCAGGGTCTCGAATGGCGAAATATTTGCGGCATTTCAGGCCCTCCTGCTGTGCAGCAGCTGTACCAGCAGACATGCTAGTGGCTGGAAGATGGTACGCCGCCAGATTATCGACGCAAGACGCGTCCAGGACCAATACCTAAATTAACTTAATTAATTAGATCTGCTGTTAAAATATGGACAAACTTGTGAAATTGGATGCAGTAATGACTCTAACACGACATCACTAATGAAACTAGTTTTATTACATCGATTTCAGAATTACGGTATTGTATATAAATACAAAGGATACTAATTTAAATTACGGATGGGACACCAATCTGGATCGTAATGAACTGTGCGACAGATTTCTACGCTCCAATCATTCTCATCGCGTTGCCATAAATCAAATATAAAACTGAACGAAAGATATTAACACTGAAATATGTCCGCCGTATATTTTCCAAACTGAAAACCATTTCCAAATTTCACTGTTAATTTCATACGAATCATTTGGAACTTTGATTGACGTTTAATTACGGCCGAACCGTCAACATAATTATGTTTCCAAATACAACGGGCGCCGTCACCACCCGTCGAACTCGACTACACTCAAATATGGCTATACATACATTGCTTCTTTTATATTCCATCGTGACAGGTATATCTGGATTAGAACCATCGATGGATTGTACGGAGTATTTCATTTCAAGTATTTGTTCTCGAGTATCTTTTATTGAACAGAATCCGGCATACTGTTCTAACTTCATCCAATACCTTTGATATACACGAGAGTATTGTTGCTCCTTTGATTCAAAAATACACTGTCATATGGTAAAATGATTGTTAAAATTCTGTAGCATTTTCAAATTCATTTAATTCGAAATTTGTCGCGTAAATATATTTTTTATTATTTTCAATCATTACTGTTTCTGAACTAATTTTGATAATTCTTTTTGCGTTGGTTACAAGCACACTTTCTAATTCCCATATAAATATTGTTACGAGCTACAGGACTCGAATTAAAAATGCCGTTGGAACTACTATAGAATTTATTAGAACTGTACAAACATGTATAAAACAAATACAAATAAAACTGTATGCATCCAGTTCACACTGCACGATTCAATTCAATTCGACACGCGCAAAGTCCGTCGTCTATATCGCTAATCGAGAGTACTACAAACGTCTTACTCGTATCGTAGTCGTCGCTTGGCTGCCCCACCCCTCCATTCGGAATTGTTTTATACTAACTATATAGTACAAAAAAGATCAGCCGCGCGCACTGAGTTTCCGAGAAATAGTAATTTGCTCACCTGGTTATCTATTCCCGCGAGCGGCCAATAAAGTCGAAAACAGTAACAATAAGCTATTGTCTAATTGCAAATTTTAAATACGAAGTAATAAAAAGAACTCCGAATCCGGGAGGGGCAATAAACAAGATGCGCAGCATTTCTTTGTCGGTATGTAACAATAGGTATGCAGGTGGCCCAACTTGTAACAATATTATTGTTATTGGACTTTGGACTACGAAGATGTATCAGAAAATTTCTCAAGATCAAGTAGAAGTTGTAGTTTTGTTTTAGCCATAACTTTTTATGATTTTTTTTAAATTTAATATAGATTCAACCTTTAATTTTGAATGATACAGGATGGACATTGGGATCTTAAGATATAGCAGTAACTTCATTAAAGTCAGATAGAAAATGTATAGTGAGTAAGGTGTTGATATTTTTATGACAGTCCTAAAACAAACAGATACCTGAATATGATACATATATATTTATACGTACTATATACGTAAAGGCAAGGGTCACATAAGGGTGTAAAATAAAAAAAAATAAGCAAAATGCAAATCGACTTCAGAAGCAATTAAAAGCAAAAATAAATATTTATTTCCTTGAATGAATTAACACATGGGATATCTTTTATTTCTTTAAGAATGTAAAAGATATCCCATTTGTTAATCCGGGGTATAAGCCAGCTCTGTGTCGAGTTTCATTTAAATCCGTTCAGTAGTTTAGACGTGCTTCTCTAACAGTCAGACGGGCAAAATTCTAAAAGTAGCAGCTTGGAATTTGCTCTTCCGAATTAGGCCTGGATTTTTTCAAATCATTTTCAAATACATTGTACAAAGTCAACACTCCAATAGATTGTTTATGTTGTAGATATAATTTTTACGAGCTATGATGATGTTTTTTAATATTATTACAAGTTAGGCTTCGACAAAGACAAATTCCACATACAGTCTGTAAAAGCACATTTTATTACCTGTCGGCATTCGAACTAATTGTAATCCTTTTATGATCGTTTTATTTTGTTTACTTATTTATTGGCATACGTTTCTAGTATTGTGGAAAACAGCCTATTGTTCTATTGTACTCGTTTGCGGCTGCTTTCAGGCTGCATCATTAGTCAGGTGTTACGGATTATAAATAAAAGTTGATTCTAGGAAATTATGTCGACTTTGCCGGGCGGGCACATTTAAATTTGTGCGGTATAAAACGATGGCCTGATTGAGAGAGGGTGTCAGTTGAGCGAGAACTACGACCAAGGCGTGACGTGTGTACATTCGGGAATCTAATATTGACGGCCTTTACGCGTTTTATTGAATTACGACCTTCTGCATTACTTTTGAATTTATTGTGTTCGGTTATTTTTGTGCCTGTGTTATACGTGTTTGTATAGTTCTAATAAACTCTATAATAATTCTAACAGCATTTTAATTCGAGTCTCGCTAACTCGTAACATTATTAAAGCCAAATTTCTATTAGTGTGCTCTACTCGCGCAAAAAACAACCATTTGAAGAAGACAAAAATTACATTAAAATTACCAACTACTTTAAGTAAGAGAATAGTGATAAGATAGAAAAAAGTTCAAGGAGAAAGAACAAGTTTATTTCTGTAATAAATGTAGCAACAACTGTATAAAGCACTTTTGATATTCCTTATTCATTAGCAATAAAATCGTGTTATTAATAAAACGATACTTTCAAGTACTCCACATACTCGTAAAACATGCTTTCAAAGCTTGCCCAAATATGATGAATCAGTCAGGTCATGTTTTATACACGCCGTATATTATATAGTCGGGAGTAATTTCATCATTTTCGCTGGAGAAATCCACCAATATCCAAACAACGTACTAACAAAGATTTTACTAGCAGATAAAACGTAGCGAGATTATTATAGAAAGCGTTGTGATATAAAAAACTTTACGACTGGCTCCCGTACATTCTCACATCTGCGTCCAGGAACGCCTATCTCGGGAATCGAACCGTGGACTAAACGACGCGATCAATCAGTTTGACGGCCGATGCCAAGCCGCTTCGCTTAACGCCGGTTGTATGTTCTGAATAAATTATTATGACTGCTATACACTCGTAGGCCCACTACGGTGCTACGACTGTGCTACGACTTTGCTACGATGAATGTGTGATCCAGAATCACGGAATCGTTGTGGCCACTAATTGGCGGATTCTCCCTGCCATAGCTAGATAATTATAAAGTATGAAAAGTACCATAAATCAAATAACAATACACAGTGCGTTAATGTAAACAGACATCATGAAATTAAATTTTGATTTAAATTCAGTTTCATACAAGTAATTAAAATCAGGGCCTTTATCTGAATAATATTATGAAGAAATTATTCAAATCTCACGTGCTACAATGTGTATTAACATATGAAATGTTAAGAGCTGCTTAATTCACTGCCAATATTAATTAACTCTAGATAAACTTGTTTTTAAAACTAGTTGTTTTTATTTTATTGTATGAGTTCAGCAGACAGGTAGACGGCTCACCTGATGGAAATTGGTTACCATGGCCTATGGACATTTGCAACACCATAGGTGCTACAAGTGCACTGCTGCTACTTGGCCACTAATGCTGGATCACAACTCAAGGTTGTTATGGCGGCATACTCTCGACCAGGGGTGGTAGCCATCCAATCGGGCAAATACCCTACCGCCTGGCTGTCGGTTGTTTTCTAGCCTTTTACGACAGGCCGCCCGCCCGGCCGCAGGAAATTGTATTCTCACTCCGTTCCTGCACGGATAATGTGCCAGAGAAACTTCGTTCAAGTTGCCATCACGGCGACGTCATTTATGTGAGATAAGGATGATTAACATGATAAGAAACAGTCTGATAAGGGAGAGTTGTGGATTCAAAGAAGATGTAATAACAAGAATTGAGAAAGGAATGTTAAGCTGGTTTCGGCATGTAGAGAGAATGGATGAAAGTAGAATCACAAAACAAGTGTATGACAGCATTGTGAATGGTAGAGTTAATCAATCAATTTTTAGCTAGACTTGTTGCTGGGGAGTTTCTCGAAGTTTCTTTTCCTTAACAGCAATAACACGTTGCGAAGTGGTGTACATAGATTAGGAAGTAAAATTTAATTTTAACTTATATTTATGACCTACAAAAAGTGTTCTCCAATGGAACTTATTTTAAATAAAAACTTTTGGAATTTGAATTTGATAAACAGACGGACTGACAAAATTACCTAAAGATACATTTTTGAAACCTGCTGGTCCGATTTACTCCCCTTAATTTTTTTCAATTTTAAATACATTATACTTCAAAACTACTACTACAAAAATCTGTAGAGAATTAGACTCTACAGATTTTTATATTATAGACTATTGCTTGTATGAAAAAACTGTTTAGTCTATCTATCTAAAACTAACTTAAAAAATAATCAAAGATTAAAAATAAACTAAGTTAGTTATAGTACAAATAATATAATTAAAGAGTGTGTAACAGACGGCTGGCTGCATTGCCATTTTGTCTATGTTTTATATATTAACATTCTGAAGTGTCATTTTTTCGAAAATGTACATGCACTTGTCATTTTTTTATTAAATTGTGGTTTCCTGCAAGCGTGCGATAACTTTCAGTTCTTCAATCAATTTTATCCTGTAAACTGGGATAATTACCGAAAAATTCTAAAAAAATCGCTAACAAATTTTCGTAAAAATTACTGGTAGTAATAAAAAGCAAAAAATAAATATTTTTGCATCATCTTGAAGTTGAAGAAGTGCGCAAATATTAAATAGGCTTAGAAAAAACACGTAGTACGTGCCTTTGATATTCAAGGGTTACACTCGATTTCCCTGGGATCCAGTTATCAGATCCTGAGTTGGTGATGATGAGACTACCTCAGGAATATACTCTTTCGATTAAAGGAAAAAAAAATCGGTCCACAATTGACGGAGAAATCGTGTAACAAACATACAGCCTAATTAAGAACCTTTTTGAAGTTGGTTAAAAACAACAACAAACGCTACAAGTCTCAGGAAATATTTCCATGAGAGAAATGAATGTACTTGGTTTTGTTGAACCGCTTCGTTAGGATAAGAATATTCGCGGCGGTGGCGCGGCCTGATTTCATTTCATGACCAATAAAACGCGGGCCCACGGGACTTCAGGGCCGGGGAAAGGAGCCCCGGGGTCCGCCACGCTGCCACGTTAATCTAGTTTGCACAACCTCGAGCGCGTCACACTGTGTTCTTAAAAGCATTTTTTATTGCTACTATGTATAGGTATATTGTTACAACATAGGCTCCGACAAAGACAAATTCCACGTACAGATCTGTAAAAGCACATTTTATTACCTATCGGCATTTGAACTAATTGTAATCCTTTCATGATCGTCTTCTTTTGTTTACTCATTTATTGGCATACATTATTAGTTATTGTGAAGACCAGCTTATTTTACTATTGTACTCGTTTACGGCCGCTCAGGAGCATCATTAGTCACGTGTTGCGGACTATAAGCACAAGCTAATTCTAGGAAGTTATGTCGACGTTGCTGGGCAGACATTCGCATTTATGAATTATAAAACGATGGCCTGATTGAGAGAGGGGGTCAGTTGAGCTACAACTACAATCTAGGCATGAAGTGTGTATATTCGGGAATCTAATATTGACGGACTTTGCGCGTTTTATTGAATTATAACCTTCTGCATTACGTTTAAATTTGTTGCGTTCGGTTACATTTGTACCTGTGTTATACGTGTTTGTATAGTTCTAATAAACTCTATAATAATTCTAACGGTATTTTAATTCGAGTCCCGCAAACTGGTAACAATATTGTACTACAAATGTGTTTACACTACTACTAACATGGTATTCATTCTTTAGATGGATTATTAAGTATTTCTATATACAGGCTGATTTTATCAAGTGGCCTTTCAGAGTCAAATTCTAAAATATATATAGGAAATAGCAAAAAACACTCAAAAGAGTCTGGAAGCCGATTTGACGAAAAGAAGTCACACGCAGTCTATGAATATTTGAAAACATCAACCGATATATAAAAATATCAGCCCTTTCTCTTGGTTTGCCGCCTGACATTCCTACACAGAAATTGATGCTTACAAGCTGCAGTATAATTTGGTATAATAATACAGGTTATTTGTTTCAAAATCAGCCGATTCGATTCCTGAGTAGGGTATTTGAATTTTCAAAAATCTAATGATACCATTTTATTTCTCGTCAAAATCGGCCTCGAGAGTCCTTTAAGTGTTTTTCGCTATTTCATATACTTTAGGATTTGGTTGTGACTTGTAAGATACACCAGTATAATAAATACTTAAAAATGCCTCGATGGCAGTTGAAATGCAACTAACTAAACTAACTATGACACAATCAACGCCCCTTCCCACCTCCCTATAACATACGTAATTTATCGATTGGAGTTCTTGAACCTGTAAAGCTTTAATACAAGATAACACGAGTTCAAAAACGTGCAACGAAAATGAACAATAGAAAAAATTATAATGTCTTACTCGAAGGCCGGCAAATAGTTGATTACATTTCAATACTTCACGCAAACAAATGACAGTCAACAATTAAGACAAACAAAAAAATTTTCAAATAACGTAAACAAATAACAACAGTTGTAAAACATGTGCTCGGCTACCGATTACAGCCTCGCAAAATATCGTCATGATATTATTATAAATGTACCACCTAATCATTCACGACTTAAAACTGATGCTGATTGTAATGGAATTCTACCTAGATACTACCATTGCAAACCGATAATAGTTCTTTGTGAACACGTGGTTTATTACCTCTTGGAATTTAAATTATGTGAAAACTTTTTATGATCGTCTTAATTATTCACTGTCAGTTGTTTTGTTAATGTTATAAATTTCTTGTTATTTCTTTTGTTTTTGTAATCATTATTATTTGTAATTAGTGTAACATTATAAAACTTTTTACGTAGTTTCTGTGTGATAATAATGTTATTATGTTATTGTAAGACCAACGTGACAACCTGAAAACTGGATGGTGTAATTTGCGCAGTTTCTACAGGTACTTGAAGCATCGAATGATTTTATTCCAGGTATTTACATATTATATTTGAATAACTCTGAATATTTTGCAAAACAAATGCAGAGTTATTACGCTATATATTTTTGTTTTTACATTAGCGCTACGTTCGGGCCGACGGAAAACGTAACATGTGGCTCATTGTTAAGAATTGAATTACTTTATAATTTCTAATAAACATTTAGATTTTTTGCTATTTTCTAATAAAAGCCTAAAATATATTCTATCGGAATCCATATAAATCTTCATAATATTGCTGTTATATTCCGAATTACAATAAATTTACATCAGGTGAACGTAATAATGCAAATCTTTTTAGTGCACGTCATTTATGTGTATTATAAATATAGTATATATATCAACAAAGCATATTTATATAATGCCCAAACTATCTACTTTCCAATAATCAGTTTTAGAAAATAAAAAACTTGCTTAAAATTACATAAAAACGGTAAAACCAAAATACCACACCGCGGTATTTTGCTGTTGGTAATTTGTTCGGCCGGGCGGCGCTTTAGAGTCGAGATTGCGCGTCGCGCTATCACTTTGGCGGATATTCGAATTCTTTTTGTCCTAACTGTCAGAAATCCGGTCGGAGACATCATAAACCGTTTTATTGCCGAAATCCCATTGCAAATTCTTAAAAGCCATATGTTTCGGAGGTATTTATGTCTATTTTAAGAATATATAAGGTCGGCCTGTTGAGACACAGTTAGTTGAGTTACAACTGCGACCGAGGCGTTACTAGGTGAGTGACTTAGCGTGTTTTGTGTTATTACGATCTTGTGCTCTACGGCTTGGACTTCTAATAATCTTCGAAAAATCTCAAAAAATTAGTAATATTATCTATACATAGACAATGAAGTATTTCCTTTGGCTATAATTTTCAGAGGTAAACCCGAGGGAACAGCCTAGTATGCACACTGATATATAAATTGATTTCTTAAAGTATAAGCACATGATTAAAATTTGAATAATGACTTTTCTAGTCTGGGCGTCGGTGAAATGCAAATGGCAACGTCATGGAACCGATATTAAGTGGGTGCATAATTTATTCACTGCCACTTCATCTTAATTAAGGGCGTGCACTTTTAACTCGGCTTCCTAGGGGGCAAAGAGGGGACCGTCTATATATAGAAATGAGTGCAGGGTATATTTTGTAATAGAAAATATTCTGTAGAACAGGAATTAGAATTATATATGAAATACAAATTCATTTCATTGCGAATATGGCTAAGACGGTGAAGATGTTACAATAAGTTGCTAGTACATGTATGTATATTCTGCCGGTAGCGGTGTGCGAACACGTAGTAAATCTAAATGAGGATAAATTGGTTGAACTTAATACATGCCAAATGAATAAAGTCAAACAAATTAAAATGTATCATTATGTTACGAGTGCGAGGCTCGAATTAAAATGCCGTTGGAATTACTATATAATTTATTAGAACTATAGAAACACGTATAGCACAGGTACAAATATAACTGAACACAATCAGTCCAAATGTAATGCGCAATTCAATAACATGCGCAAAGTCCGTCACTATATAGATTATCGAATGTACGCAAGTCTTGTCTCGCTAGTGGTTATCGCTTGACTGCCTATCCGATCCACTGGGGCATTGATTTATACAGCACGTTGCAATATGTCTTCCTGACAAGCGTCGACGCAATTTCCCGGAAGTCGTAATCCACACATCTGAGTAATTATGCCTGCGAACGGCCATAAACGAGTACAATAGGCTGCTCTCCACAACAACCAATAAATAACTAAACAAAAGGAGACGGTCATAAATATTATTAGCTCAAATGACAACGGATAATAAATGTGCTTTGTTTACAGATATGCAGGTGGCCCAAATTGTAACAATAATATCAATTCAAACAGTGAAAGATAATAAGTAGAAAAATAACCCTCAGAGGGTCTTTGTGGCGAAGACTTAGATGAGTAGCGACATCTTGGATCAGCCTCCGTGCTTGCCTTAGCCAGCCAGCACGGAGTAGAGATCGCTAGAGCTAAGGCCTAAGGGGTGAAAGTGATAAATTGTATAACGTCGGAAGTAGCTTCAATGAACCTGCAGTCTACCTCTTCTTAGCCACTCATAACCATATTGACCCTCGCCAATCTTATACGGATTTTCTTTGTGACCCATGTAGGGAGGGGCGAGTCACTGTCTGTCCATTTTTCCATTGTCCTCGAACAGTTCATCCCGAGAGTCCCGTACCTTTTGTTCTCATTTCTTACAATAGTCCTATACTGATCGGGGCTTGTCCTTGTGTCCCTTTTTTATGGTGTAGACAGGGATAATCACCGGTCAGAGTCACGCCACATTTATTTTAAATTTGTCAAGGACCCCTGCGTGTTGGCCTTCCCGTGGGTCCATGCAAGCCCCCAAAAGTCCGGGCCAATTTTATAGCTCATGTTCTTAAAGGACATACAAATAGTAGAAAAATAATAATAATACTCTGTCTATATCAATCTGTACAACATCAATGTCAAAAAATTATAACATTTTCATGTCATCATAGTAGAACACTGGAATCAAAAAGGCACCATAATTGTTATTTTTGTAACCATGACAATGCCAGTGAACGACCATTCTGACACTATCGTAATATCATAATTGGCGCTCAGAAAACACAGTATATATTCCAAGAATTATGGCATGTTCAAATACATTATGCACAGTAAAACACATACAGATAAAATATATACAAGAGATATAACACAGATTGGTAATAAATACAAAGACGAAAAAGACAGAAATAATTAAAGTGTCTGCTCCTTGACAGTTTATGGATTTCTTAAAATTATACAAAGACAAGACAAGAAAGAATGATATGAACATTTTTAAAAATATAATTCTTGAGTAGTTAGTAAATGGGGTTACGAAAACTGAAGGTGGTAGAGAACAGCTGCTGAGTTTTCAATCCATTCCTATAGTTTGACGTTTGACATGCAGTACAAGTTAGTGTAATAATAGAGCACATGTTTTTTTAATCAAACGATTTAATGCCTAAACAATGTAATTGATTTTCCAAAATCTAATGATATAACTTGAATTTCATCAAAGTCGGCCCCAAGACTCGTTTAAGTATTTTATACTTTAGGTTTTAGACTTAGACACACTTAAAATTTTATCTTTATATCCTTTTTTTTATTGCATAAGTTCAGCAGACAGGTAGATGGCCCTTTCATCTGATGGAAAGCCGTTATCATCGCCTATGGACATTTGTTAACACCAACGGACAATGTGCTGTCGCTCTCTAAAGAGAGGTTGGTATCTGAACGCTAATACCGGAACACAACTCACGGTTGTGTTGAATTCTCTACCAGGGGTGATAGCCATTCAGATGGGCAAATACCCTACCATCTGCCAATCTTTTAGTTAAGGTTAATGTATTTGAACGCGAGGCAAAGCGAAGACGTTCCCACTGTTGGCTTAAACTGAGTGGTTTCCGTTTTACGAGTAATTTTGATGTTTGAATACGCTTGTTAGTTTGTTGGGTCAAGAAATTAATTTGTGAGCGGATCTTAATTTTCGCTGCATTGTTGTTTCATATTACTTTGAGTAATTACATTGTGTAATCATTTTGTACGCCATGTCATAATTTTCATCAAAATTTTGTTGCGCCTTTCTATTATTATAATACTCAGCTTTGTTTGTTTGTAACGTGATCTTATAAAGTCAGCTTCATCGATAAATGGGTAATAAAAAGTACGTAATAACTACAAATTACAAATCCCTTTGTGTGTTCGATTTTCGAGCAAGACATTATAAACCGTTCTGTTATTAATTTTTGTTGATGTTCTTCGATGTCATGTTGTTTTGTATTAAATCTTTATAAGTTTGAAAATTCTAATAGATAATTTATGCATGTTTATTGGGAGTTTCATATCTATTTTGCGAATGTATAAGGTCAGCCCGTTGAATCAGAGTTAGTTGAGTTCAAACTGCGACGAAGGTATACTAATGTACATTCGGAACGGGAATCTCACACCGACGGACTTTGCGCGTTTTATGTTATCACGATTTGGACTTATTGTACTTGGTATATTATGTGTGTGTATTTCTAAAAAAGTTTATGTTCACCCATTCAACACTTAAGTCGAATCCTGCAATACGTAATAATATTAAACAGCACGCATATAGGTAAAACATATATTGAACGATACATTTTTGCAAGCGGATGCTACTAGGCTGTTTGGTATGCATGTTAAAGGCACGTGTGAACGCCACAGCAGTACTATTGTGTTTAGATTCCTTCTGTACTACTTGCAGATTTCAGACATGTCACGAAACAAATGAAAGTGTAATTGTCCATGTATCGTAAGTGTGTTCGAATTGTATATTAGTCGTCTACGATTTTAGTATAAGTTCGTCCTGAAAATTGACAATATGGAAACACTGTCAACAGCGTCTACCCGCCTTGGATCGCAGGTACGTCGAAGACACCATGATATGACTCATATTTAGGCCGATTTATAAACAATATCTTAAGAAATGTGTGATTTTGATTGATAAGTTATATTACTGTGCAGTTTCATCAAAATTTGTACTGTTGTTTTTCTGTTGTTATTATTATTCATACTGTCTTGTTTAACAGTACTAATAAATCTGTTCGATCTGTCGAGTTTGTATGACGAATTAAAAATCAGACAAAAATCAGGTTGGCAAATTAGGGCCAGCGGATTCCTAAATGCAATGGTTATATTCCAGGTCAACATTCAAGATACATTTTGTCCCTATATATGAAGTTTTTTCCGTGGGATAGCTGTATATAGCCAAAAAGATGGCAATTTCACTACAAAAGTCATCGTATTGGCACATACTAATAGGATATACTAGGAATAGTACAGGAAATAGGATGAACAATAGTATATGGCGATAGGTTGCACTCTCTCAAATTTAGTAGTGTGTGTGTTGCTTCATACATCTTCTTAACCCGTTAGTGCCAGAGTATAATATTGGAAGCAATATCAGTTCAGTAATCTGTGGGTCGATTGAGATAATATTGCGTTATATTATCTACTCTGAGAGCGCATTGAGCTTAATACAATTACTCCTCCATCCTTTGGGGATGGGATTACGCCTTCGTTAATATATATTAATGTTGACATATTTTTATATATGGTTTCTCATGTATTTCCAGCATACTGTTACGAGTTACATGACTCGAATTAAAATGCCATTGGAATTACCATAGAATTTATTAGAACTATACAAACACATATAACACATGTACAAATGTAACCGGACGTAATAAGTCCAAATGTAATGCAAGATTTAATAACGCGTGTAAAGTCCGTCACTATATAGCTCATCGAATGTACACATTTCTTGCTCGTATCGTAATCATCGCTCGCTTGACTGCCTCACCCCTCCGTTCGGGCATTATTTTATACTAACTATACGATACAACAATCGACCGCGTGGACTGGATCTTCCTAGAACTACACCTGGCTAACGACCATCATAAAGGATTACAATACACAATAGGCGGCTTTTCTAATTACAAATTTTAAACACAAAGTAAACAAAAGAACTCCAAATGCGGGCAAGTAATAAACTGTACTTTATGACCGGCAGGTGTGCATTCAATTTTGTCGGCGTGGTTCGTGGAATTTTGGCTAAGTTGTAACAATACGATAATGGCGCGTAGTAAAATGATGTATAATGTATAGACCCCTTTCTATCATACGTAAATCATTATACTAATTTTATTGTTATGATATATTCTTTACTAGCTGAATTGTGAACCTAAACCATCCCGAGACCCACTCAAACATACACACAAAATTTCATCAAAATCGGTGCAGCGGCTTAGGAGCATTGTAGGAGTACAGAAAAATTATATATATATATATATATATAAAGATCATTATCTATCGGATCCATTTGTAAATATAAACCACTCCAAGACTCACTCAAACACACACTAAAAATTTCGACATCATCCTGGAACCCTATTGCAGCGGCACCTACCGGGACCAATTATTAATCTAAACCATTTTCGAAACCACTTCAGCATACATAAAAAAAATCATCAAAATGGGTCTAATACTTTAGAAACAGTTCAGTGACATACACACGAACAGAAGAATTTTTTTATATAAAGATAGAGTTTTGGGCCAGAAAACTTTTAGGGCGTCCTCAGAATACCCTAGCAAAGATTCATCACAATCTGATCAATGGTTTAGGAATATATCGAGGATGGAGGATCCTAAATGTTAGAATTGAGCTAAGAATGCGTTTTGTGTGTGGGTGTGTGTGTTCGTAGTATTCGTGCGATGAGTGAGATTTCCGATCTCCCTCCCACCTCCCAATCTAATCCGAAGATACAAGGAGGCACGAAGACTGTAAGTAGCGTTTATAAATGAATAAATCATTAGAGCGACATGCGTTGTGTGTGGATGCGGTTATCGCACTAGTGCAAGCGGCTGGCCAGCGCAAGCGCATGATGAGTTATGCCACCGTCGTAGCAACAGGTAAGTAAAGTGAATGTCATTTTGTTTCACGACTTTATCCTGCAGTCGTGATTGCCTTTCGGCTTTTACAAAAAAATATTTAATTATATAAACACAATGTATGTACACCCCACCCCTATCCAACCATCCCTATTCCAATCCCAGTTCCCATCTTTTCTATCCCATTCCTCGTGTCCGATACCTCTATCTTATCCCCCTATCCAATTCTAAAGGCTGGTAACGTGTTGGCGTTGCAAACACCTTTGGGCCGTTGTACACGCTAAGAAATCTCATCATCTCTGCTTCAGACAAGATAAATAAGGACGTGTAAACGATGAGATTGTTTTCGACTGCCACAAATATACTCAACCTACTCCGACCCTCCCTTCACGCTGTTACAAAGAGGGCGTCGTGTCTAGCGCGGGCAAGATTTTTTTCTTGGTCAGCGCCGGAGCAATGTACGCAGTTCGTGCGTAGAAAGCAAGAAACATATTTACTGTCGCAAATAAACGTATACACATAAAATACAAGTATTTTTACTAATAAATAGATACAGTTTAAGAAATGTACGTACAAAAATTTCACGGCAATGAGCATCCAGCATCAAAGCATTTTTTTTTTTTTGTTTGAGAACTAAGCCGCGACAGGCACAGAAGCCTGGGGGGATGTTCGCGATCCGATGTGAGAGTGTGGGATTCGCCAGATTGGGGGTGGCACTAGCGTGCCCGGTCAGAACCGGTGCCACGCTATTGCCACTCCCCAGTTAGGGATACCCACTAAAATCCCTGGGTGTTCCGTCCTGCGCCTTATGCCAGTGCTACTGGTAATTGGGACTCCCTGGCAGGCGTGGGCCTCGCTCACTAGGCCTCTTCATTGCCAGGGGTCTAGGCCCCCGGCGTCTTCTTGGTCTTTTCCGGGCGTGGGGCGGTCTGTAACGCGCCCCACGATAAGAAAGATGAGCGCGCGCGGAACACTCGCGCTCTCATCTCGACGGTATGTGCGGGTGAGTGAGAACCTATATACCCCAAGGGTACGGCCGTTACGGTGGCCGGAGGTTGAACTCTGACCTCCGGCGTCGGCGCGTCCTCCTTTGGCGGGAGCGGAGCAAAGACGTACGCTCACGCTCCCGCTCCGCCTCCTCCTTTGCAAACATGACGTGCTTGCAGAAGGAGGAGACGGCGTCCCATCCGGTGATCCAGCATCAAACCAGAATCAACCCAAACAACATACTATTTACCTTCATGTAGGTAATTTGAAAACAGCGTTAAATACTTTTAATAATAACAAGAAATGACACGAAATCTTGAGTAGACCCAGCGATTTTTGTTTGTGTGTACAAGACCTCTGTGGGGTGATGGTAAACACTTTCCATGAGGTGATTTAATAAAAATTTAAAGCTTTAAATTACTTTTTTTATAATTAACACACAAACATAAACGTTGTGTATTCCAAGCTATGCAGGTTATGGGTAATATACAACGGACCACTCTGGGACTGATCCCAGGCACCCAGATCGTATCAAAAAACAGAAAGTTCGTTTAGGAAATTTACCATTCCAGAAATGGAACCCCGATTGTTCAGCACATGCATTTTAATAATACTAAGTACTTGCCACTCGTTGCTTCCTGCATGGTTAGTTATATTTTCAAATATTCGCGACATAATAAACGGCGCAAGTAAACTTCCAACTTTGTATTTAAACCTATTTAGGTTGTTGATATTGACAGTTGTTAGCGACTGGAGATCCACTAGGATACTTTTCATCCCAAAAAATGAATTCTATTAAAATATAATAATTAACCGGTAAATGCATCAAAAACAAAGAACACATAACTTTGTATTTTAGTCTTTGTAGGCTATATATATTGAGGCGACCGAGGGTAGAACTTTCTGGCAGCGTAAGCCGGTCTCAAGGCGTTAAAGAAAAGGTAGAAAATTCTGGAAGAAAAGACAAGGACAGATACATTTTAGAAAGAGATAAATGACGAGCGAAAGTTCTAGAATAGAAGGCTCGGGAAGGAAAAGACAGAGATAGATAGATGTTTAGAAAGGGACAGATAGTAAATAAAATAATAACGAAATTATGGGTTCTAGAAAATTCTTCCGGGTATATAAGCAGCGTAAGGCGCGCCTACCGGGCAGTTTAGAGTTGGGTTCAGTTCGAGACAGCGAAGCGACAAGTGTGATACGAAAGAGTTGGAAGAGGAGTTTAATAGAAGACAGTGACGAGTTTAGTGGTGAATTTAGTGAAAAGTTTAGTGGGTAGTTCAGGGAAGGAGGAGTGTAACCTAGTCTAAGAGAAGATCCAGAAGCGAGCTACACGTGATAAATTCGGAGGTGAGCACTGCAGTAGAAGGAGGTGGTCTACGCAATATCGGCGACGGTATTGTGAGTGAGACATCTTATCATCGAGACAGTGCGTCGTTAGGCGTGCGTGTAGGAGCAACCCTGCGAAGAAGAATCACGTACGGCTGTGTAAATTAATAAAAGCGTTTAGTTAAAAGAAAACTGTTGTTTCCTTCCAATCCCAAGTGCGTATACCCGCTCGCACGTAACAATATAGTAGTGATGGAGAACTAGAAAAATCGATAGCTGTGAATATGTCAGTTAGTTGTGATTGGATTGAATCACTACTATTGCGGCTTCGTACAATTCATCCATCCTTACTTCCATACAAATCATTTTTGTAAGGCTTCCTTATCCAATGACTATTCTAGTTTGCCACAGTACGCGTAGACCAGTGTTGAACATGAATAATATTTAGTACTAGCAGCGCCAGTGAAATTTCGTTTGTCAATTGAAATGACAATTCACTAACAAATACTATGTCTTATTTAAAATCCTA
This sequence comes from Dendrolimus houi, assembly GCA_039645545.1. Classification (NCBI taxonomy): domain Eukaryota; kingdom Metazoa; phylum Arthropoda; class Insecta; order Lepidoptera; family Lasiocampidae; genus Dendrolimus; species Dendrolimus houi. The sequence goes on from CM077131.1 coordinate 436,511, forward strand.
AATATTGACTGGGGATACAAGCTGAACCTGTGTTGAGTTTCATTTAAATCCGTGCAGTAGTTTTTACTTGATGCTCTTACAGATAAACAGACATAAAATACTTCCAAAAGTTCAATTTTCGAGACCTACTGGTCCGAATTAACTCCTTGATTTTTTTCTTTATTTAAAATATAAAATGTTTTTTTTTTTCTAATTTTTATTGCAGGATTTCAGCAGAAAGGCAAACGGCCCACTAGATGGATTGCAGTTACCATCGTCTATAAACAATTGCAACACCAAAGATGCTACAAATGCACTGCTATTTTCTTATCGGAGACTGAAACCTGGTCACCAATGCCGGATAATAATTTATAGTTAATATTCTTGTTGAATGAAGGGAATATAATAGTGAGATTTTTGTACAGAGGTGACATACTGAACTACCCACACCAGACCTCTCTTTCATTCCTATGCGAGACGAATAGGATAAAGAAACTTATTCAGATTTACTGTAATTCAATTTGGATCTATTACAAATCACTATTATTATTTATTAAAGAATAATGGTAGGGTCTCATTACATCAGAAAGTTTACTAGATTTTATTATATTATAATATGTAGGTACCTATTTTTCTATTGTGATGATTTTAACAATATATATCTTCAAACATACTGTTACAACCTAGGCCCCGACAAAGACAAATTCCACGTACAGTCTGTTGTAAAAGCACTTTTTATTACGGCATTTTAATTCGAGTCTCGCAACTCTTAACAATATAATATGTATACGCATTTTCCTTTAGTTATCTGAAATGCATTGATTTTTTGGAGCTATAGTGCTTCTTATTATGACTCATGCACAAGCTATCCATAATTGTTTTGGATTGTGCATACATTTCTGCCTTAATAATTAGTTTAAAGAAACTAAATTCTCTATCTTCTTCTTCAGCCAATCTCAGTCCACTGCTGGACGTAGGCCTCCACATATCCCGGTCTCCCGTCTTCCTCACCCAGCCCCTGCCGGCGATCTTACGCAGATCGTCAATTCACCGGGCTGGCGGACGTCCTACACTACGTTTGCCGAGACGTGGTGTCCACTCCAGGACTCGTTTGCTCCATCGGCCGTCGGTCCTGCGACAGACGTGACCGGCCCACTACCACTTCAACTTGCTAATTTTGCGAGCTATGTCGGTTACCTTCGTTCTCTTACGGATGTCCTCATTTCTGATTTTATCCATAAGAGAAACACCTAACATAGCTTGCTCCATAGCCCGTTGAGCGATTTTGAATTTGCGGACCAGTCCCACGGTCAGTGTCCATGACTCGGCACCGTATGTCATGATGGGTAGGACGCACTGCTCGAAGACTTTCGTCTTCAAGCATTGCGGAATGGTCGACGAGAAGACCTGTCGAAATTTACCGTATGCTGCCGAATTCTCTATATAATAATAGAAAAATCAATTCTTCGATATATGACAGTCAAAGTTTGTTTACAATTTTTAGTTTACTTGATTACTGATCTGCAGTACAGACTTAAAAAGAACAAGAAATTAAGATTGTTAGTTAAGCAAGTGGGTTATTATCAGACTTTGTGTAGTTAACATCATGTGGCGAATGAAGTGTGGTCACACTAATGTTCATCGCGATTAGAGATGGATAGTTGTTGTAAAAACTAGCTAAATACTGGTTATTCACATATTAGCTGCTAATGGTTGTCGAATAAAACCGAAAACCAAAACTGTCAAGTTTACGGCTTGGCCTTCAGCCGTCGGCAGTCGGTTAGTGAGTCATTCAACTAGCAGTCAAATAGTTATCAGCAGGTGTTTCAGCCGATGTTTTAGTTTTAAAAGTTTATTGTGTCGACAGCAGATAAATTACGCTGGAATGATCAGAAACGCGTCGTCTATACGACATGTGAGGACCCACCATAAGGAAAGTAATATGAGAACAGCCACAGGTTTCGATCGACCTTAATATGCCGTGATTGGATATAATTAAATGGATTACGCTGATACCGGTAGAGTAGAAAATAGAAATAAATGAATCACTTGTTAGATAACTATGACCAAAAAATAGACGGATAGACTGTGCGAAGGATGACACGATGATTTGTGGTATCACTGAAAACGAACGCCAGAATAGAAGAGCATAGAAGGAAAAGACTGATGGTGCCGAGCCCAAATGATTGAAAGAAGGTGAAAGAATAGAGAAAAGACAGATTCATTCGATAACTATGAGGAATAGAATTTAAAAATATATGACCTTTAATACTCTTTTTGATGTATGAGCAATCTGGTGGCTTGTGTAGTTGGGTGGTCTAGGAATACTCACCTAACTTCCTGGAACGTAGAGATCCTGAGTTGATTATTGATTTAGCAAGATTTGTAGAATTTTCTGTTATTTACTATGGTCTGAGTATGGGATCGATCCCAGAGAGGGCCGTTGTATATTATCTATAACACAAGCGTAACTTGCTTAGCTTGAGGATATACATATGTTTTTCCTTGCCGATTTACTAATTTATTATTCAACTGAATTTATTAGCTAATATCAGATTACATGTATTATATAAGTATAAACAAGAACTGCGGGAGATATCTGGTTTAGAAATAAACAAACGCGTCCGGAAGTATGCTAAAAATAAAAGGAAATAATAATATATAAGGTAACATATATGAAGGCAGTTCTAATGTTACATAAGGGCGTAGTTACCAGTCAGCCAAGCGTCACTATCTGTGAAGTGAAATACACAGTTGATTAAGTTCAGAGCGAACTGAACCGTTTCAATAAAAATAAAAAATAGTTCGGTTCGCAAACTGACCAATTCAGCTTACGTACTTTCAAACAAATCTAGAAGATAGAGAATATGGTTGCTGAATGGCCTTCTTGATGCGAACACAGCATGCATTATAAATAGACATCTTTATATTCAAAAGATACTTTTCAAACTACGTTTATGTGAAGAACATTTTTAAAAGCCATATATGTAAGTTTTGGATTTTAATTCATGAAAATTTCTACATCTACATACATGTAGGAATTTTAAAGATGGGTTGAATATGTATTGGAAAGCAAGTCTAGAGTATACTATGAACGATTAACATTGGATTTGTGAAAGAAGGATGGACAGTCGTCGAGAGCGTAGAGGGTGGTTGGGTGCGTGTGTTTATAAATAAGTTGTTTCTAAAGTATATTTTAAAGGTGTGTAAAGTTTAAAGAAGATTAAAGTATTTATTCGAAGATTTGTTTTAATTTGAGCGATCTAATATCTAAGCAGCACCACACACACCCTCTTACATAAACTATACATATATATACAACTGTACACCTCTTCGCGACATTTTGTTAGTGTTTTATGCAGATATGTAGCAAGAAACTCTTCATCAACATGCTTAGTTTATGATTTTTTTATCAAGATTTTATACAAATTCATTTTTGTTAATCGTGTTAGGTCTCAAACAATTGGTCAAGTTTAAGATGTAATAGCCGTTTTGGCAAAAATGAAACTTATAATATCTGCCGGCACGTAACAATATTTTCTGGCAAAAATTGTCACTGTCCGTGGAATACCATACAATTATTTGATTTTTAATATTTTAAAATAAATACTGAATAGCACAATAAACCCAATGTTAAAGGATGAGATCAAAAACTTTACTAAAAACAATTTTGTTGCAGACAGAGAGCACCCCCCTGACCCGCCCGCCGGAGCACACCTACTCTCCGTGCCCCGCATACCGCCGACGCCCATAGCTGGCGCAATTAGCAACTAGGCGTCGCACGGGATGCGGGATATAGGGCCAGGCCTTGGCGGCAAAATTATCACAACTCGACTAACAACTCAACATTCTCTCTTGCTCATTCATTTCGTAATTCTTCACATTTTAACGACGACTCTCTTGCATAATTTGTACTTATTCTATTCATGTAAAAAGTTAAATAATAATAATAATCATATAGTCCATTACTCCGAGTTTTAATTTCCAAACGAGAAGCAACTGCCACCAATAAATTTAATAAGGACTTCGTTCGACAAGTTCTAATTCCATTGTCTCAAACTAGAGCTTAAGTGAGTTTGTAATTAACTAAATGAGTCAACTCGGAACTAGTTCATTTGCGTCGCATCCTTGATTAGCCACCCACACCCCACTACTCCCGTGCGACGGTTAGTGTAATTACAACACTAAATTAACTAAGTTTGCCCATTGCACTATTGTGCTTATGTTGTTTTAGGACTGTGCTAAAGATTTCCTGCGTAGTTGAGGATTGTTCGCTTAACGTAGGCGATCTTCATTCATATTTAATGTTATTGGCTCATGCTAAAGGTATTGTATTTTCTCTATCCTCAATGTTTTAGATCTGAATGCTTTTGAGCTAAAATACTGTTTTATTATACATGGAAGACTTATAAATACTTTCGAAAAGCTTTCAAGAATGAAACAACGGATTTTAGCCTTGATCTTATAAAAGCATTTATAAGGATTGTTTAGTGGGAACATTGATGTTTTACACGACAGTAAGTATAGAAGAAATATATTCCATAAAAGCAAGAACTGGTCGCGCTAACTCTGATTGCAGAGTATGTTACGTTTTACTGTTTTTACTAGGTGATTGATTCTTTAGTGGATAGCTCTGACAATTGTACTCGTACAATTAATTCACTGAAGCTGAATCTCGAATTAAAAATTTTATATTTTTAGAATTTTTAGACATAATTATAAAATTGAAATATTACTATTAATAATTTAAATTATTTTTTCGTATAGGAACGGAGAAAGAATGCAATATCCTGCGTTGGGGCGGCCTGTTGTAAGAGGGTTGTGTTCCGATATACGTCGTCAGGTTCCAGTACCCCTTAAGAGAGCAGTAGCGCATTTGTAGCACCTTTGCAAATGTCCATATTCGATGGTAACCGCTTTCCATCAGGTGGGCCGTTGGCCTGTCTGCTGAGCGGATAAAATGAAAAATAAATGTATGTACTTATAAAGTTACTGAAAATTGTAATCCGAACCGGCCAAGTACATGTGATCCCTATAAAAACGACAACACCTATTTGTATAGCATGTTTTTATGCAGTAAATTATTTGATTTGATTTGACAGGCATCCAGGTGTCGGTAACCCTATATGTGTCCGGTTGACTACCATATGCGCTGCAGTATGGAATATACTCATTGAGATGAAGTCAAAACATTACTTAAATTAAGAAATCAGCGCTTCACTTTGACAGTTGGATCATAAATGTAAGGATTAATATTAATATACGTAATACGGAGGTTTTACTTTTTAGCAGCAACCTCCACGAAAGTGAAGTGATATAATGGTCACGTCATGTCTTCAGACAGACTTCGCTTATGTCTGCGATAATGTAAGACGTTTTCTGATTAATGAACAAATCCAAATTTATGTCTAACATCATAAACAATTAATTGTGGTAGCTTAAAATATTTGAACTAATATATATATATATTATTATTAAAGAAATCTAACTTCAAGGTCTTGTGTCTTGCACAAGGTCGCCGGTACTGTTGGACCGGTTTCTATATTTGCGTTGGTTGTACAATTGTATATCCATCAATAGCACAAACGATGCAAGTCCGAGGATTCGTTTCCATCTAGACCTACCCACCTCTATTAGTATTTTTTCCATGACACTAACGCAGGTGAATACAAGTACAGACGGAGCCTACGTGAAGGAAATCATCAAATGAAGCATTCCTTAGAAACATGTAATAGTAATGTATCCAATGGAAACTAAAAGTGAAGTCACTTTTATCATATAATGTAGTCTTGTAACGCACTGCTGCGCAATCGGCTTTCTTTAGCCGGCTTCACTCTGAGAGCTCGGGGGCTCGGTCTACCTATATTGTTCGTCTATAGATTCGAACGAGGAGGAAGTTAAGACTAACCACAAGCAAGTGTAATAGTGAGTGTTATATCTGTGGGGCGTTGGATAGTGGGCATGGGGTAAATAGAGCTCCTTGTTTAGGGCCATTCGGGGCGCGCTTAAGGCGCAACGCGCACACATTCTGTTTAGGCCATACGATAATCCAACACAACATACTCTAGGCCACAGTAAATTCATCCTTTCAGTAGAACAAACTTGCAAATCCTTACTAATATAGAATTTGAAAGTGAATTTGTCTGACCATTAGTGCTCCTACATTTTTGAAGTGAATCTTCTTTAGAATCATTCTCATTTGAAACTCGATAAAACGAAATAGCGACACCAAAAAGAGATAAACACATAAATGTACAGGACTAAGCCTGCGATAGAATGAGATATAATACATTATATTTAATAATTTAAACACTATGCACATACAGATAGAGTTGGAAATGTTTTGAAGTTTTTCGTTAATACTTCAAATTTCGTTATAGCGTTTATTAGAACACGTATAACACAGGTACAAATATAACTGAACACAAAAAATCCAAACGTAATGCAGAAGGTCGTAATTCAATATAACGCGCAAAGTCCGTCACTATTATATTCCCGAATGTACACACGTCACGCTTTGATCGTGGTTTCTCGCTCAACTGACCCCTCTCTCCACCAGGTCATTGTTTTATACTGCACAAATGCAAATATGCCCGCCCGGTAAGAGTCGACATAATTTCCTAGAATCAGCTTGTACTCATAATCCGTAACACCTGGCTAGTGACAATAGGCTGTGCTCCACAATAAGTAAACAAAAGAAGACGACCATAAAAGGATTACAATTAGTTCAAATGCCGACAGGTAATAAAATGTGCTTTTACAGACTGTACGTGGAATTTGTCTTGGTCGAAGCCTAAGTTGTAACAATATTATAACGATGTATAATATATGAAATGTGACTTCGCGAAATTTAGAATCCCTCCCACCACTTGTCACACTTCTGCGTGTGAACTGCACAAACACACACACACACACATGCACACACACACACAAACACATTTTTTTTATAAACTGTGTACTTTAGAAATAATGATAATTGTTATCCCGGAGAAGACTAACATTTTTGTAATTTAATTTACAAAACCTTTAAACCAAGGCCCAGAAGGTGGTTAGTCCAGCAGAGTTTTTTATTTTTATTGCATGAGTTCAGCAGACAGGCACATGGCCCAGCTGATGGAAAGCAGTTACCATCGCTTATAGACATTTGCAACACTAAGATTTTACAAATGCGCTGCTGCTCTCTCAAAGGATACTGGAACCTGAGTAATAGTGCTGAAACACAACTCAAGTTTTTTATGGCGGAATATATCGTTTCGAGGACACGCGGATTGTATTTTTAGATTTTTTTTTTAAATATAGGATCACAACCTGAGAACATTTAAGAAATGTTATGCGACCTACGACAAATCACATTTAAAAAGAAAATAAAGAATAAATTTGACATACTGTCATATTTATAAATGACAATTTCTAATAATTAAGTTATTATAAAATTTGTGTTTTTAGCAAAATAAAGTAAAAAAAACAGGTTATAAAAATTAAAGGATTTGGATAGAAAATTGTAAGTAATTTTAGTCTTACCTATTATAAGCATCGAAATAAATAGATGGCAACTTCACAAGCGCTTGTTTATATATATGTAAATTCGTTAAAAAGCCGAGCATGCTCTTTATCGTAATTTATACCTAATCATTGGAATGATAAACAAAAAAATTCAATTTACCCCTATGGGTAATCCACACCAAGACCACAGCAAATAAGGAAAAGTTAGTGTACGAAGTTTCTTTATATACTGTGAACTCATTCCACAGGAATCCAACTCGGGACCCTCTGCGTTCCAGTAAGCTAGGCGAGCAAAGGCTTAAACTACTCAACCGCCAGCTCTTAATGATGAATTAGTTAAATAATGTTAAATAAAACCATATGTTTCTTAGTATACTCCTTCCTTCTTACTCTTGATAGCGTAAAGTGTAAGTTGTTTGTCAGGATCGTTGCAAATGGAGATCTATAGTCGCTGTCTACCCCCATGGGAAACAGGCGTGTTAATATGTTTGTTAGTATACTCCTTCCAGATTGCCTTAATATTTTCCCCAGCATGTTTCCGTACCCCTTCCACCGTGACCACACCGTCTATAGTCCCCATGGACGTAGTCCCATTTCAACTTCTCACCAAATTATTGCAACAATTTGTCCAAAATGCAAAAGATTTCATTCTATGTTCATGTTTGGATTTGGGACTCTTCATCGAAAATCATTTTTTTTATTGCAAAGCTAGCAAACAGCCCACCCAGCTCATGGAAAGTTTAGCAACGCCAGAGGTGAAGCCAACGAGTTTTCAGCCTTTAGGATGGAGGCTGAGATAGAGGGACACAGACAGAGAGAAAGGTCTTCTCAGATTTTGATGCTGGCAATATTTTTATATACGTCGTCTTTAGCCAACCGTTGTCCACTGCTGGACATAGGCCTCGCTAAGTTTGTACCACTTATCCCGGTCCTGCGCTGTTCTCATTCAGCCCCCACCGCCGCCCTTGCGCAGATCGTCGGTCCATCGGGCTGGAGGGCGTCCTACACTACGTTTACCATCTGTCCTGCGATAAACGTGGCCGGCCCACTGTCACTTCAGCTTGCTAATTTTGCGAGCTATGTCGGTAAACTTGGTTCTCTTACGGATACCCTCATTTGTGATTTTATCCATAAGAGATACTCCCAACATAACTCGCTCTGTAGCCCTCTGAGAGACCTTCAATTTGTGAACTTTAATGTACACAGATATCTTAAAACACGGCGACGGTGACAAAAGCGCTTAGCAAAAAGATGCTTATGTCCAAAAACATATATTTGGGTCAATCTCCAGCTCCTTTAGTGTCTAGCTCCTGTATTGTTGTGTGTTGTAGACGTGGTGGTTACCATTTACCCCTAGAACAGTCTGCTAGTTCAATTATGTGTAAATCTAAAAATATCTTTACATGTTTAAATTTATTCTTATGCCGTGTACAGATTTGCGAAATGTAGCATACAATGTACCATGAAAGGAGTATTTCACAAGTGTGGACGCAGGGCGCGCACGAACCGAGCATGCACGTGCTCGCATCTGTTTCCGGCATGCAGTTCCGCAATACAGACACACACAGCCCGTCCACACTGGCGCTCCGTGCACTCTGCGCGCCCCTTTGTGTTGGCCGAAAAAACCGACAAATGGCGGATCGCGACGCGCATGGGGTTAAATGCTCTGTTCGTGCGCGTAGTGAGCATGGTTCGTGCGCGCAAGCCGTCCACACTGTAGGAATTCTGTTACATTGCATGCTACATTTCGCAAATCTGTACACGGCTTTAAACTTTACAAATTCGTTTATTTTTATGCTTAACATGAGACGTTATTTTAATACTTTTATTACATCAAGTTTATCTACGCTTGTATTTTGAAAAGAAAACATACGAGATATCTAAGTTTGCACATCTATTATACTTGTTTAAAATATTTTCAAAATATACTCTTATGAGAATTTCATTTGCAATAAATTTTGTTATTACGTATATTTACAGTGTGTGAAATAAATGTAACTCATATTGTGAAAGCTAATAGTGGTAAATGTGAGCGAATTATAAAAGCAGCTATCCATAAACCTCTTCATCGGCTTCATCACCAGGTGAATGCCGCGGATATCCAACTCCTCGATGACACATACCTTGTAAGAAGACTCGAAAGGACCATACCTTTTGATAGATAGATAACAATTTATTGTACACCATTACAGAAAACTTACGAACTAGTTTCTAATTGTGTACAAAGGGCGGTCTTATCGCTAAAAAGCGATCTCTTCCAGACAACCCGTGGCAGGAATATTGCTGATTAAGAATGGCGATGGTGGTACACATAATTATTGTACGATTACTTACATTTTAATAATAAATATATAACTGTACTATATATACAAATATACACATAAGTTATATACATATTCAAGATATAGTGATAAAATGCAACTATTTAAACATAGTAAATATATAGTTATATGCAATATAATACTAATTATATAAAATTACATATCATTATATAGCAGATAGAATTTCCTGACCATGTTCTTAAATGTTATTGAAGATTTTGCTTGTCTGACAGCAACAGGCAATGTATTCCAAAGTTGGACAGCCTTAACCGTGAAGGAGTTATTGAAAAACGTTGTATTATGAATAGGAGTAATAAGTCTATGTTGACTGGAAGGCCGTAAATTGTGAGAGCAAAAAATAAATTCGAAGCGTTCTTTAAGGTACTGTGGAGTAGTAGGGATGAATAAAATACTATAAAGTCTTGAGTTAGTCTTGTAAAACTATCAAGATAAAGTAAAGTGAAGTGCAACATACATAACATTTCCTCTCCTTTCATCATTCTTCTACCTCTCTTTTTTTCTTTTCTTCATTAACTTTTCACCTATTTTAATATTATATAAAACTATTAGAGCTAGGCGTGTTTGCTGAAGAGTGTCTTGCGCCGCTTCTTCTCTTCAAGCCACAACATGTTGCGAAGCGGTAGTAAATTCGATTAGATTACAACTAAATAATTAAAATGAACAAGTTGGCGGTAGACTAAATAATACTTTAACAATACTCATTAACACTTGACATCTTTGTTTTCCGTGATTACGGCCACTGAAAAGTGGCCGAAACTTCGGAATAATAAAAATTACCGCGTTTAAAACCGTTAAAACATAGTTTTGGTATATACATAATATTAATAAAGAACACACTAACAAAGTGTCTTCTTCTTAATAGAGACATTAGAAAAATGTTATTAGACACATTCTTAGTATAAATAATTAAATCTAGTATTTTAGGTCAGATTTAGATTACTTATTAGACTTGTTTCTTATATTAGATTGTAATTTTAATGTTGTATCTTTAAAACGCAGCATTTAGTAATAAAAAAAATGTCCTGTTGGATATGGGCCCTAATTCAAAATAACGTTTGATGTATGGCATACTTGTATTTCTTTTTTAATTACTGATGCTTAAGTGGCAATTGTAACAATATGCTCATTAAGCTAGAAATATCTGCTTAAGATGTAAGTGATGGTCTCTGTGATTGAGCGGACTGTTACGAGTTTAGCGGGACTTGAATTAAAATGCCGTTGGAATTATTATAGAGTTTTTTAGAACTATACAAACACGTATAACACAAGTACAAATATAACCGAACACAACAAATCTAAACATAATGCAGAGGGTCGTACTTCAATAAAACGCGCAAAGCCCGTCACTATTAGATTCACAATTGTAGTACACACGTGTCGCTTTGAGCCTGGTTCTCGCTCTACTGCCTTCCTCCCTTCATCAGGCCATCGTTTTATCCTGCACAAGGGCAATATGCCCGCTCGGCCACGTGGACCGAATTCCCTAGAATCAGCTTGTACTTAATCCGTAACATTATACCATACGGATAACGGCTAATGATACCTGAATGCGGCCATAAACGAGTACAATAAGCTGTTCTCCACAATAACTGGAAACGTATGCCAATCAATAAGTAAACAAAAGAAGACAATCATAAAAGAATTACAATTAGTTCAAATGCTGACGGGTAATAAATGTGCTTCTACAAATCTGTACGTGGAATTTGTCTTAACTTTTACAAGCCTACCTCACTGCAATGCAACTGGTATGGTAATTTTCGGAAACGAGTTTTCGCCGTTATTTACTACGGTCTGGGTGTCTGGGATTGGCTCCAGAGGAGTCTGTTGTATATAACCCATAATACAAATGTAACTTGCTTAATTTAGGTATAAAATATGCGTGTTTGTATTAATTAATTCTAGGGAATAAGAACAAAAGGTACCGGGCTATTGGTTGGGATAAACTGCTAGTGGAGTTACCGATCGAGGACTGTGGGGACTATGGCGTCTGCCCGTCGCGATGTTCAAGAAACATGGAAAAAATGGGCAGGCGGTGACTCGTCACTCACTGCATGGGCCCCTACAAATGCCAAGGTTGTCTGCGGATTATTATTATTGTTACGAGTTACAGGACTCGAATTAAAAATGCCGTTGGAACTACTATAGAATTTATTAGAACTGTACAAACACGTGTAAAACAAATATAAATAAAACTGGATGCAACCAGTTTACACTGCATGATTCCATACAATTCGACAGGCGTAAAGTCCGTCGTCTATATCGTTAATCGAGAGTACTACAAACGTCTTACTCGTCTCGTAGTCGTCGCTTGACTGCCCGCCCCTTCATTCGGGCAACGTCTTATACTAACTATACAATACAAAGAAATTGGCCGCGCACACTGAGTTTCTGAGAAATAGTAATTTGCACACCTGCGAATGGTCACAAAATCGAAAACAATAACAATAAGGATTAGTTCGACGCTAATGATGGTTAAAAAATAAGTAAAAAGACAATAGCATGTTTTTCTTAATTACAAATTCAAAAGACAAAAGAATTCCTAATCCGGGAAGACAATGAACTGCGCTTACAACAGGCAGCTGTGCGCTTATCTTTGACGGCATGTAACATTATTATTATACCCTTCTCCGTTGAACGTAGTTATTTTAACTACTGAGAAACAATAATGTTGTTACTTGATTGAATTGAACCTTCAAAACCTGCTCAGAGAGCTGGTAAGAAACAAAGTATCAGTTTTCTAATCCAAAGAGCTGTTAAGCGCAGTATTCTTAAGCCGCATACACACAGGTCCAAATTAGGCGGCATTTACCGGCATTCCACGGTGCAGCAGTAACATCAAAGAAATCGTACAATTTCACCGTTCTACGAAATGTCTACATATATTGTCTTCGTTGACTCTCTTTGTACACGCTTAGAGATTTAAGAGATTATTCCGGTATCGATAAGGCATCATTTACCGACCTAGTCCTCTATCCAATTTGTAATAAATGCATACATCTACAATAACATATTACTGTAAATCTATACAGATAAATAAAATTGAGGTGCCTGTTTGTAATATCAAAATAACAGCTTTTTACTAAATGCAAATGCTAAACGAAAGTATATACGATACTTATATCAATAGATCAATTCCGGTTAATCTCTGAAAAGGCTGGATCGATTTTGACGGGACTTTCATTGGCAGATAGCTGATGTTATTAGGAGTAACTTACGATATATTTTCCCTCCCTTTTAGGGTTTCGCGAAAAGCAAATTCACGCGGTCGAAGTCGCGTATACAGCTAGTAAAAAATAATTTGTGTTACGTGTTTATCACAAGTATAACACGCTCGGCTTAGTCACTTTTTCATTTGCAAACAGGCAGACGGCCGAAGTAAAGGGTCGTCGTTATAGACATTTACAACAACAGGGGCGAAGCTAACGCGTTGCTATGCTTGAGTACAGGATATAGGGCATTGGATAGAAGAGATGGAATAGAACAGAGAGGGAATAGAAAATATGGGATAGAAGATATGGGATAGAAGAGATAGGATAGAACAGATGTAATAGGAGAGATGCAATAGAGACGATGGGATGGAGGAGTAGCAACGACGAAACCATTTGACGCCGATATTTTCTGCAAGCGCGTAACTGTAATAGAGAGAATGATTCTGTCGTGGCTCTACAACGTCAGAATTGAATTGCAAGAACTATGCTTCAATTTAAGTATAATTATTCATCAACATTACTTTGACTTGACACTAAGTCCTTTAATCATTTATATTTTTCAAGCGAAGACAACGAATACTAACAGCACAATATATTTCTAAAAGTACAATGACACAAATATTTATAAGTTTGTGAGTAGACGAGAAAAGTTGTTCCTTAGAGAGTGCAATAGTAACATATTACGATTCAGGTGTCTGTGAAATTAAAGTTCTGGCACTAAATACGCCGGGGAGTGGCGCCGGTGCTTAAGGTAAATAGTGCATTCTCAAGTTAAAATTTAGTTGTTTATTTTCTTACGTGTCTTGAATAGTGACATAATTGAAACTAAGTTTTAATAAATATGAGCACGTGTTGTGTTTAATAACGGATTCGATTCCTGGAATGGTAAATTTCCTAAATGACTTTGCGTAGTTTATTCTAGTCTGGGTTTCTGGGATCGGCCCCAGAATGATTCTTGTATGTTAGGGTAATCAGGAGTTATGAATAATCTAAACTGGCAGGTAAAACCGCGGGGAACATCTGATTTCATATTATAACTACCATTTTTTGGAGTTTACTCCTTAAAAATTGATTTTCATATAAGAAATTTTAGAAGGAATATTTTACGCGTTTTTTCTTTTAACCTCCCTTACATTAGAGCATACAAAAAAATGAGAATGAGATTTTTAGCGAGACTAACGAACAGCAATTGATTTCTTTTTCGGCCGCATTTGGCCGCTGTCACCGCACCCATTACATTATTTTTATGTTTAAGCCGTAAATTCTAGTTGTGCGTCGGAGCTGATACACACAATTTTTTTATATTTGTACATATCTCATCAATACTTACATGTGTAGTTACATGACTCCCATTTGACTCCATAGAACGTAACAAAAATCCCACAGCCCTCATTACACTGTCACATTTTACGATGCATTTCGTGCCATATATGCGAGGAGGGATTCCACTCGCCCAGTGGCCTTCATCAAGATATACTTAAATACATTTTACTATCCCCACTACTAGGGGGCTATAAAAATTTTATATACTCTACAAAAGTGATATAAAACAAATTCTCAATTTATAGCTGTTGCAAAGTTTTACGTTATTTTGTTTCAACATTTTTAAAATATAAGGCCCACTTGCACGTGCCTGGGTTAGCTGAATTAACTTGGAGTTAACTGCTAACGCAGGGTTAAATAAGCCATTTATCTTGCGCTATCAAAAGTTAGGAGTAAATCCAGGGTTAAACTTCTAAATATTTAACCCACCGATGTGGAAAGGCTATTTAAGTCGTTAACACAGGGTTAGTGGAGTTGAATCTCAAGTGTCCAATTCTGCTATTTCATTATATTGGTGTTGATAGTGTCAAAAATTCGTATTCTACTAAATCCACAATATCTTCTCGATGCCGTCGCGGCAGAATAATAGTAGAAAAAAACTGGTATTACCATTAGCAGAAATATTAGCCGAAATAAATATTGAAAAGCTATCAATATTTTAAACATTTATTTAGGGAGTTTTCCCTTACAAATGTTTATATAAATAATAAATAACCCACTATACCCATTGTCTTAAATGAAAATAAGTTAATCATATACACAATACGTATTGACAGTTCTTTAAACATATTTAGCGGCCAATTTTGCGTTGTGTAATGTGACGCTAATTGTATTTAAGGATTTTAAATGCGTTCTGTGTTTCTTAAATAAATTTAAGCAACCTTAGGCAAGCGGCCCTTAAAAATATACATATCAGATTGTAAGCTAACACAAATTCAAAAAAATCAGATTTTCTGAATCAAGTGGCACTTAGATAAGTGGATAAAACCTACTCAAATATTGATAAAATCTGTGACTGGTTCACTGAATTCGCTTACACAAAGTCGTTTAACGACCTTCTTGGTGCTCGACGCCTCGACAAATGTTTGCCGATAGTAGGAAAATATTTGCCAAATAATATTAAGTAAATACAATCATCCCTCTAATTACATCGTTATATTGGTAATTCATGTTTGGGTTCCATTATTTAACTATACTCTGTATATTGTTACGAGCTACAGGACTCGAATTAAAAATGCCGTTGGAACTACTATAGAATTTATTAGAACTGTACAAACACGTATAAAACAAATACAAATAAAACTGGATGCAACCAGTTCACTCTGCACGATTCAATACAATTCGACCGCGCAAAGTCCGTCGTTTATATCGCTAATCGAGAGTACTAGAAAACGTCTTACTCGCTTCGTAGTCGTCGCTTGACGGCCTCCTCTACATTCGGGCATCGTCTTATACTAACTAGACAGTACAAAGAAATTGGCCGCACACACTGAGTTTCTAAGAAATATTAATTTGCACATCTGCGAACGTCCATAAAGTTGAAAACAATAACAATAGGGATTAGTTTGACGCCAATGATGGTTATAAAACAAGTAGAAAAACAATAGCATGTTACAAATTCAAAACACAAAGGATTCCGTAATCCGGGAGGACAATAAGCTGCGCTTACAATAGGCTGTTCAGTTTATCTTTGACGGCATGTAACAATATTATACACAGTAATTTTTTTTGAATTTTGCTATTAATTATTCTATCAGACCTTTTATAAATCGAATTCTGGCCGTTTGATTATTGGTTTAGTATACTAATACATCGACTTTTTTTTAAGGCGGGGGAAATGCATTTCGCACATACCGGGTCCTTTGCTAGGGATTAGACCGTTGTCGGTCATGGAGGCTTTCCACTGAGACAATCCAAACAATAATAAGCCGGCTTGTGTGGCGACTCGAACCCATGGATCCCTATGGGCTAATACCCCACTAAAACCACCCTCCTCCCATGTGCCCCGCGCTTATGAGTAGGAAAGGCATGAGATACAGAACGTAGTTACGCCCACACCGATCCTAGCGCACAAGTGCTTGAGAGTGCCCCGGGAGAGGCAAACGCACTTCGACAGCAGGGGTGAAGACTCCTCTGCTCCCTAAATGCTAGAGGGCCCCTGCAGCGGTATTTCAGTTCGCACTTCCATCTCTCTCCCTTCGTTCTGCCTAATACCCCGACTTACGCCTACTCGGAGCCATTCTACTTTGAAATCTTGTTGATACGACTTTTGTTTGAGCGTGACATAATTGAACGTATCAATTTTCGGGATCAAAGTATCCTATATGTTGACCAGGGATATAAGATACAACCACACAAAATTTCATTTAAATCGGTCCAGTCGTTTCGGAGACTAGCCGGAACAAACAGAGACATAAAATTAAAAAAAATCTAAATTAGTTCTATTTCACTTCTTACGTCCCCCTGACTCGGTTTTTAGCATTTTTTTCATTGCACAGGAAATTCGACCTCTATAGTTAAGTAATTTTTTCTTCTCTTTCTTTATTTTTATCACTGAATCACGTCAGGCCAAACGGATCTGGATGAAAATTGTCACAGAGATAGATTATAGGCTGTAATAGCGGCACATAGACAACATTAATGCAATTTATGTCTCTGGTAAAAGGTAGTCGAGTATAAATTGTTATATCCAAAACTGGTTTAGTTCACCCACAGTGTTTTCCAATTATTGAGTAAGCAAATTGCCACAATGAATTAATTGGTTATAGCTAGGACAAACAGCGTATACCTACTTGGTCTCGCCAGAGCCAAGGAGCCAGACAAAGCGATATCATCTTATTTAATTATTACATTGTCTGTATTGACAGTGTTACATAGTATTGACTTTGTATCAAGCAGTTAGTCTGTGAGTCTGCACAGTGGATTCTTATCTTATACGTCTCAAAGCTGATTGAGTTATTTTCGGAGCTGTACTCTTCAATGTATGTTTGAACGAATTTTTCATTAACCAGTTACAAAAAGGAGGAAGTTCACAATTTGATTGGTATGTTTTTTTTTTTTTTATGTATGTGTAGGGGTAGTCTGTACTATATACAATTCTTATCAGTGATCAAGTCAAGAATCTTGGCGTAATAATGGACGAGGAATTGTGTATGCAACCCCACATTACTGAATAAAGCCTCAAGATTTTTGCATCCTATGCATCGCTTAGGAGACTGAAAAAATTCCTTCCGACTGCCACTAGGATTTCGCTTGCTCAATCAATTCTACTACCCATCCTCGACTATGCAGATGCTTGCTATCTTAATCTCACCCAAGAGCGACTTATTAAGCTCGAGCGTCTTCAAAATGTTTGCATAAGGTTGATATTTGATTTAAAAAAAAAATGGCCACGAAGCTCGATTGGTTGTCTCTCTCACTTCACCGGAATGCTCATCTTCTCAACTTACTATATCGTATAATATTTATACCTTATCTTAAGGAATGTTTCAACTTCCTCCATACGTCACATACACTCAATTTGCTCTCCACTAATTCAAATTTCAAATTCAAAGTTTTTTATTCAAAATAAGTTCCACTGGAGAACACTTTTTGAAGGTCATATATATAAGTTAAAATTTAATTTTTCTTCCTATTCTGTGTACACCGCTTCGCAACGTGTTATTGCTGTTAAGGAGAAGA
Source organism: Dendrolimus houi (assembly GCA_039645545.1). NCBI lineage: Eukaryota > Metazoa > Arthropoda > Insecta > Lepidoptera > Lasiocampidae > Dendrolimus > Dendrolimus houi. The sequence continues at coordinate 454,548 of CM077131.1, forward strand.
AGCGGCAAGAAACTCCCCAGCAACACGTCTAGCTAAATATTGTTTTTTCTTTAAGTTTCTTATTCTATTTATATCTCAAGTTGTCTTTTTTAAATAAGTTTTATACAGAAGTATGTTACAGAATTACTTTTTGAAGAATTAATGGAGTTGTAGCAAACAGTACATACTTAATAAGACCAAGACACAATAAAAGGAAAGAAAGAAAGAAAAAAGAAAGAAAAGAAAGAAGAAGAGAAAGAAAATAATAATCTCCTATTAATGACACCTGCACACTCTTCAAGATTTTATCCCCACTCCTTCGCCATGCAGGCTGTCTTTCTTTGGAACTCTTTGCCCACTGACGTCAGAAAAGCTAAATCTTTTGCCATATTCAAAAATTCACTTAGGAATCATTATGTAAGTCTTACGCAATGATGTATGTGCTAGTTTACAATAGACTGTAATCTGCTGCCCGTGTATGTCTTTTTTCATGTGAGTCAGGTTGCCTGGAAGAGATCGCTTTTAGCGATAAGACGACCTTTTGTTTTACCAAGTAACTATTGTCTGGTGCATTTTTAGTAATTTTTGATTTGGTGAACAATAAAGTGTTGTCTATGTCTATATTATATATTATAAGTAGGTAAAGTTTGTGAGTTTGGATGTTCGGGGTAATCTCCGGTACTACTGATCCGATTTTGAAAATACTTCCACCAGTAGAAAGCTACATTATTTCCGAGTGACATAGGATATATATGATTGTGATTAATAAGTAAAAAAGTAAAAATTGTTTATACCCAGCGAAGTGGGCACGGGAACGCCTGTCAAATATGTTACAGCAATAACGTCCCACGCAAGAATTGCGCACATCCTCGTACGAGGCACTGCGAGTACTTTCTGCGTTTACGAATTTATTAAAGGTTACAAAGGTTTAAACCTTGATATGCGTGTGTCAGCTCAAGCCGACAAATAACACAATAATAATCTGAAATATTATAATCAAAGTTTATTACACTAGAATTATTACAATTACAATATTAAATACAGCACAATAATACACAGAAATATTAGAGCAACTCCAAGAGTTGCGTCCACGTTTGTTAGGTGTTGAGCATCAATTTGCCCTCAAAGAATACTGCGATTATCGAACAGTGATTATCGACCACAATATACTATGTGCCTCTTGTCCAACAGAGCTTTCGCTCTGTTCAACCGATGAACGTAGAATGTCGGTTTAAGACTGTCACTGTAGATTGCTGGTTGTAGACTGTCCCACTGAGGTCTAATAATTAAAAAAACAAACCACCAATAATTAAAAAAACCAATGTTTTTTTTAAATTAAATTCTAAATAAAATTATGATTTAAAAAAAATATGAAACTTAAGTTAAGATTCTTCGACTTTATGTTGGGTAACATTGTCATAAAGCTGTTTTGAGTCCATTAACTTGATCATACTTCTGCCAGGATCAAATCTGCTACATCCTGCTTCCAACTGTCGTAGCCCCCCCCTCTTTTCCATAAACTATTGCAGCAACATTCTTATTATTAAATCAATTTCGATCTTGATTTTTAATCCTATTAATATCGGAAAATATTCTTTCTACTTTGGCATTTGACAAAGGTAGTGTTGCGGACAGAGAGTATCCCCCTGACCCGCCCGCCGGAGCACACCTACTCTCCGCGCCCCGCATACCGCCGACGCCCATTGCTGGCGCAATTAGCAACTAGGCGTCGGACGGGATGCGGGATATAGGGCCGGCCTTGAGGCAAAAAAAATCACTCTTGCTCATTCATTTCGTAATTCTTCACATTTACAATTCTCAACGACGACTCTATTGCATAATTTGTACTTATTCTATGTATATTTAATTTTATGTAAAAAGTTCAATAATAATAATCATACAGTTCATTACATCGAGTTTTAATTTCCAAACAAGAAGCAACTGCCATCAATAGGTATTATCTTCATTTGCTTTACAAATTGGGACAAATTGCCATACTTTGGTTTGCTATTCGCATCACAGATTTGGCTGACTTCACTCCAAAATTTTTCCACCATAAAAGTTTCAGACGTCGAACTAGAAGTTGACAATAAATTAGACACGGTAACATCATATTAAATTATATTATTCTATAACTATACATACAAAATAACAATCTATAAGTAATTAAAAGACTCTGGGAGCGTGCCCAAAATGCTGGCTGCATTTCCACGTTGGATGGCAACGCTTATGCGTTGTCCTAGGTGCAAGCCAGCCTTTTGGTCACGCGAGACCTCAATTAGACGCGTTGAGAAGAAGAATTAGTTTTCTGTTGCAACTAAGTTAGGAAACCTTTGGAGTATTCTTATCAGAAAATTAAATAGTTACATCATTCGATGAAAGGGGGAATACCCCGCATTTATCCGATATGCCAAAAAAGTACTAGAATAACTGGAAAGCGTGAATTCCACTAAAATATACCAAATAATTTTTACATACTAAATTCTCTTGCTAGTACCTCAAAATTACCAAAAAAGTAGAAGTCTACTAAATCTGGTCACGCTGAATGCCGGTCGAACCTTCCGCTTTTATACTCGTGAACAAACAACTGACGTATCCTTTTATAAATTTTAGCGGTTACGGATTCAAATTTCCATTTGGATTAATAACAAAGGTGAAAATAATGTAATTAAGCTTGAGTATCAGATGTTTGTTTAAACACTTACTTTGTTATTGTTCCATGTTTTTATACAAGACATTAAAATTTAAGAAGGTTTAAACAATATATGTACCAAACATTCGATTAACCTAACACGTGCGTGCATGGGTGGGTGCATGTGTATTTTACAATAACGCCCAGCGAAGTTGTTTTATTTTTATTCCATGAGTTCAGCAAACAGGCAGACGGCCCACACCATGGAAAGCGGTTCCTCTCGCCTATGGACTAGCAACACCAAAGGCGTTACAAATGCCCTGCTACTCTCTTAAGGGACAAAAAGTGGGCACGTATCAGCTAGTGTTGAATATATCTACAAGATAATACCCGTTGATTTGTTTTTTGTATTTAAACATACTTGTGTAAACCATATCTGAGCAGAGGAGTCTTCACCCCTGTTGACGAAGTGAGTTTGCCTCTCCCGGGGCATTCTCAAGCACTTGTGCGCTAGGATCGGTGTGGGCGTAACTACGTTCTGTATCTCACGCCTTTCCTGCCATAAGCGCGGGGCACATGGGAGGAGGGTGGTTTTAGTGGGGTATTGATTAGTCGAGTCTCCACACAAGCCGGTTGATTATTGTTTGGATTGCCTCAGTGGAAAGCCTCCATGATCAACAACGGTCTAATCCCTAGCAAAGGATCCGGTATGTGCGAAATGCATTAACCCACCTTAAAAAAAAAAACCATACCTAAAAATATGTGTTACAAGATGTCCACCACAGTAGTCATGAGAACCATAGTGTATATTAATATGACATAGACAATCGTCATAGATAATACTTTTAGTCGATTTATCAGATGATTCGATTTATAATTAAATTACCATTTTCTACCGGTTAGTTAATTTTATAAGTCCACTAAATTATCATCTAGATAATTTAGTGCATCAGTAACTAATTATTATAATTGTTTTTATGATCCTGGCAACACTATGATGTAACTTTATTTTTAGCAATGATGCAATATTATTGTTTTGTAGCAATTTTAGTAAAAGGCGTAGTGGCGTGTAGACGGTGTTCATTGCTTACTGTGCTGTGTGAATATTCACATCAAAGGCTGAACAATAAAGGGGAAGCTCTGTCCAAATAGTTAATATTTGGTATATTTGGTACTTTCTTACCCAAATCTCCCCTTGTATTTTACATATGTTAAAGTCCTAAATTGACTCAGTTTGTTTGTGAAGTATTTATATAATGCGATGATAATATTCGTTAAAAGGTGAATAAAAAAACCACTTTTGTATTTGGGGGTACTTTTCAGAAATCAACTCGAACACGTCGAAATACCCTTTTTAATGCGAGTGGCGACATAATGGGCATCGAAGCCGGGACTTCGCGCTTATAATGGAGCATAAGTGCCACTCGACATATGATGAACGTGGGTTTTTAATTCTCTGGATTACTGAAGTGCCTTTAGCTTATGTCATTTTGTATATTGAGGGTACACCCACCAATGTAGACGTGCTTCGAGTCTTCGAGACCTGGCTATTATCAGTCACAGATAACAAAAACAAAATAATTGGAAGAAAATAATAAAATATTCGGTTTATGAATTCATATATTGAAGAGTGCACTTTTATGAAAGATTTTTTCTTTTATGCTTGCTTGTGGGCAAACTGGCAAACGGGTCCACTTGATGGTAAGTGGTTACCGTCGCCCATGGATATCTGCAACAATAAGGGAACCGATGCGTTGCCTACGTCGTTGAGACATAAATCTGTGAGTTATAAGCCGCGCGCAGAAGGTTTGCCGATAACTACTTAATATCATTGTATTGTATTACTTACTATTATTGTATATATATAATAATGAATTTATTGCAACAACTATTTATGTAACGTTTTTTGTCAATCCTACTGACCATCGACGCGTGACATCATGAGGCTATAGGCAAACCTTCTGCGCACGGGTAGTAAATTGATTTTTTTTCAGTTCTATCATGTAAGGGGACATTAATGAATTACGTAAGGTTTTGACGATTTTTGACCCCCCCCGTACCCATCTAAGGATACATAAAATGTCTCGAACTCCCCCTCCCTCTTCTTACGTAAGATTCAATGACGTTTTTACGAATAATGAAAAGTTGTTAGAAAGGATTAGTTACACTAAAACTCATAGTTTAGTGTAACTAATCCTTACTAACGTAACGATGATGATAACGTAAATCAAAGATTATTGTAATAAAAATAAGTAAAATATGACTTAAATCGAAGTGCACATTATAGAACGAAGAAAGCCATTTGGCATCCGAAATAGTACTACATTTCTAATATTAAATTTCGACTTCTTAAATGTTAGATAAGAAAATTTTAACTTAAATTTTACCCCTCAGATGATAGATCTTCATGTATAGATTTTTCTAACTGCCCCCCCGCTCTCAGGACCTTTACGTAATTATTGAATGGCCTCAAGGATACTGAGGAACGACTCTGACTTAACTCCGTAACATACTCTGCCCTCCTTACAGCAAACACACCTGATTGCAAATGGCGGTTTTGAGAAAAACGCAGTAATCATATCTTTAGATATCTAAACAACAAAACCGTGTTATACAACTTTTTAGTGTATAAAGAACATTAAAAACATACGGTTTATGTATGTTTTAGTCAAACATTGAAGCTTTGGCGCAGGTTTGACTAGTCAAACCTCAGGTCTGACATAAAGTCTTAGTCAGAGTCCAAATAAATGACATTTAAACCTTTGACTAACGAATTTTTGTGTAACCTAGGAGAGACTAGTTTATACAGTCATTAAACATGTAACAAGTGCAGTACGAATCGACGTTTGACCGAGTCTGCCTTAGTCGCTTCTAGGATCGACTAGGCAAAGCCCGAAACAGATTATTTTACGTTCAACGTTTGACTAAAAAGTTAAGTACTTCTAGGTTTGACTAAAATACTTTAGTCGAAAGGCCTTGATCAAGCCTAGGATAAACCAGCCATTCCGGGAAGAGACTGCATATAGACCTTTCACTATAACATGCATAGATTAGTGTCTTGGGATACCATTTGTGCCAAAAATTAAAACGCCAAGAATGTCGATAATTGCAAGTGCAATTAGTAGGGCAGAGTTGGCGCCACTAAACGTATTTTGTACTTTGGCTCTTTTTCCTCTTCCCAAGTCCAACCTTCCCTATTTGACCCCCCATTCCAATCCTCCATCCCACTAGTCTATTCCAGTCTTCAATCTCTTCCCCTCTATACAATTTCTCCTTTCTGGTCCATCTATCTCAACCCTTTATTTCTTGTTAACGCGGGGAGATTGTCGTTTCCCCCGGCAAAGGAAGAGGCCTCGTGAGGGGGGCTCACGCCTGCCAGGGCTGCGGAGAGGCTAGGTCATATACCCGTAGCTCTGGCATAAGGCGCAGGATGGAACACCCAGGGGTTTTAGTGGGTATCCCTAACCGGGAAGTGGCAATAGCGTAGCACCAGTTCTAACTGGACATGCTAGTGCCACCCCCGATCTGGCGAATCCCACATTAGGTCGCGAATTATCCCCCCAAGGTTCTGCCCTTGTCGCGGCTTAGCCCTCAATCGGATTTCCCCTGGCTAAAAAAAAAGGGGAGATTGTCTTTGGACATATCCTCGAGCTTCCGGGAGAAGGAAGAAGAAAGAAAGAAAGTAATATTTATTGGCGAGAATTAATGCACATCAAAGTAAAAAAATATTGCATGAGTTCAGCAGACAGGCAGACGATCCACTTGATGGAAAGCGGTTACCATCGCCTATAGACTTTTGCAACACCAAAGGTGCTAGAAATGCGCTTCTGCTCTCTTAAGGGAGACTGGAACCTGGCCACTAATGCCGGAACACAACTCAAGGTTGTTATGGTGGCACACTCTAAACCAGGGGTGGTAGCCATCCAGTCGGGCAAACACTCTACCACATGGCTGTGGGTCGTTTTGTCCCCTCTTACGACAGGCCGCCGGGCCGCAGGAAATTGTATTCTTTCTCTGTTCCTGCACCCATAGAAAAACTTACAGGTTTCACACGTAAAACATAAAGACATAAGGATTTTATAAAACCCAAAATATTTTGAAAGAAAAATGTACAAAACATTCATGGCAACGAGGCCGACAACTCAGCATTATGCTGTGTCAAGAAGAGCTGACGCAGCGCTTATTTTCAGTTTCAGCCTCCACTAAATTATAAGTGACCCAAACATGTAAGTTTTCATTAACATTCGTGAAGTGAATTTAAATCAATGGCAACTTAAATACTAATATCAAAAACAAAACAAAATGTCTATAAATACATGTGAGAAATCTCGAAGGCTCTTATTAAAAGCACAGATCTATGTCGAGGGATATGTGGGACTCTCAGCGGCTGTTTCTCCACGCTCATTCGCCGAGGCAGAAGTAGTCGCGAGAAACCGATCGCCATTACCTTATGTCTATACCTATATATATCTTTAAGGCACACACTGCACATGCACTTCCTCACAACACCAGCATATAACAGATACTCTACATTAGTATAAGTTTAGTATTAAAATTAGAATAAATTAAAATTATAAGTTATTCTTAATGTACACTACAACATTAAAATCACTAAATTAATGTCACACATCTAGTGGAACACTTACAAGCCAATAGACGGCGCTGTACAATAATATATGTCACAAACGTGTCCCGAAACATACAAAGAATATATACAAATTTTCAACAGTAACAGATGGGCCTAGGCCTGCGAGGAACAACACTAGCCTCGCTGGAAGATCTTCCTTTAAGACGGAGGAGCATTCCATCTCGCTCCTCCACCTAGTCGAGTCACTCCTAAACACACAATAACAAAAATAAACAATAAGCATAGAAATTAAGTTGTGAAAAAGGGTACGGAACTGGAGTCCGTAGAGTAGTTAAGAAAAAAACCGATCGCCTAAACTTAAACCTGCGTCCCTGGACCCGCGCTTTTACGGAGCACCACTGGATCTAGAACAGAGTTACTGCACCATGACGCTCATACGCTCGGCTAATTTTGGGACAACCCGGTGGCAGGGTAGCTCACTTCGACAAACAGGGTCCTTGCGATGGAATCACGGGAGGAGAGTATTCGCGTGTTCTCCTCTCTCAATATCTCTGCGGCCTTCTTCTGCGACATATCCTAAATGCTGTAACACGTTTACTACGACTCTGGTGTTGCAAACATTTGTAGGCGACACTTTTCACAGCCTGCTTGCTAGATTCGCAACAAAGTAAAAAAGACAAGCGTGATTTAGGAACGATGATTTCTTCAATAAAACTCCATAGTACCCAGATGCGTCTATTCGGTGCACCAATGGGAGCGGGCACATCTGTCATGAGCCTACCAAATTATTTGGGGTGCAATATATTGCATTAACAATAGCAACTGATCCCTTCACGTTTTATTGCGAATATGGTGTATTGTGTTAAGAGAGAAGAGATGCGCAACTTTACGGCAGTTCTTTAATTGGAGTGTTTGTACAAAGTTAGATTTGTTTGAAGTGTTTTTTGAGCTTGAGTTTGGCCGAATTCATTTACCTGCAGCATCCAAAAAAATACTTTTAATTGAATATATCTTTAATATAAAAAAAATACTCACTATTACTAGGCAATAATTAAAGCTTTTTCTAAATTATTTTATACAAAAACAAAAATTTTCAGAATTTTTCATCCTGTAGTACAAAGATTAGAAAAGTGGGAGACTCTCTTTATTTTCGAACAGACGTCTGACCACCTTCATTAAATTTAACCTAAACCATAATAAATAAGGTATAATGTATAAAATTGTGTAATTAGATTACGGAATCTTAAGAATAAATAATTAACTAATAGGCCAATTTTTCAATCAATAGATAAAAGTTATCAGTCGAATAGATTATAAAATGATACAAATGAATGATACAAAAATGATAGCTGTAATAGAGATGTGGACACATAACAATACATTTTACTATTCAAATTATTCATAACTTTATACAGTCACGGAATGAAAATGTTCGTCACCTTGAAGTCGACTTTTGCTTGCACGAGTACAAGAAAGAATTCTTCCATTTTATTAAATGTTGCGTTTACAAAATATAGGAAGGTGAAAAAAGAAAACTGCAATGTTGGCAATGACAGACGCTGAGATTAACAATAAGACACAAAGAGGATATAATCACTACGCTTAACAGATATTAAAACCAATAAAAGGATTTTACATGTTTAAACAATCTTCTTAAACAAGATAGAAAATGAAATAAATTTTATCGAAGTAATTTTAAACTTTATTATCAAATGGATAAACATAATTTTCTGTGGAACAGTCTGTTCTATGACAGGTGAGACGTGCTCGCGGAACGTTAAATGAATCAATTTGAAAACTGCTGAACATTTGCATACCACGGCTGTACATTCGTACAAAATCTATGAGGTTTCCACTTTGTGTAAGATGATAAGTATCTCAATCATTTGAGTATCCAGTGTCCACTACGACTTTTTTATTGCGAAACTGGTAGACAGGCAGACCAGCTGATGGAAAGTGGTTACCATTGCCTAGAGAAAGACGTTTGCAACACCAGGGACGACGTCAACGCATTGCCATTCCTTAATGGGATTAGGATAAAGAGGAAGGGGGGTAGGGTGATGAGAAACGAAGAATGAGACAGACAAGATTGTCGCACGAAACAGTATTAGCACAAGGCAAACCGTTTGACGCTGATAATCTGTGAGAGCGTGGTACGACTATCACACCGATCAAGTCGGCCCTAAGCTGTCTTGAAGATATTGCTTCCAGGATGGCTCTACCACGTAAATAGTATTTATTTATTTTGTTTGGTAATTTGTATACTTAAATCTATCTATCTATCATTTCAGAGCTATGCTCTTGTCGGTGGAGTCTGCTCCAGTCTTCTCTATTATGGGCCAGTTGTTCTGTTTCTGTGTGCGACACGACACCCACTTTTTCTTTTATTTGATCCATGAATGCTCGCCTTGGTCTTCCCTCCCCTCTCCTTGCTTTCACTTTGCCTTCGATTGACGTATTCTTAAATATAAAACATATATCAATCTGGTTCAATAAAAAATTATTTATATAAAAAAGAATTAATTACAAAAACAATATGGAATTATACGAAGATTACATTTATGTCTTTTTAAATTAGGTCAATATTGAATAAAAATGTCACCACAGTAATTACTAACAAAAGGGAGAGAAAAAAAGGAGAGTATAAAAATTTGGGTTTTAAATTGATATAAATTACCCATGGAAGGATCTACATTAGTAAATAGTGCATTGTATTGCTGACAATACAAAAAAAAACAATAACAGCCCGTAAATGTCCCACTGCTGGACTCGGGCCTCCCATTATAGGGAGGAATGTATACCCGCCACGTTTGTCCCAGGCGGCTTGGCAGGTTTGACCCATCGGTTATCTCGATGTGCAGGTTGCATCACGATGTTTCCTTCACCGTTGTTAGCACATGGTAATTGTAACAATGTGTGTTGTGGTAATTGCTGACAAGCGCGGTATAAAAATGTGTTTTTTGTATAGTTAGTTTTTATAAGGGGTACTGAGAATAGGGATTTATCACGTGAGCTCAAACCGGGGACACTTCAGGAGTAAATTATTGATGACAAATGGAGAATCAACGCATTTATTCAATATGATGATGATATTCAATCTCTCTCTCTCTCTCTTTTCTTTCACTATATCCCAATTATTTGGGGTCGGCACAATATGTTTTTTCTTTCCACACTCCTCTATTCTGACATACATCTTGTGTCATGCCACATATCATCAATCATCCTTCACACAACCCAACCATCTTTTTTCTGGTCTACCTTTACATTTGTACCCATTCATCTTGTATTTTAACATTATTTTTGTCACGTGACTTTCATCCCTCCTCATTATATGGCAACTTAATCGTCTTCTTCTCAATTTTTCAGTCACGGGTGCAACTTTCAAAGATGTACTCATTTCTCACCTTATGCATTATTGTAACACCACACATCCATCTCAACATTCTCATCTCAGCTGAGTGGAGACGTTTGTGGTTTATCACTTTAGTGGCCCAATATTCCGACCCGTATAGCATGATGATATTCAATATGATGATGATATTCAATATTATGATGATATTCAATGTAATGATGATATTCAGTGATGATGATAGTCAATGTGATGACGGTATTTAATATGATGATGATATTCAATATGATGATGATGATATTCAATATAATGATAATATTCAATGTGAATATGATATTCAATGTGATGTTGATATTCAATGTGATCATGATATGCAATATGATGATGATATTCAATATGATGATGATATTCAATATGATGATGATATTCAATATGATGACGATATTCAATATGATGATGATATTCAATATGATGATGATAGTGAATATAATGATGATATTCAATATGATGATGATATTTAATATGATGATGATATTCCGATTGATAAAAGAATATTCTTGACTCCGTTATTATTTTATCCAGTAAAATAGCTAGAATCACCAGGAAAATCTTTTATTGATAAAAGTGGGTAAACGCACCGATGGCGACACCTGGCGTCGACACAAAGGGCGTCACATTACAAAGTAGATTTCACGAAAGGGGGTAAAAGTCGTGTTCTTAAGGATCCGGTTAAAGTAAGTTTCTGTTAGGTTTTTCATCTCCCCGGAGCCTTTGATCTGTTTGACGGGTTGGATTAAGTTTTGCGAAAGTTTTCAGATCCTTTACTGCGTTCGAAATAATCTCGATTTAAAAATAATCGAAAATCGTTGAGATATCTTTTTAAAACGAGGTCAGGTAAAAAGCATATCAAATAAACGTGCACATGTGAAGAGGTTAATGAAAGTAGATGAAGCGAAAGTTGTTTGTCAGAATCGTCGCAAGTGGAGATATATAGTCTCTGCCTACCCCCATCGGAAACAGGCGTGTTAATATGTAATATATTATAATAGTATGTATGTATGTAAAAAAAATTGCTACGAAAGTAGTACAAAATTTAAAAAAGCTAACGCACTTGAGGCTCTATCTTGCGTTTCCAATATCATAAGTTCGAATCCTGGCCGAAAAATATACACAACCTAAGTAGTCATCTGAAAGATTCAAATTACATCGCGAAGCTGCTTAACTAGAAGCGATTATTCAATCCTTTACTTTGTTTTTTTTATTCATTAAAATTAAATTAAATGGTCTAAAGATGAGTAAATCAATAATACTTTAATTAAAAAAACATGACTTTTTAATGCATGGGTTCAGCAGACAGGCGGATGGAAAGCGGTTACCATCGCCTATGGACATTTGTAATACCAAAGGTGATACCAATGTGCTGCCGCTCTCTAAAGGGGAGCTGGTTGTTATGGCGGCATACTCTAGACCAGAGTTGGTAGCCATCCAGGCGGGTAATTGCCTTTCCACCTGGCTGTGGGTTATTTTGTCGCTTCTTACGACAGGCCGCCCCAACGTAAGAATTTGTATTCTTTGTCCATCCCTGCACGAATAAAAAATAACTAACTTACATAAATTAAATTACTTAAATATTCTGATATTTTCACTTAAGAATTAAGAGTATACAATATTGTACAAAAACAATGACAAAGATTTTAAAATTGTGGACTGAAAAGAAAATTAATAAGCACCCCCCTGACCCGTTCTCCGGAGCACAGCTTCTTTCCACGCCCCGCGTACCTTCGACGCCCATAGCTCGCACAGTTAGCAGCTAGCCGTCGGACGGAACGGGGGATAAAAGAAGCGGCCTTGGAGGCCGAAAGTTGTTCACATTGCTCACATACATAGGGTGTCCTATTATTACGCACTATTTTATTCTCTGCCATTCATCATTCTCTCTATATATAGTTTTAATTTAATTGTAAATAACGCTAATAATAAGTCATATAGTCCACATCGAGTTTTATTTCAAAGAAGCAACTGCCACAAACGACTATAATTTTCCATTGAGACTGGCTTTCGAACTCTATGTGGCAACACTGGCGGCGCGCTGTTTTGCGGTTTGCTGGCCAAATTTAGATTTTATACTCTCGGCTTAGTGAAAAACAAATTGATTATTTTATTTTATTTCATCCAGTGGCTTGTTACGCTGCGGCTTTGCGTCCAGAAGTGAAATTCGTATTCATGTCGCAATGTCACTTCGTCCTCTTGTTTTTATATATTATATTTTAATTAGAATGGCTTCATTCGCTTTTATATTCTGTTTCCAGCTCGTTCTGTGACAAATTAAACGTCATTCAAGAGTATAAGTTGACATGGATACACGTCATGTCAACTTATTTTTAAAAATATCTTATTAATATAATGAAGAAAATTTAAGTCTATTTATGTGCGTTTTCATGTAATACTAAAATCAGAATACAATCTACGAATTGAATGTAATCTGAAAGCTTAACTTGGAAGCTGTGTTCTACTTTTAGTTCTAATAGATTACAGGAAAATGAACAGGTGTATATAGGTAAATTTTCTTCTTCATATAAGTGAGACAATGGTATTATCAAAGATAATTTTAAAAGTACTTTCAATTAATTTAAAAATGTTTAGGTAATCATACATTTTTTTAATCAGAAACATAAATTGGTATTCATAAAAATTCGCATTGTGTTACAATTTTTTTTATTTCCAAACTTATAAAAAATATCAATATCTCTAAATTATAATTTAAAATAAAGCATAAAAGAAAGTTATAAATACAATTATAATTTTTGGTTACAAAATCTCAAACACAGTTCAGTAACTATGCTTGCAATTTTTCAGTATGAGTTTTTGGTTAATGAGAAACTTCCAGAGACAGACAAACCTTATAGATAATTCTTTATATATTTTTATATATAATTCTTCTGTTCGCGTGTATGTCACTAAACTCCTCCTAAACGGTTGGACCGATTTTAATGAAATTTTTTGTGTGTTCAAGTGGATTCGAGAATGGTTTAGATTCACTAGAATCGGGTTCCAGAATTTTGACAATTTTTCAAGTGATAAGTTCTTATGGGAGGGTAAACCGCTTTGTTACGTAACCCATTACGGCGCCAGTCTCTCTGGCTTCCCTTTCTCTCACGCATACGGCAGCGGTAGGCAGGCTCCTCCTCTCTCACTCTAACCCACAGCGCTAACCGTATTTCGGTAACTAGATTAAACAATGATACTAATAATGTACATACACAAAATTCTAATGTACATATTCAAGAATTGTAACTAAGAATAAAATATATTTTATAATCAATATAAGATTTTATTAATAAATAAACTTTCCTTATATTGTCATATGTATAATAATAATAATAATAATAATAAAGCCCGTTTATTTTTTCCAATCTACAATTGTTATTGCATGCTTCTTCTAAAATAGTATGTTACAAATATAACGTGTAGTGATAAGTTTTAAATATGTCTATATATAATATAATAATATAATAATAATATAATAATATAATATAATATATATATATATATATATATAAAGTTTTCTTTTTTCTTTTACTCGCTATCGTTACTTTCTTCAGTAGCATTGATCGGAACACCTTCTCGGGTAAAGGCCTCCTCCAGCTTCTTCCAGACCTCTCTATCCATAGCTTTCTTTCTCCATTCATTTCCTGCTATACTTTTTATATCTTCTATCCATCTCTTTCTAAGGCGCCCTCTTTTCCTTTTTCCACTTGGTCCTTTCCATATAGTTATAATAATAATAATAATAATCGGCAGACAAACACACATATTGTATATCCCCAAATTAAGCAAGTTACGCTTGTGTTATGGGTAATATACAACGTACTACTCTGGGGCCGATCCCAGACACCCAGACCATAGTAAATAACGAAGAAAATACGTTTCCAAAATTTACTATACCAGGAATCGAACCCGGAACCTCTGCGTTACAGTGAGGTAGGCCGGCAACGGCTTAGCCCGCTCAACCACAGAGGCCGTCTCTAGTGTCCATCTTTTGTCTGTGTATCTTGCTATATGTCCTGCCCACTGCCACTTCTGTTTTATAAGAAGGCATATTATTAAGGGCATATTGTAAGGCATCTATAACTTTCGTTTTTCGTCTTATTTTTTCGCTTTTTACTTTTTGTATTCTTCTTAATTTCAGTACGCTTCTCTCCATTGCTTTCTGGCACACTACTAGCTTAGTTTTTATTCTAGTGTTGTATGTCCACGTTTGGCATCCATATGTAAGAGTAGGCAAGATACAGGTGTCCAAGACAGTCTTCTTTAGGTGAAGAGGAAATTTCCATTATAAGATTTCCTTCAGGGACCAAAATTTTATCCAGCTCATGTTAATACGCCGTTCTACCCCTAGTTCTTCACTTTTGTCTTCGAATGACAGTTGTTTCCCTAGGTATATATAATTGTTCACATATTCAAACGGCTTCCCGTTTAGGTTTATAGCATTTATGTGGCTGTTTGTTAGTATTTTAGTTTTATTCTCGTTCATTTTGAGGCCCACTTTTTCACTTTCTTCATTTAAAGTGCTTATCATTTTTTCTAGTACTTTACTTGTTTCAGCGAATAAGACAATATCGTCCGCGAATCTTAGGTATGTAAGTTGATCTTGATTAACTCTAATCCCTTCTGACTGCCAGTTAAGATTGTCAAAAGTGTGTTGTAGTACCATTATGAACAGCTTGGGTAAAAGGGGGTCTCCTTGTCCCACTCCTCTACGAATTGGTATATCGGGACCTCGTGTCTCTAGTTTGACTTGGCTTACGCTACCCTCGTAGATGTTTTTGAGTACATATAACTTTCGTTTATGTGGCATTTATTCAGCACTTCCCAAATAGCTAAGTGAGAGATAGTGTCAAACGCTTTGGCGTAATCTATGAAAGCAATGTATAGTGGCCTGTTAAACTCCTTGTATTTCTCCATTACCTGTTGCAGTACTTGTCATATGTATACTAATATACATAAAATTTAAGTAATAACCTAAACTTTTTTCAAGTTAAACAATTTCGATATTAAATAGTCAAACTTAGATTAGTTTAAGTTATCTCTTCTGTCGGGCGTTCCGAGACGCACACCGTCGTTTTTTGTTTTTATTTTACTGGGTTACTCGGTGGTTTAAATAAACTATTGGGCCAGTTAGGTGGCGCTGCAATCGGGACCTGGATAATTACTTTTTAGAGTAGGACAACGTCTGCCGGGCTTACTAGTATTTTATATTTCTTTTAAATTGAACTACTTAATATAACATCATTATTCAAACCCATGAATTATTTTAACACGTTTGAGTATATCTGAGACCAGGGAACCATAAACACAGGGGTAGTGCGCCATACATCACTTTCACAAGCAACACGTTCATCCCCTAAGTCCTCACCCCCAAACGTATCTATCACTAGCCCCCTCACGCGTCGTCACCTTTAAATAACTGCACATTCGTACAATGCTCGGACATTTATTATTCGGGATCTGTGGCGATAATCGGTGCATTTACCCTATAAGAGGCCGTACTGATTTAGAAGTGAAATCGTTCTTCGATTTTGAATCTAATCATTATGTATGTAAAATGCATTTTTCAATGTACTTCATTTCGAAAATGTTGTAATTTATAGATCATCTGTTTCTTTTTAAGTCTCTATTTTAATGGTGTTCGCATTTAGTAGCATAAGTGAAAATTTTGATAAGACCGGTCAAGTGCGTGTCTGGTTTCGCATATTAAAGGGTTCCGGTTAAGGGACCATAATAAGCATACATCAGCCGGATCCAATCGCTAGCAGTAAGATTATCCTAGGTGTAACAGGGATATAAGGTTTATTTTTTTTAACGTATATAGTATTTTTATGTTTTACTTCACACCGACTTCTAGATGTTGTAGAAAGAAGTCGGTAAATTTTTTTTTTTTAATTTAACAGTGAAATCGGTTTTGTTTTAGTTATAAAAATATTTTTTACATTTTAGTTGCGCAAATACTTGAATAGTTTTAGAAATAATATATTAAGCACCTGTAGAAATTGCATAACTGGCATGCTTATACAAAAATGATATCTCTCTCCTCGGTGTATATGCTCTTCAACAAAGGTTGCTCTCAAATTCCTTGTAATCCACAAATCAGATCCTGACTTGGTGACTATGGGACTACCTGAGTAGTATGTTCTTTTGACTAAAAGAGGAAATTGAAAATTCGGACTACAATTGATGGAGATGTCACGTAATATAGATACAAAAAAATAAGCGCCTGTAGAAAATTTAATAGCTACAAGCGTATGCAAGCTTTTTTAAAGAATTTAGGTGCATGTCGTTTTTAATAAGGGTTATTCTCGATTTCCCTGGAATCCACTCATCAGATCCTGACTTGGTGACCATGGAACCAATTCGGGACTATAAAGAAAATTGAAAATCGGTCTACAATTAACGGAGAAATCGAGTACAAAACATAATATACAAGAAAACATACAGACGAATTAAGAACCTCCCCCTTTTGGAAGGTGGTGAAAAATGAACCTTTTGAGTGTTAATATCCAGTAATCTAGTGATTCATATTTAGATTTTTGCAAAAAGTTTCGCCTCTTGCCACTTAAAGACCGACGAGATATTGCTGATTTTTTACTTCTTCTAAAAATTATCTCCTCCGACATTAATTGTCCAGGTCTTCTAAGTAAGGTCCACTTGAATATTCCAGCGAAGTCTATACGATTTAATCAACCCATAAATGTACCTTTGAGTTTTACCAATTACAGACAAAACTCATTTCTAGTGCGAGTAGATAATTATTTAAATAATATAAGTAAATACGATGACATCGACCCATTTGTAATCAGTATTTCAGGAGCCAAGCGGTCTCTAAGCCTTACATTTTTCAATAGGGACTAAGCATCTCGGTGCCTTTTTTACGTCTGCATGTTACTTTTAACCAATAGCTTATTCGTGAAAACCTATCATTGGCTTTCTTTTGTTAATTATAGCTATCTAATGTATTTAGCTGTAGGTTTCCATAAATATATAAATTAAATTTTAAACAACTTTTGTAAATACGTTCTCTTTGACCCGTGTGAAAGGAGATCTGATTTGCGATACTGCAAGTGGCCCAGCGCGTTACGATCCGCTCTTTGTCGAACTCATGCGGGCTCCTTAAGGCGACGCCGACGCGGGAGCGCTTCAAAGAGAAATCTCTCTATTAATACCTACTTAGCAAAAATTATTTTTCAAGCTTTTCTGTTAGTGATATTTAGTTTTAAGAAAATATTTCTGAATAGGTTTATCGACGTAAAATAAGTATTCATTTTTAAGAGTCATTTAAGTTACTCAAGTTGTTGGGTAGTTTATTGTTGCTTCTTCTCCTTATAACACTTTGCGAAGCGGTTTACGTAGAGGAAAGAGGAGACTTACCTAAAATATCTATAATATTGTTACGAGTTACGGGGCTCGAATTAAAATGCCGTTGGAATTACTATAGAATTTATTAGAACTATACAAGCACGTATAACACAGGTACAAATATAACTGAATGTAACTAGTACAACGTAATGCACGATTCAATAACACGCGCAAAGTCCGTCACTATATAGATGATCGAATGTACACACGTCTTGCCACGCTTGCGGTTATCGCTTGACTGCCGATCTCTCCACTGGGCCATTGCTTTATAATGCACCGATGCAATATCTCTACCTGGTAAGCGTCGATGCAATTTCCCAGAAAACGTAATCCGCACACCTGCGTAATTATGCCTGCAAATGGCCATAAATGAGTACAATACAATAGGCTGTTTTCTAATTACAAATTTAAACACAAAGTAAACAAAAGAAGATAGTCATAAAACAGTTTCAATGTTATTAGCTCAAACGCCCGGCGGGTAATAAAGTGTGTGTTTTATGGTAGGCAGGTGTGCATCCACTTTTGTCGGCGTGTAACAATATTATAGAACTTTAGACATGCTGTGTCTGTACATTTGTATACTGTAATACAACTATATAAAAGATGGAGAACATGATGCAATTTTTTTAGATTTCTTGTCTGTTTGTTTGGGATTCACGTACAAACTACTCAGCTGATTTCGATGCGGTTTTCACTGATCGAAAGCAAATTCTTAGACTTAAAATCTGCAATACTTTTTATTTCGGGAACCCTGCGGGAATTTTCCCGGGAGCGGTTTATAGTTGTTCGGGTGCATAAAAATAAGGTTATTCCGACACAGTTTTCATTAAAACGACAGCTTACATTATGTTTTAAATGCTGTGTACTTTATGTCACGGGAATCCCGCGGGAATTTCAAGTCAAATGTTGACGAAATCACGGGCATATCCTAGTATATAATGTTATGTGCGAGCGGGGGTACGCGCTTGGGATTGGAAGGAAACACCAGTTCTTTTTAACTAAACGCCTTTATGACTTCACAGCCGTACGTGCTTCCTCTCCGCAGGGTCGCCCTTACACGCACGACTAACGACGCACTGTCTCGACGATAAGATGTCTCACTCACAATACCGTCGCCGATATTGCGTAGACCACCTCCTTCTACTGCAGTGCTCACCTCCAAATTTACTGCGTGTGGCTCGCTTCTAGATCTTCTGTCGAACTACGCTACACTCCTCCTTCACTGAACTGTCCAGTAAACTTTGCACTAAATTCACCACTAAACTTGTCACTGTCTTCTGTTAAACTTCTCTTCCAACGCTTCCGTATCGCACTTGTCGCTTCACTGTCTTGAACTGAACTCAACTCTAAACTGCCTGGTAGGCGCGCCTTACGCTGCTTATATACCCGGAAGAATTTTTTGGAACTCATGATTCTTTAATTTACTATCTGTCCCTTTCTAAAATGTATTCGTCCTTGTCTTTTCCTTCCAGAGTTTTCTACCTTTTTCTAAAAGTCTTAAACCAACTAGATTGTTCCACCACCACACGCCACAATAATGTAATAAATGTACAGAGGTATCTAATTTGTATAATGTATTTAAAAGAGATGCGAAGATGTTACTTTTAGAATTCTTCTCCGTCCACCTGAAAGAGCATCACGTGAGAACTATTGAATGAATTTAAATAAAACTCGACACATAGCCACTTTCAATTACCGGGATAAAAAGTATCCTAAGTCTTTATCCGGGATAAAAGCTATCTCTGTTTCGAGTTTCATTTAAATCCATTGAGAAAGTTTCATGTGATGTTCTCGCAAAAAGACGTAATTTAAAAAAATGTATGTTTGGAATCGGCTACTAAAACTCCCTCGAGTTTTTTTACAAACACAAGAATCAGACCAAACAGGAATAATAAATAATATTGTCGTATCCGAACATAAAATGTAGACTTGCCAAAATATCCAAAAGTTCGTTTAACTATCAAAGACGTTTGATGTTTAATCTATGCTCTTTATACTTTCTGCTATTTTGTGAACCGCTGTTCCCTGTATGTATTTAATAATAGAACAAGAAATTAATCAATTCCTTTTTTTTAAATAACAGAAATATCTCAAAAATACTTTATTATAATTGATTGAATGGACGCAAGTGTTCTATCCCCTTTCTTGAGTGGTAGAAAGATAAATCCGTGCGATAGCGGTATCTAGTACAATAAATAGAGGTGATGCTCGCCGGCTGCGGCCGCCTTATCGCCGGCGTTTGTGTCTCTCCACCGTAAGGCTGCGGCGCAGTGCGGGCGAGGGCGGATTATAATAATTATAGCACTAATATTACTGATCCATTCGGGTTAATGTTAGTGTACGTTTCACGCAGATGTAGCGATTTATTTAATGCGTTATGTGTGACGCGACTTCGTTATTAATTGTTAATGACGTTAAATATTGATAGATAATGTGTGTTTATAATCAGCGTTATTTTTAATGCTACAATTATAAGACTCATTTGGCCACAGTCGGTAATTATAACATCACCCCAGGTGGAGCCCGTGTATTAAAAAACCAACTAGTTTATATATACATTACGTTTCTTACGAGATAAATTGGTTACGTTGTGTTGTCTGTTCTTTTAAATAGTTAAAACATTAAAAACTTTCTACTTTAATATGTAACATCAAATAATCTTAAGATTCTATTGGAATTACATGGTACAATTAGATTGTGCTATTGTAAGCAAGTATTAAAAATAGGTTAGATAATTTTGCCAATCATAAAGTATCTAAATGCAGTGTCCAATTTGTAACAAATTCTTTGATGCTACATATCACCAGAGGGATGGTTCATAGTACGCACGGCGAATCAGCAATTGGCACGCGGCTTGACTGCATCCAGCCATCTTGGTACGTCGCATTGCTACGCTCATGCAGAACAACATGGCTAATGGGCCTGCGATCTGGTATATAGTCTATTTTTATATTACACACTTACAAAGAAAAGAAAATATTAATTTAAAAGTGAATAAATTTAATTTATTTATTGGGTACATCATTGAAAGTTAAAATTCAAACTCATGTATGATATCTATTTTTTGTCTATAATAAGTCGACAAAACAAAATAAATATATTTTAAATAATATCTTTGTCGTTATAAAATATTGTAAACGACAAGTTATTTTAATTATTTACCCGCTATCGCCTGTCACAGTGTGCTCGTTCGTAGTCTGCCACCGCCGAGGCTTACCTTGAGCGATGCCTGGATACGATTGTGATTCACGCTTTCAAAGGCTTTGTCTCACCGTAAAACTAATTGTTAGTGCTTTGAGTATTGACGCTACTTTAAGCAAAATCTGAACATTTTGTTTGCTAGAATTTAACGTACATAAATATCGCAAGTTTTCAAAGAAGCAATGGTATCAAGTTTAATGGCATATATTAATTTTAAAATAAATGCGTGCAAGTCTGGAAACTATGAAAGGATCCATAAAAGTGATAAGCCTCTATTGTTTTCGTAATATTTAATCGATTATACTTGGAATCACAATAATCACTCGATGGTTTTTGTTCAAATCAATATTTGTTGAATGTGTTAATAGTATCCGTGCAGGAAAGGAGAAAGAATACAATTTCCTGCGTTGGGGCGGCTTGTCGTAAGAGGCGACAAAACAACCCACAGCCAGGTGGTAGGGAATTTGCCCGACTGGATGGCTATTATAACAATATAACAAGTTGCCGGTAGGCTAAATAAAACTTTAACAATACTCCTTGACACTTGACATCTTTGTCTTCCGTGATCACGTCCGCTGAAAAGTGGCCGAAACGTCGGAATAACAAAAATTAAGACGTAGTTTTATTATGTATACAAGTCGCGAAAACTTAAGGAAATATTAAAAATTACTGATATACAAAGAGAAACGTACAACGAATGGACGAATATTAATAAAAAAACATAACAAACCTTAAGGGCTTCTGGAACTCTGAACAGCATTTGCTCTTCTTCTTCCTTCTTCATTTGATAAATCTGTTTTTTAAATATCTTTGCGTTCAAAGAACTATTCCATTGTGATAGTGCCCAAAATGCGTATTCTACTAAATCCACAATATCCTCTCGACAGTGTCGCAACGGAATAGTAGTAGAAAAAAAATGGTCTTATCAGAAATGCAGGAATCGACGGCTGCTGTGGTTGAGCGGGCTAAGCCTTTGAAATAAAGAAAGAAAGAATTTATTTGCTAGGAAAGCGACAATACAAGGATGCAGAAATATTTATACATACATATATCGAAAAAAATCGATTTGTTGTACACCACATTTCCTACAAATGAGGTCGGCAACTCAGCTTTATGCTGTGTTGGAGTTTGCTCCAGCACAGCGCTGATTTTCATTGCCGACTATATAGCAATAAAAAATAAATAAAGAAAAGAATAGAAAATATTGTTACGAGTTACGGGACTCGAATTAAAATGCCGTTTGGAATTACCATATAATTTATTAGAACTATACAAATACGTATAACACAACCAGTACAAACTGCAAGAATCAATAACACGCGCAAAGTCCGTCACTATATAGTTTATCGAATGTACACATCTTGCTCGTATCGTAATCGTCGCTTGAGTGCCGATCTCTCCGTTCGGGCATTCCTTTATACTCAGCTTACAATATGACTCGACTGTGTAGACAATGATTTCCAAGAATCACACCTGGCCACTGCCTACCATAAAGGATTACAATACACAATAGGCGACTTTTCTAATTACAAATTTTAAACACAAAGTAAACAAAATAAGTCCAAATGCAGGCAGGTAATAAGCTGTGCTTTATGGCAGGCAGGTGTGCATTCACATTTGTCGCCGTGCTTCGTGGAATTTTGGCTAAGTTGTAACAATATACAAGTATTTAAAATCATAAAGGACAGAAACTAAGGCATCTTGCCTCCGTCAATATTTCACTGTTGTACCCTACAGCGTTATCAGTCTCTATGTAGCAGTCATTGGGGGACCAATTCTACTATTAATATCTGGTCAAAATCGCGATAATCGCGATAATTCGAGTCCCGCACTTGTAACAATATTATATATGTAAAATTTCCGAATGAGAATGAATTATTATTATGATAAATGTTATAGCATGATATGATGCCGTTTCTTGAAACATATTTTTAATTTATTATATTCTGGTAAGTAACACTTGGAGTTACCTGATCACAGGGATTAAAACAGCACTTTTCGTCCCCGGGGAAGAGACTTTCCTTGCTGTCAAAAAATTTCAAAGCCAGTTTTGTTTCACTTTTTTACAGCCACTGTTAAGTCGCAGCATAATTTGTAATAAAAAAATATCAACAATTTCGTAACATCACTTTATATTGATAAATTATATTTTTCACTAAATTGTTATTTAATTTAGTTTGAGCTAAATATTTCCTATTATCAGTGGCCAAAAAATACTGGCTGGTAGAATGCCACAGAAAAATATTTTTCTTTATTGGCGTTTTCTATGTGACGTATTAAATGAGTTAATCAGATTTAAATATGGATTTAACGGCTGGTTACATTAGAGAAGTATTTGTTTGTTTAACTTATCAGTTTTCATTTACTTTCCTGATATTCGAAATGAAAATCAGAGTGTTAAGCTCTGGATGAAAGGCCTATTTAGGCACTTTAACTTTTAGCACATTCGATACGTTTGTGCGCCAAACCATCTCATGCCTAAATAGGTCACTTTCACCTCTTGTGTAATAATCTACTATTGCCGAGAGAGCGAGATAGCGTGTCTTCAAATATGAATGAAACAGACTACCCAGCTATGTAAAGCAATAATGATCAGATCTACCACAAAATGATCCAAATGTAGAAGCTACATCATGTCTTTGCTGTAAACATTTGTTGTTTCTCAAGGGTTGATAATTCTGTCAGCAAAGAGTTGCCCGTTATCTCTGCCCACTCTTTATATGTATATTTACTTTACCCAAAGGAAATAAGATTAACAAGATTAGGCTCGATTCCATTTAGATATTTCGCTCGTGATTTCGCACCCGCTTGTTGACTGATTTATATCGCCCTGGTGCTGTGTACGTTCTACCTTATTTTCATTCTAACAGATCTTTTGTGGGCTAAAAATAAGATTATAAAGCGTCATAATCGTTCTGTAATCAAAATTATCGCTGAGAGTCGATTTGCCGAATTAAAACTTTTGTCGTAAAACTGTGTTTCACTTGCGAAAAGGACTCTAGCACGAGCTACCATCCTAACAGTTCGTAGACTTCATCTTCTCTTTTGTGGACATCTAGACGGTTCTATAAGAACTAAAGAATAACAATTTTATAATAAAAAAAAAACGTAACTCGTTATAATAATAAAACATAATACACTCTACAATTAGAGTTGGCGTCACCAGTCAGTTCTTGTTGTTATAAAAAATATAATAGAAAGTACTTTATTGCTTAACATTGAGATACAATTCAAGAAGCTTAAGTACAGAAGACAATAGGCGGTCTTATCACTAAAAGCAATTTCTTCCAGACAAGCTTAGGATGGATTAAAAATTATGTAACATGTGGATTTTGCAATATAACAAGAATAAAAAATATATATATAAAATTTATGGGAGAGATAAAGATGTGATAATTGACTTTAGAGCCCGAGGTAATAATCCTTCACCGAGTCCATTGAACACCTGAAGAGACTGCACACGCATTAGCGCATTTCACAGGCACGCTGCATGAACTGTGAAAGATTTATTGTCAAATCGCGAATGATTTACAAGTTTTTCCAGATGTATGTTTTCCGATGATCTGATGTGATGAGTATGACTAATGTGTAGATATTTAAAACGCTCCTTGAGATAAGGAGGAGTTTTTGGATTAAATAGTACATTATATAGAAGAGACAGAATATGAGCATTTCGACGAAAGGAAGTCACTTGAGCTTAACACGAAATTCTGAGACATGATCACATTGTTACAAGCTACAGGACTCGAATAAAAATAAATGCCGTTGGAATTACTGTAGAGTTTATTAGAACAGGTACAAATAGAACTGGATGCACTGCACGATTCAATGCAATTCAACACGCGCGAAGTCCATCACTATATCGCTAATCGAGAGTACTACGCACGTCGTACTCGTATCGTAGTCGTCGCTTGACTGCTCCACCCCTCCGTTCGGGCATTGTTTTATACTAACTATACAGTAAAAAAAATCGACCACGCGCACTGAGTTTCCGAGAAATAGTAATTTGAACACCAGGTTATCTATACCTGCGAACGGCCAACAAAGTCGAAAACAATAACAATAGGCTATTGTCTAATTGCAAATTTTAAATATGAAGTAAACAAAATAACTCCGAATGCGGGAGGGGCAATAAACAAGGTGCGCAGCATTTCTTTGTCGATATGTAACAATAGGTATGCAGGTGGCCCAACTTGTAACAATATTTACGCAAACCAAATATGAATCGGATACAAAAGTTATGGAGTCGCTCAAGCTTATTAAGTTGGCTTTTGGTGAGGTTAAGATAGCTGACATTGGCGTAATCTAAGATTGGGAGTTGGAGGGATTGTACAAGTTCAATTTTAGTGGTGTGAGGAAGAAGTTTCGCAACCTCCTTAGTGAAGCCACTGACGCAAACAACTTTCGACTGACCTTTAGTTGGGGACCCCAGAATAGAAAGCTGTCAATGTAAATTCCCAGGCACTTCACTTTTTCGCAGAAAGGAATGGTAACAACGTCAAAAAGAACCTGGGGTAAAGTCGGAAGCTCAAGTTTAGAAATCATCCTGGAGCTACCCACAACAATGGTCTGAGTCTTAGATGGATTTACAGTCAGTCCAAATGCCTTACTCCAATCTAATATATGCCGTAAATCTTGGTATGTAAGTTCACCAGCTTCACCAACGTTGTCGATCGAAGCATGAGTATAAATTTGAAGGTCATCTATATAAAAAATAACTATTAAAACATTAAATCAACCTCTTTTACTTACTATACTCGTATTATATATGCGAAAGTTTGGACGGATGTTTGTTACTCGGTCACACCATAACGGCTGAATAGATCTGGATAAAATTTGGCACAGATATACATAATAGCAACATTTGGCACAGATATATAGTCGTAGTAGCGTAATGGCTAGCGTACGCGTCCCAAACTCAAAGGGCGCGGGTTCGATCCTGGCCGGAACGCATGCACCACTTAGGCAGTTTTCTGACCTAATGTGCATATTGTTACAATTACCACGTGCTAACAACGGTGAAGGAAAACATCGTGATGCAACCTGCACATCGAGATAACCGATGTGTCAATCCTGCCAAGCCGCCTTGGACAAGCGTGGCGGGTATACTGTCCGTTCCCCTACAGTGGAAGGCCTGAGCCCAGCAGTGGGACATTTATGGTCTGCTATTACATACATAATAGTCTTTTATAGCACATAGGCTACTAGCCGTTACTAAAATCTAGTATTTCATATTTTTTCAACTTAAATTAGTCATAAAATAAACGATAATGACCATAAATGCATAGACTGTCGTCTAGGACCAAAATGAAACTTCTTTTGGACGATGTATAAGTAACCAATTATCGTTCCCGGTTAATATTTTTAAAATCACAATTCGGATTTTTATGTTATTTGATCAAATTTAACCTAACCTCAAAATCAAAGCAACTCGTCTGAGTTCGAAGTAATTAATAATTTCTATAGATGAACAAAAACTTTTGTAAGATGTCTCACTCAGAATTCAAATCATAAATTCCGTTCACAACCATTTCGTTCTTTTTATAGACTTAATTTATTAGAAAACATATGCAAAGAACTAAGATAGGATCATACTATTTGCTACGCTGCACTGCAACTTCTTCAAAAACTTGAAAATCGCAGTAAAATGCAATAAACAAGCACTTGAGCATCGCAACACGTACTAGCATGAACAACGAATTGGAGCCGCACACGATTGTTCAGCCAAAGTGTATTTATTAATGCATGCAGCGTGGATGGGGCAAACAATTGAGTTGTGTATTGAATACTCCTTTATTCATCGGTTTTCAGCAAAGCTATTAATATAAAAACGTATATTAATAGACTTTTTATCATCTATACACATTCAGCGAGAGCTAGAAAAATTCTCGCAATACTATAAATTTATATTGTTAACGCGGCAGCCCAGTATTAGGTTCTGAACGCGTATCCAAAATGGCGGTGGTAGGATTGCTGGTATGGGAAGAAGGGAGACTAATCTGCGTCCCTCTGGGCTGCACTAACTATGCGTGCTGATCACCAAGTCCTGAGCCTTGCAGCAAATCTTCTGGCTTGTCTCCTTCTTGCGGCCCTCGATTATTATATGTACACACGTGGCGCGGTATAACTGCACTTATAAGCAAGTTGTGGCGGAAAAGATGTGTAGGTTGTCGTACAAGGGTCGACAGCAGACTGACTCGTAAAGACGAGCAGTATTAGTACTGCGGTAAGCACGACAAGAATAGCCGTATGGAACGGAAGATGGCGGCTGGGAAAAGGTGATTGGATAACGCGGTTAGGAAAGCGGGTAGTTGTGGAAATAATTTGATAGGACAGGATTTTAAATATTAAGTAAATTCCAAAATATTTTTTGAAGTGAAACTTCTATATAGACGGGGGGTCTTAAGATTTTTCTGTCACGAAAAAGCGTTACGGCCGCATGGAGAAGCGGCATAAATTTAGACTAGACGTGGTGAGAGGCGGCATAATTTTAGAGTAGACTATAGACGAGTTTTTGGTTCCGGATCGAATTCAGTTATTTTGTTTGATAAAATAAAATATGTCTAAATAAAAAATGCATTCATTAAAATGTACCTAACCTAACCAAATCATACTTTGCAGAAGTATAGCATAGCATAGTAGAAGTGAAACTTCAACGGATAAGTGGAAAAACGAATCGCAACAAAATTTTAACTTGAAGTTTTACGGGCAGGTTTTCAAATTGGACAAGTACATCAACAATCTGCCCGTAAAACTTCAAGTTAAAATTTTGTTGCGATTCGTTTTGCCACTTATCCGTTGCCATTCGTGTTTCCACATTTCGATTTTTCTAACACTTTTTACACGTCCTAGTGTAAAACTGCGAGGATAGTAAAAACATAAAATAGCTAAAAATATTGAAAATTAAATTTCAAGTGTCGTTTGTGTTTGAAACATTAGGCCGGGGGGTCCATCAACAAGGACGACATCTATAATGGCAATGCAGCCAGCCTTCTGGGCATGCTCCCCGCTGGCAGTGATTCCGTTGTTAATGATCTAAAAACAGGATATCTACGCAGACAGAGCCACAGACAAAAAAGAAAAAGAGAACCAGGGAAAAAAATTTAGATGAATTTAGTTTTATTAACAGCGAAAATACAACAAATTTGGAAGAAAATAATGACAATTGGGATAAAGAAACAAGAAAGAGGAAGACAAGACGGAAACGTGAGGATTGTTCTATATCTTTTAGTTAAGTTACTAGAAAACTTAAAAATATTATTTTTCACAATGACAATGATTCATGGCAATGTAGAATTGAGAAAGCAACGCACCTATGTATTGATTGGCTAAGTACATAATGAGATGTATATCAAGCATGCCATTTCTTAAATTGATTCTTATCCAAAGAGTTTAAACTCAGTAACTGGCATTTTAAAAGTTGAAACAAGTGATTGATTATAAGTTGACAAAGTAAGTAAAGAAATTGGGTAGAACATGTGCAAAAAACAGAAAGGTCGATGACTAGACTGTTTATGCTGTTGAGTTTCGACACCAATTTGACAGTTTTTGCAATAATTAATAATAATGTATATGTTATAGTCAAACATTGAAGCTTTGGCGCTTCTAGGTATGACTAGTTAAACCTCAGGTCTGACATAAAGTCTTAGTCAAACTCCAAATAAATGACGTTTTTTCTGCCTTTGTCTAACCTAGGAGAGACTAATTTATACAGTCATTAAACATGTAACAAGTGTAGGACGAATCGACGTTTGACCGAGTCTGCCTTAGTCGCTCCTAGAAGCGACTAGGCAAAGCCCGAAACAGATTATTTTACGTTCGAGGTTTGACTAAAAAGTTATGTACTTCTTTGACTAAAAATACTTTAGTCAAAGGCCGAAATTGGAATTAATTTCGGGTTTTATCGAAAGGCCTTGATCAAACCTGGGATAAACCAATCATTTCGGGAAGAGATTGCATATCGACCGTTGACTATACATATACACCAAAGCACATTTTTAAGTAAAGTCAAAAATATTTTTATGTACTATCAAATTGATTCAATATTTATATAAAAAAAGCATCAAGGAACAGAAATATATAGGTATTTTTAATCTTTAACAAGTTGAATGTAAATAAACACTTGTAACATTTTCCCAACTATACCATTTAATCTTATTAGCCTATTTTCACTGTTCACTGGCCTTTATTCCTTATAAAACCAATAAAAAATATACCAACCAATATATGCCAAGATCATATAAGTTTAGGCAAATAAAGGAGTGGGTAAATAAACAAATTATATCTATTAACGCTCAAGTGGCCCCATTTCGCTCTACTTGCTCCCTAACATCGAATAAACAAGATACTGAATACATGAACTGTTTCACCGGCGTTTAGGTATATCAAATTAATTTTGTACGCGTCTTGTTTCGTTATTGGGAAAATTACGATCAAACGATTCTTCAATCATTTATAACGTGTGTATATAACTGACTGCTGCGACTCGAAATGAGAATATTCCACTCGATTCTGTTCAGCGCTGTCTCCTGCCAGTCATAGACTTGAAGCTCGCGCAGATTAGCCTCCACTACGTCATTCCGGCGATATCTGGGGCGACCAACTGAATCACAAACAAGCGGACGAAACGCTATGCTTCCACTTTTGTCATACGCACCGCTGAAGAGTGGAACTCTTTACCGTCGTCTGTTTTTCCTGAAAAATACAATTTAGGTGTCTTCGAGTCTCCCGTGAACAGGTATCTTCTAGGTAAGCGTGCTCCACCTTAGACAGCATTTCCACCTAACATCAGGAGCAATGTCGGTCAAACGTAAACCTATTCAGTTATATACAAAAAAACTGGTCGCCGTCTCGTTGGTCGCCCTAGATAGGCTCTTTTCACCGCGCGATCCTCCCCCATTTAATGTAGGTGGCCAAACCAGCGTAAGCGACGTGCCTTTTCCTCGCCTATTATATTGGGCTCATCTACCAGCTCTTCGATTGCGGCATTTTTTCTGGTCCGCCAGTTGCTGTCACTTTGTGTTGGTCCCAGGATCTTTAAAAAAAGATCCTATGTAGATAAACTATAGTATAATGTACTTACGTCTATAACATTGTAATAAAGGAGACGGAAACTTTTGGGCCCAAAAATATAATGAGTTGACATATGGCTTAAAAAGAGCGTTATGTTTTATTAGTACAAAATGGTAAAAATCATCCCTAAAATCTACAAATCTACATGGTAGAAAAATAAGGTCACAAATGGAACAAGTTATCGATTACTGTACAAAAGTCCCAAAAACTCACAGTGAAGCGAAATTAAACAAACGTGACAGATGCTCAAAAAGATGTGTATTTGCTACTGGAATCGAATCGAACATTGTAAATATAAAAAAAACCGACTTTAAAAAGTAAAAAGTATAAAATAACTTATTTCTAAAGCTTTTTTTAATTATAATACCTTATTTTTAATTTATATTATCTAAAACATCTTGAAGTCGGTGCGAAGTAAAACATAAAAATTACTATATTTTGAAAATTACTAAGCACCGACTTTAAACTTGGTAAAACATGTTCATAAAATGGAAACTACTTGGCCAAAATATGTTAAATTTTTAGGGGACCAAATGGCAACTATTCCGCGTCGACTAACAAAGAATCACGTAAATCGGACGTAAAGCGTAATCGGTGTAGTACATACAGAACGAAAACACCCATGCATAATAAAATGAAGACCTCCTTTTTGAAGTAGGTTAAAATTATTTAAAATATAGTGCGTTCCAAAAGGTTACAGCGCCATCTAGTTTTGGATTGGTAAATTCAAATATTGATACCAATTCCGACATTTACCATAATCGATTTGTGTGAATAAGTTTCAATAATTAATATAATATGAAAAGACTTACACCACAGATTAATTCATTTAAATTAACTGAACCTACAACAATTATAAAAAATATCGACATGACAAAAAATAAATCTTAAAATTACTCTCATCTTTTCACATTCAGGGCCCAATAATTTGTGAAAGCGTATCTGTCTCCTTTGCAAACGTGTCGAGTCTGTATAACGAATTTAACCTAGGAAGTTTTGTTTGCATGCTGCAAGCACGTAGAAGCTTCTCTCGGGAGCGGCTTGTAGTTGTTTGGATGCTTCAAAGCTTAGAGCATCGACGACGGGTTGCTAGTCTGTCGGTTTTTTATAGGATTCATTTCGGAGAGTGTGCGGTTGAACTATTTGACTTGATTCCCTCTACACCATTTCATCTTCGGACCACAAGGCGCTCTGGTCTACGCCATCGTTTCACAGTGAAAATATTTCACTTCCACGTTCCTTCTACGTACGGCTGAGTTATGGAATGCACTACCAGAGTCCGTGTTTCCCTAAAAGTACAATCCAGGTATCGTGAAGTCTCTCTAAGTAAGCGTGCACCATCTTCGACCGCATCATCGTCCGACATTAGGTGTAATCGTGGTCAAACGCGAACCTATTTATTGTTACAACTTAGGCTCCGACAAAGACAAATTCCACGTACAGATCTGTAAAAGCACATTTTATTACTTGTCGGCATTTGAACTAATTGTAATCCTTTTATGATCGTCTTCTTTTGTTCACTCATTTATTGGCATACGTTTCTAGTTATTGTGGAGAACAGCCTATTGTCCTATTGTACTCGTTTACGGCCGCTCAAGAGCATCATTAGCTACGTGTTGCGGATTATAAGTACAAGCTAAGTCTAGGAAATTATGTCGATGTTGCCGGGCACATTTGCATTTGTGAAGTATAAAACGATGGCCTGATTGAGAGAGGTAGTCAATTGAGCGACAACTAAGATCGAGGCGTGACGTGTGTACATTCGGGAATCTAATATTGACGGACTTTGCGCGTTTCATTGAATTACGACCTTCTGCCATACGTTTGTATTTGTTGCGTTCGGTTATATTTGTACCTGTGTTATACGTGTTTGTATAGTTCTAATAAACTCCATAATAATTGTAACAGCATTTTAATTCAAGACCCGCAAACTCGTAACATTATCATTAAAAAAAATTGCTTATTCCGACACAATTTTCACAAAACGGTCCCGGAAAGCCCGCGGGAATTTCTAGTCAAGCGTGGACGAAGTCACGGGCATATCCTAGTATAATATATTTACATGAATACTTCATTAGGGTAGCCCCTTAATGAATTATTCAGGTAAATTATTAGCAATCTATTCGAAGTCGAAATAAACGGCTTAAAGTAATTAATAGTACAAAAAGGTAACCGATTGAAGTAATTATAAAATAGGTTGATTTATTACGTTTAGTTTATTTATATTAAGTACCTATAGATTTATTATCTATTAGTATATTTATACAAATGTAAGAAATCTTGCTCATACATCAATATGTACTCGCCTAGTCGTTGCTTTCAAAATTCAAAGGAGCGAAAAGCAAACATTTGTAATAAGTGATGGGACAGACTGCTGTAGTTTTTATCGATATTATTTATCTATCGTAGTTATTTATGTATGTAGGAATCCAATTGACTGCCTGCCTTACAGACAATGCTGTACTTAGTAATTTCAATGATCATAAACATAATAATATATTTTGTACTAAAAATATACCTTATTGGCTATTGGAAGCAATACCATATTGTTAAGTGTGCGGGACTCGGATTAAATTGCCATTGGAATTATTATAGAGCTTATTAGAACTATACAAATACGTATAACAAAGGTGCAAATATAACCGAACACAATAAATCCAAACATAATGCAGAAGGTCGTAATTCAATAAAACGCGTAAACTCCGTCACTATTAGATTTCCGAATGTACACACGTCACGCCCGTATCGTAGTTGTAGCCTAACTGTCTCCTCTCTCCATCAGGCCGTCGTTTTATACTCCACCAATGTAAATGTGCCCGTATCGTATCGTTAACATAGATTCCTAGAATCAGGTTGTACTTAATCCGTAACACCTGGCTAATGATACCTGCATGCGGCCATAATCGAGTACAATGGGCTGCTCTCCACAATAACTAGGAACGTATGCCAATAAATAAGTGAACAAAATAAGACGATCATAAAGGGATTACAATTAGTTCGAATACCGACAAGTAATAAAATGTGCT
Organism: Dendrolimus houi; assembly: GCA_039645545.1. Lineage (NCBI taxonomy): Eukaryota > Metazoa > Arthropoda > Insecta > Lepidoptera > Lasiocampidae > Dendrolimus > Dendrolimus houi. The sequence continues at coordinate 487,808 of CM077131.1, forward strand.
TTTACAGACTGTAGGTGGAATTTGCCTCTGTTGAAGCCTAAGTTGTAACAATATATTTTAATGTACAATCTTATGTTTTGGCTTGTGCTTGCCAAAACATAAGATTATACATACAACATCTGCCGAAATGGGAATTAGCCCACAAACTCTCATTTCAAAAATATGTCAGTTGCTAGATTTTCCAATTGTACAGCTGAGATGTTATTTAATATAGATAGACACAATAACATACCTAATGAATACGTTCTAAGATCTATTCAGATAAATAATATTGAAGTGTCTGTTTGTAATGTCAAAATAAAAATGTGAAAAAAATCAGGGGATAATTCGGACCACGATTCAGACTCTTAGGTTAACTTATAACACTTACTTGCTTTCATAAGCTAGATTATAGTACAGCAAACACTTGATCTCTGACCATTATTTGTCCATTAAATAAGATTTGTTGCAGTAAATAGAATTACATTATTCTTCGCAGGTATGTACCTGCGTATATGTAGTTTATATTATTATAATCTGTTTAATTATGTATATCTATAGTAGTTTTTTTTTGTTCATTCTTTAATTGTATTTAATTATAATTGAATTAGTTTTAATTTTGTCAAATCACCAAATATTATTTATTTTTTCTTTTAACATCTCCTAGGACACTGGGTTGCCTGGAAGAGATTGCTATAAGCGATAAGGCCACCCATTGTTCTAATGGAAATGTATTCATATTAAATTGTCTAGGTTTAAGTTATGGTGAACAATAAAGAGTTTTCATTCATTCATCCAATCACTAAACACTTACACATCTGTAATAAAAATATACCCATATTATTTACGATGGTTCTAGTTGATTTAATATCCCTATTACAAACTAGCATTTGCCCGCAACATTGTCCATGTTGGACAGGCAACAAAGGTTTCAGTTATTTTGCTAGGTAAATATAAAATCAAAAGTTATTTTCAGCAGGTGAAAATAGATGAATTCGGGAAATTCCCGTAAAAACTCGGGATAAGCAATGCTATTAAAGGCATACACAACTTAAATTGTTTTGCTAAAGATTTTATCGATCTGAGAAAATTTCGCATCGGAATCAATTCATTTTTCAATCTCGCCTCTTTGAACCCCCAAGAAAATTCTCGTGGGTTTCTCGAGACATACAGCACTGCAAATTTTAAGGCCGGGAATGTATTATCAATCAGCGGATACGGCATTGAAATCGGCCGGCAGACACAAAAAATGTAAGAAACAAAAGACTACACTTGTACAATTTTATAATATTACTAGGATATGCCTGCGACTTGGTCCGTGCAAGATTTGAAATGCCCGCAAGATTCCCGGGATAAAAAGTATCATACATTTTATTACATAAAATTTTCTATCGATCGGTGAAAAAATCGCTTTGGTATTCCATTTTTTTTTCAATTTGGTCATTTTAAATCATTCCCGGAAAAATTGCCGCGGGATTCCTAGGAAAAAAAGTAGAGCAGATTTTAAGTCTAAGAATTTGTTGTCGATCGGCGTCCATTGCATCGAAATCGGCCCAGTAGTTTTTACGTGAATCCCGAAGAAACAGCCAAACCGACATACAGTAAGCAGACAAGAAATCTAAACAAAAATTTAATCATGTTGTCCATCGTTTATATAGTGTATTCCAGTTTTTTTTTACTAGCTTCAATGTACAGACACGGCATGTTTAGAATTTTATAATATTGTTACGACCTAGTCGCCGACATAGACAAATTAACACCTACATACTTGTAGAAACACATTTTATTACTTTTTGGCATTTGGACTTCTTTTGTTTACTTTGTGTTTAAAATTTGTGATTAGAAAACAGCCCATTGTGTATTGTAATCTTTTATGTCAGTCATTAGCCAAGTGTGCGGATTACGATTTCCAGGAAATTGCGTCGACGCTTGCCGGACAGATATATTTGCATTTATGCAGTATAAAGCAATGGCCCGATTGAGGAAAAGGCAGTCGTGCTATAACCACGAGCGATGCAAGACTTGAGTACATTCGGTAACCTATTTAGTGACGGACTTTGCACGTGTTATTGCATTACGTTTGGACTTGTTGCGTTCGGTTATATTCGTACCTGTGTTATACGTGTTTGTATAGTTCTAATAAACTCTAAAATAATTCCAACGGCATTTTAATTCGAGTCCTGCAACTCGTAACAATATTATAGATAAATACATGGAATATAATTATGTTTTTCTTTTTCTAATAACGCAAAAGGATTTGCAATTTATTTTATAATATATAAGCTGGCGTGAGTTGACTACAAAGGAACCGTCAGATTCTATATTTAACTTGAAGGGTGATATGGTTGGTTGTTTATTGTGTAGGTTTATAATTATTAATAGACTGAGTGACTTTAAACTATTTATTTTAAATGGCATAAAATATACACGACTGAGTGGCACATGGACAAGTAAAATATCATAAGACTATACGTGTTATAATAACTTACTAGTGTTGTGCTCACACCACAATCAGCAAAGCACCAACTGTAATAGTGGAATGAAATGTTAAATCTGCTCTTCACTAAATTAAAAAGTATTTTGCTAAAAAAGGGATACTACACTAATGAAGGATACTTAAATGACAAAACTTCATTTACATAGCAGCTCGCTCCGACCTCTTATACAGTATTTTGTATAACGTTTTGATCTTGCCAAGCTTGTAAGGGATTCATGGAGATATGTTGCAGTATAAAATTTTAGTACGTCATGTCATTATTATAACTATAATAATATTTCTCTTTCCTTTTATTGTGTCTTTGTCTTATTGAGTATGCACTGTTTGCTACAACTCCCTTAATTCTTCAAAAGTAATTCTGTAACATACTTCTGTGTAAATGTTATAAAAAAAGAAATTGAGATATAAATAGAATAAGAAATATAAAGAAAACAATTTTTAGCTAGACGTGTTGCTGGGGAATTTATTGCCGCTTCTTCTCCTTAACAGCAGTAACTCGTTGAGAAGCAGTGTACATAGAATAGGAAGTATAATTAAATTTCAACTTATATACATGACCTTCAGAAAGTGTTCTCGAGTGGAACTTATTTTGAATAAAAACTTTTGAATTTGAATTTGATAGTGATCGTGTGCGCGGTTCCGAAAATAATTAAATATCCCGGATATTCCGTACACACGTAGCCGCTGAAGCTTATATAATTTTGTTGCCTTCAGTTGTTTTGTAAATGTCAACAATAAATAATTATAAATTAGATAGGCTTACCCAAACTTATGTCCAAACACCATGCCCCCTTCTGGCTTCAGATGTATATACCTTGCACATTATCTTGAAACCAGCTCAATCAATCACTATCATCAAATTCAGTAATTTTTAAGTCGGCCGCCATTTAGTTTGTTTCAACAACACACTGCACTTGCCAAAAAGAATATTATTTATTATATGTCTGTCCATTTAACACCGCAAACAAAATCCGACGACACAAAGGCGGCATCTTCATGAAGTTAGCTATAATTTTGGGGGGACAGAGACAGATACAAATACATATCAGTATACAAGGTAATATGTGTGTATCAATGTGTACTGAAGTATGAACAAGAGATGGGGCGGGGTTACCATGATTTAAAAGCAATTGTTCAGCGATAAATATTAAACAGTGATGATATGATAATGGTGGTGGAATGTGATGATAAATGGTTGTAAATGATAGTCACTCGGATGGCTATAACATATTAAATAAAATGATAATGATAAATGCTAAACATATGAAACTATTGATAAATGATTAATATAAAATCTGTATACTATATTGTTACAACCTGAACGCCGACAAAAAATAAATTCACACTTGCATACCTGTAGACATTTTATTAACTTTTCGGCATGTGGACTTCTTTTGTTTACTTTGTGTTTAAAATTTGTGATTAGAAAAACAGCCCAATGTGTATTGTAATTTTTTATGGTAGTCATTAGCCAGCTGTGATTCTAGGAAATTCAGTACTTGTGGCCGAGCAGACATATTGTATTTGTAAAATATAAGGCAATGTTCCAATTGAGAGATGAGGCAGTTGAGCGATAACCACAAGCGAAGCAAGACTTGTGTACATTCGGTAATCTATTTAGTGACGGACTTTGCGCGTGTTATTGAATCGTACATTACGTTTGGACTGGTTATATTTGTACCTGTGTTATAGGTGTTTGTATAGTTCTAATAAATTCTATAATAATTCCAAAGGCATTTTAATTCGAGTCCTGCAACTCGTAACAATATGTTGGCAACCTAAATTTATGACAGTTAATATATGTTTATAGAAGATATTATGAAGCTACAGTGGTAGTTGTTACTTGTATAATGATCATAATTTAAGAGATTATGTTAAAATCACAAAACAATAGCTATTTTAAAGCAGATGTTTATTGACCTGTTATAGTGAATAAAGGATTGGTTAGTAAATACAATGCCGTAATATTTACTAAATGTTTTGATGTCACTTCTAACAGGTATTAACAAGTTGCTGGACATTTTAAATTGCTAAAATTTAATTGACGGTATTTTCAAGTAATATGAAGTATTTAAGCAGCGCGTGAGGGCAGGCAGACACAATTGCTAAATTTGTTTTCGATTTAAAAGTTTATAAAATTGTTTGGGTGTTTAAATGGCGAATGTTTAGATGATTATGACTTTGAAACAGTGAGTTGTTGAAGTTGTGAGGAACGGGGTGACTGTAAGGGGATGTTGGAGCTCACCGGACCAGATTGGGCCCATTCTTTATGTCCTCTTGGTAATACATCTAAATGTGTTGCTATCAAATGATTGAATAGTTATTCTATTATCATATTTCTGTAGTTACAATATATGTGTTTATTGACTTGTTATGCAAAAGTTTGATGACGCTTACATGTAATAAATGGTTCGAATTTGTACAATCGTTTTAGAAACGTGAAACAAATCAGGGGGGCTAATTCGGACCAGCAGATTCCGAAAATACAATTTTTAGATTTTGACTTAGTTTCTCTAATATTATTTATATAAGTAAAACAAAACTACTGCTTGGGGTAATGACAGTCGTTGTAGTCGCGGGGTAAACTTAGTGTTAAATAAAATGATACGATTAGTGTGCTATATGCGACACGTGAGAGTAAACGAGTGGGTTCGCTACTTGATACAGACTCGGGTGTGTTCGGTTGATACGAACACTTGTAAGTATGACGGGATGTTTTGTAAAATCAATAGATGATGTACGTGGTACGTACATATATGTTGGTTATTTTGACAGTTATTTATGACTTACTTTACCACCTCTTATCCTTAAGAGGAGTTTATGGGTATAATTATCACTAGTCAGTTGCTGAGCAATTTCTTAAAAGTTAACAAACGATTATAAGTAAGGTCAATAGTGTGAAAAATATCGACAGGCGTGCTTCACTACAACCGATTCAATAGTCAATTTGCTTTCTGCTCAGTCCTTTGACGCGTCGTCTCTTACCTACCAATGCACCGAATCACCCCTAGACGTGTCAATAAAACCAAACGACTGGTATTACAGGTACATGACTAATGCTTAAGTATAAAATCAAGATTAGAAATCAATATTTTCACACCTAGAGCTGGTAAAGAACGGGTTCGTATCTAGCATTCCATTTTGTATGTAGTACCCCGGACTCAAATGAACATCAGTACCAAAACAAACTTACTTATACTTATAATTAGGTGTCTCTCTCTCTCTCTAAGCGTACCGTCAAAATTTGCACGCTATATAATCGATGTTGATTGAATTTGAAAAGTTTTATTAGACACGTATGCTATGAGTGGCTATAGGTAGCACACGTCATCCGCCGTGTTAACGCGACGCCCGGGACATGTGGCGTTTACCTAAAGCGTGCTCCCAGCCTTAAACATTCCCCTTTACGATCATGGCTTTCGGCTTCCCTATTAAGGTTATGCCTTAGGAAATTGTATTAAACCTCGTATCACTATTTTGTGAATATTTAAAACTAGGGTTAACACATTCGCTCTCTTAAAGTTCGGTTCCGTATTGTAGTATTTTATAGATATAAACAATACAAGTATATTTATATAATTTACAATTATAAAATTATATGTATAATCGAATACCATAAATTATTTATTGGTGGCAGTTGCTTCTTGTTGGAGAATTAAAACTCAGGAGTAAGGGACTGTATGATTATTATTATTATTTAACTTTTTACACGAATAAAATAGGTACACATTTTGCAAGAGAGTCGTTGAGTTGTGATGAGAGAAGTACAGATGTGCCGTTGTGAAGATGTGTGTGTTTTTTTTTTTTTTTTTTTGAGCTGGATCCAGCTGAATAGCCGCAGATGGCTGTTTCAGCGATACCGGACTTTGGGGGCTTCCCGACTCCGTGGGAGCGGAGGCGTTCAGCCCGGGGCAGCGCGCTCGAGGAGGCACCTCCTGTGAGGTTCGACCTCGGCTCGACCGCTGCGGGGGATTGACTCTACATAGGAGATAGCCGTGAGAGGCTGAATGAACTAAGCCAATAGGCTGAAATGATTGTTATTGGGGACTCGTTATCGACTCCGCCGGCGGAGCCGATCCTAGTCTATCGTTACTACCGCTTCGCAACGTGTTATGGCTGGAGGAGAAGAAGCGGCGGAAGAAACTCTCCAGCAACACGCCTAAGCTAATCTTGTATGGCTACATGTGTCTGTAATGAGTGAGGAGTGATTGGTGGGTCTTAACCCTGAGAGAGACGGTTCGAGCCGGGGCTCTCCGGCGTCTGTTCTGTCTGCGTCTGTTATGCCAGGCTGATGTTCTGAGCCTCGGGGTTAATTATGGCGAGAATACGGGTGATTTCATCCGGCTCGTCAATGAGTACATTGCGAGGGCGTCGTTTACTCGTGGGAGCGTTTGGAGTGGGTTCGTAGTTGACCGTCTCCGTCACCAGAGGGTTCGGGTGTCGGGGGGCAAGGTCAAAGAATCTGCGCGAAAGGGAGATTATGTAGTCTTTGATGGAGGGAAGCTCCAGGTCGCGATGCAGGTCGACGAGCCGCATGTATGGCGGGGCGTCGGCTGCAGCGCGTAAGAAGTGGTTCTGGATTTTTTGCAATTTCCAGATGTTGTAATCGCTGGCGTGGCCGAAGACCACACTCGCATAGGTCATGATGGGGCGGATGCAAGTTTTGTACAGAGTCACCTTATTTCTAAGGCTCATCTTACTTTTCTTGCCTATCAACGGATAGAGTCGGCTTAGGGTCCAGTATGCTCTGTTCCTGACCGCTCTGGTGTGCTTGTGGAAGTACAGGCCTTTGTCGAGGGTTACGCCAAGATATTTGACTTCGTTAACCCATGGGATAACTCGGTCGAATAGCATGATGGGCGTGAGTCGGTTGGTGGGACGAGTATTGAGTGAGCAAGTGCCACGTCTGAACATGATGGCTGCACTCTTCTCGGGATTCAGCTCTATCCGCCATCTTCGGAACCAGTCGCCTAGTTCTTTGACGGCGGCGTTGAGCTGACTGCAGATTCTGTGTCTGCTGGGGTCGCTGGTGAATAGGGCGGTATCATCCGCATAAAGGGCTAGGTGGACTTGGGGGTGCCTTGGCATATCGCTGGTGAACAGCGAGAAGAGTAAAGGGGAGAGCGCGGAGCCCTGAGGGACTCCCGCTGCGATGGAGCGAGCAGAGGATCGAGTGCCCTCCACTCGGAATCTGAAACTACGGTCTTTGAGGAAGTCCCGTAGTATGAGAACGAGTCGGTCTGGTACACCGAGCCGATACAGCTTGTATATCAGCCCGTTGTGCCAGACCTTATCGAAGGCTTTGGCGACGTCGAAGAACACTGCGCCTGTTGGCCAGGATTTTTGGCCGCCGCGTTGGAAGGTGGAGAGGACGTGTTCCGTGATGCGGAGCACTTGTTGGGGCAAGAGTGTCTTGCTCTAAAGCCAAACTGCTCTTGGGGGATGAGATTATTACTGAAGGTAAAATCTCTTAGTCTAGTGAGTAGGACTCGCTCGTACAGTTTACCCAATGAGCTGAGTAGACTGATGGGGCGGTAACTGGAGGGCTTGGAGGCCGATTTGCCTGGTTTGCGGATACCGATGACCTCCGCTTCTTTCCAGGTCTTGGGAAATTGACAGTTGTTTATAGCAGCATTGAAGATGCTTACCATAATTAAGATAAGTTGGGCGGGGAGGATTTTTAGTAATTTGTGGCTGATTCCATCGTTGCCATTGCGTTTAGGGCTTTGATGAAATCTGGGTGACCGGTTCGCCGCCGGGAGGGGGGACCGATATTCGACCTCGGCGTCTTCCGATAGGTGAGACGGGTCGACAAGTATTGGGGAGCATTGGAGCTCTAGACTTTCGGCGAGGCATTCCGCCTTTTCGTCGTCATCAAACGCTTTGTGACCTCTCGGTGGCATGTTCGAGAGGGTTTCTGCTGGAGATTTCCAGTAAGCCAGGTGTGTTGGGGAGATGTCCTCCAGCAGTCGGTCCCAACGTTGGTTCCTGATCTCCTGGACACGGTATCTGACCTGTCTTTGTAGTGCTCTATAGTGAGCCCTATTTTCGAGAGAGGGGAAACTGCCGCAAGCTCTAAATGCTGCCCTCTTTTCCCTCATCAGCTCTCTGACGTCGTCCGGGAGTGACAGTCGGCGGTCCTCGAGGGTACCTGCCGAGTGGACTCCCGTACCACGCTCTGGAGTTGGCTGGTGAGGGCTTCGATGGCAACATCGTTGTCCTGGGCTGAGACAATCGGGTCTGGGATTTGGTCCAAGTCCGGGGAGCTTGTCGTTGCGAGCAAGTTCCGGACTTTGGTCCAGTCTATGACGGGTTTCGTCGGTGGCGTCGAGTCAGTCGGGGGGCCTAACTGGAGTACGACCGGCAAGTGGTCGGAATCGATTTCGTCCCGTGTTTCGATTGAGCGAAACTGAAGGGAGACTCCCTTCGTTAGCGCTATATCGAGAACGCTCGGTCTTTGTGTGTCCGGTCTGTCGGGGTATCTAGTGGGGGTCAAGGGGGCTAGAATGCCAAAGAGGAGCCTGTCCGAGAGGCGGAGAAGCTCCCTCCCTTTGGCGGTTTCAGTTGCGCAATTCCAACTGGGGTGTTTACAGTTTAGGTCCCCGGCTATTATAACCGCGGAACCCAGACTGAATAGGGCGTTGAGGTCGTCTTCTAGTATGGGCTTTTGACAACTTAGGTACGCTGAAACTATGACGATGGGCTGATGGCCCGTCATCGATAGTTTGCAGGCGGAGACTTCTAGTTTCTCTAGAGGGGGGGTATCGATGGGGAGGCAGTGCAAGGACCGCTTGTAGTAGATAAGTGTCCCTCCGCCGTGGGAGGTTAACCTATCGTGCCTGATCAGGTTGTAATTAGCGATTCGGGGATCTCTAATACTCGGCTTTAAGAAGGTCTCTTGCACTAAGAGAATGTCTATATTATCGGTGACCAGGAAATCGTGAACCAAGTCGCGTTGATCTTTAAGTCCGTGGGCGTTATAAGTAGCCAAAGTCAATGAGCGGGGTTTTCCCTACTTGTGGTAGCCATTGAGACGGTTGAATTAGGGCAGATCGTACAGGATTTTCATCAGCGGGCCGTGTTCTATCACGAGCCGCAGACGAGCCTGTAGGGTAGTCGTTGTTTCCAACTTTCTGGCCAAGATGGCTACCTCCTTCAGGTCAAAGGGCAGCGTCTTGGCAAACTGTGTTACCATCGCGAGGTCCTCCGAGATGGAAGGGGTAGCACCTGAGGGGGTGGCGTAGCGACGGTTGGGGTTGGGGTTGGGGCTGGGGCTGGGGCCTGAGAAGGGGCATCGGAGCTCTAGCCTGTGTGGGTAGAGCGGGGAAACCTGTCCAGGGGTTGAACGCCGGGAGAGGAGCGGGCATGAACGCCGGACGTTTGGGGTAGCCTTGGAGGCAGGGGAGAACGCTTAGCGTTCTTTTGAATTTGGGAGCGGCCGGGCACCCGCGGTAGTTCGCGGGTGTCCGGTTTGTCCGCAGAGTATGCAGGCCGGAGGGTCGGGGGAGTCCCGAGTCCGTGAGCATTCACTGGTCCCGTGGTCTCCGAGGCTCTTCACGCATCTCGGGCGGGAGTGGCAGTGATTTGCCGAATGCCCATATAGTTGGCAACGGTGGCATTGCCGGGGGTTTTGATTATTATAGGGCCGCTCGAAGCGGAGATTTGTAAGGCCGCAGACGCTCTTCAGGTTGAAGATCGCCTTGCCTTGGTCGGAGCGGTCGAGGATTGCGAGCACCATGTTGTATGGCGACTTATCGCTATTGCCTTTGTGCATGCGGTGGACTTCATGCACTGGGAGGTTTTGGGCTTGGAGGTCTTCCAGTATGTAGGAGGTCTCAAGCTCCTGGGAGAGCCGCGTATGACTACGCGGAGGCGCTTCTCTTCTTCGAGAGCGTATGTGTAATAGTTGACATTTCTGTCAACTAGGAGACTGGTTAGGGGCGCGATGGTCGGCCGGGGTCTGCACGGTGACTTTGATACCGTGCTGGATGTCGCGTGCTTCTTTCAGCACGATGTTAAGGGCGGGGAGAGAGGTAAGTACATCTCTCCAGAGATGTTTGTCTCTGATGATCAGAGGCGGGGGTAGTCGCTCGCGGCGGGGCTGGCTAGCGGCCTTGGTTTTGGCCTGTTTAGCCTCTTTATCGAGGTGGCCTTGTGGAGAGCTGTTGAGCTGTCTCTTTTTTGCTTTTCGGTTGGTGACGACTTGGAAGCCGTCATCGTCACCGTTTTGGGTGGAGGGTCGATCTCCATGTCGCTTTCAGACGCGGCTGAAGCGACAGTGGGAGATTCGGTCGTGGCGAGGGTCGGTGCGGGCGGGGCCGCGGTGGGGTGGCCGAAGTGGCCGATGGGGTTGCAGCCTGAGGGGCTGGGGTCGCGGGGGCCTTGGGGCCGGGGTGGCGGCTTTGGAAGCCTTCGGTGGGGCGGCCTTAGGGGCCTTGGGGGCGGCGCGGAAGACGCGGCTTTCGCGGTGGTGGCTGCCGGAGATGCCGGGATAATCTCCATCAGGGGAGGTATCCCTTCATCTGCTGGCAGTACCATGACTTGAGAGCAGGGTCGCGGCTCTCAAGCAAGTGGAGGGTTTGAACCCACCAATCTTGTGGGGTGGCCATCCCTCAGGCAGGGGGCAGCCCGAGGGATTTGTGTGGTGCGTGCGTGTGTTGCCTAGTCCCCCTGCCGGGTGTAGGCAGGGGGTGCGCCCTATTGTGAGCCCTAAAGCATGTAGCCCCTTTGCCGATCTTATTGTGCAAAGGGGTCTCCTAACTGCTTTGTGGGTAGACAGAACCACAAAGGATGGGAAAAAGGAGGAGGTCACCTAGGACGGAATTGGAGATGCCTGGGGTCGGCAAGGGTACTCCCCTGTGCCGGTGGTTCCACGCCCGTCCGGGTTTACCGTTTCCCTGAAGGGGAACCGGCGGGCGCCAGGGTCACGCCCCAACTAGGTTCGTTAACACCGTTAGGTGTCCCCTAGCTGACCTAGTGGCGATTAAAATTGGGTAAACAATTAAAATCACCACGAGGGTTCGCGCAAACGAACTACGCGGGTGTGGGGTGGAAACAACCCCGCGTCAGAGCGCAATGAAAATTGCGATGACGCAACCTTGTGTGTGTGTATATACCCAACTAGTGTGCGCATATACCGACCAACCTACTAAAAGTGTGTGCAATACTCGAGCGACCAAGTGTGCAAAACTTGACCAACCAAAAGTACCGAATATCGGGCGGAAGAGCCAGAGTGACGTCACGAGGTGCGGACACGTCCGCACTGTGCGAGCGCCGAGACCGGAATGAACGAACGACGAACCGTGTGTGTTTTTGCCTCCAAGGCTGTCCCTATATCCCGCATCCCGTCTGACGCCTAGTTGCTAATTGTGCTAGCTATGGCCGTCAGTGGTATGCGGGGCGCGGAGAGTAGGTGTGCTCCGGCGGGCGGGTCAGGGGGGTGCTCTCTGTCCGCAACATTATTTGTATTGTATTCTACCCATAGTCCCTCAAGACTATAAGTAGAATACTGAGCCTAGAGCACCGTTTTCTATGGTAAGGTGCCCAGAAGGCTGGCTACGTTACCTACTTCATCAGGCTGGCTTCATCTACTTTCATTATACTTTACACACATGCACATTTTTGAAGTGAATACTTCTTATGGGAAGGTAAACCGCTTCGTTACGTAACGCGTTACGGCGCCAGTCCGTCTGGCTTCCCTTTCTCTCACGCATACGGCAGCGGTAGGCAGGCTCCTCCTCTCTCACTCTAACCCATGCGCTATATACATAAAATTTAAGCAATAACCTAAGCTTTTCTAAAGTTAAACAATTTCAATGTTCAACTTAGATTAGTTTAAGTTATGACTTCTGTCGGGCATCCCGAAACGCACACATTTTTTTTGTTTGTCTATAGGCAAACTGGTAAACAAACCACTTGGTGATAGGTGGCTACCATCGCCCATGGACACCTGCAACACTAAGGGAGCCGATACGTTGCCTACGTCGTTGAGACTTTAATTATCTATTTACGCCGTTTTTGATGAGCCCCCTATTGTAGCACTCTAGGGAAACCACGGGAAGGAGTTCATTCCATAACTTGCACACATATGGCGTGAAGGAGCGTGCGCCACGTGCAGTGGAGGACTTCCAAGTGTCTAGGAAGTGTGGATGAACTCCCAAACGCCGGCGATTTAAGATGGTTTTTACCCAACCTTTTTTTAACACGTCTGTTAATTGATCATGGTCTACCAGCGCCAAGTCTACCACTCACACTGCTATCATACACATTATGATTCTTTCATCCACTCTAAATAATACAATGATTATCTTTTTAATCTTTCAATATTTAAAGTGGTATATGAAATTACACTACTTAATTCATATGAAGTAATGTAGTTGTTTATGGTTTAAAGAACATAGTACTTTAGGGTAAGGTAAATAATGAACTGTAAAAATTAAGGAAATTACATGCAAAAAATAATATTCAATTGTCATACAATTATAGCAGATTATGAACATGAAAAACAATGGGCGGTCTTCTTGCGTAAAGCAATCTCTTCTAGAGAGTCCTTTAAATAAGCTGAGAGTGCTAAACCAGTCCTAGAAGCGCTTCACTTGTAAAAAGCGCAGGTGATGCTGCATATGGAATACCGCTCACATTTATGACCTAAAACACCTGCTTTCAAAGATGGTTTCGATACGCTTGGTCTTCGGAGAGGTTACCCGTATGATGTATCCTTACAGGAATGAAAAAAGAAGCCTGTCGTAAAAAGCGACAAAACAACCCACAGTCAGGTGTTACTTGCCCATCTGGATGGCTACCATCTCTGGTCTAGAGTATGCCGCCATAGCCACCTTGAGTTGTGTTACGGCGTTAGTGGCCAGGTTCCAGTCTTCCTTAAGAGAGCAGCAGCAGCACCTTTGGTGTTACACATGTCCATAGGCGACGGTAACCGCTGTCCATAAGGCGAGTCGTTTGCCTGTCTGTTGAACTCATAAAATAAAAAAGACTTCACATTTTTTCACATGTTCTATGTCTGTATAATGGGAAGTATTCCGAAGAACAGTTCTCAAGAACATTTTGCTTCTGTAACTTAGAACTTCGGAACGAGCTCCCAGTAGAGGTTTTCCTGAGCTTGTGGTTTATATACTACATATGGTTTTTTTGAAAAAGGCATTAAAATTTTCATGGTAGCCTTACATTGGTAGCACTTCTGATGTTGCAAATGTCCATAGGCGACAGTAACCACTTTCCATCAGGTGAATCATCAGTCTGTCTGCTATACGTCACCAATTAAAAATAAACGAAAATAATTCGCTATATACATCTAACAGGGAAAATGTGATTTTTGTAGCTCAATATTCCTGTATATTCAGGCTTCGGCTGAATTTATGGCGTCCGTGATAGACCGGCTTCATGGCTTTCAGGGAAGTGTTTCAGGCATCCCGGGGCTATTTATTTTTAAACGTTATTTATATGGCCGCCGATGGGGCGCACCCGATAACTGCTCTTTTATTGGCAACGCTCGGAATTGGGGACGATAGCTACGACTGTAAAATTGCTGGACCCCTTTTAAAATGTTAAACGGTCGCTGAAAAGGACCTTTTGTGGCAGCTTTTTATCGTAATAGAGTATAGCGAATTACACTTTATCAACGAAGCATCTGGTATGTAGTTTGCTATATATTGTTTGTTAGTTAAAAATATAAAGTTAGGTTAAACTACAGGGAAGGATTCCGTAAAAGTCAGAAATGTATTGCGCACATGGAGGACTGAGACTTGCTATAGTAAAAGTTTATATGGTGAATAAATACACAAAGCTATATTTTATATATGTATCACAAATACACTAAATAAAATAACCACTTTTTTTCATATACATATAATTCTAGACATTTATATTGATATATCAAAAAACGAATTGTTTATTTTTATATTTGACTTAGGGCAGATTTTTCAATAAGCAGATAAAAATTGTTGCTTACAGAAAGCAAGCCGGCCCGCCGGAGCACACCGTCTACCACGACCCGCATACCGCCGATAGCAGCTAGGCGTCGGACGGAACATGCGATGTAAGGAGCGACCTTAGAGGCCGAAAATACACTTGGACTTAATGGCGCTTAATCGCACTACTCTCTCTACCACTCAGCATTATATTCTGTGTTACAGGTCTATGTATAGTTTTAAATTAATTGTAAATATCAAAATAATAAGTCATACAGTCCACATTGAGTTTTATTTGGAAGAAGCAACTGTCACCAATAAAAGTTATTCTAGAATAAAATAGTTCAGTTGTTTGACTATTGAATTCAGTCCGGTTATAGTTTATTCGACTGATAACTTTTATCTGATGATTGAACAATCGGTCCTTAGTTGATATAACCCCAACATATTTCTAAACAATGTCGACTAAATATATATTTTAGTATTGTATCAAATAATCTCCAAATTGTTTTCGAGTTTGGTACTTTAACAAAAATTAAGTATTTATTATGGTCGAAATGTACATACGTTGCTAGGAAGGCCCATTGAGTTATAACATATCTAGAGAGAGCATCGCTAACAAACAACACCGCGGAAAACGGCATGAAAAACGCGAAGCGCTGCTATATTCACCCTACAAAAACTATCAATGTGTGTGTGTTTTGGGGATATCAGCTAAAAAATATTACCCTATTTTTTATAATTAAATATTTTTTACGTAAGTGAAAAGTTTAAATGATCATCATGATTTAATCGCTTTATGCGTTATAATTTTAATATTACTCAGGGGTTTTAAAGTTTTTTTAATAATTTAAAGTATTACCAACAAAAGTTGTGTGTTCCAATACACACAACTTTTGTTGGTAAATTATACAAACCATAGAAAATAAACTGTATGCACAAATGAGTTTTAGTATTTATAACTCTGTGTACCACAACACTAATGTAATAATTATAAAAAAAAAACTATTCGTAAAGGAAAAATATTTTTGTATTTTCACAAGACGTTGATAAAGGTTATTAGACTAGTTATGCCCCAAAGATTATCCCAAGCTGAAAGTAATTGAAATCAGTAATGGACTTGGGACGATTCGATGGGTTCATACTGGGTAGTGGGCGTTGTGTAATCCAAATAAAAAAATAAATTTAAAAACGTTTGTGTATGTGGCGTTCACATGCAGTAGAAGTGAAACAAAGTGTGACAAGGGGTGGGAGGGTTTCTAAATTTCGTGACGTCACATTTCATATATTATATGGTTATAATATATTTAAGCTTTAAAACACGAAATACGAAGTATTGTCGCAAAACTTCAAAAGAAAGAAAGAAAATGGCAACATAATTACATGTTTACATGTCATTTTTATATACATAGCATATTTTCCAAAACATTTCCAACTCTATCTGTGTAAGCATAGTGTTTAAATGATTAAATATAATGTATTCTATCTTATTCTCTCGCAGGTTTAGTCCTATAGATTTATATGTTTAACTTTTTTAGTGTCGCTTTTTCGTTTCATCGAGTCACAAAAATTCAAAAGAATTTTAATTTCAAAAATCATAACCAAATCTCCCCAAATTTTGGAAGCTAACTTCCATTTATCACCTTACAACACCAATCAATTCGATTTCTCGAAATTAAATTTCATGTTTTCATAAAGAAATCATGAGAAAAGTGTTAAACTTTCCGATGAAATGACACCTTATCCTTATCCTTCCCTCTAGAGCCCTAACCAGTAAAGTAGTCGAAACGACACTAACAGGCGTGGGGAGGAGCAAGTGCACCAAATTTAATGTACTTTTTTATGGCAGTTTTTTTGCAATTCATGCGTTATCTAGACGTTCATATGATCTAAGGGAAGGCCTTACATGACCTTATATAGGTTTTAATTACATATGTAGTGTGTTTAGCTAGCTTTGGATTGCTATGTCGTCTATTTTTTTAAATAAATTCCTCCCTCCGGATAAACTGGATTGTCCGGGCTTAATGCTCTTTTGGGGTTTTTATATAATGTAACTAATCGTAGAATAATTATGTATATCACCATCGTCACTCCTAATCAGCAATATTCCTGCCACGGGTTGTCTGGAAGAGATCGCTTTTTAGCGATAAGACCGCCCTTTGTACACAATTAGAATAATACTAGTTGGTAAGTTTTCTGTAATGGTGTACAATAAAGTGTTATCTATCTATCTATCTATAATTTTCTTTTCTTTTCTTTCTGTCTTTCTTTTTCACTTTTTTGCTTTATTTAATCTTTTCAAAAATGTACATAGGTACTTAAATTCTAATACAAAACTCCTTAATACTATTTACATGTTTTATCTTCAAATTAATAATATGTACAGCTACAAACTGTACTATATAAAAACTAAAATTAAATTAAAAAAGGGGAAAATACCTACAGATAAGTTATCGGTTCCAAACCACTGTCACTTACCGGGAACGTTCCCAGAAGGCTGGCGGCGTTGCCACGTTGTATAGCGATGCTTAATCTTTGAGCAAAATAGACGCCAGCCTTCTGGTAGCGTGTGACGTCTACGAGACGTTTGGCGACGTCATGGTAGACCTTTGGGGCATTAAGATCCCACGGACCCAGAGTTTCCACCCCAAATGCCGCAAATGTGTAACCATTTCCAATGGTGGCATATTTGCGGCGCTAGAGGGCCTCCTGTTCCTCCTTTTATCTTCTATATTAATACTTCTATTATTCTAACAATTCCTATTGTTATGTGTCTATAAGAATTACAATCGGGTGTGGTGGCGCAGTGGTCGCCCTGAATAAAACACCCCTTGGCAGTGGACTGTATTTATTTATTTATAGGTGCTACAACAGCAACAGGTGCGATCAGCACAACTGTATCAAACGGCACGTTCAAGGTTAATCAACACAACTTAGCACCAGCCCCGGACGTTAAACTGAACGTAGATAGCACTAATTATATCGTTTACACCGATCAATATGAGTGGCACTAATCACAATACACTTGGTGGTTCGCAAGATCCTCGTAGTCACGCTGAGAGTCCAATAGCTGTAGAGTCTTCCGAATGCTTCCTGTTCTTCTTATTCTTGTTAGTCTTCCTTGTGTGTGTACTTGAGCTTATTTGAGATTTGAACGGCTCGAATCTAATCTGCCGGCGGCTCGCTCCGTGCTTACTAATGTACTACAAAAATGCAGACGCTTAGCAGCTAACGGAGCGAGCCACATATCCGCGGTAAGCGGGGCGTGGGGGCACGGGATTTACGGGGGAGAGGTCAGGGGGGTGATTCTGTACGCAACAGCTATTATATATATTTGCTAATACGTTATTTCTTACTGGATTATTTTTTTGTCACCCGGCCGCAGGAGTCAAATATAAACAATGCAAAATCTGAGATTAAGTTTCCAAGAATGCACATGATTTTCAGTAAACGCCGTAGAATAGTAAGCTCTTTAAAATACTTTCTTACACTTCGTCCCTCTATTAAGACGGCAATAAATCGCTGCGACAGGCTCCCGTGCGGAGGATAAATTATTTGCTTCTCTGTTTAGCTCCCTTGGTTATAACGATGGAATGGGTATGTGGCATTCTATTCCGAACACGTAGGTAGACGACGTCTGGCATCTACCACTGTCACTGTTGGATATATACCAATATTTACGAAGATTTCTTCATATTTTTCGCGGCTGTTTGGCTTTTCTAATATAATTTATTCATTAATAAAAACAATTGTTTTGTCAAACTAAAGTTTGAGATATGGATTGTTATTTTCTTAAGTTTTCGCGATTAGAACACGTTTCGGCCACTTTTCAGTAGCAAAGTAATTTTGCTACTGAAAAGTGGCCGAAACGTCTGAATAAAAATCAAATGAGGAGACGGCGACTTTTGGACCAAAGATATGTAATGAAAAATATCAACCCTAAATTCCATCTGGAAGACGAAAAATCTTAAAAAAAGGTCAGAAATAAAATAAATTAACGATTTATATGAATATATTTCAACAAATAATAATATTGAAGCACTTACACCACACGATTTATTTATTCAAAATAAAAAAAGAACTTCGTTTAAAAAAACCGACTTCAAAAACTAAAAAGTATAAAATAACTTATTTCTAAAGCTATTTTTAATTATAATAACTTATTTTTAATATATATTATCTAAAACATCTTGAAGTCGGTGCTTAGTAATTTTCAAAATATAGTAATTTTTATGTATATAAATATAATAATATTTATTTATAAAAATAGCTTTAGATATAAGTTATTTTATACTTTTTAGTGTTTGGCTATGGGTAGTCCTACGAAAGGCGCCGCGCTCCTTAAAACATATAGGTCCCAAAAAACCGGAACGGAAAAAAAATGTTCATAAAATGAAAACTACGGGGACAAACTATGTAAAATTTTTATGGGACCAAATGACAACTGTTCCGCATCAAACTAAAGAAGATTCACGTAAATCGGATCATAAATCTCAGCGTAATCGGTGTACATACATATAAAAGAAACAATACCAATCAAATTAATAATAATAATAATCGGCAGACAAACACACATATTGTATATCCCACAATTAAGCAAGTTACGCTTGTTTTATGGATAATATACAACGTACCACTCTGGGGCCGATCCCAGACACCCAGACCATAGTAAATAACGGAGAAAATACGTTTCCGAAATTTACTATACCAGGTATCGAACCCGGAGCCTCTGCGTTGCAGTGAGGTAGGCCGGCAACGGCTTAGCCAGCTCAACCACAGATTCCGTCAAATTGAGAACCTCCTCCTTTTTGAAGTCGGTTAATAACTAAACCCACTACAATTACTAATTGTAATTATTTTAATAAAATATCAATCTGGGCCGAAGATTGCATGAAAGATTAACCTTATTTTTTTTTTTTCTATATTTTGAAGGGACTTTTATTTACAAAAAATATGTCAGTCCCATTGTACCTTATGGTTAAAAAAAAATCAAATTATTTCACTTAAATGTATTAACATTTGTTTGACAGAATACTATTAAATATTCCTATATCAAACCTACAAAAATTAGCACTCTTCATTACCTTACTTCTCATTTGTTCAGTCCTGACACATTCTGCTAATAAGTGCGGCACATGTTGAAATCGTTAAAAGTAATTTTGATACCTATTGTTCATACTTTTAATATCTGTGGTAGGGACACTTCGGTCGCGTTGACATTAAGAGGTATTTGGTAGTGACTTACAACGGCGGCACCAAAAACTGGAACCACTGCGTCATATTTTTCGCTATATTTATCTATCCCACGGGAACAAAGTCATTAGACAGAACAAAAAGTATATTAAGTATTAAGTCGAGATATAAATTAACTCTGTGTTAAATTTCATTGCAATCCATTCAATATCCTTCCAAACTCCTTCTTTCCTCTTATTGTCTTTGTCCTATTGAGTATGCACTGTTTGCTACAACTCCATTAATTCTTCTAAAAATAATTCTGTAACATAATTCTGTATAAAACTTATAAAAGAAAGATATAAATTGAATAAGAAATATAAAGAAAACAATATTTAGCTAGACATGTTGCTGTTAAGGAGAAGAAGCGGCAAGAAACTTCTTCTTCTCCTTAACAGCAAAAAGATTTCATAAACGTTTGCTTAAATATTGTTATAAAAGTAAATATTCGTAACAAAATAAGTTAATTACATTAAATTTAAATTTAAGTAAATATATTAGAAATGTAAAACAAGTACAAATAAAGCATTAGTTAAGTAAAGCATAATAGATTATAGAAATAGAAGTACAAAAAATATTTAGTAATAGACATAATAAGCGAAATTGTAAAACTAGGTTCATAAGAAAGAAAGATGTGTAATCTATACATATAATAAATTATATAGGTCAAATTTCTGTACAATGAAAAATAATGCTAAAAACCGAGTCAGGGGGATGTAAGAAGTGAAATAGAACTGATTTAGATTTTTTTCAAATTTTTTGTATCTCTGTTTTTCTGTCTGTTTGTGCCGGCTAATCTCCGAAACGACTGGACCGATTTAAATGAAATTTTTATGGTGGTAGCTTATATCCCTGGTCAACATATAGGATACTTTTGATCCCGAAAAATTAAAGAGTTCCTGTGGGATAGTTTAAAAAACTTTCCACGAGGATGAAGTCGCGGGCAAATGCTAGTAGAAAATAAGGTGTCAATGTAAATAGTAATAAACAGTTTTTTTGTAATAAATAATAATAAAGAAAGAAAATGAAAATAAAAAAGAAATAAAAGAAAAGATTAAAAAGAAAAAGATAAATATAAGAATAAAACATATAAAAAAGAAATATAAAAATCTAACAAAGTAAAATAAGGCCGGATATCCTTCTCTGTCCGGCGGAAGAGAGTTAAAAAAAACATAATGATTTATGATGTAACAGAGGATATATGTCAGCATAAAGGAGTATAAAAGGAAGGGATATTGTGCCGATCGCAAATGATTGGGAGAAGGTGAAAGACAAGAAAGAGATTAATCAGTATCATCAGTTGCGTACAGCGTCACACCGTACGCAGCCTACGGCATCTGTAACAGCACGGCTAATTAAAAATACAAATTTTATTTGTTAAATTTAAAAGTACGTACAAATTTAGCAAGACTCGTAAGACGAGAAAAGTTCTTTCTTAATATTGACTGAATGCTAAGAATTTATTTCTTTGTAGCCAACAATTAAGATTGTACAAGTTAGTGTGTAAGAGTAACATGACATTTTGTACTGAACCAGTACAATGTACCACTTCAAATGAGGCGAGGACATTTGAAGCAATGAGGCCGGTGAAGCGGTGAGCGTCATTCCCTCATTTATCCCGTTCAAAACTAGTTCGGAAAAGTTCGTTAAGAATCGGATGTGGTCGGCCTCGGTCACCTCATTTTCCTAACAGTCGTACTATGACATGTCAATATCCTTAGAGGCGTTATTGTACTGTTGTAGCATAAGACTCGTTCCGTCCTTCCTCTTACTTTGGAGTAGTAGCGCGACAAAAATTTTGAAGTGGTACATTTCTAATTTTCAGCCATATCAGTACAAATGTATTTTGTTCGGGACAAATGTACTGGCTCACACATGTACTGCTCCTCGCTAGTAAAAGGGCTGGCTTTATTTAAATTAGTACTTAATCGAGATCTAATGAGTACATTTAATGGAGGTTATTAAGAAATACATAATTTGGCCTCATAATTCTGGGAATGCTTGATTATATTTAATTTATGTTTTATATGGCTTTTGTGACCCAAGTAAACTAAGCGTTGGCTAGCCAAGTTCGTTGAAATGCAGATATTTCAGATTCGATTGTTGGTAGGGTGAATTTTGTGAATGAATTGTTCGTTTATTCCTCTAGTCTGAGTGTTTGGGATCATCCCCATAGTTTTTGGAAAAGAAAAGTTATACGTACATATTATTGTCAGGGATAGCGTAAATCCGGAATAAATATAAAATCCGGAATAAATGTAAAAAAATACTGGGCCCAAGTCTGTAACTAAATCCCTAGTCTCTAAAATACACAATAAATCAGTCTCGGTCAAATCAAGATGGATTCAATATTGAGCCGAGTGATTTACAGTCTACCAAAACCATCAAAAGTTACGATTCCAATTCTGTTCCCAAGGAATAAAACTAAACCTGAATTGACTGACAAAATGCACATTTACGCGAGCGGAGCCGCGACCGAAAACTATTGGTCTATAAACAGCGATGATTATGGAGAAGTCGAGTAATAGTACATTTAAAATTTTGTTTAAAGGGCATACCAAACAAAAGGGCAACAGCAAACAGTCCCCTGGAAACTGTAAAGGGTCGGCACGAACTTGGCACCCAGTCTTTGTAGTTTTACGTACAAGCGAGAGCTTCATAAACAATTAGCCGCCTCGTGTACCGTTGACAGATTAATCAAGGTAGTGGCCGAAGTGACAACTTCGACAAGGGTACTCGGTTTAACCTGTACCCAATATATTTGGATAAAATCCCAATTGGGTATTTGAACCATTTAGCAATAAATTGTAAAGCAATGTACATAAGAGAGAAAATTGTGTTTTAGTATCTTGCTGTCAACTTACTTTCATTATAATTTTTTTACAGGGGTGCGGTCACGACATGTAATAAGTCCCACAGCATTTAAAAAAGTGTAAGGCATCGTTTTAGTAAAAACTGTGTCGGAATAAGCTAATTTTGATGCACCCGAACAACTCCAATCCGCTCCCAGGAAAAAAATATCATATATTTTATTACATAAAATTTACTATTGATCAATGAAAAAACCACATTGGAGTTAGATTTATTTTAATCTGGACATTTTAAGTCATTCCCGGGTAATTTCCCCTGAGATTCCCAGAATAAAATTTAATGCAGATATCAAGTCTAAAAATTTGCAGTCGAACAGCGAAAACTGCATCGAAACCGGCCCAGTAGTTTTCAGGTGAATCTCGAACAAACAGACAAGAAATCTAAAAAAAAATGCATCGTGTTCTCCATCATTTATTAGTGTATTCCACTTGTTTTTTTTATAGCTTCAATTTACAGACATTTTCAGAATCTTATAATATTATAGATATTTTTAGAAGTATTGTAATATGTGTCCGCATTACGCATGTAAAAATTACAATATTAAATTTTTTATGTAGTCCGTACAAACAATTTGATTTTACGAGTCCCTCACAAGCTTAGAAGTGGTGTTAAAAATAAAACAGAGTTACTTGTGTAACATAACACTCGTTTCGTTAGAAATAGTGTTCAGCACAAAGAACTCATTACACGAATACTGTGACGGACGGATAAACAAACAGACAGATTAAGTACAGAGGGAACGCTTTAAAGCATTTTTATGAGATTAGTAATAGGATGTTTAAGAAATGTAAATAATGCTATTTCTAGTGGAATAGTATTATTTACATTTCTTAATTCATTCATCTTTCATTCTCAATTTATTCTTCTTATAAGTCGACCTCACAGTAGAAAATCGTAATTTTGATGGCAGTGGACTCTGGTACAGTCGTTCCTCAATACTCCGCTAACCGTGAATTTGCATCCCATGTACCTGCGCTTGAGTTGGAAGAAAATGAGGTCTTGAGCGATGCTACAGCCATGTACATCCGCGCATCAAGGCTTTGATCACCCCGGGAAGTAGAGTGACCAACTTCACCAGCAGAGGCTTCATCACCATGTTAATTTGAGGTCATCCAGCTCCTTGATAATACAGATTTATTAAGAAGACTCAAAAGGACAAAAGCATTTGAGTTGGTGTTATAATACTCTCAGAATAATAAAGTATAGTGCTATGTGCTGAACATTAACAAAGAACACATGAACAAAGTGTCTTCTCCTTAATAAAGACAACAGGAAACATGATATTGGACACATTCTTAGTTTAAGCTATATCTAGTTATTTTAGGTCAGATTTAAATTACTCATTACTCTTATTGTTGTATCACTAAGATAAATCATTTATGGAAACAAAATAGGAGAGGTTAGATCCGCCGCATCCCCAAATGCAAGCGGACTTTGCGATGGATCTACGGGAGGTGATTTGCGCATATCTGCGTACCGCTCTCCTAACCTTTTTCGCCAGCCTCCTTATGAGACATTACTGCCTCGCAGAGAGAGCAGCGAATCGATCGGCTCTACTATGGCCTCGAACTCGAAACTATGAGGTTCGCAGAGTCTCGTGCGCCGCACTCGCGGCATTGAAGGGAATGCAGACATCCCACAATCAGATGCAGGTACTTATCGAAGCAACCATGCCCGGTAAGTATCTGCGTCATCCTAAAGGTCAGGGTCCCGTGTTTCTGCGTGATCCATCGCAATAGATATAAGTGAACTGCCTTCAATTGTATCAACGCCGGCCTCAGGAGATTCTAAATCTCTTTGCCAGGTTTGGATCATGGTCGCGGTATCCGCGTCCTGATCACCTCCCTGCCCAGCAATATACCGGGCCCTAGCGTGGGCATCCTGTGGGGAGCGTCGCGCCTCGGCAAGCACCTCCGCCTGGAGACTCTGGGCTCGATTCAAATTCGAACATTATTTACACATAAAATAACACCTTCTTTCAAAATATCATAACAGAATGAATTTTAATTACTTTTGAAACCATAATTAATGCGATATTTGACTCCTTATCTATACTAATATATAAAGCTGAAGAGTTTGTTTGTTTGTTTGTTTGCTTGAACGCGCTAATCTCAGGAACTACTGACAGAATTGTTCCCCTTTAAAAGTTCTAAAAAAAAGTCTGCGACAGCATATGTCTATCTTTTAAGGTTATCTCACTATAACCTTTTTTATGCTAACCAAATTTGGTATTTTTATAAACATGATATTAGTCAAGTATTTAATTTAAAATAAAATTGCAATTTACATGATTCGATGTCAATGAATATCTTAGGAGATATCGTAGTTTTAAAATAACATCGCATCAAAATAATGATTAAGTACTGCGCGCGCATTTATGATGTGCAAGGCCAGCAGGCAGTCATGAGGGGAAAGGGCGGTGGGGCACCTTCTACCTAAACAAAGTCGCGGGTTAAAGTTAGCGTTAGCCCAAAGTAACTATTCCACGCGGACGAAGTCGCGGCCAGAAGCTAGTACTTGTGTAAGCTTCTTACGCCATATGTAATGCCCCTACAAAATACAAAATCTCTGAGTGTATGACGTTTTATAACATGATAAGTTTCTCATATAACTTCACTCTCCTCTCTCTTATTTGATTAATAATATATTTATCTGTGACTACTATTTACTTACTTTGTGGTAGGTATTCCAAGAAACTTTTAAAAAATATTATAATATTAAATTTAATTATAAAATAACGTAATCGACATAATCTCTGGAACTTTCCATCATCGCCCAAAAGCTGTCTCGGCCAGATGGCTCCATTTACCTTTTATAGTTCACAAGTGTGGGCTTAATCAAGTTTGGCAGAACAACAAATAGGGGTTGTTGTAATGCATCTCCTGAGGGACCCCCGGGACCCACTTGCAACCCTCGACCAGTAGAACAGGGATGGATGTTAGGATATACACATGCTACGAACTTATTGTTCGATAGCAGCTAATCCATTTTTCATTTTGTGTTTTTTTAATTCATTAATTTTATTGTCTTTATTGTCATGTACGCAACGGTTCTTAGGAACGATTCTCTTGCGCATTTTAGAGATTTGGAATGAACTCCCAGCAAATGTTTTCTATTAGCACTATGATATGGTTTTTTGTCATTAAATTTTTTCGCAGCTCGTTAACGCCGCTGGTGTTGAAGGTTGTTGTTCTTAGGTGATGGTAACTACTCTCCATCAGATGAGGCGTAGGCCTGTCTACTGTACTCCAGCAATAAAAATATAATAATAATTAAACAGGTAGTCGTGTGCGAGTCGGCCTCGTGCATAGAGGGTTCCTTTTAAAGCAGAACAAAATAGCTATGAAGTTTTACAAAAACCAATATTGAAAATGAGTAAAGTTTGTTTAATAATTTTAGTTGCAATCACAAGCCGATTGGTTACTGTTAAAATATGGCCGCGTGGCACTTTACCTTCACAGCGTTTACCGCTATATTTTAACTCCATAAAATATCATATCTGTGAAGTTTTATTTAATATCAATATTTATAAAATGTTTATATACATACGTATTATATTATATATGTAAATGAAGCTCTCTTAAACTTCATTTATTTTGAATTTCCCGCGCATCAACTTGGACTGCATACGTTATCTGTGTTGACAGCAGACCTGCACTATGCGCGTTAGTTTCGTAATTGGAAAAATTCTCTTTGGATTGATAGAAAAATATGTGAACGTTTTTATGAAGATATTCTTCAAATTATAGAAATACTATTGAAGCAATAGCATTTAATGTTGTTTCTCTTTACAGGTTAGTAATTAGTAACAGTGATTTGTACTTTAATGTAGAAATAAGTTGTGTTCTTAAAAGTTTGTATGGTGCACAGTTTGTAAGATTTTTCTTTAAAATAAATAGATTAATACCACATGTATACATGTGCCAAATTTCATGTAGTTAACCTTAGTTTGCGCAATATCACACAGTAGTTTATGTAGTGTCAGCAAATTAAGATTATTTTAATGCTGCTTGAAACAGTTTAAAAAAGTCTTAATTTAATACTAGAAAGAGCAACTAATATACAAATGAAGTTTTAATTATGTATAAATTCAAATATTGCAAGAAATTAAAACATTTGCAAAGTTCATTAAAGTGAAAACGATTCTCATAGTTTGTCGTCTGCGATACCCCTTATTGCAAGAGTGTGGATGAGAATGGATGGGATGTTATTTGATGACGAGAGGGTCTTTGATAAGGTCTCAGTAATTGAGATGAATAAATGTAATAATATTTTCGGCGCTTTATTCTCTTTTGTAGAATTTGTATATATTGTCAACAAAACTTTCAATACGTAAAACTTCAATATAATACTTATTGCTTAAAAATATCGAATGTTAGCTTCTGCCCGCGACTTCGACCACTTAGAATAGTTTTAAAAAAAAAACCCCGATTTTGAAACATTCTTCATTGGTGCTCCGCTTCTATTAGTCTTAGCGTGATGATATATAGCCTATAGCCTTCTTGGATAAATGGGCTATCTAACACTGAAAGAATTTTTCAAATCACACCAGTAGTTCCTGAGATTAGCGCGTTCAAACAAACAAACAAACAAACTCTTCAGCTTTATAATATTGGTTTAGATAAGTAGTTGAAATAATAAGTCTTTTATGACATTCTTTTTGTTTTATTATTGTAATTTATTTGTGCCTAACTGGCCAAACATGATGCACCTTTCCTTTTATACCACCATGACTACTCTGATATGTAAATACTCGTGTTTAAGAAATAAATAAACTTTGATTATGAAACATTGAGTTATCTAACTCACAGAAAAACGAATCCTTAACAAATTAGTGAACAACAAAGTAATCAATAAGTTTGCGAAATGTATATCCACGCCTTAAAAGAAACCGGGTACATAAAGGAAATGGGACGAGAATAATCTCAGGATGTTAATTTATTATTCAAAGTGCAGGAAATTACTTTTCTCCACTTCGTGTTACAACCATAAAACTTACACACAACTTCATCTCGTTCGAATAAAACACTACAAGCTCCCCCTAAAGTCGGGAACGCCTGGTTATTGCGGTCAGGTTGCTTAGTATATTCGTTTTAAGATTCAGGATAAGTAATATTAAAAAAGAAATGTTTATGCTCTTACTCCAGTGCTGGTCTTTCTTTAGCTGCAAGAAAGAAGTATAATATTTTCTTAAGCTTTCGCGACTAGTACACATGATAAATATGCGTTTTAATGGTTAGACTAGACTAGCTCTGTCAACTGTATTTATTTTTAATGAATCTATTTAATATCATTTAATACTGTGGTATAGCCATGCTGATTGCAGCTCTTAGGGCTGCGTCGATTGGTGTGACACCACACTGTCGGAAGGAGTCACAGATGGCCACCAAACGCCAATGAATGGCCAACGAAAGCTGCTGCGAAGCCATCGCCATGCGGAGAAGACTCCAGCAGCTCCAAACCCAGTTACCGGTGGGTAGTTGACCACTGAATTGTAGCCGGGCTGAAGAGGTAAAACCTCGAAACTCCAACCTCCTCATTGTAGATAAAGAGGAAGAAGACCCTGGAGAGACACTTTCATAGAATATCAGCGTGAAACGGTGAGCGTTGAGCGAATCGTGTTTCTTACAGTGTGTTGGAGTACCGAGTTAAAATCCTCCCCTATTTATCCTATATTATCCACCTACATCAGACGCCATCTCGCTCCTTCCTATTCCAGCACCTTTGTACTGTAACGACTAACCTCCTTGGCGTAATGATATATTAAGAAACATAATTTATTTAAATAAAATCGTAGAATACCCCCCAAAACAAAAGAAGAAAGAATTGTGTACGCCCACGAGCAGATCACATCTATATAATTAATACGTGAAGCAAAAACTTTGTACCCCTTTTTACGAAAATTGCGCGGACGGAGGAGTATGAAATTTCGCACACTTATAGTTTATATAGACAAGAAGCGATGAATGCTATATTTTTTTAAATTATGCATAAAAATTGCATTAAATCAATAAAAAAACAACCATGTATTTGACACACGCATATATACTCTTATTATAGAAGTTTAGTCATAGTCTTTGATAACAGAACCTTAATAATGTTCAAGCTTATAATTTAAATTAATTATGGTCGAATTTCGACCAATGGGCGACCACTAGTCTATGTAAAAGTGTCTCTTTATTGCTAATATAAACTTATGCTCTGAACCAGTCTCTTATTGAAGATCCCGGTCAGCTCAAAAACCGCTGGCTGTTACAGCACCATACTGAAGCTAGCAACGCGTCAGTATCATACCTGATGTTGCATAACTTCATGGTACACTTTCGTTCTGTCTGACTCTGCTTGTTTAGCAGTCTCACGTAATAAATAAAATTAAATACAAGTTAACAACCTAAACTATTGGCGCTCAATAAATCCAGTGGCCTCGTTCTCGCTGCGCCACGAAACTCTGTTTGCCCAAGAACTTCTCCCTGGGAGTTAGTTCTCCGGCAAATTGATCCATTCACCATTTTTAAACTTGAAACTAATGTTTCTACTTGTTGAATTGAACTGCTTCGTGGCGCAACTCAGTCAGAAAGTAGAACGTTTGCGGTCTGTATATTTTAACTTTGTTTTACGTTGTGTTTATAACTTAGCCTTTTCAGAGATCCATCGAGTTGTGGTACGGGTACCTAATTATGAATACCACTCATACAGTAATCGAGGAGAGAAATTAGTCTTAACACAAGCAAGGCGTGAAACATGTGTTTGTTTATTATTGGAATAAATCCTAATTTATAGATCCCTAGTTGCAATAGAGTGAATTCATAATATACATATGCAAGTGAAGCATAGGGTTATGGGGGTATACATGTGGCAGCTTCCACCAGGCACTATTAAAAGGGTCAAGAAATACGTTGATATAACGTCATGAGAGATAATTGTTACAACTTAAGTTCCGATAAAAACAAATCCACCTGCATATCGGTAAAAACACATTTTATTACCTGTCGGCATTATAATTCTTTTATGATCGGTCTTCTTTTGTTTACTTATTTATTGGCATACGTTTCTAGAGAACAGCTCATTGTTTAATGTACTCGTTTATGGCCACTCACGGCCGACTCATTAGCCAGCTGTTTCGGATTATGTCAACTACGATACGGGCACATTGCATTTGTGCAGTATAAAACGATGGCCTGTTTGAGGGAGGGGGTCAGTCGAGTGAGAACCACGATCAAAGCGAGACGTGTGTGCTATAACCGGGAATCTAATAGTGACGGACTTTGCGCGTTTTATTGAATTACGACCTTCTACATTACGTTTGGACTTGTTGTGTTCGGTTGTATTTGTACCTGTGTTATACGTGTTTGTCTAGTTTTAATAAACGAGTCTCGCAACTCGTAACAATATGAATAGTATACCATGATCTCACCTCTAGAAGTGCTGAATATGAGAGCACAAAAAGTACCTTGCCCGTCCTTCTATTTATCTATGTATAAGTATATCTGTAGGCACTGTATGAGACGAACTTTATTTTCAAATACTGCTGGACGTGTTTAGACGAAACTTGACAAAATATATCTTATTTAGCTGTGTAAAATGTTGTAATAAAACTGTAAAAATCCAGACTAGTATTTGTAAAGATTACATATCCATGTGGGCGGCTTTTTTACCCATCACGAAGAAGACGGATACGCTTTCATAAATTATTGGGCCCAGGTTGTATACGACGAGAATGATTATAAGATTTCTTTTTATTGAGTTGATATCTATACTAATATTATAAAGAGGTAAAGTTTGTGTGTTTGTGACGTTGTAGGGGGTAATCTCTGGATCTACTAAACCGATTTTAAAAATTATATTTGTGTTGGAAAGCCCATTTATTGAGGAATGTTATAGGCTATATAACACCACGCTAAGACCAATAGGAGCGGAGCGGTAATGACAAATAGTTTTATATAAATGTAGTTGTTAATTTTGAATGAATTAATCGTGTGCCGTGTTTTCATATTATTAATAGTTGAAATTCATTCGCATAATTCGATTATGATAATATGATTATAATAAATCTGTAAATGGTCAGAGTTTGTACATTACGTGTAAAAATGTGAAAAAAATCAAGGGGGGCTAATTCGGACCAGCAGATTCCGAAAATACATTTTTTTTAGATTTTTTTCTATCTGTCTGTTAGAGCATCACGTGAAAACTACTGAACGGATGAGCTAGCTTATATCCCGGGGCGTAACTTGGGATACTTTTTATCCCAATACAGGACGTCGTTTCCGTGGGATAGACGAAAATAGTGAAAAAGATGGGGTTGCGATCGTATCTCTTTTGGAAACTAATGAACGAAATTCGACATAGTGCTGGCTTATAACCCGAGTTTACCTACTTTGTCATCTATATATTAATACGTGAAGCAAAAATCTTGTACCCCTTTTTACGAAAATTGCGCAGACGGAGGAGTATGAAATTTCGCACACTTACAGTTTATACAGAGAAGAAGCGACGAATGCTATTTTTTTAAATTATGCTTAAAAAATACCTTACACACACTACCGTGTATTTGACACACACACGCATATATACTCTTTTGTTTATTGTTAAAGTCAAATTAACAGTGTAGCCTTGGCGACATCTGTGATTATAGAAGTTATAGTCTTTGACAACAAATTATTACGGTCGAATTTCGACCACGGGCGACCACTAATTCATTATATAACTTCAAATCAGGTTGGCTTCGACTCGCCTCTTTGTTTTGCTGGGCAGTTGTTGCAGACTATATGGATTTAGTTCCTTTGTTATTATAGTGAATTTACCAAGACACAGTAACTAACATAGAGCTACTAACTTGGGCTTTTTACGCGGCGCAGCCGCGGAGATAGCTCTAGTGGAAAAATAGAACGCTTTTGAGCCATATTTCAAGTCATTCTATTCTCATGGCCTTAAAGTCCTCGTCTCCTTTTGAACTGAAACCACCTTCCCCTATATGATTTCAGTACGCCAAAAATTGCCTGAATATACAGTGACAATGTCTCATGTATTTTATCCGCAATACACAAGTTGTGTAAACTTATTTAGAGATGACGACGCCGAAGCAGGTGTTCCACAGATTATCATGAGGGCTACGGACTCGTATTATTTTATGGATGAAGCAGCCTAGACTTATCCAATATTTTGGTCGCGTATTTTGCAAATTGTTTTCGTTCAAAGTTTTGTTAAATAATTTTTTTATTATAAAAACAAGGTGCCTCGATTTTGTTGATAAAATTAGGCAATTTGTGAGCAGATGGGGAATATTTTGCTTTAGTTTTTATAAGCGTAGATAAATTAAGCGTTTTTATATTGATCAAATTTAATTGGCATAATTTTCACATGAGATTAGACGTGGACTTATACGCAGAGGCGTATAAGTCGTATATATTAGAATAAGATGTTTTTTAGCAATTAATACACGGTCACAAGATCCTGTTTCGACCGGATCAAACTAGTCTTATTTTATAAAACTGTCGCCTTTAGTACCTTGATTTGACGAGACCTGACAAGCCAGTCTCAACAAGGGATGGCAAAATACAAAAAATACCAAAAACTGTTCACATCGGAAGACGTCTTTCCACGCCAGTGAGTTGTCGAACGTGACTTCGGAGTCAAAGGAAACAAAGAACAACAAGCATCAACTAAAATTGGGGGAGGACAAAGGGTTTATTTTTGGAAAGCATTTATAACGGTTTTGTACTGGAGTTGTGTACGTAAATATCCATTCTGGGTGTCTGTTTAAATGTCAGTATTAATCGTTGCCGGAGCACAATAAGAACGATTGCGCGATGAAAGCTGCGTGTTTCAGTAGTTTTGTCAAGGGCTGCCATTTATGCGGGTTATATTTTTATATAGCAGGCAAACAGGCAGACGGCCCACCTGATGGTAAGTGGTTATCGAGCCTATGAACGTTTGCAACACCAGGGGTGTCACCAACGCGTTGCCGACCTCTAAGAAATTTTATAACGCCTTTCTTAAAGAACCCCATGTCATAGCGCAAAGGGAGAACCGCGGCGGGAAGTTCCCTCCAGATCATTGTTGTACGCGGAGTAAATGTTCTAGAAATGGGGGTGAATATCCCGTCGCTGGCGAGCGGTGCGGTTGTAAAAGTGAGGTGTTGGCACCAGATCAAACAGTTCCTCGGAACACTCCCCGTTATACAGGCGGTAAAATACGCAGAGGGACGCCTGTTAGTATGACGCTGGAGGGAGTCGAGGGTTTTTAGTCTGGTAAGCGGGTGCTCCGGGCCATAGATGTGAGCAGTACTCCATGTGCGGTCTGATTTGCGCTTTGTACAGCGCAAGTCGTTGCCGCGGAGAGAAGTACTGCTTGGACCGGTTTAGCACACCAAGCTTTTTAGAGGCAAGTGTAGCCTTGCCTTCCAGATGACCTCGAAACTGCACGTTATTCGTTATGTCGTATATATATTTGTGAGTGAGTTATTTTTTTTTTAAACGCAGGGGAATCATTTCGTACCATACTGAGTCCCTTTGGTTATGGGAGGTTGGACCGACCCGCGGCGATAAGCAGCGCGCAGCGTGTGCGAAGCTTCTGGTATTCTGGTACAGGCGTTCCCAACTACTCCGCTAAACCTGAACCTGTGTCCCATACCCGTGCTTGTATGGAAGAATATATCACCATAACCTGAATCCACCTTGGCTGCTAACATTTTATTGCCTACCAAAGAACCCAGTAAATAAATATTAATGGAACTGTTTGGAGTCATAAAAAGACAAAGAAGCAATTGCGACATCCTTAATTCCAATACAAAGCACTATCTTTGTCTCGCTCCCGCACTGAGAGGTTTTCGCAAAGCAAATAAGACATTACAAGAATTAATGGTTTCCTTTGATGTCTATATTGAAGAATTTCAGAACTACATTCGTGTACCTAATGTTTGTCTGCCACAGATTAATAAAACTTGTATAACTTGATACCTCTATACCTTGTTTGTTTTTTTCAATTTTGTGAAGTGATAACTTCTTATGGGAGGGTAAACCGCTTCGTTACGTAACGCATTATGGCGCCAGTCTGTCTGGCTTCCCTTTTTGTCACGCATACGGCAGCGATAGGCACGCTCCTCCTCTCTCACTCTAACTCACGCGTTATATACATAAAATTTAAGTAATAACCTAAGCTTTCCTCAAGTTAAACAATTTCAATATTAAGTAGTTCAACTTAGATTAGTTTAAGTTATCACTTCTGTCGGGTGTCCCGAGACGGACACGTTTTTTTTAATAAACTCGTTGTTACACTATTTCCAAGCGTTTATTTTATTTTTGACGTTTCCACGTCTATCAAGTTATACATATTTCTAGACAGTAAAGCCCATATGAAACTAATGACAATTCGAGGCGTGGATTAAAGTTCTTGTTCGAGACCTTCAGGCACTTCTGATCTTGAAAACGTCCACAAGTGGCGGTAACCGTTTCCCGTTACATCCAAATTCAAATTCAAAACTTTTTAATTAATATAAGTACTACTGGAGAAGACTTATTGAAGGTCATACATAAAGTTAAAATTTAATTATTCTTCCTAGTCTATCTACACCGCTTCGCAACGTGTTATTGTTGTTAAAGAGAAGATGCGGCAAGAAACTCCCCAGCAACACGTTTAGCTAAAAATCGATTTAAACAAACTTTTTTTTGAAATAGAATATATACAGAAATATTTTACAAAATTGCTTTTCGAAGTATTAATGGAGTTGTAGCAAACAGTGCATTCTCAATAAGACAAAGACACAATAAAAGGAAAGAGAAATATTATTATAGTTATAATAAGGAGATGACGTACTAAAATTTTATACCGCAACCTATCTCCATAAATTTCTTATATACTTGGGAAGATAAAAACAGTTATACAGAATATAGTATAAGGGGAGCTGATATGTAAAGGAAGTTTTGTCATTTAAGTATTCTTCAATAGTGTAGTATCCCTTTTCTAGCAAGATATTTTTTAATACCAGATACCGTCACCCATAAAAACTCCTCATGATTGTTGAAGTGGGTCACTCTGCCACCGGAGTGGCCCAGTATTGCCGAGTGTGGGGGGGGGGCGTCACGGTGCAGTAACTCTGTTCTAAATCCCGTGACGCCCTGTAAAAGCGCGGATAGAGGGGCGCAGGTTTAGGTTTAGTGGGTAGTATGGCGATCGGCTTCTCGCGACTGCTTCTGTTCGAAGCTAGCGTGGAGAACCGATCGCTGAGAGTCCCACACACCCTCGATGCAAGCTTCTGCGCTGCATTTGGCCCTTCCCCCGAAGAGCCCGAGGACGGTGTCCTAAGACATTACTTCTGATTTTCAAAAAAAAAAGTTTTATTACCAGAGATGTGACTTATCTAAGATACAAGTATTTGAAATACAGATACAAGATACAAAATACGTATTTTCATCTTGTATCTAGATAAATGTATTTTGTATCATGTATTTAGATACCATTCGTCAAGTATCTTAGTATTTTGTAAATACTTTTTTGCTAAAATACTTTCCGTCATATTTACCTATGCATTTTTTAAAAATTTACATCCACCTTATAGACAAAGTAAAACTCAATGGACTTTAGACCATTCAGTCCTTGGCTGCGGCGCAAAGGAAGCGTAGAGTGCGATCCTCTATTTCATACTCTTTTTTGCTTCTTCCACTTGCTGCAGCTCCGACTGCGGTACGGCTTGCTTCTCAGTCGCGGCTTTGTTCTTTCTTATACCTTTGTCTTGTTTTTTATAATTAAATATTTATTTTACAATAAAAACAATATTTTTCAAATATAACAAACAATACCCGTTTGCCAGGTTCTGCCCCTATGTAGCGACTTCTTTCTTTTGGAGGTAGATATTGAGACCTCATCGGAGAAAAATGATTGATAAAATGTTTGAAGAACTCGTCTCAATTGAAACCTTAAAAATATAATATTTTGTCACATTTGCGCGATCTATTCATAATTCATGTAAGAAACTTAAGTTCAATAAAGTTGGGATTTCTTTCAAAAAGTATTTTATCTTTATAAAGTATTTAGAAGATACTTATTTTGTATCTAGTATTTCAAATATCATTTTCAAAAGTATCATGTATCTGGTATCTCAAATACTTTTGTATTCAGATACTTTGTATAGGGTATCTTGTACATCTCTGTCTATTACACTTATACCTATATAAGTTATTCACACACGTATATTCGATTAATAAGCGTTGAATCTGTGTAAACAGTATACTCAAGCACCAATTTACAATTCAAAATCCCTCTAATTCGTAATGACAGATGCTTCTTAAAACTATTCCCTCCAAAACAGACAGAGATAAAAATAACTTTTTTTTTCAAGTAAATAATACATCAAAGGGCTAAGTGATTGATGCTGGGGGTAGGAGGGGTTGGGGGGCCAGACACGTCATTAATCTTCCCCTACGTCCTCCCTCCCCACTCCCCGCGCAGTGTGAACTCGTCGCTGATCGCGTGTTTTGATCCCTCACAAGTATTCCGGAACTTCGCCGTTGGTTTTTTGGGATGATTGTTAAATAAATGGCTGTTTACTTGAGTTCTCTTAAGGAGGATAAAATCTTGCCGCTTAAGGAGATGAGGTTTTTAGCGCGAAAACGTTGCACGGGCTTTATGAGGTACTAATATCGCGTATGCTAATAAAGTCACGTATGACTTCAGCAGACAGGCAAACGACCCACCTGATGGCAAGCGGTTACCGTCGCGTATGGACATTAGCTATACCAGATGTGCTGCCGGCCTTGAAGGAGAAACTGGAACCTGGCCACTGATGCCGGAACTCAAACTTGTTATGGCGGCATACCCTAAACCATGTGTGGTAGCTATCCAAACGGGCAAATACCCTACCTGGCTGTGGGTTGTGTTGTCGCTTCTTACGACAGGCCGCCCCAACGCAAGAATTAGTATTCTCTTCCGTTCTTGCATTGAGAGACTTTTAATTTTATTAGTATTTTATTTTATTATTATTATTTATTTCTGTCATATTTTTTGTCAATTAATCTAATATAATGAATGCGCGCGATTCCTGTTATTTGCACAAAATTATGACGTCAACCTATTGACTGCGGCATATTTAACGGGTAATAAAATGAATCGATTGCGGGTAGTTAAAATTTGGAATTGCATTTGAAATCCTAATGGCGCCAATTCGAGACCACAAATCTTTTGCAGCGCCGATGTCGTAAACATCTTCCAACTGAAATCAATAAATAGGAGTTAACGAAGTCGGGGCGTGATCTTGTCGTGTTCCATAACCAATTTACATTCGACACTTGTAAAATATAATTTTATTCCAAATTCAACCTTATCCTTATAAATACAGTGTCTACAGAGGCTATTAAAAGCGTGCAAATGTTCGTGTTTATTTATCACCAAATTTAAATTCAAGATTTTAGAGTATTTCTCAGGCAGTTTTGAACGTTAAAGCGTTATACATAAGGTATATAGAATTAGTTTTGTAACTGTGCGATAAGATTGTAATTTAAGGTCGCCTTTGTACGCCGTGAGGGCCAAATTGGGTCGAACTTAATCTTTGTGAGGTGATTTTATAAAATAAGAAGTCGATGTACAACATTAGGGTACATGTAAATGAATGGTAATAGATAATAAAAGGAGGGCCGTGTCAAGCGTTCTAAGGTTTTTTAGGGTTCTGTACCATTTTTGCAAATATGGAACCCTTATGCTTTCATCATGTCTGTCTGTCTTATTATTATTGTTACAAGCTACAGGACTCGAATTAAAAATGCCGTTGGAACTACTATAGAATTTATTAGAACTGTATAAACACGTATAAAACAAATACAAATAAAACTGGATGCAACCAGTTCACACTGCACGATTCAATACAGTTCGAACGCACAAAGTCCGTCGTCTATATCGCTAATCGAGAGCACTACAAAACGTCTTACTCGTCTCGTAGTCGTCACTTGACTGCCCACCCATCCATTCGGGCATTGTCTCATACTCACTACACAGTACAAAAAAATTGGCCGCGCGGACTGAGTTGCCGAGAAATAGTAATTTGCACACCTGCGAACGGCTAACAAAGTCGAAAACAATAACAATAAGGATTAGGTCGACGCTAATAATGGTTATAAAACAAGTAGAAAAACAATAGCATATTTTTCTTAATTACAAATTCAAAACACAAAAGAATTCTTAATCCGGTGGGAAGACAATGAACTGCGCTTACAACAGGTAGCTGTGCGCTTATCTTTGACGGCATGTAACCTTATAATTTAGGTTTATGGCTTGGCAGCTAGGCATTTAAGCCAAATCTTAGATTACAATATAGTTTCTTTCATTTTCTTAAGCCTAGGTATAGCTCAGCTGAACTGTAGGTTATCAACTGACGCCATTCAACGGAGTTCTTGTGACAACTCGAAAGGCCACATTTGACTATACAGTTCACATTTCTCCTACAACTACTACTACTACAATATCCTACAACTAGTGTTCATTTTAGAGTAATTTTACACATTTTTAGAAAATAAAACTGCACAGGACCAACACCTCTTTTCAGTTCCCACCAAAAACTCCTCCGTCTGTCTTCGTAATGTAAAGAAACTTTGAATTTATTATTCAAAGTTTTATTCAAAATAAGTTCCACTGGAGAACATTTTTTGAAGGTCACATATATAAGTTAAAATTTAATATTACTTCCTAATCTATGTACACCGCTTCGCAACGTGTTATTGCTGTTAAGGAGAAGAAGCGACAAGAAACTCCCCAACAAGACGTCTAGCTAAATATTGTTTTTTCTTTAAGTTTCTTATTCTATTTATATCACAAGTTGTCTTTTTTTAATAAGTTTTATACAGAAGTATGTTACAGAATTACTTTTTGAAAAATTAATGGAGTTGTAGCAAACAGTGCATATTCAATAGGACCAAGTGTTCGCGACGTTGAGTACACCGCAAAATTACTGGACGAAACGGAACGCGCATTTTAAAT
The DNA here is from genome assembly GCA_039645545.1 of Dendrolimus houi. Lineage (NCBI taxonomy): Eukaryota > Metazoa > Arthropoda > Insecta > Lepidoptera > Lasiocampidae > Dendrolimus > Dendrolimus houi. The sequence continues at coordinate 526,271 of CM077131.1, forward strand.
ATATGACAGTTTCAACGGTTAAGGGAGTTCCGCTGTCTTCACAAATTCTCAGTGTTGTACGCAATACACGCAAATAGCTTATTTTAGTTTTTTCATTTCAATACTACCTAAAGAGTATCTCCACCATATTTACCAAGACACAATAAGAGGAAAGAAAATTATTATTAAAGTTATAATAATGACCTGACGTACTAAAATGTTATGCTGCAACATATCTCCATAAATCCCTTACAAGCTTGGCAAGATAATGTTATACAAAATATAGTATAAGATGTTAGAGCGAGCTGCTATTTTATTTCGTCTAAGGTCGCAGGTATTTTTCTTAATAGCTTCTGGAACTGCATGGATGAAGTTAATAAGGAATATGTAATTTATACGGCGATGCAGAATGCTATAATAAAACCGCGAAATAATCAAAAATTGGAGGTGGCCGCTATACATGTAAAATGAGGATTGAATTAATTTCCAGTATACAACGTACAGGTACAGGTAAGCTTCGTCAAATCTTCTCGTCGACCATTCCGTAATGCTTGATGACAAAGTCTTCAAGCAGTGCGTCCTCCTCGTCCTGACCTACGGGGTCGAGACATGGACACTGACGGCGGGGTTGGTCCACAAGTTCCAAGTCGCTCAACGAGCTATGGAGCGAGCTATGTTGAGTGTTTCTTTTATGGATAAAAATAGAAATGAGGATATCCGTAGGAGAATCCAAGGTTACTGACATACCGGTCTGCAGCAGGACCGATGGGGCAGACGAGTCCTGGAGTGGAGACCGCGTCTCGGTAAACGTAGTGTCGGATGCCCTCCAACCCGATGGACCGACGACCTGTGGAAGGTCGCCGGCAAGCGCTAAATGAGGAAATCAGAGGACAGGGATGAGTGGCGCCGTCTTGGGGAGGCCTACGTCCAGTAGTGGACTGCGAATGGCTGAAGACGACGATACAACGTACATACGGCATGTGGGATTTTGAATTCCTACTTTATTTTTCCTTGTACATCATCCTGAGTTAACTTCCTGGAAAATCAATATAATATATGTAAAACTTGCAACAACTAGGATGGGTTTATGGTAATAAAAGAACAGCAACTGGTCACTATACTTATAATCAGAGAACCTCACTGCTTAAATACATTTCATACACTCACTCTACACAAACATTTTGATAACACCTCGTCATCCCTCCACCAATTTTACAGTATAAGAAACTTAGCAAATTGGCACAGCCGATAGCGGATTGACGTAATTGATATACTATTTTAAATAAAGGGTTATGAATGACAAGAATTTAATACATTATTATTTGGAAATTTTAGATAACATTTTATATAAGATATTATATTTAAAGTTTTACATGTAATAAAATATATCGAACACAGTAAAAATTTATCGCGTCTACCAAAATGAAAATAAAATGTACTGAATACCGTCTATATACAATTGAGAGATGTCGAGTTATATTCTACACAATTACCACACCATATTAGCGATAAATATTGTTACATAAAATTATGGTAAATTATAGAGAAATACTCTAAAACAAAAATATTACACTGCTTAGAAATAAGAGGGTACATAACAAAATTAATTATTAAACTTAAAAAGAATACATGACACGAACAACTATGCAACTAAATAAATGTAACATATATCATATAATAACTGCTGTAACTATTGTAAAAGTTTAATATAATTAGTGTGATATTATTAATAATTTGCTGTCATTTTTGAAGGCAATATTGAATACTGTAATTTATGGCTTGTAAAAGTTCTATGCTCATTTAGAAGCGCTAATTTCCAAATGTGAGGCGAATGTGCTGAAGGAAATGGTGTTTACGCAGCGGTGTCGGTTTGCTAGCGCCTTGGCAGCTGTTTCCGACCTGACACAGTATAATTTATTTACAGCTAGGCCATTTTTATATTTCATACTTTTTCATTAACAGTAAAACATGAAACTTGTATAACTAGCGCCAGTATTCTGAAATAGTTTTATCTCGTAGAGAATTTTCACTGAAATCGAAACTATAGGCAATGTATATCATTCTGCTCAAAACTGAACTGTATGTTTCTTCTCTTAAAACTATACTTATATTTTTATAATTTTACCAATTTTACGCTAACCTAAATTAGAATAATTGTATTTAGGTCATAAATATAATAAAATACTTGTACATATTAAATGTTTTGAGTAAATTGAAACAAAATTAACCTCTTTGTTAATAAAGTAATAGTATTTATTAATGAAAACCATTTGACATTGTTAATATAGCTAAAAATATTGCAATGAGAGTAAATCTTATTACCATCGCTCGTTAGTTGATTGTTGTTATTGTCGACGTGTATTTAGACTCTGTTGCGAGGAAAATATGCTAAAAACATTTTAATAAAAATGTGGTATTCATTTAAATTTACTCGAAGTGTTCTGTTTAAAGACTTTATGTAGTGCTGGTACGTCAAAATCGATGTCTTTTGAAGTAAAACTTGATTTGACTCTCGAAGAAATAAAAAAGCGACACTAAAAAGAAATAAACACAAATATATAGGACCAAACCTGCGAGAGAATGAGATACAAGTTTTAAATTGTGCCGCACAGATTAAAGAGTCAATAAGACTAAACATGGTCCAATTTGGACCGAAATAAAACTGACAATAATATTTTAAATATTTTTTAGACTAAAACATTGAAAAATTGAAAGTGATACTTAAGTTTATTTTGAATTATAATATGTTGACGTATGTAGGCTAAAGGAATTATGTTTACATTAATAAAAGTTAGAGAAGAATTATCTGGGAGTATATTTTCTGAAGTTTCACTTTTACTGCGTGTGAATTGCACACATGGGCAATATTTTTGTAGTATTGTATGTATGTACTAAAACGCTATGTATTATTACCGCTCTAAAGAAACTCATCAACAAAACGCCTAAGAAATACTAGTCTCAAGTTTTTTTTTTACTTTTTAGTCCATTTAATAAATAAAAGAAGTCACTATTCGAGTTAACTTATGTTACAAGATGTCCACCACCGTAGTCATGAGAACTATAGTGTATTTTAATATGACATAGACAATCGTCATAGATAATATTTTTTAGTGTATTTATCAGATGATTCGATTTATAATTAAATTACCATTTTCTACCAGTTAGTTGGTTTTAGAAGTCCACTAAATTATGATCTAGATAATATCATCTAGATAATTTAGTGCATCAGTAACTAATTATTATAATTGTTTTTATGATCCTGGCAACACTATGATGTAATTGCTATTTCTAGCAATGATGCAATGTTATTGTTTTGTAAGGTAGCATTTTCGTATAAAAGGCGTAGTGGCGTGTAGACGGTGTTCATTGCTTACTGTGCTGTGTGAATATTCACATCAAAGGCTGAACAATAAAGGGGAAACTATGCCCAAATAGTTAATATTTGGGATTTTTTTTGGTACTTTCTTACCCAAATCTCTCCTTGCATTTTACACTTATCAACAAAAATATTATTAGTAGTAGAATGATTAATATAATATGGAATACTTAATAATCTAATAAAATTTAAATAAACTTTGTTATACAACTACATGTAATTAGACTGTGCTCTGTAGTTATGTTTACTTGCACATTTGAGACGATGGTTGACGTTGATGCTTTGTTTATATCAGCTATTATTATATTGCTAAAGAGGGTAGTCAGAAATTTATGTAATGGATGGTCGTGATTAGTTATCCTAACTAATATTATGACGGCCTCTGTGGTTGAACGGGCTAAGCCTTTGCCGGCTTACCTCACTGCAACGCAGAGGCTCCGGGTTCGATTCCTGGTTATAGTAAATTTCGGAAACGTATCTTCTCCGTTATTTACTATGGTCTGGGTGTTTGGGATCGGCCCCAGAATGGTCCGTTGTAGATTACCCATAACACAAGCGTTGACTTGCTTAATTTGGGGATGTACAGTGTGTGTGTGTCTGCCGATTTATTTATTATTGATTTATTTAATATTATAAATGCTAGTGTGAGTGTAGTAGATACACTTACCACGTCCATAGTTGTAGATATATTTGTTACTTTTTTTTAAACTAAGGCTGCAACGCCTTTAGCATTGATTTTGCCAGTTTCAAAGTAAGAAAAGACAGGTGCTTTATTCAATGCAAAACAGTGGTCAACACAAAGTTAAACTAACTACATTAAACATAGATGTTATTAAGCATTAAAAACTTACACACGAAATACACAAAATTACTATGAAGTAATGTTAATAAAAAATTTACATTGATGGGGCGGGGCTGTTATGAGGAAGGATGGAATGGGAATAGAAAATTTCGGTTATGTTCTTTACTTTGCTCAATATACCACGATTCTGGTTACCACGTGCTCGGGTTTCCAACTCAATTATTCGCTTATACATGTCTATTAGAAACTTTCGTAATAAAACTTGTATTTATATAATAGGTTGGGGAAAAAGTCTTTTCGCATATAGTATGTATGAACTTATAATAAGATCTCTTTGGCTATACCACTTGTATCTGGCTGGTTTTGGTATCATTAAAAAGTTTTAATTTTAAAGAAGACAATTCCAAGTTCAGTTTAGGAAAATGTATGTTTATATTTGTTTTTCTTATTGTTAAAATGAGTGAATCTAATGAAGAAATGCGATACATATTAAAATTTTACTACAAAAAAGGTAAAAATGCAACACAAGCCGCGAAAAAAAATTGTGATGTTTATGGACCTAATGCAGTATCTGTGAGAGTAGCGCAAATTTGGGTTAAGCGTTTTCAATCCAAAAATTTGATATCAAAGATGCATGTCGCTCTGGTCGCTCTGTTACGGACAAAATTGATGCCATTTTTGAAAAAGTGGAGCCAGATCGGCATATTAGTAGTTACGATATAGCCGGAGAACTGGGAATTGGCCAAAAAACGGTTTTGGCGCATTTGAAAAAAGCTGGGCACAAAAAGCTCGATATTTGGGTGCCTCATGAGCTCACTGAAAGAAACCTAATGAACCGTTTACTCATTTGTGATTCTTTATTACGACGTAATGAAACCGAACCAGTTTTGAAGAAGCTGATAACTGGTGATGGAAAGTGGATCACATACGACAAGAACGTGCGAAGAAGATCGTGGTGAAAGGCCGGTCAGGCTTCACAGACTGGCGAAACCCGGCTTAACTCGCAACAAGGTGATGCTGTGTGTATGGTGGGATTGGAAGGGCATTATTCATTATGACCTGTTACCGCCAGGCAGGACCATCGATTCTGAACTGTACTGCAAACAACTGTTGAGATTAAAGCATAAAGTTGAGAGAAAGCGGCCGGAATTAATCAACAGAAGCGGTGTGGTTTTTCACCATGATAACGCTAGACAGTGTCAGGTTAACATCACGAGAGGACTGCCAAAACCACTTGTCGCAGTTTTTTGATCAGAAGCCCCAAAATTTTTATAGCAATGGGATCACGTGCCTACGTAGAAGATGGCAAAAAGTTATCCAACAAAATGGCACCTACATACTTAAGTCAAATGTAAATAAACTTTATAAAAAAAACCTTTTGAATTTTTATATAAAATGCGAAGAAATTTTTCCCCAACCTAATATATATATATATAATTATTCATCTCTTCCTCTCACAATTTATGACCTACGAATCTTAGACTTTATACTCCCAAAGATTATTCATCTTTTTACAATAATTCTTTGACTGTACAAGCTATTCGACTCTGGAATGAGCTACCTGTTACTGTTAGACAAGCTAAATCACTAACAATATTTAAGAACATGACAAAAAAGCACTACTTGCAACATAGTGACGTTTGATATTTTTACGTATATTTATGTATATGTATGTATATATGTCTATTAAGTATTATTCTTAAATATTTTACATACTTATATATTTATAAATGATAAAATTTATGTAAGTAACTGCATATCCTCTAATCTTTCCACCTTTGACCAATATAATCTGTTTTATTCCTGCCACGGGTTGTCTGGAAGAGATCGCTTCTTAGCGATAAGAACGCCCATTGTGCACATTTAGAATATTTTTAGGCTATAAGTTTTTCTGTATTTTATGTACTGGTGTTATGTATAATAAAGTGTTATCTATCTATCTGTCTATTTAAATATAATTCTCTCGTATACAAAATCATATCAAGTTCAAGGTCAATCATTTGGCATTTGGCTTTTGACGTTTGACAAGTGCTACCTTAAGAAAACACAGCAACAACATCTTTTGATCTACGCTATGTTTATTATTCATATATAATCATAATTTCTAATTGTTCCATTGTCACCACGTCGGGATCTGAGGATTCCAGAGAAATCGGGAGCAACCCTAATGAAGAGCGTCGAGCTCCTTCACTCTTCGAAAGGCAAACTTATATACGCGTACCAGTAGTAAAATTTCTACAGGCACTTAAAATATTATTTTTAAAGCTATTCAAGTACCTAAAAAGTATATTTTTTTTAACAAAACGACATCTCACTACAAAACTAAAAATATAATCCAATTACCTAGTATCAGCCATTATTGTACTATTGTAATATTTGCGGGTAGGTGTTTACTAATCGGATATAAAAGCGAGCGGGCGTGGTGACCAAAGGATCATTTTGCCTCGACTTCAGTCGAAAGCATACGTCAAAGTAGCTCTCTAGGGTGGCTAGTTATTGTGCGAGAATTATAATTGATTGTACTTTAGATTGTACTTCCTTCAGCAGTCGAATTAAACAATTTTTTTAATTTTTATATTGCATGAGTTCAGCAGACAGGCAGACGGCCCACTTGACGGAAAGCGTTTACCATCACTTATGGACATTTGCAACACCAAAGGCGCTACAAATGCGCTGCTGCTCTCTTAAGGGAGACTGGAACCAGGCCACTAAAGCCGGAACACAACTCAAGGTTGTTATGGCGGCACACTCTAGACCAGGTGTGGTAGCCATCCAGTCGGGCAAATACCTTACCACCTGGCTGTGGGTTGTTTAGTCGCCTCTTACGACAGGCCGCCCCAAAGCAGGAAATTGTATTCTTTCTCCGTTCCTGCGCGGATAAGAATTTTCCAAGTTCTCTTTTAATTTGTAAATCCATCACTAACAGTGTACTTACTTGAGAACAAGAATTATTTCCAAATCTATAATATTACAAAATTCTAAACAGGCCGTGTCTGTACACTATAGATATTAAAAAAAAAATAGAATAGACTTTTCTGACTGTTTGTTTGGGATTCACGTAAAAACTACTGGGCCAATTACGATGCCATTTTCGCTGATCGACAGCAAATGCTTAGACTTAAAATTTGCGCTACGTTTTATCCTGGGAATCCCGCGGGAATTTTTCTGGGAACTGTTTGTATTTGTTCGATCAGTTTTCACTAGAACTATAGCATACAATATTTTTTTAAATGCTGCAGTACTTTATATCGCGGCAATCAAATGGGAATTATAATTCAAGCGCGGACGAAGTCGCAGGCATATCTTACTTATATAATAATTATTCTGACAAATGAAAGTCTCGAAATCCTCATTTGTCGTAAACACTTATCTCCGACGCTCCAAAATAGTAAATCCACAAAATACCGTCACTTTAGCATTAAGATGAATTATGGCAAAAAGCCGAATTTCCCATTCGACTTATCATCATTTCCATATAATTTAACAGACTTTGCGGTGAAAAATTGAATATGGCGCGAGAACCTAAATACGGCTGTTAAAATAATTGCGCCAGTGGGCGAAATATGACGAATGTCGGGGCCATTTGTCAGTGCTGCCATCTTGCGAGCTTCACGTGTATGACGTTGACACTTTTAAAACTAAACCCATTTTAAGTGTAACATACTATGGACATTTTCCGGGTTTTGTTATTTTATATTTTTATTATAATTATCTTATACTAATACATAAAGCTGAAGAGTTTGTTTGCTAGAACGCGCTAATCTCAGGAACTACTGGTCTGAATTGAAAAATTCTTTCAGTGTTAGATAGCCCATTTAGCGAGGAAGGCTATAGGCTATATATCATCACGCTAAGATTAATAGGAGCGGAGCACCAATGAAGAATGTTTCAAAGATGGGGTTTTTTTTTAATTTTTCCACACTGATGAAGTCGCGGGCAGGAGCTAGTTTATTAATAAAATGTATAATTAGCCGTGACTTTGCTTTAGTTTCGAGTGGAAGGTCGTCGTTGATCTAACAGATTACCATTTTTGCTAAGCTTGATCCAATTTTTAGTACTACTTCTATAGGTATAGTTTGTGGTCATTTTTCTCTTGTATTGTTTACTTTATTACTTTAAATGTATGTTTCTCATCCCCCTTGTTCTATCTCCTCCAACGCATCCCCCTATCCTATATACCCTTTCTCCCATCCCCCTTATCAAACCACAGATCTCGTTAGCAACGAATCTCATGTTGCAAACATTCATAGACGTCGAGGAACACTTTCCATCAGAGATTCGTTGCCTACTGGCAAGAAAATAATTGATTCATAATAAAAGTAAGACTAGTTTAGTTAAAACAACGTTTAACATAAGAAAATACTAAAGATTAATATATTTTTTTCTGTATAGAATTTAATTTGAGGCTATGAAAATATATATATTTTTGTTTCATAACAAGTCATAAAATAAAGGAATTTGCTTTTTCGTGCTAAAATAAATTTAACTCGTAAATTTCACGGGGCGTGTATCACCAAATGACTGAGAAAAATGATACAAAAAATGCATTAAAAGTGTCTATGCCGACTGTACGTCCCGTATGTAGTAGTAGCAAATAAATTTCAGTAGTGAAAATCGGTACAAGACTCACTGGCATGTGTCTCTTGTGAATTACGAGATTATTTAATAGCAAATATAAAATGGGTTCATATTACTTTCGTAAACATTTTAGTACCAACGAGAACTAATGGGTCCTTACGAATTAAATTTGGCAGGAAGGTACAATTTATGTGTTGCTAAATAATTGTAAAATATATACTGTAGTAAAATTGCAGAAAAAAATAATGGTAGTTTTCATACATGTAAATAATTCATAAATGAAGATTTAAAATTTTCATTTTCTAGATTGTAGCATGTAGCTACATATTATTATTATGTAAATGTTTTCAAACGTATGAGTGGTTCTAGATTAGTTAGGTATGTATTTGTGTAAGAGAAGAAAAGGAGACGAATAAAACAAGACGAATGAACAATAGAATTGCATGATATTGTTGTAACTTAGGCTTCGACAAAGACAAATGCCACCTGCACATCTGTAAAAACACTTTTTATTACCTGTCGGCGTTTGAACTAATTGTATTTTTTTATGATCGTCTTCTTTTGTTTACTTATTTATTGGCATACGTTTCTAGTTATTGTGGAGAACAGCCTATTGTACCCGTTTATGGCCGTATGCAGGTATCATTAGCCAGGTGTTACGGTTTAAGTACAAGCAGAATTGCTTGCTGATTCTAGGAAATTCGGTCCACGTTGCCGGACGGGCGTATTTGCATTTGTGCAGTATAAAACGATGGCCTGATGGAGAGAGGGACAGTCGAGTGAGAACCACGATCAAGGCGAGACGTGTGTACATTCTGAAATCTATTAGTGACGGACTTTACGCGTTTTATTGAATTACGACCCTCTGCATTACGTTTGGATTTGTTGTGTTCGGTTATATTTGTACCAGTGTTATACGTGTTTGTATAGTTCTAATAAACTCTGTAATAATTCCAACGGCATTTTAATTCGAGTCCCGCACTCTTAACAATACATTATATTGTTAAATGTTAAAGACAATTTTACGGAGCTACAATTGGCGAAGATTCGATAGTTATGTTGTGTAATTGATGGACAATGTGAAAATAATAAAGATTTGTGTATTACAATAACAATTGTGTCATCTCAGCTCCACCACAGAGCATAGAAGTTCCCTACGCCATCCAGGCGCAGCGATTTTCTTTCCTCTGTGAGCTTCACCTACAACACCAGATTAGACGAGTTTCTTCTAAACGATAACGACGCTTATTTTTTGGAAGGAAATTACTGTAAAAATACTAGTGGCGCAAAAAAAAAATGTTTTTTTTGCGCCTCGAATGAAGAAATGTTAGTTTTGACGTTTTAAGAACTTCCGCCAAAGGACAGCTCAGAAAAAAATTAAGAGGTCGCTGCAAATATTTTTAAGATTTCTAAAATCGCCATAAACTGAAAAAAAATATTCAAATATTTTGCTCGTTATGGTATAATTTTATAGACCAAAAATAATTTACTAGTGCATTACTTGATCAAAAAAATCTAAAGTAATGCACTAGTAATTAAAAAAAAATATGAGCGAACTTTTAAACTTCAAATTTTGAACTGAAACTTTCTGAAACTTATTATTTTTTGGTCTATAAAATTATACCGTAACGAGAAAAAAAATGAATAAAAGAAATCAGTCTTTGGCAATTTTTGAAATAAAAAAGAAATTGGAGCGACGTCTTAAATATTTTTTTCGAGCTGTCCTTTTGAGGGAGTTCTTAAAACATCAAAAACTAACATTTTTCACGCGAGACTCAAAAAAAGTAGGTTTTAAACCTACCCTAAAAAATGCATTAGTGTTTTTTTATTTATCAGCATTAGCTTCTGCGCTTCACCTATAAAGGATGATTTCCACCAAACTCCTCGCATCGCATCGGAAAGAATACTGTTACATGCCGTCAAAGATAAGCCGCACAGCCTATTGTAAGCGTAGCTTATTGTCCTCCCGGATTACGGAATCCTCTGTGTTTTGAATTTGTAACATGCTATTGTTTTTCTACTTGTTTTATAACCATCATTAGCGTCGAACTAATCCCTATTGTTATTGTTCTAGACTTTGTGGACGTTCAGAAACGTGGTCATATTTTTTTGTATTTTTATTGTTGTACTCTTTTTATTATTTTTTCGTCTAGATTACACTATACTGTGATCACACGCAAAAGTAAAATATGCACCCCCCACTCAACGCCGTGAAATAGGGTTGGGAATGCGCGGAGTCCCGGAGTCCCGTGAAATATGCCCGGACTGAGAGTGACGCGGGCAATTATTAAACCCACCCCGGGATACGTTGAGGTGAGCTTCTCTAAAGTGGGCCTCAATTGCGTTAAATTTGTCAAAGATTTATTCGTGTTCGCAAAGGTACCAAAGCTCATAAAGATTATTTATTACTTTCGAGTACTTTATAATGTATACTAGAGATGGGTAGCTATTTTAAAAACCAGTAAAGTAGCGGTTGTTCACAAAATAGCCGTAGCTAAGTTGTCCAAACTAAAAACCGATAACTGACTAGTTTACGGCTTTGGTTGTTCAATAATCGATAGCTGCCGTGTTGAAGGTTGTCGCAGCTAACCATTAGACAAATAGCCATCAGCTGGTTTTTTAGCCAGCTATTAAAACACAATCAGCCGGATGCTTATTTTTTGAAATTACGATCAGTTACCCATCGCTAACGTACACTAGCGTCATTACTTAACAAATAAGAAACTATACACAGCTAGTCTTAATATGCGAAATTTGAGAAACTATACAATATATTGTACAAAATCAGCAGTACAATCCGATAAGCTGATATTTGATACAGTATCAATAGTTTTTATGCGACACCGTAACAAGTTTTAGAGACAATGGACAAGTGTAGACAAATAGAACTGTTAGGTGCCCGGTGATTTTGGATATCTTACCTTAAATGATTATACTTTAGATTTGTTTATAGCGTTAAAATTTAGTACAGATATATGCAGGTATTTCGTAAAAAAGCTAATTAGACTGTCAAATTATTACTGATTTAAGTTTAAAAAGAATATTATATACAATAAAAAAGAGATAGAAATTCTTAGTTGGGAATTGTTTATAAAAATAAGAACGATTTATATTATATATAGAGAATATTCTCGTCGAAACATCGTGATGAAACCTGCACATCGAGATAACCGATGTGTCAAACCTGCTAAGCCACCTTGGACAAGCGTGGTGGGTATACTGTCCATTCCTATATAATGGGAGTGAGACATTTATGGGCTGTTATTATTATAATAATGTAGTGAAAATGAGTACAAAGGTGAAGTTCAGAGGAAAATTGAGACTAAAATGATATGGGCATGTAATAAGGAGGAAGGAAAGTCAGGTGACAAAAGAATGTTAAACTACAAGATTGATGGATACAAATGTGAGGGTAGACCAAAAAAATAAATAGATGGATTGCATGAAGGAATGAAGCAAGAAGAAGATTTAGACAAATAGATGGATTGCATGAAGATTTTGAAATTACATTTGTTGGCAAACACATTAACAAAGTGTCTTCTCCTTAATAAAGACAAGAGGAAACGTGTTTTTGGACACATTCTTAGTTTAAGTTATATCTAGTTATTTTAGGTCAGATTTCAATAACTCATTAGCGTTATTTCCTAGACTAGATTGTAATTTTAATTTTGTATCACTATGATACGTCATTTATGAAAAAAAGTTTGTTGGCATCCTAAAATATATGACAGCTATTATGTATGTATTAGCGGACAGTGAGCACTGGGCGCAACTGGAGGAGGCCTTTACCCAGACGGGGGTCCAAAAATAGAATAATTCATAAATAATAATAATAAATTTAAAAAATACTGACCCTTTAAAATATTATTGTATGAGATATTAGTTATGGATCAAATAAAAATCTTTTTATTTTAATTTTATTTTATTCATTATGTATTTATAGGAGATGTCATGAAAGTATAGTGGTACTAATTACTCGTATAGTAATGCCATAATTTATTAGATTATATGAAACTATATAAGTAATTGTACACGATGTATAACTTTGACAGCTGTGAAAATAAGTGGTTGTATTGTTATAATGTCCTTGTTCCCGCGAACATTTGCAGTTTAAAGATAGCGTCATTTGAGATACCAACTGTTTACAAAGTCGGTGGATGGTGGTGGTTTTAGCACAAAACTATAAAAACGGCTAGCGTTTGTTGGAAACGAGATATTCGACCGCAATTTGTGTACCTGTAAAGGTTAAAGTGAAGTGCATAGGATGATTGACATTGTGTTTAGAGGTTGAAAGTGAAATGAAAGTGTTGACATCGTGCAATGTATTTTTCTGAAGTTCGGAGTCTCACACTCGTATAGCTTATGTCAAATTTTAACCGATAGTAACCCACGTATACTGTAGGTAAGATATTACTTGTAGGAATGGACCATTAGTCGTTAAGCTACAACACTATCGTTCTAATTAACTGATATATATATTTATATACTAGGTATGTATTTTATTATGTATAAAAATAATTTCAATAAGTAAATGTACATTTAGGTATAAGAACTTGTATACTTATGTATATAAACTTTAACGTACACAACCCTGCCTCTTGTTTTCCCAGTCTCGCTAGACCCATGGGTTTGCTGGAAGAAAACTCTTTAAAGGATTAAGCTCGCCTTTATACATCACTACTATTTTGTAGTTTTGTATATAACTATTTTGTGTACAGTAAAGAATAAAGGATTTAAGGGTGAAAAAGCTTTCAAACATAACTCACGTTTAAACTTCAGAAATGTTCAACATTTTCCAATAAATATTAACCGCGCTGTATTACCATAGTGGGTCTCGGTACAAATGGCGACAATGTCGCCTAACGAACTCGGTGGCAACTTCCGCTTCCGCGAAACGCTCGCGTCGCAATATTTTGATTGGTTTGCGAAAGCACAACTGCGGGCCGCGTCATGGGACAGGCAGATGTCTTATATTTTGTTTATTACAGTCGTGTTTGTGAATTAAAGCCTTTTTGTTATATAGTCTTAGTTAGCTATTTTTTACAGAATCCAAATTAGTGTTAGTCATGATTAGAGAACACAACCCCGAGCATGTTTTTCGATCCCGGGATTACGGGATTCTTGATGCGTAATCCCAGGATCCCGGAGCTAACCCGGGATTAGACTATGTGATTTCTAATTGGGCTCAAATGTAGAAAAACGAGTCATTTCTAGAAAAATGTTTTATAATTTTATTCCACGAGTCCACGACACAAATCACAATATGGTAAGAAAATAAAAAAGACAAAACAAAGACACTATACTTTGTAAGTAAGAAATAACGAGACAAAAAGACTTATACGAAAATACAGTCGTAGAAATATCAATGCATCCAAGGTTTGACTTCCAAGCCTGCTGCGTAGTTTATTGCCAACTGTTACAAGATGTCCATCACAGTAGTCATGAGAACCATAGTGTATATTAATATGACATAGACAATCGTCATAGATAACTTAGTGCATCAGTAACTAATTATTATAATTGTTTTTATGATCCTGGCAGCACTATGATGTAATTGCTATTTTTAGCAATGATGCAATGTTATTGTTTTGTAGGGTAGCATTTTCGTATAAAAAGCGTAGTGGCGTGCAGACGGTGTTCATTGCTTACTGTGCTGTGTGAATATTCACATCAAGGGCTGAACAGTAAAGGGGAAACCCTGCCCAAATATTTAATATTTGGTATATTTGGTACTTTCTTACCCAAATCTCTCCTTGCATTTTACACAACATAAGCAGCAGCTGAAAACGCTCGTTCAGGTTCTACACTGGTTGGAGGAATTTTGTGATATGACCGGGTGTCTATGTGACCGGGTGATTGGCCGTTGGGGAATTTTATTAAGAGTATTGTATTGCAGTCTCCCGAGCGGGGAAATCCCTTCTAAGTTCTACGACAAATATATTATTAGAGCTGTACCTATGTAGTACGTATCGTACGCGTATCAAAGTTTTGTTTTTTTGTCGATATGTAATAAATGCTATTAATATAATCTAGGTAAGGTCATTGTCAACTCGCAACGGACAACGGAGTGCAAACTAGACCTGTTTGTGGCAAACCCGAAAATCCCGCGAGTAGCCGGGAATTTCGGGGTCAGGAAACGGTCGGGATCCCAGGATTGTATGACTAGAGAGTCATGATTTACTAACATAGATATAAGGTAATATTTTTTTTATTGCATCGATGGCGCACCTGGTGGAAAGTGGCTACCATCGTCTATGGACAATTGTAACACAAAAGTGTTGCCGTTCTCTAAAGAGAGACTGAAACCTGGCCACTAATGCCGGAACACATCTCAAGGTTTTTAATGGCGGCTTACTCTAAACCAGGGTTGGTAGCCATCCAGATGGGCAAATACCCTACAATCTGGCTGTGGGTTGTTTTTTTTGCCTCTTCTGATAGCCCGCTCCAACGCAGCAAATTGTATTCTTGCTCCGTTCCTGTACGGATAGGTACTAATATTAAGATAATTTTTGTATTTGTTATTGTGTGTATGTGTTTCTTTATTTGTGTAATATGTATATATTGCGTCACTCATACATTAAAATTTACATACACTTTTTAAGACTAAAGGCGAATATCTCCCTAAAAATAATGTTAAGTAAAATTTAATAAAACAATTAAAAATGTCATCCTTCCTTGTGATATGGTAACATATAGATTACATATTCTTCATACAACTCTTAGACAAAAATTATTACAATATATTCTAAAATTATTTTCAAAATAAAACTACACTATAAAAAGAAACCTAAAATTAAATACTAGAACTAAAAAAAAAGTTAAAATATTGGCCCCAAACCACTGTCACTTACCGGGAACGTTCCCAAAAGGCTGTTAACCTTTGAGCAAATTAGACGCCAGCTTTTTGGAAATGGAAATCCTTCCTTTGTATGTATGGTAACCACGCCTAATTCTTATTTTATTACTATCTTACAGCACCATTGTTTCCAAATATAATTCTACCTTGTCTCCATACAGACGTATAGACAGTAGTCTTTCAGAAAAACGACTGATATACAGTGTAAACTCTATGTAATATCACTCGATTTAACGACAAACTCCCTTAAGCGTCGGAATCTCTTGGCTTTGGTTGGTTTAGCTTGTCATCCATACAATGATACACTCTATATAGCATGACACCCACTCTCAATAACGACAACAATTAAGTATTAAAAAGTACCTTTTATGTTGCCAAAATTACTAAAAACTGCGCAGCTGTGTACTTTCTTTTATCGCTTTACTATCCTAGCCCGTAATAAACTCGACTGTCATGTCTGACTATCATCATGCATACCGAAATTTCTAAGTACTTTCTTTATCACCAAGATGCCTCAATATCGCAAGATATTAACAAAATAAGTAAAAAATAAATACAACAAAATTACTGGTGCAGCAAAAGACGTTAGACAAAAATAACAGACATCTCTCCATTTAACGAAAACTCTCTATAACGCCATAAAATGCCAACAGACCCTTCATTGTCGTTATATAGAGTTTACACTGTACATAGATATATAGACATATAACGATTTTATATTAATTTCATTGACAACAGAGTCCTCAAAATTCAGTTATCAACAAAAACTATTATACTAACAAAATACAAAAAACTTTTAAATAATAATAGACTGAAATAAAATTCATATTTTTAGACCCGTCTTTGCTATTGAATACCCAACCAAAACTCTTTCACATAAGATCAGAATTTCCTTGCACATGCATTTCATAAACTCGCAACGCAAGACAGCTGTGACGGTCAAGTGTCAAACAAACATGCAAGTTAAATAAATTGCTGGACTTAAAATTAGTAAAGACAACAAAGAGGATAATATATTAGATTTCGAAGTTTGTCATTTGAAGTCGGTTATTAGTGAAATGTATGTAAGTATGCCTTTGAAATATGGATTACAGCCGATAAACATTGCAAAGTAATGGACGTTTTGTGCGTGCTTCCTTTAGTTAGCCATTGTATTAGTTACTTTGTTGCTATGAATTTGCTGGTTTCTTTGAACGTGTTACTTTAGTCACTGATGTTTGATTATTTACAATAATCTCTTTTATTACTAAAGTACAACAGTCTGACGACCCACCTGGTGGAAAGTGGTTACCGCCGCCAATAAACATTTGGAACAGGTACCAATGTGCTGCGGCCTTCAAAGGGGGGACTGGAAATGTATTTTTACAACTGCGGGCAACAGCGGTGGGGTGTGAGGAATCATGCCACGGTTGGGGATAATAATCACTAAATCCCCTGATCCCCCGATCTTCGTACGTCCCTTGTCCGGGATGTGGCTTCGCTTGCGCAATCACCTCCAGCCCTGACAGACCTTCTAGCCCGGACCTGGTCACTGATGTCGGAAGATAACTCAAGGTTGTTATAGTGGCATACTCCAGACCATAGGTCTCCAAACAACGCCCATGGGTTAAATCCGGCCTGTATCATCAAGAGCGAGGGGGTACGCACTTGGGATGGGAAGGAAAAGCCGTTTTTTTTAAATTAAATATTTTATTGACTTACACAGCCGTACGTGCTTCTTCTTCTCAGAGTTGGCTCCATAGTTAAACTATCTATCTCGTGGTTTCTTTCTTGAACCTTCTATTCTAGAATTTCGATATTCATTCGTTCATCATCTATCCCTTTCTAAAATGTATCTGTCCTTGTCCTTTCCTTCCAGAATCTTCTACCTTTTTCTAAAAGTCTTTGAGAACGGCTTACGCTGCCAGAAAGGTCTACCCTCGGTCGCCACACTATGTTAATAACAAGTATAATGCACAAAAAATGAACTTAAACATAATAATATTTTCTTAAGTTTTCGCGACTTGTATACATAATAAAACTACGTTTTAATGGTTTTAAACGCGGTAATTTATTGGACTTTTCAGTTGGCGGTAGGCTAAATCAAACTTGAACAATACTCGTTGACACTTGACATCTTTGTCTTCCTTGATCACGGCCACTGAAAAGTAGCCGAAACGTCGGAATAACAGAAGTCTAATAAATTACCGCGCTTAAAAACGTTAAAACGTAGTTTTAGTAAACATAAAAATTAACAAATAATTGATATAATCCCACTAGTATTGTAAAAAATATTTAAAAAATACTAATGTAATATTACAATTTGGGCCACCTGAATATTTGTAAACAAAGCACATTTATTACCCGCTGGCGTTTGAGCTAATAACATTGTAGTTCTTTTCTGATTGTCTTCTTTTGTTAACTTATTTATTGGTTATTGTGGAGAGCAGCCTATTGTACTCGTTTATGGCCGTTTGCAGGTATAATTAGGCAGGTGTGCGTATTACGAGTTCCGGAAAATTACGTCGACGCTTGGCGGACAGACATATTTGCATTTGAGCCATATAAAACAATGGCCAGATTGAGGAAGGCCAGTCAAGCGATAACCACTAGCGAGACAAGACGTGTGTACATTCGATAATGTAAATAGTGACGGATTTTGCGCGTGTTATTGAATCACGCATTACGTTTGGACTGATTGTGTTCAGTTATATTTGTACCTGTATTATACGTATTTGTATAGTTCTAATAAATTCTATGATAATTCCAATGGCATTTTAATTCGAGTCCTGTAACTCGTAACAGTAATTTATGTACAACAGTTTGTAGTAGATAAGGGCTAGAGACCTAAGGCTCAACTCACACTGGCGCAGAGTCGAAGCGACGCGACGCGTTCTATTTTTCCGCCTAAAGCATATTCATCTCTATTGTGCTATTATTTAAGTACAAATTTGTGCTATGTAAATATGAAAGCGCGCGTCGACGCGCGTTGACGCGCGCATGTGCGCTTCGACGCTTAGCTGGATTCGAATGGATTCACGAGTCGCCGCGCGTACTCGGGCGCAGTGATGCGTCAGACGCCGACCACAACGGACGGACGACAGTGTTTTAAATTCGCCAAGTATATGTCTTTTCTTCCATAATTCGTGAACCTAAAATTTTCGTTATATTTTTCTATTCTCAGCTTCTCATATAAATTCACTTTCTTCCTTTTCAGCTTCTGATATTAGCGCAATCATGATAAGATCGATATCAACCATCATATACTGTCGAGCGAGCATCATTCACGAATGTTCGAAAGTCTCTGAACTGGTTCCGGCACAGACGCGCGTCGCTTCGACTCTGCGCCAGTGTGCGTTGAACCTAAAACGATTTTGGCCCTTTGAGCTTACTGCAGTAACCAGTATAGCGCAAAAACTGGAAAGTTTGGAGACCCCTGCCAGGCATGGTTGCCATATAAGTGGGCAAATACTCCTCTACCTGGCTGTGGGTTGATGTGTCGCCACTTATAACAGACCGCCGAATTTGTATTCTTTTTTCATTCCTGCACGGATAAACTATGCAATAATGTTAAAACTATTATGAGTAAAAGGATGCGTGCATTTGACATGCTCAAAAGTTATTTTAGTTGAATCACATACAGATTACACACGAAGCATAAAAAGAACCCTCGAAATGCAGTATACTCAAAGCGAGATGTCATTCGTCGGACACTTCATAAAGAGTTATATTTCGGACGCGACACAACGCAAACAGGGTGAAACTAATGAGCGGCCGCGATCAAAGGGAAGCGGCGACATTAAAGGCATAACCACACTCTTACACCGCTGCACGGTGGACGCAACAAGTTGCGCAGTAGCGCTACTTAGGTGCTGTTTGTGAAAAATAAATGCTTTTGTTAATTATTTAATGACATATTTACCGTTGAAAGGCCTTTCCAGGAAAGGAGACGGATACGCTTTCATACATTCTTGGGCCCATATTGTAAAAAGATGAGAGCGACTTTAAGAATTATTTTTATTATGTTGATATTGTTTATAATTGTAGTGGTGTAACTTTACTTTGAATGAATTTATCGGGTGTGTAGTTTTTTTATATATTATTACTTGCTGAAATTCATTGATTTAAATCGATTATGCTAATCGATAACTTAATTTTTTGCAATTAGTATACATCACAAACTACGTTTTAACGGTTTTAAGCGCGGTAATTTATTTGATTTTTATTATTCCGACGTTTCGGCCACTTTTCAGTAGCCATGATCACGAAAGACAAAGATGTCAAGTGTCAATTAGTATTGTTAAAGGCTTGACATCTTTGTCTAATAAAAAACAAATAAATTACCGCGCCTAAAACCGTTAAAACGTAGTTTTATTATAATCGATAACTTATTTTATTTGTGATTTTATTTTTAAGATTTCTCGTCTTCCAGATAGAATTTATACCTGATGAAATCGCTTTTTTAAGCCATATCTCAACCCATTACGTTTCCTTGGCCAAAAAGTTCTCGTCTCTTTTCTGAGAACAATGGCTGCTATATACGTAGTACGTAGACGGACAAAAGTAGCTCGTCCTTAACGATGAATAATTTTAGAACAAATGAGCCGTCCCATAAGGGACTAATCGCCATATTTGTCACGACGTCGCTTCACATATTTCCGATGCGCATTTAGAACATGGCGGATGACGCCATTTTTATTTTCGATCCCCATCATAACGGCGTTTACGGATTAATGGCCGTGGATTTTGGTGTAGGGAAGGAAATATAAAACTTAATATTATATATATTTATGTGATTTTAAGGTTTTATAGTAATTAAACTCAATATTTAAACGAGCACTGTATTCGTTTTTGAGAATTGACAGCAGAGTGATGAGTGAACGAACAATAGTGATGCGACAACATGCAACTATATGACTGGAAACTGGTGCTGTGACAGCTCTTTAAATTTAACTATTTTAACATATATCAATCTATATAAATAAACTAGCTGATCCGGCGAACTTCGTACCGCCATATTTTCTGAATTCCTAAAATACTGTTTCATGATATAAAAACAAAATCACCAAAATTGATCTAGGTGATTAGGAGAATTCTAGAACCCGATCTCAGCGCCACCTACCGGTTCTAATTGTGAATCTAAACCATCCGGGAACCCATTCAAACACACAAAACAAATATCATCAAAATCGGTCCAGCCGTTTAGGAGGAGTTCACTGTCAACACACGTACAGAAGAATTATATATATATATATATATAGATATGAATTGTAGTAATGTATGTACGCGCATAACTTTAGAATGACTTCACCGATTTTGATGAAATTTTTTGTGTGTGTTTGAGTGAGTCCCCGAATGGTTAAGATTCACAACTAGAACCGGTAGGTGACGTTGGGATCGGGTCCTAGATATTTATTTTTTCATGGCAGAACAACGCCTGCCAACAATGTTAGTATGATTGTACTACACATATTTCAAATATATTCTCCAGAAGCTGTTTCGGGCCAAAATGGTTAGATAATATCGATACATATAGATCCGCCTATTTCATTCCTCTATCCCATTGCTTCTATTTCATCCTAAAGACTGGCAACACATTGTGCGGGCGCGATTCGATGACCAGGAGAAGCCAAAAGGTTGTGGAGAGGAAAAACGAGTAGAAACACTTATTTTATAAATAAATATGACAACTCATAAAATGAAAAAAAATATGAGTTGCTATAATTAAAAATGAACATAAACAAAGAAAATTATTATAGACTCGAATTAAAATGCCGTTGGAATTACTATAGAATTTATTAGAACTATATAAACACGTATAACACAGGTACAAATATAACCTTAACAGATTTAATACCAATAAAATCAAACATAGCAATGGTGTCGGCTAATCATTGACACCAATCCATTAGATATCACAAAATATTTGTAAGGCACGACTAAAACACTCAAATATATATAAATTACAGCAAACACGTAGGTGTGTCTGTCGTCTGTCACGCGATCGGCAAATCAGTGTTTTGTTCGCCTTTCACTTAATTCGTGCCACTAATAAGTTTGCTGCTGAATAAACGACATTGTTATCAATAGACATAATCTTAGTTGGGGGTACTTCCGAAAATGCTGTAACTAAAGGGCAGAGTGCCCTTCGTGGTATTACGGTGCTGGTTATAGCTAGATGAGTTGATTGTCAGAAATTTAGGATACGAAATCTGATGGGGTAAGATTTCTCCGACATTTTTAACAGACTTCAAAAAGGAGGAGTAGGTACACCGATTACGCTGAGATTTATGTTCAGATTTACATGATTCTTCTTTAGTTTGATGCGGATTTAATTTTTGCCATTTGGTCCCCTAAAAATTTAACATAGTTTGGCTCAGTAATTTTTAGTTTTTAATGCAAATTTTCCGTTCCCGTTTCTTCGGACCTATATTTTTTAAGGCGCGCGACACCTTTCGCAGGCCTACCCATAGCTAGACACTGAACAAGTAACAAATTAAGAAAACTTCGTTTTAAAAAACCGACTTCAAAAATTAAAAAGTATAAAATAACTTATGTAAAATGCAAGGAGAGATTTGGGTAAGAAAGTACCAAATATACCAAATATTAACTATTTGGGCATAGTTTCCCCTTTATTGTTCAGCCTTTGATGTGAATATTCACACAGCACAGTAAGCAATGAACACCGTCTACACGCCACTACGCCTTTTATACGAAAATGCTCCCCTACAAAACAATAACATTACATCATTGCTAAAAATAACAGTTACATCATAGTGTTGCCAGGATCATAAAAACAATTATAATAATTAGTTACTTACGCACTAAATTATCTAGATGATAATTTAGTGGGCTTATAAAATTAACTAACCGGTAGAAAATGGTAATTTAGTTATAAATCGAATCATCTGATAAATAGACTAAAAATATTATCTATGACGATTGTCTATGTCATACTAATATACACTATGGTTCTCAGGACTACTGTGGTGGACATCTTGTAACACTTATCTACATCTTGAAGTCGGTGCAGAGCCTTTGCCTCGTTCGGGTCCATCACAGTGAGATATAGGAACCAGCCATTAAATTATGGGAGGATTGGCAGTTGGCGTCACTAGTCTGTTCTTATTATAGGTACAAAATCTCGATTAATTCTCGAACTTTAAAATCCGCGGAATCCTTGAATGTGCGCCATCCAACACGTACTTGACCGATTTATTTGAAACAATTTCTTATATTTTGTTTACCTACTAAACTTTTGTCTATTGTGTCATATAAAGTGCCAAAATATTAATAATAAAATACAATATGCTGTACCCCACTTAACCTATTTCCATCGATGGCAATAATTTAAATTATTATCAGAACTCTATGGTGAGAAAGTCTCAAATGTTATGCATATAATTAATTTTGCGTACAAGTTGGTGTAATGCGGGTAGCATGAAGGCTTTAAGGACTTAAAGGGTAGTATCACAATAATCTATATTATCAAATTCTGCCTGAGCAGGTTGAATACTGTAAGTACTGTGGATTGAAACATGTTATAACAAGAGTTGAAAAGGGAACGTTAAGGTGGTTGAGACTTTAGACACGTGGAGAGGTTGGATGAAAGGAAACTGACAAAACAAGAGTAAGATAACAGTGTGGATGGTGGAATAGTGCCAGCAGACCGCGACGTTTTCAAGAATGATCAGGTATTAAGCACCTATAACAAACGTGTATGTATGAAGAGATTAATGAAATTTGATGAAAGGAAAAGTGTATGATCGTAGCAAGTGGAGATTTATCGTCTCTGCCTAGTCCTATGAGAAACAGGCTTGATAATATGGATCTATGTATGTGACGTAAAAATATAGTTATTAGTGTGTTCATTTTTATACTAACTAGTGGTCGCCCGTGGTCGAAATTCGACCATAAGAATTAATGTATATGTAAGACTATACTTCTATAATCACAGATTTCGCCAAGGCAACAAAAAACAAAAGAGTATATATGCGTGTGTGTGTCAAATACATGGTAGTGTGTGTAATGTTTTTATATTGATTTAATGTATTTTTTATGCATAATTTTAAAACAATATTAGCATTCTGCACTCCTTCTCTATATAAACTATAAGTGTGCGAAATTTCGTACTCCTCCGTCGTAATTTTCGTAAAAAGGGGTACAAAGTTTTTGCTTCACGTATTAATATATAGATTTTATTATCATCCATGAACATGATAATTAACCAATAGGGTAGATGAACGTTTCTTATTTCTCAATGTGAATCGGGAGAAATTCTTCAGGTTATCAGTGAACATGGGACTAGGAACACCGGTCAATACAAGCAAATTTTATAATTATTCATTCAGTATTCAAGCTGTCCAATTGTGGAGCATGCTTCCACCGGAAGTGAGGCAAGCGCAATGAATATCCTCCAGTAATAGACTTTTTAAGTATTACTACCTCAAAGTATACTGTTATTATTGTACGTATTTTTATGCTATTCAAGTTTATTACACTAGAATTACTTATTACAATTACAATATTAAATACAGCACAATAATACACAGAAATGTTAGGACAACTCCAAGAGTTGCATCCACGCTTGTCAGGCGTCGAGCAGCAATTTGCCTTCAAGAATACTGCGATCATCAAGCAGTAATTATCGACCACAAGACGACTTGGTTGTAGACTGGTCGGTTGAAGACTGTCCCCTCTCTGCCCGAACACCGCGTATTTAAGGTCCTCGTAGCGTGACGTAGTGACAATATCCGGTAATGATTTGGCGCCACTTCAGTTCCGCTTTCTTCCATAAGAAAGGTTCATAAGGTTCATAAAACCAACTTCCAACTTCCGGTTACTCCATTTCCGATATTTGTCGCTCGATAATAAATGCCTCTACGTGGACATCCGGTTATTGACTACTTCAGTCATATGGTTACTTTATAATAACAAATACGATTCCTACACACACACACACACACACACACACACACACACACACACACACACACACACATATATATATATATATATACTACATATAATAAAACTGTGGAAGTCGAATTTCTGTACAATGATAAAAATGCTAAAAACCGAGTCAGGGGGACGTAAGAAGTGAAATAGAACTAATTTAAATTTTATGCTTCTCTGTTTGTACCGGTTAATCTCCGAAACGACAGGACCGATTTAAATGAAATTTTGTATGGTGGTAGCTTATATCCCTGATCAACATATAGGATACTTTTGGTCCCGAAAAATTAAAGAGTTCCCGTGGGATAGTTCCCTAGCTTTCTATAGCTATATATCTAGCTCGATCAGCTAGTATATATCTATATATATATATATATATATATATATATATATATATATATATATATATATGTGTGTGTATTTATATAATCATTATAATATATGATATGTAAATTTTTTTAAAATATTGTGCAACAAGACCCTGACCTAGCTTCTGTGCCATATTTCTCTCGCATCCCAAGGTTATCTGGAAGAGATGGCGATAAGACCGCATTTTAAGCTGTTTTGTGTATTGTTTCATTAATTTTATTGTACAATAAAGTATATTCTATTCCTTTCTAGATGTCAGTCAAATCAACTGATACACTGTTTAACATTTTAGAAGAATCAAATGTACGTGTATTGAAAAGTGTTCAATTATTTTACTAAACTCTCTTCAAATGCTTAAAAGAATCTTTGATTTCAGATATAGTTGTTACTTTAGAAATACTAATAAATGCATATTAAAGGTCAGTTTGTTTGAATGCTTTTGTGTGCTATGATAAGCATTAAAAGCATTACATTTTACATACCAATATAATAAGAAAAGCAACCCGTGGTAGCTTAGTGATTAGCAGATTCGCGGCCCAAATTCCAAGATTCGAATCCTGGCCAGAAAGCACACTTTAAACTGTTTTCTGACTGAATGTATACATTGTTATTGACAATGACTTTCTAACGGCGAAGAAAACCGACTTGACGAACTTGCACAATGAGATAACCGAGATAAGCTTATCAGGTGTACCTATTGGCCTTTTCCGTATAGATTGAAATCCCGAGCCCAATAGTGGGACATTTATAATAATATTATCAGCCCATAAATGACCCACTGCTGGGCTCGGGCCTCCCATTATACGAGGGACGGATAATATACCCGCCACGCTTGTCAAGGCGGCTTAGCATGTGGTGTAACAATATGCACATTAGATTAGAAAACTGACTAAGTGGTGCATGCATTCCGGCCAGGATTGAACCCGCGCCCTTTGAGTTTGGGACGCGTGCGCTAGCCATTATGCTACCATGCTCTTATTATTGTTACGAGTTACAGGACTCGAATTAAAATGTCGTTGGAATTACTATAAAATTTATTAGAACTATACAAATACGTATAACACAGGTACAAATATAACTGAACACAATTAGTCTAAACGTAATGCTCGATTCAATAACACGCGCAAAGTCCGTCACTATATAGATTATCGAATGTACACACGTCTTGCCTCCATAGTGGTTATCGCTCGACTGCCAATCTCCCCATTGGGCCATTGCTATACACTGCACCGATGCAATATGGCTGCCTGCCCGCGTATATCGAATTTCTTAGAATCAGTTCGACACACCTGTCTAATGACTGCCATAAAAGATTACAATACACAATGGGCTGTCTTTCTAATCACAAAGTAAACAAAAGAAGTCCAAATGCCGAAAAGGTAATAAAATGTCTACAGGTATGCAGGTGTGACTTTGTCTTTTGTCGGCGTTCAGGTTTTAACAATATATATAATATCGAAATTAGATTTGAATAAATTGTAAATATTTAGTGTGATTACATATTACTTTTTTTTTCTTATGATATTTTTTATAAAACATTTTTTTATGTTTAATACATACGGACTACGACTCGGCACAGCCAAATGCCGAGTGCAACCTCATTTCTAAATTGCGGCATACAATCTAATATATAAAATTCTCGTGTCACAGTTTTCGTTGCCATACTCCTCCGAAACGGCTTGACCGATTTTGATGACATTTTTTGTGCTTATACGGTATCTATGAGAATCGGCCAACATCTATTTTTCATCCCCCTAAATGTTAGGGGTAGTCCACCCCTAAATTTTATTTTTTATTTTTTAGACAAAATTTTTAATTTCTATTTTTTTATGATACAACATACAAAAATACATACAATCCTCAATTTTCACCCTTCTATCACCAACCCCTATTTTTTTAATAACGATATAAGTACTTTAATAATTTTCTACTCTGTTTGTTCAAGTTGATTCGAGTTTAGATTAACATTTGGTCTCGGTAGATGACGCTGTAATCGGGTTCTAGATAGATTTTTTAAAGGCAGTACAACGTCTGCCGGGTACAGCTAGTTTCTGTATAAATTTATCTATACTTTGTTATGTTATTACTATTTTGTGTTGTGTGTCGCTATTACAAATAAATAATGTTCTTTCTTTCTTTCAATCTATATTTAAGACTAGACGCGTCCTTAGATTAAACACGTTCAAGTCAAACTCGACTTCGTTGGAAGTTGAATCGAGATCAAAGCGCCCACTCGGATGCATTGAGCTTTGTTGAGTAAACGTGACATTCCCGGAATGGTTGTCCCCGGGATCAAAGGGATCTCTGCTCCCGGAGACGGCACATGACGATTCGCTCCGCTTCACGTCTGGCAGGTGACATTTTTGGAAACTCAAATTGCTAGGTAGTAAATTTTAATAATAACATTCAATATGTTTTGATATTTATTGACAAATGCAAAATTAGTATAAATAATTAACTTTCTTAACCAAGGAACTTGCTTGCAGTGAAGGAATTTGCAAATTTACTGCTAAAATACAATCTCATTTGGTAGGTATATATATAAAGTAGACGGCTTCTGTGGTTAAGCGGGCTAAGTGTTAGCCGGTCGAACTCGCTGGAACGCAGAGGCTCCGAGATCGATTCCTGGTATGGTAAATTTCGGCAACGAACTTTCTGCTATTAACTATAGTCTAGGTATCTGGGATCGGCCCCAGAATAGTCTGTTGTATATCACCCATAACACAAGCGTAACTAGCTTAGCTTGGAGATATAAAATACGTGTGTTTTTCTGTCGATTATTTATATAAAAAATATGTATATATTCTCTAAGAACCCATAATTTTATAGGTTCTGTAAGAATTACAGGAGTTCAGCAGACAGGCAAACGGCCCACTTGATGGAAAGCGGTTACCATCGCCCATCTACATTTGCAACACCAAAGGTGCTACAAATGCGCTGCTACTCTCTTAAGGGAGACTGGAACCTGTTTACTAATGCCGGAACACAACTCAAGGTTGTTATGGCGACATACTTTAGAACAGGGGTGGTAGCCATCCAGTCAGGTAAATGCCTTACCACCCAGCTGTGGGTTGCTTTGTCGCTTCTTACGACAGGCCGCGCTGCCGCAGAAAATTGTATTCTTTCTCCGTTTTTTTCTTTTCCCACAAATTTTGCAGGTTAGTCTATTAAGTCTGGAACTGATAATCAACACAAATACTAGACAACGTCCTAGGTAGACTGGACAGAGACTGGATACAGAAAAGACCGCCTCAAGTGCTAACAAGCTATGGACGATTCCGAAACGTTTCAGAAATTGAAAGAATAAATAAAAATGAATGAGAATCTGATTCTAATAAAAAAAAAAAGTATTATTATTAAAAACTTGTAGCCGCAGACGTCCGATCACCACGGCGGCCGTTCGCAAATCGGCAAACGCGCTGCTCCTAACTCCTAGTCGAGGCCCCCGTATTCCCCTCCGCGCATACCTCGCCTCACCTCACCACGACACGTGTAACCGTTCGAATGCGCTTATTAATATTAAATGTTATATTTTGTTTAGCAGCTAAATATGTGATGTATTATATTAATCGGTATTTTTACCAAATAAATACACATTCCTGAACTGCAATTCAAACACACAACAGTATTTCATTTTCATCTGAAGACCTCCAAAAACTCATGATAAATACCCGCCTGTCGAAGGTGGAGTGGTGCGTTAGTAATCTCGATATGCATTTTTCTTCATTATCAGCACACAATGACGTCGTTCTTTATTAGTAACATCTCATTTGGTATATTTATTTTTTAAGTATCCACAATTTTACAGGTCCCATAAAATTCAAAAAATGTTGAGTTTAGGAAGAACAGGTCTAAAACTGATCATAGAAGCGATAGCAAACAATGGACGATTCCGAGAATTTTTTAGCAATTAAAAGAAGAAATTGAGTCAATATTACATATATTAAGAATGATCTGGAGGCAGAAAAACTGCCCACGTTTTATTAAAATACAATGCCGTGGATGAAGGACGTTAGAAAGCTTAGAAACTTACTGGTAGAGTTATCTGGATAGAGTATGCTGCTACCCGTTCTCATACTTCAAGTCTTTAAGTTCCGGAAACCTGTACCTAACCTGATTTCCTACAAAAAGGAGGCAAATAAACTGCAATACATATTTTCACAAAAGGAACGTCGTGTTGTACATAATTCATAGATCAAGTTGACATTGAGCAACCAACCAAGCAAAAATCACAGCGGGTCCATTATTCGGGCATCCATGGGACAAACCGACACAATGAATCAAAACAACAATGATACAGAATGAAAAATGGTCCGCGTTTAATTGAAACATAGCGTGTCGTGGCGCCACTGGGACAATGGCGCCGATATTAATATATCGAGTGAGCCACTTTCAATTATGTTGAATTGTTTTAGAATAAGGTCTACACTTTGTTCTGTATTTAATTAATAAATTCATAACAAAAATGTACTACTTCATAAATATACGACAAAGTCGTGGTAGCGTCCTGGCTAGCGCATGCGTCCCAAACTCAAAGGGCGTGCGTGGGTTTGATCCTGCCCGACACGCATGCACCACTTAAGCAGTTTTCTGACCTAATGTGCATATCGTTACAATTACGAAGTGCTAACAACGGTGAAGGAAAACATCGCTATGAGACCTGCACATCGAGATAGCCGATGTGTCAAACCTGCCAAGCCGCCTTGGACAAGCGTTGCTGGTATACTGTCCGTTCCCCTATAATGAGAAGCCTGAGCCCAGCAGTGGGAAGTTTACAGGCTGTTGTAATGGAAAGTGTTTACCGTTGCCTATGGACATTAGTAACACCAGAGATGCTGCCAAGATCTCCCGGCCTCGAAGAGGGAATTGGAATCTGGCTACTAATGCTGAAACAGAGCTCAGGGTTGTTATGGGGGCATACTTTAGACCAGGGGGTAGCTATCCAGACGGGGAATTGCTCTACCACCTGTCTGCGGATTGTTTTGTTGCCTCTTACGACAGACCGCGCCACTGCAGGACTTAGGCGGCCCTGCACGGATAAAATTACTAGCATGTACTCTAATTAACTAAACTCTACATAGAGCTTTACCAATATTAGAAGGCTCATTTCTGTCTAGCAATTTGTATGAATCAACAGAAGTGCTCCACATAAACATAAAGTATCATTCAATGTCATTAAATACCATCGAATCTATTGAGTTTTGTGCTTTTCTATCAAATTGATTCATCTAATATCAGCATTGCATACCGGATCAATTTAGAATATTTTTTATCTCGGCGAAATAGCATTATTTCTGTGGGATAGACGATATAACCAAAAATATGGGGTCGCGTATTTTTTGGTGCCACCGTTGCATTTCACTACCAACTGTTGTTGTTACGGCAACGCAAACGAAGTTTCCCTGGCAGATGCTAGTGTAAAATAAATAAAATATTATCTTTTAGTAAAAAAAATATTTAAAATTTTGTTTACAGGTATTATTTACATTATGGGAGCCTAATCTAATTTAGCATCGCTTCGCAAGGCCTGAAGAGGAGAAGCGTCACTCGTCATTAAGTAATACCAATTTAAATCAGTCTTTAGGTACATTAGCTTAGCTTAAATAAATACCACACGTAATTAACAAAACACAACTCATTTAACATTAAGCATTCGTGATTAATTTGTCATTTTGAAAACAAAGCGTTTGGAGGAGTCAAGAGCAAAAAGTAAGGGGCATGTACATCAAGTGGACTGTCCCTAAATAAAGTAGTTTCGGGTTAAAAGGGAATGGAAGTAAAACGGGGGATAGGACAAACAAACAGACATTAGCGCAGTCGGCGGCCGTATCTCGACGGGCAGGCCGTTTGTCTTGTCCCTACGGAGTAAGGCCTGTGTTGCACTGGGAGCCGCATAGCATGTCGGCGGGGGCCCTTTCCCGTAACCCTGACTATGGGATGGAAGAAACACGAGGAGTCTTAGCGTTTATTCCAGTCAACAATATACATCCAGCAAAGTAGGACCGAGAAAAGTATAAAATATATATAGCTTTAAATTCTCTTGTCAAAGACTATACTTCTATAATCACAGATTTCGCCAAGGCTACACTGTTAATATTTCTTTAATGTATTTTATGCATAATCAAACAAAAATTAGCATTCTGCACTCCTTCTCTATATAAGCTGTAAGTGTGCGAATTCATACTCCGTCCGCGCAATTTTCGTAAAAAGGGGTACAAAGTTTTTGCATATTGTTACGAGTTTGCGGGACTCGAATTAAAATGCTGTTGGAATTATTATAGAGTTTATTAGAACTATACAAACACGCATAACACAGGTACAACTATAACCGAACACAACAAATCCAAACATAATGCAGAAGGTCGTAATTCAATAAAACGCGCAAAGTCCGTCACTGTTAGATTCCCGAATGTACACACGTCACGCTTTGATCGTGGTTCTCGCTCAACCGACCCCTCTCTCCCTCAGGCCGTCGTTTTATGCTTCACAAATGCACAATGTGCCCGCCCTACAAGATCGACACAGTTTACTCGAATTAGCTTGTAATCTTAATCCGTAACACCTGGCTAATGATGCTAATGAGCGAGTACAATAGAACAATAGACTGTTTTCTACAATAACTTAGAAACGAATGCCAATAAATAAGTGAACAAAAGTAGACGATCATAAAAGGATTGCAACTAGTTCAAATTCCGACAGGTAATAAAATATGCTTTTACAGACTGTACGTGGAATTTGTTTTTGTCGGAGCTAAGTTGTAACAATATATTAGCAACATTTTATTTATTTATAGATTTATTTATTTATTTTAGTAAGGCTTACAGACAAATAACGATATATATAACATAAATAAAAGTATTGCTAATCACAAGCCTTAGCATATAGACTTGCTCAGGTTAATCGATGAATATGTGTGTGTGTGTGTGTATGTATGTGTGTGTGTGTGTGTGTGTGTGTGTGTGTGTGTGTGTGTCAGTGTGTGTGTGTGTGTGTGTGTGTGTGTGTGTGTGTGTGTGTGTGTGTGTGTGTTTGTGTGTGTGTGTGTGTGTGTGTGTGTGTGTGTGTTTGTTTGTTTGCTTGTGTGTGTGTGTATGCATGTGTGTGTGTCAGAGTGTGTGGTTGATGATGGTGATTGAAAAATTATAAAAATTGAAAGTGAAATTAAAAGATTGAAAAGAGAATTTCAATTTGAATACATATTGAGCAGTTTAGAAAAAACTAGTTTTATTTGAAAAATTCTTTGTCGATTATGTTTCTAAAGGTGTTTGTTGGATTTAGTTACAAAGATATCAATGTTTATTAATTTATTAGCTTTTATTTTTATGACTCTTTTAGCGTTTTATGACTCTTTCTGCTATTACTATCGCATACCGTATGAAGTCCTCGATCTTCCTTCTATTCATAAGTTCTTCGACGTTATCCTGCGTGATGTCCAGGGTGCTGATAAGTTGTGCCGCTCCCTCATGAAAAGGGGGCATTCGCACACTCTATTGATGTTTGAACAATAAAACACTTTTGCCGTGTATTGCAAAATTACAAAATTGTTTTCATATTAATAGTTTATTTAATTTTTAGCGGAATTGACCAGTGCATCCTAACCTTACACTAGGAGACAATAATGTTAGATACCCAGCGTAGCATTAGTGGTTCGCAACGCGGGGTCAACATCACCGGCCACTGGGCAGTGGGCACCTATGTCCCGCGCTGAGGGGGGGCCGGAGGAGGGCCTTCCGTGATTGATGGCGGACACCGTTTGCTTTAGACCCCTAATAAACACCCAAGCTTAGTTTCACGGACGTTTTACTTTTATGCCAGTTTGGAATCATTATCTAGTTCGTATATATTTATGTGGACATATATACTATGGTTTTGTAGTTATACTAAAGATTATCTCACTCAACATAAGGCAGGAACCATGTAATTTTTTGTAGGAGAAAGAGTATTCTATAGTAATTCTCTTTATTGACACAGGATAATATATCGAATTTCGATATAATAGGTTGGGGAAAAATTTTTTTCGCATATAGTATGTATGAACTTGTAATAAGATCTCTTTGGCTATACCATTTGTATCTAGCTGGTTTTGGTATCATTAAAAAGTTTTAATTTTAAAGAAGACAATTCCAAATTCAAATTAGGAAAATGTCTGATTTTCATTTGTTTTTCTTATTGTTAAAATGAGTGAATCTAATGAAGAAATACGATACCTTTTAAAATTTTACTACAAAAAAGGTAAAAATGCAACAAAAGCCGCGAAAAAAAAAATGGTGATGTTTATGGACCTAATGCAGTATCTGTGAGAGTAGCGCAAATTTGGTTTAAGTGTTTTCAATCCGGAAATTTTGATATCAAAAATGCACGTCGCTCTGGTCGCCCTATTACGGACAAAATTGATGCCATTTTTGAAAAAATGGACCAAGATCGGCATATTAGTAGTTACGATGTAGCTGGAGAATTGGGAATTGACACCAAAACCGTTTTGGCGCATTTGAAAAAAGCTGGGTACACAAAAAAGCTCGATTTTTGGGTGCCTCATGAGCTCACTGAAAGAAACCTAATGAACCGTGTACTCATTTGTGATTCTTTATTACGACGTAATGAAACCGAACCATTTTTGAAGAAGCTGATAACTGGTGATGACAAGTGGATCACGTACGACAAGAACGTGCGAAAAAGATTGTGATGAAAGGCCGGTCAGGCTTCACAGACTGAGGCGAAGCCCGGGTTAACTCGATTAAAGCAAAAAGTTGAGAGAAAGGGGCCGGAATTAATCAACAGAAGGGGTGTGGTTTTTCTCCATGATAACGCTAGACCTCACACATCTTTAGCCACTTAGCAAAAATTACGAGAGTTTGGCTGGGAGGTGTTAATGCATCCGCCGTATAGTCCTGACCTTGCACCTTCAGATTTTCACCTGTTTCGGTATCTGCAGAATTCCTTAGGCAGTGTCAGGTTAACATCACGAAAGGACTGCCAAAACCACTTGTCGCAGTTTTTTGATCAGAAGCCCCAAAACTTTTATAGCAATGGGATCACGTCCCTACCTACAAGATGGCAAAAAGTTATCCAACAAAATGGCACCTACATACTTTAGTCAAATGTAAATAAACTTTATAAAAAAACCTTTTGAATTTTTATATAAAATGCGAACAAACTTTTTCCCCAACCTAATAGATTAAATAGATAGATAACTCTTTATTGTACAACAAAGCATAGACAAACAGAAGTAGAAAAAATTAGAGTTAGTAAAGTTAATAAATAATGATGAATGATAAACAATTTACATACGTATATACACATATAAATATACACCCGCATATATACACACGTATATGACATATGACTATACAAACATATCATTGTAATAGAAACGGAACGCGCCTGTCAACGTCATTAGCACAGAGCAGTTTGACAAGCGCGTCAATCGTGACATATTAAAGACGCCCTTGGTTGTCGTACGTGGAGCCTTCCGGAAAAGATATTAATACTAAAATTGATTAAATAAGATACGTTTATTGTGCTGTAAAATAAAACCACTGAAGATTTTAAAATATATTTTAATAAAAATATTAGCAAATAAATAAATATAAATTTTATCAAATCACAATTGCCAGATAAGAGCTGATCGACACTAAAGTGCAATAATATTTACCGGTCTTATAATCTTTATATTTAGGTATGTCAGATATTATTAATCTTTAAAATTATATAAAAGCAGTTTTACTAAGGCTATTGGTATAATAGTATTCTGTAGCTGATGAAAGGTGGTTTCTAGGTAACAACCAAAGGTGTTATCAATCTATTACCGGCCTCGAAATGGAGGTGGGAGGGTGAGGTGGTAGGTGACCAGGGTGGTAGCCATCCAGACGGTAAATGCCATATGAAGTAGTAAATGCTCTACTGTAGTGGTAAATGCTCTACTGTAGTGGTAAATGCTCTACTGTAGTGGTAAATGCACTACTGTAGTTGTAAATGCCCTACTGTAGAAATAAATGCCCTATTGTAGTAGTAAATGCACTACTGGTTGCGGTTTGAGTGGTCGCCTTTAACGACAGCAAGCGCAGAAACAGGAATTAGAATTATTATTACTTCTTAATTTTTTTACGAATAGAAAACAATATCTATTATCGACCTCGAAGTGGAGGTGGGAGGGTGAGGTGGTAGGTGACCAGGGTGGTAGCCATCCAGACGGGTAAATGCCATACGTAGTAGTAAATGCTCTACTGTAGTGGTAAATGCTCTACTGTAGTGTTAAATGCACTACTGTAGTTGTAAATGCCCTACTGTAGAAATAAATGCCCTATTGTAGTAGTAAATGCACTACTGGTTGCGGTTTGAGTGGTCGCCTTTAACGACAGCCAGCGCAGAAACAGGAATTAGAATTATTATTACTTCTTCATTTTTTCACGAATAGAAAACAATATCTATTATCGGCCTCGAAGTGGAGGTGGGAGGGTGAGGTGGTAGGTGACCAGGGTGGTAGCCATCCAGACGGGTAAATGCCATACGTAGTAGTAAATGCTCTACTGTAGTGGTAAATGCTCTACTGTAGTGGTAAATGCTCTACTGTAGTGGTAAATACCCTACTGTAGTGGTAAATGCACTACTGTAGTTGTAAATGCCCTACTGTAGAAATAAATGCCCTATCGTAGTGGTAAATGCACTACTGGTTGCGGTTTGAGTGGTCGCCTTTAACGACAGCCAGCGCAGAAACAGGAATTAGAATTATTATTACTTCTTCATTCTTTCACGAATAGAAAACAACTCTGTGCACTTCAAGTGCGTCTTAAAACCTTTTCGATTTTATCTTGATCTGTTTGTCATATATATCTATTTTATGTTTCATATAGTGTGCTACTTTCTACTTGCTTAGTAGTGTGTATATATATCGTTAATTTGAACATTTTATTATTTCAGTATCTACGATGAGTCAAATATTGATCAATGAGGCGGGGTCGGCACTGAAAATCACCGCTGTGCTGGAGGAAACTCCAACACAGCTTTATGCTGAGTTGCCGACCTGATTTGTAGGAAATGCGGCGTACAACATATTAAATTTAACAATAGAAATGTATAAATTATTGTTACATCCCTGTATTGTCGCTTTCCTAGTAAATATTTTCAAAAAAAAAGTGTTTGTACT
This sequence comes from Dendrolimus houi, assembly GCA_039645545.1. Classification (NCBI taxonomy): domain Eukaryota; kingdom Metazoa; phylum Arthropoda; class Insecta; order Lepidoptera; family Lasiocampidae; genus Dendrolimus; species Dendrolimus houi. The sequence goes on from CM077131.1 coordinate 562,308, forward strand.
AGTGGTTTGATCAGGTCTGGTTTTAAATTCCAGGAATTCAAATGATGTTGAGCTCTCTTATTGATTTATGACCTAACTTATAATAATCTCGTTAAGAAACGATTATCCATCTCTTAAGAAAGAGACTCTTAGGTCCCCTAATCAATGAATATCTTTTTTTTCACTTATAAACGTGTATTACCTGTTGCTAACCTAAGATGAGCATAGATAAACGATATTTGAATGATAAACGTAGGTTGTAACCAAAATATTCGACTAAAGAATAGAATAGAACGAAATTGTTGTCAGTACTACGACTTTGTTTTGTTATTACTTTTTAATAATACTCTAGTGATTTTATAAAACTTTTAGCATTTTATTTAAAAATTAGTCTTTTAGCTACGGTAGCGCCACCAATTTAATGCCTTTTTGCTGATATATATATGTATATATATATATATATATATCGCCATCTTGTCTCTTAGTAATCTCTTAAACAACGTAGCGGCGTTGGTTATTTTTGACAGTTACTTAAGAGTTACTTTGTCACCTCTTATCTTTAAATGGCGTTTATGGGCCAGAATTTCACTAATCAGTTGCTGAGCAATTTCTCAAAATTTAAGAGACGATTATAAGTAAGGCCATTAATTCATAAAAGAAGTTAACAAATGCTGTCACAAAGTGTTATATTATAATACGATTCCCTGCATTCACCTACAGTAGATAGTGTTACTTTGTCCGAACAGCAATAAAAAGTGTATTGATTCATCCGGTATGCAGGCCGTGAAAGCAATAAATGTACAACTTCATTCCCCGTTCACCTTCGTAGTTGCAGGCTGACGCGTGATTTATCGGCGAGTCTCGGATCCGATACCGACTGTGGATTACCACCTCCTCGAGATAGGGGGTGTTGACGCAATAAACTAAGAAGTTCCAGCTTTCAAACAGGGAAAATATTGCGGCGAGTGATGGTGGAACAATCTAGTTGGTTTAAGAAGTTTTAGAAAAAAGTAGAAGATTCTGGAAGGAAGAGACAAGGACAGATACATTTTAGAAAGTGATAGACGATAAACGAAAGTTCTAGAATAGAAGATTCAGGAAGGAAAAGACAGAGATAGATAGATGTTAGAAAGGGATAGATGATGAACGAAAGTTCTGGAATAGAAGGTTCGGGAAGGAAAAGACAGAGATAGATAAATGATTAGAAAGGGACAGATAGCAAATAAAAGAATAACGAAAAGAAGATCGAAATTATGGGATCCAGAAGATTCTTCCGGGTATATTATAGTAGGGGAGGTCAAGCGGGGATTTTGGGATTTACTCGAGCGTGGCATAATAACATAAGGGGAGAAACCTTGCACCCTATCGTCTACCCCCACCATATATTACCCCTTCATATAGGGTGGGGGTATTTTTTATACTTCAAATTTTTGTTCAAGCCGTCAGATTAAGGAAATTCTTCCACATAATTGTCAGATTATGTATGGGTCAGCACGACAAGGACATCAAGCTAAACCGTCTGTATAGTATAGTCTGTATCTGACGCGCTCGAGTATTTCAATGCTACGTTTTTTTTGCATTTTCGAAAATCGGCCACGACTTTTGGTTGCTTAAAATTGTCAGTCTTTTGAATAAGAGTTCCTTTAGGGTTTACTTAACATCCCTTTTAAATATCGGATGCGCTTGAGTATTTCTGTGCTACTCTTTTTTTTTGAAAACCTTTACACGCTTCTCCTACTAGTGAAAGGGCGTAATATAACCTTTTTTCTTTTTAGCATTTAACCTTCACAATTCAAAAGGTCCCCGCGACGCTTGAGTAACTCCACATTTAGCATCTTGGGCTCCCCTACTATAAGCAGCATAAGGCGCGCCTACCGGGCAGTTTAGAGTCGAGTTCAGTTCAAGACAGCGAAGCGACAAGTGCGATACGAAAGAGTTGGAAGAAAAGTTTAATAGAAGACAGTGACGACCTTAGTGGTGAATTTAGTGGAAAGTTTAGTGGACAGTTGAGTGAAGGAGGAGTGTAACCTAGTCTGAAGAGAAGATCCAGAAGCGAGCTACATGCGGTAAATTCGGAGGTGAGCACTGCAGTAGAAGGAGGTGGTCTACGCAATATCGGCGACGGTATTGAGAGTGCGACATCTTATTGTTGAGACAGTGCGTGTAAGGGCGATCCCGCGGAGAGGAATCACGTACGGCTGTGTAAGTCAATAAAAGCGTTTTAGTTAAAATAACTGATGTTTTCTTCCAATCCTGTTGCGTACCCCCGCTCGCATGTAACAATATTGTAATGGGTCTTGATATAAAATACAAAAATAAGCGCAACGCTTAGACGATTAATAGTATAATGTATTTACTGGAAAACCGAGAGTGTAATGACCCCTCTAAAGAAAATATGGAAAGACTGACAGATTTTAAAGCGGACAAAAAAGAGCTTAGTGCAGATGCTTGCTTTCTCCATATTTTGTACAGTCAGGAAACTTATACCGTAAAGGCAGAAAATAGCCACTAAAGTAACATTTGAAATGTAATGTTGGGATCGAATATTATCAGCAGTATGGCGACCATGGATACTGAAGTATTTTGGCCATAGCCCGCAAGAACCCAGACAATAGGAGAGACTTGCTATCACTGGGAAATTTGAAAGCAAAAGATCTTGTAGAATATTTTCAGATAGATAGATTAGCCAGGTTGCTGACCATCTAGATATATCCATAAACTCGGCCTTCCACCGTGCTCAAACCCGATCTCGGTGGAGGAGAGGAATTATTAACTTCCATCAAAGTCACGGTTCTTGGAGCGAGGGAACGACTTAGAAGAATCAGTAGAAACTATTTCAACTTTATCTGTACTGATTCGATTATTTAATACTAAGTGCGGGAGCGACGCGATGGCTAGAAGACAAAGGGACGTTGAAGAAGAAGCAAGGAAAGAGTAACTTACCTTTCCACCAGTCCACCGCCACACTACACTTGTCCCCGGGGGGTTTTCACACACTTCACTAATATTTGACTGTGGCAAATACTAGTTATTTATTAAATTATTTATAGATTTCTTTAGTTCATGTATATATATTGCTATGACAGCACTGAGACGATGTGAGAGGTTTCATGTTCTCAATTTTAAGTTTATTCTTTTTGAATGTGGAGGGAGAATATTCAAAGAGGTCTTCCTCGGCGCAACCATTAAGTTCTCGTAACGCATTGCGGTGTGATTGGCTTTCTATTCCAAAACTGGCTTCCTTTACGCGGCCTCACTCTGAGAGCTAGAGGCTTGACCTATTTTTTTTTTATGAAGTACCAGCTGTTACCCGTGACTATCGATTTTTTTCTAAAATAAAATTAGCCTAAGTTATTCCTTATAATATCAGTCTGCTAGTGAAAGTCTCGTCAAAATCGGTCAAGCAGTTTCAGAGATTAGCCGGAACACACAAACAGACAAAAATTTAAAAAATATGTTAATTATTGTTACAATTTGGGCCACCTGCATATTTATTTGTAAACAAAGGACATTTATTACACGCCAGCATTTGAGCTAATAACATTGAAGCCAATGTTATTAGCTGAAAACAGCCCATTGTGTATTGAAATTTTTATGGTTGTCATTAGCCAGGTGTGATTCTTGGAAAATTCAGTCCACGCGGTCGAGCAGACATATTTTATTTGTACAGTATAAAGCAATGCCCCAACGGAGGGGTGAGGCAGTCCAGCGATAAGCACAAGCGAAGCAAGACGTGTGATACATTCGGTGATGGACTTTGCGCGTGTTATTATATTTTGTACGTGTGTTATACGTGTTTGTATAGTTCTAATAAATTCTATAATAATTCCAACAGCATTTTAATTCGAGTTCTGCAACTCGTAACAATATTATAAGTACCGTATATACTTTCATATGTATTTAGTAAAAAGCTTTTATTTTTACATGTTGCATCACGTTTCATCCACCAATTTATTGATGTATAATTTAGTACAATTAAAGAAAACACATGAACGTGATGCTATGTAAATACAGATAGATGATATCGCTATTAGAGCTGCCGATAAGATTAAGGCATTTGTCTAAATCATCAAAAATGTCCAATCTATAAACGTGTAAATATAATATTTAATACTGATTAGAATACTGGTGTGCACATCACGTAAACGATAAGGTTTCTGTGTATATAGTGTAAGTTAAATTAGGAACAAGGAAGAAATTAATATACTGCAAGAGAACAACAAGTCGTCATCTTATTTTGCACTCCTCTCACGGCGATTTGGCCATGAGCTCTCGCCAGTGGTGCGTTACCCTACCCAACGGGGTAACTAATATAGACATATTACAAACAGACACGTTAATTTTATTTATTTGTGTTGATAACTATGCATGTTAACCGTATTTTAAGTAGATACCAACCGGATCACATCATAAACTCTAAATCCAATCCGAACAATACACACAGGTAGTTATCCCTAAAGTAGACTGTTATTAAGCAACTTGGGCCATTTGCAAGCTAATACGGTGCCGTAAAAAGGCCTCTTTGTGCTCCCTTACAAGTACAATTACAAAAGTTTCCAAATTGATAGGTATTACGTATGCGAGAATATAGGCTCCGGTGTGGGTGGCATTCGCGGATGGCTTACTCGGAACTTATACGGTGTGTCTTCTACCACAGTTGTGTAGGTATGCAAAATGGGCCGAATTCAGCTTCTATAAAAGGTAATGGAAAACTTGTGTGTGTCAGCTTCGACGCACGACTGAGGTTTACTCCTTGAACATTAAAAACATGTGCACGTACGCTTCGACAGCGGCCGAATGCGGCCGATTAATGGCATACAGACAGACAAATAATTATTTAGCCAGTAGAAAGTACATATATAAACTGTAAGGGGTTTTACTGCATAGGAAGTTAATGATATAGTTGCTAGATGTAAATTGCTTATTACTAAAGTTATGCTAATGAAACGATTGTGATAGGATCAGAGTCTATTTTGCCGGCTGACCTAGTACGGTGCTAAAAATGTACTGATGCGAATGATATTGTTACAACTTAAGCTCTGATAAAACAAAATCCACCTGCATATCTATAGAAACATACTATATTACCTGTCGGCATTTGAACTAATTGTAAGTTTTTTATGAGTGTCTTCTTTTGTTTACTTATTTATTGGTTATTGTGGAGGAAAGCCTATTGTACTCGTTTATGGCCGTTTGCAGGCATAATTGGCCAGGTGTGTGGATTACGATTTCTAGGAAATTGCGTCGACACTTGCTGGGCAGACATATTTGCATTTATGCAGTATGAAGCAATGACCCGATTGAGGAAGGGGCAGTCGAGCGATAACCACAAGCGAAGCAAGACTTGTGTACACTCGGTAATCTATTTAGTGACGGACTTTGCGCGTGTATTTGAATTACGATCTCCTGCATTACGTTTGGACTTATTGCGTTCGGCTATGTTTATACCTGTGTTATACGTGTTTGTATGGTTCTAATAAACTCTATAATAATTCCAACGGCATTTTAATTCGAGTCCTGCAGCTCATAACAATATGTTAAAATGCACGTGTTGGCGTATACTGTTGACATGGCAATATACGGCTGTTCCTAGCCTGTACACACACCCACAAACATATCAATTAAATCAAGTCACCTGACAGAAAAATAGCGGCAATTCCGCTAAGACTCATCTTGCTAAACAGGCTCGTATAGGAGAGGTAAATATTGGCATACAGATGAACACTAAAAATTAGGTACTTTAATTAATAAAAACGACTTGACCGATTTAATTTTTATTCGCTCTAATACAGGGATCTTTTTATCCGGAAAAATAATAAAATTTCCTGCGGCTGGGCGGCCTGTCGTAAGAAGCAACAAAACAACCCATAGCCAGGTGGTAGGGCATTTGCCCGACTGGATGGCTCCCACACCTAGTCTAAATTATGTCGCCATAACGACCTTAAGTTGTGTTCTGGCATTAGTGACCAGGTTCCAGTCTCCCTTAGGAGAGCAGCAGCGCATTTGTAGCACCTTTGGTGTTGCAAATGTCCATAGACGATGGTATCCGCTTTCCATCAAGGGGGCCGTCTGCCTGTCTGCTGAAAAAAAGGAATGATATAAAAGACAAGAAAAAAACTCTTTCGAATTACACTGATGTTATATTACACTGATATATTATTAATTACACTGATATAGCTTCGGAACTGCACGGCTCTTTGGTGAAGAAGACTATCTTCCTGTTTCGGGTGGCAGAGTTAAATGAGAAGAACTGCCTATAGATAGGTATGTTTACTTGGAGGATTACTCCAGTCGAATGCATGCTGAAACGCTGGTTGTTCCAGCTTATATATGACCAGAGTTTGCCCCGCAGCTACGCTGCGTGTTAAATCCTAGGCAGCAGCTTTATTTTACTTACAGAAAACCTTAATTCGGCCTTTATATCTATACTATATAATATTATAAAGAGGTATAGTTTGTAAGTTTGTGAGATTGTAGGTGGTAATCCGAAACTACTGAACCGATTTAAAAAATTCTTTCACTGTTGGCAAGCCTAGCTACCCGAGCAGGATACTTACATTTTTAAACTCGTGATATCTTTCGAATGGAATGTCCGAATTGAATAATTCAAAAAGTTGTATAAAGATATTAAAGCAGTCTTGAATATGAAATAATTTATTTTGATAAGGATGAATACCAAGATACAAATAAAGAGCATTTTCTAGCGGCGGCATTTCATTAAAAATTTTAAAATAAAAGAACACTTATTGTGGCAAAACTACAATAGTTAGACATGTGCTGTCACAACACTTTTTGTAAATAATGATTTGTTCTGCAAAGTCGTAGTACATTATTTTATTCTATCATCAATAGTTTTCGCAGCGCACGCGATTTTAGGTGTTTTTTTTACATCTTGGGTTACATTATTGGAGTTTTAGTAAGGGTCCCCAATTTAAAAAAAATATATAATATAGTCTATATCACCCGGGGATAGTGTACCTAGCCAACAGTGAAAGAATTTTTCAAATCGGTTCAGTAGTTTCGGAGCCTATTCAATGTAAACAAACAAACAAACTATCAAATCTTTCCTCTTTATAATATTAGTATAGATATACATCATTATTGCCATCCGCGTAAATATCATTTATTAACAATGTCGCATTGCAAATAACGCATTAAGCCCTTGGCAAATTTGCGTGACAGAATTACTAATAATAACATTATCCTAGGTGTATCAAACCATTAAAATAAATGATTTTCTTTCGGTCTTTCTTTCTCAAATGTCAAAATATTATTTGAAGGTGTTCACGAGTTTGGTTGTAAAGTAAAAGGTACGAATGTGGACAGGTCACGTCCACCTCGTATTACGTTTATTGTGTTCACCCAATTCACTTCGCGAATAACGATTTAAGCACATATAAATTTGACATGAAAACGTGTGTTTTACGTGTATTTTGTATGATTTTATTTATCAAAAATTTTATATTGTTAGTAGTCGCGAGACTTGAATTAAAATCCCGTTAGAATTACTATACAGTTTATTAGAACTATACAAACACGTATAACACAGGTACAAATATAAGCGAACACAACAAGTCCAAACGTAATGCAGAAGGTTGTAACTCAATACAGCTCAATAACTCAGCAGACAGGCAGACGGCCCACTTGATATAAAGTGGTTCCTTGCTACAAATGCGCTGCTGCTCTCTTAAAGGAGACTGGAACCTGGTCACTGATGCCGGAACACAACACAAGGTTGTTATGGCGGCATACTCTAGACCAGGGGTGGTCGCCATCCAGTCGAGAAAATGCCCTACCACCTGGCTGTGGGTTGTTTAGTCGCCTCTTACGACAGGCCGCCCCAAAGCAGGAAATTGCATTCTTTCTCCGTTCCTGCACGGATAAAATCCTGTCGGGAGCATTGTTGTGAGAAACGGAGCGGCTGTTCAATTCGACTTCTGAACACAGAATGCCGATTTAAAGTACAATTTGTACTAATATTACAAAGAGATATAGTTTATTTGTTTGTAGGGTGTAATCTCTTGAACTATTGGACTGATTTTAAAAAGTCTTTCACCAGTAGAGAGTTACATTATTCCTGAGTGACATAGGCTATATTTGATTAAGATTAATAATGTTTTTATTTTTCACGGGTATGCTAGTTTTTTTTAATGCCTTCTGCTCCATCTTATGATGGGATAGAAGGTTTTATTTTCTTTTTGAATTTATTACTTTTCTTTAAAACACAACTATTATAAGGAAAAGGGAAATTAGGATAGTTTTATTTATTTTGATTTTTTCTTTTCTTTTCTTTTTTGAAATCTCTTATTACTACTACAATATTCACTAATTCCTTAACACTATTTATTACATTTATCATCTGCTACTTACTATACCTTGTGTACACTGTTTTATTGCTACCTATTGTTCTTATTTCACTATTTTATATTCTTATTATATATATTTCTATATACAGGTTATACTTAATGACTGAGCTGCTTAATTATAAGTTATGATTCTCGCGTACTAATTTGCAACCCTAGAGAGCTACTACGACATGTGGATACAACCAAAGTCACAGTGAGAATGATCTTTCGTCACTAAACCTGTTCCATTTCAATCCGATTGGTAATCATAACTACCCGCAAATATTATTATAGTAATGTAATAGGTGTCACTACTTGGCAAAATGTTATTAGCAATAGACAGTTATGTAATATTTTGTTCAAGTTATCATATTTATTAGGAAAGTAATGAGAAAAAGTTTACGATGTAGCACGCTCTGGAGGGTACTTCACACAAATTTATGTCATCTAGATTTACTGGAACTTTACGTATTGGTAAATATATATTCGTACAGGGTTGTCAAGGTGAAAACGTCTCAAATAAAAGCTCTAAATAATTTCCATTATATACCATTTTAAACCTATTTAAACATACAATCTGTTACATAAAATTATAAGTGAGCAACCAACATAAATTAGCACATGCGGCCTGGCCAGTATTTATAAGTACCTACCTATTATAATAGTGAATTGTGAAATTATATTTTAAATAAGATATTTATATCTGTATAGTCAAATTTGTAAGTCCATAAGTTATATTATTAGTTTTTAAATTTAGTTTGTTTTTCAGATAACAGTATTTATATTTAAGTACCTACCTATTATAAAAGTGAATTGTGAAATTATATTTTAAATCAGATATTTATATCTGTATAGTCAAATTTGTAAGTTCATAAGTTATATTATTAGTTTTTATTAGTTCTTTTTAAACGAATGTATTTTTATAAAAAAATTCTTGCTTTAAGTAAAGGGCTGGTCCCATCAGGCAACTCAAATGAGTTCACCGTGTGCAGGGAATGGGCCTACTGCATCACAGGATGACGTCCAATATCCCCACTGCTCCCAGTCACGTTTTTTTAAAGGACTTCGAGGCCTTAAAATTCTCTATAGTAAAAACACATAATCGTATATACTAACTCGGCTCCCGTGGTTTTACAACCGAACACAAGTACTCCACCATTTCCTCAAGCTAATAAAGAACCTCTTTGAAAACTATTATCATAATTAAAGAACAATAATCCAGTATTAAAACGAATCGCGGCCGCTAGTGTGGGATGTGACCTGTGTTAACAGGCATTTTGGGGTCACAAATGACATCAGTTACTACTGCCACTTTTATTTTTTGAGGCTGAGGAAGAAGTACATTACGTACACTACCGGGTCCTTTGCTAAGGATTAGACCAAAGCAATGAGAGTTAGCCACTGAAGATAGCGCAGCTAACAGAGTCGATCGTAGGCATGTGTGGGGACTCAGCAAGGTACCTCCTTCTATATGCAAAGGTAACCTATGGGCCAATACCCCACTAAGACCACCCTCCACCCATGTGGTAGGTTATGGTAGGAAGAGCGTGAGACTTAGAACGTAGTTACTCCCACGCTGACTCTGCGCATCAGTGCTTGAGAATGCCCCGGGAAGCAGGGCAGACTCACTTTCTCAACAGGGGGATGAATCTTCCGCTCAGTAGATGCTGGAGCACCCCTGCAGCGGTATTACGAGAGGAGATCTAGCGCATACCTGCGTCTCCGGGGCCCCGACTGATGTCGGTACCCATGGGACGCATAATGCACCTTTCTCGTTCTGCGGCCTCCTTATGAGACATTACTGCCTCGCAGAATTTGGCGTTTCCCTCCCAATGATCGTCGCTGTGCAGCATGGCCTGGACCAGACTACCCAACGAATCGATCGGACCTACGACGGTCTCGAGTTCAAATCTCTGCGGTGCCCATGCTACGCACTCAACCAGCGTATGAAACGCAGAGTCCAGCGCGCTACATAGGAGGCTACCTCACGCCACTTGCCCCTAGCTGCTGAGATACAGGCATTGACGTCGTAATCGTAGTCACCTGACATGTGAAGGTATGCAATAAAGAGTATTGTATTTCAAAGTTGTTTTGCTAGTTTACCACTGCGTTTGTAGCCTAATTAAATAGTGCAAAATGGAGCAATAATTCTGGTCTACGCGTGAACAAGTGTAACACTATCAATTGTATGCCGCAGGTGGTGTTCGCGACAGCAGCGGAGCGCGTTTTAACAAGCCTGCATTTGGGACTAGTTTGGCTCAAATATACTGTCTGGATTAACCCAAATGGGATGTTAGGTGGCCTGTATGCACGTAGGTAAGTTTGGGATATATTTAGAGGTAGTTCTGTAGAGCAGCGCTAAAGTTTGGAAATGAAAATTTGTATCGATTTATCTGTGTTCCAAAATTACTCTTCTCTTTTCTTTTACCGTCTACCAATTAATTGGGGTCGACACAATATTATGTCTCTTCCACAAATAACTGTCTGATTAACACAATATAATCATCATGCTAATACATTTGTTATAATAACTTATGCATATTATTTTGAAAAAATATTATTATATATGTGTATATATGTATGTACCTATTTGTATATTTAATTCTTAAATTAATTTGAGTATTTAGGTACCTATTGCCTTTTTCCTGCACCACCAACATCACCTGATTCAAGTTTCTTTGATTTTGGTTGCCTGGCAGTGATCGCTTTGAGCGATAAGGCTGCCTAAAAAAATATTGTATCTATGGTCTGTTTTGCAATTGTATATTTTGGTGTGCAATAAAGTGTTATCCTCTCTCTCTCTCTCTCCTTCCAATACTCATTTATTCTGGCATACTTCCTCTATCACCTCACAGATCATATCAGTCCATCTCTTTTTTGGTCTACCTTTACAGTGTTCTAAATTTCAGTTATCCTATTAACGCCGTGGTAGCTTAGCGGTTAGCAGACTCGTCTCGCACACTCAAAGGGTGCGGGTTATAATCCTATCCGGAAAGTATGCACCACTTAGGCAGTGTTCTGATCTAATGTTTATATTGTTACTATTATCACGTACTACCCGTGAAGGGAAACATCTCGATGAACCTGCACATTGTATAGTACCCGATGTGTCGAATCCACAAATCCGTCTTGGATAAGCGTTCTATTAGAACCCGAAATCAGCAATGGGACGTTTATTATTTAATATCTTAGAGTTCTTAGACTATTAATAGGAAGAACGAGTTTCGGACTCTCAAAGTGTAGCCGGCTACAGAATGCCGAGCTTAGAATAGGATGCCGATGGTAGTGCGTTACGAGAACTCAGTATTAAATCCAATTAAATTAATCGAATTAGTACGAATAGAGGTGGAGTAGTCTCACAGAGACGCATATCATGTCTATCTATACAAATAAATGAAATTGAAGAGTCTGTTTGTAATTTCAAAATAACACCTCTTGCTAAATGAATGTGATCGGTACTTATGATTCACTGGTACCTTATTGCACGTCACCCGATACCGTGTCCAGCAACGTGCCACCACCTCATCACCCAAACCTTACAATGGGTCACGTCGGGGTCACCACTCTAAGGTTTTGGATGATGAGGTGGTGGCACGTGGAGATGCTATCGGGTTACGTGCAAGTAAGGAACACCACGAAACATCTGCACAGTACTGGTGTTTATTCGCGATTGAAGGGGGCTTACGGGTGTAGCCGCAAGTACACGCAAAGCGTTATACTGCTGAGCTGACAAATGCTGACAAACTGTGTGCTCTACAAATAAAAAAATGCCTGTCTGTCTGGATGTTCCAGCTAATTAATATCTGAAATGGCTGGACCGTTTTTGACGGAACTTTCACAGGCAGATAGCTGGTTTTATAAGGAAGTAACTTAGGCTACTTTAAAAATTAGGGTTCAGCGAAAAACAATTCCACACGCACGAAGTCGCGAGTAACAGGTCGTATTACATAGTATACGCACATAAGTTTTTCTTTCAAGTAGATTCGGTCAATACTTTTATTTCTAAGTCTAATATTGTTACGAGTCGTGAGACTCGAATTAAAAATGTCGTTAGAATTACTATAGAGTTTATTAGAACTATACAAACACGTATAACACAGGTACAAATATAACCGAACACAACAAGTCCAAACGTAATGCAGAAGGTCGTAATTCCATAAAACGCTCAAAGTTCGTCACTAAAAGATTCCCGATTCTAGAACATACTGTATAAATGGAAATATGTCTGCCCGGCAAGCGTCGACGTAATTTTCTAGAAATCGTAATCCGCACACCTGGCTAATTATGCCTGCAAACGGCCGTGAACGAGTACAATAGGCTGTTCTCCACAATAACGAATAAATAAGTAAACAAAAGAAGACAATTGTAAAAGAATTACAATTAGTTCAAATGCCGACAGGTAATAAAATATGTTTTTATAGATATGCAGGTGGATTTTGTTTTCCTCGGAACGTAAGTTGTAACAATATAATATTTTAATGCGGGTGAAACTGTAGGTGTTGCTAGTCAAAAATAAAAACGGGGTTAGTTTAAATTAAAACCATTTTGAAGGAAGCCCGCGGCCCGAGTCCACGATAATCTATTCGCGGACTTGCTTGAATCCCGCAAATACTTGAGGCATTTTAATTAAACTTTTGCAGTACTTTCGTTTTATATTTTTTCTCTTTATTTCTCTCGGTACAAATTCTACAGATGCGTCAGTTAGACTCGGGAGCGTCTCTTTCCCGCTGTCGGTGAAAGATTTATATAATGTACACTGTTTTTTTTATATTTTTTAAGTTATTTCACCTTGGATTTTATACTTATTTACGTAAAATGATTCATTTACATCTTTCAATTTGGGTGAAACAACCAAAGCAAACCATCCCTATTATAATATTATAATAATAATAATCGGCAGACAAACACAAATATTGTATATCCCCAAATTAAGCAAGTTTGCTTGTGTTATGGGTGATATACAATGGGACCACTCTGGGGTCGATCCCAGACACCCAGAATATGGTAAATAATGAGGAAAATTTGTTTCCGAAATTTACCATACCAGGAATCGAACCCGGAGCCTCTGCGTTGCAGTGAGATAAGCCGACAAAGGCTTAGCCCGCTCAACCACAGAGGCCGTCAAAAATATTATAAATGCGAAAGTAACTATGTCTGTCTGTTTGTTCCGTTTTCACGAAAAAGCCACTAGACCGATTTGGCTGAAACTCAGTGTATATATATATATATATTTGATGCTGAGACATAGGATACTTTTTATCTCAAAAATTTGGATAGTTTCCGGGATAAAAACATATTTGTTTCTCTCTTTGTTACGCTTATACGGAAAACTATTGGACCGATTAATTTTAATACCGAGGGTGGATAAGGGATACTTTTCGTCCCGTATAATGGGATAAGTTTTGGGATAGATTTATGTAAAGTTTATCCCAGAAGGTAGGATAGGTTTTTTGTGATTTGCCATTTTCATCATCTTGGTTAATTTGGTAATTTTGGTCAATTTGGTCGATTTGGTAATTTTGGTGTCCATATGTAGTTTTATACCGATAATTGGCATAAATACTTTTCATCCGGGAGATGGGATAGTTTTTAATATAAAATGAAGTGAATCTTCCGGGGCAAATAGCACTAACATATAAATTTAATACAATGTAATCTGTGTTGTAACCTCTTGAAATAAGAGGCACGCACTATAATTTGACCCGTGACGTAGGCGCGGGCTAACTAAACTCTGGTATAAACATAAATATGAATCATTCAATGTCCTTGAATATCTTCACGAAATTTCAATCAAATTTATTGATTCAATTTGGTTTATCCGTTTAACGTTTAACCAAAATTGATCTCTGCCACTTTAATAGCTCGTAGCATGAAGTTACATGGTATAAAAATTTTCAAAAATTGAGTTATTTTAGCAGTTTTTCTGACCCAATATTATTGTTTATAATTACTATGCAAGGGTGAAATATATCGTTAAGAAGACTGCCTGTGAAAAGTGCTTATGTATGAAACCCACTAATTTTCCTTGAACAAAGTTGTTAGGCATATCGTTCCATCCCCTGAAGACAGATGACTGAGTCCAGGGGGTAGTTTATATATTTTATGCTTATTTCAATTTTAAGTGCGTAAAGGTGTCACCGATTAAAGTTTACTACTGATCAGGCAATCTTGGATCAAAAGCACCGATTTACCTGTTTAGCACATCAAAAGCCCTGATGGGGAAGGCATTAGAGGTAAATGAGCGTGTCTTGAGACATGGTAAAGTGAAAGCAGTATATCATGTCGGATCTTGCATGACAAGAAAACACTCGAAACAAATGACAGAAGATGAAGTATTATTATATAGCAGACTTGTAATGTTGAGGTTAATGATTCTTAAGTGTAATTCATAATAAGCTTAAAAAGGTGGTGGAGGAGCTTATTTCTACTTGTGGCGAAGTATGCGGCTGTATTTATGATATTAGAAAAATACCTAAAAGGATTTGTGTAAAATAATCTAACAAGCAGAAAAACCCAAGACAGTTTTACCTTGTTAAAAATAAACTTAATAACTCTGTAATAATTTTCAAAAATATGTCACTTATCTTTTCACTTATTTTCCGTTTCTTGTGTGACAAAATGTCTTGTGTAGAATCATTACGATTTTAATAGCAGTGTCCAAAATACAGTCTTTTTCTTGCTAAAATTCCATAAATAGTAAACCGTAGGTTTTTTTACCTTTTTGCAACGAACATCCTGAAGTTAAAATGTCATAACAGTTATATAAATCTTACCAATTAATAATGTCTACCTATCTATGTAAAGAACGTATTCCATTTATTTTTGTGGTACGGAACAAAACAGCAGTGCCAGCAAAGATTATCTTTGTATCTATAATAAAGGATAGATGATTGGAAGCTAATTATCACTGGCAACATAGAAGGAAACAGATCCCGAGGCCGTAGTCTGATGCATTGGTCCCCCCAGACCCACACCACACTCAACGACTCTGTGTATCACTCACTACATATTGCTGCTGATAGTCTCCGATATAATCAAAGAAACAGTAGTTTGGAAAGGTCACGACCTTCAGAATTGAGGAACACGACTCGAGGAGAAGGAAGTTTGGCAGCTATAATATTAAATTTACATTTTACATATTTTCATAGTTTCCACATGGACGAGTTTGTCTTACTGTTCCACGATTATCATTGCCTAAACAAGGAGGCTGCTTAAATCTACGACCGTCATAACATGACCCCTACGATATTTACCGAATTTTACCTGATACTAAATTCTCAAGAGTTTTGGGATAATCGGGGGGTCTTCATTGACTTGACGGCATTAAGTTCATTACCCCCGTTGCTTTAATATAGTTAGCGAGTTATTACGCGGTGAAATATGCTGGGGTAGGAGTTATTGATTAGCTAAGATCAGAGTTTCCCAAACTTTAGTTTTGGTCTGTAGTTAGAGTTGATGTATAAAGATGAAGTGAGTATCTAAAATTAATAAGTCGAGAGAAATCGTTGTAGCCTTTTATAAGTGCGAGTGAGCAATTTAACATACTTGAAGTTTATATGCAGAAAGTACAAGAAGTAGTTTTTATTTAACATTTTATCTTCTTTAGATAGTATAATACAAAGTCATTTTCCACGTCTCTCTGTGTATCTGTTTATCTGTTAACTCTATCTAAACCACGCAGAGGATTTTTTTAAGTGGTTTTCACCATCAGTTCAATTATTTTTCACTGAAGGTTTACATGTTTATTCCAGCTGACCCGGCAAACGTTGTTTTGCCATTTAAATTATTTCTACTAATTTTAAGTAAGTTAAATTATTAATTTACCAACATCGCTATTAAAAAATAGCGGTTGATCGTAGAAGAGTGACAATTTGAAGTTGTATGTATTTCTCAATGCTAAATTATAAAAAAATATAAATAAGAAATTTTGGAAAAAAAAAATTGTGGTTCACCCTTATCATTTAGGGCTATAAAAAATAGATGTTGGGTGATTCTCAGACCTACCCGACATGCACACAAAATTTCATAGTGTTACATGCCGTCAAAGATAAGCGCAAAGCTGCCTGTTGTAAGCGCAGTTTATTGTTTCCTCCCGGTTTAAGGAATTCTTTTGTGTTTTGAATTTGTAATTAAGAAAAACATGCTATTGTTTTTCTACTTTTTTATAACCATCATTAGCGTCAAACTAATCCTTATCGTTATTGTTTTTGACTTTGTTGGCCGTTCGCAGGTGTGCAAATTACTATTTCTTAGAAACTCAGTGTGCGCGGCCAATTTTTTTGTAATGTGTAGTTAGTAGAAGACGACGCCCGAATGGAGGGGCGGGCAGTCAAGCGACGACTACGAGACGAGTAAAACGTTTGTATTACTCTCGATTAGCGATATAGACGACGGACTTTAAGAGTGTTGAATTGCATCGAATCGCGCAGTGTGAACTGGTTGCATCCAGTTTTATTTGTATTTGTTTTATACGTGTTTGTGCAGTTCTAATAAATTCTATAGTAGTTCCAACGGCATTTTTAATTCGATTCCTGTAGCTCGTAATAATACAAATCGGTTCAGCCGTTTAGAAGGAGTTTAGTAACAAACACCGCGACACGAGAATTTTACATATTAGATATCCAATTTAGTTTTTATACAAGTAAAATTGAACTACTGTCCAGGGCTTCTCCCGCGGTATACCCACCGCGTAAAACTAGTATTTTATATAACGTAAAGTGTTACAAATAGAATCAATTACATGTCAAATGAGGCTAAATCATTTGCCATATTAAAAAAATCTTTCACACCATTAACCTAGTTTTATAATAAAATAAATATTTTTCTATTCTTCTTAACTTAACTGTTTACTCTCCGCATTGTACTTTCTTCCTTTTTCATTTTACTTCTTTTTAATTTAATTATACCTAGACATTAGTTGTTAAAAGTATCCTCTCAGTCAGGTTGCCTGGAAGAGATCGCTTTAAGCGATAAGGCCGCCTTTTGTTTTGCCGTTAAATTATTGTAATTATTTATTCTGAACTTGTTTATTTGGTGAACAATAAAGTGTTTTCTATTTTCCATTCTATTTTGTTATTCTTTGTTAACCTTAATAAAGAAAATGTTAAAAATAGTCTGTGATCTAAAAGTTGTACAATGATGATTAAGGCTGGTCCACATCGGCGTCGACACTCTTGGCGGGCGATCCGCCCTGGCCTCTCCAGGCGGACGTGATTGCCAAAGCTCGGCGCTCCCGACAGGATGCCCTCGCCCGTGGCCTGGTCTATGGCCAGGCCGAACTCCAGGTGATCAGGATGCGGGGAACCGCGGCCATGATCCAATCTTGGTCAGTAGAGTTGGAAAACCCTGTTGCTGGCATTGACACGGTGGAAGCGGTTCGACCGCAGCTGTTGCGATGGCTCTCGCGGCAACGCGGGACCCTGACCTTCAGAATGACACAGATACTTACCGGGCACGGTTGCTTCGATAATTCCTACCCATAAGCGCGGGGCACATGGGAGGAGGGTGGTTTTAGTGGGGTATTAGCCCATGGGCATCCATGGGTTCGATTCTCCACACAAGCCGGTTGATTATTATTTGGATTGCCTCAGTGGAAAGCCTCCATGTTCAACAACGGTCTAATCCCTAGCAAAGGACCCGGTATGTGCGAATCGCATTTCCCCCGCCTGAAAAAAAAAGGCTGGTCCCCATAGGTAAACGAGCGCTTGTGTATGTGCCACCACACCACCGCCACACCACCAATGCGCCACCATAGCGCTGCTATTCTGTGGATTCCTGTGTACATATGAACGTTGTGCATCCTCCCATACCACTGCTTCAATGCTAACGCCCGTCTAAGAGTCTAAACGGCGGTGGTACGGTAGCGATATCGCATCCACGCACGCTATAATACATTCAAACTGATTATGTGCCTTATAAACAAAATTTGAGAACCATTGTACATAAAGTACAGAGGAGGGGGATTAATTTTATAATTGAATTTTCTCAAAACCCTTCGACGATTAATGGCAAGTGGCATTCTTTCCTTACTTGTCACGTGAACTGATGTTTTCGAGAATTTATTTGATTGACATCATAATTTATTTTGACCTACCCTCTCAGACAAAAAGTACTATGATCTTAATACTGTACGAAAGAAATAACACGGTGCTAATCAAACAAGCAGGGAGTGCCAAGAATTTCACTATATTCACTATTAAGCTCATCACAGTAGTGAAGCGAAAACAAAAGAAAACACTAAAAAGAGTAAGGGCCCCTGTACATGCTTAGAAATTTAACCTTGTCTGCGGCAGATAGGACCACTTTATCATGTACACTACTACAATTTCGTCGAATTTAGCCACAAAACTTTGTGACAAAGTTTTGTGGCTAAATTCGACGAAATTATTATATTTAATTATTTATTATCGAAATTATATTATCTGGAGCAGACATGAGTCTGCTCCAGATAATATAAATAGAAACGTGAAAATCATGAGATTGCGTGCGTATGGTCTGATAGGGTGCATTAGTTATGTTTCAACTTCTCACCTCCCTTCACCGCAACAACACAAAGAGCGTCGTGTCTAGCGCAGACAAGACTTTTTCTGAGTTTAAAGACTTCTTGTTCAGCGCCGGAGCAGTGCACACATTTCGTTTGTAGAAACAACACGAATTCTTCACCCAGCTTCTTTTTTTAGTGTGTACAAGTAGCTTAAAGTAGTAATCACAGTCCATAAAGGTCCTGCTGCCGAGTGGCATTTATATGGTAATGGAGAGTATACCCGCCA
Organism: Dendrolimus houi; assembly: GCA_039645545.1. Classification (NCBI taxonomy): domain Eukaryota; kingdom Metazoa; phylum Arthropoda; class Insecta; order Lepidoptera; family Lasiocampidae; genus Dendrolimus; species Dendrolimus houi. The sequence goes on from CM077131.1 coordinate 581,401, forward strand.
GGTTTGTTCAAGGCGGATTGGTGGGTTTTACATATCGGTTATCTCAGTGTGCAGTTTTCATCACAATATTTATCTTCACAATTAAGCATTTGGTAATTGTAACAATGAATGAATGAAAACACTTTATTGTTAACAACAAATTAAAACTACGTTCTTAAAAACTAGATACAATGTATGTTGAACAAAGGGCGGCCTTATCGCTTAAAGCGATCTCTTCCATGCAACCCCCTAAACTAAGGACAATATTAACACAACAGTGGCGGTGAAGACAATAAATAATAAGAAACATTCCAAAAATAAGTAAAAAATGATAACATACTTTATATACTATATAAACATAAAATATATCATGATATATATAGAATCAGCAGCATTTTTGGACCTGAGAGGACCGAATATAATTAGTAACCTTCATTTTAAAAGACGATATGGATTTAACTTGTCTGATGTAGAGTGGCAGTGAGTTCCATAAACGGACAGCCCGTACCATGAATGAGTTATTAATGAAGGAAGAAGTGTGTACAAGTGTCATCGAGGAGAGATTATTACCAGAGCGAAAATAACGGGAATGAGAAAGATGTAGGAAATAAAAACGTACCTTTAAATACAGAGGAGTACGAGGACCAAAAAGGACGTTATACAAAAGAGAGCGCAAGTGAACATTCCGGCGAAGGCAAATAGGTACCTAACCATTTAAGCTTTATGGGAGCTGCTTACGCTCTCGCGTAAGTATTTTAATCTCGCACTGCACCATCGAAATCCGCTCGTCGTGTCCGCGTTCGAGTATAGGCCTCGGTGAAAGACTCAGGGTCGACGTTATTGCCACTCCACGTGCCCGCGAGGGACGCCAGGAGACATAGCCCCCCCCATAAGATAGACTAGGCGTGTTGCTGGCTGGGAAGTTTCTTTCGCCATTTCTTCTCTCCCAGCCATAACACGTTGCGAAACGTTAGAACCGCCGATCCCGGTCCGCCGGGATCCTACCTCTCGGGCTTTATATTACCTGTCGACCGTTCTCAATTTGTACATTGTGTCGCCCTCTAGTCAGCATCGTTAGATTCATCCCCCTTTCATGGCAACAGTCCAGCCGAGGTAAAGCCCCCTCGACCAAGTTGCACCCCGGGCTCGAGCGCCTTCGCATTGCTCGTCCCGGAAACCCCGGTAAAGTTGTAAGGATGTTCAGACCAACAACAAAGTCAAGTCCAATAAAAAAAATGAGTTCACTTCAGTTCACATCGGCACTCGGTAGTGAATACTGTTCTCTACCATCTGAAGTATCATTTAACCTCTACCTTTCCCTGCTACAGCTTCTTACTATATTTGGAAACATAGTCATATTTGCGCTCCCCAAATATGAACCGTATACATACATTTTGAAGTCGATCGAGCTTGTTCAGTTGTTCTTATGTTAAGTCGATATAATTGACATCAGCATAATCAATCAAAATCAAACAATATGCCACTATAAGGACAAAAAACTGCCAAGTGGGACATGCTATCCGGCCAGGATTCGAAGGCGCCCTTTGAGTTTGGCTAAACTTTCACGACTTTTTAAAAATAGTAAATACGCTTAATTATGATTGAGAATGTTTCCAATATTACATCAACGCGTATCTTAGAATTCTTCCACTTCAGCAGCAGACTCTAATAAATTGCTAATTACTTACCGGGCCGTCAAATCAAGCATTTTTAATTAAAATTCCTAGTTTATGGGTTAATTAACAAGTTTATCTTATTATGGACTTTCTTTCACAAGATGCTTTGGTGAATTTAATTAATTAATATTAAACTTCTCTTAAAGATGCTTGGATGTATGAATGGAAGATCTGATTGATGGTAAATAAGAAACCTTTATACATACGTAACCCATTTCAAAGAAAGTAGGAGGTTCTTAATTCGTCGTATATTTTTTTATTTTACAATGAACTAGAGTTTAACCCACGGCTGCGCCGCGGGTCTATCACTAGTACCTGCCTCTTGTTCAAAGAGCAGGCGTTAATACAGGTTACATTGTACTAAAGGTTTATGCGAGTGCTATTTCCACCCGGAAGATTAATTTCAATTTATATCGCAAAATATCACATCTCCCGGCAAGGCCAAAAAGGACAAAAAGGCCAAAAAGGACAAAAAGGTCAAAAAAAGTCAAAAAGGACAAAAAGTTCAAGAAAGTCAAAAAGGACAAAAAGAACAAAAACGACAAAAAAGCCAAAAAGAACAAAACGACACAAAGGTCAAAAGGGACAAAAAGGCCAAAAAGATCAAAAAGGACAAAGATGACTTAAATGATCAAAATGGTAAATCACGAAAAGCTATTTTACTTTTTGGGATAATCTTTACATAAATTTATCTCATTATCCAGGATAAAAAGTATCCCTTGTCCACTCTCGGTATTAAAATTACATATATATATATATATATATATATATATATATATATATATATATATATATATATATATATATATATATATATATATATCGATTTTCAGATAAATCGGTCCAGTACTTTTACCGCAAAATCATAACAAACAAACAGACAAATATATTTTTCTCCCGAAAACTATCCCATTTTTCGGGATAAAAAGTATTCTATGGTCATTCTCGTCATCAAAAATATATATATACTGAGTTTCATCCAAATCGGTCCCGTAGTTTTTTCGTGAAAACGGAACAGACAGACAGTCAGGCAGACAGAGTTACTTTCACATTTATAATATTAATAGGGATAGGTTCGCGTTTGACTGACATTGCGCCTGATGTCAGGTGGAAATGCAGTCTAAGGCGGATCACGCTTACCTAGAAGATACTGAGAAAAACAGACGACGGTAAAGAGTTCCACTCTTCAGCGGTACGTATGATCAAAGTGGAAGCATAGCGTTTCGTCCGCTTTGTTGGTATTTTCACTATATATCGGTGGCGTGAGCGCGTACGTCTGCTTGTCCGGTGGTAAAATGCTGAGGAACGAATTAATTCGTGCAATTCAGTGGCACATTCCCCGAAGAGTATCCTATAGACTATCGACAAACTAGCGAATCTACGTCGATGATTTAGGCTCTGAAGCCTCTTATCGAATAGTCGGTTATTGCCTATCAGCTTCCTAGCTCTTTTCTCTGTTGACTCGAGTGTCTCGAGCTGGTATTTAGTTGAACACATTTTTCTATGTATTTTCCGTGATAACTTTTTTGGTTCTTTTTGTGTTGGATTAAGTAAAGTTTTACAGTGGTCCCATATGAATTGTATAGCAAAACTGGAATCGTCGTGTCTCTCCATCTGTGTATGTTAGAGTTATTTTTCTCAGTGATTTTAAGAGACAAGTAGAGTCTGTGTAAGACTACAAAGTTTGTAGTGAAATCGGGAATACATTAAAGATTACTGGTGTCTACTATACTTGTAAGTAAGGGTCGAAATTTATTTTCAATGTATGGCCGGTTACTGTGTCTTATTTCTACATTAGCTACATACAAGTTATTTCTTTATTTATTTTGTTTACCAACAATTACTTGCACTAATACTAAGGATGTACTAAGTAGTAAGTAATGTCAAAATTCAATCCATGTGATAAGGCAAGTGAATGATTAGTAAGATATAGGAACCGGCCATAAGTTGTGTGAAGATATATCTACATGGGGGGTGAATTAAAACAAATCTTCGAATAAACACTTTAATTTACACACCTTAAAAAAACAACTTAGTTTAACACACGCACCCAACCATCCTCTTACGCTCTTAATTCACGACAGCCAGCTCACTGTACATTCAAATTCAAATCAAATCTTCGTCATCCATCTCATTCAATCTACGCTTGCGTTCCGATACACATTCAACCCATTTTTTAACATTCCTACATCTGACTAACATTCCTACATATTTATAACAATAGCGAACGTAATATAAGAGAGAACATTTAAAAAATATTTTCCTTGCAATTCCACCTGGTACTCCGTCAATCGCATAATCCTGGCGCGGCCCCCGTCCGGCGTGACGGCGTGACGGCGTGTCACGGACGTGGCGATTAATCACCGTGACACGTCGCCGTGGCGCTCGCGTCAATATCGATCGTGACACTGGAACAGTACGATCGACTGACGTTTCGTGCGATTGCTTAGAGTACACCAAAGCTGTCGAATGCAACAACAGAACATGTTTGTTGGTCTGTGTATGATTTGATTTTCATATAAATATATTGTTACAACTTAGTCTTCGACAAAGACAAAGTCCACCTGCATATCTGTATAAAAACACATTTTATTTTTTTATTATCGTCTTCTTGTGTTTACTTATTGGCATGCGTTTCTAGTTATTGTGGAGAACAGCCTATTGTACTCGTTTATGGCCGCATGCAGATATCATTAGCTAGGTGTTACGGATTAAGTACAAGCTGATTCTAGGAAATTCGGTCCATGTTGCCGGACTGGTGTTTTGCATTTGTACAGTATAAAACAATGGCCTGATGGGGAGAGAGGGGCAGTCAAGCAGTCGAGCGAGAACCACGATCGAAGTGAGACGTGTGTACTACAATCGGGAATCTAATAGTGATGGACTTTGCGTGTTTTATTGAATTACGACCTTCTGCATTACGTTTGGACTTGTTGTGTTTGGTTATATTTGTACCTGTATTATACGTGTTTGTATAGTTCTAATAAACTCTATAATAATTCCAACGGCATTTTAATTCGAGTCCTGCAACTCGTAACAATATTTTGTTTATGAAATCAATATCATCTTTTTTACATAGTATAGAATATAAAAACGAAGTTGCTTTCCGCATCTATATGTCTGTATATCCGCAAACTACTCCTAAACCATGCAACGGATTTTAAAGCGGTTTTTACCATCATTGAACAAAAAAATTCAAAGCCGTTTGTAGTTGTTCGGGTGCATAAAAATTAGCTTATTCCGACACAGTTATCACTAAAACGATAGCTTACATTCTTTTTCCAATCCTGCGGTATTTTCAGGTCATTCGTAGACGAAGTCGCGGACATATCCTTGTTATGTTGAAAGTAGACAGGTAAACAGATTAACGTCCCTGAAGCTAGCAATAGGTCTGTATATTTAAAAGGAATGGAAGGTACATATACTCGCAAAAATTGCTATGTTATATAAGAACAAGTTTATATATATATGTGTGTGTGTATGTGTTTATGTATGTGTAAACATAGGTCCTGAAGAATGTCAAAGCAGAGCTGGCGATTAATCTATTATGTTTTTATATCTGCGGTGGTTGTAGTTAGCTCTTATCGTATATTGTGGCGTTTCCCAGGGCGTGGGGTGGGGAGGGCGGTTAGCGGCCTGTCATCCGCATCGGCAGCGGCGTGCGTCACGGGGCCACTCGCTGTCAACGCCGGGCGCGGCGCCGATGACGCAAGTACGGCCCGGAAGCAGCTCACCTGTCAACTTTGAAATGTGCCACTTTCATATATTTATTTAATTTTAGGAAGGTTTACAGTCTAATGCTCTAATATCTATCCGTGCAGGAACGGAGAAAGAATACAATTGCCGCGGCCGGGCGGCCTGTCGTAAGAGGCGACAAAAGAACCCACAGCCAGGTGGTATGATATTTGCCCGACTGGATGGCTACCACCCCTGGTCTAGAGTATGCTGCCTTAAGTTGTGTTCCGGCATTAGTGACCAGGTTCCAGTCTCCCTTAAGACAGCAGCATCGCATTTGTAGCACTTTTGGTGTTGCAAATGTACATAGGCGATGGTAACCGCTTTCTATGAAGTGGGCCGTCTGCCTGTCTGCTGAACTCCTGCAAAAAAAAATATACAAATTAAGTAGTAGTAAAGTAAATAATATTTTAAAAATGCTAATAATAAGCTTCTACCTATTTATGACAGCTTCTATGGTTGAGTGGGCTGAGTCTGTGCCGGCTTACCTCACTGCAACGTAGAGGCTCCGAATTCGATTCTTGGTATGGTAAATTTCGGAAACGACTTTTCTCCGTTATTTACCCATAACACAAGCGTAACTTGCTTAATTTGGGGATATACAATATATGTTTGTCCCCCTATTATTCTTAGTAAAGGTAAAATAAAGATATGAAATGTAGCCGGGGTAAGTCGCTAGTAAGGGCTGAATGAGGAAAACAGAGCACCGGGGTGTGGAGCGGAAACTTGGGGAAGCCTATGTCCAGCAGTGGACTGCGAAGTTGAAGAATCAATTTTAGAACTTTTGCTGTAGAGTGGCCGCATTTATAGAATTTCAAAGAATAATAGCGCGGCGGCGGAACGGTGTGTCTGTCTGCGATGCCATATAAATAGGCTTTTAAGATTTAATTCTGTTACTCCGTCCGTATGACCGTCTGTCTTTGTTTATAACAGTAATTTTTCTCAGAATCTACTGGATATTGTATTACGTTATTATGCTTGAATGATTTTCAATTATAGTAATCCATTGTAACGGTGAATAGATGCTTTGACAGACATACAAAGCTACTTTATGCTAACACAATACCTGCATACGATACCTTGAGGCTGTAATACGAATATAATAATTAAGATAATGTATTATGTAGTATTATTATTTTTACGAGTTACGGGACTCGAATTAAAATGCCGTTAAAATTAACTATCGAGACTATTAGAACTATACAAACACGTATAACACAGGTACAAATATAACCGAACATAACAAGTCCAAACGTAATGCACTCATTAGATTCCCGATCGTAGTACACACATCTTGCTTCGCTAGTGGTGCTCGCTCGACTGTTTCCCCCTCCATCAGGTCATCGCTTTATACTACACAAAATCAATGCTCCCGTATCTAAGTCGGCTTAGTCCGCCACACCTGGCTAATGACTCGGCCGCAAACTGCCATAAAAGAGTATAATAACAATGGGCTGTTTTCTAATCACACATTTTAAACACAAAGTAAACAAAAGAAGACGATCATAAAAGAGTTACAATACGTTAAAATGCCGGCAGGTAATAAATGTGCTTTGTTTCAGATATGAAGGTGGTTTTGTTTTTTGTCGGGACCTGAGTCGTAACATTATAAGTGCTATATTAAATTCAAAATAATAATATCATGTTTGTAGGATGAATAAAAAATAACGGGGATTAATTCGCAGCAGCGGATTTCGATAATATAATTTTTAGAATTATCGTCTGTATGTTAGAGCAGCAATACATCGAAACTACCAAACTGATTTAAATAAAACATAACAACAGAGCTAGCTTCTCCCGAAACAAACTTGACGTAAAGTTTTGTATGGAGGTTATCCTTGAGGAATAGGAGGCTGAATATAAGTACCAATATATTTACGTATACACTTAGCAGTTGTGTAAAAGCTAACACCTGTTTGTATCTCATAGAGTAGAACGAGTATTCTCAGTGTCTTAGCACGTAGGTCGATTGGTACAAAGCTCCCGGGTCAACACTTAGGTTGCTCTTTATCCCGAAAAATATCCGTTTTTGTAGGATACACGAATAGAGACAACAATTTGCAATACACTAACAAACACGTCGTCATGGCAACGCGAACGAAGTTTCGATGGCACTGCTAGTACTCTATAAATACAAACATACAGTATTTCAAAGTTCTATAAATAGCTATATAAAGTTAGAATATATGTTGCAGTTAAAATACAACCAAAAACCTTTGTTTTTGACGTGGTAGAGCCACGATGCAATCATTATCTTGATAACTGCTCTTTGATAACAAAAACAAACCGGCTTCACACTAAAAACTATAAAAATATATATTTAACCGACTTCTTTCTACATCTTGAAGACGGTGCAAAGCTTGGTGGCGATCGCATTATACCCATTCGTTGCGGTCATCTTAAAAATCTTTCGTCGTATAAGCCTTCTAGCAGAAACGTCGCTTTGTTTGTTGTTCCTATTTTTTTTTCAATTTAGAGCCTTCTCTATTTGTGTGATACCACAAATAGTTCCTATACCGCTCTCGCAAAATATCGGCGTGATAACTCTTGAGATAGCTGTGTTTCGTACGATGAGTAAGAGCTCTTAAAAATCTTTCGTCTTATAAGCCTTCTAGCACAAATGTTGGTTTGTTTGTTGTTCCTATTTTTTTTTTCAATTTAGAGCATTCTCTATCTATGTGATACCACAAATCGCTCCGCTACCGCTCTCGCAAAATATCGGCGTGATAACCCTTGAGATAGCCGTGTTTCGTACAACGAGTGAGAGCCGCGATCTCCTCTAACTCTCCAAAAGCTGGCAATACATTGGCCTCGGTCCTGGTGTTGCAGACTTCCATAGGCGACGGTGACCACTTTCCATCAGATAGGCCGCCAGCATGTATGTCAGTTTCGCAATAAAAAAGACTTATAGCAATAAAATATCAAATCAATACAACCTGAAGTAAAATAAATGCAATCTAAAATGAAAGTGCATAAACGTCGATTCAATAACCCGTAAAATCGCATTTATGTCTAGACTTTAGAAAGCAATACCGGCTCTCGCCACAATACAGATTAAATTACACCTATTTTCCCCCACTTAATATCGAGTCCCGTTTTTGTGGCGATCTAAAGGTGTGTCACACTACGCGGCCTAAAATTGACGGTTTTAATACACGCTATCAAGATTACACGTCAAAAACTAAAGTTGCCTCTAATGACATGTATAAAGTAACTAGAAGTCCAGGCAGACGTTGTCCTGTCCTGAAAAAATCAAATTTATGACACAAAAAATGTCATCAAAATCGGTAAAGTCGTTCTTAAGTTATGCGCGTACATACATTTCGACGTTCATTTTTATTTATATAAATAAATCAGTTTCTTTATTTAGTACAAATAACAATAAGCAGCTAAAGATTTATTCAGTAGAAATTGTTGAACAAAATTTTAGATAAATCATGTGTTTAGATGGTTAATTAAAAAAAAAACAAAATAATACTTATTTATTCAATTAAATTTCTACATATTTGATAACAGTACTCAGACTAAAACGACAATGTACAAAATATCTTACTTTAGTTATGACATTTAAATATCATTAAATAGTGTAATTGATTGCAGAAATCGTGTATGTATTGTACCAAAATAATAATATATGTATAGGTCTAAGCAGTAGCTCTCAACATGTATTATACAAAATAATATAACTCCAGTAATTTCAAGACAAATAACTATAACATACAAACGGACAAGCGTACGAAAGGACATAACGATTATATACTGTTACAACTCAGGTCCCGACAAAAACAAAATCCACGTGCATATCGGAAACAAGCATTTTAACTAATTGTAATTTTTTTATGATCGTCTTCTTTTGTTTACTTATTTATTGGCATACGTTTCTAGAGAACAGCCCATTTGTTTATTGTTTTCATTTATGGCCGCTTGCGGCCGACTCATTAACCAGGTGTTTCGGATTATGTCGACTACGATACGGGCACATTGCATTTGTACAGTATAAAACGATGGCCTCATTGCGGGAGGGAGCAGTGGAGTGAGAACCACGATCAAAGCGAGATGTGTGTAATACAATCGGGAATCTAATAGTGACGAACTTTGCGCATTTTATTGAATTATGACTTTCTGCATTACGTTTGGACTTGTTGTGTTTGGTTATATTTGTACCTGTGTTATACGTGCTTGTATAGTTCTAATAAACTCTATAATAATTCCAACGGCATTTAAATTCGAGTCTCGCAACTCGTAACAATACATATAAGAGTTATGTTTTTTTTTTCAAACTCCCTACAGAACTTATTATTTTGATAACGTTATCATGAATCCTATGTGTAATTTATGTTATCTTTATAATAAAATTTAAGTTTAAAAATACGAAAATTTTAGTTAATACAAATCTACTTATTAATTACTTGTATATCAAAAACCAAACTATCATATAAATAAATCTAACTTAAAAATATATATACAATGTTAAAAAAAGGCTTAATTTGAGCTTACCTCGCTGAAAGGATTAACCTTTGTATCCAGCGAAGTAATGCTGCCAGCCTTCTAGGAACAATGTCCAGCGACAGTGGTCTGGTGGGGCTGGACGGGCTTTAATATTGTTACGACTTAGCCAAAATTCCACGAAGCAAGCCGACAAATGTTAATGCGCACTTGCCGGCGATAAAACCCAAGTTTATTACCTGCCCGCATTTGCACTTCTTTTGTTTTCTTTGTGTTTAATATGTTTAATATTTGTAATTAGAAAAGCCGCCTATTGTGTATAGTAAACCTCTGTGGTAGGCAGTGGCCAGGTGTAGTTCTAAGAATCCATTGTTTACACGGTCGTGACATATTGTAAGCTGAGTATAAAGGGATGCCCGAACGGAGAGATCGGCAGTCAAGCGACGATTACGATCAAAGCAAGACGTGTACATTCGATAATCGATATAGTGACGGACTTTGCGTGTGTTATTTAATTATGTATTACATAAGGACTTATTGCGTCCGGTTATTTTGTACCTATGTTATACGTGTTTGTATAGTTCTAATAAATTCTATAGTAATTCCAACGGTATTTTAATTCGAGTCCCGCACTCGTACCAATATATTGTTTTACTTATCTAAGAGCTATAATTTTGTTGTTTTACCATATAGGGTGGGTACCTTTGATTGACTCAAAACACATTTTACTGTTTCCTAATTATCTTCTGTGCCTCTTTATATTTTCTTTTTTTTTAATTGTCAAACACTAAAGGATAATAAAGATTTATTATTATTATTATTATTTCACGTATATATATATATATATATATTTAATGTTTTTTTAATACATATATATATATATATATATAAATAACCACATATTAAGAAAATATAAAAAGATGACGTCCGTCGGCAGCGGGGCCTAGCGTCCAAGCTATCGGTGGTTAAGGCTCCAGAGACAAGAACTTCCTTACAATGCATGCCGTGCTCAGGAGAACCGCCTTCTGTATCTGGCCCTTCACCCATTTATCGAGCGAGACCGTCTCTAGAGGGTCGAGGCTCTTCGCTGTTAAACCGTTAACGGACACCTCTATCGGTACGATGATCGTTGACTCCATATGCCATATGTCAGTAATCTCGCGAGGTCTAGATATTTCCTTAATTTATTAGTTTCAGCATTAACGAGATTACAGTCATGTGGAATACTTATATCAATGAGCATCGTACGTCTCGCAGATCCATCTACTATCACAATGTCAGGCTTATTGGCAACAATAGTCCTGTCTGTGATAATAGATCGATCCCAGTAGAGCGTGCGATGACCATTTTCGAGAACTGGCTCAGCGGTATATTTATTAATAAGTTACCTCGTCGCTATCAAACCGTATCGAAGAGCAAGTTGCTGGTGCATGATTCAGGCTACTAGGTTGTGTCTTATAATTATCTATATATATATAATTCTTCTGTACGTGTGTTGACAGTGAACTCCTCCTAATCGGCTGGACCGATTTTGATGATATTTGTTTTGTGTGTTTGAATGGGTCCCCGGATGGTTTAGATTCACAATTAGAACCGGTAAGTGGCGCTGAAATCGGGTTCTAAAATTCTCCTAATCACCTAGACCGATTTTGGTGATTTTGTTTTTATGTCATGAAACAGTCTTTTAGGAATTCAGAAAATATGGCGGTACGAAGTTCGCCGGGTCAGCTAGTTGTATATATATTTTTAAGTTAGATTTTGTTTATAAGATAATTTATTTTTTGATATACAAGTAATTAATTAAAATTAATTAAATTCTTAAGGAATGTTTCAACTTCCTTCATACGTCACATACACTCAATTTGCTCTCCGCTAATAATCTCCTGTTAATGGCACCTGCACACTCTTCAAGATATTATCCCTACTCCTTCGCCATGCAGGCTGTCTTACTTTGGACCTCTTTGCCCTCTGACGTCAGAAAAGCTAAATATTTTGCCATATTCAAAAATTCACTTAGGAATCACTATGTAAGTCTTACGCAATGATGTGTGTGCTCGTTTACAATAGACTGTAATCTGCTGTCCATGTATGTCTTTTTTTATTTTCTAATTTCTGTGTTGCATAATAATTATAGATAATATAAGAATTTCATTTGAGTCAGGTCGCTTTTAGCGATAAGGCCGCCTTTTGTTTTACCAAGTAACTATAGTCTTGTGCATTTTTTGTAATTTTTGATTTGGTGAACAATAAAGTGTTGTCTATGTCTAATTAGTAGATTAATATAAAATTAAGATAATTTATTTATATTTAGTTCGTTTTTTCAATGCAAAAAAGAGAGATTTGCACTGACAATTAGTCTCGAAATTCCGGCATTGCAATAAGCTAAGTGCAAACTTCATTTGCTGAAAATGCAACGTACATGTTCACATAACTTTTGTTATTATGATACGTAATTAGTAAGTACGTTGCTATTTCTTCAAATAAAGTATTTTCTTTCTTTCTTTCCTTTATAAACTGTACCATTTGAAACAGCACAATCTGAACAGGCCTTTATATAGAATTTAATAAAATACATAGACGTTTTTTCTCGAGGTCTGCTAACATTATTTTCTATCGGCTCATTCTGAAGGCACTTTCCAACCTTCAATTTCTCACTGAAATAGCCCTTCGGGAGGGTTTTGCGTCTAACAGTGTAATATGATTTCGCTTTAACTATACAGATTTACTAAAACATTTCGAGTAGGCACTTGCCGTACCACTCGTAGTGTCAAAATTTTTCTTGCTAAAATAAAAACTTATGTGTTATGGGTATAATATATGAATCTGAAGTACCCATACCAAAGTAAGTGACGGAAAGTTCGTTGACGAAATTTACTATGCCAGGAATTGAACTCGGAGGCTCTACGTTGAAGTGAGGTAGATGGGCAAAGGGCTCACTCAACCACAAGCCGGTGAATCTCAGATTTCTCCGTTTGCCCAATATCTTTCAAAAGAGAACAAAGGTTTTACCTTCATGTATTCATAATGCCTGTTACTCATGGAGGTAGGCAGAGACGATAGATCTCACCTTCTGACGATCCTGACAAACATCTTTAGCTTCATCTACCTTTTTTTATTGCATAAGCTCAGTAGACTGGCAGATGAGCTACCTGATGGAAAGTGTTTCCATCGCCTATAGAAATTTGTAACACCAAAGGTGCTATCAATGTGCTGCCGCTCTTTAAAGGGAGACTGGAATCTGGCCACTAATGCCGGAACACAACTCAAGGTTGTTATGGTGGCATACTCTAGACTAGAGGTGGTAGCCATCCAGACGAAAAAATACCCCACCGCCTAAAATAGCTCACTTGAAGCTTGTTAATACATAGGTAATAGTAATATTATGACTAAATAAAGCATAAAATAATAGGGGCGCCATTTTCAGAAAGACTAAACTCTAGCAATTACAATTAGGTTAAGAGTAATTTCGATACTTATTCGTGATTCTTAGTACGACACCAAACATCGTGCAAGTATCAAGTTGCTTTAGTTACGACGTACGCATCTTGTCAACATAGCTTATGGTGTTTAATTTTAATAATAATGACTATAATTTTGTAAGCAAGGGCTTACCTTGTGGTAGTTAACAGAACAATTACTTAATTAAAAGAAGGTAAACTAACCATTACAAACCTATCATGTCGGCTGTTCTTTGGTAAATATCGTCGAATTACAACGAAAAGGTTTTTGCTTCAAATTTCACTAGAAATCCTTGAAAACTTTACAAATCACTTTTCACATGAAACTTGATATTGTTACACGCGTATTTAGTTATTTTATAGCGGATTTTAAACTTAAATTATCGTTAAAATTAAAATAACATGGATAAATTCGCTTTGTCTATAATTCACTGACCTTGACTACAGATAAAATAGAATATTGCCAAAAGGCAAAAAAATAGTTTATGGGAGCTGCATACGTCTAGTCATCGCAGCGGACAACGAACTACTGGCCAGCGCAACGCGGGAGCGCACTTATTAATAGTTGCTTTATCTCGCTCACACATCATCCATCCCGCTCACACACTGTGCTATACATTTTACTAGCAGTACGACTTCTTAATATTTGTACTTAAGGTTACCGTTTCCAAAATAAATAAGTTCTCTCTCTCTCTCTGCCAGCAGAAGTATCATTTAACCTCTACTTCTCGCTGCTACAAGTTCTAGTTCTAGACGTTATGGTCAGGTTATAAATGTCATCATTATTATGTCAATCATGAACACAATACTTTGTTTATCCAAACCTCGCATTAAGATTACTTGATTCCCTCTCAAACTTTCCTTTTGAAGTTCCTCAAATAGTTCAACTTGGACATTGTTGTGCACTTAACAGAATCTTTAAATATCTTCCTCCTTAATTATACCTTCACTTAAGTTGCAGTTTCTTTAATCAAGTTAGCTCGAAATTGCGGACATTGTCCATAGTTCGGAGATACCAGCCCTGAAGGTGTCAAAGCGTAAATGGGGGTCGGATTACTTTGGTGCACTTGTGTAAATTGCAACAGAAGTGATCCAAAGGCGAGATGCAATTACTAAGGCCAGAGTGACGTCGCAAGTTTAAAGATATCGTACACTGGTAGCCAAAGAAATGGGTACATACGAAACTATATACCTCGCAGTTTTTATTATCAACCATTCGCAATTCATTCAATGAATCACACTAAATGAAAGCCTCGAAATCTTAATTTATATTTACACTAGTTATTAAGATCCAGTGAGTTAAATCCTTATTATTATTTTGATAGTAATCTTCCAGATAAGTAGTAAGTTGTCGTTTAAGCAAATGTCTCTCCAAACGATGATAGGGACTTATTAGTAAGTTAAATAATTACCTACATAAAGACTTATTAGGTTTTATATATCGCAAGCGAAGCGGCGGGCAAAACCTAGTGTATATGTGTATATAAACTTTCCTTCAAAAATTATCTAACTGTCCGTTGTGTGATTTAGGGGGAGTTATACAGATAGCAAGACAGACGCGGAAAGTGACTGTTTTATATTATATAAAGATAATGTTGGAATTTAATGTAAAATGTGCTCGTATTCCTGTTATAACGCAGTATATGTCATTGTGATTGTATTTTCCACATGTAATAAATAAATAATATGTGATAGATATCGATGGCCGCGAGTGTACACTAGCGACAACAAGCAAGGGTGATTGCATTTTAATTGCACCACTTCTTTTCTTCGTTAACAAATTGTTTATTTTTGACCCCTTACAAAATAGCACATCCATTTTGTAAGGGGTGAAAAAAAAACCTAAAACTATATTTATAGTCGAATAACTAATATTGCAGATTCAATTTATATTGTTACGTGCGAGCGGGGGGTTCGCACTTAGGATCGGAAGGAAACGCTAGTATTTTACTAAACGCTTTTATTAACTTACACAGCCGTACGTAGTAGATAAAGTGTCTCAGTCACAATACCGTCGCCGATATTGGGTACACCATCTCCTGCTACTGCAGTGCTCACTTCCGAATTTACCGCGTGTAGCTCGCTTCTGGATCTTCTCTCAAACTACGCTAAACTCCTCCTTCACTGAACTGTGCAACTAAACTTTTCACTAAATTCGCCAATAAACTCGTCACTGTCTTCTATTAAACTTCTCTTCCAACTCTTTCGTATCGCACTTGTTGCTTAGCTGTCTTGAACTGAACTCCCCGCAGGCGCGCCTTACGCTGCTTATGTACCCGGAAGAATCTTCTGGAACCCATCATTATCGAACCTTCTATTCTAGAACTTTCGCTTATCATCTATCCCTTTTGTAAAATGTATCTGTCCTTGTTTTTTCTTGCCAGAATCTTCTATCTTTTTATAAAAGTCTTGAGACCGGCTTACGCTGCCAGAAAGTACTACCCTCGGTCGCCACAATATGATTGAACGTTGTATTTACATGCAAATTCTGTTTGTATGTTTGGATAGCCCCAAACGACGACATAAATATTTTAATAGCAAATATAAATTTTGTACGTGGTAGAGCATGTTGGAATCATCGTCTTGATTGACTATACCTCTCAGGGCTTGGTCTATCGGTATGATACCACGCAAACGCAGTACATTGGCGTGAAACGGTTAGCCCTGTTTTACTGCATGAGTTCATTAGATAGGCAGACGGCCCACCAGATGGAAAACGGTTACCATTGCTTAAGGGCATTTGTACCACCAAATGTGCTACTAAGGTGCTGCCGCTCTCTAAAATGGGACTGGAACATGGCCACTAATGCCGAAACACAACTCAAGCTTGTTATAACGGCATGCTCTAAACCAGGAGTGGTAGCCATCCAGACGGGTAAATACCCTTTTTTTATATTGAATAGGTTCGCGTCAGACAGACAGACCTAGAAGATATTCACGCGAAACTTGAAGACACCTAGATTGTTCCACTCTTTATCGGTACGTATGATAAAAGTGGAAGCATAACGTGGAAGTATAACCTACCACCTGGCAGTGGGTTGTTATGTCGCCTCTTATGACAGGCCGCCCCAACCCAGGGAGACGTGTGACAGTGCCAGTTGCTCATTTCCTCCTCCTCACTATTCTAATCCCATATCCCATCATTTCTGTCCCATTGCTCCTGGCTGATCCCTCGATCTCACGCTCCATCTTATCCTAGCAACGCGTTGGCTTCACCTTTGGTGCTGAAGACGTCTATAGGCGACAGTAATCACTTTCCATGAGCTAGGCCGTTTACCTATTTGCCAGCTTGGCAACATAAAGTATACAAACAGAGAGTTAAAGATTTATTTTATAAAATTGCAGAATAATGGTTAGGCTAGGGGTCGTTTAATGAAATCGGTGTTAGGTTTCCAATTAGGGGTGGGAGCCGGGGCCCGCTCGCAGCGACATCTGCCGATTCACTTTGAATAAATTACAATGCAGACTCGAGTAATAACCATGCGAAGCTAACTGAGCTTTTTATTTCTTTTATAGTTAAGCGAATTAGGTTTAATATTGTTATAATGAAAAAGAGAATTCTATCGAATAATTCATTGCTCTATATTAAAATCTTGCTTTGTAGCGTTTTGATTAAATGGTTTCTCTCTTTACATAGTGCATATAATATGATGAAGTATTATAAAATATTCAATTTTTACATTTTTCTTATAAATCTTATAAAATATGTACATTAATTTATATTTTTTTAAATAAAAACTGATCTCCATGCTACCGGTGGTTCAGGCCCCAGACATAGGAATCTCCTCACAATACGGGCCGTGTCCAACAGAGCTGCCTTCTGCATCCGACCCTTCAACCAGATACCAAGCGAGAGCCTTTCAAGGTGGCAGTCAAGGCTCTTCGATATTAGTCCATTCACTGACACCACTATCGGTACTATGATTGTAGAGTCCATGTTCCACATGGCGGTAACCTCGTGAGCAAGATTAATATATCTTATTTTTTATCTTTATTTTATTATTATAGTATATTCCAGCTGTTTTTTTTTTGGTGACGAAAACGATGGAGAACACGTGCATTTTTTTTTTGACTTCTTGTCTGTTTGTTCGGGATTCACTTAAAAACTGTTTTCGGGCCGGTTTCGATGCGGTTTTCGCTGAACGACAGCAAATTTTTAGACTTGAAATCTGATGATGAGTTTTTCTGGGGATTATTTAAAATGGTCAGATTTAAAAAAAAACGAATTCCAATATGATTCTTTTACTGATCGATAGTAAATGTAGTGTAATAAAATATGTGATATTTTTATCCCGGGAAGAATTCCTGCGAGAATTTTCCCGGGAGCGGTTTAAAGTTGTTCGCATGCAAAAAATTAGCTTATTCCGACACAGTTTGCACAAAAACGATAGCTTACATTCTTTTTAAATGCTGTGATACTTTGTGTCCCGGGAATCCCGCGGGAATTTCAAGTCAAGCGTGGACCCAGTCGCGGTCATGTCCTAGAAGGTAATTATTTATTCGGAAGATATAATAATAATAAATCGGCAGACAAACACACACACTGTATATCCCCAAATTAAGCAAATTACGCTTCTGTTATGGGTAATATACAACGGACCACTCTGGGGCCGATTCCAGATACCCAGACAACCAGTAAATAACGGAGAAAATACGTTTCCGAAATTTACTATACCAAGGAATCGAACCCGGAGCCTCTGCGTTGCAGTGAGGTAAACCGGCAAAGGCTTAGCCCGCTCAACCACAGAGGCCGTCAATTAAGTATATAAGTACATGAATTATATATAATGATATTAAATATACAATTAGAAATTGTTATCCAGGGAATGCATGTAAATGTTCAATAAAACAGCATGTGAAGATTCAAGTGGAACGCGCCTAAGTGACACATAGTTAAATCTGCGCGTGACGGACGGTAGATACAAAAATGGTGATGAACAATTTTTTGATAAGTGGTTAGTAACAGTTTATAATAGTATTTAAATAGGACTTTATGTGAATTGACTTTGAATTCGTTTCTTTGTCTTTTCATTCCATAAATTCCTAAAGTAATAAAGAGTTGTCTTATCCCTATTAATATTATAAATGCGGAAGTAGCTCTGTCTGTCTGTTTGTTCCGTTTTCACGGAAAAACTACTGATTAGCGATTTGGCTGAAACTTAGTATATATATATATATATATATATATATATATATATATATATATATATATATATTTTTATATATATATATATATATATATATATATATATATATTTTTTTTTTTTTCGATGCCGAGAATGAACATAGGATACTTTTTATAAGTAAGATAGGTTTTTTGTAATTTGACATTTTCGTCATTTTGGTCATTTGGGTCATCTTTGTCCCTTTTGTTCTTTTTGTCCTTTTTGGCCTTTTGACCTTTTTGACCTTTTGTCCTTTTTGTCCTTTTTGGCCTTTTTGTCCTTTTTGTCCTTTTTGGCCTTGCCGGGAGATGGGATAGTTTGCGATATAAAATGTAATTAACCTTCCGGGTGCAAATAGCATTCATATAAACCTTTAGTACAATGTAACCTGTATTAACGCCTGCTCTTTAAACAAGAGGCAGGCACTGGAGGTTGACCCGCGGCGCAGCCGCTGGTTAAACTCATATATATTATAATATATATATATATATATTATATACGTAATTGGAACTGGTAGTGGGTTCCGCCGAGCAGGTTTACAGAATAGGCGCTTATGTACAGAATGGCCCGATTCAAATCTGCCAGTAATCAGAATATTAATCCTTCAAGCCGCCGACTTCAATTACCCGACCGCATGAATATGTATGAAATGCGCGAGCACACGAGTTACGCGGAAACGACATATAAAACCTGCGAGCTATGCAAGCTACGCTATGCTATGCTCATTGTCAGCTTATCGAAGCTACTATAAAAAGTACACTACAACGTTTACGTATAGTGAAATGTACGTTATTTAAAATTTAATAGGACTTCGTACACGTGCGAATCGATTACTGACTTCGGCCAACATTAAATCTTAGTATTGTTACATGCCGTCATAGATAAGCCGCCAAGCCTATTGTAAGCGCAGCTTATTGTTCTTCCGGATTAGGGAATCCTTTGTGTTTTGAATTTGTAACATGCTGTTGTTTTTATACTTTGTTTTATAACCATCATTAGCGTCGAACTAATCCCCATTGTTATTGTTTCCGACTTTGTGGACGTTCGCAGGTGTGCAAATAAATATTTCTTAGAATCTCAGTGTGTGCGGCCAATTTATTTGTACTGTGTAGTTAGTATAAGACAATGCCCGAATGGAGGGGCGGGGCAGTCAAGCGACGACTACGAAACGAGTAAGACGTTTTCTAGTACTCTCGATTAGCGATAAAGACGACGGACTTTACGCGTTCGAATTGTATTGAATCGTGCAGTGTGAACTGGTTGCATCCAGTATTATTTGTGTTTGTTTTATACGTGTTTGTACAGTTCTAATAAATTGTATAGTAGTGCCAACGGCATTTTTAATTCGAGTCCTGTAGCTCGCAACAGTATTATATTAAAGAGCTTGTATACAAATTTCCGCATGTATTGTCACATTGGAAAACTCATTTGCCCTAAACGTACTTCTATTTGTTTTGAAGCTACACGATAAATAGGTATTTACTTGATATATTATAACTCCTGATAACGTTTGGGTAATTTGTGGGTTATAAAAGCTAGTGGGCGATTCTTCAGAGTACAACCGTGTGCGACATTAGCTGCAACCAGTTTTCTTTAAAAAATATTATAGCTTTTTAGGACTCCTTCCCTTTCAACTGCTTTGTCGATAACTATAATGAGCGTTAATCAGTTAATTGTAGTCAAACATGAATTGTCTAACACTAGTTTAGAAAAAAGCTGCTTGCGGCCAATGATGCGAGTTGGACAATTCTCCGCCAATAAGGAAAATTGCCTTAGCACAATTGTAATTGTGCACCAGAATATCATACATTGCCATAAATAATATAACTAGCGATCCCAGTAGACGTTGTCTTGCCCTGAACATATAAAAATTTAGGATCCGTTTCTAGTGCTTCCTACCGGTTCCAATTGTGAATATAAGCCATTCGGGGACACACTCAAACAGACACAAAGTGTCATCAAAGTCGGTCTAGGAGATCAGGAGGATTCTAGAAGTCGATTCCAGTGCCACCTACTGATTCCAATTGTGAATCTAAACCTTTCAGACCCATTCAAACGCAACAACATTTTTTTTAATCAAAATCGATGGATTGGTTCTCAAGTTATGCGCATACATACATTTCTACCATTAATTTTTATTTACATATATGTTATAGAAGGGTTCTTTTTACCGGTAATATTTTACGAGTGTAATCGTATATAGAACTTTTTGTTCACAAACAACCGTTTTCCCTTGATTTGCCGTTTCACATTCTTTTACAGAAATTGATCCTAACAAGCTGCACTATGAATTGGTATAATTTATAGAGGTATGTTTATTTTTTTCAAAATCAGGCTCGAGACTCGTTTGAGTGTTTTTTGCTGTTTCGTATAATTTAGAATATGAGCTTAAAGACCTATTTGAAAACTTCACTCTGTATAGCTCTTCATATTTGTAGCGTAGCTTGTAGATTCTACAATCCTAAGTCCCTCCGAGTTTTGACAAAAGAGATGAAGTTAAATAGCTTTTAGAAAACAATTGCACGCACATGCCGCTAATTAAATAATTTCGACGTTTTAATGTTGGCGAAGTTTTGTTTCCTCGTCACAATATATTCCATTTCACGACGTCTTATGTCCCAGATTTTGCGCAACTCCAATAAATGATATTATGTAATTCTGTACCTTTAAGCGGAAGAAGTTACTTAGAAGAATTTCCTGAGCGCGTCATTGTCCGTAAGGATATTTATCCAACCCAATATTAATAGCGTCGGGCGTACCCCAAGGATCACACTTAGGCCCTCTATTCTTTGTTATTTTTGTAAACGATCTTGCCAAGTCTCTTAAATGTCCTAATCTTCTTTACACCGATGACTTAGAGTATTCACCAAATTAGGTGAACCTACTGATTGTGACTTGCTTCAGCACGACATTAATACCATAAATAACTGGTGCTTACAAAATAAAATGTATCTGATAAATGTTCTATAACATCTTTTACAAAAAATCATAACCAAATTCTACATGATTATAACATTGCTGGAAAAACATTAGAGCGCAAGACATCTGCTAAAGATCTTGGCATCTACCTTGATGATGAACTTACTCTTAGGAATCATTATGAATATATTGTGAATAAGAGCTATCAGTTGCTTGGTTTTAATATCAGAGTCACGAAACATTTCAAAAACCCGACTAGTCTGATACATCTCTATATAAGCCTCGTCAGATCTCTTCTAGAATATAGTAATCCCATATGGTCGCCGATCTACTAAGTTCACTTAAATAGAATCGAAGCCGTCCAGAAGAGATGCCTAAAAATTATATCCCACAGACATAATATAAGCCGATAACTCGCAAGTTATGACAATAGACTCAATAAATTTAAATTACAAAAACTGTGCACCCGTAGACAGCATATCGATTTAACGTTATTACATAAAATTCTTCACTCGACCATAGATAACCCTTATTTCTTGAATTGCTTTAATATAAATACGAATTACAGAAGATGTAATCCACCACCGTTTGCCTTGCGAGCCTACAAAAATAATACATCTTATTACAACCCAATGAGCAGAATGTGTCGTCTGTATAATGAGATGATCAGTGATAATCCCATTTTAGATATATTCGATGGTAACACTAGTGAGTTTAAGCGACTGATCGGAGAAAAAATTTCTGTTGCACATTTTTTTTCTTATCAATAAGCACATGTCCCAGAATCTAAACTACTGTATGGTATACTATTATTTACGTAACACTATAATCTGTATTTTGAATTTTCTGTATTCACATGGAATACGACTTAAGATTATAAAATTGTGTTAAAAATATTTAGATGTATTTATGGTTCTATTCTGTTGTGTGAAATACATAAACCAGTATTTTTAAAAATATGCTATAACATTCAGTTTTGGTTAAGTACTTTTAGGCTCGATTCACACTATGACTCCGTACACACGGTTCAATCTTGCTCTAGTCTCGGTTCGTTCCCGGTTCGGTTAAATATTCTTCTCTTTCGGGGACCAATGTTAATATTTTTTCCCACAAGTTGCCATCAAAATTGCCGTGCTGTCGAAAATTTTTGCCTAGTTCAACAAAAAAACAGATAATTCAAAAACTATCCAATGAATATACTTAAATTAAAAAGTAATCGATTCTGTGATAATCTATGCTTATATTAGATACAAATCCAATTAGACTTTAGTGTATCTGTGTTTCAAATTCTTATAAGAAAAACACAAAAGGAAAAAACTCACACATGTTCACTTAGAGCATCATAAAGTTTGAAATAATATGTTATGCCCTTTATAGTTATGATACAGTAGTTACAAATACTAAATAAGTAGTTTTATCATTGTAATTTAATTTACACACTAAAAATTACTTTATTTCAAAGCACCGCAGGAAGACGAAATTTTCTATGTTAAAATCGGGCTTGTTCGGTTGTAACGTTTAGTATTTATCAAAACCAAGAGAATTATATCATCTCTTTTATTCTAATACGCATTTTATGTAATTGGAGAGAAAAAGCATCAGTTTCAAGGTTCGTTTCAGTTATCTGTATTTGACTACAAATCTGTGGTGGTTCCGTTGATTGTGGAAATTGGACGCGTGGCTTTGAAATTTGAACATAATAAATCTGTTTGGATGTTAAGTTTGTACACTGCATTTATAAATGAGAAAAGACAAAGATGTCAGGTGTCAATGAGTATTGTTAAAGTTTTATTCAGCCTACCGCCAACTTGTTCATTTTAATTTTGTTTATGGTTATTATTTACTCTATGGGAGCCTAATCTAATTAACCACCGCTTCGCAACATGTTATTGGCTTGAAGAGAAGAAGCGGCGCAAGAAACTCTTCGGCAAACATGCCTAGCTCTAATAATTTTATATAATATTAGGGTGGGAGGTAAAATAAAAAGAAAATGTGAATCAAGTTAATTTAATTGAATTGAAATTACCGCGCTTAAAACCGTTAAAACGTAATTTTATTATAGACCAGCAGACTTCAGAATATAGAACTTGTAGAATTTTTGTCTTCGGACCACGAAACTACGAAAATGCTGTTTTTATAAGCCGCGCGCAGAAGGTTTGCCGATGACTACTTACTATTACTGTATTGTATTACTTACCATTATTGTACATACTTATGTAAAGTAAAAATAATAATAAATGTATTGCAACAACAATTTATGTAACCTTTTTTTGTCAACCCTACTGTCCATCGATGCGATATTATGAGGCTATCGGCAAACCTTCTGCGCACGGGTAGTATAGAATTTAAATAAACTCAACACAGAGCAAGCTCATATCATGTATCTTTCATGACTTGTGTTACAAGATGTTCACCACAGTAGTCATGAGAACCATAGTGTATATTAATATGACATAGACAATCGTCATAGATAATACTTTTAGTCGATTTATCAGATGATTCGATTTATAATTAAATTACCATTTTCTACCGGTTAGTTAATTTTATAAGCCCACTAAATTATCATCTAGATAATTTAGTGCATCAGTAACTAATTATTATAATTGTTTTTATGATCCTGGCAACACTATGATGTAATTGCTATTTTTAGCAATGTAAAAGGCGTAGTGGCGTGTAGACGGTGTTCATTGCTTACTGTGCTGTGTGAATGTTCACATCAAAGGCTGAACAATGAAGGGGAAACCCTGCCCAAATAGTTAATATTTAGTATGTTTGATATTTTCTTACCAAAATCTCTCCTTGCATTTTACACTTGATCAACTCACTGCATTCTTATTAACTGTAAAACCTGTAAGTTTGTTTTATAACTATAATTATTGTTTAAGTATATACTTCAATAATCGAAAACATTCTACTTACCTAGTTATATTAATTATCTTCATAATATGTATACAATTATATTGGTGGGCTGTATACATAACATGTAGAAGTAATAACATTTACCACTTAATATTTCTTAATTTGTAGGTTAAGTAAGGATTGAAAATTTTCAGTGATGTGGCACAACGTGAATGTATACATTCATTATATTGAGGCAAAGACGCTAAATTAATACAGCTTTGTTAATATGTGCATATAATTGTAAGTATAAATCGGTATTAGGTTTAAATAAATTGTATATATTTAATGTGATTATATATTACTTTTTTTTTCTTATGATATTTTTATAAAACATTTTTTTATGTTTAATACGGGTCACATATCGTATCTGATTGAGGAGGTGGGCACTGGAAACCAGCGCTGTGTCGGACTACGACTCGGCACAGCAGAATGCCGAGTGCCAACCTCATTTCTAAATTGCGACATACAATTTCTGTATAATTTTATCTATACTTTTTTATGTTACTACTATTTTGTGTTGTGTGTCGCTATTACAAATGAATATTTTTCTTTCTTTCTTTCTATATCCCGGGGCGTAACTTAGGATACTTTTTATCCTGATAAATGATGTCGTTTCCAGAAGGTTAAATTAAACAATTATACTTTTTATTCGGGTCTCAAAATAATGCGTGAATACTAAGAAGTAAGCACTGAAACATATGTACTAATAATAAATCTTGATGAAGGCCTTCCTGAGCTTTCATATATTTATATAAGGTTTATATGTATAACAAACCTAATATAGCTTTTATGAAAGTAACAGAGTTATACTACCTTAGGATTTACCCGCGGGAAGAACGCTAGTAAACAATAATCAAATACGAGATTACGCAGCTAAATTGACGATTTGGTAGACAACAGATTGTTGTATTGTGTATGGATGGGTTTTTTATTCAGGAGGGTTGTATTAATTGTTCCTCCGGCCTCCAGCCTCCGGATGGGGCAAGATATTGGCAAATTGGATCCGGCGTATTGTTGTTATTCTAGACAGCGGTTGGATATCTGGCTCTATTCAAATCTGCTGCTGGGGGTCAAATTGTATGCATAGCTATCGGAACGGACGACTTGGAGCCAATCATCTACACACATAGGGTTACCACATAAAATAATATAAAATTCTGTATTATAACTGGCAAGTTGGGTATGGTAGAACAAGCAGAAGATAAATGCAGTAGAAATGAGAGCTGTGAGAAGTATATGTGAGGTTAAGTTGAATGATACGATGAAGTACAGTGTGATAAGGTAGCGCTGTGGATTGGAAAAAGATACTAGACTTGACAAAGGAAGATGAGAGAGAAGAAAAGAGACTGACACAACAAGTGTATGATAACAGTGTAGGTGGAGAGTTGGTGCTGCTAGACCGCGACGTACTTTCCACGAGCCGATCGCAGATAAAGATGAAGCAAAAGATGTATATAGCTAGTGGAAATCCATCGTCTCGGTCTACCTCTATTAGAAACAGGCGTAATAATATGTATGTATAATCATCAAACAAATACAAGCACAAAATAAGAGAATAAAGGAGGGGTCTTTGAAAATCTTAATTACAGCGCTCATGGCCGGCTCTATCGATGTGATACCACATTTTCACAGAAAATCGGCGTGAAATTGTTAGCCTTGTACTAATCGTGTTTTGTGTGATGAGTGGGATTTCCGATGACCCCTACTTCCCTCCATCTCCCCTCCCTTCTCTTCTCTTCACTTTCCCCTCTCCTCTCTCCTCTCCCCCTCTCCTCTCCATCTCATTCCTATATTCCAATCTCATATCAAATTTCTCTCGTCTGATTCTTTTATCTCGCCCCCTATCCCATTCTTTTCATCCTAACCTAAAGACTGATAATGCGCTGGCTTCGCCCTTGGTGTTATGGTAATCACTTTCCACGAGCTGGGCCGTGTGCCTGATTGTCAGATTCACAATTAAATAACAAACAAAAGGTTTTCTTCGTCCTTATCTTTCAGTTACATTATTTTTATTTTTTATTGCTGAACCACAGCTGACGGCCGGACTGTGATGGGAAGTGGTTACCATCACCTGTGGACATTAGCAACACCAGAGGTGCTGCCAATGTGCTGCCGGCCTCGAAGGGGAACCTGGAACCTGGACACTGATGCCGGAACACAACTTAAAGTAGTTACAGAGGCATACTCTAGACCAGGGGTGGTAGGCATCCAGTCAAGCAAATGCCCTATTTTATATATTTTCTCTCTTAATAACTAATATTCTATACTACTGATTGTACAGTTTGTACACTTGTTCTTGCTTGTTGTGGTGGATGCTGGCAGTAGTTGGTGGAGTGCTGGTGCTTTCTTGTAGTAGGATGAAGAAAATACACCTTGTTGCTTTCAGGGATTTATTCTCGTAGTACTTGGGCTTGGATGCTGATCCCTGGGTTCAACTTAGTGGTAGTTGAAGTCGTATGTTACGACTAATAGCAGCTCGTAGCGACTCGAGTGCAACTTGTTAGCAACTCAATCACAAAGTATTTGTGAGCATTATTTTTTACTAATGTTATAATATTAAAGTAGCCTAAAGTAGGCCGCAGCGTCAGCAAAACGGTGTACGTTGAACCGTACAGATATATTTTTATACCTAACACTTTTCATAGCAAGTCACGTGGGAAGACCGCGTCAGGAACTCCCACATCCGCGGCAGTCTTCATGTCCGTGACATAGCAGACAAACTGGAAGAGTGTCGCTTACGCTGGTTCGGCCACGTTTTACGGAGACCGGCTACGTGGGTAACAAATGTCTAGCCATGCCGCCTCCGCCAGGTCCCGGTCGAAGGGGAAGGCCCAAGAAATGCCGGCTTGACGTTGTGAAGGATGACGTGCGTACCAATGAACTCAAAGCGGGGCATGCTGAAGACGCGCTAAGTGGAGTAGAAAAAGTAGGAAAGCAGACCTTGGGTGTCGGAGTAAACGCTTCGAACGCAACCGAGATTTAACGCTAGGATGTTGATGATGACTTTTCATTAGGGATGGGCCGAATGTGGTTTGAACCGAATACGAACTTCGGTCGAACTTCGATTTGATTTCGCCACACTTTCTCAATAGCAACACGTCGTGACTTGATATTGATCCACCCACTCATACTTAAAATTTCTCTGTAAATTTTAATAAAAGAATAAACTTTTAGACCTATAATTGAAAAACAATCACTATTTCATAATTCTCAATTCATAATGCTTAATTCGTAAAAAGTGATTTCAATCAAAATTAAAGTTGTAATTGCTGATGTCCCTTAGACATATTTTTTTTATTCAAGTTACGCATTATAATTAAGCAGTTGCACTACTTACTGATGTTTATTAGAGGAATAATAAGTTTATTTCATTTTTGTTTTAATTCTGTGTCTATTTAATTAGGCAAAAACTTAATCAAGAACTGTATTTATTTATTTTTAGCACATTGCACGTTAAGGTTTACATGTTCCTAACTAAAATAAATAACCATGAGTATATAGATGCCAATTTTTATATTACGCTTATGATAGATATGATTTCTATTAACTTCAGTCAAAATAGTGCAAGTAGTTAGTTCACTTTTTTCTTGCACCGAATGTTCGTCATTTAAACCGAAGTTCGGCTCAAGTCGCCGAAATTCGGTCAAACCGAATGTAAAACGAATTTCGGCCCGTCCCTACTTTTCATAGCAAGTCACGCAAAATTCGTTTACGAAATTAACTACGCCACAAATCGAGCTCGACTCTGCTACGTAACTAAAGGCTTATATCACTCAACTACTAACGTAAAATAAAACAGGATATGATAAAACCCTTCAAAATAATAATGAACTAATCTTCAAAAGCATATTATAATATTTGAAAGCTTAGCGAAGTTATAATAATGAGAGAAGACTTCAGTCAACTGAAATGCAAATCCTTTTACTAAAACTTCAAAAAGAAACGTAGCTTTTCTTACATAATTAATATTTTTAAGCCTGCCTCGATGTTATTAACAGAATTTCTAAAAACAATCAACTTGTGATACGATCTGTAAGTACTGAATGTGTTCATTATAACGGTTACAAAGTTTTTAATGAGTTTGTGTAATATAAGATAAAGGGCCATAAGCTTCAAGGGGCCAAAACAGATTTTTTTTAATAAACCATCATTGGCACCTATGTCACTTTGTTCAAGATCTTGCTACGAGCTACAGGACTTGAATTAAAAATGCCGTTGGAACTAGTATAGAATTTATTATAACTGTACAAACACGTATAAAACAAATACAAATAAAACTGGATGCAACTCGTTCATACTGCACGATTCAATACACTTCGATACGCGCAAATTCCGTCGTCTATATCGCTAATCGAGAGTACTAGAAAACGTCTTACTCGTTTCGTAGCCGTCGCTTGATTGCCCGCCCCTCCATTCGGGCATCGTCTTATACTAACTACACAGTACAAAGAAATTGGCCGCGCGCACTGAGTTTCTAAGAAATATTAATTTGCACACCTGCGAACGTCCACAAAGTCGAAAACAATAACAATAGGGATTAGTTCGACGCTAATGATACTTATAAAACAAGTAGAAAAACAATAGCATGTTTTTCCTAATTGCAAATTCAAAACACAAAGAGTTTCCTAATTTCCGGAGGAAGACTAGACTGCGCTTACAATAGGCAGCTGTGCGCTTATCTTTGACGGCATGTAACAATATCAAAAAAATCGTATTTTTTGTTTTAACGGTTTGAAGTGCGGTAATTTATTTGATTTTTATTATTCCGTCGTTTCGGCCACTTTTCAGTAGCCGTGATAACGGAAGATAAAGATGTCCAGTGTAATGAGTATTCTTAGTTTTATTTAGCCTACCACCAACGTGTTCATTTTAATTACCGAAACATCGGAACATAAGTCAACTCGATTTACAATATCTCTGTTTAATTTACCTCCCACCTATTTTAATTTTAATCTATACATATAATAAAGCTGTAGAGGTCGAATTTCCTGTACAATGAAAAAAAATGCTGAAAACCGAGTCAGGGGGATGTAAGAAGTAAAATAGAACTAAAAAAATTTGTTTCTCTGTTTGTCTGTTTGTACCGGCTAATCTCCGAAACGATTGGACCGATTTAAATGAAATTTTGTATGGTGGTAGCTTATATCCCTGGTCAACATATAGGATACTCTTGATCCCGAAAAATTAAAGAGTTCCCGTGGAATAGTTAAAAAACCGCACCACGCGGTCAAGTCGCGGGCATCAGCTAGTATTGTATAAAATTCTTAGAGCTAGGCATGTTGCTGAGAGTTTCTTGCGCCGCTTCTTTGATTTACTAATTAAATATTACATAAGTAGAACTAGTTTTATCAATTAATATTTAACAAAATTGGGTCGTGTTTGTCTTATACCTAAAATAAGGTTTACACTGAAAATCAGCCTCGCGTTGAATATAATTACTTTTTTTTATCGCACGAGTTCAGCAGACAGGCAGACGGCCCACTTGATGGAAAGCGGTTACCATCGCCTATGGACATTTGCAGCACCAAAGGTGCTACAAATGCGCTGCTGCTTTCTGAAGGGAGGCTGGAACCTGGTCACTAATGCCGGAACACAACTCAAGGTTGTTATGGCGACATACTTTAGACCAGGTTTGGTATCGCCAAGTAACCTTCTTTCGGCATATACAAACTTTTTCTTTATTAATCTAAATTCTTCCTTTAAATTTGACGGCTCGTTCCCCTTTCGCACGTCACGTTGATTCATTCATTGTCATATCATAAATTATATAATAAAATAGTTAATATTGTTCCGCGCCCGCGCCATTTAAACAACAAATACTCTAAATTATATAAACCCCATTACTTCGCCGCATTTATTAACAATTAAATACATTATAAAAATAAACAATTACAATAGTGACCAGTGAAGTGCACTGTGGAGAAGAAGGGCAGCGACATTTCATGCTCATTAACTAGGTAAGTGCGTGCCCTTCTTTTCAATACCCTTCAAAATTGTCCCACTTCTTTTCCTGTAAAATTGACACAGTTCGCTTATCACAAATCCAGCGCCGCCGCAACAAGGGTAGTAGCCATCCAGTCGGGCAAATGCCCTACTACCTGGCATTTCCGGCACAGCAATATGCTGAGATCAAACCTTGTTTGCTGCTAATGCGGCGTACAAATTCTTAAAATGTGCTCTGTGTATAATGTATAAGGAATGTAATTACGCCGCTATTTCTTCAAATAAAGTTTTTCTTTCTTTCTACAAGCCACAACATGTTGCGAAGCTATGGTAAATTAGATTAGGCTCCCATAGAGTAAATAATAACCGTAAAGAAAAATTAAAACTAAATAATTAAAATGAACAAGTTGGCGGTAGGCTAAATAAAACTTTAACAATGCTTATTGACACGACAACTTTGTCTTCCGTGATCCCGGCTACTAAAAAGTGGCCGAACTGTTGGAATAATAAAAATCAAATCAAATACCGCGCTTAAAACCGTTAATTAAAACGTAGTTTTATTATGCGTACTGGTCTCTAAAACTTAAGCAAATAATATTATTACAATTACGAAGTGATAAATATTGTTACAATTTAGGCCACTTGCATATGTGTAAACAAAGCACATTTATTACCCGTCGGCGTTTGAGCTAATAACATGGAAACTCTTTTTATGGTAGTCATTAGCCAGGTGTGATTCTTAGGAATCTAGTCCACGCGGTCGACTAGACATATTGTATTTGTACAGTATAAAGCAATGCCCCAACGGAGGGGTGAGGCAATCTAGCGATAGCCACAAACGGGGCAAGATGTTAATGACGGACTTTGCGCGTGTTATTGAATCGTGCATTATGTTTGCACTGGTTATGTTCAGTTATATTTGTACCTGTGCTATACGTGTTTGTATAGTTCTAATAAATTCTATACTAATTCCAACGGCATTTTAATTCGAGTCCTGCAACTTGTAACAATATATTGAAATATTTTAATGTTTTGAATATTAGTATTGTTTGAATATTTAATTATCGTCAGAAACACATAGATTAAAAATAAATTAGAAATTAAGTTATATTAAAAACTAGGACTAAATAAAAAAGGGTGTAATTATGGACCGAATATTTTATATCTACCAAGTGAAATATGGCAAGTAAACCTTACCTATGTATTTATATTTTGAATGAAATTCCAAAAGAAAGAGGTGACATAATAAGAAATCAAGTAGCATCTCAATTACAAGAAATCTTGTATATTTATAATAATATTTTATCTATCATAATTATATTATATATAATTATATTATTATAATAATTAATTATGTATATCGATAGTAGTTTGTTATTATTATTTGTTTATCATTTAATTATTCTTTAAAATCTGCTTAGAGACTGGGTTGCCTGGAAATTAATTCACATTAAATTGTCTAGGTTTAAGTTATGGTGAACAATAAAGAGTTTTCATTCATTCATTATTTATTTATGTAATAACAAATGTGTGTTTATTTTTTTCTCTTTATTTAGAAGGGACTTTTATTTCCAAAAGAATTATCAGTCCCATTGTACCTTATGTGTTAATACAATCAAATTATTATTACACGATGGCCTCTCTGGTTGAGCGGGCTAAGTCTTAGCCGGCCGAACTCGCTGGAACCCAGAGCCCCTGGGTTCGATTCCTGGCGTGGTAAATTTTGGAAACGAACTTTCTGTTATTTACTATGGTCTGGGTGTCTGGAATCGGCCCCAGAGTGGTCCATTGTATATTACTCATAACACAAACGTAACTTGCTTTGCTTGGGGATATACAATGTGTGTGTGGCCATTATTGTTATTATTACTTAAATCGGTTAACATTTGTCATGATGCACTCGATTTTATATATGTAAGAATACTAGTAAAAATATGTCTATGTCAAATCCTCAAATATTAATTATTCATTAATTTACTCCTCATTTCCTTAGTCCTGACATTCTGCTAATAAGTGTGGCATATCCAAGACAGGGTCCCAATTAGGGTAAATACTTCTGTGCATAAGGTATTTTTTTATGTCGATTCATGTTAGTATAATTATATCAAAATTTGAATATATAACAAAATTAAGAAATATTTTCCTAAAATGTTTTATCTTTTTTTGAAGGGTCATCTAAAATTAAAAGATGTGTACTTTAACTCTAGCTTTCCGGATACGATATTTAAACCAAAAAAGTATTCGGCTGCCATCGCTTGGACTCTTCCTTGGTCATTCTCCTAATTTGAAATAAAACCGGCAACGAATGTTGAGGCAATGGAAAGTTTGAGATTAAATTTCTTATGTAAAGAATCGGGATGAAAGTTCGGCCCCTCTAAAGCGTAGATAAACATCTGCAAGCGAAAAAGTCTTACCAAAAACCCCCCTACTCATTGGGTGACCTTTTTGTGAATGGGGCGGATTCTTTCATTTCGGCCGCGTTCCAAAGCCGATGATATTGACAAAGGCAGATCGAAAGTTTAAGGGAACGCTCCCGAAGGTTATACGCCGATCCCGAAACTCACTCATCCAAACCATTCGTGTTGAAAAATTTTGATTTGATTGAAAGGCAACATAAAGTAATTTATGTGTCTATTATGTTTGTTTATTCGTCAAAATATATGGATATCAACTAATAAGTAGAATAGAATAGTTTGTCAACTAGGCAACCTGTCATTTGCTTTCTGTTGTTAATTGTAATTATCTATTCAAATGTATTTGGCTGTAGGTTTTCCATAAATAAAAACTAAACATGCCGTGTCTGTACATTAAAGCTATTTAAAAAAACAATTGGAATAGATTATATAAGCGATGGAGAACATGAAGCCCCTTTTTAAATTTTTTATCTTGTTGTTAGGGATTCACGTAAAAACTACTGGGTCGATTTCGATGTAGTTTTCGCTGATCGACAGCTAATTCATATACTTAAACGCTGCCCTACTTTTTATCCTGGGAATTCCGCGGGAAATTTTCTGGGAATGGTGTAAATTGGCTAGATTAAAAAAAAAGCAAATTCCAATGTGATTTTTTGACTGATCGATATAAAATCTAATGTAATAAAATGTGTGATAATTTTTATGCCGGGACTCCTGCGGGAATTTGCCCGGGAGCGGTTTGAAGTTGCTCAGATGCATAAAAATTAGCTTATTCCGATACAGTTTCCAGTAAAACGGTAGCTTACATTCTTTTTTTAAATGCTACGATACGTTATGTGCTGGGAATCCCGCGGGAATTTCAAGTCAAGCGTGGACGAAGTCGCGGGCTTATCCTAGTTTTTAATCAATCTTAAAAGTAGCGATGAAAATGGTTTATCCCGATATATAGGTCCAGACGAGAAAAGCAGGGGCTAATCCTAAGTAATATTTCGTATAGCGCAGAGAAATGTTCCCATGCGCAGCCGGTGTTCTTAATGATGTTTACAATGCCCCCTGGCTTCAGGCTGTATTCCCCAAGATATTGTTGTTATTAAAATAAACTTACGTGAGTTATTATTCTGAAGTAGCTTTTGAAACAAGGCGTGTAACAAGATTTATAATGTATTTGTAACCCAAAAATCAATCACCAGGATGCAACCAGTTCACACTGCACGATTCAATGCAATTCGACACGCGCAAAGTCCGTCGTCTATATCGCTAATCGAGAGTACTACAAACGGCTTACTCGTCTCGTAGTCGTCGCTTGACTGCTCCACCCCTCCATTCGGGCATTGTTTTATACTAACTATACAGTACAAATAAATCGGCCGCACGCACTGAGTTTCCGTGAAATAGTAATTTGCATACCTGTGAACGGCCACAAAGTCGAAAAAAATAACAATAAGGATTAGTTCGACGCTAATGATGGTTATATAACAAGTAAAAAGACAATAGCATCTTTTCTTAATTACAAATTCAAAAGACAAAAGAATTCCTAATCCGGGAAGCAATGGACTGCGCATACAACAGGCAGCTGTGTGCTTATCTTTGACGGCATGTAACACTATATATTAATAAAAATACATTTTATCTCCGATACAAGTGCAAATATGTGCTAGTTAAAACATAGGTTCATATATAAAAGGATATTGTAGTGGAACACTTACAAGCCAATATATGGCGCTGTACAATAATTGATGTCACAAACGTTTCCCGAAACATACAAAAAATATATACAAATTTTCAACAATAGCCGCCCTAAGCCTGCGAGGAATTACACTAGCCTCGCTGGAAGATCTGTCTTTGAGACGGAGGAGCATTCCATCTCGCTCCTCCATCTAGTCGGTGCCCCTACAATATATATAGAAGAATTTTCTGTGATGTAAATAAGAAATTTACGTAAAGAATCGCTTAAATAGCTAGCCAGGTGGTAGGGTATTTACCCGCTGTACGCCTTTGGCGTTGGAAATGTCCATAGGCGACGCTAACCGCTTACCATCAGGTGGGCCGGCTGCCTGTCTGCTGAAATCATGCAATAGAAAAATATAAAAAAAGTTGATCAAAATCGATATGTAATTTAAAGATCGTAGATGAGCAAATGATTTTATCTCAAAAAATAGAAGTATACCCTGGATGTAAAAACACAGCTTAGGCAATAGAAGCTATATAAATACTACAACTAAATAAAAAAGGGAAAAATACCTAAAGATAAGTTATTGGTCCCAAACCACTGCCACTTACCGGGAACGTTCCCAAAAGGCTGGCAGCGTTGCCATGTTGTATAGCAACGCTTAATCTTTGAGCAAAATAGACGCCAGCCTTCTGGTCGCGTGTGACGTCTACTGAACGTTTGGCGATGTCTATTATTTGAATAAGTTTTAAAAATAATATATAAAATTATCAACATTTAAATTTCACCCAAATTAATATCTAAAGGCAATGATTCAAGTGGAACCTTTCTAAAGCCCATATCAATTACTCAATTATTCCAATATATCCTTAAGCAATTACTGGTGGGATCGTCCCGGCATTTGCGGCCCGGCCTGGCTCCCCCCGGCTAATTATTATCAATTCTAGTCCCACGGCGCCACCGGGATTATCCGGGAGCTAATTGATTTATTGCTGTTTGTAAAGAAATTATTTACACCTTTAATAAATTATTTTGAATTATTTTATATTTCGGAATGGTCGACTTGAAGAAGCTTACAGAAAACCGCCCGTGCTAACAGGATCCGCCTATTGGCATCTGCTTTGTAGCATATTGTATACTACCTACATACATAATATCATGCCTGTTTCCCACGCGGGTAGGCAGAGAAAATGGATTTCCACTTGCGATGATCGTGACAAACAACTTTCGCTTCACCTACTTTCATTAGACTCTTCATACATGCACGTTTTTTTGAGATGCTTTTTACCTGATCTCTCTAATACTTCTGATATTTGGTCATGGTGTGTTCGCCTCGATCTACCGGCAGTAACTGTCCCATTCCAAATACTATCATATATCTGTTTTGTGACTCTACTTTTATCCATTCTCTCTACATATCCAAACAACCTTAACATTCATTTTTCAACTCTTGTTATTACATCTTCTTTCAATCCACAACCTTCCTTTATCACACTGTTCCTTATCATATTGATACGAGTTGCAGGACTCGAATTAAATTACCGTTGGAATTACTATAGAGTTTATTAGAACTAACAAACACGTATAACTCAGGTACAAATATAACCGAACACAAGTCCAAAAGTAATGCAGATGGTCGTAATTCAATAAAACGCGCAAAGTCCGTCACTATTAGATTCTCGATTGTAGTACACACGTCTCGCTTTGATCGTGGTTCTCGCTCGACTGACTTCCTTTCTTCCTTGAATTTGTTACATTATAAAATATTCCGACTTTCACCTACTTTCCATCAGCTAAGAGTTCATCTATATGTAAACCATGGCTCCACTGTTGTTATTAATAACTTGTATACAATACATAAGATAATATAGGAGAATCTGACAAATTAGATTTGAAATAGACGTCCTCATACAAAACAGTTCTAAATATCACCCTGACAACAAAAGGTTTATAATTATAAGATAAGATATGAGGGTAAAACAAAAAGACTTAATTACTACCTTCAAAAGGAACCTACATAATAAGATATAACACATTTAAACACGAAGCTGTAAATTAAATTTCAACGTATCATTATACGTGATACAAAAACTTTGTACCCTTTTTACGAAAATTGCGCGGACGGAGGAGTATTAACTTTCGCACACTTATAGTTTATACAGAGGAGTGCAGAATGCTAATATTTAAAAATAATATGCATAAAAAGTACATTAAATCAATAAAAACACACTACCCTATATTTGACACACACACACGCATATAATACTCTTTTTTTATTATTCAAGTCAAATTAACAGTGTAGCATTGGCGAAATCTGTGATTATAGAAGTATATATGTAGAGAGTAGTATATATAAGAAGTATATAGTCTTTGACAACAGAACCCTAATAATGTTCAAAGTTATAATTTAAATTAATTTTGGTCGAAGTGCGACCGCGCCGTAGGCAGAGTTAAATATTTACTGGAGTCTTTGAAGTAGAAACCAATTAACAATTATACTATAAGACCCTATCGAAACATCTAAGAGATACTAGTATAGTATACGACAGTCGCGGTATGCTATATATCTAAGAATGTAACTATGTCACTATTTCTTCATATAAATTCTTTATTTCTTTTGAAACATTCGCAATATTATTGTTAAGATTTTTGTAGTAAAGATTTGTCATGAGTGAATTCTGTCAATTACATGGTAACGCGCGAGCGAGATAGCAATATGGTTTAGGTAGCTCTTTAAGTTGGAAGTTATACAGTGATAGATGTTTTTTAATTACTTGAAAGCATTTTTGTTTCAAAGATATTTCTAATTTGAGTCTGTCGTGTTTTAAGTTCAAATACAGACGAAACGACGAAACAAAACTTCTGTTCTAAAAACAACTTGCCAAGTTAAATCCCAATTAAAGCCGGTAGCACGAGTCAGTCCCAAAACTAAGCTAGTTTAAAATAAACTTGGTTCCCTTGTGTTCAGACGTCCTCCACACCGTCTGCCTTTGAAATATGACTCGAAATCTCAAAGCAGGTGAAACTCTGCACTTTATTACCTCCATGATGACTATGGGAAGTAGAAAGTTTCATCCGCTCCCACCTGCTTTTGAAGGCGCCCATTTTCAAGTGAAATCGTTCGGAAGTTTTTCACCTTTGTAGTGCTTTTCCAGTTACGTAGTCAAAGCAATCATAATAGGGATGCGGGCGGGCAAAAGTTACGATGAATTTTAACATTATTTCTATAAACACATGTTAAAATAACGTCTTGCTTTTAAAGGCTTGTAAGGAATTTATGGAGATATATTGCAGCATAACATTTTAGTACGTCATGTCATTATTATAACTTTAATAATAATTTTATTTCCTTTTATCGTGTCTTGGTCTTATTGAGTATGCACTGTTTGCTACAACTCCATTAATTCTTCAAAAAGTAATTCTGTAACATACTTCTGTATAAAACTTATTAAAAAAAAAAGATAACTTGAGATATAAATAGAATAAGAAATGTAAAGAAAATATTTTTTAGCTAGACGTGTTGCTGGCGAGTTTCTTGCCGCTTCTTCTCCTTAACAGCAATAACACGTTGCGAAGCGGTGTACATAGAATAGGAAGAAAAATTAAATTTTAACCTATATGTATGACCTTCAGTGACCTTCAAAAAGTGTTCTCCAGTGGAACTTATTTTGAATAAAAACTTTTGCATTTGAATTTGAATAAAATATAGTTACAAAGGGTACATTCATAGAATCCATAATCCTTTTAACAATGGGTGTTTTATTATCTTTGGTGTTTAAAGTATCTATAATATTATAAAATTCTAAACATGCCGTGTCTGTACATTGAAGCTATTTAAAAAAACAACTGGAATAAACTATATAAACGATGGAGAAGACGATTCAATTTCTTTTAGATTTCTTGTCTGTTTGTTCGGAATTTACGTAAAAACTATTGAGCCTATTTCGATGCGGTTTTCACTGATCGACAGCTTATTCTTAGACTTAAACTCTATGCTGCTTTTTATCCTGGGAATCCTGTGGGAAGATTTCTGGGAATGATTCAAAATGGCTATATAAAAAAACCAATACCAATACGATAACAAATCCCGCGGGAGATTTTCCGAGAGCGGTTTGAAGTTGTTCGGGTGCATAAATATTGGCTTATTCCTACACAATTATCACTAGAACAAGAGCTTACATACTTTTTTAAATGCTGAATCCCGCGGGAATTTCAAATCAAGCGTGGACGAAGTCGCGGGCATATCCTGGTCTATTATATAATTGATCGAAATTTTTTAACCCTTAGTTACGTGTGTATTATGTATGGTAGCCACCCCTAATCTTTTATATCATTATACTACACTAAATACTTTCTAGTGCCATAAAGCTACACATTCTTATTAATACAATACAATACAATACAATACTCTTTATTGTACACCAACATTACATGGAAAAATACACAAAAAACTTACTTACTAAAAGGTAATACAATGGGCGGCCTTATTGCTAAAAGCAATCTCTTCCAGGAACCTTTGGATGGACAAGATCTAATTACATAGATAGCGTTGGCGTGCAGTTGAAATCGATATTAATATAATAATAAATTAATTATAATACATATGTTATAGTTATAAAAATATATACGTACATAGACATACAAAACAGACACGTCATACAGCTAAATAGGGATTATATTAAATTTGATCTATATAGGTATACTCAGTATTTTCGCCATCAAAATGTTTGTAACATACAAAGACAGATGCAAGAATGGATAAGACAATTTCATAAGAATTCCCGGTTTGCCAAAATAAAGTATAAAAATGAATGTATTTATTTCAAAATGGAATCTTACAGATTACTCATTAAAAGTTATGAGTCTGTCACCGCTTCCAAAGTAATTTTAATTACTGTTACAGGAGAACAAGGGGCGCAAGAAACTTCCCAGCAACATATCTTTGCTTTATAATTATTACTAGCTTCTGCCCGCGGCTTCACTTGCATTGAAAAACGATATTATGTAGGTATATCATGTAATTGATACTTAGAAATGTCTAACCTAATTTATGCTTTAGAATAGCTAATGACAGATACCTGTAACGCCAGCTAACAAAGCGAAGGTGGAACTAACCATGAGAGCAACACGTTAAAATTGTCGCTATTATGTCATTGTTGTTGCCATGGAGATGTATCTGTTAGTGAACTGCAAAGGTGGCGCCAATAAAAAGCGATTGGAGTCTATCTCTTGGAAACAGTATTCTTTCTAAATGAAACGTACATATGTCCTATTTTATACCCCTGACAATGTATTTGCAAAATTTCGTGGCGATGTGGTGCGTAGTTAAGGTGCGATCAAACTTTACGGCTTTAGCACACAAACACGTTCGAGTGCGGCAGCGAAATTACGAATAAACTGTCAGTTGTATGGCAGCGTTTCACATATGCTCTGTCTCGCTCAAACTATAGCGAGTTTTATATAGTTGCTTCCTTCTGTTACGCACGTAGCTGCGAAATTGCTGTTACACCGACGCAGGCGATTCACTTCGTTAGTCGTACTTTGCATCGCAACGCGTCACCACGTATTCTGTCCGAGAGGACGAATTTTGCATCATGGAGGCCGACAGCCTTAAAACGGCAACTTAAGAAATTGCTAAAACTCACATTCGCATTATGAGTTAGGATATATATACGGAAACCTAATAAATTAAAAATAATACAATAAATTCACTCCAAGCAAATATTAGGCGGTTTTAATTAGTCCTATCAATAATGGCGTGAGTCGATCGGTTGAGTATTAGTCATACGGCAAATGCAATAATCGATGAACGCAAAACCATATTTGCGTTCACTGGCACGTGTATTTTGCTAATAAATTCGCCCCAAAATTATTATTAGCCTGCT
The DNA here is from genome assembly GCA_039645545.1 of Dendrolimus houi. NCBI lineage: Eukaryota > Metazoa > Arthropoda > Insecta > Lepidoptera > Lasiocampidae > Dendrolimus > Dendrolimus houi. The sequence continues at coordinate 621,591 of CM077131.1, forward strand.
CAATATGTTTGGCTAACTCGTAATTATCAAAGTGATTGTTTGCCTGTAATTTGGGTTTTGGAATTGATATTCAAATAGTAATTTGGACATTATCGATTATGGTGTTATAGGGTTTGGCTTATAATGAATATATTAAACGCATTTATTGTACTAATTTAGTGTATCTTTGATAGATTTAAAGGATTTATCTATTGGCGAGTAAAACGCTAGTACAAAGGTATAGGGCGCCAATGGAGCGTCTACAAAACTTGAAATCCTAAGACCGCGGTATAATAAACCGCGGGTGGATCAGCCAAGCCTGCGAAACGAAAGTTTTTTTCACTCTGCTGTAGTGAACGCACATGGCCAAACAGCTAAATTCAATGGTGGTAAATGGCAGATTTACTTGCACTCATTGCGTCGCGAGTCGCTAGAAAAAATAAATTGCTTTAAGGAACAGGACTGTTTGTGGTTATACACTAGCAGGGACTGTAAAAAGAAAAAGAAAGTGTTGAAATTGTCTGCGTACGAAAAACTTCTGGAAATCCAACAAAACCCCGCACCAAAGTGCACAATTACCGATGTTAAAAAGATCATACAAACTTTGCGAACATCCATCAACCAATCATTTGGTTCACCAATAGTGGTAGAACCTGCCACTAACATTTTGTGACTAAATTTACATGGGAAAAGTGTTGTCTTTCTTGCAACCAATTTTTGACCCACACTTTTTGGCATGTTTTCTTTTTCTTTGGTTGTTCTTTTTGTAACAGTATACCTAAATAACAAAGTACCGACAACTGAGAACACGCCATTTTAGCGATCGAGAGTCAACTGTTTGGTACGCCAATGGATCACCCACTTAACATTATAATGGTGATTCAAATTCCCACCTCCTTATCAAATTCAAAAGATGAATCAAACTAAGTTTCACTTAAGAAAATTTATTAGTCATAAATTTATTAGAAGATAAAATTTAAATACATGTTTCCTATCCTGATGTTATGTACAGTTTTATTTATTGTATGAGTTCAGCAGACAGGCAGACAGCCCACCTGATGAAAAGCGGTTATCATCGCCTATTTGTAACACTACAGGTGCTACCAATGTGCTGTCACTCTCTAAAGGAAGTCTGGAACGGCACACTCTAGAACAGGTGTAGTAGCCCTCCAAACGGACAAATACCCTAACCTGCCTGTGGGTTGTTTTGTCGCCTCTCACGACAGGCCACCAGGCCGCAGGAGATTGCATTCTTTCCCCATTCCTGGACGGGTACTTTACTACTACGTTAGAAAGATCATATCCTTTATTAGAAGTGCACGCACTTATTTTACAGTTCCTACATACGCAATCAAATATAACAAGTCCAAATAGTGAGATAAAAGATTATAATAACATAATGCGCGAAAAGCCTTTCAATGTGACCTCCCCAATAAACATGCATGTAATTCTAAAACTTGTCAAGCTTTACTGTAAAACAACGACTTTTAAGAACATGAACTGAAACGGTTTATAACGTCTTACCTGAAGGTCTGCAATAAACAAATGGGATTAGTAACAAACCTATATTTAAATATTTCTTGGTTTACATTTAAATATTTCGAAAATTAACGCAAATAAATACCAATGAGAAATTAAAACAACCATTTCAAAATAATTAAAATAAACATCAAGGGTATAAGATAAAAGCATAAGTCAATACACGAGTGAAAGGATTATAGTTTCTCAGAATACGTCAGATTTAACATTATGTAGGTAGGTACGTTGCCTGTAATAAGTACGTAAAACATCGCCCCGCTGATTTTGTTGCCTACCCTCTTTCTGCGTGAGGCGACAGCCATTGCACAGCAGGGCAAGTCATTTTTTTTTCTATTATGCCTACAACGCATTTGCCATTGATTTTGCCAATTTCAAAATAAGAAAAAACATATGCTTATTTCAAAGGAAATTAGCAAACAAGATTTTGATCAGTGATTTGTACGAGTTTTTGCAAGGTAAGTCATTTTTAAACACTTGCTGACAACTTTGAACGAGAACCACACCGTTCCGTGCGCTCATCTTTATCCATTCATCAAATTATTGTAATTACTAGCCCTATCAAGAACTTTTATTAAACCTAAACAGTGTACAGAGTGTTAAGTCTAGTGATACCATTGTGCCATGCGCTGTTCCTGTGTGCAACCTGAAGCGAGCCCTGATTTCAATGTTGGTGGAGTTTCTGTTTTATAGTGCAAGGTTCTGGGTCATATCTTTCCTATACAGTCCATAAAATCGAATCAGCATTACCGGTGGGTTAAAGCGTCCCACAGGTACACTGCCGTAAAATATAAAAACACTGGTTTGGTTTTGCTGATGTCCATGGACGATGGTGACCATTTATCCTCAGGTAATTGGCACTATTGTGGTAGCTTGTATCCAACAACAGTCTACATTTTCTCTTATCGGTAAATAAAAGTCTGTGTTTGAAGGTTGGTAGCCCTGTTTTTATTTTTAATAGAGGGTACCAAAATATATAATTCAACATATACCGTCAGATACATGTTTTTCATTGGTGCTGATATTAAAATAAGCTTTATCCTGTTCGGAACGCTGCAGTACATATAAGTGCCCTAAACATTAGTAAAGTAGCAAAGTTGGGTAAGAAGGAATCAAAATAGAAAGCAGATAAAGAGTCCATGATTAAGTTGTGAGAATTGTACTGTGAACCGCTTATTAAAATGTAAGTAAAAGCCATGCTAAATGTTCTGTTATGTGTTATAAGTAAAGGAAATGGACAATTATGTTCGTAAATATTATATAGTTGTTTTTCTATTGCGAACCCATTAAACTTGGAACTGTGAATAACAATTGTCTCCAATTAAACATAGTAATAAAAAACTGAGGCTTCGTATGGAGTTTCATTCGTCTAAACTTGAAATCTAATGAAAACTATTGCATTACCCAAAATGAAGAGAGTTTATCTTTATTTCTTTTAATGTCGGATTCTTTGCAGATAACACACTCTTTTTTATTAATTGAAAATATTTAGTATTTTATTATTTCATTTATTGCATTACACAGACGTCCATCAACGAGACCTGCAGGCCGCGGACTATTCATTGTCATTCTAAATTTAAAATAATTTTAATTTCTATTTTTATATTTTAAAGCGACTCAAAAAGATTCCTTAGGCAGGTTATAGATGTGCGAGCAAGTATGTGTATTAATTTCTTCTCCAGTTCTTTTCCTTCCAATTCTTCAACTGTGTATTAATTTCGGTAAAATTATTGCGCTATATTTTTTGCTTATAAAAACACCACGCATTATATTTTTGAAATATTTTATGAAATTCTAGTTGTAATCCGCGACTTCGACCACGTGGTTTTTTTTATACGCATAATCTTAAAAGTAGCCTAAGTTACTCCTTATAACATCAGCTATCAGTCAGTGAAAGTCTCGTCAAAATCGATTTAGCCATTTCAGAGATATTATCCGGAACAAACAGACATATAAAAAATTATTAAAAAATGGTTTTTGATATAAGATATGCATTTAGTAAAAAAGCTGTTATTTTGACAATACACACAGGCACTTTAATTTTATTTATTTGTCTAGTGTAATTCACTGTGACATTGGCAGAATCAATGCCAAAGGGGTTGGAGCCAATATCAACAAAGAATAGATTAAGAACATTAAAAAAAATAAAGTAGCTTCTCTCTGAATCTTATTGCTTGCACATCTAATTTTTCATGAAATAACCATTGACGGAAATGTCATAGAGAAGTATACAACTTGAATTCAATAAATTACGTGTAAACCAATATAGGTATCCAAACGAAAAATAAAACATAGACAATCTAAACTACAAGCATTAAGCTGTAACAAACGATCCCTGTAAACACTCCCGCTCCTGCATAAGTTCGGATTTGCAAACAATGCCGTATAAACTTGCAAAATTAAATTTGCACACATTCAAGTACATTCTTCAAGGTGATTTCGTTTTGAATCTCATTCGCCGGCCGCATTTATAAGTTTGTTGTTCCGACTGGATGCATTTACGAAGCTAGCTGCTGGCACTCGGCTACACTATTTGCATTGATAATAAAGGCTACTGATTCAATATTATCGATTCAGTGGACCGTAAAAATTTGTATAGTAAAATGATAATTACATAATTATAAAGGTATAAAAGCTTTGACGTGTATGTTTTCTTACAAATATAAATGGGATTGCTTGTTGCAGGCCACATGTGTGAAAAAGTTTTTTTTCGTTTATCTTAAATTTTTACTTTTTTGTCACCTGTAGAAACTTATCAGTATTTTATATAAAGATGCCTTCCTATTGACATAGTATTTTGTAAAATGAATAATATTAATTGTAAATTTGAATTTTTTATAATGGTAATTAGGACTATGTATTTATATTCAGAGACAAATATTTTTGTTAATGAGTTTAATATAAATAAAAATAAATAAATTAATTATAATAAGATTGCAGCTATTATTCCAGCAAAGAAATAAAAAAAATACATTGATAGATATTCAACATTGGTGAAAGTGTTGCAGGTGAAGTACTTTAAAACCGGCAACGTTGCCTCGTTGTTTGGTGACATTGACCCACTTTTCAAGTTAATCTCGTCTTATGGAACCCTAAGTTACGCTTTTTTGTAGCCTCGTAAAACGTCGATACCGCGTTATGGTTGCTGAGAGCTCCTTTACTTGTTATATGATGAGGTGATATAGGAAATCATTAAACACATGATTTATCATTGATTATAATTTATTCCGATTAGTTTACATGTACGTTTCGTGTTACGATTTCCACAATAATATTGTTTTATATTAAGACCCTTGTGTGTAGCTGTCAAATTCTGGTGCTGCCTAAAATGGCCGTCCTAGTGTTGTCAGTACGAAAAATTAATAGTTGCGTTCGAAGAACGACACACTTTTAATCGAAAATACCCTCATATCGCATAAATATCTTAAAAATTTCTTATCGGATCTTATTCAAACCCATTGTAGTTAAAAGTATTTTCTAGATTCTCCTGCTATATTAAATTTTGTTAATAATTTATTATATTATATACTAGTTGCCCCATGCCCACTCTTATGGGCGTCATTAAAAAATACACACGCACGCACGCAAATCAAGGTTTAACTGTCTTTAATTAATTCACAAATATGTAAAGCAGTCGCAGTGCCTCGTACGAGGATGTGCGCAATTCTTGTGTAGAACGTGTTACAAGATGTCCACCACAGTAGTCATGAGAACCATAGTGTATATTAATATGACATAGACAATCGTCATAGATAATACTTTTAGTCTATTTATCAGATGATTCGATTACCATTTTCTACCGGTTAATTAATTTTATAAGTCCACTAAATTATCGTCTAGATAATTTAGTGCATCAGTAACTAATTATTATAATTGTTTTTATGATCCTGGCAACACTACGATGTAATTGCTATTTTTAGCAATGATGCAATGTTATTGTTTTGTAGGGTAGCATTTTTCGTATAAAAGGCGTAGTAGCGTTTAGACTGTGTTTAGCGTCGGTGCTCCCCTCTATATGCGTAACGTCGACATCCACCGCGATCTGGAGCTTCCCTCCATCAAAAACTACATTACGTCGCTCTCGCGTAAGTATTTCGATCTCGCGCCGCACCATCGAAATCCCCTCGTCGTGTCCGCGTCCGATTATAAGCCTCGGCGAAAGGCTCTCGTGCGACGACCGCGTAACATCCTCACGGACAAGGTCGACGATATCACAAAACGGCTGGCTCGGATCAGCCCGCCCGCGGTTAGGACAGCAGGCTGGCAGGCACCGACAGACAGACACAGACGGCACCAATCACGATCTCTCCACGTCCCCGCGAGGGACGCCAGGAGACACAGCCCCCCCATAGGATAGACTAGGCGTGTTGCTGGGAAGTTTCTTTCGCCGTTTCTTCTCTCCCAACCATAACACGTTGCGAAACGGCAGTAAGATAGTATAGGCCACCGCGAACCGCCGATCCCGGTCCGCCGGGATCCTTCCTCTCGGGCCTTATATTACCCGTCGCCCGCTCTCAATTAGTGCATTGTGTCGCCCTATGGTGGGCATCATTAGATTCATCCCCCTCTCATGGCAACAGTCCAGTCGAGGTGAAACTCCCTAGGGAGCCCCCTCGAGCAAGTTGCCCTCGGGCTCGAGCGCCTTCGCTTCGCAAAGGCACTCGCCCCGAAAACCCCGGTAAAGTTGTGAGGTCTTCGGACCAACAACATAAAGTCAAATCCAATAAAAAAAAACTATGTTCATTGCTTACTGTGCTGTGTGAATATTCACATCAAAGGCTGAACAATAAAGGGGAAAACCTGTCCAAATAGTTAATATTTGGTATATTTGGTACTTTCTTACCCAAATCTCTCCTTGCATTTTACAAACGCTATTGCCGTTATGTACTTTATAGGCGTTCCCGCGCCCACTTCGCTGGGCGCCATTAAAAAATTAACAAATGTTATTAAAAATTTTATTAATCGCAATCAAATATAGTCTATGCCACTCAGGAATAATGTAGCTTTACACTGGTGAAAGAAATTTAAAAATCGGTTCAGTAGTTCGGTCATATTACTTCCTACAAACAAAAAAACTCACCAACTTTAATTTAGATCTAAAATGCTACGAAATCCTAAAGATTAGAATAATCTAAACTTTAGATAGACTTACATTCGCACTTATACATACACCAGTATGTATACCAAAACTACGTGTTATATCTGCAAAATATCTAATTAGAAAATAAAACTTATTCACACAATGTCTACAATAACTTCGTTTGAATAACTTAAAATAGAGATGAAATTAAGTGGATGTAAATAAATGCGTACAACTTTGTATGAATTAGATGGTACTTACACTTATATGTACTTAATGTTATAATAGATAGTTATACTAGTTCACGGACTAAATAATAGACATTTACGCGAACCACGCAGCTGGTAAAGCATAATAAGAAATATTTATTGTGTAGGCAACACAAAGCTCGTCTGGGCAAAGATCCAGCCTACAAGTAGCTATTCAAAATATCTTATTCTTTCAAGATTTATACTACACCCCGTATAAGAGATTAAAAATATAAATGTACCACCATAAAATAAATTCTGTGAAATATGGTTGAAGCAAATAGAGCCAGTTCGTTCAAATAAGCATTACGCTTTATAAAATCTCGAATAAATACTAAATGGTCCAGAAACTTATTCATTGTGCTGCTTTGTTACATTATGTCCTATGTACACAGTGCAAATTAATACAGTGGCTTCATTCCGCACAAAAATACATGTCAACGCGTAACGTTATAATTTTAATACCCTTGCAACAATGCTTATTGATAATGCTGATATAAGACGGAGGAATCAAATTGATTTAAATTGGGCAAACTGAAAGCATTCAATGTCATTATGGTTATAATATGCAGAACTTTGGTTTATTCATTCAAATTGAAAACAGAAAATAATCATGAATATCGGTTTAAAACCTCTGTTGTATCAATGACAATAATAATCAAACTGATAGGAGTTTTAACGTTATTTTGATAAAATTTACCATTGAATTATGTACAGAATCCATTTTGAGAGTGCCAAATAATTTAAAATATAAAAAACTGTGAATTTTAAGTGATTACAGGTCGAATATCGTTATCTTTGCAAAAACTTTGGAGGAACTTAGCGAGCTGGGCAGCTTAAATAAATCATCCCGACGAATCAGTCTTGGCATGAATTTGGACAAGACGAAAGTCATGTTTAATGAACACGTCATGCCGAGACCGGGAAACATCGATGGCGCCCCTCTTGAATTTGTGCAAGAATATGTTTATCTTGGACAGAAAATCCAGGTAGGCAGGCACCCGTCCGGGCTGGTGGCGAATGCGCGAGCGAGCCCACAGCCCGGAAGAAAGACGCTCGAGGATCGAAAAGGGGTTTTAGTGGGTATCCCTAACCGCGGCGTGTCAATAACATCTCACACACGAGGTGCTAGTGCCACCCCGACCTAGCGAATCCTACACAGGGGCAGCGACCTTTCTCTTTTGTGCAGCTCACGGTCCTTAAACGGATTTCCTCTGTATATAAAAAACAGCAGGCAGGCACAACTTCGAGGGGGAAGACAATATAAGGACTCAGTTGAGCTACGCAGTATTCGATAAGCTTGGTCAAATCTTTTCGTCGACCATCTCGTAATGTCTGAAGACGAACGTATTCGAGCAGTTTGTCCTCCCCATCCTGCCCTACAGGGCCGAGACGTGGACACTGATAGTAGGACTGGTCCACAAATTTCAAGTCGCTCAATGGGCTATGGAGCGAGTTATGTTTGGCGTTTCTCTTATGGATAGAATCAGAAATGATAATATTCGTAAGAGAACCAAGTTAACCGATATAGCTCGTAAAATTAGCAAATTGAAGTGGCAGTGGGCCGGTCACATCCGTCGCAGGACCGATGGCCGATAGAGCAGACGAGTCCTGAAGTGGAGATCGCGTCTCGGCAAACGCAGTGTCGGACGCCGTCGAGCCCGATTGACTGACGACCTGCGCAAGGTTGCCGGCAGGCGCTGGATGAGGAAGGCGGAGGACCATGATGTGTGGTGCCGACTTGGGGAGGCCTACATCGAGCAGTGGACTGTGATTGATTGACGACGATAGGTCAAATACATTGTAACTAATGTTAACCTTTATTATTATTAACTTCAATTAAAATTAAATTGAACTAATAACATTAACGCCATAATTGAATTTAAAATAGTTGAACGAGTTTCGCATGATCCTAACTTTATTGTTGATAAAAGCATTTCATTTATATAGTAATCTAAAAGTTTATTTAAATATAATAGTAAAATCATGATCGTGAGATAAATCGTAATATTTTTTTAAATTTTGTTTAAATTCCTTCATTCGTTCATTGCTTGAAATAATTTTAATATATCGTTTTGAACGACTGACGCTTAGGCTGGTATGGCCACGTTTTACGGAGACCGGTTAACTATGTGGGGAACAAATGTCTAGCCATGCCGCCTCCGCCAGGTCCCGGTCGAAGGGGAAGGCCCAAGAAATGTTGGCTTGACGTTGTGAAAGATGACATGCGTACCAATGGTCTCAATACGGGGGATGCAGAAGACCGCGCGAAGTGGAGTAGAAAAAGTAGGAAAGCGGACCCTGGGCGTCGGAGTGAAGGCTCCGAACGCAACCGGGATTTAACGCTCGGATGATGATGATGAGTTTTGAACGACTGAATTCCGTGCACTGTGTCCCCACGACGGACGGTGGAAAGTGAAACCCATAATGTTGAGATTAATCGTTCGTTTATGATTTATTTCTACGAAATGTTGAATTTTCATGTCATTTTCAGAATTGCAGGTACGCTGGTGATCACTTATTTATCTTTGTGTCATACAACAGGAGACATAATGTATGATGTTATTTGTAGTATAGATACAAATATAATCACTTCTTTATTTTAGTATTTATTGTAGATTACAAATTGAAGCCGACTACTTCTGTTATCTGTTTTAATGGTAGGGGAGCCCAAGATGCTAAATGTGGAGTTACTCGAGCATCGCAGGGACCTTTTGGATTGTGAAGATTAGATGCTAAAAAGAAAAAAGGTTATATGATATATGCCCTTTCACTGGTGGGGTTTAGTCTATACAGGTTTAAATAAAAAAGAGTCGCACAGAAATACTTAAGCTCGTCAGATATTGAAACGGGATATTAAGTAAACCCTAAAGAAACTCCTATTCAAAAGACTGACGATTTGGACGCGACCAAAAGACATGCCCAATTTTTGAAATGCAAAAAAACCTAACCTAGCATTGAAATACTCGAGCGCGTCAGATCAATATACAGACGGTTTAGTTTGATGTCCTTATTGTGCTGACCAATAATCTGACAATTATGTGGAGGAAATTCCATAATTCACAAGGTTTGAAAAAAAAAATTGTAGGCTAAAAAATACTCCCACCCTATATGAAGGGTTCCTATATAGTGGGGGTACATAACAGGGTGCAAGGATTCTCCCCTTATATTATTCTGCCACACTCGAGTAAATCTCAAAATCCCCGCTTGGCCTCCCCCCTACTATAAGGCCTATCGCATAGAATGCATATCGAGTTCTGTGCTTGCGACGATTTCATAAGTACTAAACTATTTTTTTTTAATACAGTAGACAATGTAGAGAGGCAGACGGCCCAACTGATGAAAATGGTTGAAAACCGTTGCTTATGAACATTTGCAACACCAAAGGGGTTACCAATGTGTTGCCGACTTCGAAGGGAGGACTGGAACATGACCACGAAAGCAGAAACACAATTTAAACTTGTTATGGCGGCATATTTGACGGCTTCTGTGGTTGAGCGTACCTAATTGCAACGTCGAGGGCTCCGGGTTCGATTCCTAGTATAGTATTCAAATTCAAAAGTTTTTATTCAAAATAAGTACCACTCGAGAACACTTTTTGAAGGTCATACATATAATTTAAAATTTAATTTTACTTCCTATTCTATGTACACCGCTTCGCAACGCGTTATTGCTGTTGAGAAGAAGCGGCAAGGAACTCCCCAGCAACACGTCTAGCTAAATATTGTTTTTCTTTATATTTCTTATTCTATTTATATCTCAAGTTCTTTTTTATAAGTTTTATACAGAAGTATGTTACAGAATTGCTTTTGAAGAATTAATGGAGTTGTAGCAAACAGTGCATACTCAATAAGACCAAGACACAATAAAAAGAAAGAAAAATATTATTAAAGTTATAATAATGACATGACGTACTAAAATTTTATGCAGCAACATATCTGCATAAATTCCTTACAAGGCAAGTAAAGAAAAGTAAATTTTGGAAACGAATTTTCTCCGTTATTTACTACGGTCTGGGTGTCTGGGATCGGTCCCAGAGTAGTCCGTTATATATTATCCATAACACAAGCATAACTTGCTTAATTTGGGGATGTACTATATGTGTGTTCGTCTGCCGATTATTATGGTAAAAAAACTAGCATATCCCATACCACCTGACTGTGGGTGGTTTTGTCGCCTTTTACTAGGAATTAGTATTCTTTCTCCATTCTTGCATCGTTAGATATTGTTTTGTGGTGCATGTGGTAGAGTCATATTGGGATCATTGTCTCGATTATAGTCCTTAGGGCTGGCCCGGTCGATGTTACACCATACTCTCACAGAACGCTGTGGCCTGTATGAGAGAGATATGACCTAGATCCTTGCACTAGAAAAGTAGAAGCTCCACCAACATTGAGATCGGCCCTTTCCTGGCTCGCTTCAGGTTACACACAGAAATAGCATACGGCACTAAATTTCACCTTACATATATATATATATATATATATATATATATATAACAGTGCAACATCCGTCCGTCCTAAGGTGTAGTTGAAAACCAGCGCCAGGCACCTGTTGCCTGGCAGATGCTAAACTGCACCTATTTGGTACCATTGCGAGACTTTTTTGTATATTAGGTTGGGGAAAACGTTTCTTCGCATTTTATATAAAAATTCAAAAGGTTTTTTTATAAAGTTTATTTACATTTGACTAAAGTATGTAGGTACCATTTTGTTGGATAACTTTTTGCCATCTTGCAGGTAGGGACGTGATCCCATTGCTATAAAAATTTTAGGGCTTCTGATCAAAAAAATGAGACAAGTGGTTTGGAGTCCTCTCGTGATGTTAACCTGACACTGCCTAAGGAATTCTACAGAGACCGAAACAGGTGAAAATTTGAAGGTGCAAGGTCAGGACTATACGACGGATGCATTAACAACTCCCAGCCAAACTATCGTAATTTTTGCTGAGTGGCTAAAGATGTGTGACATCTAGCGTTATCGTGGTGAAAAACCACACCCCTTCTGTTGATTAATTCCGGTCGCTTTCTCTCAACTTTTTGCTTTAATCTCATCAGTTGTTCGCAGTACTGTTCAGAATCGATGGTCTTGCCTGGCGGTAACAGCTATTAATGAATAATGCCCTACCAATCCCACCATACACACAGCATCACCTTGTTGCGAGTTAACCCGGGCTTCGCCACAGTCTGTGAAGCCTGACCGGCCTTTGACCACGATCTTTTTCGCACGTTCTTATCGTACGTGATCCACTTTTCATCACCAGTTATCAGCTTCTTCAAAAATGGTTCGGTTTCATTACGTCGTAATAAAGAATCACAAATGAGTACACGGTTCATTAGGTTTCTTTCAGTGAGCTCATGAGGCACTGAAATATCGACCTTTTTTGTGTACCCAGCTTTTTTCAAATGCGCCAAAACCATTTTATGGTCAATTCCCAGTTCTCCAGCTACATCATAACTACTAATATGCCGATCTTGCTCCACTTTTTCAAAAATAGCATCAATTTTGTCCGTAACAGGGCGACCAGAGCGACGTGCATCTTTGATATCAAAATTTCCGGATTGAAAACGTTTAGACCAAATTTGCGCTACTCTCACAGATACTGCATTAGGTCCATAAACATCAAAAATTTTTTCGCGGCTTGTGTTGCATTTTTACCTTTTTTGTAGTAACATTCTAAAATGTATCGAATTTCTTCATTAGATTCACTCATTTTAACAATAAGAAAAACAAATGAAAATCACACATTTTCCTAACGTGGATTTGGAATTGTCTTTTTTAAAATTAAAACTTTTTAATGATACCAAAACCAGCCAGATACAAATGGTATAGCCAAAGAGATCTTATCACAAGTTCATACATATTATACGCGAAAAGATTTTTTCCCCAACCTATTATATCACCGTACTATTCATTATGTGTCTCGTTGTGTGATGTCCAAATAAACGATTTTTCTTTCTTTCTTACATATAATAACTTTTTGGCACGGCGAGTAATCGCAATATGTATAATTAATGTTATCCAAGAAAAGGATGAGCGCACGGCGCGTTGTAGTCTGGTCAAAACGTCGACAGTAAGTGTCCAAAATGGCTGCTCCTACCCTGTTGTGCAATGGCTGTTGCCTCACACAGAAAGAGGGTACATAGCAAAATTGATGGAGCGATATTCTACCTACCTTATATTAGGTAAGGACCGAACAATGAGTTAGAAATCGATAGCTCGGTTTCTTCTCTATTCCATCTTCCAGTCCCATCTGTTCTACCTTACCCCATCGTTATTCCATCCCCTCTATACCATTATAGTAGCCGGCAGTACTTCGGTATTACCTCTGGTGTTGTAAGCGTGTATAGGCGACAGTAACCACTTTAGGACATGTACTTGGTGACCCGTCTGGGTGGAGGAGCGAGATGGAATGTTCTTTCACCTTATCATCCTGCTGAGATCAGTGTATTGTCTGGCAAACTTAGGCTCGACGTCCCCAAGAGACCCGCCTATAAGCAAGGGTGAGTCCACTCCAGTCAGGGACGCGGTGTCGGCGTTGCCTTGGTCTCGAGGCCCTGGCTTCTGGTGAGATGGAGAACACAGAGCTGTTTCACACAGCCGGTAACCCCCACACTACCCCATTGTTATGTCCCAACAATGAAATGTCCCCAAACGGATTTCTATAAAAACAAAGACTCGGGCCTGATAACCATAGTGAGGTATTTACCTATATATATTTCTATTAGATGAGTCCTTTGCCTATTTGCCAGCTTACCGCAATAGAAAAAAATATGTGTGTCCAGTTCACACGCAGTAGAAGTGAAAAAAAATGTGATAAGGGGTGGGAGGGATACTAAATTTCGTGACGTCACATTTTATGTATTATATCTTTATAATATATTTAAGCACGAAATTTGAAGTATTACCGAAAATTTACAAAACATCTCCAACTCTACCTGTATGAGCATAATGTTTAAATTATTAAATAAAATGTATTCTATCTCATTCTCTCGGTTTAGTCCTATAAGATTTATGTGTTTATCTCTTTTCAGTGTCACTTTTTCAATTCATCGAGTTTCAAACCACAACGATTCTAAAGAATAACGATTCTAGAATGATGCGTGAGGCTATTGAAATCAAAAAACACCCAAATTTCAATAGAGAAGATGATTGGCAAGTAGGTGGTACTTGCCAACCATCTTCTCTATTGAAATTTGGGATCCGATCATCAAAACTATTAAGACCCAAACCCAGCAAAAACCAACTGCCAGACCTCAAGACACTGTGAGCTCTTTCTGTAGTACCGGAACACAAATCAACTTGATTGATAATTTCTTTTATTTTCCTCCCACCCATTTTGATATTATATAAAATTATTACAGTTAGGCATGTTTGCTGAAGAGTTTCTTGCGCCGCTTCTTCTCTTCAAGCCACGACATGTTGCGAAGCGGTGGTAAATTAGATTAGGCTCCCATGGAGTAAATAATAAACATAAACAATAATTAAAACTCAATAATTAAAATGAACAAGTTGGCGGTATGCTAAATAAAACTTTGACAATACTCATTGCCACTAGACATCTTTTCTTCCGTGATCACGGCTACTGAAAAGGGGCCGAAACGTCGGTATAATAAAAATCAAATAAATTACCGCACTTAAAACTGTTAAAACATAGTATTATTAGATTCTAAAGAAGCTTCACTTCGGAAATTAACAACAACCTTATTGCATGTAATGGTCCTTAAAGGGGATAGTCGTAATAATTCACTTCGATAGATAAATGTAGAGTGTTGCGCACTCATCTAGGGACTGGGCAAATATTTCATGTCCTCGGTTGAAATATTCAAAGCAGCTCGCAGTGGTGTTCGCGTAAAGGAATAAAGGAAGGGTTTACGCGTTACTCACGATTTTTTATTGTCGTCTGGAGTTCTTACAAACGGCCCTACTTAGCTGCTTATGTGTATTTCTTTTAGGATTCCGCACTCACAAAGAACACCTTTTTTTATTGCTTGAATCAGACAAACAGGCAAAGGGCTCACCTGATGGAAAGTGGTTACCGTCGCCTATAGACGTTGCCGACCTCTAAGAAATTTTAAAACGCCTTTCTTAAAGAACCCCATGTCATAGCGCAAAGGGAGAACCGCGGCGGGAAGTTCCCTCCAGATCATTGTTGTACGCGGAGTAAATGTTCTAGAAATGGGAGTGAATATCCCGTCGCTGGCGAGCGGTGCGGTCGTAAAAGTGAGTTCAAACAGTTCCTCAGAACACTCCCCGTTATACAGGCGGTAAAATACGCAGAAGGACGCAAAGTCTCTTCGAAGGCTAAGCGATTCCAATTAGATCGTAGTATCGATCGATATTCGGTATACATAGCATTCGGTAAGTTTCGACAGGTCTTCTCGTCAACCATTCCGCAATGCTTGAAGACGAAAGCCTTCGAGCAGTGCGTCCTACCCATCATGACATACGGTGCCAAGACATGGACACTAACAGTGGAACTGGTCCACAAATTCAAAGTCACTCAACGTGCTATGGAGCGAGCTATGTTAGATGTTTCTCTTATGGATAAGATCAGAAATGAGGACATCCGTAAGAGGACGAAGGTAACCGACATAGCTCGCAAAATTAGCAAGTTTAAGTGGCAGTGGGCTGGTTACGTCTATCGCAGGACCGACGGCCGATGGAGCAAACGAGTCCGAGAGTGGAGACCACGTCTCGGCAAACGTAGTGTAGGACGCCCGCCAGCCCGGTGGACTGACGATCTGCGTAAGATCGCCGGCAGGGGCTGGATAAGGAAGACGGGAGACCGGGATATGTGGCGCGTACTTGGGGAGGCCTACCTCCAGCAGTGGACTGAGATTGGCTGAAGAAGAAGAAGAAGAAGATCGATCGTTATATTAGATCGTAGTAGTATCGTCGATGATACGAACGGCGCGACGCTGGATGGAGTCGAGGGGGTCAGTCTGGTAAGCGGGTGTTCCGGCCCGTAGATGTGAGCAGTACTCCATATGCGGTCTGATTTGCGCTTTGTATTTTTAATGTTCTTATAATTATTGAGTATATTGTTACGAGTGCGGGACTCGAATTAAAATGCCGTTGGAATTACTATAGAATTTATTAGAACTATACAAACACGTATAACATAGGTACAAATATAATCGGACGCAATAAGTCCCTATGTAATGCACAATTAAATACCACGCGTAAAGTCCGGCACTATATCGCTATCGAATGTACACGTCTTGCTAGTGTCGTAATCGTCGCTTGACTGCCGCACCCCTCCGTTCGGGCATTGTTTTATAGCAAACTGTACAATACACAATCGATTGCGTGGGCTGGTTTCTTCCAAGAAAATGTAATTTGCACACCTGCGAGCGGCCAACAAAGTCGAAAACAATAACAATAAGGATTAGTTTGACACTAATGATGGCATAAAACAATAGCATGTTTTTCTTAATTAGAAAGTAAACAAAAGAATTCCTAAGTCCGGAAAGACAATGAACTGCGCTTTACGACAGGCAGCTGTGCGTTTATCTTTA
This sequence comes from Dendrolimus houi, assembly GCA_039645545.1. Taxonomy (NCBI): domain Eukaryota; kingdom Metazoa; phylum Arthropoda; class Insecta; order Lepidoptera; family Lasiocampidae; genus Dendrolimus; species Dendrolimus houi. The sequence goes on from CM077131.1 coordinate 637,954, forward strand.
ACGGCATGTAACAATATTATTATGAGATAGATTAATTTTGAAAGTAACATTAATGTTTAGAATCGATTTAAAACACATTTTGGAGGTAGACTAAATATTAAGTTTAACATATTGACACTCACTCATCATTGTCTTCCGTGATCGCGGATACTAAAAAATGGTCAAAATGTCAAAAAAAAAACAAATGCTGCGCTTAAAACTGTTAAATTAAAAACCTAAAAAAATAAAAATCTTTTAATCCAATCAACCAGATCAGTCAATAGGTAAACTTTGATTGCATCCAAATGAGGCGCGGTCGAATGACCGGCGTAATTAGATGTTTAATTAATTTATGGAAAAACATCGCTCTCCCTTGGTTTACCGTTTGACATTCCTTCACAGAATTGATCCTTATAAGCTACACTATGCTTTGGTATAAAAATACAAGATGTTTTTTTTCAAAATCAGCAGATTCAATTTCTGACAAGGGTAATTGATATTTTAAAAATCTAATGATACCAATTTCGTTTTTCATTAAAATCAGCCTCGAGACTGTTTTGAGTATATTTCGCTATTTCGTATAGTTTAGGATTTGACCCTGATGACCCACTTGAAAAATTCTCTCTGTATATAGATAAAGATAAAAATACTAAAGATAACAAACATATTAATCTTGTATCGTAAATTTTATCCGTGCAGGAACGGAGAAAGAATACAATTTCCTGCGTTGGGACGGCCTGTCGTAAGAGGCGACAAAACAACCCACAGCCAGGTGGTAGGGTATTTTCCCGACTGGATAGCTACCACCCCTGGTCTATGGCCGCCATGACAACCTTGAGTTGTGTTACGGCACTAGTGACCAGGTTCGAATCTCCCTTAAGTGAGCCGCAGCGCATTTGTAGCCTATTGTGTTGCAAATACCCATAGGGGATGGTAACCACTTTCCATCAAGTGGGCCGTCTGCTGAACTCTTGCAATAAAAAAAATTCTTTCAAATATACCTATATAAGGGAAATGCATTGTTTTTATAGCAACAGAACCCTCTGACCACACAGACAGATCACACTTTGCGGCTATACTTATTCCTGTGTGTTCTTTTATAGCTTGGCAGAAAATTATTTTGATTTTTTCAGACTGTACAACTACAGAGTAAATAGCTCATGATATTTCAAGTCCTGTTTTCAGGCCTCTTTCTAGGTAACATGATGAAATATATATATAAACCAGGGATTCCCAAAGTGGTCGATATTGACCCCCTGGGGTCGAAACCAGTTTCCCAGGGATTGACATAAACGAGACCTGATTTTGGGTTCAACGAAGTCTAAAAATCGACTCCTATTAATTAACACAAGTTTTTATTTGAATCTTTAGAGATTCTATTAGTTGTGTTACGTGTACCAATTTGTTATAAGAATGAATAATATTTTAGTAGAAAGTATCATTGTTGTACTTTAAAAAAAACTCAAAGTCTATAATCTAAAAACTCGGCAAGGTAATAAGCGTGCACAAGTTCATACAAGATAATGAGTTAGACTTACAAGTCTTTCAGGCACGTTTTGACTTGTTCTGTATTTGACGCATATACGCGATTTAACACGAACGAAATCACGATCAGATTCAAGTATTTTTAATCAACACGAAAAGAACAAAAGAAAAGTAAAGTAAAGACAGTATTTTTAAAGTAATTTGGTTGGTTGTCTGAAGTATTAGTTCATTTTGGAATAGGTGTCTCTTGCCAAAAATAGTTTGGAAATCTCTGACTTAAACGTTCTGGAAAGAAAATGGTTTGCGGTTTGCTTTTAGTTTACTTTATAAAGAATTACTGTTGTTTATGAACCACTATATAACAGAAACACAGAATATACAGAAGAATTATTTTGTGTACAGTGATGAAACAAACTCTAGTATACATAGGCGTTATCTAGGTCACAATCCATACTGTTGGATTGCGATACACCAGATTTTTTGAACCTTCTGTTGGTTTTGTATAATAATCATAACAGCCCATAAACTTCCCGCTGCTGGGCTAGCGCCTACTCATTTTTAGAAAAATGAACGATATACAAATTGCCGGGTTTCATCGGCATATCGACGTATATGGTTTAATCACGATGTGCAAGGCAGTCCGTATGCACGTTAAGTTAGAAAAATTAGGTAGGTGACACATTTTAAAATAAAATTTAATGCTTTGTATTCATTATGCCCACTTCTACGGTAGCAAGCAGCAAATGGATTAGGGAAGTGGGCAACGCGAGTATCATATGTCACGTAAGTTGCATTTGCGTAAAATTAAAATGATATTTATATAAAAGAGCTAACGTTAAAATTCCAAGCTATTACCTTACTTGTATAAAACTACAATAAAAGTAATTTTAATTACAATCTAAACAATAATCAATACGCTACTTGACACATTAAAGGTATGACGTCGTAACTTGCTACGCTCGTATAAAATCTAGGTGGCTTGTAATGGTAGTATTAGACAGATCAACCAAATTGATTGTAAGGCACAGAAATGAAAGGACACGAAGGTATTAAATGAAACTAAATGAATCAGGTTTACGAGAATCGTTTTAGTTGATTGATACTGATTTAAAAGACAAATATATCGTCTAATATCACCTTTAAGATAAACAATAAGATAAATAACAATTAGTCAAATGATACTTCAGATGGCAGAGAGTAGTATTCACTGTCGAGTGCTGATGTGAACTGAAGAGAACTAATTTATTTGGAAAGAATAACCTTGATTACAAATATTCACAAGTCGTATAGCTAGTACAATATATAGTACAATGTGTGAACGGGACGGATAATGTATGAGCGAGATAGATTAATATGTGCGCTTCCGCGTTGCGCTAGCCAGGCGTCTTGAAACTCCTCCCCGGCCACCTAATTATAATCCCGGTGTGAATCTTCAATGCCGCCATAACAAACTGCTCCCCGCGATCTGGAAGGAGGCAGATGTCATCGGTATGAAATTCACAAGCCTGGGAAACCGGCTAGTAAACCATCCAATCAGCCTACTGAGCGCACTCAGCAAGCTTTATGAGAGGGTCATCCTCTCTGGACTTAGAAATTTTACCATCAGCAAAAAAAAATCTCAAAAATCTAGTACCCGATGAGCAGTTTGGCTTCCGTACACTCGTGCGTCCAACAAGTGTACCGCATCACGGAGCACATACTATCTCATTTTGCTCATCGCCCCCGCCCTATAGGAACAGCCGCACTATTCCTAGACGTAGCTAAGGCCTTCGATAAGGTCTGGTACAACGGCATCTACATCTCAAATCAATCTACAAGCTGTACCAATTCGATGAGCTAGACAGACTCGTGCTCATCTTGCGAGACTTCCTCAGGCCGTAGCTTCCATTTTCGAGTGGAGGGAATGCGCTCGTCCCCTCAACCACTCACAACCGGTGTACTACAGGGCTCGACCCTGTCTCCACTACTCTTCACGCTGTACACCAGCGACATCTCAATAACTCCAGATGTGGAGTTGGCCCTCTTCGCGGATGACAGCGCACTCTATACATGAGATCACAACTGATAAATGGCTTGCGTCCGGCTACAGGCAGCTGTCACAGAGCTAGGCGAATAGTTTCACTAAGCTACCACGACTTATAACAATCATAGGTATAATAAATAATCTGGATTATGTATGTACAGATGTGTACAGTTTGCATAAATTTAAATATGAATTTTCGGTTCGTGTGACGTCACAATTTAATTAGTGGACGCGTCTGTACAAAAGTTAATTTTCATAAGCAATTTTTATGCAAAATGGCGGCAGGGAACTCGTGTTCGGTTCTGCGAAAGTTTTTTCCGTTTATTTTAACTGACGTTCTGAGTTATAGTAAAGTAAAAATTGAAACTTTACAAAAATACAAGTATTAATAACGCGTGGACGAACTTGCTGGTATAGTTAGACAAAATTAAAAATAATAACAGCCTATAAATGTATCACTGCTGGACTCGAGCCTCCCATTATAGGGGAACGGACCGTATATCCGCCACGCTTGTATAAGGCGGCTTAGCACGTTTGCAGGTTTCATCAGGATGTTTTTCTTCACCTCTGTTAGCACGTGGTAGATAGATAGATCGACATCACTTTATTGTTCACCAAAATATACAAATACAAAAACAAAATGCATAATGGCAAAACAACAGGCGGCCTTATTGCTAAAAGCCATCTCTTCCAGGCAACCTAGCTTATAAGAAATTCTTAACTAATCTATCGATGTAGACGGAGCAAAAAAAATAGGACTGTACAATTTAAATATACATACTAACACTAATTAATAAATTTATTACATACATAGATCCAGACACATTTATAGAATACCAATGTATACGTATATACAAAATTATCTAAATAAATATATACATTAATATCATATATAACAAGCATTTTATATTAACAATAGATAAATAAGTGAATGATTAATATATGAGACATATTTATTTAAAGACAGATAGTACTTTCTAAGCGAGTTCCGAAATGTAGGTAACGTTTTGACCTCCTTCACAGTAAGAGGCAACGCATTCCAGAGTTTCACAGCGGGCACTGTGAAAGCTTTATCATAAAAGGATGAAGTGTGTGCAGGTGTCAGGAGTATAACAATATGTACCTGAGCGCAAATTGTGAGAAGTGGAGAGGCGAAGGATTTAAAAATGTTCCTTAAGGTAAGGAGGACTTTTGGGATTAAATAGTATATTATAAAGGAGAGTTAGAATGTGAGTATTCCGGCGAAAATAAATAGGAAGCTGGTAATTGTAACAATATGCACATTAGGTCAGAAGACTGCCTAAGTGATGCATGCCTTCTGGCCAGGATTCGAACTCGCGCCCATTGAGTTTGGGACGCGTGCGGTAGCCATTATTACGCTACCAAGAATATATAAACATATAAGACTCTACAATATACATACGTATTCTTAGCACATCGTTGCATGTAAATCGATTTCCATAAAAATAATTACAAGTGTTACAGATGCTGCAGATGTTGTCTTGCTCTGAAGAAAATGAAAATCTAGAGTTCGATTTCAGAACCATCTACCGGATCTAATTGTAAAACTAAACCATCCCGGGGCCCACTTCATTACACACAAACCATTTCAGCAAAATCGGTCTAATCGTTTAGGAGATCAGCGACATACACATGAACACATTTAACAAGAATCTGAAGGATGACATGTATAAGGGATAATGAAGATCGCGAGAAATGGAGTTAAAGAAATTAAGAAAGCAGACCCCAGGCTTCGAAACGTTCCGAACGCACCTGGGATTTAACGCTCGGATGATAAAGATTTAAGAATTAAACTTGAAGAGTGTCTAAGTAAAAAGATGAGATCTCGTGGGGAAAGTCAAAATTTTCCAAAGTAAGTCTCGTCTATTTAAAAAAAAGCCTATTTTAACATCAGAGTCAATTCCTTGGAGAGTGGAGCCTCTAACTTATTATAATTCTCATGAATTATTAATAAAATTATTCTCATAACTTTTAGCAATTATTCCAAAGTCTTATAGAAGTTAAACATTATTGTTTAGTCTAATTAAAATTATGTATCACTAGGGCTTTCTATGCGACTTTATCCGCGTTGTCATTTGCTTATTTCCCGAAAGCTGTCCCATTTCTGGGGTAGGTCTATGATGGTTGATGAAGCAGACGAGTCATCAAGTGGACACGTTTTTCTAAAAACGTGGTGTAAGAAATTCATGTGGTGCAAACTCCCCGAAGCTTTACGTTCAGCATTGGGCAACGGTTAATAAACGACGATAGTATAAAATATTTTATAAAACATTAACTTTTGCCCGTGGCTTTGCTCGCGTTAATGATATCTCACGGGAACCGTACATTTTCCCGGGATAAAAACTATGTGCTATTCCAGACTATAATCTATCTCTGTGGTGAATTTCATTCAAACTTTCGTATTTATAATATTGACTAGTGCATGCCTCTAGTTTACAGAAAAAGCATTAATACGGGTTACCTTGTGTTAAATTTCTATGTTAGTGCTATTTGCCCTTGGAAGATTCACTGTATTTTATATCGCAAACTATCCAACTCCTGGGATGAAAAACATCTATCTTAATTTTCGGTATTAAAACTACATATTATGTACAAAATTACAGCAAAACCGATCCAATACTCCATTACTTTTTTGGTGAAAGCTTAACAGACAGATAGACTGAGTTAACATCGCATTTTTTTATAGATTATTATTGGTGGCAGTTGCTTCTCGTTTGGAAATTAAAACTCGTTGTAATTAATGGACTGTATGATTGTTATTATTAAACTTTTACAAGAAATGAAATAAGTACAAATTATGACAAGAGAGTCGTCGTTAAAGCCAGAGAGATTGTTGAGTTGTTATGAGAGTTGTGATGAGAGATATGCATGTTTTTTTTTTTTTAGGAGCTGGATCCAGCTGAATAGACGCAGATGGCTGTTTCAGCGATACCGGACGTTGGGGGCTTCCCGACTCCGTGGGAGCGGAAGCGTTCAGCCCGGAAGCAGTACGGTCGAGGAGGGACCTCCTGTGAGGTTACGACCTCGACCGCTGCTGGGGATTGACTCCATATAGGATTTAGCCGTAAAAGGCTGAACGAGCTAAGCCAACAGGCTGAAGTGATTATTTGGGGACTCGTTATTGACTCCGCCGGTGGGGCCGATCCTAGTCTATCGTTACTATCGCTTCGCAACGTGTTATAGCTGGAGGAGAAGAAGCGACGGAAGAAACTCTCCAGCAACACGCCTAAGCTAATCTTGTATGGCTACTTGTGTCTGTAATGAGTGAGGAGCGATTGGTGGGTCTTAAACCTGAGAGAGACGATTCAAGCCGGGAGCTCTCCCGGCGTCTGTTCTGTCTGCGTCTGTTATGCTAGGCTGATATTCTGAGCCTCGGGGGGTTCATTATGGCGAGAATTCGGGTGATTTCATCCGGCTCGTCAATGAGTACATTGCGAGGGCGTCGTTTACTCGTGGGAGCGTTCGGGGTGGATTTGTAATTGACCGTCTCCGTCACCAGAGGGTTCGGGTGATGGGGGGCAAGGTCAAAGAATCTGCGCGAAAGGGAGATTATGTAGTCTTTGATGGAGGGAAGCTCCAGGTCGCGATGCAGGTCAACGAGCCGCATGTATGGCGGGGCGTCGGCTGCAGCGCGTAAAAAGTGGTTCTGGATCTTTTGCAATTTCCAGATGTTGTAATCGCTGGCGTGGCCGAAGACCACACTCGCATAGGTCATGATGGGGCGGATGCAAGTTTTGTATAGAGTCACCTTATTTCTAAGGCTCATCTTACTTTTCTTGCCTAATAACGGATAGAGTCGGCTTAGGGTCCAGTATGCTCTGTTCCTGGCCGCTTTGGTTTGCTTGTGAAAGTACAAGCCTTTATCGAGAGTTACGCCAAGATATTTGATTTCGTTAACCCATGGGATAACTCTGTCGAATAGCATGATGGGTGTAAGATGGTTGGTGGGACGAGTATTGAGTGGGCGAGTGCCACGTGTGAATATGATGACTGCACTCTTCTCGGGATTCAGCTCTATCCGCCATCTACGGAACCAGTCGCCTAGTTCTTTGACGGCAGCATTGAGCTGACTGCAGATTCTGTATCTGCTGGGGTCGCTAGTGAAAAGGGCGGTATCATCCGCATAAAGGGCTAGGTGGACGCGGGGGTGCCTCGGCATATCGCTGGTGAACAACGAGAAGAGTAGAGGGGAGAGCGCGGAGCCCTGAGGGACTCCCGCTGCGATGGAGTGAGAAGAGGATCGAGTGCCCTCCACTCGGAATCTGAAACTACGGTCTTTGAGGAAGTCCTGTAGACTGAGAACGAGTCGGTCTGGCACACCGAGCTGATACAGTTTGTATAACAGCCCGTTGTGCCAGACCTTATCGAAAGCTTTGGTGACGTCGAAGAACACTGCGCCTGTCGGCCAGAATCTTTGACCGCCGCGTTGGAAGGTGGAGAGGACGTGCTCCGTGATGCGGAGCACTTGTTGGGGGCAAGAGTGTCTAGCTCTAAAGCCAAACTGCTCTTGGGGGTTGAGATTATTGCTGAAGGCAAAATCTCTTAGTCTAGTGAGTAGGACTCGCTCATACAGTTTACCCAGTGAGCTGAGTAGACTGATGGGGCGGTAACTGGAGGGCTTGGAGGCCGATTTGCCTGGTTTGCGGATACCGATGACCTCCGCTTCTTTCCAGGCCTTGGGAAATTGACAGTTATTTATAGCAGCATTGAAGATGCTTACCATAATTAAGATAAGTTGGGCGGGGAGGATTTTTAGTAGTTTGTGGCTGATTCCATCGTTGCCTAGGGTCTTGCGGGGCTTTAGGGCTTTGATGAAATCCTGTACTTCCTCAACTGTGACCGGTTCGAGTGTGGTTTCCGCCGGGAGGGAGGACCGATATTCGACCTCGGCGTCTACCTCCGATAGGTGAGACAGGTCGACATTGGCAGTATTGGGGGAGCATTGGAGCTCTAGACTTTCGACGAGGCATTCCGCCTTTTCGTCGTCATCAAACGATTTGGTGTTATCGGGCCTCTCGAGGGGTGGCATGTTTGAGAGGGTTTCTGCTTTCAGAGATCTCGCCAGCTGCCAGTAAGCCTGGTGTGTTGGGGAGATGTCCTCCAGCAGTCGGTCCCAACGTTGGTTCCTGATCTCCTGGACACGGTATCTGACCTGTCTCTGTAGTGCTCTATAGTGAGCCCTATTTTCGAGAGAGGGAAAACTGCCGCAAGCTCTGAATGATGCCCTCTTTTCCTTCATCAGCTCTCTGACGTCGTCCGGGAGTGGCAGTCGGCGGTCCTCGAAGGGTACCTGCCGAGTGGACTCCCTTACCACGCTCTGGAGGTGGCTGGTGAGGGCTTCGATGGCAACACCGTTGTCCTGGGCTGAGACAATCGGGTCTGAGATTTGGTCCAAGTCCGGGGAGCTTGTCGTTGCGAGCAAGTTCCGGATTTTGGCCCAGCCTATGACGGGTTTCGTCGGTGGCGTCGATTCAGTCGGGGGGCCTAACTGGAGTACGACCGGCAAGTGGTCAGAATCGATGTCGTCCCGTGTTTCGATTGAGCGAAACTGAAGGGAGACTCCCTTCAGTAGCGCTATATCGAAAACGCTCGGTCTTTGTGTGCATGATTTTGCCTCCAAGGCTGGCCCTATATCCCGCATCCCGCCCGACGCTTAGTTCCTAATTGTGCTAGCTATGGGCGTCGGCGGTATGCGGGGCGCGGAGAGAAGGTATGCTCCGGCGGGCGGGTCAGGGGAGTGCTCTCTGTCCGCAACAATGATGAATTTTTATATTTATGAACTTGAGAAATGATTAGTTTCCCATACAAACTTTCATACCCCATTTCAACCCGCTCTAGTTTCATTTTTACAATAAACAGTAGTAACTTATGCCACACAGTAACTACAAAAATAACGGATACGACGAAGATGACAAAAATAACCAAAATGACATATCACAAAAATAAACTACTTTCTGGGGTAACTTTTGCATAAATCTATCCCATTATCCGGGAAAAAAAAGTATCCCTTGTCCACCCTCGGTATTAAAATTACATATATACCGAAATAGCTTCTGCCCGGGGCTTCGCCCGCGTGGAATATTTAAAAAAAACCTCCCGATTTTTAAACATTCTTCATTGGTGCTCCGCTCCTATTAGTCTTAGCGTGATGATATATAGCTTATAGTCTTCCTCGATAAATGGACTATCTAACACTGAAATAAATTTTTAAATCAGACAAGTAGTTCCTGAGATTAGCGCGTTCAAGCAAACAAACTCTTCAGCTTTATACATTAGTATAAGATTCAGCCAAATTGTTTTCCGTAAAAGCATAACAAAAAGAGAGACAAATATATTTTTATCTCCAAAATTATCCCATTTTTTGGGATAAAAAGTATCCTATGTTCATCCACGGCATCGACAATACATAGATACTGAGTTTCAGCCAAATCGGTTTCAGTAGTCTTTCCTTGAAAGGGTGACAGACAGAGTTACTTTCGCATTTATAATATTAATATGGACCAGTATGGTATAATATAATTAAAGTAATACTGAGTTATTTACATTATTAACATCGCCGGCGCTTCCTAGATTTTGCTCGAGCGGAGCAAGTCATGACATCATAACTTCAATGAGTCAAATCGTGTATTCATTATGATATTTATAAAGTAAGATGGTATTTTAACGCTTGTTTAAAATTATTCACATATAAAATTATGTTTTTTTTTTATTGTACGAGTTTCGCAGACGGGCAGACAGCTCACCTGATGGAAAGCAGTTACCATTGTATGGACATTTATAGGACCCAAGTGTAGCACTGTCTAAAGGGAGAGGAGAACATGCCCACTAAAGCCGGAATACAACGCGAGTTTGTTACGGCGGCATACTCTAGACCAGGATGGTAGCTATCCAAACAAGCAAATACCCTACCACCTAGTTGTGGGTTGTTTTGTCGCGTCTTACAATAAGCCACTCGGCCGCAGAAATTTGTATTCCTTCTCCATTCCCGCACCGATAATTTATTGTAAAGTGTGTCACCTACCTAATTGGAACAATTCAAAAGCGACCAATCAACACACACGTTCAAAATTGTTCCACAAATAAAAACAAAATGGCACCCGAATTGTTCCAATTTCAATTTATTTCGAAACCCGAAAGATAATCAAAACAATTTGTCATTTTTGTTTATGTTTCACCAAAAAAGATTCGTATCGGGCAAAGATCGGGGAGATCTGGACATTTTGCCCCGTGATAATGCCCAGGGCAATTAGCGTTGACCCAAATGAACATTTCCCTTTGGGTGGGGCCACAGCGCGGGGAGCCGCGGGGGGTTGTACGGAAAGTGGGGCCAATAAATTAACCAAAAATTACGCATTCAAACAATCTGCGACTTAAACAAGTTGTTTCATAAACCGCGCAGTACGTGACGCCTATTTGAAGGTCGATGTTTGCATTCTTAAATATTCTTGGTGGCAGTTGCTTCTTGTTTGGAAATTAAACTCGATGTAATGGACTGTATGATTATTATTATTGAACTTTCTACATGAATCGAAATATACATAGAATAAGTACAAATTATGCAAGAGAGTCATCGTTGAGAATTGTAAACTGTGAAGAATTACGAATGAATGAGCAAGAGTGTTTTATTTATTATTTTTTTATTTTTTTGGAGCTGGATCCAGCTGAATAGCCGCAGATGGCTGTTTCAGCGATTCCGGACTTTGGGGGCTTCCCGACTCCGTGGGAGCGGAGGCGTTCTGTCCGGAAGCAGCACGCTCGAGGAGGCACCTCCTGTGAGGTTCGACCTCGGCTCGACCGCTGCGGGGGATTGACTCTACATAGGAGTTAGCCGTGAGAGGCTGAATGAGCTAAGCCAATAGGCTGAAATGATTATTATTGGGGACTCGTTACCTACTCCGCAGGCGGAGCCGATCCTAGTCTATCGTTACTACCGCTTCGCAACGTGTTATGGCTGGAGGAGAAGAAGCGGCGGAAGAAACTCTCCAGCAACACGCCTAAGCTAATCTTGTATAGCTACTTGTGTCTGTAATGAGTGAGGAGCGATTGGTGGGTCTTAACCCTGAGAGAGACGATTCCAGTCGGGGGCTCTCCGGCGTCTGTTTTGTCTGCGTCTGTTATGCCAGGCTGATGTTCTGAGCCTCAAGGGGTTCATTATGGCGAGAATTCGGGTGATATCATCCGGCTCGTCAATGAGTACATTGCGAGGGCGTCGTTTACTCGTGGGAGCGTTCGGAGTGGGCTTGTAATTGACCGTCTCCGTCACCAGAGGGTTCGGGTGATGGGGGCAAGGTCAAAGAATCTGCGCGAAAGAAAAGAAACATATAGCCTGAGGAGGATTCGAACCCTGTACCACCTAGTTACTATTGCGCTTGGTGAACCGGTGAGCTAAAGGCGCTTAAGACACTAAAGGCGCTTTGTTTTATTTCGCTTCCAAGGCCGGCCTTATATCCCGCATCCCATCCAACGCCTAGTTGCTAATTGCGCCAACTATGGGCGTCGGCGGTATGCGGGGCGCGGAGAGTAGTTGTGCTCCGGCGGGCGGGTCAGGGGGATGCTCTCTGTCCGCAACAAATATAATTTGTTTGTCTATAATTGTTGCGGACAGAATCACCCTCCTGACCTCTCCCCCGGAAATCCCGTACCCCCACGCCCTGCTTACCGCGAATATGTAGTTCGCTCCGTTAGCTGCTAAGTGTCTGCATATTTGTAGTAGCTTAGTAAGCACGGAGCGAGCCGCCGGCAAGTTAAGTTCAGTTCAGTTTTGATTCGATCGATCAAGTATACAAACAAGGAAGACTAAGAAGAAGAAGAACAGGAAGCATTCAGAAGACTCTACAGCCATTGGACTCTCAGCGTGACTACGTGGATCTTGTGAACCACCAGTGTATTCTGATTAGTGCCACTCGTATTGATCGGTGTCTATGCAATTATGCTATCTGAGTTTAGTGTAACATCCGGGGCTAGTGCTAAGTTGTATTGGTTAACCTCGAACGTGCCGTTTAGTACAGTAGTGTTGATCATACCTGTTGCTGTTGTGGCACCTATATAAATAAATACAGTCCACTTACCAAGTGGTGTTTCATTCTCTACAACCCCTGGGTATCGAACAATAATATTATAAAATTCTAAACATGTCGTGTATGTACATTGAAGCTTTTTAAAAAAAAAACAACTAGAATAGACTACATAAACGATGGAGAACACGATGCATTTTTTTTATTTTCTTGTCCGTTTGTTCGGGATTTACGTAAAAACTACCGGCCCGATTTCTATGCGGTTTTCGCTGATCGACAGCAAATTTTTAGACTTAAAATCTACGCTACTTTTTTTCTTGGAAATCCCGCGGGAATTTTTCTGGGAATGATTTGAAATGGCCAGATTAAAAACAAAAATCAAATTTTAATGTAATTTTTTTACTGATCGATAATAAATTTTATGTAATAAAACGTGTAATATTCTTTATCTCAGGAATCCCGCGGGAATTATCCCGGGAGCAGTCTGTAGTTTTTCTTGTGCATAACAGTTAGCTTATTCCGACACAGTTTTCACTAAAATGATAGATTACATTCTCTTTTAAATGCTGTATCCCAGGAATCCCGCAAGAATCAAGTCAAGCGTCGAAGTCGCGGGCATATCCTAATTTTCAATAAAACCACTTCACCACACTTCAGCAAGGAACATAATGAAGCTAATCAAGTCATTGGCGCATTTCGTCTTGCTATTCTAAATTCAAAACTTTATAATCAAAATTACGTTTTAACGCTTCAAGTCCAAACTTTTATTTGGACGTTTCGGCCACTTTTCAGTAGCCGTGATTACGAAAGACAAAGATGTCAAGTGTCAATGAGTAATGTTAAAGTTATTGTTGCGGACAGAGAGCACCCCCCTGACTCGCCCGCCGGAGCACACTTGCTCTCCGCGCCCCGCATACCGCCGAAGCCCATAGCTAGCACAATTAGCAACTAAGCGTCGGACGGGATGCGGGATATAGGGCCAGCCTTGGAGGCAAAATGGTGTGTGTTCTTCGACGTCGCCAAAGCTTTCGATAAGGTCTGGCACAACGGGCTGATATACAAGCTGTATCAGCTCGGTGTACCAGACCGACTCGTTCTCAGTCTACGGGACTTCCTCAAAGACCGTAGTTTCAGATTCCGAGTGGAGGGCACTCGATCCTCTTCTCACTCCATCGCAGCGGGAGTCCCTCAGGGCTCCGCGCTCTCCCCTCTACTCTTCTTGCTGTTCACCAGCGATATGCCGAGGCACCCCCACGTCCACCTAGCCCTTTATGCGGATCATACCGCCCTTTTCACTAGCGACCCCAGCAGATACAGAATCTGCAGTCAGCTCAACGCCGCCGTCAAAGAACAAGGCGACTGGTTCCGTAGATGGCGGATAGAGCTGAATCTCGTGAAGAGTGCAGCCATCATGTTCACACGTGGCACTCACCCACTCAATTCTCGTCCCACCAACCAACTTACGCCCATCATGCTATTCGATCGAATTATCCCATGGGTTAACGAAATCAAATATCTTGGTGTAACCCTCGATAAAGGCTTGTACTTCCACAAGCACACCAAACCGGCCAGGAACAGAGCATACTGGACCCTAAGCCGACTCTATCCGTTGATTGGCAAGAAAAGTAAGATGAGCCTTAGAAATAAGGTGACTCTATACAAAACTAGCATCCGCCCCATCATGACCTATGCGAGTGTGGTCTTCGGCCACGTCAGCGATTACAACATCTGGAAATTGCAAAGGATCCAGAATCACTTTTTACGCGCTGCAGCCGACGCCCCGCCATACATGCGGCTCGTCGACCTGCATCGCGACCTGGAGCTTCCCTCCATCAAAGACTACATAATCTCCCTTTCGCGCAGATTCTTTGACCTTGCCCCCCATCACCCGAACCCTCTGGTGACGGAGACGGTCAATAACAAATCCACTCCGAACGCTCCCACGAATAAACGACGCCCTCGGAATGTACTCATTGACGAGCCGGATGATATCACCTGAATTCTCGCCATAATGAACCCCTCGAGGCTCAGAACATCAGCCTGGCATAACAGACGCAGACAAAACAGACGCCGGAGAGCCCCCGACTGGAATCGTCTCTCTCAGGGTTAAGACCCACCAATCGCTCCTCACTCATTACAGATACAAGTAGCTATACAAGATTAGCTTAGGCGTGTTGCTGGAGAGTTTCTTCCACCGCTTCTTCTCCTCCAGCCATAACACGTTGCGAAGCGGTAGTAACGATAGACTAGGATCGGCTCCGCCGGCGGAGTCGATAACGAATCCCCAATAATAATCATTTCAACCTATTGGCTTAGCTCATTCAGCCTCTCACGGCTAACTCCTATGTAAAGTCAATCCCCCGCAGCGGTCAAACCAAGGTCGAACCTCACAGGAGGTGCCTCCTCGAGCGCGCTGCCTCCGGGCTGAACGCCTCCGCTCCCACGGAGTCGGGAAGCCCCCAAAGTCCGGTATCGCTGAACCAGCCATCTGCGGCTATTCAGCTGGATCCAGCTCAAAAAAAAAAAATGGTGTGGTGGACGTGTCCGCACCTCGTGACGTCACACTGGCTCTTCCGCCCGATATTAGTTACTTTTGGTCGGTCAAGTTTTGCACACTTGGTCGCTTGAGTATTGCACACACTTTTAGTAGGTTGGTCGGTATATACGCACACTAGTTGGTATATACACACTCAAGGTTGCATCATCGCAATTTTCATTGCGCTCTGACGTGGGGCTGTTTCCACCCCACACCCGCGTAGTTAGTTTGCGCGAACCCTCGTGGTAATTTTAATTGTTTACCCAATTTTAATTGCCACTAGGTCAGCTAGGGGACACCTAACGGTGTAAACAAACCTAGTTGAGGCGTGACCCGGGCGCCCGCCGGTTCCCCTTCAGGGAAACGGTAAACCCGGACGGGCATGGAACCACCGGCACCCGCCGACCCCAGGCATCTCAATTCCGTCCTAGAACCACCTCCTTTTTTCCCATCTTTTGTGGTTCTGTCTACCCACAAAGCAGTTAGGGACCCCTGCACCCTACAAGCTTTAGGGCTCACAAATGGAGCGCACCCCCCTGCCTACACCCGGCAGGGGACTGGCAAACACACCTTCCCTCGGGCTGCTCCCGCCCGAGGGATGGCCACTTCCCAGGATTGGTGGGTACAAACCCTCCACCTACTTGAGAGCCACGACCCAGCTCTCAAATCATGGTACTGCCAGCAGATGAAGGAATACCTCCCCTTGATGGAGATTATCCCAGCACCTCCGGCAGCCACCACCGCGATCTCCGCGAAAGCCGCGTCTTTTGTTTGTTCGACATACCTGCCTAATAACGGCCATAAAACAAGTACAATAACAATAGAATGTTTTTCTTTATTACTAATTCTAAACACAAAGTAAACAAAAGAAGTGCAAATGCGGGCAGATAATAAACCGGGTTTATGGCAGGCAGATGTGCATTTACTTTTTGTCGGCATGTAACAATATATAGTGTGAATTATCCAAAATATAACGATTTTCCATCACCACGCGGGTGAGACCGCGGGACGCAGCTAGTAGGCTATAATTTATAAACCCTACCTATAAGACCCGGCGGACTTCTTACCGCCATATTTTCTGAATTCCTAAAAGACTTTGTTTCATGACATAAAAACAAAATCACCAAAATCGGTCTAGGTGAATAAGAGAATTCTAGAACCCGATCTCAGCGCCACCTACCGGTTCCAATTGTAAATCTAAACTATTCGGGGACCCATTCAAACACACAAAACAAATATCATCAAAATCGGTCCAGCCGTTTAAGAGGAGTTCACTGTCAACACACGTACACGTACAGAAGAATTTACATATATATAGAAGATGGATAGTGTGAATTATTTAAAATATAACGATTTTCCATCACCACGCGAGTGAAACCGCGGGCACAGCTAGTATGAATATTATATATATAAACACACTATAATTTGTGAAAATATAACAGCGTTTGTCCACGGCTTGGCTTGCATTAATGGAGAGTAAAAAAAGTCAAAAACATCCAATGTAGAGACTGGTGCTGTAATGGTAGATTATGTATGATACAAGTGTGCTAAGTTGGTCATTAGAGTCGAGTCGAGGTCGTAATTGAACCGAGAGTGTAATGAGCAATGCACACGCGTTTCATACGATGTTTCTCAACATACTTTCGAAAACATCTTGTGTCCTATTAAAACGTTTAATTACCTACTCTGAGAATGATTGGGCATTTCTTTTGTTTTGCTGTACCATGAAATTATCATATACTCTTAGGTATTTTTCTTTTCATTTCAGTGGCGACAAGCTATCGACAGCATTTTGTGGCTCACTGTTTCCGGAGGTGTTAGTTTTATATGTATCTTCTTCATTACTCGAGAAATCGGGCAACTTTCGTACAAAATGGCGCGGAGATTTTGTTTTTCGCGCTCTTCGCGAACTAAAGCTCTCCACAGATCATTAACAACCAGAGAGTGCGCGCGAAGGCATGGATAACGGTGGTGAAGGCACAACTGTCAAACATCCTTATATTAAAAATATGTATGCATATTTCTTTAATTATGGTCAAAATTAATGTCATTTACTTGACAAAAATAAACAATTTGATAAAACTACTTGTTTCATCGCGTTTTATGCGCCACAATTAATTACATTACTAAATAAAACTAACATCGTATTTTGTACATAAAAACTCTTCATTGAAGTTAAAAAAGAACTGTAACGAGCCACACTAGTGCGATAATGTAATGTATAAAGTACGCGTGTGTTATGTGGGTTGAGAATACAATCCCGGGATCCCGAATCCCGGGACCCCGGGATCCCGGGATCCCGACCGTTTTCTAACCCCGAAATTGCCGGGACTGTACTTGACTAATCTCGAGATTTTCGGGTTTGCCACCAACAGGTCTAGTTTGAACTCCGTTGTCCATTGCAGTTGACAATGACCTTGCTTAGATTATATTAATAGCATTTATTACATATCGACAAAAACAAACCTTTGATACGCGTATGATATGCACTACATAGGTACAGCTCTAATAATATGTTTGTCGTAGAACTTTGAAGGGATTTCCCCGCTCGGGATACTTCAATACAATACTCTTAATAAAATTCCCCAACGGACCCCAATAGGGGAATCACCCGGTCACTTCATATCACAAAATTCCTCCAACCAGTGTAGAACATGAACGGGCGTTTTCAGCTGTTGCTTATGTTGGCAATAAACTACGATGCATTGATATTTCTAAGACTGTATTTTTGAAATTCTAAATAAGTCTTTTTGTCTCGTTATTTCTTACTTACAAAGTATAGTGTCTTTGTTTTGTCTTTTTTATTTTCTTACCATATTGTGATTTGTGTCGTGGACTCGTGGAATAAAATTATAAAACATTTTTCTAGAAATGACTCGTTTTTTTACATTCGAGCCCAAGTAGAAACCACATAGTCTAATCCCGGTTAGCCCCGGGATCCCGGAATTACGCATCAAGAATCCCATAATCCCTAGTTATGGGGCGGTTTATGGCCATAAATACAGTGCAATAAGCACCACTTTACGAGCAAGTACCTATGTTGAAAAGATTATTTTAATATTTCTGTATATTCGACATTAGCTAAGTAGAAAAATCGTTCGAAGCCATTTAACAAAAATACAAACGAATTGAGGACATTTTCCTTTTTCGAAAGTGGTTAAAAGGAAATGTTGGTTATATTTGTCCTTCACTTAGTTCGGACGTAGTCGAATGCAGTCTTCTGTATTTTATATTCACAATTTTGTCCGAAGCGGTGGAGTACTTTAAATTTTCCACTAGAGTGCGCTCTTAAGGGATTCAAGCGAGTGGATCTGAGATGCAATTCTGTCCGAGGTACCTGTTATACTTGAAATCTTCAATAAAGAAAAAACATTGCACGTATATTTTCGTGGCTGTAATTTAACAATTTTAAAAGAGTAGCTTGATAATACAAGTCTTTTAAGGTTTTGCAGTAATTTTGCCGACGTCCAGCTACCCGTTTGTGCCACAGTCACTTTTCACGAAACTACTGTGTTTACATTGATGCGATTTGACAATTAGGCTTAGTCTATTTAGCTACTACAAAATTATGTAGAGAAATAATGAAAGATTAAAAATGTCTTTGTTTTAATAAAAGAAATAATGCAATCTTTTTTATAAGCTTATGTATTTTTGTATAAAAAAATCTGCAGTGCAAAATAGTCGAAGACGTACATCATTTGTTATTGGAATATGTTCGGACCAGAGACGGCATGAAGGGGCTGGTGGATGCTCTAGGAATTAATTTGATGGACGTAGGTGTTTCCCAGAGCATTTTGTAGCGGCCAGTTTGAAGCGGCTCTTTTAATATATAAAGTGATGAAAACATTTATATACATTTTGTGTAATTGTATGATTAGGGTAAGATGGGGCAGACATGGTGACATCATCACTAAAAGCCCCTAATTAAATAAGATAATATATATATATATATATATACATATATATAAAAAAAGTGTGTGTGCAGTTCACACACAGTAGAAGGGAAGTCAGACAGTATACTCACAGACAATTCTTCTCTAACTTTTATTGATACAAATTTAATTCCTTTAGCCTACATCCGTCAACATATTATAATTTAAAATAAACTTGTCAATTGTCACTTTCAATTTTGTATTGTTTAAGTCAAAAAAATATTATTATCACTTTTATTTCGGTCCGCTTTGGACCTAAGGTTAATCATTGGTCTTATTGACTCTCCAATCTGTGCTGCACAATGTAAAACTCGTATCTCATTCTCCCACAGACTCAGTCCTGTAGATTTTTGTTTATCTCTTTTTAGTGGCGCTTGTTCGTTTCGTCGAATTTCAAAAGGAAACTATTAGCAAGAAAAACAACACTACAAGTTTACGATTTGTATCGCTGTGTTGTGCGTACGTCGTCTATTCTCCTCTTTCACTCTATGGGCTCGTTCAGAAATATCGTCTTACATTCATCACATCATGCGTTCAAGATAAGTCATTCCTACTTATATTAAAGTATGCATACTACATATTTTATCAATTCATAACTATTGGTTCAAAGGCGTTAAACAAACAGACGGATTCTTTTTAATATTATGAATAAGGATAGAGAATAAACTGATATGGATAGATAAGTAAACCAATTTATTTAAGAGAACTTTCAGTTCGCCGTATTACCTTTCGAGTCGTTTAACTTCAATAACTTATCAAACAACAAGGGAACCTACTTAAGCTGAAATCATCAGTGAATGTTTTATGTTTTAGCTAAAAGCATTTTTATTAAGATAAGAGCTTAATGTCTTATATTGGGCGATAATACTTAACAAATTAATTAACAATGTAATTTTGCCTTTACCTCGTGGAAAGTGTTATTAGAAACAGATCAGATCAAACAAAATAAATGCAATTTTTAGAACTTTTGTCTGTCTGCCTGCATGTTCCGGCTAATCTCTGAAATGGCTAGACCGATTTTGATGGAACTTTCACTGGTAGATAGCTGATGTTATAAGAAGTAACTTGGGCAAGTTTTTTTTATAAATCATTTTCGTTTCGTACATAACGCTTTTATCAAAAATTCCATTTAAATTTTGCCTCGAAGGAAAAACTGGATCCTGGCCACTAATGCCGGAACACAGCTCAGGGTTGTTATAGCGACATACTCGAGACCAGGGATGGTAGCCATCCAGTCGGGCAAATGCCCTACCACTTGGGTTGTTTGTCGCCTCTTACGACAGGCCTCTAAATTACTTTGCGACATCATTCAGCCGCTTTTAAAGGCAGCTTCCGCTATTTGGCTTCTAGGTGCTGGAACAATATTCCACCACCAATAAGAACCGTTTGAAGTGCACATATTTTTAAAATTAAACTGAACTCGTTCCTGTACGAACACCAAAGGCAGCAAGCAGATCTCTCTCTTTTAGTAAGCCTGGTTGAGTCTTTTTCATACTTATAGTTCTATTTAATTTAATTTCTTTTTGTTTGCAACGTACCTAATATTATTATTCAAAATCATTATTTTCAGTTCCATAATTATTTCATAACATGTTATGTACTTATATTAAAATTTTCTAAATATTTCTATTCTTTGTTTCATGTTATTCTAATTATAAATAATATTAAATTTTCATTTGCTATTTTTTAAATTTTTTCTTCTGTGAAGGTGACGTTGCTGCTTGGCACTAACGGAAGACCAGCGCTGGTTGTTATCAACCAGCATTTGCTGAGTTAGGGCCTTTTTAGAGTTAGTTAACTTCCGGCTTTTATTAAACTGCTTATGTAGACTTTTATAATTTTAAATAACTCTAAATAAACATTATTTTCTTTCTTTCTTCTTACAGGCCGCCCGGCCGCAGGAATTAGTATGCTTTTTCCATTCCTACACGGAAAGTAATTGATCTATTGAGGTTTACTCAACAATCTACATTGTCGTCCTACTTTTCATTTTACGATAGCCATAAATACCCAACGTATACCTTCAGACGATAATATATTCATTCCTCCACACTAGTTCCACTATTGTGTTGCGTGTTCTCTGAAATGGAAGCAAACTTTGATACATGGCCAACTTCCCCGCTCTCCTTACACGATAACTGCATGAAAATTGGTCCCAACTCACCCAGACTTCGATGCTATAGCTCATTGAAGTTTCAAATTGATGGGTAATAAGTTAACAAAACCAAGTTTATCCATTTTCGAATGTGAAGTGGGTGCCCCGTACAGTGTCTCCATGTACACGGCAACTATCGTAGATGCACCGGAATCCGTTCTTTATCTACAGTCAAGGTAATAATATATTACCGTGTCATATAATATCACCGTATTAGCATTATAAATTATGTTGTAACAATTTCATCATGTACTGCGTAAAACAAATCTTAGTCAGTTAACTAATATTGTAATAGTAACACTACTCCTGAAATGCACCAATATCCAAAAGTTTGTCTCCATTTACAGGTAAATAAAACTACCAAGAAGCCTTGGCAATTTATTCTCGTCCTTATTTTAATGTAGGAAGGAGTGAAATTTGTAAGTGTGATGAATAAATGACGTAAAATTACGTTGTGAATGACGTAAATTTTCTTAAAATATATTCAGACTTGATTTGGTTAATAATATGGTTTTTTTTTTCCTTGAAAAATTCCACGATAATTTACACAGTACACTTTAAGTAGAACCAACGTAATTTTATGTAGAAACATCGTATTTTTCGATTGACACATGGAGACACTGGCCCCGTATAGAGTGGAGGAGCGAGATGCAATGCTCCTTCGTCTCAGATAGGAAGATCTTCCAGCGAGGCTATTGCTGTCCCTTGCAGGCCTAGGCTCATCTATTATTGTTGGAAGTTTGTATACATTCATTGTACGTTTCGGGAATCGTTTGCGATCTCAATTATTGCACAGCGCCATCTATTGGCTTGTAAGTGTTCCACTACACACCCCCTTGCTGAGACTGGAAGTCGATGGTAGTCGAATGAAGTCGAGAGTTGTTCAAAGCTATCAGTGCTTATCGTAGTATGCCAATTCATTAGGGAGAGAGATACAAGTGCGCATGCGTCTCGCGGGCGCCAACGTCAGTCGGGGGCCGGAGGTGCAGATATGCGCATGATCTCCCTCCCTGAAATACCGCTGCTGGGGCCCTCTAGCATCTAGGGAGCAGAGGAGTCTTCACCGCTGTTGACGAAATGAGTTTGCTTTGATTCTCGGGGCACTCTCAGACACTTTTGCGCTAGGATCGGCGTGGGCGTAACTACGTTCTAAGTCTCATGCCTTTCCTACCATAAGCGCGGGGCAGATGGGAGGAGGGTGGTTTTAGTGGAGTATTAGCCCTTGTGCATTTGTCCATTGGTTCGAGTCTCCACACAAGCCAGTCGATTACTATTTGGATTGCCCTCAGTGGAATGCCTCCATGATCGACAACGGTTTAATACCTAGCAAAGGACCCGGTATGTGCAAAAAGCATTTGCCCCGCCTGAAAAAAAAAGTATGCCAATTCATTTGTTATTTGGCAGTCCTGTGAGTCGGACTGGATGCAGTTCAGAACTTTTTGTTGGTTGTCCCAGTGAGTCGGGAGAACAGGAGCTCGTGTGTCGGTTTCCAATGCGTATGGAAAGACGGTTCGAGTGGGCGATTATCTTCACGTGAGTCACATGGCTGGACTGTGTTGGCTGTTGAGTGGGTGGCCATCCACAGGAAACAGTGTACAGCAGTCGTGATTTGGTTGCCGAAGTCGCCTGAGTGCGTAGCCGTGGTAGTAGGGATGGAGGTACATCATGCTGCAGATGTGCGATCTAACCCTGTAGTGGCTACCAGTGATGATTGGAAGTGGAGGTTAGCAGGATATACTCGGTGTCTAAGCTATGCGGGGAGTGTGTTACTGATGATGGTGCTTAAAGATGAGGTTGAATTGAAGTTCTATGGAGTTGGAGTCTTGAGGTTGAAGTGAAATCTTGAAGTTAATTTTTGAGGCTTGATTGTAGATAGATTGAGAGACCCTGAAGTTAAAGATGACGTTACTTGATTGAAGGTTGAATGAAGTTGGTCCAATCATTCCCGACACTTCGGAAGTGGAGCCTCACTCCATCACCGAGGAAGAGTTAGACGTCGCCCTGGACCGGCTCCGGGGCAAGAAGACGGCTCCTGGATCCGACGGGGTTCCGGGTCGGCTCCTCTTCCTGGCCGCCAAACACGTCAGTTCCCGTCGCAATGGAAGGAGGGCCGATTATGCCTGATTCCCAAGGGAGGCCGTCCTCCCAACGATCCGTCCGCCTACAGGCCCATAGTGTTGCTTAACGAGGTCACCAAGGTCTTCGAGAAGATCTTAGCGGAACGCCTTGTTAAGTATCTCGATACTGTGGAGCCGGGGCTAGCACAGACGCAGTTAGGGTTTCGGCGGAGGCGCTCCACGTTGGACGCCTTCGAGACACTGCGATCTGTAATGGACGACGCAGTCCAAGCAATGGATACTGTCCTGGCGGTTTTGCTAGACATAGCGAACGCCTTTAACAGCCTCCCTCACGAGACGATCAGGGAGGGGCTTCGAGCACACGGAGTTCCCCCGTACCTCACGAGGCTGTTGGGCGCGTACCTCCAGGACAGGTACATCCTTTGGGAGGGCGGCGAGTCCGAGAATCGCGCGATAGGTCGGCGACGCGTCGCGTGCGGCGTCCCACAGGGATTGGTCTTCGGGCCGGTTCTTTGGAACGTCGGTTATGACTGGATCCTTCGGGTTCCGGTCCTGCCCGGAATAGGGCTAATCTGCTTTGCGGATGACACCCTACTCACGGCACGTGCTGCGTCATTCGTGGAATCCGTGGACCTCGCCAACGCCGGATTGGCGATCGTGGTCCGAAGAATAGGTAGGCTGGGCTTGAAGGTCTCCCCCGCGAAAACGGAGGCCATCATGTTCCATAGGCGGTTTCGTAATCCCCCCGCGGACTTGTCCGTTACAGTCCAAGGGGTGGACATTCGTGTAGGCCCCCAGATGAAATATCTGGGGCTAATTCTCGATGGGAAATGGCTGTTTAAAGCGCACTTTCAGCAGCTAGTTCCCAAGCTTGTGAGGTCCGCAGGCGCCCTCTCTCGGCTTCTTCCTAACGTGGGGGGACCGGGGACGACGACTAGGAACTGTACGGTGCACCCGTATGGTCCACTGCACTTCACCGCCACAATAGGACTTTGTTGTGCCGCGCACAACGGGTCCTGGCGGTGAGAACCATCCGAGGATACCGTACAGTGTCGTGGACGGTGTCGACACTCTTGGCAGGCGATCCGCCCTGGCCTCTCCAGGCGAACGTGATAGCCAAAGTTCGGCGCTCCCGACAGGATGCCCTCGCCCGTGGCCTGGTCTATGGCCTGGCCGAACTCCATGTGATCAGGACGCGAGAAACCGCGGCCATGATCCAATCTTGGTCAGTAGAGTTGGAAAACCCTGTTGCTGGCATTGACACGGTGGAAGCGGTTCGACCGCAGCTGTTGCGATGGCTCTCGCGGAAACGCGGGACCCTGACCTTCAGAATGACACAGATACTTACCGGGCACGGTTGCTTCGATAAGTATCTGTGTTAGATTGCGGGCTGCTTGCCTTCACTCCAATGCCGCCAGTGTGGCGCGCTAGACACGGCGTTACACACGCTAGTCGAGTGCGCAGCATGGGCACCTCAGAGGTTTGAACTCGAGACACTTGTAGGACCGATCGAATCACTGGGCGATTTGGTGCAAGCCATGCTGCACAGCGACGATTGGTGGGTAGGTGCGGCCAATTTCTGCGAGACGGTAGTGTCTCATATGGAGGCTGCGGAACGAGATAGGGAGAGAGATGGTAGTGCGCATGCGTCTCGCGGGCGCCGACGTCAGTCGGGAGCCCGGAGGCGCAGGTATGCGCATGACCTCCCTCCCTGAAATACCGCTGCAGGGGCCCTCTAGCATCTAGGGAGCAGAGGAGTCTTCACCCCTGTTGACGAAGTGAGTTTGCCTCTCCCGGGGCATTCTCAAGCACTTGTGCGCTAGGATCGGTGTGGGCGTAACTACGTTCTGTATCTCACGCCTTTCCTACCATAAGCGCGGGGCACATGGGAGGAGGGTGGTTTTAGTGGGATATTGATTAGTCGAGTCTCCACACAAGCCGGTTGATTATTGTTTGGATTACCTCAGTGGAAAGCCTCCATGATCAACAACTGTCTAATCCCTAGCAAAGGACCCGGTATGTGCGAAATGCATTTCCACCGCCTTAAAAAAAAAAGAAAATGGTTGAATGAAGTTATTGAAGATTGAAAGTTGTTGAAGTGAAGGTTGCGTGTTCGTTAGTCGAGGGTACCAGTGAAGTGAGTGCCCTTACAGGATGCAGGAGCGACACGGAATGCTCCTTCGTATCAAAGGAAGATTTTCTAGCGAGGCTATTGTTATGCCCCGCAGGCCTAGTCCCATCTAAAATTGTTGGGAATTTGTATATATTCTTTGTACGTTTCGGGAACCATTTGCGACCTCAATTATTGCACAGCGCCATCTATTGGCTTGTAAGTGTTCCACTAGAAATGTAAATATCGGGTGAGTCATTTTAATTATTTCAGAATAGGGGTCATTTTGTAGAAATATTCTTTAACAAAACTTGTTAGATATTTTGGGGGTGACCTTGTACTCACCATAGATATGAGCTTGATCCATATCTTTAAGGTTATTTAAAGGTCAATTTGTTTGTTTCAGCAAAAGCATCTATTTTTACCTCGTTTTTTTTTGGATGGATAGGTTTGCTTTTGACCACCGTCTCACCTGATGTTGAGTGATGCCGTGGTCTAGGATGGAGCACGCTTATCTAGAAGATGCCATTTCACTCGTGACGTGAAGACTTCAAGATTTTATTTGTCAGTAAAAACAGACTCCGGCAAATTACTCCACTCTTCGGCAATGCTAACTGGTGGTGTTTCTTTCCACCATGAAATGGTGGCGCAAACCGGTGCGTCTGGTAGTCCGTTAGTAAAATGGCGATGGCCGAACCAGCTCGAGCGATTCTAAGGAACACTCTGAAATGTATCTGATAGAAATGAAAAAAGCAGGAAAATTTTAGGTCAGAATAGTTTGGAAATTAAAATTAATCACAAGGTATATAATTTATTAAATCTGGGTGTTTAAAAGAACTATGATTACAATTTGACCTATTAATTTTACTGAAAAAAAATATTCGGAGAAATAGTGTTGTCCCTAATTTCTATGGAATTAAAATTAAAATTTTAGTTTGGGACAGATAAATATGGCAATCAGTAAATGGCGCATATAAATACATAAATTTCTATTGGATGTATTTATCTCTACATTATATACCTACTGTTCTTGAGACTTAAGGCATAACTAATAATAGAAGATAATTCAACCTAAGTGATCTATATAAAGACAAAATTGAATCATTCAATGTCACTGTTGTATACCGCCTTGTCCTTTCTGTTCTGTGCTTTTTGCTCCAATTAATTCAATTTGGTTCTATCGTGTATAACTGTAATAAAAAATCATATACATTGTTAGAACTTAGGTTCTGGCAAAATAATAAATGCCACCTGCGTATCTGTAAAAACACATTTTATTAACTGTCGGCATTTGAACTAATTGAAATTCTTTTATGATCGTATTCTTTTGTTTACTTATATACTGGCATATGTTTCTAGAGAACAGCCCATTGTTTTATTGTATTCGTTTATGGCCGCTTGCGGCCGAATCATTAGCCAGGTGTTGCGGATTATATCGAACACATGTGCGATATAAAATGACGGCTTGATGGGGAGAGGGGCCAGTCGAGCGAGAACCACGATCAAGGCGAGACGTGTGTACATTGGGGAATCTATTAGTGACGGACTTTGCGCGTTTTATTGAGTTACGACCTTCTGCATTACGTTTGGCTTTGCTGTGTTCGGTTGTACTTGAACCTGTGTTATGCGTGTTTGTATAGTTGTAATAAACTTCTATAATAATTCTAACGGCATTTTAATTCGAGTCCCGCAACTCGTAAAAATATAGAAGAAGTAATTACAAATTCAACATACATGATATACTTATATATTTAACTATTAAGACCCAAACCCAGATAAAACCAACTGCCAGACCTCAAGACTCTGTGAGCTCTTTCTGGGTGCACCGGAACACAAATCAACTTGATTGATAATTTCTTCTTGTTTTTCCTTCCATCAATTTTAATATTATATTAAACTATTAGAGATAGGCATGTTTTCTGAAGAGTTTCTTGCGCCGCTTCTTCTCTTCAAGCCACAACATGTTGCGAAGTGGTGGAAAATTAGATTAGGCTCCCACAGAGTAAATAAGAACCATATACAAAATTAAAATTAAATAATTAAAATGAACTAGTCGGTGGTCGGCTAAATAAAAATATAACAATACTCATTGACACTTGACATCTCTGTCTTCCGTGATCACGGCTACTGAAAAGTAGCCGAAACGTCGGAAAAATAAAAAAACAAATAAATTACCCCGCTTAAAACCGTTAAAACGTAGTTTTTTATGAACGTAACAAGTGTCAAACTTTATGCCATGCCTTGTGCAGACCAGCTGTTCTCCAAAAGCAGTCGCTTTAGGCCGTAAGATTTAAACTAAAATAAAAACATACAATTTTAGTTGTATAATTAACCAAAACCGAATTCCAAAATAATTCGGTTTGGTTTGAAAAAGCCCTTAAAATATGAGTTTTAATATTTCGACAAGGGTATGAATATGTATTCTTGATGCATTCATAATTGAACGAAACAAATGAAATGAACGATGTTAATTAAACATGACGGCTTAATTGCGAGCAATAAACTACATGAGCAATTGACATGAATTAAATGTTTGATTGATTCTTTATTTTTCCAGTTACAAAAGGAGATAAGATCATGGAAGAAGAGTAAATAATCAAAGAACGTAACAACTCACACTGTAACCACAGTTAGCGCCACCAGTGCTGTGTTATGTACTAGATGATGCCCGCGACTTCGTCTGCGTGGTGCGGTTTCTTAACTATCTCACGGGAACTCTTTAATTTTTCGGCATCAAAAGTATCCTATATGTTGACCAGGGATGTAAGCTACCACCATACAAAATTTCATTTAATCTTTAATCGGTCCAGTCGTTTCGGAGATTAGCGGGTACAAACAGACAGACAGACAAACAAAAAATTAAAAAAATTAAAAAAAATCTAAATTAGTTCTATTTCACTTTTACGTCCCCCTGACTCGGTTTTTAGCATTTTTTTTCATTGTACAGAAATTTGACCTCTTCAATTTTATTATGAGTATAGATTAACGCCTGTTTTTTAAACAAGAGGTACGCACTAGAGTTTGTGTAAACTCAAGTTAGTCATCATAAAATGAAAGTCCTTAGGTATTACCGCCTTTTCAATTTCGTAAATTTCTGATATTTGAGTAGATTTCAATAAAAAATCACGTGTTTAAATCAATTATAAAGTTGTTTTGATTAAACCGAATATCCAGATTGTCATAATATGCCTGTTGCGGACAGAGAGCACCTCCCTGACCCGCCCGCCGGAGCAGACCTACTCTCCGCGCCCCGCATACCGCCGACGCCCATAGCTAGCACAACTAGCAACTAGGCGTCGGACGGGATGCGGGATATAGGCTCAGCCTTGGAGGCAAAAAATGTTCACAACTCGACTGACAACTCAACCATCTCTCTTACTTTAACGACGACCCTCTTGCATAATTTGTACTTATTTCATTTCTTGTAAGAGTTCATTAATAATAATCATACAGTCCATTACATCGAGTTTTTAATTTCCCAACGAGAAACAACTGCCACCAATAATACCATTGTTGTAGTTTTCCGGAAATATAAAATATTCATATATATCTGTTTTAGCCAGTATTTTGCCTTGTTTTATAACTGTAATTAAATTTTCATGTCGTCAGTGCATTTTCGTGTTGCGTTCTCGTGTCCTCGTGTGTGCCAAATGCCAGGCCAGGCTTTTAATTAAAAAAAGCCGGACAAGTTTTGCAGAAACACCGTCAACACGAAATCAATTCCACCACGGAGTTAACGCAAATGCTAAAATATAAAACTTTTCTGAATTTAAATTCAAATGTATTATAATAATTTATTATTCCGACGTTTCAGCCACTTTTCAGTAGCCGTGATCATGGAAGACAAAGATGTCAAGTGTCATTAAGTATTATTAAAGTTTTATTTAGCCTACTGCCAACTTATTCACTTAAATTATTTAATTCAAATTTTTATTAAGGGTCATTATGTACTCTGTGGGAGCCTAATCTAATTTACCACCGCTTCGCAACATGTTGTGGCTTGAAGAGAAGAAGCGGCGCAAGAAACTCTTCAGCAAACATGCCTTATCAGGGCTCAGGGCTGCGACAGGCCAGTGTACCCTTTTGTGCATAGAAGTCCACCGTTTGTCACGGAACAGATTAAATATACTACATAATTATCTTGTATAGTTCATTGACCCTCCTAAACCTATTCTGTGGCTAAGAAGGAGGATCTGCCTCTTCCCCCAACGTCGCACACAGTTGTTACAAATACAACCGAATACAAAAAATACAAACCGTAAAGCAGACAATTGTGCAAAGTCCGTTGTTATGAGATACTAATTCCGAAAGTTCACTAGGTAACTCCTCGATCGCAGTTAAAACTCAACTAACCCAGTCCCAATGCTCGAACTTATATATAAATGTATATTGCATCCTAAGCTACATTGCCGTTATTCCTTGGAAATCTGGAAACCTGTAATCTTAATGGCTTCTAAGAATTAGCAATGTCATTTGAACAATAGAAGAAAGGATTTATGTCGGGTTACTGCGAGGCAATATAAATGGATTTGCACTGGACTGTGGGCAATTAAAGCTACCATAAAAATAGTTATAGATATATATAGATAATTCATATTCCAAGGGGTAATAAAACACCTGTAAAGGATTACTAACGGTTCGCAACAGTATGTTATATTGTGGCTGTTTGTGGTTACTGTAAAGAAATAAAATAAAAATTATATTCTGGATCGAGTAACTTAATTTGATCAAAACTTTAGAAAGAAGAAAGAAGTAAAATATTTTACTTAGCACAAAAACTGGACCCAGTCTCAGCATAATGCTAGCCAACAAGGACTAGCGCTGTTCTTCTGTTCTTTAATATTATAAAGCATAGCCAGCTATGCATTCGCTTTTATACGAATCGTTTGAATCAGACTAACAAGCATTCCCTGCAATCGTTTTGAGTTTCAGTTTTCCGCATATTTCTCGTCGTACTGCGCTGGTGACTTGCGAATATTTGCGAGGCCCCTTTTGCGTTTTGATGGATGAAAAATAAAAGAATTTCCCTCGTTCAGTTGGCCATCGGCGGTTCTTTGTGGCCGTGGACATTTTCGAATCCATCGGCGTTTATTTGAGGTTTCAGGTATTTGGATTGCACAACCAGTTTAATGAAGAACATTCGGCATGATTTATTCGATTTATTTATTACAGTCATTAAGTTCGTTCTTTATTCTATTATATTCTTGTTTCTATATTCGCTTCGTGGCATTAAATTTTACAGTAGTACGCCATATTTTTTTTGTTTTGTTTATCCGCGAGTCGCTGTAAGGGGCCTAGTGGAAAATGGGCGTTGGTTGAGTCACCCAGCATCATGCTGAGCTAGGACCCATTTAGAACTTCATTTCTTTGTGTTTTCTTATTTATAAGTTATAAGTATGTTTTGGTTTGTATGTAGTTCTAAATAAATACTTTTTCTTTCGATTTAGTCGTTGAGAAATGAATATAAATGAGAGACTATAGAAATTAAATTAATATTTTGTAATGATTTTTGGAATCAACCTTTTTGGATAGTTTACTTTTTATTATTTGTCGTACTTCTTTTGGTTTGTCTTGGTATCATTGTGAAAATATTATATTAAAAACTAGGATCTGCCCGCGACTTCGTCCACGCTTGACTTGTAATTCGCGCGAGATTCCTGGGTCACAAAGTACCGTAGAATTTAAAAAACTACTGGGCCGTTCGTTGGCCTACAGCAAATTTTTAGACTTAAAATCTGCGCTACTTTTTGTCCTGGTAATCCCGCGGGAAATTTTCTGTGAATAATTTGAAATGGTCAAATTGAAAAACACAATCGATTCAAATGCGATTTTTTCACTGATCGATAGCAAATTTTATGTAAGTAATAAAATGTGTGATACTTTTTATCCCGGGAATCCCTCGGGAATTTTCCCGGGAGCGGTTCCAAGTTGCTTGCATAAAATTAGCTGATTCTGACACAGTTTTCACTAGAATTATGGCTTACATTCTTTTTTAAATGCTGCGGTATTTTGTGCCCGGGTTTCCCGTGGGAATTTCAAGTCAAGCGTGGACGAAGTCGTGGGTATATCCTAATAAATAAATATAAAATCTCTCTGTTTTGCATCATTTTGACGTCGATGTCAAGTAAAATATAAACCCATTGCGTCTTTGATTTCTATTTGTAATTTTTTTTTAACTATCAGCCTATAAATTTCCCACTGCTAGGCTCGGGCCTCCTATTATAGGGGGAACGGACAGTATACCCGCCACGCTTGTCCAAGGCGGCTTGGCAAGTTTCACACATCGATTATCTCGATGTGCAGGTTGCATCACGATGTTTTCCTTCAACGTTGTTAGTTCGTGGTAATTGTAACAATATGCACATTAGATCCGAAAACTGACTAAGTGGTGCATGCCCTTTGAGTTTGGGACGCGTGAGCTAGCCATTACGCTACCACAACTTTCTATTTGTAATTAATATTAATAAAATTATAGGGCATCATAAAACCCATCAAATTATATTTACAATTAATTAATCTGGTAATTTGGTATCGTAACCCGGACACGTTCTCTTAAGCCCGTAACTACACAATCTGCAATCTTGATCGTCTTTCAGTCTTCGATCGATTTTCACGAGCCCCGTTTCCGAAAGCCGCTTTCGGTATTATTGTTTGGTTTCCGAGTTTTATGTTAATGGACTGCCGGCTTAAGCTATAGTCCAGGAGCTCATGACCAGTTTACAACGTTCAATGTACCTGTTTTGATAACATTTCAATTTTTCGTGTTCAGTTGACATTTTGGCAATCATCATATCTGTTCGTTTGTTTATGTATATCTGAGTGATTTTTTTTTCAAAAACTGCTTTATTTGTATACATGAAGTTTGCCAGAAAGATGTATTCTACATATTATTTCATTAATGTTTTGAAATAGCTAACGAAATAAAAAATAGAAGTATCCGATTACATATAAGCAAGGAATGAAAAATTGTCTATTTAAAGCTTTCTGTTCCTTTAGCTTGATCACCTACAGTAAAAGTGTAACTAAAAATCTACTTACACTAACACAATATAGTTTCGGCAGTGGTTGTACTATATTTTTTTTTTATAAATAATACAGTTTTAAACTAGTACAAGAAGTAAAGTTAAATTAGGCTCTATTATTATATTGTATTTGTTTATTTGTATTATTAGTGATAACTTCTTTAATTATTTAAAATACGTAATTATATTTTCTTAAGTTTACGCGACTAGTACGCATAGTAAAAACTACGTTTTAACGGTTTTAAGTAAAGAATTTTATTAGATTTTTATGTCGGCGTTTCGGCCACTTTTCAAAATTAAATGAAATTCCGCGCTGAAAACATTTAAATAATATGTAATGGTTGAAATAAGGCGCCAAATTGTGCGATCAGCTCCTGTACTACTGAGAGCGGTGCGCTAATTTCGCCCAAATTACCCACAATGGGTGTTAAGCGCCTTTGTTTGTACGCAGGCCTCGCTTCCAATGGGGATTTGTGTCGTTTGTACGAAGGGCAGTTCATTGTCATTAAGTCGAAAATAAGGGCCAATGCTCCCTAATCGACGCAGCATCCAAGATTGCTTTTTGAAGATGGATTTCAAGAGACAAGATTATTCTGTATTTAATAGTTAAAGAATTTTATTTCAAAGACTAGATTCTATATCACATAGAATTTTCCTCATCGTTTCTTTACTTAAATTTCCTGAAAAATGGAACGGTTTCAAGGAAACTGCTTTCATTTCTAGAAAATTCAATTAATGTACGTCGATCGAATCGCTGACGATCACACACTTAATTACGGCTTAGTATAACTTAGCCTTCGTTAAGACTATGGAGGATTGTTTCGAGGAACTTTTGGACGACACTGACCACCATCAACGAGATATGCTGACGCTCATTTCTTTGAGCTCATTCAATTAAGCACCGGCTCTCTCAATACACACTGAATGAAGTTAGAGATCTTATGTATGTCCCTTATGTGTAGAGTAGAATGTGAAACACTTTATTGTTCACCAAATAAACAATTTCAGTTTGAATAATTACAATAACTAGTGACCGCCCATGGTCGAAATTCGATCATAACAATTAATGTCAGATTATAATTCTATAATCAGAGATTTCGCCAAGGCTACACTGTTAATTTGACTTGAACAATAAACAAAAGAGTAATATATGCGTGTGTGTTTCAAACACATGGTAGTGTGTGTAAGGTTTTTTTATTGATTTAATGTATTTTGTATGCATAATTTTTTTTAAATATTAGCAGTCGCTTAGCAGCGTCGCTTCTTCTCTATATAAACTATAAGTGTGCGAAATTTCATACTCCTCCGTCCGCGCAATTTTCGTAAATGGGTACAAAGTTTTTGCTTCACGTATTAATATATAGATTTAACGGCAAAACAAAAGGCAGCCTTATCGCTTAAAGCGATCTCTTCCAGGCAACCTGACTAAGGAAATACTTTTAACAACTTATGTCTAAATATGGCAATATCTCAAAAAATATTGATCTAAGCAATTAGGTCTATGAGACTTTTTTTTTGGAAATGAAATTTCTAACAAATTTGCTATTTACATTATTTTGTTTGTTAAGTCCATTTGCTTCTGAGATAATAGCAAATCAACTTCAGTGACTTGTATCAATTCACCATTATAAGTTACACTCTCGCCGCAGTGGACATTTGTAGATTGAGATTCTGAGTAAATCGCGACCAAGCCCGATGTGATAGCATCAAATGTGGCCGAGTTATAGAAGTTTAAAAAAAATCTTGATTTACGTGTATTTTATACTGAAAATTAATATAACGGCCTGTAACTTTCACGGATTTTTTCCCGACATATACAAAAGGAAATGGGGTGGGGGGAAGTCTGGTTTGACCAAGAAAAAAAAAACAGTCGAAAAAATCACCCTAAATCTTTAAGACTAACGACTCTAAGACATTTGTAATGTTTATAATTGGCATCTTTATAGTGCCATGATAATTATATGGCACAAGAAAGTATCTCCGAGATTATGGCCAGATAATAAAGATTTATATAGTAATATCTCGTTCGAAAGAGTAATGTCAGTATATTTGGTGGTTTGGCAATATTAATCCGGCCGGTCACGTACGCTTTTAAGCGGGTACCGCTTTGGTAACGTGACCGGACCGTTTTGTACACTCGGTCAAGGAAATGCGGGCGTCGGGAGCCTCCTTTATGTTACGCCACCGATAAAACTACGAATAAAGGAAAGGAAATATTGGTTGGAGAAATCTGCTTATAAAACGTTAATGCAGTATTTTTAAAGTTGCGTATCAATTTTGGTATAAGCAACACCTCTACCATGGAAGAAATAATAAATATTCTTACGAGTTACAGGACTCGAATTAAAACTGCCGTTGGAATTACCATAGAATTTATTAGAACTATACAAACACGTATAGCACAGGTACAAATATAACTGGACGCAACTAGTACAAACTGCGCGATTCAATAACATGCGCTAAGTTCATCGCTATATAGCTCATCGAATATCGAATGTACACACGTCTTGCTCGTATCGTAATTGTCGCTTGACTGCCGATCTCCCCATTAGACCATTGCTATATCCTGCACCAATACAATATGGCTGCCCGCCCGCGTGGTACGAATTTCTTAGAATTCGTAATCTGCACACCTGCTTAATTATTCCTGCAAACGGCCATAAACTATTACAATACAAAATAGACTGTTTTTCTAAGTAAACAAAAGAAGTCCAAATACGGAAAGGTAATAAACTGTGCTTTATGGCATTCACTTTTGTCGGCATGTAACAATATTAAAGAACGATAATCCAGTAAAAACGTAACTCGTAAAAGATCAATTCTCCTTGGTAGCGGGCGATTGTCCAACATGCATCATTGGCCGCAAGCAGATTTTTAAAACTAGTGCTCGATCATTCGTGTTTGACTACAATTAACTGATTAGCGCACATTATTCTGCCCTACTAATTGCACTTGCAGTAATCGACATTCTTGGGTTTTTTACTCTTTTGCAGAAATGGTAAGGCGCGCCAATCTATACATCTATACCAATAATATTATAAAGAGGAAAGATTTGATTGTTTGCTTGTTTGCATTGAATAGGCTCCAAAAATACTGAACCGATTTGAAAAATACTTTCCCTGTTGGCACGCTTTTTTTTTTTTTTTTTTGTTTTTAAGGCGGTGGAAATGCATTTCGCACATACCGGGTCCTTTGCTAGGGATTAAACCGTTGTTGATCATGGAGGCTTTCCACTGAGGCAATCCAAACAATAGTCAACCGGCTTGTGTGGAGACTCGACTAATCAATACCCCACTAAAACCACCCTCCTCCCATGTGCCCCGCGCTTATGGTAGGAAAGGCGTGAGATACAGAACGTAGTTACGCCCACACCGATCCTAGCGCACAAGTGCTTGAGAATGCCCCGGGAGAGGCAAACTCACTTCGTCAACAGGGGTGAAGACTCCTCTGCTCCCTAGATGCTAGAGGGCCCCTGCAGCGGTATTTCAGGGAGGGAGGTCATGCGCATACCTGCGCCTCCGGGCTCCCGACTGACGTCGGCGCCCGCGAGACGCATGCGCACTACCATCTCTCTCCCTATCTCGTTCCGCGGCCTCCTTATGAGACACTACCGTCTCGCAGAAATTGGCCGCACCCAATCGTCGCTGTGCAGCATGGCTTGCACCAGATCGCCCAGCGATTCGATCGGTCCTACACACTTGTAGGACCGATCGAATCTAGTGTCTCGAGTTCAAACCTCTGAGGTGCCCATGCTGCGCACTCGACTAGCGTGTGTAACGCCGTGTCTAGCGCGCCACACTGGCGGCATTGGGGTGAAGGCAAGCAGCGCGCAATCTGACACAGATACTTATCGAATCAACCGTGCCCGGTAAGTATCTGTGTCATTCTGAAGGTCAGGGTCCCGCGTTTCCACGAGAGCCACCGCAACAGCTGCGGTCGAACCGCTTCCACCGTGTCAATGCCAGCAACAGGGTTTTCCAACTCTACTGACCAAGCTTGGATCATGGCCGCGGTTTCCCGCATCCTGATCACCTGGAGTTCGGCCTGGCCATAGACCAGGCCACGGGCGAGGGCATCCTGTCGGGAGCGCCGAACTTTGGCTATCACGTCCGCCTGGAGAGGCCAGGGCGGATCGCCTGCCAAGAGTGTCGACGCCGTCCACGACACTGTACGGTATCCTCGGATGGTCCTCACCGCCAGGACCCGTTGTGCGCGGCACAACAAGGTCCTATTGTGGCGGTGAAGTGCAGTGGACTATACGGGTGCACCGTACAGGGTCATACTCCTAAGGATGCCCATGTAGAGTTTCCTAGTCGTCCCCCCCGGTCCCCCCACGTTAGGAAGAAGCCGAGAGAGGGCGCCTGCGGACCTCACAAGCTTGGGAACTAGCTGCTCAAAGTGCGCTTTAAACAGCCATTTCCCATCGAGAATTAGCCCCAGATATTTCATCTGGGGGCCTACACGAATGTCCACCCCTTGGACTGTAACGGACAAGTCCGCGGGGGGATTACGAAACCGCCTATGGAACATGATGGCCTCCGTTTTCGCGGAGGAGACCTTCAAACCCAGCCTACCTATTCTTCGGACCACGATCGCCAACCCAGCGTTGGCGAGGTCCACGGATTCCGCAAAGGACGCAGCGCGTGCCGTGAGTAGGGTGTCATCCGCAAAGCAGATTAGCCCTATTCCGGGCAGGACCGGAACCCGAAGGATCCAGTCATAACCGACGTTCCAAAGAACCGGCCCGAGGACCGATCCCTGTGGGACGCCGCACGCGACGCGTCGCCGACCTATCGCGCGATTCTTGGACTCGCCGCCCTTCCAAAGGATGTACCTGTCCTGGAAGTACGCGCCCAACAGCCTCGTGAGGTACGGGGGAACTCCGTGTGCATGAAGCCCCTCCCTGATCGTCTCGTGAGGGAGGCTGTTAAAGGCGTTCGCTATGTCTAGCGAAACCGCCAGGTCAGTATCCTTTTCTTGGACTGCGTTGTCCGTTACAGATCGCAGTGTCTCGAAGGCGTCCAACGTGGAGCGCCTACGCCGAAACCCGAACTGCGTCTGTGCTAGCCCCGGCTCCACAGTATCGAGATGCTTAACAAGGCGTTCTGCTAAGATCTTCTCGAAGACCTTGGCGACCTCGTTAGGCAACACTATGGGCCTGTAGGCGGAATCAGGCATAATCGGCCCTCCTTCCATTGCGACGGGAACTGACCTGCGCGAATACAGGCATCGAACAGTTCTCGCAGCTGGCCGTGTAGGTGTTTAGCGGCCAGGAAGAGGAGCCGACCCGGAACCCCGTCGGGTCCCGGAGCCGTCTTCCTGCCCCGAAGCCGGTCCAGGGCGACGTCTAACTCTTCCTCGGTGATGGAGTGAGGCTCCACCTCCGAGGTGTCGGGAATGATTGGACCCATATCGCGGGGAGTGAAGATCCCCGGATCCGGAAAAAGCCCATCGATAACCGACCGGAGGACCTCGGGTTCGAGCGTTTCCGTAACCGTGGAGGTGCAAGGCCGCAACGTGTTGCGGGCCGCACGGTACGGACGCCCCCAAGGGTCCCGGTCCAGTGTCTCGAGGAGCTCCTCCCGAGCCCGGGCTTTCGCTCGCAGAATTGCGATCGAAAGGGCCTCTCTGAACTCCCCCACGAGTCCATTCTCCTCAACATAGTCTGGAGGACGACGCGCTCTGCTGCGTTTGAGCCTGTGGCTGATTCTGCGGACTGCCCTCCGCAGTTCAGGCAGCTTCTCAGTCCACCAGTGGACCGATGTACGTCCCTGTTGGCAAGCTACACTATCCCCGGGTGACATAGGCTATATTATATTTTCAAAAAAATTTGGGATCCTTACTGAAATTGCAATAATGTAACCCAAGGTGTAAAAAATATCTAAAATCGCGTGCGCTGCGAAAACTATTGTTGATAGAATAAAATAATGTACTACGACTTTGCAGAACACATTACTATTTACAAAAAGTGTCGCGACAGCATATGTCTAGCTATTATTATAGTTATGCCACAATAAGTGTGCTTTTATTTTTAAAATTTAATTAAAATGTCGCCGTTAGAAAAGACTCTTTATTTGTATGTTGGTATTCATCCTTATCAAAATAAATTACTGCATATTCGAGCCTGCCAGTGAAAGGACACATACATCATATAACCTTTTTTCATTTTAGAATCTAATCTTCACAATCTAAAATGTCCCAGCGACGCTCGAGTACCTCCACATTTAGCATCTTGGGCTCCTCTACTACTGCAATCATAGTTGGCACCAACCACTCCCTCTTTGTTTTTTTTTAAATCCGGAAAAAGTACGAGGTAATTGTGACAATATGCAAGATTGCATTATCCGTGCAGGAACGGAGAAAGAATACAATTTCCTGCTTTGGGGCGCCCAGTCATAAGAGGCGACAAAACAACCCACAGCCAGGTGGCAGGGTATTTGCCCATCTGGACGTCTACCACCCCTGGTCTATAGTATGCCGCCATAATAACCTTGGTAGTATTCCCGCATCAGTGGTCAGGTTTCAGTCCAGGTGTTACTAATGTCTATAGGCGACGGTAACCACTTTCCATCATGTGGGCTGTCTTCTGAACTTACGCAATAAAAAAATACAAACACAGAAAACTGCTAGAGTGGTCCATGTTTTTCGATTAAATACGAACCCAACGACTACCCCAGGTCACTAGCAACACGAGTTTGAGATGCGATACGGTTAACCACGGTTTAGTGGTTAACGATTTAGTAATCTTAGTTTAAAGATAACAATTGATATGTCTCTTAAAAAATCTAGGACAAACCTATAAATGAAAATGTTTGAAATCATTCCCAGACCTAACTCTTAGAGGAAATATTATATAGAGATGACATTGGTAAGAAATGTATTTTAGAAAATAGGATAGTCCTTCAGTTGATTAAGGTAAGTTTAAATAAATAAACAACTAAAAAAATAAATATACGCAACGGCAATTCGGGTGGAAATGACCGCTCGCAGAGGCCGCTCGGGGTTATAAAGACATGACGGGAATACATGCGGAAGCAGGGGCACGTAAGGCCTCCATCCAATAATGTAAAAAGAACAGCATTTTGGGTAAAAACAATACCTTATATGGAGTGAAAATTATCATCGCACAACCGCGATGTTACATGGCTAAATTAAAAAGTCTAACGACAACCATCGTGTGATATGTCATGATTAAATTAAAAAGTCAATTACGTTTGTTGCTATGTAAGCGAGGGAGGCGCGAATCACTACGTGACAGGTAATTAAAGTTTATAATGTTCTTTGTAAGGCTTAAATTAAGTGATGTGAATTATAAGAATATAAAAAACAATAATAAATTACCAATCATATTACATATTACTAGAGCATTCCTACGTAGAACGTAGGTAGAAGTATGTTACTCCCCTAAACACTAAATTTGGTTTTTTATACATATTAGAGCCAAAAATTTACTGTTTCTTATTCAATTCTGTACAACAAAAAAGAAGCCAAGTCCACAGTCTACACAGCTGCTCAGCAAAATATAGAGATGACTCAAAGCCACCTTGATTTGAAGTAAGTTAATTAATTGAAAAACGCGATAGCAGCGCCATCTATTTTAAGGAAACGACATCATTTATCGGGATAAAATGTCTCTGAAGTATTCATTCATGTTATAAGCCAGCACTATGTCGAATTTTAATCATATGCTATCAGTAGTTTCCAAAAAAGATGCGATCGCAACGCCATCTTTTTCGTTATTTCCGTTTACCCCATGGAAATCACGTCATTTATCGGGATTAAAAGTATTCTAGGTTACGCCTCGGAATATAAGCTACCTTTGTGTCCAGTTTCATTTAAATCCATTTAGTAGTTTTCACATGATGCTGTGACAGACAGACAGACTGACAAAAATTCTAATAATTTCAATTTCGGAGTCTCATAATCTGAATCATTCCTCCTCGAACTCGAACCATTTACAGATTTGTTATAGTATAGATAGACCCTACAATTGGGTATATCCTATATAAAAATGCTAATAAACTACACAAAGTGTCAATAAAAAAAATGGTAGAAATTAATAAAGAAACCCTTTTGTGCAAAAGCTTATTTATTATTCAAAGAAAGAGTTTCTAAACGACTGCAGACAACTGAAAAAATGCGGTCATTAAGCACTTTCATAAGTTAAACAAACAGTATAAGTACTTTGTTGAGCCATATATTATTTTTAAATAAATTTGCCTTAACAGTAAATAAAATCGTTTTAAAAGCGATGCCAGAATCATAACTTTTATTAAATAATTGGTAAGATTAAATTTTAAAATCAATATATTTATTTTCATTTGTTGTTTATACACTTCTGTAATTCATTTATTTCCTAGTAATTGTTCAATACGTTCACAGCTGCACTGATTTATCTATTCTTTCCATTCCTGCGGTATGTTCGTTTCGTTTTAGAGCTTGCACTAAAACTCCCACTGTAGTAGGACGAGACTAATTGAGCCCCGTAACCTAGCATGTGTTAGTGAAAATACAGAACTCTGGTATAGCACATCTTAGATATATATTCATCATTTTTACACTGAACACTGAAAATTACTCTTCCTACCACAGAGAAGTCTATGTTTTTCTTAGCCACATTACAAGTCGTATTCGGGGCGACTTAGACCCTGTTTCGTAGTGAACGCTTTAAGCCAAATGATACTACTCGTATGGCTTCTCTGTACAATTCTATCTCTACGATCCAACTTATACGTCTTAAATCCGGAATTGGTATCTCGATTCGCCGCTGACGGATGTCGCTATTTGGGCCGATTGCAGCGATAGGCTCCTCGCAAACTACGTCACTCACTTTATTGAAGAAATAAAATGGAAGTTTTCTCGACGATGGCGTACGAAGAGTGACGTACTCGAGGGATTTATCGTATTTATCCATCCATCCATGCTATTACATATAAAAGTGAGAGCCACTTTTTAAATTTTTTCTTCGAAATTTGGCAATGAATCTATTTTCATATGTGGTTTATGTCTACGAGAACGCGGATGAACACAGAAGACAAAATTAATTAATAGTTTAAAAATGAATTAGGTAAGTGCTTACCAGTGTATGTAAATACAGGGTGGCAAAATAAAATAGAAAATAATAAGGGCGCCACTTTCGCAAATTTGTCTAAACTCTAGCAACTCCAATATTAAAACAAAAGTAATTTCGATACTTATGTTTACTGCATGACAATCTTAATATATATAGCTGCCCTCACATCTTAAGGAATTTAAAAGCATACCATTATT
Organism: Dendrolimus houi; assembly: GCA_039645545.1. Taxonomy (NCBI): domain Eukaryota; kingdom Metazoa; phylum Arthropoda; class Insecta; order Lepidoptera; family Lasiocampidae; genus Dendrolimus; species Dendrolimus houi. The sequence goes on from CM077131.1 coordinate 679,579, forward strand.
TAAAAGAAAGCTCCCAGAATGGTTAATTAACAGATGCTTTTACGGGAGTAAAAGTCCATTGTTCAGACAACGTAACAATAGTGATTTTCTGTGAGTCATCTAATACACAGACTAAAAATTATCGTCATCTTATCTAAATTTAATTGTTTTGAAATGAAAATCCTTTAATTAAATGAAAATAACACGGAAGAAAAAAAAAAACTTTATTTGAAGAAATAGCGATATAATTACATTCCTTATACATTATTATACACAGAGCATATTTTGAGAATTTGTACGCCGCATGCAGCATACAAGGTTTGCACTCAGCATATTGCTGTGCCGGAATTATATACGACATAAAGCTGATTTTCAGTGAACACCTTCCTTTTGGCGTAAGACCAAAACAACCCAATTTTGTTAAATAACAAATAATAATTAGTAAAACTAATTCTACTTATGTAATATTTAATTAGTAAATCAAATAAATTAATTATAATAAAACAAACAATAAAATACTTTGTTACATCAAAATTAAAATGAAACACTCGTGTAACAACTTGTATCGTATCATCTATTCGAATACAATTCGATAGAGTGCTTGCCGAGTATTATTACCATATTTATTTAGATTAAAAAATATATTAATTTGTTTTTATTTAATAATTTAAGTATGTAAAACAGACACACGAAAAATCTATATGCTTTTTGCAACCATCAGCTAAATCATCTTGTTTATTTATAATAAATCATTATTGTCAGAAAGTCAAATTTACATTATTTATGTTACCTGCTGGTCCCAAACTAGGCGAAGCCTGTATTTTGAAAACCAGAGCCGATGTTAATAGCCACAGCGGGCGGACGTGTGTGTTTGTATATGTGTGTGTGTGTGTTTTATGCATTTTCGTATCACGCTATTCAGATGGTGATTTTTAACACATTTTCAGTATCGTCGTAAGTTAGACTGCTCAGCCATGCCTGAATCAGTTTTTTAGCCTCTTTGACAGACTTATTTCTGATGTCACAGAATTTAACCTAACCTAATAAAAGTATACAATTTCATTCCATGAAAAGGTCGGAATGTAAGAAAGTGTTAACATCGTGGCTTCTAACTCTAAATTATATGGAAATTGAGAACCTTATAAAACCATTTTAGATTGTAATCTAAATAACTTAATTAACACTCAAATGGTCACACACACAATTACGTTTAAATGAAACACACGCTCATACACACACACACACACGAAGTTATGCACTTAACAATGAAACAATCTTCAAATTACTATAAGTACTTTAATTAATACTTTACAAGAGGGGAAGGTCAGGAGTTCGATAATACGGGTTTTTTCTTATTTTGTATTTAAAAGTAGGTCATACAATTTATAGCATTTTTTTATAGTTATGCATTCTTTTTGTTATTTTACTTCTGTATTTAAGGGAGAAATTAAATAAACATTTATTTATTTAAAAAAAATAGCATGTAAATGCGGGTACAGCTTATGTATTACGCAATACATAGTAGTATTAGTGTAGTGTATAGGTGCACACTGACTCGATTAAAATTTATTGACTAAGAAACTCGATTGCTATATAAAATCGATTCAGTAATGCTGTAGAGGGCATCACGAATTTATCTATGATTGCCTTGTCAAACACATTATTAAAATCAATAAAAAAAAACGTGTGCGTCTCGGGAAGCCCAACAGAAGTGATAACTTAAGCTAATCTAAGTTGAACTACTTGATATTGAAATTGTTTAACTTTAGAAAAGCTTAGGTTATTACTTAAATTTTATATATATAGCGTGTGGGTTAGAGTGAGAGAGGAGGAGCCTGCCTACCGCTGCCGTATGCCTGAGAGAAAGGGATTTCTGCGAGGCTGTCATGTCTCAAAAGGAGGCCGCGGAACGAGATAGGGAGAGAGGTACAAGTGCGCATGCGTCTCGCGGGCACCGACGTCAGTCGGGGTCCCGGAGGTGCTGATATGCGCATGATCTCCCTCCTTGAAATACGGCTGCAGGGGCCCTCTAGCATCTAGGGAGCAGAGGAGTCTTCACCTCTGTTGTCGAAGTGAGTTTGCACTGCTTCCTGGGGCATTCTCAAGCACTGATGCGCTAGGATCAGTGTGGGCGTAACTACGTTCTAAGTCTCACACACTTCCTACCGCAGCGCGGGGCACATGGGAGGAGGGTGGTTTTAGTGGAGTATTGAGTAGTCGAGTCTCCGCACAAGCCGGTCGATTAGTGTTTGGATCGCCCCCTTGGGAATGCCTCCATAATTGACTATGGTCTAATCCCTAGCATAGGACCCGGTACTGTGCGAAATGAATTTCCCCTGCCTTAAAAAAAATGCCTAAGAGAAAGGGAAGCCAGACAGACTGGTGCCGTAACGCGTTATGTAACGAAGTGGTTTACTCTCCCATAAGAAGTTATCACTTCAAAAATGAGATCTACAGATCACGGTTACTATATATCACAAATAATCCCATCTTTGTAATTAAAAAAATAGTCGAGTATGTATTTTTTAATTCAACATGGCCCCCATTGTAATAAGCGTCCGCCATAATAAATAAAAGGCTTTACCGCTCTATGATAAATGTTGCCTTATGAATAATACTCTACTTCATTTGTACGATGATGAATTGTATTATTATGTAATTATTGTAATTATTTCGGTGAACATTACACTGTTATCGTAGTGTTAATGTTAAGTAATACTGGGGTTAGACTGATTGATTGAATTGTGGGAAAGCAAAAAATATCAGCTGTTAATACATTTAGTGAGTTGGCATTTTCGAAGTACTAATGTGCGTTAGAGGTCCATTAGAACCCCTAATAGACTTTTAGTACAGTGCGTACGAGATACCTAATCAGCCCTGTAAGAATAGTGCGGGTGCGATGCGATGGTCGGGAGAAGGCAAAAGGTCCTCGATAGTACCTATTCACACGAGACTTGAAGATACCCGGATTGTACTCTTTGGGAACCATGGACTCAGGTAGTCCATTCCACAACTCTGCTGTATATAAAAGGAACGTGGAGGTGAAATATTTTTACTGTGAAACGATGGCGTAGAGCAGAGCGCCTTGTGGTCCGAAGATGAAATGGTGTAGAGCGAATCAGGTCAAACAGTTCAACCGCACACTCTCCGAAATGAATCCTAATAAAAACCGATAGACTAGCAACCCCGCGTCGATGCTCTAGGCTTTGAAGCCTTGTATGGATAAGCTGGTCGCTACCAACCATCCTCTTGGCTCTTCTCTCAATTGACTCTAGCGCTTCAAACTGGTATTTAGCTAAGCCGTCCCAAAGGTGAGAACAGTACTCCACGCTAGATCTTATTTGAGCACAGTAAAGATTAAGCAGTTGCTTTGCAGTGAAGTGCCGTTTAACCTTTTGAAGTATACTCAGCTTCTTAGCAGCCAGATGAGCTGCGCTTATGTAGACATCGCCGCCGAAATGCAGCCACCACGCTGCTATTGCGTCACAGTCGCGCCACCGCACTACTATTATGTAAATTGTTGTGTACCTACACGCGAACGTTATTCGCCTCCCACACCGCCACCAAAGATGACGTCGTAATTTATCGGACTAGATGTAGGATGGAGAAACATAGCAACAAAGATGGCGCTGCGGTCAAGTTTTCTTGATGTTGCCGTTCTAATTCACTAAAAAATACGTCATCATCATGTTAGTAAAGCATTAGTAAACGTAGTACAAGCACTAGTAAAGCAACGTTTGTGCGAGAAGGCTTATTATACGTGGAAAGATTTTTTAGATGACCGCACCGAATGGGTATAATGCGATCGCCACCCAGCTTTTTCAGTAATCATTCATACAAATTACTTTATTAAACCTTATCTAATATATAAAATTCTCGTGTCACAGTTTTCGTTGCCATACTCCTCCGAAACGGCTTGACCGATTTTGATGAAATTTTGTGTGCATATCGGGTACGTCTGAGAATCGGCCAACATCTATTTTTCATACCCCTAAATGATAAGGGTGAAATATTTTTTCTTATTTTTTTGTCTAAATTTCTTATTTATATTTTATTTTATGTTGCTGGGAAGTTTATTGAACCGCTTCTTCTCCTTTAACAGTAACTAAAATTGCTTTAGAAGCGGCGGTAGACTTATGACTTTCAATAAGTAATCCTAAGATTCAACTTTGAAATAAATATATTCATTTCGATTTTCATGTGCAAAAATGTGGACCCCTTCCTGTTGGAATCAACCTCTTTAGATAGTTTTACTTTTTATGTTTTGACATTTGTCATACTTCTTTTGTTTTTTATCTCTTCTTCTTCTTCTCTTGGTTGTGTCGTATCGTTGTGAAATAAATATTGTTACGAGTGCGGGATTCGAATTAAAATGCCGTTTGGAATTACTATAGAATTTATTAGAACTATACAAACACGTATAACAGGTACAAATATAACTGGACACAACCAGTACAAACTGCACGATTAAATAACACGCGCAAAGTCCGTCACTATATCGCTTATCGAATGTACACGTCTAGCTCGCATCGTAATCGTCGCTTGACTGCCTCACCCCTCCCTTCTGACATCCCTTTTATTTTGTACAAATACAATATGCCTCGACGCAAAACAATAACAACAAGGATTAGTTCGACAAACCTGCCTAATGACGGCCATAAAACAAGTACAATAACAATAGAATGTTTTTCTTAATTACTAATTCTAAACTCAAAGTAAATAAAAGAAGTGCAAATGCAGGCAGGTAATAAACTGCGCTTTTGTGGCCTGCAGGTATGCATTCACATTTATCGGCGTGCTTCGTGGAATTTTGGTTAAGTTGTAACAATATTAATATAATAAGAAAGTAACGTGTAGCTTCATGTCCAAGTTATACTATATATAGTTTACGTGGTCTCCACACCCCCCCATTCCTTCCCTATCCTATACATAGTATCCCAAACTCATTTCTCATCCCTTCTAGCCTTAATTTAATTACTCTATCGATCCTATCCCCTCTTAAAGGTTGGCAACGCGTTGGTTTCGCCATTGGTGTTGCGAACGCCTATATGTGACGATAACCACTTTCCATGCGCTGGGTCATCTGCCTGCTTGATAGCGTCGCAATTTAAATACATAAGAATAATAATAACTAAAAGTTAATTTATATTATAATTTCCTTTACGTTCCTTTTATACGGATGTCGTCACAAGACATAGCTGGAAAGAAGAAAAAACCCGAACTAACCTTTTAAAGCAAGACTAACATCCCGCTTAATAGACTCGTGAAAGGTGTTTAACATGATAAAGGTAGCGCGAGGCGAAGCGGAACGAGCAGAAAACTGGAGGAGCGGAAAAAGCGAAACCTGCTTAAAATAGGGATAAAGGCGGACAGGTGCGAAAAGGGCTTCCTTGTCGCGGGTTCGGCGCATGTCGTCAAACGGAACGACCTTAAAATCTTCAAGTATAAAATATATATGTTAAATACGTTTTAACGGCTTTCGGCCACTCACACACACACACATAGTGACATACATACGTAATATTAATCTTACAAATACGAAAGTTTGGAAGGATGTTTGTTAGAACGGCGTAATTGACCTGAATTAAATTTCCACACAGATAGACTATAGTCTGAAATAGTACATAGGTTACTTTTTATCCCAATAAATCTATGGTTTCCGTGGGATAAAATTATATATATGACAATTTTCTTTGCTTCATCACAGCCATGAAAAGAAATCTCTAATTAGGTTTAGTATTTATTGTGGTGTTTAACTTACATAAAAAAACATTTTTTTTTAAATTGCCATTGCCTTCTAGAGTAAATTCGTCTATCCCAGGGACACGACGTCATTTTTTTGGGGTAAAAAGTATTTTAATTGTTAACCCGATACAGAGACTTTCCACATTAACAAACAGACAAACAATCTTAAAGTTGAATTTTTGAAATTTGCTGTTCATCATTTTTAAATTCATAGTACAAATTCAACCTCCCTAAAGATTCATTATATTACTAGTTCTTGACCGGGGCTTTGGTCACGTCATTGTTGGTCGTAGAGTAGTGGGGGCAGCACTTTTTAGGGGGCGGCAATGTTTCACAATAAATAACATAAATATTTGAACCATTTCATATTTTTATAGCAACTACAAATTCGGACCGATTGAAAAGAGCACGGTTTTTTTCATTACCACTCCGCTCCTATTGGTTCTAGCGTGATGTTATATAGCCTATAACATTCCTCAATATGTGGACTTTCCAACACAAAAATAATTTACGCAATCGGTTCAGTAGATCCAGAGGTTACCCTCTACAACGTCACAAACATCCAAACTATACCTCTTTATAATATTAGTATAGATATAGTATGCATTAAATTGAAATAGGTAAATAAAAAGGCGGCAAAATTGTCTGCCGCCCCGGGCGGCCGTCACCCACGCTACGCCGCTGAGCCCACTGTATTTTTCCGGGATATAAAGTAGCCTATGTGCTATCCCGGACTATAATCTATCTCTGCGTACAATTTGATCCAGATGTGTTCTGTCGTTCTGGCGTGATTGAGTAACAAACACCCATCCAACATTTCGTATTTATAATATTGGTATATAATAGATAGATAAACAATAGTTATTTTTCAATTCATCAAAACAGTCAAAGTTAGATGTGGCAGAAGAACCACCAAAATAGAATAAATACATTTGAAATGAGAGCTTTAAGAAGAGTTACGTGACGTTCAGTTGAATGATATTATAAAGAACAGTGTGATAAAGGAACATTATGGATTGAAAGATGTAATAACAAGAATTGAAAAAGAGATTCTGAGGTGGTTTGGGCATCCAGAGAGAATGGATGTCAGTGAAGAAACAAGTGTATAACAGCAATGTTACTGTCAGAGTTGGTGTCGATAGACCCCGACGTACGCACCATGATCAAATTGCAGAAGTGTTTAAGAAAGGTCAGATAAAAAGCATGTGGAATAAATGTGCATGTATGAAGAGGTTAATTAAATTAAATGAAGTAAAATTTGTTTGTTAGGATCGTCGCAAGTGGAGAATCATCGTCTATATCTAACTCCATACCAAACAGGCATGATATTATTTGTGTATGTATTAAAGACGTCTGTAAAATTTGTAAAAAACGACGAAAGATTTTCTTGACGACCGCACTATCAGAATTAGGGGCCATTTACATGGAGAGAATTTCTTATCTCGAAAATACGATTGTTGAAAGCAAGAAAAGAAACACAATCATATAAACTAAACATATGATATCGTACGTGGAAAGACGATAATCGGTCGGTCATTAAATACTGGCGTCTCTGTGTTAGCAAAATACAAAATACTGGGCTTATCACCGAACTCAAATGGCAAATCTCGAAATCAAAGTGATTTGTACGATACTCACATGAACTTGAAAAAATGCCATACGAGTTTTAGTTTACACAAGTCGAGAAATCGTAGGCAAATATGTCAATGTAATTTGTGTCGTAGTGTAAACAAAACTCTTGGTAATAACTACCTTACGATTATCGTATGACATACTCGTAGGTGAGTTTTTGTTTTTTGGTTGAATGTAAACATATCAATGGATTATTGTCTACTCTAAACAGTATCGCCAAAACATGCGATAAACTCTCTCCGTGTAAATGGCCCTTTAATCGATCGCTACCAAGCTCTTTCAGTGATTATCATTACATATTACTTTGTTCAAAACACATTTATAAAGGACAACGAATGTACGTACATAATAATATAAGTTGCTGGGTAGTTTCTTGCGTCGCTGCTTCTCCTTCAAGAGTAACTATAATTGATTTGGAAGCGATGGTAGACTTATGACTTTCAATGAGTAATCTATAAGATTCAATTTTTATAGAAACGTGTAGCTTTCATTTTGATGGAGTGAACCCTAAACTGTATTGGACGAGGGGCCTTTGAGAACGACACCCGATAAATTGGAAGGCAGCGGAGTAAACAAGGAAATTATTGGTTGAGAATTGAAGGCTATTTATATAAGTAAACCTTCCTCAAATGTTGGGTTAATTAGATGCTGATTCAAGAGTTCAGGCTCTTCTCTTCACGTCTACCTTGGAAAGAAGGAGATCGTTTGAAGAGAATCTCTAGAAATCGTCACTCTGAAAGTTTTCTTCTTCTGTAAAATAAAAACTTGTGTGTCAGCTCCGACACGCGACTGGAGTCTACTCCTACATAAAAAAATTATGGCACATGCGCGGCGACAGCGGCCAAATGCGGCCGAATAAGGGCGAATACAAAAAAATAAAAAAAAACATACACGTAAGTATTTAGCCAGTAAAAGATACACATATAAACATGCATCAATCAAAAAAATTATAAGATTATTTATATTATAATTAATAGATTAAGACAAAAAAATATGAGTAATCAAAAACTCATCTTGGAAAGCAAGCTTAATGTAGGTAAGTATACCGACCAACACTTAACTTACTTTAAAATAACAAAAACGGCTTGACTGATTTGATTTTGTTTTTGATTTGTTAGCTCTTTTATAGGGTGGCTTAAAAGAAAAAAAAATAACAACGTTATGAGTTACAATTGTAATATTTCATTCCTCACAAAATTTCTATACCTTATATCAAAATCAATTCTTAAGGAGTTAACTCCAATTTAGATGATTTGAGTTTATAAAAAAGTTATTAAAAAAATAAATAATTAATTAACAAAAACCCGACTGTAAAAAATACAATTTAAAAGTATTGGACTAAAAAGACCGAAACAAAATTGAAAATAGAAAAAAAATGTAAACAAAGTAAACTCTGCTGCGGCTTAACATACTGTTACGAGCTACAGGACTCGAATTAAAAATGCCGTTGGAACTACTATAAAATTTATTAGAACTGCACAAACACGTATAAAACAAATACAAGTAAAACTGGATGCAACCAGTTCACACCGCACGATTCAATACAATTCGACACGCATAAAGTCCGTCGTCTATATCGCTAATCGAGAGTACTAGAGAACGTCTTACTCGTTTCGTAGTCGTCGCTTGACTGCCCACCCCTCCATTCGGGCATCGTCTTATACTAACTACACAGTACAAAGAAATTGGCCGCGCACACTGAGTTTCTAAGAAATATTAATTTGCTCACCTGCAAACGTCCACAAAGTCGAAAACAATAACGATAGGGATTAGTTCGACGCTAATGATGGTTATAAAACAAGTAGAAAGACAATAGCCTGTTTTTCTTAATTGCAAATTCAAAACACAAAGAATTCCCTTATCCGGGTGGAAGACAATAGACTGCGCTTACAATAGGCAGCTGTGTGCTTATCTTTGACGGCATGTAACAATACTATATTATGAGCTGAAAGCCTAAGTTAATTACCCGCATTAAGTTTAGAAGCAAGCGGAAACTATTAATTTGTTTTCAGTTTACAATATGCAATTGGGACGTAATCATGCCCTGATAATAGCAGCCTATAAATGTCCCACTGCTGGGCTCCGGCCTCCCACTATAGGGGAACGGACAGTATACCCGCCACGCTTGTCCAAGGCGGCTTGGCAGGTTTGACACATCGGTTATCTCGATGTGCAGGTTGCATCACGATGTTTTCCTTCACCGTTATTAGCACGTGGTAATTGTAATAATATGCACATTAGGTCAGAAAACTGCCTAAGTGGTGCATGCGTTCCGGCCAGGATCGAACCCGCGCCCTTTGAGTTTCGGACGAGTGCGCTAGCCATTACGCTACCACGACTGTAGTAGCGTAATGGCTAGCTAATCATGCCCTGAAAAAATAAAATTCCATAAAGCGATTGCAGTGACACCTACCTACCGGGTCCAATTGTGAATCTAAACCATCCAGAGATCCGTTGAAACCCACACAAAAAATGTCATCAAAATCGGTCCCGCGGTTTAGAAGTCACATACACACGTAAAGAAGAATTTACATATACCTACTAGGATATGCTTGCAACTTCGATCACGCTTGACTTGAAATTGTCTCGGATTTCCCAAGACACAAAGGACCGCTGCTATCTATCGTTTTAGTGAAAACTGTGTTAGAATAAGCTAATTTTTATGCATCCGAACAACTACAAAACGCTCCCGGAAAAATTCTCAGGGGTTTCTTGGGATAAAAAATATCACACATTTTATTACATAAAATTTGCTATCTATCAGTGAAAAAAATCATATTGGAATTCCAATTTTTTTTTAATCTGGCCATTTTAAAAATTTCCCAGAAAAATTCCCGTGGGATTCCCAGCTTAAAGAGTAGCGCAGATTTTAAGTCTAAGAATTTGCTGTCTAATAGAGAAAACCGCATCGAAATCGGCCCAGTAGTTTTCACGTGAATCCCGAACAAACAGATAAACAGACAAGAAATTGCATCGTGTTCTCCATCGTTTATATACTCTATTCCAGTGTTTTTTTTAAATAGCTTCAATGTACAGACACAGCATGTTTAAAGTTTTATAATATTGTTCCAACTTAAGGTCCGACGAAAACAAGATCCACCTGCATATCTATAAAAACACATTTTATTACCCGTCGGCATTTGAACTAATTGTAATCCTTTTATGATTATCTTCTTTTGTTCACTTATTTATTGGTTATTGTGGAGAAAAGCCTATTGTACTCGTTTATGGCCGCTTGCAGGCATAATTATCCAGGTGTGCGGATTACAATTTCTAAGAAATTACGTCGACGCTTGCCGGGCAGACATATTTGCATTTGTACAGTATAAAACGATGGCTTGATGGAAAGAGGGGGGGCAGTCGAGCGATAACCACGAGCAAAGCAAGACGTGTGTACTAAAATCTTTAAGTGACGAACTTTGAGCGTTTTATGTAATTACGACCTTCTGCATTACGTTTGGACTTGTTGTGTTCGGTTATATTTGTACCTGTGTTATACTTGTTTATATAGTTCTAATAAACTCTATAGTAATTCTAACGGCATTTTAATTCGAGTCTCACGATTCGTAACAATATCATAGATAATCTGAGCATTTATTGTGTCATTTTCCCAATCCTGAGATCCGAAGTTTATAACTTACCAAGTTAGTTAAGTAAATGACATTCGTGTCACGGAAGTTAAATTTAGGTTTGTTTTGAATGACATATCTCAGGTGCATAAAAATGGACCTTTGTCAAATAGGCTCCCGGGGGAATAGCAGTCACCGGAATTAATCCAACTTTTAATAGGCTCAGTCCAAGCACCCCCCGGGGGACATGCCTCTGTCATCGGCCCGGATGTGGGTCCACATTTGAATTTTATCCACCAACCTCTTATTTTTTTATGAAACAACCATTTTTCAGGTTAAATTCTCTTGTGGTGTTATTGGACTGTGATTTTTGCCTTGTTATTTCTTTAAGTATAGAATAGAATAGAAAACACTTTATTGTTCACCAAATAAACAAGTACAGAATAAATAATTACAATACTTTAACGGCAAAACAAAAGGCGGCCTTATTGCTCAAAGCGATCTCTTCCAGGCAACCTGACTGAGAGGATACTTTTAACAACTTATGTCTAGGTATAATTAAATTAAAAAGAAGGAAGAACAGCACAACGTGGACAGTAAACAGCTAAGTTAAGAAGAATAGAAAAATATATATTTAATTATAAACTAAGGTATTTGACAGATTTTTTAAATATGGCAAGTGATTTAGCTTTTCTGACATCTACGGGTAAAGAGTTCCAAAGGCAAACAGCCTGCACAGCAAAGAATTTGGTGTAAAATGTTGAAGAATGTGTAGGTGCCTTTAACAGGAGGTTAAAGGCACCTGCACTTTCTTGTTTGTTTAGTTTGTTTTAATAAATTTCCGATAGTTATAAACAAATGTAACGTAACAACTCAATCATACATCCAATACAAATAAAATGACCGGATAGTTACATGTATTGTGTTTCAATCGCCCGCATGTTTTGACAGCGGGCGCCGGGAGTAGGGGTAGCAGGGGGGAGGGGGGTTAACCGAAACAAAACAGGGACGAACACGTAGGTATGAATATTGCTATGCTATTCTTCGAAATGTAATTGTGTAACATAGTTCCGTATAACATTTATAAAAAAAAAAGCTCGAGGTAATCAATTTTTAGCTAGACGTGTTGCTAGGGAGTTTCTTGCCGCCTCTTCTCCTTAATAGCAATAACACGCTGCGAAGCATTGTATATAGATTAGGACCTTCAAAAAGTGTTCTCCAGTGGAATTTTTTTTGAATAAAAACTTTTAAATTTGAATTTGAATCTAGTTGATAAAAGTACCTAAACTATATATTTGATTTTTTTTTATCCGTGCAGGAACGGAGACAAAATACAATTTCTTGCGGGGGGGGGGGCTGCCGTAAGAGTAGACAAAACAACCCATAGCCAGGTGGTAGGGTATTTCCCGACTTATGGCTACCACCCTTGATCTAGAGCACGCCGCCATAACAACCTTGAGTTGTGTTATTGTGTTCCGGCATTAGTGACCAGGTTCCAGTCTCCCGTAAGAGAGCATCAGCGCATTTGTAGCAGCTTTGGTGTTGCAAATGTCCATAGGCGATGGTAACCGCTTTCCATCGAGTGGGTAGTCTGCCTGTCTACTGAACTCCTGAAATTTAAAAAAAAATGGTTAAATACTCGGATATATAAGAATATTTTCTTAAGTCGTCAAAAAAACATTCGTTGACTTGATTTTTTTTTCAAAATTTTAAACTTACAAGGTGACATAATTTTTATAATTTTGGGAGTTAAAATCTCGACACATTATAAATTCTTTAAGAAATCATTAACATCTATCATTGTTTTTTCAAAACCTATATTTTTTATTGCATGATTTCAGCAGGCAGGCAGACAGCCAACCTGATGGAAAGCGGTTACCTTCACCTATAGACATTTGTAACACAAATGGGAGACTGAAACCTATCCACTGATGCCGGAACACAGCTCAAGGTTGTTATGGCGGCATGCTCTAGACTAGCGCTGGTAGCTATCCAGACGGGCAGATTACCCTACCACCTGGAAATTGTATTCTTTCTCCGTTCCTGCACGGATACATACCTAACTATCAATACCCTAAAAAACTATGTACACTGATTTTTTTTATTGTTGAAGCATAGCAGACAGGCTGACGGCCCAACTGTGATGGAAAGTGGTTGTCGTTGCTTATGGACATTAGCAATACCAGAGGCGCTGCCAATGTGCTGCCGGCCTTGAAGGAGATAGAGAGAAAGGAGAAATTGTTACATCATATGGCGACCACCCATAACCCTGTATACTGTCTATACCACAATGAATCTGTTATTTGTTTATTTTTATTGCACAAACTTATGAAGTCATGAATTTGTAGACTCTTCTGGATTTAATTTTTTACATGTGAAGCGTAGGAAGTCTTCAATGAAGCACCTTTTGCTCGTGAAATGCGTATATTTATGCGATTTTACAATTTTTTTATGTTGCACGTACAATCGTCCGTTTTGCGTCCCGTAGTGATTTCTTAAAATATTAGCAGTTGGCAGTAGACTAAGAGTGATTTTCATAGACAAATTTGTGGTATTGCGCGTACACACTGGCGCGAGCGTACTGTTTCATGCCCGGCTGGACCGATGTGTACCTTCCTTTGGTAAATCGTGCGGCGACAACATATAAATAAAAATGTTTATAGTAGTTTTAAAGTGTACATTTGCCTCTATAAAGTGTACTACAATCTAAGATTTAGCTTCATTTTAGATGAGTTCATATTAATTACGGTAATTAGGGATGGGCCGAATGTGGTTAGAACCGAATACGAAGTTTGGCCGAATATTCGGTTAAAATAAAAAATTCGGCCGAACTTCGGTTTAGTTACGCCACGCTTTCTCGAAAGCGACATGTCTTTACTTGTTGATGTCGTGACTTGATAACGCCGAATCTTTGGCGTTTCTACACCATAACCTGCCGCTGGTAAATTTTAAGTATGAGTAGGAGGATAAAAACCATCATTTTATAATTCTAAATTCTTAATGTTTAGTTCGTAAAAGAGTGATTTCAATCAAAATTAAAGTTGTAATTGCTGATGTCTCTTATTTTTTTTAAATTCAAGTTACGCATTATTATTAAGCGGTTAGACTACTTACTTACGGTTGTTAGAGAAATAATAAGTTTATTTTATTTTTGTTTCGATTTGATGTCTATTTAATTAGGCAAAGACTCTTCAGTTAAGAAGCAGTAATCTTAATTTTTATCACATTGCAAGTTGAAGTTTACATACATGTTCCTAAATAAAATAAATGACTATGAGTATATAAAGGCTTAATTATATTTTAGGGTTATGATAGGATAAGATTTCTATTGATTTCAGTCAAAATAACTCAAGTAATACTTTAATTTTTTCTTCCACCGAATATTCAGCATTTAAACCGAAGTTAGGCTCAAGATGTCGAAATTCGGTCAAACCGAATTTCGGCCCATCCCTGACGGTAATGTATGCAATGGTTATATGAGTTGTCGTTAAAGTACTTCGAAATAGGTGTTTTGTATTATACTATGTGGATATAAGAGTGTATCTATGGGGTGTGCGTGTGAAATGGTTATGCAAGGGGTCCGCGGTGGCCTTCAGGGGCGGACAGTATCTCGGCGTAAATCATCCCGAGGGGCACGGGATTAATTATTCCGTCCACTAGGACTAACGGGGGCCCGTCGTGTGGTCGGCCTCATTTAGGGCTGACACATACAATTATCAACTTGTTATTAGTAATACACACATCAGCACTATTAGCGGCATAGAAAAAATTAAGAAAACGGCACTTACTAAATACTTAATAATATGGGTTGTACTTAAAATAATAACAATAAGAAACTATACCATTTCCAAGCATTTATTTAACTTTTGACAGCTCGATGACGAATCAATTAGTAATGTCTTAACACGTTACAGACTCGATTTGTTATAAAAATCGACTTCATTTTTATAAATAAGTTTTAATCAGTTTAACTTATCTATTTATTTTTGCTAAAAATACTATATCGTGTAATAAATATACCCACATTTCAATAAACACATTTTACATATCCCTATTTTAATATTATACATGCAAAAGTAACTCTATCCCACGGGAACTTTTTAATTTTTCGGGATCAAAAGTATCCTATATGTTGGCCAGGGATATAAGCTACCACCATACAAAATTTCATTTAAATCGGTCCAGTCGTTTCGGAGATTAGCCAGTACAAACAGACAGACAAACAGAGAAACATAAAATTAAAAAAAAATCTAAATTACTTATATTTCACTTCTTACACCCCCCTAACTCAGTTTTTAGCATTCTTTTCATTGTACAGAAATTCGACCTCTGTAGTTTTATTATATGTATATAGATATATATATTTTTTTTTTTCGATGTCGAGGATGAAAATAGGATACTTTTTATCCCAAAAACAGGGTATTTTCCGGGATAAAAATATATTTGTCTGTCTATTTGAGTTTTGGGCTATTTCGGTTAATTTGGCCATTTCGGTCGTTTTGGCCATTTCGGTCAATTAGGCCATTTTGGAGATTTTGATAATTTTTGTTATGTTTGTCGTTTATGTAGTTTATAGATAGATAGACGGGGTGTAGATAAATATAACGAGAACGGTATGATATAGAGGGCCAAAGTTAGTATGGGAGACCAATAATTTCTCAAGTTTATAGATATAAAAAATTTACATCTATAAAAATACGCGATAATAACTCGAACTATCTGTCTGTCTGTTAAGTTTTCATAGAAAAACTATTAGGATTACTGGATCGGTTTTGCTGTAGTTTTGTACATATATAATTTTAGTACCGAAAATGGACATAGATACTTCATCCCTGGAGATAGGATAGTTTGCGATATAAAATGAAGTCAATCTTTCGGGGGCAAATAGCACTAATATAAAAATTTAATACAATGTAACATGTATTAACGCCTCCTCCTTAAACAAGAGGTACACACAAGAGTTTGACCCCCGGCGCAGTCGCGGGATAAACTCTAGCATTAAATAAACTAGTATTATAATAAAGTAAAATAGTAGGTAGGAAAGTAGATTTTTTTTTCAAATCGATTTATTTACTTAGTGTCGATATATTAATATTCTGTGTGTTACACGACTCACAGAACATCACTATTACATCATCCACCACAATAAGGTACGACAATCATGCCATTTGTTTCATGTAGGTTTTACTGTCAAGAAATATATAACTTGATAGACGTGCTAACGTCAAAAGTAAAATAAACGCTTGGAAACACTATACGTTAAAAGTAAATTAAAAATTCTGAATGTGTTCTTTGGGGAGCCTAAAGTAACTTTTAATGAAAAAAAAAACGAACTAGAGCAAAGAGCACTTTCCCTACATTTCGTGTTAACTTTACGTGTTAAATTTTAAGATTAAGAACCTATAAGTAAATGAAAGTTTAGTGCCGAGTGTTTAGTCCTAGTGCTCCAGTGGTACAGCTTCCATCCGTCTGGGCACGTTGCGGGATGCGGGAAATAAATATAAAACAATTTTAAAAATGCCTGTCAGCTTTTTCTTTTTTCAAATGAGAGGTAAATAAGAAAGTATATAACCAGCCAGTTATTAAATAAAAAAAATGCATTTTTTTTTAATTTTTACTAGCGTTCCTCTAATTTGGATAGTGTGTATCTCATGACAGCCTCTGTGATCGGGTGGTCGAAATATTTGCTGGCTTAGCTCAGTGAAACAGAGGACCCAGGTTCGATTGTTGCCATATTCAATATCAGGTAGCCGTGCGTTTATCTTTGACGGCATGTAACACTATAATAGATCTGTAAATGGTTCGAGTTTGTACAATGTATTTAAAAATATGAAATAAATCAAGGGGGCTAAATCGAACCAGGAGATTCCGAAAATACAATTTTTAGCATTTTTGTCGGTCTGTCTATTAATTGTTTATTAAGTTCTTGTAAATGAAACTCAACACGCAGGATAGTTTTAATTCTGATCAATGTACGATTCGCTGGGATTAGACAAACACAGACAAAAATATAGAGCTGAAAACGTATTTTTTTCTAAAAAAAACGCCATCATGGCAAATGTCAGTACGAAATAAACAAGGCTGTGGTACAATATTTTCGAAAGGTAAAAAACAAACTTTAAATAGTTGCAAGTGGCAACCCTAGCAAAGCTGCGGTCAAAACGTAAACGATAAGTCAAGGGTTGTGTTAGTTGAATTGTTAACGGAGTGACCTTGGGATTTTCAGCACTTTGGCGTTGTTTCGTTAAATTTATTTGCTCCTTTTAGTTGTACAGATTTTTGTAATCATTTGTACGATTCAACAACTCAAAGATAAGACCGCAGTATCGCTTCTTCTTATACGATTCAATCCAGATGGACAAGTAGCCTACCGTCTGAGTTTTTTTTTATAATCTCCTTCCACCGTTTGAACAAGGTTATCCGGCTTTATCATATGGGTTTTTTACTATTTATATATTTTATGTACTTCTTTCTCTTTTTCTTTTTATGCTTTTTATTTTCTTACTAGAATTTACTCTAACCTCTAGCATGCTTCTTGTTTAAAGAGGTTACTTAACAGGTTACATTGTATTAAATTTTTATGTTAGTGTTATTTGCCCCGAAAGATTCACTTCATTTTATATCGCAAACTATCCCATCTCCCGGATGAAAAGTATCTATTATGTTATTTTCTATGTTCCTATTAAAACTACATATGTATACCAAAATGATCAAAAAGACCAAATCGACCATATCGACGAAATCGACCAGTTCAACAAAATGTACCAGTTCGACCAAAAAACCTATCCTACTTTTTGGGATAACGTTTACATAAATTTATCCCAAAACTTATCCCATTATCCGGGATGAAAAGTATGCCTTGTCGACCCTCGATATTAAAGTTACATATATACCGATTTTCAGCCAAATCGGTTGAGCAGTTTTTCCGTAAAATCATAACAAATAAACAGACAAATATATTTTTATCCCGGAAACTATCCCATTTTTCGGGATAAAAAGTATCCTATGTTCATTTTCGGCATCGAATATATATATATATATATATTGAGTTTCAGCGAAATCGGTCCAGTAGTTTTTCCATGAAAACGGAACGGACAGACGGACAGGGTTACTTTCGCATTTATAATATTAATAGGGATTCATCTTTAATAAAACTACGTTTTAACGCTTAACGTTCATTATGTATACAAGTCGCGAAAACTTAAGAAAATATTATTTACCTTTTTAATCTTTATTTTTATAAAAACTTATATAGCTTTCAGTTTGTGCTGGTTTTTTGATTTTATTCGTAATTTTTTTATATGGTGGTGGCGCGCGCAACAACAAAAAGAGCGAAACAAGATGGCCGCAGAACATCTTACGCGCAGCAAACTTCACACCGCGCTCTATAAGTGCATGCCTTTGCAAGCATCCCTCATTTTACCACAGCAGCCGGAAAAATATAATTTCATCGCTCCCAACTTACTTCTATTACATGGGTCCTTATGTTCTAATATCACATCCTTCTTTCTTAAGCCTAGAGATACTACATTTCTCTTATTTCTGCTGTCTATCTGTTACAATTTATTTACCATCTTATTTATACTGCTATGTTCTCAACACTTGCTTTTTATTCTAAATTTTTTATACATTTTTACTATATATACTTAAATATAACTTATCTATCTATTTAGTTTTATTACGGTAGTTTTTTTTTGACTACTTCTACGTAAAAGTTGACAAAACCTTCAACATTCCTCTTTGACATTAGCTCAGTAATGTTGCCATATTTAATTTCCAGCCTCAATTTTGTTTTTATGTTTGACCTTTCCCGGGAATGCACAGGACACCGGAAAATTATGTGCGGAACGTCTTTCTGCTCGTCGACAGGATCGCAAACGCACGAGGTGCATTCGGGTAGTCGAAGAAGAACCCCCCATATGTCCAGACCGGTCTGCCTAGTCACGATTCGGGCCCGTGTGACATCCGGGAAAAAGATTTTCGTAACGGATGCAGTTCCGCTCGTTCGCCGCCTGACCGTAGGTAATCATATTCATCTTCCATACTTATACATTTATATGACATCTACTTAGGTTGATATTTTGCATTAAAAACTCGTCAATGCGATGTAGTAATTCACCAATATTGTACAGTGCCATCTAGTGATGCGTTGGTAAAACTATGAATTATAATCGATGTAGTTTCTTTTTATTTTCATTATATTAAGTGATGTCATAGTTTTATACACACGTACAAAATGTATAAGGACGCGACTTTTTGTAAGATAATAAAAGTATTTCAATTGATTTGTGTGTCATCTGGCCTATCGAACGAATGGATTATATACA
The DNA here is from genome assembly GCA_039645545.1 of Dendrolimus houi. Classification (NCBI taxonomy): domain Eukaryota; kingdom Metazoa; phylum Arthropoda; class Insecta; order Lepidoptera; family Lasiocampidae; genus Dendrolimus; species Dendrolimus houi. The sequence continues at coordinate 698,831 of CM077131.1, forward strand.
TTTTGTAACAGTTTCACTTTTGTATTATTCTATGTTGGAGTAGCCCTGGCTTCAGCACCCTTTCGCCGTTTAGTGAAATGTCACTGTCACGTGTCATACGACGACAGCGCCTTACGACGTTTTACGTCCCCCTCTTCTCTTCTCTCTTCTGCCTGTGACCGAGCCGTGTGATATATTTTATATTGTTATATTGCTTGAATAAATAAAAGTAATCTTATATTATCGCCATAATTTATTGTTCAAAGTTATCCTCTCGATCCACAACATTCTAGTAAATCATTTTCAGCGCGTTCCATTAGTAGCTCACAACGCCCAAAATGCTCCGTTAGCCATTCCACAAGGCGACCGCAGTCGTTGTGGTCGTGGCGAAAATTTCACTATGACGTCATCATTTTCGATCACATAACGCTCACAACGACCCATGTCAAGAGGTGGGTCGAATAAAGGTAGAAACATACTGAGCCCACGTACGCAACGTACGCCACGCATTATGACATCTAGACTCTTGAATTTGTATGAAAACCGTTCAATTAGAAACATACTTGTTATACGCAACGCTATCACACGCGTCCTATGCAACGTAAGGTCTATCAATCCAGATCGGCGTGGGATGGTGGAGGAGATAAATAAGCAATCCCACGCGTAAGACGAGTGTGTTTCTAGAACTTATGTTCGCAGCACGTCAGTCTTGAATAGACGTTGGTTGGTACGCTTTTCTAAAATGGGAGACTGATTGATTTGGTTAGGCGATATGAAGCCATTTATAATATTAAATGCATTGAATATCGCGATGTTACATTACGCAATGTATTGTTCTTTTGATGCGTAAATAAATATTCATTTATAAATAACCAACGTAATAAATCGTCATAAAATTCACTCTCAGAATCGGAAAACATTGTACACAACAGCACCTGAAGGAATGACTTATGAGTCTGACGTCAATTTGCGTTGTGTACACGGGACAAGAGTGCACACCAACTCTCCCATATTGCATCGCATACGTAGCGTACGTGGGTCAGTTTGTTTTTACGTTAACCGTTCCACTTAGGTTTACGATTGTAACGCCGGCAAACAAGTGGAACGGGAACAATCGCTTTCGTGAACGTGGTCGTTGTGAGTCTCTAATCATCTAGTGGAACGTAGCCTTTGTAAATATTTTTCTTATTTGTTACTTTAAAGGTATTTAAAGTAAAAGCAATATCAGCAACAAAGGAAAAACTATATTCTTCTAAAAATTTTTTTACTTCATCTTTCTTTGAAATGTTTCCAGAACTTTCAACTTGTTAAAAAGGGGACAATTTTCCGGCCGATTTCACGAACAAGAATTCTTCGGGCAGAGCGGTAATATATAATAAGTTTAAAATTTAACTACTTTCGGCAGTCATCGAGCTGGCGTTGTATCTCGCGGGCGCAGCCGCGCTATGCAATTAGTGTGTCCGTTCGTAACTGCCTAAGTTTGCTCATACCCGTTGACTTTGGAATATAGTGTGGGTAGATCAGTGTGTTAACAAAGTGTTTTATTTTTTTAGTTATGTGTAATGTCCTCGTTGGACTATTATCAAATCGTATTTGAATAAGCCAAATTCTATGCACTCTGACTACTTTAAACCATCTTCCTTCGGGAAAAAATCTCGAATTCCCAGTATGAAAAATACTGGATTATTTAGAAAAGCATATAAGCAATCGTTTTACTTTAAACTGTGTCGGAGTAAGCTAATGTTCATGTACCCTAATAACTTGAAACCGCTCCCGGGAAAAAGCCCGCGGGATTCTCGGGATATAAAGTTCTGCAAATTTTAAGGCCGGATATTGACATCAAACAAACAGAACAAAAAATCTAAAAAACAAAAGACTATAGTTTTACAATTTTATAATATTATAGATTATGGCCTTGAAAAAAACATTTATAATAAACGTGTATGTATGAAAAGATTAATGATAGTTGATGGAGCGATAAATGTTAATCGAGATCGCAGCAGGTGGAGATCCATCGTTTCTGCCTACCCCAATGGGAAACAGACGGAACATTATGTACATATGTATGATTAAAGAAGCTAGATCCGCAAAACTCGACTCAAGCCCTCTTAAACATACATACACATATAACACAAATGAACATTTATATAGCTTCTCTTATAGCCGAATGTTCAAGAACAAATTCCGTTTTGCAAGCCATGCTCGTGCCCATGCCAGAAAATTATAATATGGGTTACCAGCATCATCATCATCATCATCACCATCATAATTATCATCATCATCCTCATTATTATCATGATTAAATCATTTATTAACTAGTAACTGTTTTAATTGCTCACCTCCACCATCTAACCTCAAATTCTGCGGGTTTTTAACTATATGTCATAAGATAATATCTTAGGCACTTTAAATTCAAGTCTACTGCAACTCTCAAATTTTCCTAAACAAAATTATTTTATATTTCTCCAAATTAAAAAAAAACCCGTTAATTTTGATGAAAATAATGATTTAATAAACAAACACTAGTATAATAAGGTTTTCCTTACAAACAATTTTTAATGCTTGCAAAATAATTATACTGTTTTGGTAAAAAGATTAGAGTGACTGCATTTGATATTCTAAAGAGCGTGAAAGTTATTTAATTTAATTGAATTAAAATATTTGTGTAACTTAATAATATTATGACAGGCTCCGACATGCGCGGGAGTCGTCGCTTGCCTCGTCCCCGCCGCGACTCTTGCCGCTCCCACCTGGAGTGCAGGGGTCGCAGGACAGTGGTGCTTGCGACGCGATACAAGGCGCCCGCGCGAATACGTTTTGATGTATGATGTAATGTCTTCAGTAAATAATGTTACCTACATTACATTTGTATAATTATTTATAATCTAATATATATATATATATATATAAATTTTACATTTTTACAAGAATAAGGGTATGAAAATTAATGTAGAGAAGACGAAAGTTATGGTGTTTGAAAGAGATGAAACGATGACAATGTATAACGTACAGATAGGAAATGAAAGACTAGAGCAAACTAAAGAGTTTGTTTACCTAGGGTGCATAGTTACCAGAGACGGAAAGCATGAAAGTGATATCGAAAGGAGAGTAATGGCAGGTAATAAGGTGAATGGAGCATTGGACTCTTTTATGGACAGCCGGAAAGTGTCTCTAAAGGCACGTCTGGCTGTCCATCAAGGGGTATTAGTAACAACGCCAATGTACGGCAGTGAAAGTTGGGTATGGCAGAAGAAGCATGAAAGTAGGATAAATGCAGTTGAAATGAGAGCTTTGAGAAGTATATGTAAGGTTAATGTAAGTGATATGATAAGAAGCAGTGTGATAAGGGAGCGTTGTGGATTGAAAGAAGATGTAGTGACAAGAGGTGAAAAAGGAATTTTAAGGTGGTTTGGGCATGTTGAGAGAATGAATGAATGCAGAATCACAAAACAAGTATATGACAGCAATGTGACTGGTACAGTCGGTGCCGGTAGACCGAGACGTACTCACCATGATCAAATTGAAGATATTTTGAAGAAAGGTTAGGTAAAAAGTAGTTTAAATTAAGCATGTATGTATGAAAAGATTAATGAAAGTTGATTAAGCGAAAAGTATTTGTCAGGATCGTAGCAGGTGGAGATCCATCGTCTCTGCCTACCCCAATGGGAAACAGGCGTGACAATATGTATGTACATTTCTAGAAAATAGTATCTTCAACATCATCCCTGTACCACTACTCAACAAACACTGTACCACCAAGACAGTCTCGGGCTATTGGAATTCAGCCAGAATAGTTTTAAAATATGTAACTTCTACAATTCTGACATGCTCTTAAAGGTGTTTGATAAAATATGTCATTTTTAATATCTTTTATATACATACATACTATGTTTATATTTAAGTTCGCAGGAAACTGTGAAGTTTTCTACTTAATCCTTTTTTAAACAACCCACAGCCAGGTAGTAGGGCATTTTCCCGACTGGATGGCTACCACCCCAGGTCTAAAGTATGTCTCCATAACAACCTCCAGTTGTGTTCCGACATTAGTGACCAGGTTAAAAGAGCAGCAGCGCATTTGTAGCACCTTTGGTGTTGCAAATGTCCATAGGCGATGGTAACCGCTTTCCACCAAGTGGGCCGTCTGCCTGTCTGCTGAGCTCCTACAATAAAAATAAAATAAAATTATGCTGCAGACGTTACGTCGTTTCTTCATGTAACGTTTTTATAATATTTTGAACCCTGTATGATATCGAAATGAAACATAGTGGTGAATTTAATACAAATTCCTGTTATAATAAGGTTCTTAATTTCTTATTTAAGTTTCATGTGCAGTCTTAGACCTCCTTCAAAACAGTTTTAGATAGATAGATAACACTTTAATGTACACCATTACAGAAAACTTACAAACTAGTATTATTCTGATTGTGTACAAAGGGCAGTCTTATCGCTAAAATGCGATTACTTTCAGACAGCCCGTGGCAAGAATATTGCTGATTAGGAGTGACGATGGTGGTATACATAAGTTTTACAGACAGATAGACAAGGTAAATTCTAAAAACAATCAATTATATTATTTTGATTATAGACTCACTACAATATATTTTTTTATTATAGTGTTGCAAGTTGGGCTACCTGCATACCTATTGTCACATACCGACAAAGAAATGCTGCGCATCTCGTTTATTGCCCCTACCGCATTCGGAGTTCTTTTTATTGCTTCGTATTTAAATTTGCAATTAGACAATAGCCTATTGTTATTGTTTTCAACTTTGTTGGCCGGTCGCAGGAATAGATAACCCGGTGTGCAAATTACTATTTCTCGGAAACTCAGTGCGCACGGCCGATTTTTTTTGTACTGTATAGTTAGTATAAGACAATGCCCGAATGGAGGGGTGGGGTAGTCAAGCGACGACTACTAGACGAGTAAGATGTTTGTAATACTCTCGATTAGCGATATAGACAACGGACTTTGCGCGTCTCGAATTGCATCGAATCGTGCAGTGTGAACTGGTTGCATCCAGTTCACACTGCACGTATTTGTTTTATACGTATTTGTACAGTTCTAATAAATTCTATAGTAGTTCCAACGGGATTTTTAATTCGAGTCCTGTAGCTCGTAACAATAGTATAAGTTTGCGTTTGACCACTGTCTCACCTGATGTTGAGTGATGACGCAGTCTAGGCTGGAGCACGCTTACCTAGAAGATACCTATCCACTCGTGGCTTGAAGACTTCAAGATTGTATTTGTCAGGAAAAACAGATTCTGGCAAATTATTCCACTCTTCAGCATTGAAAAGATGAAGCGAAACGCTTGGTTCTGACTGGTTTCACAATGTAACGGTGGCGCAAACCGGTGTGACTGGTTATCCGATGGTAAAAAGGGGAATGGAGGAATCAGCTCGTGCAATTCTAAGGAACACTCCCCGAAATGTATCCGATAGAAGACGGTCAGTCCCGCAACCTTGCGTCTATGTTCTAGACTCTGAAGTCGAGCATCAAAAAGACGATTATTGCCCATCAACTTCCTGGCTATTTATTACTAGGTATAGTATAAATAATTTTGCATATGTAAATAATAACATGACTTTAAACATATATTTATCCATGTTTCGTTAAAATTTTCTGTAAGGGTCAGCGAGTTACGGCAATTAGGTAATAATATACGGTCTTATTCATAGAGAGTTGGCGTAAGTTTGAACGCTTCTTTAAGTACCATAAAGAAGCATTCGAATTTACTCTATGAATAAGACCGATAGTATTCAGTATGTAGGATCTAAACAAAAACAAAAGAACGGAAGCACCCAATTAGTGCGGGGGCGACAATGAATTTTAGTTATACGTATAAGCGACAGTGCGAGGGTGTCCCGAATATATATTTATCCTTTGGTCCCGCGGGCGGGTTTCCGGCCCACTGCCCAGCAAAGGGACGAGGGACAAAGGCCCACTGTCCACCTATCTATATGCTCCATAATATTTGCTTAGACCGGACATTAAACTAGAAATTCGGTTCGTCATGCCGAAAGTTTCGGCATAATTTAGTGTAAAAACTATTTAGTTTTGATATATCATATGTAAAATCGATTTGATTAGTTAATTAATAATAAATAGGGTTCAATATTATGTTTAATTGTATTGTAGAAAAAGCGCCTTATAAAAACAATTTGATAACAATACAACCGAAAAATTTTGGACGAGATTTCGATGTAAAAAATATTGCTTTATATTCAAGAAGCGTTCTTAGAGATATAAGTGCTCAGTAAGTTTTCGGTACATATAGATTCCGCACCACTGTTGTACTGCCAAATTAGAAAGCGGCATATGGTAAAAACAGTATAGTTATTTATGATACTAATGCGGTAATTAGATTTTAAAAACGAGAAGGCGAATGTAAGCGCAAGACGAAGTGCAGAGCTTACTATAGTTATGAGTTCTTAAAATTCATCAAAAAAATTATTCTACACGTATGTCATATGACGTTTTTCAACACATCTGTGAGAAGAGAGTAAGTACATTACGTAATTTAAAAAAAAATCACTAGATTTTAAAATGAAACAAATGTATAGATCAAAATCGCTTCCAAGGAGGTTCGATCATTCAGCTTATTTATTCTTTTACTATGTAACTCTTTGGTGGAGTTCTTATATACTGTAAATCTTTTGCCATATTCAAAAATTCACTTAGGAATCATTATGTAAGTCTTACGCAATGATGTAGTTCTTATAGACTGTAATCTGCTGTCCATGTATGTCTTTTTTTTTTTTTTTATTTATTTTAGTGTGTTGCATAATAATTATAATAATTTAAGAATTTCATCTGAGTCAAAGAGATCGCTTTTAGCGATAAGGCCGCCTTTTGTTTTACCAAGTAACTATTGTCTTCTACTAATTTTTGATTTGGTGAACAATAAAGTATTGTCTATGTCTATGTCTATGTCTAAAGGATACGCACAGCGCTATACAACGGAGTATCCGGTAAAACAGGTACTTAGGTGAGAGTACCTATTTTACCGCTCGATCCATTGAGTGGTGCGTAATTTTTAACTTTCAAATAATGTACACAGGCTTCGTAAATGCATTTTTTGAGCAAATGTGTTGAAAAAGATATTTTTCATTAAACTTGAGGATGACAAGATTATTATATTAAGTTTAGATAATGTGCTATATTTTTGTATGGATATTGTTTTAATTTTTTCCTTATTCTATTGACCCTCTAAATCTAACAGCATTCACATATTTATAGCACGAATAAAAAAATACAATTATTTTTCGGCGGTAGATGGAAAAATATTAAACTGTGTCGCTTCACTAATAGCCATATTATTGAGACCTCCGAAATGTGATTAACGTTTAGAAAAGGACGGGGCACAGACAATATTCAATGAGATAAATTGTCTAGATTTCCTGCTTTACTTGCTTACTTTTGTTTAGTAGTTTCAATAGTAAATCGACTGGGAAAATTCTAATATATGATAAGGAAACCGCGAACAAAATACAATACTATAAATAATTCCACTATATCAAAAAATAAAATATATACCTTTCCCACAAACAATTCTTGAATCCATTAAATGCCAATAGTTCTTCTTGTGAGTAAACGAAAAGGTTATATTTGAAAATTAACCGGTTAGAAAGAGTTGGAAATAAGAACAAAACGGGCGGAAAATTGTTTTTTCCCGTGTTTCACCTCACTGACAACCAGTGTTGCCAAACCTTAATTGCCAAATAACGGGATAAAGGGCTATTTTTTCAGAATTACTTTGTTGTTGTGAGTTATTTAAATTTAAGATAGGTCAAAATAGTAAATTTAGTTTCTGAAAAAAATTATATTACCAAAGAGAATTGAATGTGTTCTTTTTATTGTAACAAAGAAGTATTATTGGTTTATGATAAATTACATATCATATTATATTACTTATAAACAATTATTCTAAGCAGGGTAAATTATTACCATTGATGACACCCCCTTCTATGATTAGCATTTTAATTTGTTACTAATATTATTATAAAAAATGCATATATAGTAGATATAATAATATTTGGCATATATGTTTAGTAGCTTATACTGTTTACGTGCTTTATAAAAGTAAAATCTAGTGCCAGACCGCTGTCAGTTGGAAACGTGCCCAAAAGACTGGCCACATTACCTCACTGTATCGCAACGCTAATGCGTTGTCCGAGGTACAGACCAGTCTTTTGGTCACGTGAGACGTCTACCAGGCGTTTAGTTTAGGCACGTTTCCAACTGACAGCGGTCTGGCACTAGATTTTATAATTTAATTTTAATTTGTATATATACTTATTTATAATTTAGTTTAGTTTTTATTTAATCCATAGTAAAATATATTGATTATGTCTGTTATAGCGTGAATTTTGATATTTCAATTAAATTTAATAAAAGTAAAAAATAATAAACTTTTTTATTTTAGGTAACAGGCCTATAATAAGTAGAAGACATTGAAGACACATACTAAAATAAAATATCAAAAATCATAACACACATGATTTTTTTTATATTCTTAATTTTCACATATTGTATATACACGTACAGTTTAACGATCTTATTCATAATGAGTTAGAATAAGGTTGAAGACTTTTAAGGTTCTTTAAGAAGACTGCAAACTTATTTAACTCGATATGAATAAGACCGTAAATGTTTATATACAATATTGTTACGAGTTACGGGACTCGAATTAGAATGCCGTTTGGAATTACTATAGAATTTATTAGAACTATACAAACACGTATAACACAGGTACAAATATAACTGGACACAACCAATACAAACGTAATACACGATTCAATAACACGTGCAAAGTCCGACACTATATTGCTTATCGAATGTACACACGTCTTGTCTCGCTGGTGACCATCGCTAGACTGCCGATCTCCCCATTGGGCCATTGCTATATACTGCACCGATACAATATGGCTGCCCACCTGTGTAGGTCGAATTTCTTAGAATTCGTAACCTGCACACCTGCCTAATTATGCCTGCAAACGGCCGTAAACGAGTACCATACACAATAGGCTGTTTTCTAATTACAAATTTTAAACATAAGGTAAACAAAAGAAGTCTAAATGCCGAAAAGGTAATAAACTGCAGGTGTCCATTGGTCTTTGTCGGTCGTAATAATTTTTATAACGCTATATAGTTGCAAGGATTCTTGTTCCACAAGGGCTTCTACCGGCAAGCAGTATTGAAACTCTGGATAATTTTGGAATTTGGGAACACCTGGTAACACTCTCTAAATAGCGGAACAGTGAAACACCCCAATATTTTCTTATGAATAATAATATTTTGATTTTGTAATTTTACTTCAGGAATCGGTTGAATTGTTGGGGAAATGAAAGGTATTTTATTAAGTTAAAGAAGGACCAACTGTTTTTGAATATAAAATATTTTGTTCAAAGTACTATGTATATATTGTTGGACATTATTGTTTTAGAATTTTTAACATAATTTAACTAGGTTTTGGAAAAGAACTGTTACAAACGGAAAGATCATTGTATAATAAGTTTTATATCAAGACTATTTTTAGTAGTTTTATATTCGCTATAATTAAAAAGAAATTTTTGAATCCAGTTCCGAAATATCCAATCAATCAATAACTCTTTATTGTACACCGATACAAAAAAAGAACTTACAGACTAAAAATACGTCTCATTGCGGTCTTATTGCTAAAAAGCGATCTCTTCCAGACAACCCCAGGAATCAATTGATATTATAATGATGATGGAGGTATACATAATACATAGTACAATTTCTTACATTCTTGTAATAAATACATCAATGCAGTATATACAGATGTTTTATATGTATATGTTTTTATGTTGGGGAAAAGTTATTTCGCATTTTATATAAAAATTCAAAAGATTTTTTATAATGTATATTTACATTTAACTAAAGTTTGTAGGTGCCATTTTGTTGGATAACTTTTTGCCATCTTTAGGTAGGGACGTGATCCTATTGCTATAAAAATTTTGGGGCTTCTGATCAAAAACCTGCGACAAGTGGTTTTGGCAGTCCTCTCGTGATGTTAACCTGACACTGCCTAAGGAATTCTGCAGAGACCGAAACAGGTGAAAATCTGAAGGTGCATGGTCAGGACTAAACGGTGGATGCTTTAACACCTCCTAGCCAAATTCTCGTAATTTTTGCTGAGTGGTTAAAGATGTGTGAGGTCTAGCGTTATCATGGTGAAAAACCATACCCCTCGTATTGATTAATTCCGGCCGCTTTCTCTCAACTTTTTGCTTTAATCTCATCAGTTGTTCGCAGTACAGTTCAGAACCTGGTCCTGCCTGGCGGTAACAGCTCATAATGAATAATGCCCTTCCAATCCCACCATACACACAGCATCACCTTGTTGGGAGTTAACCCGGGTTTCGCCACAGTCTGTGAAGCCTGACCGGTCTTTGACCACGCTCTTTTTCGCACGTTCTTGTCGTACGTGATCCACTTTTCATCACCAGTTATTATCTTCTTCAAAAATGGTTCGGTTTCATTACGTCGTAATAAAGAATCACAAATGAGTACACGGTTCATTAGGTTTCTTTCAGTGAGCTCATGAGACACCCAAATATCGAGCTTTTTTGTGTACCCAGTTTTTTTCAAATGCGCCAAAACCGTTTTGTAGTCAATTCCCAGTTCTTCAGCTACATCGTAACTACTAATTGCCGATCTTGCTCCACTTTTTCAAAAATGGCATAAATTTTGTCCTTAACAGGGCGACCAGAGCGACGTTCATCTTTGATATCAAAATTTCCGGACTGTAAACGCTTAAACCAAATTTGCGCTACTCTCACAGATACTACATTAGGTCCATAAACATTACAATTTTTTTTCGCGGTTTGTGTTGCATTTACACACATGTTTTACCTTTTTTGTAGTAAAATTTTAAAATGTATCGGATTTCTTCATTAGTTTCACTCATTTTAACAATAAGAAAAACAAATGAAAATCGCACATTCTCCTAATTTGAATTTGGAAATATCTTCTTTAAAATTAAAACTTTTTAATGATACCAAAACCAGCCAGATACAAACGGTATAGCCAAAGAGATCTTATTACAAGTTCATACATACTATATGCGAAAAGACTTTTACCCCAACCTATTATATATATGTATATATATACATACATATATATATACATATAGATAGATAACACTTTATTGCTCACCAAATATACAATTTCAAAAATACACATTTACAATATTGTCATGGTAGAAACAATAGGTGGCCTTATCGCTTAAAGCAATCTCTTCCAGGCAACCTAACTTAAGGAATGTATAACCTAATCTGGCTATGTAGGTGGTGCAGATTAAGAGGCCTATCATAATTAAACATACTTACATACTTAAATTACTTTATAAATAAAATACATACAATAAATCATAGTATAAGAATTAGGCATATTTATTTAAGAAGAAGTAGTGTTTTCTGAGTGCGCTCTTAAATGTAGTCGATGTTTTGGCCTCTCTGACAGTAAGAGGCAGCGCATTCCAAAGTTTAACAGCCTGCACTGTAAAAGAGTTATCATAAAAGGATGAAGTGTGTGCAGGTGTAGTGAGTTATATATATGGCAGTCATGAGGGGGAAGGCTGGTGGGGCACCTTCTACGTAAACAAAGTCGCGGATTAAAGTTAGCGTTAGCCCAAAGTAACTATTCCACGCGGACGAAGTCGCGAACAGGAGCTAGTTTCTTTATATGTGGCAATTAGTTCTCGTATACTATTATTTTATATAATTTCTTTCCTTTCCTTTAAAACTGCTTGCCTGTCCTTATGCTCGCCGAGGCAAAAGTGAAGATGTCACCATTTTGAAAACTAATTATAAAAAACGCTATGACACGAGCAGCAAGCCCCTGTCCGTCTCAGTACGTCGTTTGGACCACGCGCTTAAATTTTATCGGTCCGCGGTTATAGAAAACCGCTCCTATAGTCAAGACTGTGCGCACGTCTTGCGAAGTGACAAATATATAAATAAATTAAAATCTCGTTGGACCTGTTGCTGGGGCTAAAGAAGAGAACCAAGACCAGCAGCATACGGTTAGTTCCTTCTACTCCTAACATTGAAACCAAACCTATACAGTCCATAACCAGCCCTAATTAAATGGTGAATTTATTTTTCCACCAATATCTATAAATTATTTATAGTAAAAAAGTATGACAAGATGTGAAAAATTAAATCATAGACCTTTTCTTAAGTATTCGCGACTAGTATATTATTTGAGTAATTTATTTGATTTTTATTATTCCGACGTTTCGGCCACTTCTGTAGCCGCGATCACGGAAAACAAAGATATCAAGTGTCAGTGAGTATTGTTAGTCTTATTTAGCCTACCGGCAACTTGCTCAATTTAATTATTTAGTTTTAATTCTGTTTTGATTATTATTTATTCTATGTTGTGGCTTGAAGAGAAAAAGCGGCGCAAGAAACTCTTCTGCAAATATGCCTAACTCTAATAATTTTATATAATATTAAAATGGGTGGGAGGAATATTAATCAAATTACAGCGCTTAAAACCGTTAAAACGTAGTTTTATCATAAATCATAGATCTATAAGATAAAGAAAAAGTTTACATTTTTAACGCCAATGTTTTCTGCAGTGTTACATAACGGAGGTGAGTTTTCATTAGACCATCCCACCCTCGCTCGCCGCAATTCCCCAAGGATAGCGGGGAAAAAGGAAAATTCCCACCTAGACGCAGCTCGGTAATGAGATCTAACATACTCAGTGAATTTTAAAACAAAAAACAGAGATACCCTCATACTAATTTACTTTTTATCATGTCTTGCGGTTATATCAAAATGTTTTGTTATTCTAAAATCTTACTTTACTCAGAATACGAATGCTTTGATTAAAAATGTCTAATTGATGTTGAAGTTTACTTAAACATTATTTTTAATACTTACTTGTATTTTTGAAGTTAGATTAGTTTCCACTTATGTTTATGACTTTTATACATTAGAATGTAAATATTGCTTTATAACTATGAACATAATAATGTTACAACCTAAGCCCCGTCAAAGATAAATTCCGATCGACTTCTTTTGTTCACTTATTTATTGGCATTTTAATTCGAGTCCCGTAAACTCGTAACAATAATAATTATGAAGTAAAATAAGTATATTGCTGGAGAGTTTGTTGAGCCGCTTCTTCTCCTTTAACTTTATGAATTATGAAAATATTTTAATATTATAAACTCATTTTCATAAATACAAATAGATATACAGGTGAATTTTTGAGGTGGGCCTCTGTGACCAAATCCGAAATTAAAAATATAATAAAAATTTCTCAAAGGAGTCTCGAAGCCAGTTTGATGAAATCTAAAACAGTGTCATTAGATTGCTGAAAACCAATTACCCTGCTCAGGAATCGAATCGACTGATTTTGTAAAAAAAAAATACACATTCTGTATTATTATTATTATAATTTGTGTGAATAAGTGTTAAACGACAAATTAAAGGAAAGGGTTAATTTGTAACAAAATTGTATTTTTTTCTCAGTGTACCGTATAAATTACAAAATTTCTGTGATAAGTAATACAGAATTCAAAATATACTAATACCGAAGGTGCATAATTTATTAATAACTAAGATATGCCCGCGACTTCGTCCACGCTTGACTCGAAATTCCCTCAGGATTCCCGGGGCACAAAGTACCGCTTCATTTAAAAAAATAATGTAAATTATCGTTTTAGTGAAAACTGTGTTGGAATAAACTAATTTTTATGCACCCGAACAACTAGAAAACACTCCCAGGAAAATTCCAGTTCCCGGGATAAAAAGTAGTGCAGATTTTACGTCTGAGAATTTACTTCAATTTAATTTGAAATCGGTCCAGACGACAAACAGACAAGAAATCTAAAAAATGCCTCATGTTCTCCATCGTTTATACTTATATAGTCTATTCCAGTTTTTTTTAATAGCTTCAATGTACAGACACGGTGTATTGTTACCACATGGAATTAATTTTGATTTGATCGATGCTCAAGTGTTGTAGCTCTGTAGCAATATCGAGACATCAATTTTTTGACTGACAACACTACGTACTGATCAAAGCGGAGAGTGGCAACACCAGTGCAATAACGGGGGCCGAACGATAAAAACAAGATACGAGCGTGCACGCAAAATTCTAATGACATCCCACCAAAATCTCAACATTCGAAAAAGGTGGTAGCAGCAGACTCAGATACGTACAGTGTTTTATCGTTACTGCTAGATATAGAACCCTGAGCGTCGAAAAGGATCAAAATTTTACCCAGAGTGGTGTTCGATCGCCTTTGTTGGGCAATCGAATGCTACACACGCCATGTATAGAATTTTATAATATTACAGATGGGCCTAAGATTTATCTGTTAGCAAAACAACTATTTTTATATGACAAGTGTTTATTAGTAAGAAGAATACGGCAGTAATCCAGTGGTCAGTCGTCCAACACCCGGGTCGCAAATAGCTGGGACATACACTCAGCTAATCTCTTAAGAGGAGGGTGACCATACGTCCAAGCCAAGTATTGTCAGTTCCATTTTAATAAACGTCAATATAAAATAACACTTTATTGTACATCATTTACTATGGTCTGAAAATAACACAAGCGTAACTTGCTTAAAATACTTATAGCCTAAAAAACACAGAAAAACTATTCTAAATGTGCACAATGGGCGGTCTTATCGCTAAGAAGCGATCTCTTCCAGACAACTCGTGGCAGGCAAAATACAGATTCAATTTGTCAAAGGTGGTATGCGTAAAATATTAGACGATATGCAGCTACTTACATTATATAATATTTTCTTAAGTTTGCCCGACTAGTATACATTATTAAACTACGTTTTAACGGTTTTAAGCGTGGTAATTTAGTCAATTTTTATTATTCCGACGTTTTGGCCACTTTTCAGTAGCCGTGATCACGAAAGACAAAGATGTCAAGTGTCAATGAGTATTGTTAAAGTTTTATTTAGCCTACCGCTAACTTGTTCGTTTTTAATTATTTAGTTTATTTTTGTTTATTTAGGTAGGCTGTCTGCCTGTCTACCAGCTTGACAAGAAAACAAATCCTGTTAGTGTGAAATGTATAGGGTTCAAAAGTTCAATGTTTTTAAGATTACACAAGCCTTTTTGAAATGTTACATTCTGCTGCAGCTGACAGGAATCACGCATTTGGCGGATTTTTTCCATTTTCACATCGATACTGTGCAACAGATATTTTTCTATATATACATTTATGTGTACATTTTATGTATGCCACAATTTTACGTTATTATAGTTGTATAATTTGAAATACACACATTCGCATTTAATTTTAATCGTAAGTCACGTAAGCTCATCTATAGTCACACCTGTAAATGTTTTGAAGAACTACCCTATAAAAAGTTGAACTAGTCTTAGAATTCGATAATTCTCTTAACACAAAACGCCTGGTCCCCCTACCGAAGTGTGGGAGCAAATCTCGACAACGCGTATGTTCACGCTTTAATCCGTTGGAGTAGACTGTTCTATTTAAGGGTGGACAAAACTAAGCAGTCGTGAAAACAGAGTGGTCAGAGTTAATTCTGGTGAGTCTGAAACTGGGATAATAAATTGACATTATAAATAAAATCGAAACTGACTTATTGGCGCTGTGAAAGGACACCGAAGTGGTTTATTTGGTGCGTCCGAATATGCCTTCGGGAGTGTCACACAAACAAAAGGGTCAACATTTCCTCACCACACACTTCTTTTTATTATTTGAGTTCAGCAGACAGACTTCGCTTCTCTCTGCGTATTCTACCGACTATACAATGGGGCGTATTGCGAGGAACTGTTCAGAATGGTGCCTTTGTCTTCTTTTTACCACCGCACGCTATCGGCTGGGCGTTGATCCCCACTTCCTTGAGCCGCTTCGCTCTTGTACGCAACGGTTCTCTAGAACGTTTCTCTTACGCATTGTGGGGATTTGGAATGAACTCCCAGCCGTGGTTTTCTCACAGCGATACAATATGGGGAGCTTTAAAAAGGGTGTCATAAAATTTCTTCGAGGCCGTCAACGCGTTGGTAACATCTCTGGTGTTGGACACGTCCATAGGTGACGGTAACCGCTTTCCATCAAGTGGACCGTCTGCCTGTCTGCTGTATTTCAGGGATAAAAAATAAAAGACAGGCAGATGGCCCACCTGATAGAAAGCGGTCTCCATCACATATGGACATTTGTAACACCAAAGGTGCTACCAATATGCTATCGCTCTCTAAAGGAATACTAGACCTGGCCACTAATGCCGCCACACGGTCGTTATGGCTACTCTAGACCGGGTGGTAGTCATTCAGATGGGTAAATGCCCTACAACATGGCTGTGGCTTGTTTTTGTAGCCCCTTACCACAGTTCGCCCGTCGCAATGCTAATATTTTGTTCGTTCCAGGATGGATTACTTATTCTCCTTATCTTCAAATACCCTAGAATAGAAACGGAGAAAGAATACAATTTCATGCGTTGGGCGGCCTGTAGTAGGAGGCAACAAAACAACCCACAGCCAGGTGGTATGGTATTTATTAGAGATGTGTGGACTAGTCGGTAAAGCCGACTGTTCGGCCACTATCGTAATTGGCGACTAGTCGGCACTATTCGGCAAAGAGCGCCGACTATCCGGCTTCTTACTTTATAGTTTGTTATCTATACTGTACTAATACTTTGTAATCGACCTAATCCATACACGAGACTTTCTTTTTGACATGATTAAATTTTAATTGAGCTCTTTCACTTTAATGAACCATAACAGTATTATCTTTAAACTAATTTTTTTTACACTAAAACACCGCCCCGACCCGTACAAAAGCAAAAATCAAGAAATAAAGCGAA
Source organism: Dendrolimus houi (assembly GCA_039645545.1). Lineage (NCBI taxonomy): Eukaryota > Metazoa > Arthropoda > Insecta > Lepidoptera > Lasiocampidae > Dendrolimus > Dendrolimus houi. The sequence goes on from CM077131.1 coordinate 715,648, forward strand.
ATAAACAAAACAGTTCCAAGATGCTCGCATGCGGCGGTTGCAGCTTGTGCGTGGATCAGTTATAAACGAAGTGTCACGGAAATCCCCGAAATCGTGATCGGCTTGGCCGACTAGTCGGCCTCTTTACAACCGACTAATCGGCTAGTCAGCTAGTCGGCCAAAGTCATAATCGGCACATTTCTAGTATTTATCCATCTGGATGACTACCACCCCTTGTCTAGAGTATGCCGCCATTATTATCGCTCAAGGTTGTCACCTTGAGTTGTGTTTCCAGTCTCCCTTTAGAGAGCGATAGCACATTGGTAACACCTTTTGGTGTTACAAATGTCCATAGGCGATGGTAACCGCTTTCCATCAGGCGGGTCGTCTGCCTGTATACTGAACTAAAGTAATTTTTTTTAAGTACAAAAAATTATAATGTATTGTTACAAGTTGGGCCACCTGCATACCTATTGTCGCATACCGACAAAGAAATGCTGCGCATCTTGTTTATTGCCCCTCCCGCATTCGGAGTTCTTTTTATTACTTCGTATTTAAAATTTGCAATTAGACAATAGCCTATTGTTATTGTTTTCGACTTTATTGGCCGTTCGCAGGAATAGATAAGCAGGTGTGCAAATTACTATTTCTCGGAAACTCAGTGCGCACGGCCGATTTTTTTTGTACTGTATAGTTAGTATAAGACAATGCCCAAATGGAGGGGTGGGGCAGTCAAGCGACGATTACGATACGAGTAAGGCGTTTGTAGTACTCTCGATTAGCGATATAGACGACGGACTTTGCGTGAGTCGAATTGCATTGAATCGTGCATTGTGAACTGGTTGCATCCAGTTTTATTTGTATTTGTTTTATACCTGTTTGTACAGTTCTAATAAATTCTATAGTAGTTCGAACGGCATTTTTAATTCCAGTCCTGTAGCTCGTAATAGTATTATTTTATCTTGTCATATTTTCATTGGCTCTACCAATCAATCAACAAGCTAGCACCTTATTGAAATTGGTTACATTCTATGAACAATTGTAATACCTAAGCTATTAGCAATGTGACACTTGCAAACTTCTTAAGATATTTTACTACACTTAAAGAAAGCTCAGCTTGTTTCAAATCTATAAAATGCTTACGTACTTATTATATCGTTAGTCCAAAATTTAGAAAAGAAAAATATAACTTATATTACGTTAAAGGCATAAACTTGTTTGATTTTAAAAAGCAAGCGGCAATTTTATTCGCTTTATGTAATGAAGGTAATTTACGAAATATTAGATTGAAATCCGAAGCCATTGCTTACTTTCAAATACGAATATAATATAATATAAAAACTTCTGCAAATTTACTTTAATAGAACGGAGTTCGCCGTTTTGATCGCAATATTTTTGAAGATATAAGGCTGCGCGCAAACGGACTACCAACCATAGTCACTGGTGCACGGTGGCGGTCACGCACTACCGCGAGTACAAAAGTGGCGGTGGCGTGTGATCGCCACCAGCTACATATGTACGGCGAGTGTAAATTGCTTGTCGCTGGCCAATGATGGCTGTGGTCGGTAGCCCATTTGCGCCTAGCCTAATTGTGGGTGCAAGCAGGCCACCGGCCACACCCACCAGTGGTGACTACACGTGTGCGGCGAGTCTCTGCAAAACGTATAAAAAGCCTGTCAACTGCGTGTCGCCAGCCATCAGTGACTGTTGCTCATTTAGTTTAGCTAGTTGGCCTGTTTGCGCCGAGCCTAAAGTGACATAATTTACTTACGACATATCTGTGTTATGCAAATCTTAGCAATGGAATTACGAATGTTGAATTAATATTTAGTAATCTTAAGTATGCACGCACCTTGGGCAAAACATATGAGCCTTGTCATCTTGTATATACGAGTATGTCTATCATGTTTTAAGCAAATTAATTTGAACCATTCGGTGACAACCCGCTTTCACAGGTGATTTACGTTCTACCAGTACCAATCGCGGTCAGTTAGTGGATTACGATGTTCATTTGTTGATCGCACGAGGTACACCCGTGGACGGCGGTGCTTGTGGGGTGCCTTGTGCCTCTAATGAGCTATGATCCTAAAGCTTCCTTACAATACCAATATGGTACCAACAGTTTCAAATATTTACCTAACCCTAATATAGACAAACACACACATATAAATGTATATTTTTAATATCTGAAGCTAAAAATATTAAAAGCGTTCTCGAAAAAGCTTTATTGCTCTTCAAATTTTAGCGTAAGAGATAATCTGGAAAAATCACAAAGATATAAGCGAATCATTTTCAAATCAATTTCAACTCAAGAGCTTGGAGATTAAGTTGTTTTTAGTTTGAATAAATTGTTCTGATGAAAATAATCCCCCTGAGACTCCCCCTTGACCGCTGTCGACAAAATCCAAACTTTATTGAGTTTAATAATTTGTATTGGATTAATACCTTTTTTGTTTATGTCGTCAACGCACCTTGGTATATATGACCAGACCATCTCCATCGGGAACTAAATACGGACCTCGTCGTTAGCACAATTAGTAAAAACGCTGAAGCTTACCAGCAACGGCTTCATCATCAGCCACCCAGCTCCTCGATAAGACAGACCTTGTAAGAAGACTCAAAAAGATTGATCTTTTTGAGTTGTGTTCCAAGACTATCAAGACAAAAGTAAAGTGAAGTGCAATTTAATAATTTATTTTATTTATTTGAGAAAATTACAATATATAATATATTTATGCTAAGTACATTACTAGAGACGAAAAGTTGTCGGTTTGCCCCCAAACTAGGACAGGCCTGTATTTTTGGGGGGCACATTCGGCCATGATATATTCTCATTTTTTATTTTATTGTATTGGTTGGGTGAGCTAACCTTATTAATTAATTTAATAATTAACAGTTTTTTTGATTTTAATAATTTCAATGTGCATTGTACTGAATATTTAAACGTATGTTAAGTGTGTTCGTGCGTGTGCGTGTGTGTGTGTGTGTGTGTGTGTGTTTGCGTGCGCATGTTTGCGTGCATGTGTAAGGGCGTGCTTAAGTGTGCGTTTATTTTAAAAACAAGTATGTAAGCAGTTCTTCTGTTTCGTGATAAGATAAATCTTGCAGCCAGGTGCTCACTTTTACTTTGACTTGATAATGATCGAAACCAATAATATTTAGTTTGTTGTTAAAATGTGCAACGTTAATATAGAACACATGAACAAAATGTCCTCCCCTTAATAGAGACAACAATAAAAGTGTTATTGGAAACATTCTTAGTATTAATAATTATATCTTCTATAATATTATATTATACTAGATATTCTCACATATGTGCACCTGACACATGCGTCTGTGGAACACCGTGTCTTTCTTGCCGCCGCAGTGCCGGCAGATGGTCACGCCACGCTGCCTTAAACGATGTCTTACGGAGGGCGCTTGCCACCGCTAACGTGCCGGCTTTATTGGAGCAGAACGGTTGTACGTGACGATGGTAGGCTTTCTGATGGAGTGTCTCTAATTCCTTGGCGGCGCGGCAAGCCTTTGATGTGGGATGCGACTTGCGTAGACGCGTTGGCCGCATCCCATTTACCAAACACGTCTAGATCAGCCGGTTCGGCGGCAGAAACAGCTGAATGCAACCTTCAGTGAGAGCTTATATGTTTGTGCCGTTTGCTGTCGAGACGCTTGGACCTTGGGGTCCTGAGACCATGAGCTTCTATCAAAATTTATCAAAACGACTCATTGACTCATCAGGTGATCAGAGGCCTGGTACTTACCTCGGGCAACGGATCAGTATGGCGATCCAGTGAGCCAGCCTTCTGGGCACCTTACCCATAGAAGACGGTGATCTAGGCTCAGTATTCTACTTATAGTCTTGAGGGACTATGGGTAGAATACGATATAAATAAGTTTTATTTTATTGTATCCGATTATATGTAATTTTATAATTGTAAATTATGTAAATATACTATAGTTTTCAATGAAAAAAATATATTGTTATGAGCTACAGGGCTCGTATTAAAAATGCCGTTGGAACTACTGTAGAATTATTAGAACTGTACAAACACGTATAAAACAAATACAAATAAAACTGGATGCAACCAGTTCACACTGCACTATTCAATACAATCTGAACGCGCAAAGTCTGTCGTCTATATCGCTAATCGAGAGTACTAGAAAACGTCTTACTCGCTTCGTAGTCGTCGCTTGACTGCCCGCCGCTCCATTCGGGCATCGTCTTATACTAACTACACGGTACAAAGAAATTGAAGGCGCACACTGAGTTTCTAAGAAATATTAATTTGCATACCTGCGAACGTCCACAAAGTCGAGAACAATAACAATAGGGATTAGTTCGACGCTAATGATGGTTATAAAACAAGTAGAAAAACAATAGCATGTTACAAATTCAAAACACAAAGGATTCCCTAATCCGGGAGGACAATAAGCTGCGCTTACAATAGGCTGTGCGGCTTATCTTTGACGGCATGTAACAATATCTAGTATATTAAGTCAGATTTAATTTACTTATTAGTCTTGTTTTTTAGCTGCGTTTGTAATTTTTTAATTAAAACATTATCGAACACCTTTAAAGCGAACTCATGTGGTACAGCAAGTTTTCAGTCGCACACAAAAAGATGTTAAAAGATTAGAATGACTTCCTTTTCTCGCGGAATAAACCACCCAATTCAGGTTTATATAACCCTTTTTTAATGGTGAGGCTTCATTTGTGATGATGGTACAGATTTACACTGCGGCTGAATGCGTATTATTTTCAGAGTTAAAATAAGGGCGTTAACCGTTACCCGCATATGTGATATGCGTGGGACACAAGAAAGTATTGCGAAAAAAAGTTTTTGTGTTAGAGAGACTGGCCAGTTATAATCTATTTCGAAATTATGATTATTTATAACTAAAAATAGGTACGTTCCAATTTCAAAATTCCCTCCACATTGTTTGCGAGCTAGTTTAAATTATCGTGTCTCATTGAAAAATGGATCTGCGCCGGGAATATTTTCGCGCTATGATATTTTACGATTTCAAGTGTCGCCTGAAACCGGACGAATCGTATGATAGACTTCAAATGGCATTCATGGATGGAGGTCCGTAGGCCTCCGTAAGGCAACCGTGTATCGTTGGTACAACGAGTTCAAGCGCGGTCGACTAACTTTGGGGGATGAAGAAAGAAGTATAATAATAATAAATCGGCAGACAAACACACACACTGCATATCTCCAAATTAAGCAAGTTACGCTTGTGTTATGGGTAATATACAACGGACCACTCTGGGGCCGATCCCAGACACCCAGACCATAGTAAATAACGGAGAAAATACGTTTCCGAAATTAACTATACCAGGAATCAAACCCGGAGACTCTGCGTTGCAGTGAGGTAAGTCGGCAAAGGCTTAGCCCGCTTAACCATAGAGAAAACGTGCTAGCAGTGAAAAATTTAATCCAAGCGTTATGTCTGCGTGAAACGCCCTATATTTGTAACATCATCGCAGATAAAGCCGCACTATAATATTCAGAATTCGAACGAAATAGTTGGCTAAAACCGGTTATAGCTGAATTAAACCCGGTTAACTTTAAACTGGTTCAAACAAGCATTGACTGAAAAAGATAGTTTTTAGCGATAAAGCCGCCTTTGTTTTCAAAATATGCATTTTTGAACACGTTTATTATCGTAAGCAATATACTGTTATCTACTTTATATTATAGAACATAATTGTGGGACTTGGGTCCAATATTATTTAATATAATTTGATTCCTGTCACCCAAATCGATATCTATTAGGGCATCCCTCCTACCATTGAAGGGAGCGCGACGGGACCTGTGGGACCCGAAACTTATTTAGCCAATGATGCGCTAATCACCCTTCCATTATTACAAGGGTATGAGTTTCCTTATACGAAACAGAACTAATCACGTGCGTTGATTAAATTCTCTGCGTACAGTTTCTAAGAAAATGACATACGCTCTTTGAAATTAATTCAATATTTACATAATAATCTCAAATTATTTATTTACATATTACATTATTCTTTAAATGCATACTGTGCCATTCTAGGGTTACTTTCAGGATACCCTGGGGTGAATAATGTAACCCTTAATAATAATCCCCTATACTGGAATCAGTGTTGCCAACTCTGAATTCTAGAGGATGGTAGAATTCTTCTTAAAATACGGTAGATTTTCCAAAATTATGTTGTAATTCATATTTTAAATATGGTAGAATTACCTTGTTTATTTAGTAGCATGTTAAAGGTCAGAATAATTAAAAAAAGATATTTTTAATCAGAATCAGACAGTATAATTGTATCAGTATTTTTATACATATCTACATTGTGATTTTTAATCATAGCGTCGGTGGGATTAAGTTCACCGTGTCTATGTATGGCCTGCTGCGATAAAAGATTTCCCTTGACGGATTTTGTAAGGAGTTTATTCTGTTATTATGTCTTTAACTCTGCTGATTACGGTGAGCGTAATTACGATGCAGTTGGCAACACTGATTGGAATCTTCAATAATCAGTACAAACCTTAGGTAAAATACATAACATAATACATTGTTAAGATTATCACGTTTCATTATTGAACAGCGACATCTAGTGGGTAATCAAACAAAACAATTTCTGTATTAAGCTAATATGGAGCGGTTAACACAAGCTATATACAAAAAACATATATTCAAAAAAGAAGTGAATAATCCATGTCCGCAGGCAGCGGGGCCTAAGGTCCAAGCTACCGATGGTTAAGGGTCACGAGACAGGAACCTTCTTACAATGCGGGCCGTGTCCAGCAGGGCTGCCTTCTGCATCCGACCCTTCATCCAGATACCAAGCGAGAGCCTTTCAAGATGGCGGTTAAAGCTCCTCGCTAATAGTCCATTCGCTGACACCATTATAGGTACCATGATTGTAATGTCCAAGTTCCACATGGCAGTAACCTCGTGAGCGAGATCAATATTTTGGCCATTCTTGAGCCGAGTGGACTGTGCCGCGAAGATGGCAAGAGACAGGACGTGATGTCTTTGGTGCCCTGGAAGATGGATCGTGTGGGACGCCACGTGCGTCGTACTTTGGCTCCTTCCCATCCTCCAGTCACGGTTATGGCAGCTGGCGCGGCAGCCATTGATACATATTGGTGGCTTTCAATTTAGAAACTCTATGGCCATGGGTTGGCCTTAGGACATCCTTAAATCCTTAGTCGTTATAATATAAATCAAGGAATGCCTCCCGAAACAATAGAATTTATTATTTTATCGGTCCTCGGGCAGAATACATCTCCGGCAAAATTGTTTTGAAATAGATTATAAAGTTATATCCTAAACTAGTCTCTTATATGAAGATTAAGAGCCGAGTCAGCTCAAAACCTCTGGCCGTCACAGTTCTTAAAGAAGCGTTCAACTCTCTCTATGAATAAAACCGTATATGTATAGGCCTAAAAATGGTTTAATCGTAATTTCTGTAAATAATGATAACCAATTTAAGACTAAAGTCTATAAATGTCTTGTAGGCGTTTCTGTAGCAGGGAAATGGAGAAATACTAATTTCTTCAGTTTGTTTTAAGATGCGACAAAACAACCCGCAGCCAGGTGGTAAAGCATTTACCACTCTAAATCGCTACCACGCCTGGTTTAGAGTATGCTACCATAAAAACCTCGAGTTGTATTCTGAAATTAGATTATGTTCCAGTTTTATTTTTTGCACTTAAATATTATATATTTGGGTTATGCATGTATGACCACGTTTCTGAATTTCGTAAACAACTCAAGTGGTTGCCAATTCGTTTTCGCCGGAATCCTCACATTCTTTCATTGCTTTATAGTATTTTATTCATCCCTACTACTCCACAGTATCTTAAAGAACGCTGCGAATTTATTTCTTGCTCTCACAATTTACGCCCTTCCAGTCAACATAGACTTATTACTCCTATTCATAATACAACGTTTTTCAATAACTCTTTCACGGTTAAGGCTGTCCAACTTTGGAATACATTGCCTGTTGCTGTCAGACAAGCAAAATCTCTAATAACATTTAAGAACATGTTCAGGAAATACTATCTCCAATATAATGGCTAGTTAAGAAAAAAATCGAATTCCCATGTGATTTTTTCACTAACCGATAACAATTTTTTATCCCGGTAATTTCAATTCACGTATTCCCATCATTTTTGCCTAAATTACAAAAAAGTATCTATTAGATAAAAACACTTTAAAAAATCATTGATTGGAAGCGAAGATGAAATAATATTGACTTAGCTTATACTCGATGAAAATGGAAAACAATTTTCAGCTAATTTCCATATTAAAACGGAAGTTAATCGAAAAATGTGCGTAATAAATTTGCGAGCTATTAATTTATTACCGCGCATAAACTCGTTGAAATAAATCGCTTAACACTTCCCGTGTTACTTCACACCGCGGTTACCGTATTTTATGATACGGGAAAAATTTCATAATGTTCGAGAGTTCGTGAGATATTAATTTTCGTTATATAATTTAAAGCCAGTGTAACTACTGAAAATGATTTAAACTTTACATTTTAACGGTTCTAAGAATTTTTAATTAAATTTGTTATTTTTAGCCGGTTGAACCACTTTTTAGTAAGCCTTATCACACATGGAGTCAAACATATGGCAAGGTGGGGTTAGGTTGTAGACTTCTATTTATTGCTGAAGTATAAAAGACAGGTAGACGGCTAATCTGATGGAAAGTGGTTACCGTCGCCTTTGGAAATTAGCAACAACAAAGGTGTCATCCAGACGTGCAATTGTCATCTAAACAGGAATCCTATATAAACCTATATAGACCTTGGCTCAATAGAACTTATAAAACACATCGTTGTGGTTTCAATAAGTATCCTATAGTCTTGGGGTCAAGACCCACACCACTAAACTGCTACTGATTCTGAATAAGAAACTGTACGTGCCTAGAACATTATAGATTTAAAACTTGAACAGAGGACTAATTACTATTAAGTTTTAATAGGCGCTATATTATATATCTATATATTGTTACGTATTGCGGGATTCAAATTAAATGTAGTTTAAAAGATCACAAGTTTTATAAGAAGTACACACATACAACAAATATTTCTTGCAAAGACAACTAAATATAACAAGTCCAAATCGTATGGTAGAAGATCGTATTAACATAAAACGTGCAAAGTCTGTCGATGTTGAGATTCCCATCCTAAATATACACTTAACAGAGTCTCGATCGCAGCTGAAACTCAACTAATTCTGTCTCACCGGGCTGACCTTATATATTCGCAAAATATATAAGTTCCGTCTGGCCCATCTGGACGGCTACCACCCCTGGTCTAGAGTATGCCGTCATATCAACCTTGAGTTGTGTTCGAGCATTAGTGACCAGGTTCTAGGGTTTCCTTCAAAGAGTGACAGTACATTGGTAGCATTATCCCCCCCAATAATCATGCACAGAATATTTATTGAAATTCTCAATCCTGTAAAACTTTAATGCAAAACAACATGGCTTCTAAGAACTTCAAACGAGAACAAATGACGCAATTAAATGAGAGTGCAGAATTAAAACAACCATTAGACAGAATTACCGATAACGTAAACAGCAAAGGTAATAAAACACGTCATCAGCTATGGATTACAGCTACTCAGAATACTCCATACGTTTTATCGCATACAATTTAATTTATTCAATAACAACCGGTCCAAATTGAACACTACGCCAAAGAGGATTCTATTGGAAAAGATATATCATACAGGGGCTAAATTTAGAAACATTCAATTTCACGAACCTATTACTGGAACATATAGTACAAATACCGTTTGAACTATTAAAACAGGGCTGCTTGTAAACATCAGAACCAATTCCACGGGCAAATAACGTATGTACACTCGAGATCGCATTAGCGGCCCCAAACATAAGCAACCGCTTTACATAGTAATAGTGTTGCAGTAAAACTGAACATTTATACGAACCATGCTTGAGGTAAGGAAGTTAGGTGTGTGTTATGTTGAATAAGATTTGGCGTATCTAGTGGCCGAGTTTCGGAGAAATATCAGAGCATGGTTTGTAGCATACTCTTAACTTGTTATTCGTAGAAAATTGACATTATATTTATGGAGTTTATGTGAAATTTGAACCAGGATTAAGGCAAGTAAATAGCGTGAAGAGGGCTTATTTGGGAGGATCGGATGGGAGACGTCCGGTCGATCGCCCCAAGTACCAGTGGAGGGACAGAGTGGAGGCTGACCTATGTGAGCTTCAAGCCCCTAACTGGCAAGAAATCGCACAGGACAGAAGCAGGTGGCGTGTTCTCGTTTCGGAGGCCAAGATACATCATGGGACGCTGAGCCAACGGAGTTGAGTTAGTTAGTTAAATAGATATATGGATTTTCTTGAAATCACTATTTTTCTTTCTATCATCGGAAGCGGCTCTCCACAAATTACATGTAAACAATATTAGACTATGTACGGTCATCCCACTGGTTGGGTTGGGTCTCTTTTTAAATAAACTGCAACCCACGCTTATCCAAAACATAGTCAGGGGTTGACATAATATACAATCTCTTCCCGGGGCATCCTCGAGCACTGATGCGGACGATTAGTGTGGGCGTAACTGCGTTCTAAGTCTCACGCTATTCCTACTATGAGCGCGGTGTACATGGAAGGAAGGGGGTCTTAGTGGAAGAGTGGCCTATGGGTTACCATGAGGTACCTTGCTGAATCTCCACACAAGCCGGCAATCGACTTTCTTATCTGCGATATCTTCAGTGGATGATTCTCGTTGCTTTGGTCTAATCCCCAGTAAAGGAGCCGGTATTGTACGAAACGTATTCCCCCTGCTCCAGCAAAAAAAAATCTTTGTATGATATTTTCCAACCCTCTTCTTATAGAGCATGTAAGCCAGTAACCCTTTTTTACGGCTCGACTACACATTAGCCAGGTCGGATCACTGAGATAAAAATAAGTCAGTAAAGTATAGTCGCAAATGTCTCATGTTTTCTTTCGCAGATAGAACGAGAAATTGTCTCTAGTCGCGAGTAAAACTAAAACTATGTACTAATTCGATTTATTATTATAATCATAAAAATAGTGGTTCAATATTATTTCATTGTACTTTTGATTGGTAGAACAGTGTAAGTAAACCTTTGTCCTAGGTAAACCGCTCGCGCTTCAGTTCCCGCTGTTGCGTATATGTCCTCTCCTTTACTACCGTCGTAGGGCGGCGGCCGGTCCGCAAGAAACAAGTGCACACGTATCGCTCAGCTTAATGGTTGCGTTTCGCGTTTCCACACGTCTTCAACGTTCAAAGACGTTTTAAAAATACTGCGTCAGGACTAAGCTATGGTTTTAAGAATGTTTGGGTGTATTTTTTTTAAATTAATGGTCATTACAAAGCTGTATATTAATTTTCTATAAAAAATATATTCTCTTGGATAGATAGCTAACTCTATATTGTACAACAATACAAAAATATATTTACAGACTAAAATTATAATGATCTGATTATGCACAAAAAGTTGTCTTATTGCTAGATAGAGATCTCTTCCAGACAACTCCAAGTATATTGTTACGGATTTGTGGGATGTGAATTAAAAAATGCCGTTGTTATTATCATAAAGTTTATTAGAAGTACACACACGTAATTCACAGTTCTTATAAGTATAACCGAATACAACAAAACCAAACCTTGAAGCAGAAGATCGTAATCACCTAAATCGCGCAAGGTTCGTCGTTATAAGATACTCGCTCCGATAGTACAATAGATAACGCTTCGTTCGCAGTCGAAATACGGCTGGCTCTTTCCTCGACTGACCGACCTTATACATTTGTAAATTAGACCTAGCCTCCTAGCAACATGCCCACCATTCCTTTGAATTCTCAATTTATAAGCTTTATGTCTTCCATGAATTTGCATGAAATAACAAAAGGAATAAGGTTTTATGACGTCTTGCTGCGGCGTAAACAAAGAGCTGAGCGCGAGTAGTAGGTTACTCAAATTCAAAGGGGTAATAAAACACCTGCAAGGACCGGTTTGCATCGATATATTTATATATATTGAAGCAAACCGGTTCTTGCAGTTATTTGTTCATTATTTAAGTTTACTGCGTACACTCTATAATAACTAGTGGTCCCTCGTAGTCGAAATTCGATCATAATAATTAATTTAAATTATAAGTTTGAACATTATTAAGGTGCTGTTATCAAAGACTATACTTTTATAATCACAGATTTCGCTAAGGTTACACTGTTAATTTGACTTTAACAATAAACAAAAGAGTATATATGCGTGTGTGTGTCAAATACATGGTAGTGTGTGTAATGTTTTTATATTGATTAAATGTATTTTTTTTTGCATAATTAAAAAATATATTATCATTTGTCGCTTTTTCTCTATATAAACTATAAGTGTGCGAAATTTCATACTCCTCCCTCCGCGCAATTTTCGTAAAGGGGTACAAAGTTTTTGCTGTGTTTTTGCTTCACATTTATAAAATTATAAATACGTAATCTTTTTTTCATGTTTGTGTTTGTTTGTTCGGAAACTATAGAGCTGATATCAATCCGTTTTTGCTGATCAATAGCAAATTCCCGGAATTAAGATCTGCGGTACTCCTGCGGGAATTTTCTTGGGAGCGGTTAGAAGTGGCCAAATTTAAAAAAAATCTTATCCTGATATGATATTTTCACTGAACGATAGCAAGTTCTTTATAATAAAATCTATGATACTTTATATCGGGCATTACTTATCCAGGAATCTTCAGGATTCGTGTATTTTCATCCTAAAAAATCAATTGCCCTACTGGAAACAAACTCTGATTTCAAATATTGGCAAAATAACTGTCATCATTGTTATCTATCCAGGGTGGATGAATTCGTGAGCAAATGCTAGTTGAAGCATAAATTTTAGCACAAGACACGCTAGCGAAACTTCGTTTGCGTTTCCATAACTACGTTTTGTAAGTAAATTGCAATTTCGGTTATATTAGTCTATCCTGCGGAAAGAACACCATCTATCGGCATTAAATATAGTGTTGATCTGGGATACAATCTAGATCTGTATCATGTATGATTAAATAACCTTCAGTAACTTACACATAATACGCGAACAGACAGAAATAAAAATAGAAAAAAAAGATAATAATAATAAGATTTATAATATTTTAGACTAGCTATGCTCGCGACGTCATCTGCGTGAATCTTTTTTTGCGAGACCCTGAACAAAAAAAAGTAGCCCTCCTAAAAGTTACTCTTTGTAATATCAGTTATCTGCCAGTGAAAGTTCCGTCAAAATTGGTCCAGCCGTTTCAGAGTTTATCCCGAATATCCAGACAGACAAAAATTTAAAAAAAAAAATATTCTGATATAAGTGCCGTATGTACCGTGGCGACCGAGGGTAGAACTTTCTGGCAGCTTAAGCCGGTCTCAAGACTTAGAAAAAGACAGAGATAGATAGATGTTTAGAAAGGGATAGACAGTAAATAAAAGAAGAACGAAAATAAGGTCTAAATTATGGGTTCTAGAAGATTCTTCCGGGTATATAAGCAGCGTAAGGCGCGCCTACCGGGCAGTTTAGGGTTGAGTTCAGTTCAAGACAGCGAAGCAACAAGTGCAATACGAGAGAGTTGGAAGAGAAGTTTAAGAAAAGACAGTGACAAGTTTAGTGTTGGAAGTAGAGTTTAGTGGGGAGTTTGGTAGAGCGTTTACTGGTCTGTTTAGTGAAATGTTCAGTGAAGGAGAAGTTTAGCGTAGTTTAAGAGGAGATCTAGAAGCGAGCAACGCGCGGTAAATTCGGAAGTAAGCACTGCATTAGCAAGGATGTGGACTTCGCAATATCGGCGACGGTATTGTGAGTGAGACATCTTGTAGACGGGACAGTGCGTCATTAGTCATGAGTGTAGGGCAAACCTGCGGAGAAAAATCACGTACGGCTGTGTAAGTTAATAAAAGCGTTTAGTTAGAAACTGGTGTTTCCTTCCAATCGTAAGTGGGTACCTCCGCTCGCACGTAACAATACTATCATATGCATTGAGTAAAAAGCTGATATTTTGACATTACAAACAGACACTTCAATTTTATTATCTGTATAGATTTATTACAAGTTGAATGAGATAACTCGCCGCGCACTCCTCGGGGAAATTAAACAATGATTCAGAAAAGCGTAACACAAAACTATCTGTCAACGATAGTATTGTTAATATTCAAAATCCATTTGAAATTTGTCACTAATCTAAGTTTTAATGGGCGTTGGGCCCCTATAAACCCTTGTCAACTGAGGGTTGACCGTCTCCATTGTTTCGGCCAAATGTCAATACCCACGGATAATCTTCGAGTTGGCCGGCAAATTTATTTCCTACTCGGCCCTCTGACGTCACTTTGGAAACTTCGGTGCTCAAATTTATAGAGCGCACTTCCGTTTTAAGAGCTAAGTGACGTACATTTCGCTTAAGTAACTTACACTCCTTACTTAAACAAAATGGTTATTAAACGCTCCACATTAGCTCAATACAGAAATTGTTTTGTTTGATCGCCCACTAGATGTCGCTGTTCAATAATGAAACGTGATAATGTTAACAATATGTTATTTTGTATATTTTCCTTAAGGTTAGTACCAAATTAAGATAGACAGAACAGACGCCGGAGAACCCCGGCCCTGACCACCTTACTCAACGCTAAGGGCCAAGCCACGAGGTGCCGTGCGGCTCCGGCACGACACCTGAGCGGTGCCGCAACGGTTTCCTGCATATAAAAACGTATGGTATTCCACACGGCGTGTCCGGCACCGCACCGCAGGCGCACAGGATAACGGCGCGAGGAAGATCAAGCGGTGCGGTGCCGCAGCGGCGCCGCTCAGTTGTTTGTACGGCATAGGGAAGAGTGCACGTTCATTGATTCTATATACCTAATTACGTGTATACCTATTATAAAAATTGCAAAAAATAATTATAAAAGTTGCGACGCCGCACTGCTCGTGTGGCCGCCAGTACGGTGTCGAGTGGCCCGGCCCTAAGACCCATCAATCGCACCTTAGACACAAGTAGTCATACAAGATTAGCTTAGATGCTAGAGAGTTTCTTTCGCCGCTTCTTCTCTGCCAGCTGTAACACGTTGCGAAACGGTAGCAAAGATTGCTGGCATTGACACGGTGGAAGCGGTTCGACCGCAGCTGTTGCGATGGCTCTCGCGGAAACGCGGGACCCTGACTTTCAGAATGACACAGATACTTACCGGGCACGGTTGCTTCGATAAGTATCTGTGTCAGATTGCGGGCTGCCTGCCTTCACCCCAATGCCGCCAGTGTGGCGCGCTAGACACGGCGTTACACACGCTAGTCGAGTGCGCAGCATGGGCACCTCAGAGTTTTAAACTCCAGTCACTAGTAGTACCGATCGATTCGCTGAGCGATCTGGTGCAAGCCATGCTGCACAGCGACGATTGGTGGGTGGGCGCGGCCAATTTCTGCGAGACTGTAATGTCTCAAAAGGAGGCCGCGGAACGAGATAGGGAGAGAGATGGAAGTACGCATGCGTCTCGCGGGCGCTGACGTCAGTTGGGAGCCCGGAGCCGCAGGTATGCGCACGATTTCCCCCCTGAAGTACCGCTGCAGGGGCCCTCTAGCATCTAGGGAGCAGAGGAGTCTTCACCCCTGTTGACGAAGTGAGTTTGCCTCTCCCGGGGCACTCTCAAGCACTTGTGCGCTAGGATCGGTGTGGGCGTAACTACATTCTGTATCTCATGCCTTTCCTACTCATAAGCGCGGGGCACATGGGAGGAGGGTGGTTTTAGTGGAGTATTGATTAGTCGAGTCTCCACACAAGTCGGTTGATTATTGTTTGGATTGCCTCAGTGGAAAGCCTCCATGATCAACATCGGTCTAATCTCTAGCAAAGGACCCGTTATGTGCGAAATGCATTTCCCCAACTTGAAAAAAAAAACGGTAGCAAAGATGGACTAGGATGGGCTCCGCCGGCGGAGTCCATAACGAGTTCCCATTACATAAACACTTCAGCCTCTCACGCCTTAATCCGATAGAGTCATTCCCCCCGCAGTGGTCGAGCCGAGGTCGAACCTCACAGGAGGTGTCTCCTCGAGTACCTACGCTATTTACGGGCTGAACGCCTCCACTCCCTGGGAAGCCCACCAAGCCATCTGCGGCTATTCAGCTAGATCCTGGACAAAAAAAAAAAAGATTCCAATATACGGGATTATTATTAAGCCTTTTTTCTATCACCCCCACGGTACCCTGAAAGTAACTTGGGAGTCGACCGATGGGTTTATAATGCAGGCAAAAAAGCATAACAATTGACAAATAAACAGTGATTATTGCGAAAACTACTCAAAGTTATAAAAATTGTGACCTCATGAACAAAAACTTTCGTTGAGACCTCTTGGTTGTCATGAAATATGTAAAACTATGAACGAAGATTTGTTTAAATGAGAAGGAAAATCATTCAGTTCTTTTGTTTACCTTATGTTTTTGTAATTAGAAAACAGCCTATTGTGTATTGTACTCGTTTATGGCCGTTTGCAGGCATAATTAGGCAGGTGTGCAGATTACGAATTCTAAGCAATTCGATCCACGCGGGCGGGCAGCCATATTGTAACGATGCAGGATATAGCAATGGCCCAATGAAGAGATCGGCAGTCTAGCGATGGTCACAAGCGAGACAAGACGTGTATGCATTCGATAAGCTATATAGTGACGGAGTTTTGCGTGTGTTATTGAATCGTGTATTACGTTTGTACTGGTTGTCTCCAGTTATATTTGTACCTGTATTATACGTGTTTGTATAGTTGTAATAAATTCTATAGTAATTCCAAACAGCATTTTAATTCGACTCCCATAACGCGTAACAATACTTTAATAAATACATCATCTCTGCCTAACCCTACCAGAATGGGAACAGGTGTGAGAATATATTAATATCCTCTTTTTAAAATTATAGCTTTCAAAGCCCAATCGCATGCAACCGAACCGTGGGTTAAAGAACACAAATACTTAGAAAATAGAAACCTGAGTTAACAAAGAAATACCTAGAAAGTAGAAGCGTGAGTGGATAAAAAAATACTTAACAAGTAGAAGCGTGAGTGAACAAAGAAATACTTAGAAAGTAGAAGCGCGAATGAACAAATAAATACTTAGAAAATAGAAGCATGAGTGTACATGAACACAACATCAAATACCTTCAGTCAGTGACTTTAAGTTATCTGCAGGCTGCATTTCCGTCATCACCCGTCTTTGGAGTTAAGTTGGCAGCATCTCTGAGCTGCCTGCAACACGCTAACTTAGACTTGTCGGTCGTCACTTCAAGAAGTTTTGATTCAGTATTTGCACTGTGAAATTATCTTAAGCTCCAGTTAGTTTAGTTATGAAGACGTTATACAAGAATGTATATATATCTACGTTAGTTAAGACATTATTAATAAATTGGCCAAGTGCGTGTCGGATCACGCATATTAAAGGGTTCCGTAGAATAGATAAATGTCCACTACTTGTTTTTCATAAGGCTACGGAATCCTAAAGACTTTTTTCTAGTTTTTTACATTCTGATTAATTTATTTTCTTGTATGTTTTTATAAATACTCTTAATACTATAATTATATGTCCCTAAGATCTCTAATTTAATTTTGTTTCTGTGTACAATGTACATAGTTTTAAGTTACAATCTAGGTTCTAGGTTTAAGTTAAAATCTAGGGAGGGCCCACCTGATGGAAAGTGGTTACCAACGCCTATAGACATTTGTAACACCAAAGATGCTATAAATACGCTGCTGCTCTATTAAGGGAGACTGAAATCTGGCCACTGATGCCGGAATACATCTCAAGGTTGTTATGACGGTATACTCTAGACCAGTGTTGGTAGCCAGCTAGTCGGGCAAATGCCCTACCACCTGGCTGTGGGTTGTTTTGTCGCCTCTTACGACAGGTCGCCCCAACACAGGAAATTGTATTCTTTCTCCGTTCCTGCACGTACAATATATATATATATAATCAAAAAGCTCTGTAATGTCATTATTGTAATTTGTTGTGCGTACTAATAAATGAAAAAAACTAACTTATTTTTACAAAAATTCATTCAATTCGACAATATTGCTTCAATTTTCCTATCACCCTGTAAATTTTTTTTAAATTGTGATCCTGGCAAACAGGCAGATAGCCCAGCCCATAGAAAGCGGTTACCGTCGTTAGACGTTTGCAACACCAGGGACGTACCCAACAATTTAGCAGTCTTTAGGATGGCATAAAGGGTGAGACAAAGGGGTTGGCACAGAAGAATCAAATTCCAATTCAAAAGTTTTTGTTCGAAATAAGTTCCAGTGGAGAACACTTTTTGAAGGTCATATATGTAAGTGAATATTTAAATCGACTTTCTATTCTATGTCCTCCGCTTCGTAACACCTTATAGCTGTTTAAAGGAAAAGAGCGGCGAGAAACTCCCCAGCAACACGCTTAGTTAAAAACCATTTTTTCATCATACTTTTATATCTATCTCAGGTTCTTTTGCTAATTTGCTATTAAAAATGTAGGATAGCAAATAAATAAAGTATCTCCCTTTAAACTCTTATAATTAAATAACAATATATAATGTAGAAAAATTACAACACTCGCTTGAAAATCTATTCCTAAATAATTGTTTTAATTAAACATTTAAATATATATATATATATATATACTCAATTAATCGTTTCAAGCCGATATTCTGTGAGAGCGTGATATTACACATCTAATAGCTGAAATCGAGATAACAAAACATTTAAAATGTACATTTTCCAAATGTTACAATTAATATAAATAAACACATAGCCTCTTACGTCTTCGTTGTTAGCCAACCGTGGACCACTACTGGACGTAGGCCTCCCCAAGGTTACGCCACATATCCTGGTCGTCCGCTGTTCTCATCCAGCCTCCACCGGCGACCTTGCGCAGTTCGTTGGTCCATCGGGCTGGAGGGCGTCCTACACTACGTTTGCCGAGACGTGGTCTCCCCTCTACGACTCGTCTACTCCATCGGCCATCGGTCCTGCGATAAATGTGACCAGCCAAGTCAGCTTGCTAAATATTTTACATATCTTACAAGTGTACTAAGCTTTTAATATAACATTACTAGCGGTCCCAGCAGACGTTGTCCTAACTTGAAAAAATAAAATCTAGCACTCGATTCTAACGCCACCTACCGGGTCAAATTGTGAGTCTAAACCATCCCGAGACCCACTCAAACACAAATAAAAATTTTATCAAAAACGGTCCCAGGATTTAGGAGTTCAGAGACAAAGAAATAATTTAAGAGAAGAGACAAGATGTAGCTGTGATGGACAGAACTGATATCATACTACATAGATTGCCTTTTTAACCGACTTCAAAAAGGACTTTTTTATGTTTGTACACCGATTACGCTGAGATTTATAATCCGACTAGCTTCTGCCCGCGACTTCGTCCGCGTGGAAAGTTTTTTTAACTATCCCACGGGAACTCTTTAATTTTTCGGGATCAAAAGTATCCTATATGTTGACTAGGGATATAAGCTTCCACCATACAAAATTTCATTTGAATCGGTCCAGTCGTTTCGGAGATTAGCCGGTACAAACAGATCAAGAGAGATACAAAAATTTTGAAAAAATCTAAATTAGTTCTATTTCACTTCTTACATCCCCTTGATTAGGTTTTTTTTTTTTTTTTTTCATTGTACAGAAATTAAACCTCTACAGTTTTATTACATGTATATAGATTTACGTGATTCTTCTTTAGTTTGATGTGGAATAGTTGCCATTTGGTTCCCTGAAAATTTAACATAGTTTGGCGCAGTAGTTTTCATTCTATGATTTTTTTTCTGTTCCCGTTTCTTGGGACCTATGTTTTTTTAAGTTCGCGGCACTTTTCGCAGACCTACCCATAGCTAGACACTAAAAAATAACAAATGAAATAATTGGTTTAAAAAAAACCGACTTCAAAAACTAGAAACTAAAAAATTACTTATTTCTAAAGCAAATTTCAGTATTTGCGTAATTAAAAGTAGAAAGTAAAATATAGATAACAAAAAACAGAACCGAATTCAAAAATAAGCTTAAATGCAAAAATAAACATTTTCCACAATTTGAAATCGGTGCCCAGTTAAATATAGGATAACAACAAATTTGCAAAATGTAATCAGTTTTATCTTTTTAGTTTTTGAAGTCGGTTTGTTTTTACTATAAGTTGTCTGAACGCTAATAATATTGTTACATGCCATCAAAGATAAGCGCACAGCTGCCTGTCGTAAGCGCAGTTCATTGTCTTCCAACGATTTAGGAATTATTTTGTGTTTTGAATTTGTAATTCAGAAAAACATGCTATTGTTTTTCTACTTGTTTTATAACCATCATTAGCGTTGAACTAATCCTTATTGTTATTGTTTTCGACTTTGTGGCCGTTCGCAGGTGTGCAAATTACTATTTCTCAGAAACTCAGTGTGCGCGGCCAATTTATTTGTACTGTGTATTGAGTATAAGACAATGCCCGAATGGAGGGGCGGGCAATCAAGCGACGACTACGAGACGAGTAAGACGTTGGTAGTACTCTCGATTAGCGATATAGACGACGGACTTTACGCATGCCGAATTGCATTGAATCGTGCAGTGTGAACTGGTTGCATCCAGTTTTATTTGTATTTGTTTTATACGTGTTTGTGCAGTTCTAATAAATTCTATAGTAGTTCCAACGGCGTTTTTTTTAATTCGAGTGCTGTAGCTCGTAACAATATATTAGCGACATGCGGCCAAATACTTTGTACACCTCCATTACAGACAATAGATAGATAATTCTTTATTGTACACCAAAGCAATACAAATATACATATACTTATATAATAGCTTTAGGAATTATTATATACAATAGAATAGTAATGCTTTTCAACCTCATTTTTAAAGCACGGTAAGGATTTGGCTTGTCTTATAGCAATAGGTAACTCATTCCAGAGACGCACAGATTGAACGATGAAAGAGTTATTACAAAAACAAGATGTGTGTGCTGGTGTATTTAGTGCAGGGGCGTAAATTATGGGAACTAGATACATAGAGAAATACGAAACGTTCCTTGAGGTAACTAGGAGCAGTGGGTAGAAACAATATACTATAAAGAAGAGTGAAAATGTGAGTATTCCGGTGAAGATTGATAGGTAACCACTTGAGTTTTTGAGTTTCCATTTTTTAATAATGTAATACTCATATGCACCTCATTTTCACGATATTTATTAGTAGAAAAGGGCAATGTAACATTAATAATAATAATAATATCTTTATTTTCACATAGCCTTTACAACGTTATTGTGATACAATAGTAAAAGGTACAAAAAAAAAATACAGAATTGTTAAAGAAACGCAAGCTCGGGTGGTTGCCAAGACCCTGAACTAGGAACAAACCTGTGTTACAGTTAGCATCGGCAGCCATCCGACTGCAAGAAATTTCTTGTAGTTAAAGGCTAATTTGTTAAATACAGACAGAATTCTGAATCCTAAACTAGTAAAACTGTAAAATATTAGAATTCAGATGATATTTTGTTTATAGTTTTATGGGGTATGTGTGACTGTGTGTGTGTGTGTGTGTTGTGTGAGTGCGTGTGTGTGTGTACATGGGTGTGGGTGTGTTACGATAATTACAGAGTGTATGGTACCAAGAGTAGAAACCGCCAATTTAATCAAACTAATAGTAAGTATTATATATTAAAATTAAAATAAATACTTGCATCAAAATTGCTCATTCAGTAATAAGTCGTTCCGTATTGTCATAATTAAGGGAGTGGAACTATTTAATTAGTTTATTCTTGACTCACATACTTTTTAAGTGAATATATTTTTAATAGAAAATTTGAACAATCTCTTCCATGTTCCAATTATCCAGATGATTGCTTCAAGAATTCCAAGCTCAAAACTTCCAGTAAGCTCTAAGCTATACAATGTAATAGCTCAGTGTAGGATATGCTCCGTGTGCCGGCAGCGCTTCAAAGCGTCGTTTGGCAAACTCCGTGCTTATATCTCTCAGGATATTAGGGGCTGTATCAAAATGACATTCAGCTCTTATGGATACAGCTCAGCTTGTACAATAATATTGAGTGTTATGAAACTTTATATACATTTTTTTTAACAAATCGACGTACTCGAGTTCCGTTCCCTTTTTTATAACTTAATTTTGAAGAAATTTTAAGTATTTATACACGCTTCTTGTTAATTTTGGTTTTTATGTGTGACATTTATTCAATCATATGTGTGTTGTGGTGTGCCTTACGAATAACTTATTATATTAATTTATTCTAATTTTAATACTAAACTTATACTAATGTAGAGTGTATCTGTTACATGCTGGTGTTGTGAGGAAGTGCATGTGGTCTATACCAATATATATTATTTTAACTAGTGCCATGTGTGTTGTTTTTCCTTTCTGTGTCTGGGTTATTAATTTTTAGGCTCTTTGTGTGTCTTGGTTTGTTTGTGATGTGTGCGTGTAATGCAATGCGGTGGTAGTGCGTGTTGGTGTGAGTATGTGTATAAATTTTGTTGTTAGTTGTGTGTTTGTGATTTTGTGTGGTGTAATAATTTATTGTTTAATTGTAGTGACAAAGTGTTGACAGGGAATTTATATACTGGAAACTTTATATTAAGTAATATCATCTTTACATATATATATATATATATATATATATAGATAAATAAAATTGGTGTGTCTGTTCGTAATGTCAAAATAAAAATGTGACAAAAATCAGGGCGAATAATTCTGACCAGCAGATTCCAAAAATGCAAATTATTGAAGTTTTGTTGATCTGTTTGGATGTTCCGAATAATATCTTAAACAGCTGGACCGATTTTGACGGGACTTTCACTGGCAGATAATTGATGTTATAAGGAGTAATTTAGGCTACTTCTTTTAGGGATCCGCGGTCGGATGGTCTTTATATATAAAATTCTTCTATTCGTGTGTATACCACTGAACCTTCTAAACGGTTCGACCGACTTTGATGCTTTTTTTGTGTGTGTTCAAGTGGGTCCTGGCATGGTTTAGATTCACAATTGGACCCAGTAGGTGGTGCTATAATCGCGTTCTAAAATTTTTTAGGGCAGGACGACGTCTACTGGCTCCGCTAGTTTTATATATAAAAGATATAATATAGAAACCGGTCATTAGTAGTAGAGTAAATGAAGATAATTATATGAAAAATATAATTGCTCATTAAGTTAATAAACATTAAACCTTTCTGAGTGAAGCAGTTAATGTACTCCTATAAACTGAACCTTTTACGACTTGCGATTAGAATTTATTATTTTTAAAAATTGCTAAAGGAAGGATCGCCGCCCAAGAATAGAAACTAGTGTTATTAAAAATTCTCCATGGAATAAGTATCAAATACTTAATTAATTAATTAATTAAATTAAAATTAATTATATACTTTGTGTAATTTTAATTAATAAAAGCGATTCAAAGAGGATAAACTGAAAATATTTATTGGAAGAGAATTTTTATATTTTTCACCGATTGCACAATTCGACTGTATGTTTATTACGGGATTTCACTGGTTTTCAAAATTGTTTATTTATTCGAAAGAGTATACTCCTACGGTGGTCCCATTGTCACCAAGTCAGGATCTGATGAGTGGATCCCAAGGAAATCGAGAGTAATTCTTGTTGATGACAAAACTTGTGTACGTGTGCCAGTAGTAAAAATTTTACAGGCCCTTAAAATATTATTTCTAAACCTATTCAAGAGACTAAAAAGTATGTAGGAATCGCATTTGTTATTATAAAGTAACCATATGACGGAAGTAGTCGATAACCGGATAGAGTATACTTTAATGTAGTAATCGGAAGTCGTATAACCGGATGTCAACGTAGAGGCATTTATTACCAAGCGACGAATATCGGAAATGGAGTAAAGTCTTCAACCGACCAGTCTTCAACCAAGTCGTCTTGTGGTCTATAATTACTGCTTGATAATCGCAGTATTCTTGAGGGCAAATTGCTGCTCGACACCTGACAAACGTGGATGCAACTCTTGGAGTTGTCCTAATATTTCTTTGTGCAATATTAAAATATTGTAATTGTAATAATTCTAGTGTAATAAACTTTGATTATATTTCAGATTATTCTTTGGCGTAAGCCTACAAGTAGATTTTTTTTACAAAAACAAAATCCACTTTTTTTATAACAAATAGGTTTGCGGTTTGCCCACGATCCCGTCCAATGCCAGACGATAATGCGGTCGAAGATAGAGCACGCTTACCTAGATAGTACCTATTCACACAAGATTTGAAGATACCCGGATTGTACTCTTTGGGAAACACGGACTCTGATAATGCATTCCACAATTCTGCCATACGTTCGCACTGGTAGCGTTTCTACTGTGAAACGATGGCGTAGACCATGGTGTAGAATGGTGTAGAGGGAATCGGGTCAAACAGTTCAACCAGACACTCTCCGAAATGAATCCTAATAAAAACCGATAGACTAGGAACCCCGCGTCGATGCTCTAGGCTTTGAAGCCTTGTATGGATAAGCTGGTCGCTACCAACCAACCTCTTGGCTCTTCTCTCGATTGACTCTAACTCTTCAAGCCGGTATTTAGTTCCCAAAGGTGAGAACGGTACTCCAAGCAAGATTTTACTTGAACACAGTAAAGATTAAGCAGTTGCTCTGCAGTGAAGTACCGTTTCACCTTTGAAAGTATACTCAGATTTTTAGCAGCCATCTGAGCTACACTTTCAAAATAGGAGCCGAAATTGAGAGTGGATGTTAAAGAAATAACTTCAAATTAAAAAGCAACAATAAGTTATAAATAAGTTAATATAAACTATGTATCAAATCGTTGCCAGAGGGAAGCGTGCCCAGAAGACTGGCTGCAATGCGACGCTGTATGGGAGTGATGATACGTTGCGCGAAATACGAACCAGACTTCTGATCACGGGTGGCGTAGGTTTCTTAAGAAATTGATTTTCTACAAAATCTTGAAGTTGGTGCTTAGTAAAACATAAAAAAAACAGCAACAACATTGCAAAATGTACGGACTTCAAGATCTTGTAGGAAATATTTGTTTTGCTTTTAAGTTTGAAGGTCGTTTTGTTTTTGTTAAATAAAATATAAATTTATTTTAATACGATTTGAAGCTCGTATATTGTTTAAATTATTTAGATTTAAATTTATAAGGTTGCCAAAGAAGTAGATTTCAATTTCCGAAAAGCGAATTGTCCTTTGCTATTATGTCAAGGGGGCCCAATAGTTATTTAGATTTAGCTTATTTGTTACATTTATGACTGATAATTTCAGTAACTCTTTGTTATTAAATTTAACTCTACAAGATATCTAGAACTCAATCTAGGATCGTACAGCACGTAATAATAAAATATTGATTACAATATTACTGATTAAAAATTTAATGAAGACTAAGTTTTTTTAAATAAACTGTTACAAGATGTCCATCACAGTAGTCATGAGAACCATAGTGTATATTGATATGACATAGACAATCGTCATAGATAATATTTTTAGTCTATTTATCAGATGATTCGATTTATAATTAAATTACCATTTTCTACCGGTTAGTTAATTTTATAAGCCCACTAAATTATCATCTAGATAATTTAGTGCATCAGTAACTAATTATTATAATTGTTTTTATGATCCTGGCATTACTATGATGTAATTGCTATTTTTAGCAATGATGCAATGTTATTGTTTTGCAGGGTAGCATTTTTCGTATAAAAAGCGTAGTGGCGTGCAGACGGTGTTCATTGCTTACTGTGCTGAGTGAATATTCACATCAAAGGCTGAACAATAAAGGGGAAACCCTGCCCAAATAGTTAATATTTGGTATATTTGGTACTTTCTTACCCAAATCTCCCCTTGCATTTTACAAAACACTTCTTTAATAAAGCTGTAGAAATGAATCAGCTCTGATAGGAAATTTCTAAATTTCTAAATTAGTATTAGAATTTTAGGAACTTCCTTAAGTAAACTTAATTCACGAATTTAACAAAGTTAGTGCGACCGTTGATAATTTTCAAGTTTAATAAAGCACCATTACAATCTTATTGGTATTTTATACCTATAGATAACCTTAGTCTTTAAACGATAATGCAAACATCATTCGGTTCGCGAAGTCGGTTATGCAATTTTTAAATCTACCAAATAATTAAAAAAAAACTGAATTCGTGTAAAACATGCAAAAATTATATCAAAACATTGTATCATTATTCCCAATGAGATAAAATAGACTTGCTTGGTTTTTAGGCTCTTTTGTGAAAATGATAACATCTTGTTGACATTATGTCCAAATGTTCTTATAAGTTGCGTTTAGATAGTCGCTCTGCTCACTTCACTCGCCATTTCCTTGCTTGCTACCGTAGAAGTTGTTACAATGCATATGGGGTTATTTAAAACACACCTTTGGTCTTTTTGTACACTAGCTTTGGTCACCACAACACTACCCGTACAGGAACGGAAAAAGAGGGTATCAGCTGGTAGGGTAATTTTCCCCGTCTGGATTACTACCACCCCTGGTCCAGAGTATGCCGCCATAACAACCTTGAGTTGTGTTCCGGCATTGCTGACCAGGTTCTCCCATAGAGAACTGCAGCACATACGTTGACTTAATATTGTTGGCATCCTAAATAAAATATATGGCAGCTAATATTTATTTATAAGAGATGTCATGAAAGTATAGTTTTAGTAATTACTCGTATAATAATGCCATGATTTGTTAGATTATATGAAAGTATGTAAATTGTATATGATGTATAGCTTTGGTAGTTATGATAATAAATAGTTGTATTGGTATGTTAACTTTGTTCCCACGAACATTCGCTGTTTAAAGATGGCGTCACTTGAGAGATCGACTGTTTAAGAAAGTCGGTAGGAGGTGGTGGTTTTTAGCACAAAAATATAAAAACTTCTAGCGTTGGTTGGAATTGGATTATTCAACCGTGATTCGTGAACTTGTAAAAGTTAAACTGTAGTAAATTGATGATTGAGGTTCTGTTTAGATGTGGAAAGTGAAATAAAGTGAGGTAATCGTGCATTGTAAAATCCTACCAGAACTTCCATATCCCAAAGCAACTTATTGATATGATCATAGTGGCCACTAGTGAGTGCACGATACATGTGACCGTGGGAAGAGAGCTTTCTGACGATTTCGCGGTGACTACCTGACTAAAACAGGGTCACGCGGTGACGCCCTCTCACCTAAGCTTTTTAATTTATTGCTTGTATATGTGCTTAGAAGAGTAATGACATTCGAGGTAGGCGAGCAGCTAAATGGAACGGGAAGGCATAAGGTGATAGGGTATGCCGATAACTTAGCCCTATTAGGGGAAAGCCACGAAGAAAGTATAAGAAGCAACTAGGTTCTTAGAACGAGAGGCAGAAAAGTTTGGACTCAAGATCAACAATGATAAGACGGAGTGTCTTCATATGAAGTGCACAAACCTTCATGTTGGAAATACACTGTATAAAGGTGCGAGCAAATTCTAGTACCTGAGATGCACAATCATAGACACGAACTCCCGAGATGAAGAAATACACATCCGTGTTCAAAATACCCTCAGGCGCAGTGCTCCCTCACATAAGGTGTTAGTGTCCAGGCTCCTAAGCAGGAAAACTAAAATACGCGTCTATAAAACTGTCATTAGACTAATTTTGATGTACGGTTGTGAGGCCTGGACACTTAAGGAAGAGAACCAATTGTTGGTCACAGAGAGGAAGGTTCTCAGGAAAATCTTAGGCCCAACAATAAGAGGAGATGGCACCTGGAGGGTCCGAAGTAACTCTATTTCGAAGACCTTATGGCCGAGCCCAACATTGGGGGATAAGATATCACCGTCTCCGCTGGCTTGGTCATCTAGAACAGATGGACATTGATCGGGGAGTGAAGAAAGCATACTTGGGGTTGGTCGTCCCAAGTATCGCTGGAAGGACAGAGTGGAAGCTGACCTGACCGCACTAGAAGCCCACAACTGGCAAGACACTGCACAGGACAGTGGAAAGTGGCGTGTTCTCGTTTCGGAGGCCAAGACTCGCTTTGGGTCGCTGAACCAATAGAGTTAGTTAGTTGGCGTCCTACAATATCTATAACTCCTAAAGCCCTGCAATATATCGAAATATACTCATTCATCTATACATATATAATTTCTTGTCCTCACGGACTGACTGACTGACTGACTGACTGACTGACATATCAACGAACAGCCCAAACCACTGGAGCTAGGAACATGACCATAATTGCATGTGGGTTTCTTCTATATTGTAGGTAGTTGCATACTAAGAAAGAATTTTGAAAATTCAGGGGGTCAAAAGTTTATATGAAAATCCGTCATTTTTAAAGTAAGAAAGAAGCATGAAATTTTATGTACTTGCTTTTAGTTACAAATAAAAGTACACGTCTATCAGTGTTTTTGTAAATTCAACCATTAAGGGAGTGAAAAGGGGAATGAAAGTTTGTATGAAGTAAGAAGCACAAAATTTTATATTACCGTTTTTGATTAGATATACATGCATGCAGGGTTTTTGAAAATTAATAATTCTATTCTATTTTTAATCTACGCAAGCGGAGCCACAGGCAAGAGGTAGTTTAAGATAAAATTCAAGGTATTAATCTCTAAAATTTTCATTGAAACCCCTCGAGTCCTCCTGAAGCTTTTTCGATAGAACTTTCAGATAAACTGACGAGTTTTTAAAAGATAAATTACGTAGCGCAAAATTATATTGTTACATTACAACTCGGGTCTCGACAAAAACAAAATCCACCTGCATATCTGAAACACATTTTATTACCTGTCGGCATTTGAACTAATTGTAATTCTTTTATGATCGTCTTCTTTTGTTTAGTTATTTATTGGCATACGTTTCTAGAGAACAGTCCATTGTTTTATTGCACTCATTTATGGCCACTTGCGGCCGACTCATTGGCCAGGTGTTTCGGATTAGGTCGACTACGATACGGACACATTGCATTTTGCAGTATAAAACGATTGCCTGATTGAGGGAGAGGGTAGTCGAGTGAGAACCACGATCAAAGCGAGACGTGAGTAATACAATCGAGAATCTAATAGGCCCTCTGCATTACATATGGACTTACTGTGTTCGATTATATTTGTACTTGTGTTATACGTGTTTGTATAGTTCTAATAAACTCTATAATAATTGCAATGGCATTTTAATTCAAATCTCGCAACTCTTAACAATATATAATACGAAAACAGCCCATAAATGTCCCACTGCTGGACTCGGGCCTCTCATTGTAGTGGAACGGATAGTATACCCGCCGCCACTCTTGACCAAGGCGTCTTGGCAAGTTTGACACATTGGTTATCTCGGTTTGCAGGTTGCATCACGATGTTTTCCGTCAGCATTGTTGGCACGTAGTAATTGTAACAATATGCACACTAGGTTAGAAAACTGCTTATGCGGTGCATACGTTCCGGTCAGGATCGAACCCGCGCCCTTTGTTTGGGACACGTGCGCTAGCCATTACGCTACCACGACTTACAATCGCACAATTAGCAACGTTTTGATATCTATTTGAAAATCGTACATGTTATTAGTACCGATCAAGTATAAGGGAATATTCTAAACAGGCCAATATAAAAATGAGGGTAGTCACGTACGCGCATTAACAATGTGTTGGGCTCAGATGTTGTTCGGAATCGAATCTGCAACCGCCACGCACCCTTATGTAACCCATCCACCATTAAAGTTTCAATTAATTTCGTACATACTAAACCATGTTCCATTTTTAAACTAGCATATAAATTCACTACCCGTGCGCAGAAGGTTTGCCGATAGCCTCATGCCGCGTCGATGGCTGACAAAAAAGGTTACTTAAATAGTTGTTGCAATAAATTGATTATTGTATATACTTTACATGAAACTAATAAAAAATAGTCACCGTCGAATTTGCCCACCAGTTTTTTCCCATGCGTATCAAAATGGCGACTACGGGAAAAAATAGTAAATAAAAACGCTGTGTGTTACAATTTGGGCCACATGCATATTTGTAAACTAAGCACATTTGTTATCCGCCGGCGTTTGAGCTAATAACATTGAAGCTCTTTTATGACTGTGTTCTTTTGTTTACTTTGTGTTTAAAATTTGTTATTAGAAAAACAGCCCATTGTGTATTGTAATCTTTGTGGTAGTGATTAGCCAGGTGTGAGTCTTGGTAAATTCAGTCCACGCGGTCGAGCAGACATATTGTATTTGTACAGGATAAAGCAATGCCCTAACGGAGGGGTGAGGCAGTCGAGCGATAACTAGCCGCGGGGCAAGACTTGTGGACATTCGATAATCTATTTAGTGACGGACTTTGCGCATGTTATTGAATCGTGCATTACGTTTGGACTGATTGTGTTTAGTTATATTTGTACCTGTGTTATACGTGTTTGTATAGTTCTAATCAATTCCATAGTAATTCTATTGGCATTTTAATTCGAGTCCTGCAACTCGTAACATTATTAAGTATTAATATTAATGAATGAATGAAACGAGCCGTAAAAGAATAGTTTAATCATTAAAGTCCATTAAATCAGACATAACCAAATCACTTTCAGTGTCTGTTTCTAGTTCAGTGGAGTCGCTATCACTGTTTTGACCTACAGAAGTAATAAGCTCTTTCGTATATTTCTCCCAACCTGTTCTCTTCTAATATTTTTGACGCAAGTGATCCACGTGGTTGACTTCCTTTTTCCAGTCGCTTGGCACTCCAAGTATCACTATACTTTTTATAAGATTTTGGGTTAAGTTTAATATATCCCTTTCGTAGTGGGTTACATTTTTATCTGCAACGCGCTGCTTCATTAAATTCTACACGTACTCTATCGGGTTTAAGTCACAGTGATACGGTGGTAATCGAAGCACTTTGTGACCATGGATTTTGAATAATTCGTTAATCAAATATTTTGCAGGTGGCAGCAACATTTTGATGATCTTGTTACGAGTTACGGGACTCGAATTAAAAATGCCGTTGGAATTACTATAGAATTTATTAGAACTATATAAACACCTATAACACAGGTATAAATATAACTGGACGCAACCAGTACAAACTGCACGATTCAATAACACGCGCTAAGTTCGTCACTATATAGCTCATCGAATGTACACACGTTTTGCTCGTATCGTAATCATCGCTTGACTGCCGATCTCTCCGTTCGGGTATTCCTTTATACTCAGCTTACAATATGTCACAGCCGGGTAAACTATGGTTTCCAAGAATCGCACCTGGCCACTGCCTACCATAAAGGATTACAATACACAATAGGCGGCTTTTCTAATTACAAATATTAAACACATGGTACACAAAAGAAGTCTAAATGCGGGCAAGTAATACACCGTGCTTTATGGTCGGTAGGTGTGCATTCACATTTGTCGGCGTGCTTCGTGGAATTTTGGCTATGTTGAACAATATGGTATAATTCTTTTTTGGTATTTTTTCTTTATATGTGAAATTTTGGTCACGCAACCAATTCTCCATGTTTTCTTTACGTGATGCGAAAGTATGTCATTTTTCTATTTGCTTGCGATGACATGAAGCGTTATCAATAACTACTTACTACGCCATTTGGCGATTTCATTTTACAAAATTATTGGTATTCATCCCAGCATGGTAGTCACCTGTGGAACTCTCACATTTGTAAACTAGTTCTGCGTTTTCTATGAAGCCATTCTCATTCCCAACGTGAACAATAATCCATCTTTGGCCCGGATTACAATTGTTTTTTACACTAGCGTCTAAAGAATTTTGCCAGCTTTTAGCGACGGGGTAATGACTGAAAACCCAGGTTTCATGATATGTGGCAGGTTTCTCATCAGCGCCAAATTCGTTATTTTCTTTCAACCGGCGTAAATATCTTGCTCTCCAGGCTGCTATATCCGGTTTCTATTCAAGAAAATCTCTAATTTACATTTTGGAATAACATCTTTCTGAGAGTTGGTGTTTCTTTTCTCACACTATAGAAACTCTCGACTATATTTATAATAGCACATATAACAAAATCGTCTATTTCAAGCTTCTTTCCACTTGGCTTCGTTTTCTTTGGCGTTGTAACTTTCACTTCTTGTGTATCAGCCGATGTGCCTGGTGCAGATTTAGTGCTTCTTAGCTTCTTGACTTCATTCTTAATGTTTCGAAGGGTTCGAATACTCACACCTGTGGCCTCACTAGCGCGATATAACGCACGCTCAACGGGTATAATAGGCGGCCCTTTTTGTTTTTCTCTCTCGAAAAATGATATCTCGAAAATTGTTAAAATAATATCACGTTCTCCATTACGATAGGCTTCCCCTTTACTCATTTTGACAAGAAAGTAACAAACAACGAAAACAAAATGAGTAACAAAAAAGAATGAAGTAATATAATTAACTAACAAAAATATATTCTGAATTAGCCGGGACATGAGCTCTTTCTGTAGTTCTTTGTCAAGTGTCATTTAAATCCGCTCACTAGTTTTCACGTTATGCTCTAACAGATAGACGGACAGCCAGATAAATATTCTGAAAGTTGCTTTTTCCAAATCTGCTAGTCCAAATTAAGCCCCTGATATTTTTATAATTTTTGAGATCATTGTACAAACTCAACACCCTCTACAAATTTTTATAGTTTGGATTAATAATTAAGAAAACTAGACATTGTATATCATAACATATTTTTAAGGATTCTATTAGAGAACCTATATATTTGTGCCATGTAAATTTGTCAAATTAAATCAAATTTATTTGTTCTAAACATGCTAAGTTTTATGAAACGGTATAATCTATAATATTACAAAATTCTAAACGTGCCGTGTTTGTACATTGCAGCTGTTTAAAAAAACAATTAGAATAGACTATATAAACGATGGATAACACGATGCATTTCTTTTTAGATTTCTTGTCTGTTTGTCTGTTTGTTCGGGATTCACGTAAAAATTATTGGGCGGATCCCGATGCGGTTTTTGCTGATCGACTGCGCTACTTTTTATCCTGAGAATTCCGTGGATTTTTTTTTTTTTTTTGCAACTGATTTCAAATGGCCAGTTGGAAAAAATCAAATTCTAATGTGATTTTTTCACTGATCGATAGCTAATTTTATTTAATTGTGTGATATTTTAGATTCCGGGAATCAAGTGGGAATTTTCCCGGAAGCGGTTTGTAGTTTTTGCGTTGATAAAATTAGCTTATTCTGGCAAAGTTTTCACTAGAACGATAGCTTACGTTCTTTTTTAAATGCTGTGATATTTTGTGTTCCGGGAATCCTGCGGGAATTCCAAATCAAGCGTGGACAAAGTCGCGGACATATGCTAGAAGTCAAAGTATTTATTTACAATGGAGGAATTCGTCCGCGTAGGAAAACCTTCTATTTAAGAGCCATTCTTTTAACTGAATTTTAAATTTATTTATCCTAAACTCTTTTAAGTGGTTTGGAATTTTATTGTTCTTGTTTTAGTGTGTCTGTCTGTATGTCACATTCATTATTCTTGGAAACTACTGGGTCTTAATTTTATATAGATGAAATTTTACAGGAAGATGTAGTCTATTTAGAGGTATATAAAATATAAAGTTAGTTGGTGCAATTGTGAAACGCGAAAAATGCTGGACATCGTTCATGTAACTAAGTTGAAAACATTTTTTAGTTTACATAATGGTATGAGGTAATTCTTAAAAACTATTTAAATGAAGTCAATACGCGACGAGACATAAGCTCACAAGTTGTGAAAATTGTGCCTTCTCTCAAACATTTTTGAACTAAGAAGTGGAAAATTCCGATAGAAACCAAGGTGGCAGAGATAAAAAATAAATTTAACGAACCCTGTCCACTGTGTTTGTCATTCAACAAATTTTATAATAATATAAAAACTGTTCTCCCATACAACCAAAATTCCAAAAGATAAGCAGGACAAGTCAAGCTGTTCTCTGAAATAACGTAAAGTACATTTTATATACATACGCACTCGAAATAGTTGGTCTCGTTTTCACTAGGGCCACCATCTGTTCGGAATTACCCGGATATGCCGCAAATTTCCATTGAGATACGAACGAAACATGCTTTCAAAAACGAACCACGAATTGGGCTTAAACATCGCTTTACAGTCAATTTTGTGCCGAGGACTCTCTTAAAAAATGTTGCCTGCATTGGTACGATCACGTTTTGCGGAAACTGTATAGGTACGTGGGGAACAAAATGAAATGTCTAGCCGTGCAGCCTCCACTAGGTCCCAGTAGAAGACAGACGGAAGAAGAATAACATACAATATAGGATAATCCCACAAGCATGGCTTCGTAAGGGATGACATGCGTACCAATTGTCTTATAACAGTGATTTTTTAAAATAATTTCGATACTTCTGAGTATAAATATTGCATTAGAAGTTTTGTACCGCCTGCATTTTTTTGTAATTGATATTTTAAATTAAGCGTTTTTGAAGTGAAAACTTCTTTACCGCGTTGGGTACTTTTTGGTAGGGGAAAATATTATGGGTCCGCGTCACCGACAAGCTCATGATTGGCGCATGCGCAGCGGCAGTCTGCTGTGCGCGTTACACGCTTTTTGGATGGTTGAAATCACGTGCCTTACGCGTCACCAACATGCGTATATCTGTAGCTATACAGCTGACGTATTGTGGAACATTAGTGTTGTGTATGTATATCTTATAAGTGAAATTGAATGGATTTAGTGAAAAATTCAATGTGTATATACTGTGCATTGTTGAAATAGTGTTTTAATTCAAACATTATGAAATTTTAATACTAAAAGTTCTAAGTTTTCACTTCTATCGGCAGTCTCTATAAATGCCATTTTTTTTTATTGCTTTAGATACAAAATGTACATTTAATTACTGTGACAATAGCTGATTTAATTCGTTCAAAAACATTTAAAATCATCTAAAGTATATGTCAAATTATTGATAAAGTCATTTCAGTTGGTAGATTTTTCTACTTTCGTGTATTCTATTGTAGTTTCGTGGCAAATCAAGTAACAAAAATCTGCAAGTAATAATCATGAACATTTTCTGTTGTATCGTTTTTCTATATATAATATACTTGCTAGAATCTTTCATCACATTCTTGAGATATTGGTTAAAGATATGCGGAAAAAAAATCTACTATCATGATAGTATTTTAGAGCTCGATAAGAAGAAAAAAGTTTTGCACAATAAATAATGCCTCAGGAGCAAAAAATATAAAAAAATATACGTGATAGCAAGAAACTAAAAGTAGATCTAAATTCAGTATGTTAAATTCTATATTTTTATTTAAAGGAGGATGTGGTTGCCGACCAATGTAATTAGGGACGCCAAAGACTACCCGAAGTGCAGCAAATAAATAAATAAAATAATAGAGTAGAGGAGTAAGAGTAGTAAAAGTAGGAAAGCGGACCGCTAGATTTCAGGCAGTCGCTCTAAAGTCTAACTAATAACGATGATGACTATCTTAGCAAAATTTGCAATACAAATTTTAAGAAAACACCGATATAAATTTATGCTAAAATATATACTATATTTACGTTAAAGTATCAACAAGTTTAATTTAGTTATATTTCTGTTATCCATTTTTATAAAATGCTTGTTTCTGGAGTATAAAATCAGTTGCCTTTAATAATATTTTAGAATGCTTTACACGTTTTTGCCCTCATAAATTCTGACCGACATCTAACATAAAAATTTCGGGTATAAATTTCATATCGACATATATAACAGTTATGAAGTCATGAAAATGAACGGGTATGAAGAAAATCGATTCTCAACCAAGGCACTGAAGGGTGGATGAAATCATTATATTCTTACAAACCCGCTATACACAATGTACATTTATTGTTGCGGACAGAGAAGATCCCCTGACCCGCCCGGCGGAGCACCTTCTCTCCGCGCCCCGCATACCACCGACGCCCATATCTCACACAGTTAGCGGCTAGGTGTCGGACGGAACATGCGATATAACAAGCGACCTTGGAGGCTGGAGAGATTGTGGTGATGTCGGTACGTTGGATGTTCGACCGCGCCGACAACGGCCGCCATACACACCTCCACGGGATTGCTCCCCTGCACGCGCGTCCAACAGACAACGAATTCCCACGCTGGTTACAGACCCCCCGTAACCTCATCCGCCGGGATCAGGGCGATGCTGAGAGGTCGCGAATATCTCCTATGCCGCAGACAGGCCACCAGACGCCGCAGATGGCTACTTAAAGCCCGAGACGGCCATCGGGTGCTGCAGACGGAGCCAACGCGAAGCCCGTGATGGCCACCGAAAGCCGCTGATTGGCCGACGCGAGCCGCCGACATACCCCTATGTGTCAGGCGGCTCCCGTTCTCCGTCACCGGGGGGTAGTCGCCCCCTGCGAATTTAGTCCTAGGCAAAAATTGCAAACTCGTAGCCCCTTTTACCGGCTCTGCCCACTCGCCGGAGAGATGTACAAGCACTTGCACTTAATGGCACTACTCTCTCTCTGCCATTCAGCATTATATTCTCTGTTACTCGTCTAGTGGTTATAATAATACTGCTATACAAATAATTTCAAATTAATTGTAAATATCGTAATAATAAGTCATACAGACCACATCGAATTTTATTTTGGAAGAAGCAACTGCCACCAATATTTCTTATCTCTTTTTCTTTACTATCTACGTTCCGCGTCCGTCTACAGGCCTAGGCGCAAGGGCTTTCGTGTGACGACCCCCTAACGTACTCACGGGCAGGGTCAACGTTATTAGAAAACTGCTGGCCCGGATCAACTCGCCTGTGGTTACGATCACAGGCTGGTTTGTACCGACAGACAGACGCAGACGGCAGCGTTTCAGACGCCACTATTCAGGAAATGCCGCCATTATCGCCCCAAAACACAACACCGAAGGTGTTACAAAATGTGCTGCCATCTTCGAAAAGGGGACTGCAACCTGGCTACTAATGCCAAAACACAAGTCGATGATGTTACGTCGGCGTACTCCAGACCAGAGGTAGTCATCCGGACGAGCAAATGCCCAAAAACCAGCCTATGGGTTTGTTCTTGTCGCTTACGACAGGCTACCCAGCCACAGGAATTTGTATTCTATTTTCATTCCTACACATAAAACATTTTGATGTGCAGTGTATTATCTATTTATCTACACTTTTATATAACAGTGATCATCTCGCATGCGTTAATAATTAATTCAATATTCATATTAGAAGCGTGAATGGTCTCCCTACTCTTGGAAAACAAACTTACTCGAAGAGCAAACCTAATATATTAGCTGTCGGTGTACAAAGTTTCGAAGGTCGCTCAAGGATAACTAAGTGGTCAGAAGTTCAGCTCAAGGATACCTATGGAACCCGCTTAAGGATTCATCCCTTGTACCAAGCTCTGATATTGAAATAATTCTACTAGATTTATAGGACCAACTTTAGAATGTTTGTGTTTTTGAGTGGATTAAGCGCTTTGTATTGCGATCACGTAAAGTAAAGCAAAACACTTCTGACCACATGATAAATAAAATATTGTAAGTGCTTGGCTATGTTTTCAAAATAAGCGCTAAAATTAAAGTGAAAGTAATTATGTATCTCGAAGCTCAATGATAAATTAGTGTTTTTATAATTTTTGTTTATACATCAATACCTAAATTTGATTGCAGTTGAACTTTGGGTTCCGAAGATATAGCAGAACATTCGTTAAAATCACACAGAAAATGCGTGATAACTTTTTGTTTCTATAATATTCGTAAATAAATACTATATTAGTTTTCACAATTTTAATAACCGGATGACAACTTCTAAAAGTACATTAAAGTAATAAAACCTTTACAGACAAACATTATATTCCTTCCAAATAAATTAAGAACCACTTGTAATACATCAATTAATAAACTCTGAATAATCAATATTTATAAATCAGAGGTCTATTTAGACGACATTGTCTGACGAGTCGTATAGAACCTACGAGATGGCTGACGGATCATATGGCTGTTAAGAAATTGAAGAAGTCTGTTCATGGACTTGGGCTAAGCCACTGGGTCCTGGTTGTGGATCACTTGGATTGCTTACTGGAGTAGGGTCATCGCTCGATTCGACCGGTTCCTTATAATGGTGTCTAGGCTGATGGAGGTCATAAGGAATTTGGCTTCTACATTCTCCTGCCATATTACTAAGTGGAGCAAGGCTGCCGCTAGGAGGTTTCCGTAGTCGATCGATATGCCTATGAATCAATGTGCCTTCTCGAGTCAATACCTTGAAATCCCTAGCTCCTAAACGATCTGTAATCTTTCCTGGTGCTCTTTTTTCTCCGTTCTACAGACAAACATTACAGTTTCTAATCAATTTTGTTTATTCTTTTATAAAACTTTCGTTGTTATTGAATAACATATAGGTAACTTAAAAAGTTAAAAATAAAAAACTTTGTATCGAATAATAAATCGATTTCAAGAGTAAGTAGAAGGAAAAAAATCAATGTTTTCTACAACATTTTAAAGTTGAGTAAAACATAAAAAAACCACAATAAATTTGCAAATAAAGTAATTTTTATGTTTTATTTCGTTTTGAGATCAAAATGTTGTAGGAAATATTTGATTTTTACTATTTAATTACTCTTGAAGACGGCCCCCTTTTCGATAGAGTTTTTCCAGTACATAATCTTGTCGATTTCATTAAAAATATTCTAACAAAATATTTTCTATTTAAAAAAGACATTTTAATACATTTAATGTAATTTTTCTTATAAGGCGAATTTGAAAAAAAAGTTAAAATTATCATTTACTAAAGAGGAGCTGCCAATGTGTTGACTAAAACAAATATTTAAGGTCCATTTTTTCAACAACAGAGTTCATTCTGTAAGGGCCAGATCTCAAATTGCCTGTAGGTAACGACGTCTGCAACGTTGCCAACGTAATTATCCTTTGTGAGGGCAACAAAGGGACTGTGCCGCAAGGCAAACACATCTCACCAACTCCATATTGTCTGAGAGCATACGTTTTTTATACTTCGCTAGCGGTCCGCCCCGGCTTCGTACGGGTATCTAAAAAGAATTTTTTTGTTGAGTTTCATTACCTACTAAGCGAATTCAAAATAATTCCCCTCCCGTACGGCCCGTACCCCAGTGACGCCTACATTGCATAAGGTGCTACCTAACTAGCCGAGCAGGACGAACGGCGACCACGCAACTTTTTCTGGCTTTTCTAATTACAAATTTTAAACACAAAGTAAACAAAAGAAGTTCAATTGCGGGTAGGTAATAAACCGTGCTTTATGGCCGGCGGGTGTGCATTCACATTTGGCGTGCTTCGTGGAATTTTGGCTAAGATGTCACATTATGATAATAGATAAATAGCACTGTATAGATATATGTATGTGAATAGAAACGAAAAACAAATAGATAATCATAATAATCCCCTTTATACAGGCTGATGTAAAATTTAAGATAGAAAATAAGCATGCAAGAAAACGGTGTATAATAAAGTAAATAATGTAAATTGAACAAATAGATAGATAGATTTTTATTGTTCGCCAAAATAAACAATTACACAAAGAATAATCACAATGCTTTTACAGCGCAACAAAAGGCACCTTTATCGTTTAAAGCGACCTCTTCCAGGCAACCTGACTTAGACATATATATCGATGGAAATAAATGCTATATTAAAGATTTAATTATTACATTTAAGATTGTACCCATAATCCTAGAAAAGAACTTATTGTTACAAGTTGCAGGACTCGAATTAAAATGCCGGTAGAATTACTATAGAATTTATTAGAACTATACAAACACGTATAACACAGGTACAAATAAATATAACTGAACACAACCAGTGCAAACGTAATGCACGATTCAATAACACGCGCAAAGTCCGTCACTAAATAGATTGCCGAATGTAGTACACACGTCTTGCTTCGCTTGTGCTTATCGCTCGACTGCCTCACCTCTCCGTTGGGGCATTGCTTTATACTGTACAAATACAATATATCTGCTCGACCGCGTGGACTGAATTTTCCAAGAATCACACCTGGCTAATGGCAACCATAAAGATTACAATACACAATGGGCTGTTTTTCCAATTACAAATTTTAAACACAAAGTAAACAAAAGAAGACAGTCATAAAAGAGCTTCATGTTATTATCTCAAACGCCGGCGGGTAATAAATATGCTTTGTTTACAAATATGCAGGTGGCCCAAATTGTAACAATATAATACTAAATTGACGACAAAGAAATATATAAAAAGATACAAAAGTTCCTATAAAATTAATAGTCGAAAGGAAGAGAAAAGGAGGGTAATTAATTCCTAAATAATTCCAAAAGAACATCAAAATAAAAAGGAACAAAAAGATCCTACAATAACGTTGGAGGGAGTGGAAACAAAATATCTGTAACCACTTTCCATCAGGTGGGCCGCCCGCCTTACCACTGCACCCTACCAATAAAAATATCAATTACATATTACGATAGTTCTAATTCGGTTTGTTATTAGTTACTTTATATCCGTTATCATAATTACACAAATATCATCTTGATCTTCCATTTGATTCCATTACACACCGTTACTATCAATTGTCAAAGTTCAATAATAAAGGTCGAAACGGGAGCACAATCGGCGGATATTACGGTGTTATTGCGGACAAACCCAGCGGATACTGCGCGGTTAACGGGCTAAGTTTTATTAAAAAAACCCCAACAATAGCCCTCGGGTGGGTTG
Source organism: Dendrolimus houi (assembly GCA_039645545.1). NCBI lineage: Eukaryota > Metazoa > Arthropoda > Insecta > Lepidoptera > Lasiocampidae > Dendrolimus > Dendrolimus houi. Next base: position 756,245 of record CM077131.1, read on the forward strand.
AACTTTTTTCTAAAAAAACAGTTTTGGACTGTGATTTAGTTAAATAATTACGGCAGAATTTACTTCGGCCACCGGGCTTGTAAATACTTATCTTGTGAACCTAGCTTTAGGATATTCTAAAGCTAGATAATGATTCATTAGTTATTTTTTTTGAGAAGTATTATACACTAATACAAAAATGAACTTAAAGACTAAAATTATATCTAATTACCTTCTGCCGGCGACTTCTTCCGCGTGGAATAGTTTAAAAAAAGTAAGTTAAAAATAACTCCCCGATTTTTAAACATTGGTGCTCCACTCCTATTGGTCTTAGCGTGATGATATATAGCCTATAGCCTTCCTCGATAAATGATCTATCAAACACTGAAAGAATTTTCCGAATCAGACCAGTAGTTCCTGAGATTAGCGCGTTCAAGCAAGCAAACAAACAAACAAACTCTTCAGCTTTATATATTAGTATAAGATTAATGTTTTACAGTATCTATGTATGTATAATTCTTGTTAAGAAATAATGTTCTTCGCCCCAATATCTATACGCTGGAAAATTGCAGTTTCCGCGGGAAACGAGAAAAATAAACAAGCAAGAAAAGCGTGAAAATCCTGTGAACATTCGCAAATGAACGCCGGCCGAATCATCGCAGACTTTTATGCTTGTTTTTGTTACTACAAAAAAATACCGAGAGCAAGGTCACACGGCACCAATAGTGTTTTCTTAAGCAAAAAAATATCTATTTGGGAGTGAGGGTAGCCTGTCAAAATAACAGGAAATAATAACGTTACTGTCGTTTTTATTGCTTTTTTTATACCGTCGACCTTTTGGGGGTGAAAAATCGATGAATATGTAACTTCAAGCGAACATTGTTTCAGCAGAACTAGAGTTATTTTCTTTGTTCAATGAGTTTTTTTTACTAAGAAAAGTGGCTTCGATTTCCCTCTTAGTTTTTTCTTTGAAGCAATGAGACGCGTAATAAATATTTAAGGGCCTTGGGTGAATTTCCTTTAAGTTAATTTCTTGAAGGCCATGAAGCATATTTTTAAACAAAAAAAGAAAAAAAAAGGCATTTATAAAATGTGAATCGAAGATGAGAATATGTTTTGGCATTGTAAGATTAAATGAAAACACAGTATCTTTCTTTCTGTACTATCTTTAATAGTTACCGTTTCTAAAATGTAAAGAGAGATTTGGGTAAGAAAGTACCAAATATACCAAATATTAACTATTTGGACAGGGTTTCCCCTTTATTGTTCAGCCTTTGATGTGAATATTCACACAGCACAGTAAGTAATGAACACCGTCTACACGCCACTACGCCTTTTATACGAAAATACCCTACAAAACAATAACATTGCATCATTGCTAAAAATAGCAATTACATCATAGTGTTGCCAAGATCATAAAAACAATTGTAATAATTAGTTACTGATGCACTAAATTATCTAGACGATAATTTAGTGGGCTTATAAAATTAACTAACCGGTAGAAAATGGTAATTTAATTATAAATCGAATCATCTGATAAATCGACTAAAAGTATTATCTATGACGATTGTCTATGTCATATTAATATACACTATGGTTCTCATGACTACTGTGGTGGACATCTTGTAACACGTTATAATAGTAAACAATACACACAGTATACAGATGTATTATAAAGGCACAGCACAGACACAAAGGCAGATATGATTATAATAATAATAATAATTGGCAGACAAACACACATATTGTATATCCCCAAATTAAGCAAGTTACGCTTATGATATGGGTAATATACCACGTCCCACTCTGGGGCCGATCCCAGACACCCAGACCATAGTAAATAACGGAGAAAATACGTTTCCGAAATTTACTATACCAGGAATCGAACCCGGAACCTCTGCATTGCAGTGAGGTAGGCCAGCAACGGCTTAGCCCTCTCAACTACAGAGGCCATCAAATTGTGAGAAACCTGAAGTAAGGTCACCGGAAGCATCTCTGACTTTTTTATTTATTGCATGAGTTCAGCAGATAGGCAGACGGCCCACGTGATGGAAAGCGGTTGCCATCGCCTATGGACATTTGTGACACCAATGCTATCAATGCGATGCCGCTCTCTAAAGGGAGACTGCAACCTGGCTACTAATGCCGGAACACAACTCAAGGTTGTTATGGCGGTATATTATAGACCAGGGTACCACCTGGCTATGGGTAGTTTGGTCGCCCCTTACGACAGGCCGCCCCAACACAGGAAATTGTATTCTTTCTCTGTTTCCTACACGGATGTGTTATGTTTCTTTCTCTACTGGAAGCTTTTTCTTTTATAATACCTTTGACTCATGAATAATGTGTTAGATGATATTCTTGTGAGGGGTTTATTATGTTTTTTGGTGCGTCGATGATGGTTACTCCTTTGGGTAGCGTGACGCCACACTGGCGAGAGACTATGGCTCAATTGCCATGAGGGGAATACAAAATAAGACGATTTTTTGTACTATTGCAGTTTATTAATTTCTTAAATGTTCCTAATTTAACTTAGACTATATATATAGAAAAGTTTACGTAACGTGCCCACCAGTATTCTAATCAATATTATTGGTGGCAGTTGCTTCTCGTTTGGAAATTAAAACTCGGTGTAATGGACTGTATGATTATTATATAGAATAAGTACAAATTATGCAAGAGAGTCGTCGTTGAGAATTGTAAATGTGAAGAATTACGAAATGAATGAGCAAGAGAGATTGTTTTCTTGTTAGTAGAGATATTTTGCCTCCAAGGCTGGCCCTATATCCCGCATCCCGTACCACGCCTAGTTGCTAATTGTGCTAGCTACGGGCGTCGGCGGTATGCGGGGCGCGGAGAGTAGGTGTGCTCCGGCGGGCGGGTCAGGGGGGTGCTCTCTGTCCGCAACAAGTATTAAATGTTATATTTACACGTTTATGAGATTGGGTATTTTTATCGATACAGACAGATGCTCAATCTTATCGCCAACTCTAACAGCGATATCATCTATCTGTATTTACATAGCATCAGGTTCGTGTATTAACCATAGCTTTTAACTGTACTAAATTATACATCAATAAATTGGTGGATGAAACGTGACGCAATAATTCTCATCTTTAATAGATATTGTTACGAGCTACAGGACTCGAATTAAAAATGCCGTTGGAACTACTATAGAATTTATTAGAACTGTACAAACACGTATAAAACAAATACAAATAAAACTGGATGCAACGGGTTCACACTGCACGATTCAATATAATTCGACACGCGTAAAGTCCGTCGTCTATATCGCTAATCGAGAGTACTAGAAAACGTCTTACTCGCTTCGTAGTCGTCGCTTGACTGCCCCCGCCCGTCCATTCGGGCATCGTCTTATACTAACTACACAGTACAAAAAAATTGGAGGCGCACACTGAGTTTCTAAGAAATATTAATTTGCACACCTGCGAACGTCCACAAAGACGAGAACAATAACAATAGGGATTAGTTCGACGCTAATGATGGTCATAAAACAAGTAGAAAAACAATAGCATGTTACAAATTAAAACACAAAGGATTCCCTAATCCGGGAGGAAAATAAGCTGCGCTTACAATAGGCTGTGCGGCTTATCTTTGACGGCATGTAACAATATTATAAAACATCGATTATTAAAATTATATTAACCAAGTACAATCATTAATTTATTAATTATGCTTTTCATAATATCATCAATTCAGCTGTACAGTTACAAAACCTAACAAAAGCCCCTTTTAAATGAATGTTTGTGAATTCAATGCCTGGCTAAGCATTTTCTGATGTATTGTGTTTGCCAAACTTGAAAACTTTATCAAAGTTTGACATTGCACTCAATAAGCTTAATAAATGGTTTTGAAATGGCATGTACTTGAAGATAATAATAATTTTGCTGTTTAAAATTTCTTGGAATAGACTTGCTTGGTTTTGTAACTATACAGAATCACTCAAGAGGCGCAAATATGCAACTCTCAGTGAGAGTTATATGTTTGTGCCGTTGGCTGTTGAAGCTCTTGGACCGTGAAGTTCTGAGGCCATGAGCCTCTAGAAAAAATTATCAAAATGACTCGTTGACTCTTCAGGTGATCAGTGGGCTAGTGCCTACTTCGGACAACGGATCAGTATGGCGATCCAGCGAGAAAACGTAGCCAGCGTTCTGGGCACCTTACCCATAGAAGACGGCGACCTAGGCTCAGTATTCTAGTTATGGTCTTGAGGGGCTATGGGTAGAATATAATATATATAAGTTAAATTTTCTTTTATTATATTAGTTAATCACGATCTCTCTATGTCCCTGCGAGGGACGCCAGGCGTCATAACCCCCCACACACACACACAGGAGAGACTATGTAGCTGGGAAGTTTATTTCGCCGCTTTTTCTCTCTTAACCATAACACGTTACGAACGACAGTAAGAAGTGTAGGCTGCCTCGAACCGCCGAGATTCTTCCCCTCGGGCTTCATGTCAGCTGTCGCCCGTTTTTATTTAGTGCATTGTAGTCGCCCTCTGGTCGGCATCATTAGATTCATCCTCCTTTTATGGCAACAGTCCAGCGGAAGTAAAGCCCCCTAGGGAGTTCTCTCGAGCAAGATGTCCCCCGGGCCCGAGCGCCTTCACTCGCGCCAAATGGCCTGGTAAAGTTCTAAGGACCAACAACATAAAGTCAAGTCTAATGAAAAAATGCGCTAGCCAGTTCTCCATTGTCCGCTGCGATGATTGGATGTTTGCAGCTTCCATAATACTAATATTAATTATTTAAAAATAATGATTTTAAAATAAACATGAGAAATGGACCTTTTAGAATAAAACTTCTTTTTCTGTCTTAATTCGGTATTCTTTTTTGCTGCCGTAAGCTGGCGAAGAGGCAAACGGCCCACCCAATGGAAAGTGGTCACTGCCAGCTATGGACTTTTACAACACCAGGGGTACCATCATCCCGTTGCCAGCCTCGAAGAATTTCTATAACGCCCTTCTTAAATTACCCCATGTCGCAGCGAAGAGATGAAACCACGGCGGGAAGCTTCCTCCAAGTCGTTATTATGCTTGGAATAAACGTTCTAGAGAACCGTTGCGTAGTTGAGTGTGGTAGCTCAAGGAAATGAGGCTGAAGATCCTGTCGACGGTGAGCTGTGCAATGGTGACATTCCCCATTGCCCTCAGTAGGCTTAGCGGTTTTAAACCATCTGTTAGTATAGAACTGTTGAATGTACGATAAGGGTGACACTGGATGGAGTCAAGAAGGTCAGTCTGATAAGCAGATGCTACGGCCCATAGATGTGAACTCCATGTACTCGTTTAGTACACCAAGCTCTTTTGAGGTAAGTTTGGGCCCAAAAACGATGTGCGTTATGTCAACACCAAGGATCCCGACACTATTGGAGATGGTAAGGGGTGTATACACGGCTTACTTCTCTATATGATTGTCACTTTACGTGTCAATATTATAACAATAATTTACCATTGTTAAAAAGCTATTTCTGTCAAATATTTATACTTAGTCAAATAAGCAAAAATATTCAAATCAAAACGATATGAACAGGAATTGAAGAATTTTGAGGGCCTCGAATTAAGCCCCCATTAATCCTTGGCAACAGACATTTATACACAAGAAACAACCAGAGAATACGGCTTGAATAATTCAGCGAAATTAAACCTTCGCAAGTTATTTGTGTGCCAATCGATCAGAGAGGTCTGGCTTAAAGGTTGTTTTCTTTTGCTGAGCTTGTAAATGACCTCTTATACTTCGTTCGAACCGGGATTAATGCTGTGGGTCTCTCGCTCTGCCAATAAACAGGCTCTCGACAAGATATCTTCCCGATACGAAAGCAGGAAGTGATTTTATTTTGGCATTCATTGAAGTGGTATTAATTGTATTTTTGGCTTTTTTTAGGATATTGGGTACAGGGTATTCAATGACATTGAATGATGCAAGTTTCTAGGGATCACTTTGGTTGATTCATCGATATTAGAAGAAATGTAGTAATAAATAGTGTAATATTCCTTTTTAAGCAATATTCTTTTCAATTTGGTTTTAAATTTAGTGAAAGGCAGATCTAACATTTCATTAGAAATCTTTTTGAGGAAGCGTATACCAACCCCCAAGAAAGAGGACAATACTTTTTGCAATTTAAAAGATGGCAATATCAGTCTATTAGGTACTATGCCTGGTGTTGAAATTGTGAACATCTTTATTCTGATTGTAGGCACTAAAATTATTACTAATATAAATTATATTATTAAAAATATATTGGCAGGCGACCATCATAATACCGATTTCCTTAAAGCGTTCTCTAACACATTCTCGAGGTTGTAAATTGACCTTACGGCTCTTTTTTGTAAAACAAATATAGTCTCTAAGTCAACAGCGTTGCCCCAAAATAAAATACCATAGAACATGATACTATGAAAATAACTAAAAGAAACTAGTCTAGCAGCCTCTTCGTCAGTGAACTGCCTAACTCTTCTGACTGCATATGCAGCAGAACTAAGTTTTCCTGAGAGACTAGATATATGAGCACCCCAGTGGAGCTTCAGATCTAGGTTAATGCCTAAGAATACAGTTGAATCTACTAGATTAAGTCTAGTGTCGTTAGGAATGATATTAACATCGTATTCTTTTACACGGGGAATAAGAAACAACATCTTTAGGTTTATTCGGATTAAGTAATATATTATTTACAGTAAACCACTTAGATATTTGAGTATCAGGCGTTGTTTATATCGTCAAATCTCTATTTATTTCTGTCAACTTTAAATATAAGTGATCATGCTAATTTGATCTTTATTCCGACTTAGATTAAGCTTCCAAACAGTAAATAATAACTGGAAACAAAATATAAAATTAAATGATTAAAATGAACAAGTTGGGAGTAGGCTAAACAATAACCTATACAATACTCATCGACACTTGACATCTTTGTCTTCCGTGATCACCGCTACTGAAAAGTGGCCGAAACGTCGGAATAACAGTCAAATAAAGCGCGAATAATGTTTTATTATGTGTAAAAGTCGCGAAAATTTTAAGAAAACACGTTTTTTGCCCCAGTTATAGATGACTTTTGACAATTGTAGATTCAAACATGTACTAACAAATATAATTTTCCAACAAACCCATAACTTTACCCCAACAAAACCATAATTTAGATAAAATATCACGTCCAAGTTACCCTTGAAAGCGAACGATCAGACGTCGGCGCGGGTCCGCAACTCTCTATAGCACTTTACTGCCGAATCACGCCGGGCGATACCACTAGTCTCGGACCGACATTCATAGAGCACATTTCAACTTTGTTTAATTTATGTGGGGGTTAATTTTCTAGGGGTCCTGACCTACGGGGCCGAGACATGGACACTGACGGCAGGATTGGTCCACAAGTTCCAAGTCGCTCAACGGGCTATGGACCTAGCTATGGTGGGTGTTTCTCTTATGGATAAAATTAGAAATGAGGATGTTCGTAAGATAACCAAGGTAACCGACATAGCTCGCAAAATTAGCAAATTGAAGTGGCAGTGGGCCGGTCACGTCTGCCGCAGGACCGATGGCCGATGGCGCAGACGAGTCCTGGAGTGGAGACCGCGTCTCGGTGAACGTAGTCTCAGACGCCCTCCTGCCCGATGGACCGACGACCTGTGCAAGGTCGCCGGTAAGCGCTGGATGAGGAAGTGAGAGGACAGGGATGAGTATCGCCGTCTTGGGGAGGCCTACGTCCAGCAGTAGACTGCGAATGGCTGATGATGGGGGCTTATTTAAGTTGTGCAGTGCATATATATTCATTACCCCGTTATATAGAGTGACGCACAACTGGCCAAGAACCCATGGCTCAATCGCTGTGGAAGCTAGGCTCGACCACTGGAGAGGGGAGTACAAAATAAGACGACGAGTATTATACTCTAGATGTATTTTTTGCTAATTAATTTAACATTATACTTAAGACTATATAATCAAAAATCTTAACTACTACGTGATAATATTCAAAACCTAAACATGTTCGTAAATGCATGTCCGAAGGCTTTATCTGTTTTGTATACTGACTATGTAACAACAAATAAGTCCATGTAAGTAATATAACAATTTATATTAGATTTATTTGTCGTTATTATATTGTTACGAGCTACAGGACTCGAATTAAAAACTACTAAAGAACTTATTTGAACTGTACAAACACGTATAAAACAAATACAAATAACACTGGATGCAACCAGTTCACACTGCACTATTCAGTACAATTCGAACGCACAAAGTCCGTCGTTTATATCGCTAATCGAGAGTACTAGAAAACGTCTTACTCGCTTCGTAGTCCTCGCTTAACTGCCCGCCCCTCCATTCGGGCATCATCTTATACTAACTACACAGTACAACGAAGTTGACTGCGCACACTAAGCTTCTAAGAAACACTAATTTGCACACCTGCGAACGTCCACAAAGTCGAATACAATAACAATAGGGATTATAGTTCGACGCTAATGATGGTTATAAAACAAGTAAAAAGACAATAGCATGTTTTTCTTAACTACAAATTCAAAAGACAAAGGATTCGTCGATTACTAGAAAAGGACAATAAGCTGCGCTTACAATAGGCTGTGCGGGGCTTATCTTTGACGGTATGTAACAATATTTTGCCGTGTTCTCATAGTTTACTTTTTGATTACGCTAAGTGGAAACAGGATTAATAATGTCTTATCACTAGTTTTCGAAATATAAATCAAATTTTATAATTATTTAGGTGAACCTTTGTATCAAATGCAAGTTTTTTATGCAATTTAAAAAAAATGTAAATAAGCTGAACATAGGTCGATAAATCTATTTTCAGAGAATAAAAGAGTATTTATTCTTTGACAATAACTATTCTTTGACAATAATCCACCCTAGAGCGCTACTACTACATTATGCATCGGACCAAAGCCTAAGTGGAACATCCGTGTGTTGACGAAGCAAACCGAGTAGAAATCACAACTACCGCAAATATTATGCAATCAATAATTAAACTGGTTTTTTTTCTAACAACTCTACGGACTCGAGTTCCGTACCCTTTTTTACAGCTTAATTTCTATGAAGTTTTTAGAGTTCATACACGCTTATTGTTATTTTGTTATTGTGTGTGACATTAATTTAGTGATTTTTATATTGTAGTGTACCTTAAGAATAACTTATAATATTATTTTTTTCTATTTTTAATACTGAACTTATACTAATGTAGAGTGTATCTGTTACATACTGGTGTTGTGAGGAAGTGCATGTGCAGTGTGTGCCTTATGTCTATACCTATATATATCTTAACTAGTGCCATTTGTGTTGTTTTCCTTTCTGTGCCTAGGTTATTAATTTTTAGGCACTTTGTGTGTCTTGGTTTGTTTGTGAAGTGTGCGTGTAATGCAATGCGGTGGTAGTGCGCGTTGATGTGAGTATGTGTATGAGTTTTGTTGTTAGTTGTGTGTTTGTGACTTTGTGTGGTGTTATAATTTATTGTTTAATTGTTGTGACTGGTATGATTGTGACTGTGAATTAAACTGGTTATAATAGATATTTTATTGAATGCGAATAGAACATATTCTTTTAACCACTATAAAGTGACATTTTCTACGTTTCAGTGAATCTACCAAATACAGAGCCCCTGAAAATTAGGCGATTTTTTTTTACTAATCGTCACAAGATTAACATAGATAAAAATATTTTAAAAGCGTGCTTACGTAGTTTTGATAAGCAGTTGTCGCGAAATCCAAGAAAGCTCTACGAGAATCGAAGGGCTCTCTATAAGTTTTCCCTGAGCACCACGTGCGTCTTACGACCGCTTCTAAGTTGACTCCACCGCTGGGTCCACACATAAATTACTTGTAATAGTGCCCTTTGGAAGGCTGCCCCCCCCGCCCCTCTTGTAGGGGGAAGGAGGAATTTCCAGCGGAGATGACTTCAACACAGCTTGTATAATCGTAAATTTGCTGCGCCGACGGTAAATAAGTCAAGAATTTGTTGAAAATACTAAACCTTTGGGAGTTTGTCTGTGATAAAGTTTCTTTTGCCACGCTATGAGGGTACTCTGAATATCTTCAGGCCTACTTTTTTTAACAGATATTCAATTTATGATTTCACGATTGTCAGGCATTGCCCGGTGGTAGGGTATTTGCCCGTCTGGATGGCTACCATCCCTGGTCTAGAGTATGCCGCTATAACAACCTTGAGTTGTGTTCCGGTATTAGTAGACAGGTTTCGGTCTCTTTTTAGAGAGCTGCACGATGGTAACCGCGTTCCATCAGAGGCAGGCTGCCTGTCTGCCGAACTCATGCAATGAAAAAGACATAATTTAAAATATATTATAATGGTAGTGATTTTTTTTCTTTTAATATAATAATAATATATAACACAAGGTTATTATGGTGGTATATTCTATACCAGGGGTGGTAGCCATCCAGATGTGCAAATACCCTACCACCTGGCTGTGGGTTGTTTTGTCGCCTCTTACGACCACCCGCCCTAACAGAAATTGTGTTCTTCCTCCGTTCCTGTACGGATCAAAATGATTAAATGAAATGTAAAAAAATCTTCTTTTTCAGAATTTTACATTGTGCCAAACTTAATCTGTCAGGCTAAGAAACTTACTTTAATAAAATTAGGTAAATTCATATAAAAATTTAAAACAAAAATATGTAGTGTATCTCTCAGAAAAATGTACACTTCTTTTCCAATATTTCAAAGTAGGTAGCCTATTTCATCCAGTATTCACATTGAACGCTGGAAACTTGTAGATACTACTCAGTGTGAAACTTGAGTTCGTTTCATAAAAGGGGGTTGACAAAATAATCGAGTTAATACTTTGTTTATTTGAGGATATACATAGATTTTATAAAATATATACCTATATGTTGCGGACAGAGATCACCCTCTCTGGCCAGCTTCTCTCCACGCCCACATACCGCTGACGCCTATAGCTCGCGCAGTTAGCAGCTAGGCGTCGGACGGAACGGGGTATAAAAGAAGCAGCCCTGAAGGCCGAAAGTGGTTCACATTTCTCACATATATGGCACCAATACGCACTACATACTTTACTCTCTGCCATTCACCATTCTCTCTGTAACTCGTCTATGTATAGTTTTAATTTAATTGTAAATAACGCCAATAATAAGTCATACAGTCTACATAGAGTTTTATTTGGAAGAAGCAACTACCACTAAATATATAGCTATATAGTAATTGTCACTTTACAGACTTGATATATTCTTCTGTATGATATTCGTATTGGTTGTATAATGCATATGTGCAGTGAAATACTGTTTAAACTGCAAGTTTATTACTATTCAGATTAAAAACCGTTTGTAAATATATGATATAACCGTGTATATGTATTAGTAAATAAGTTATAGAATACAATAAATAATTGTATGTAATATAGGGAGTTTTCTGTGGAACTATTCAGAGTGTCGCTTTCGTCTTATTTCTACTACTGCACCGCTATTATACCACCGATAAAACATACTATAATAAATAATATATATGTACAAGTGTAAGTGAAGTGAGAAACAAAGGAGCCGCTGTATTCCATTGATATCAACCAATTACGTGCGTGATTTTCCTTCCGTATTTCCCCTACTAAATTGTCTTACATTACCTCTATTGGATACAGGCCATAATTATACATAAAAACCCCAGCGCCACCGAGTCAATATGAATACGTATCACTTAATTCCTACCAATTGTTTATGTATGAAGTAGGAGTTTATAATCTAACTGATAATATTATAAAATATCGATAAATTACGAACGGATCATGTAATTTGTGATATCTGATGGTCAAGTTATAATTTATAGCCAGTAAAATTGTGAAACTTTTCTCAGTTAGTCGTTAATTATGATATATTCAGTATGTTTGCTTTGTGATAAATATTATATAGCCTCGTATGACCCAAGATTTATTTAGTCTTGTATAATATAGATTTAATTGCCTTTTTTAAGAATAACTTTTCAACGCCATTCAGATCCAAACTTTGGTTGCGTATTTTATATATTTAACGTAAGAGTACGGGATCTGTATTTAATTCCGAAGTGTATATAAACTATGTATAAGAGTAGAAACAACCCTTAAATCATATAATATTTTAGAAAATATAATTAATATATATGCTCTTGCAGTGAACCCTTTTAATACTCAAGTGGTAGTCATCGGTAGCCCCAGAATGCGTGCAAAAGTGGATTTCGCAACTTTACCGAACATTGTTTTTGACGTCATTTGTATCCTATTGAGTGATACTGTTTTAGGCATAGTCATTGATAGTGATCTGTGTTGGAGCCTCAGTTCTCCGAAATAAGTCTTCTAGATCCCTGAGAAGGCTAAGAAATTTTCTGCCTACTGGCACCAAAGTTATTGTTACACAGTCTCTTTTGCTACCCATTTTAGATTACGCTGACGCCTGCTATCTTGACTTAGCCATAGATCAGCTAAATAAACTTGAGCATATGGCATATGGCCATGTTCTTGAATTTCGTGAAAAACTCAAGTGGCTCCCTATTCGCTTTCGCCGGAATATTCACATTCTCAGACTACCTTATAGCATATTATTTATTCCTAGTAGTCCCACGTACCTTCAGGAACGTTTTAAATTCCTTCGCCTCTTTACTTCCCACAATTTGCGCACTCATACGTATCGTATATTCACGACACCTTCACACTCTTCATCCTCTTATGATAACTCTTTTACAGTGCAGGCTGTCAAATTTTGGAATGCGCTGCCTCTTACTGTCAGAGAGGCTAAAACATCACCTACATTTAAGAAAGCACTCAGACAACACTACCTTTTCTTAAATAATTATGCTTAATTCTTATACTATAGACTAATTAACACGTATCTTTAAGTATGTCTGTTTAAGTTCTACCTAATAATTTGCCTAAATCGCCAAATTAGGTTAAATTATTCCTTAAATTATATTTCATTGATTTAAGGTAAGGGATAAGGCCGCCTATTGTTTCTACCATGACAATATTGTAATCGTGCATATTTGTAATTATATATTTGGTGAGCAATAAAGTCTTATCTTTACTTATAATATAGTACACTTTGCGGTATATTTAAAATTGCTAAAAGGTCAAACCGAATTAATTATTCGCAAAAAAAGATATTGGGCATGTATGCATTGTGATCGATTTAAAACTTGGGTCTGAATGCCATATTGAATTAAAACTAAATAAAGGATAGTGGTCTTTACGAGGACAGGACTGAAGAAATATTAAACATTCCAGTACTACATTCGAACGAGCGGGTATACAGTGCCAGTAATGCCAGTATTCCCGGTACTACCATATTCAAAACGAGCTCGCCAAGTCGTAAAGGAGCGTAATAGGAGCCGACGGCGACGGCTGCAGCCAAGTTGGCGGACGAGTTTGGCTGCAACCGCTCAGCGGATATCTCCCGGCATTAGAGCCACGTCGATGCTCGCGCGACCCACATTGCATTCGCCTTAATAAAGCTCCCCATTCACTACACATATTATTTACTTTCCTAACTCCTGCTACTTTACTAACTCCTACTATTTTACTAGTACTACAATAATTAAAGAAGAATACTAAGGACTGACTATCACACAGTAAACAATGTAATTCGTAACACACTCCAATCACAGTAGGCGCCACCAGGTCGTTCTTATTTTTATAAGAGCACAATAATTTACACTATTTCAGTCTAGTGATAGAATCCAGCGCTGGAATGCTAGTGGAATAATGTAAACCGGCACTGGAATGTACCCATTTCAGTGAGAAATCCAATCCAATGATTGGATTGGCGGTCTAATTTTGAATCCAGTGCAACTGGAATCATGTAAACTGCCAATCCATGCTGACAGAACCATTTGTACAGTAAACAGATGTCGGTCGTGTTTTTGCGGAACTGCGAAAAAGAAAGGATTTACAATGATGAAAAAGGTAATTGAAGACAAAACCTTACAGTTTGTCAATTTATATAAAGAAAGCCCGTGTTTATGGGAGATATTATCAGAACATTATAAAACAAAGCTATGCTCCAATCTGCTCTACAAAAAATGTGCATTGGTATGCAAATTGAATTCATCCATAACTTCTTGTAACTTGTTGATTTCTTTTTGAAATCATTGCCACTGTAGTGTTTAAATTTCAACGGCTTCAAAATGACTGGATTACTGGACTGGAATAATGTAAACCGGGCATAAAGATGTCATCATCACAATGTGCTGTTCTATCCTTGGGCAACTGTGCCAGCGAATCATTTACTTCTGCCCCTGGCGATGGTGTATGTGTGACTTTATAGATTAACAGCCAGATTTTATAGAACTAATTTACATAGACGCTACAGCGTTCCTTGTAAAAGAACTTTTAAACCCTGATATGCCTAGCGATGTGCGCTCGCGCTTGACAAGATTCAACATTCACGGATACGTCAATGAGGACTGTATATAAGTTTAATAAAAATCCCCATTAACACTTTAAATCAACATCACATTTCTCCTTCAAGGCCGGCTGCACATTGGCAGCACCTCTGGTCTTGCTAATGTCCATAGGCGACGATAACCACTTTCCATCACAGTTGGGCCGTCAGCCTGTCTGCCGAGCTTCAGCAATAAAAAAACCATCTATTTTTATTTATTAAAAACAATCACAAATAGAAAGTCTTAATTATCTCCTTTTTAATTTCCTAAAGTCTACTCTGTTAGTATTTTTTAATTTTGTAAGATGACTAAAATCTATACTTCAAAAGTAGGTTTATGAGTACAATAGTTAATGATTATTTTACATGTCAGGTGTCTCTTAGGGAAACTCAAAGATACTTCTTTGAAGTGTATATGCTGTGTGTCTATAACAATTACAATCGGGTGTGGCGGCGCGGTGGTCGCCCTGAATAAAACACCCCTTGGCAGTGGACTGTATTTATTTATTTATAGGTTCTACAACAGTAACAGGTGCGATCAGCACAACTGTATCAAACGCCACGTTCAAGGTTAATCAACACAACTTAGCACCAGCCCCGGACGCTACACTGAACGTAGATAGCACTAATTATATCGATTGCACCGATAAATACGAGTGGCACTAATCACAGTACGCTTGGTGGTTCGCAAGATCCTCGTCCTTACGCTGAGAGTCCAATAGCTGTAGAATCTTCCGAATGCTTCCTGTTCTTCTTAGTCTTCCTTGTGTGTGTACTTGACCTCACTTGAGATTTGAACTGCTTGAATCTAATCTGCCGGCGGCTCGCTCCGTGCTTACTAATGTACTACAAAAATGCAGACGCTTAGCAGCTAACGGAGCGAGCCACATATCCGCGGTAAGCGGGGCGTGGGGGCACGGGATTTACGGGGGAGAGGTCAGGGGGGTGATTCTGTCCGCAACAGTATAACTAATACAATAGTCTAAGGACGAAAGGTGCTTATATTGTCGCTTTAATTGTAAGACTGTTATTACATCGTAATTGAATAAATAAATTAATCATCAATAATTTACTCCTAAAGTGTCCCCGTTTGAGCTCACGTGATAAATCTCTATTTTCAGTACCACTTATAAACACTAACTATACAAAAAACACGTTTTTTTACCGCACTTGTCAGCAATACAATGCACTATTTACTAGTATTGATCCTTTCATAGGTAACTTATAGCAATTTAAAACCCAAATTAGAAAATGTTGTAATTTAGAATGATCCAATTACTTAGAATTTTTTGAATAGTGACAAACTTTTTTTTTCTCCTTTTTTATATCTCTATTTTATTAGTAATTATTGTGACTTTCTTTTCGGTTTTGTTCAATATTGACCTAACCTGACCTAATGTAAATTAAATAGACATTTTATGTAATTTTCGTATTATTGTATTTTTTTTGTAATTAACTATTTGAGCGATTTTTTTTTATTTTTATATAAATTATTTTTTAGTGGAAATTTGATTGATATGTGTATTAATTTTGTGTTTTATATTTAAGAATATTAATTATTGTATGTTTCCCAAACAAATTAAATTAAAAATAAAATCGTTTGTTGGTTCTTTTACATCCTATTATAACAAACTAATTATATGCTTTCAATAACGGAGATGAACGTTAAATACTTTTGTTATCCCAGACGATGAAATAGTTTCAGCTGGATAAGAAACCGAAATATATCCGAGAAAGCTCTAGTAATTATATAAGTCCCTTTATCTAATCACTTAATTTGTAATTTCCTAGTAATAATTATTTAGGGAATGGAAAGCATTATTCGTCATTAAACTTCGGCGGTTTGTAGTGTTGGGAAATAACTATGAACTAGATAATGGTAACGGTTTTTGCACATCACTATTACGCTCTAATATAACCTAAATACTGTACTACTAACTAACTACCTAACTAACTAACCTAAATACTATAACTAAAATAATCGACTAAAGAAGAAAAAAAAGTCAATACGATTTTTGAATTTTTATTCCTTTCTATAATAGTAAAAAATAAACCGACTTCAAGAGTAACTAAAAGCAAAGTATCAACTTTTTTATTAACATTTTGAAGTCAGTGCGAAGTATACTATATAAATGACTATATTTTGCAAATTTTTTGTTTTTATGTTTTAGTTGGCATCGACTTTAAAATTTAAAAAATTATTATCTTTTGCTTTTTATTTACGTATACGGTATCCATAGTTGTAACTGAAATTTATATGACACTATACTGAATATGTACTAAATACAACGCAAAAATAATAATCTAAATAGGTTGAGAAACAAATAAGTTATGCCTGAAAACCACCAAAACTTTACATTTTTATAAATTTTTTGCTATATCTTCCGAACGCAAAGTCCAGTAGCAACAAAATTTATATGGGACCAGTTTGAAGTTTTACTGAATCCAAGGCAAAAAGAATTATCAAAATCGGTTGAGAAACAACAAAGGACTGAAGATATATAAAAAAAAAAATTACACGATGAATTGAGAAACTACAACCTTATTTAAAGTCGGGGAAAAATACTATGTGTAATGTACAGTTGTGATATGAAAATGGTCGCCAGTTTTCAAATTGATTCATTTAACGTTCTGCGAGCACATGTTAACTTTTCAAACTAAGTCACAGAATATACTATTCTACAGAAAATTATGTTTAACTATTTGACAATAAAGTTTCAAATTACTTACATCAAAGCTGTTTGATTTTCTATCTTGTCTAAGAAGGTTGTTTAGACATGTAAAATCTTTTTATTGGTTTGAATATTTATATTAAGCGTAGTGATTATATCTTCTTTGTTTCTTATTGTTAATCTCAGCGTTTTTAATTATCAACATTGCAGTTTTCTTTTTTCACGTTTCTATATTTTATAAATTAAATTGTTGGCAGTATTGTTTCTTGTACTCGTGCAAGCAAAAGTCGACTTAAAGGTGACGAACATGTTTATTCCTCGACTGTACAAAGATTAACTTCTAAGGAAAAACTACGTATGGAATTGTAAATTACTTTTATTTTCATATGGACTTGACTTTACGATGTTGGTCCGAAGACTTTAAAGCTTTGTCGGGATTTTTAGAGCGAGCGCCTCCGCGAAGCGTCGATCTCGGGGGCAACGTGCACGAGGGAGCTCCCTAGAGGGCTTTAGTTCAGCTGGACTGTTGCCATGAGAGGAGTTGAATCTAATGGTCCCAGCGAGAGGGCGACAACAATTGACTAATTACTGATGGGTGATATAATGCCCTAGAAGGAAGGGTCCCGGCGGACTGCGACTGGAATCCCTAGGCGATCTGCTTACTGTCTTACTGCCGTTTGGCAACGTGTTCTGCCTGAGAGAAGAGACCGTGAAAAAATCTCTTCAGCAACACGCCTAGTCTATCCTGTATGACCCGGTGATACTGTGGTTGAGAGTAAACGAGGGGCCGAGCGCGATCTCTCCACTTGAAAACGGAAGCTACGACCTTGGAGAAAGACTCGCAAGATGAGCACGAGTGTTTCTGGCACATCGAACTGGTATAGCTTGTAACTCAATCCGTTGTGCCCGACCTTGTTCAACGCTTTAACTACGTCTAGGAACAGGGCGACTGTTGCTATATGCAATACATTTTTTGGACGCAAGAGTGTCTGTCACTGGAAGCCACACTGCTCATCGGGTAGATTGTACACTAAAATCAATTTGGAAACATTTTTGCGTTTGTATTAGTGTACGCAACTGAAGCGAGCGTGAGAGAGAGAGAGTAGCTAGATTGATGCGAGAGTGCAAGTGAGAGGTAGCTAGCGCAAACTAGTTTATTCCGCCTTATACATTGTGTGTATATGTATTGTTACGTGCTGTGGGTACCGAGATTGCAAGGAAACACCGATCTAAAGAGAAACTGCCTTTATTTAATTAAAATTAATTAATTGACTCACGTCCCGATCCGTTCGGTCGACTTGCCGGTGTCTCGCGACTGAATAGTCTTGAAGCCTCACGTCTTGTTGCTCCACCGTATAGTTGTCGCGCAGTCTGAAGGCCCTTTTGATCCCTTTGTTCTCTTGTCCTTCCTTTAGCTTCGCTAGCCCGTGTGAGTCTGCCTCCACTTTTTTTTTATTGGACTTAAATTTATGTTGTTGGTTCGAAGACCTCACAACTTTACCGGGGTTTTCGGGGCGAGTGCCTTTGCGAAGCGAAAGCGTTCGAGCCCGGGGGGCAACTTGCTCGAGGGGGCTCCCTAGGGAGTTTCACCTCGGCTGGACTGTTGGCATGAGAGGGGGATGAATCTAATAATGCCCACCATAGGGCGACACAATGCACTAATTGAGAGCGGGCGACGGGTAATATAAAGCCCGAGAGGAAGGATCCCGGCGGACCGGGATCGGCGGTTCGCGGTGGCCTATACTATCTTACTGCCGTTTCGCAACGTGTTATGGTTGGGAGAGAAGAAACGGCGAAAGAAACTTCCCAGCAACACGCCTAGTCTATCCTATGGGGGACTATGTCTCCTGGCGTCCCTCGCGGGGACGTGTAGAGATCGTGATTGGCGGCGTCGACGCCATCGTCTGTGTCTGTCTGTCGGTGCCTGCCAGCCTGCCGTCCTAACCGCGGGCGGGCTGATCCGGGCTCTGCCTCCGCGCGCAGATTTACGCGCTTATATATCCGTTCGACATTCTAGAATGAACCCTATTACGTCATTCAACTAATGTCTATCCTTGGCCAACAAGTATTCCCGTCCTTGTTAGTTACTACAGTTTCTTTCCGAGTATATCTATCTCTTTTTAACGTTTGTCTGGCTCTATATTTCTATCCTGCTCTTTCGTGTTACTTGTAATGTGTTATTGTTAAGGCAAAGACTATGCACTATTCTCTTAAGGGGAAGAAATTCCGCTAAGCGTATTTGTCACAGTATATACTAATACAAACGCAAAAACGTCACCAAGCATATTTATGTATATGCCTCATTCGGTGCATATATTTTTTTCGCTTTGATAGCATCCCAGCCTAAGCATGACGAATTTATCGCTTCGTAAACACTAATAACCATTAGACCATGTCCTGCTTACTAGTAACATTCCCTAGTGAACCAGAAATTGGTTCAGGCGTTAATTAATACCATTATCACTTGATTACCGATGTCAGACACGATTTAATTAACCTGGCCCAATAGTCTATCACAAATGTTATTGTTAAAATATATATTGTTATTTTGCGATAATAATAAGAGGTATTTCCAACCGCATGCGATATACTTAATGTTCTGCAATGAGTAATCTTATGCTAATATATTGTTACATACCGTCAAAGATAAGCCGCACGGCCTATTGTAAGCGTAGCTTATTGTCCTTTTCTAGTAATCGACGAATCCTTTGTCTTTTGAATTTGTAGTTAAGAAAAACATGCTATTGTCTTTTTACTTGTTTTATAACCATCATTAGCGTCGAACTATAATCCCTATTGTTATTGTAATCGACTTTATGGACGTTCGCAGGTGTGCAAATTAAAATTCTTAGAAACCTTGTGTGCGCCTTCAATTTCTTTATACTGTGTAGTTAGTATAAGACGAGGCCCGTATGAAGGGGAGGACAGTTAAGCGAGGACTACGAAGCGAGTAAGAAGTTTTCTAGTACTCTCGATTAGCGATATAAACGACGGACTTTGTGCGTTCGAATTGTATTGAATAGTGCAGTGTGAACTGGTTGCATCCAGTGTTGTTTGTATTTGTTTTACACGTGTTTGTGCAGTTCTAATAAATTCTATAGTAGTTCCAACGGCATTTTTAATTCGAGTCCTGTAGCTTGTAACAATATAAAGCTGAACAGTTGGTTTGTTTGCTTGAACGCGCTAATCTCAGAAACTACTTACTGGTCTGATTTGAAAAATTCTTTCAGTGTTAGATAGCCCATTTATCGAGGAAGGCTATAGGCTATATATCATCACGCTAAGACCAATAGGAGCGGGGCACCAATGAAGATTGTTTAAAAATCGGGGGGTTTTTAACTTCCTTTTTTTTAACTATTCCACGCGGACGAAGACACGGGTAGAAGCTAGTGTTATATATAGCTGCTCTTAAGAAGCAATAGATAATTATTTATTTATTTTAGTAAGGCTTACAGACAAACATATCAATTGAGTACATATAAATAAAAACACTGCTAATTACAAACCTTAACATATGGACTTACTCAGGTAAGTAGCTTAGGATACGCATTTAATTAATTTATTTAAGAAAAAAGACATATATAGAATGAAGAGAGGATAATCTGTATTTTGTGTAAAAATTAGTTCACGTCGAAAAAAATCTTTATTCATTATATTTCTAAAAGTATTGGATTTAGTTACTTTTTTAGGTTTAGTCAAATATCAAGGTTTAATTTCGATGTGCTACGAAAAAAGAAATTGTTCTGCTTGTGGAGTGGTTGTCTCTGCCTAATGCCCAATCGTTGGGTGTGAAGCCCACTATTAGAAAGCAGTCCATTGCAGTCGACAGACCAGTTAGCAATAAAGCAGAAGTCGTTAACATTCCGTCTGTACTCCAAAGGAAAGAAGTAATAACGTTGACAACGCTGAAGATAATTGCCCAAATTTTGATGTGTTTTAAAATCTAGGTATATTCGGAGTTTTTTTGTATATACATATAAACAATCTAGTATCACACAGATATCTGTTATGAGATAACACAATGACATAAATACTGAGACGGTTTGTATTATATATTTCTTTTGCAAAAAAATTGCAACAATGCAAAATTTTTCAAATTTAATTTATATAAATTTCAATATTTTTTTTCTAATGGACAAATAGATACAAAAAAGAAAGCGAGTTTCAAAAATATTAGTAAACTCTTAATTATTTTATTTTAGTTTAATCTGACATCTTTATCATTTTTTAAAAATCTTGAAATAACTGAAAATTACTTTTCTGAGATGCGAATAATGTGTTTAGTCATTTTCTTATCAAGAAGTGTAATTTGAAAAATGATGTTTCTTAAGCTTCATACTTTTCTATTCGAGACGTTTATTATTTAACAAAAGATATTAAAAGAGCATGTATAACTTATCCCATAAGCACACCACCAATACGCAATCTCGTCTACCCCGATACGAGTTTAAAAACAAGGGGCTGAAACGGTACGACACGAGTACATGGATGGCGTACTGGCAAGAATTTAATTTAACTTGCCTCGTTGGCCGAGCCGCGGATTTACTCGTTGGCGACGCTTTAACGAGCCCCAGTCACACCGAATTGAACAACTTATAATAAAAAGAAACTTTGTGTGCCTATTGTAGATCTGTCCAGATCTGTATTACTACAGGTCACCATTGCTCCACTCCATGGCTAAAAAACTACCTATGTACTAGTAGAATTCAAAAATACTTCTAGTTATAATTATATAGCCCATAAATATCTTATTTCCCATAAGTATCCGTATTTTCAAAGTGTAAGTTTTGGGATGTTGTTCATCTTCTCTGACTAATCTAGTACTTAATAATTTTAGGATCAGAAACTTATACGCCGAACAGGCAAACAACGTGTAGAACTTATAAATCAATAATGTATATCTTACAGTCTATTCTGTGTACATCATATTTTTCTGCAATAAATAATTACCTAATTTTTAAATTTTCTTTCTTGTCAGAGCGGAGTAATTATAAGAATTTGAGGTTAAGGTTATAAGGCATACTGATAAACTCGCGAAGTGGAGAAGAAATAAAAATAAATGAAAATGTAATTATTTCAATAAGTCCATACATGTAAGTTGCCGGGGCTAACCAGAAAGTAATCAAATGATACTTGTGTTGGGAAACCTCGCTCTTCCTATGTTGCTTAAATTTTAAGACTATCTATTTACTGAATTACAGAGAGTACTTTTACAAATATTAAAGAAAATAAAGAAAGAGATAAATAGGTGGGTTTCGAGTGGTTGTGTCCGCAGTGGGTAAATAGCAAACAAGTGTGAGGTGCGGGTGTGCGCGTGTATGTGTGTGTATGCGTGTGCGTGTTTGTGTGTGTATGCGTGTGTGTGTGAGTGAGTGTATGTGTGTGTGTGTGTGTGTGTGTGTGTGTGAGTGAGTGTATGTGTCTGTGTGTGTGTGCGGGTGGTAGTTTGAATGGAACACAAATCCCTACTAATTTATTATGAGTCTTATTGAATACATTAAGCATGTATCAGATTCACGCTAATGTAACCAAGATGTCTTCCACTTCATCATAATTAAGGGTAAGGAGCCATTCAGTTAGATTTTTCTTACACTCATATAGTTGCATGGGGTAAATGTTAAGAATGCGATTAATTTTATTATAAACACGGGGGGCTTGAGAAACATTTTGCCGACTAGCAAAGACTGAACGTGCGGAATATGTAGGGGCAACTATATCATAGCGTCTTTTTCTAAGTTTGGCACGATCAAAAGGTAACCTTTTGTGGTATCTAAGTGCCATGTGTAAGATATAGAGTTTCCTGACGGAGAGAAGCTTAGAAATCGCATACAGGGATTCAGTAGAAAATCTATATGGCTTACAATACATAACTTTAATTAAGGATATTTGCGCCCGTTCTAGGTCGATAAAGTATGACTTAACTGCACCCCCCCACACTGATATACAATATATAATTACAGATTGGGCTAGTGCAATGTATATTTTATTTAGTAGCTCGGTACACATAACGTGTCTCAGAGATTTGAATACCCATATAAGCTTC
Source organism: Dendrolimus houi (assembly GCA_039645545.1). Classification (NCBI taxonomy): domain Eukaryota; kingdom Metazoa; phylum Arthropoda; class Insecta; order Lepidoptera; family Lasiocampidae; genus Dendrolimus; species Dendrolimus houi. The sequence goes on from CM077131.1 coordinate 779,337, forward strand.
CTTACCCTCCCTATAGTTAGTTCAAGGTGTGGGTACCAGCTTAACTTTTGGTCCACAATAATTCCAAGGTACTTAACAGAGCTAACCTTCTGAATAGTCGGGCAACCGTAAGTGCAAGTGAATGGAGTACCACAGGAATGTATTTTAATTTCAAAGTCAGGCAAGGGCTATGAATTTGAGTATAGCGCAAAGCATACATAGTTGGTTTTTTAGGTGTTTAACGTGATAAGATTCTCACTAAGCCATTGACCAACTCTAGCTAGGCCCCTCTCAGCCCCCAACTTAACTTTATCCCAGGTCTTGGCCGTAAAAATTATAGCGGTGTCATCTGCATAGGACAGAATCCTCCCCCCGACGCTACTTAGGTTGCAAAGATCATTGATATATATCAAAAAGAGCGTCGGGCCGAGAATACTGCCCTGCGGGACACCAAATGTAATGTTTTCTTCATCACTTAGAAAATCCCCTGCTTTCTGTTTTGAAGGTAACTGCTGAGAAGAGAGAGAGCAGAGCTACGGAATCCTATCCTCTCTAGCCTGCGTATAAGTATTGGGATAGAAACGGTATCAAAGGCTTTCTCAAGGTCAAGAAAAGCTACAAGACATTTGTTACCCTAATCTATTTCTTCTGTTATTGTGGATGTAAGATCCAGGATAGCGTCCTGGGTAGACATTCCCCTCCTAAAGCCATATTGAGAGGTAGATAAGATGTTACACTTAGTGAAGTAGTTTACTATTCTAGAGTTCAAGAGCTTCTCGATGATTTTAGAAATACAGGGCAGCACTGAGATAGGCCTAAAGTTGTTAACGTCGTCGCTATCTCCCCCCTTATATACCGGGGTAACAACAGAGCGCTTAAGAAGAAAGGGAAAGACTCCAGTGTTAAAACATAGGTTGGCAAGGTCACTGATCAGAGGGACTAGGATCTCCCTAGCTTGTTTTAAGAAGAGGGTAGGGATTCTATCCTAACCTGGTGCACTCCCAGAATCTAGGGACATCAAAGTATTTTCTACTTCCTTGTGGTAGGTGTCTAGTAAAACAAAAGAGGACAGATTATAGTTGTCTGTATTACTGGATTCCGGAGGCATGATGCTATTTGAGATGTTCTGAGCTAGAGTTTGTCCAATGTTAATAAAATAATTATTCACATGGTTAATTGAGGCTTGAGGACATGATTTTATCTTAAGTAGGTCACTATTTGAGCTCTTGGGCGGCTTATAATGTGTGATATCGTTAATGGTTGACCAGAGCGCCCGAGGCTTTCTTACAGATGCTATGATTTTATCTTTATTGTATTTATTTTTTAGTTTTTTTATAAGGTTCCCACAGAAAGTTCGGTATCATTTATATGTTATTATTAAAATTTGGTTTTGGGGGTCGGATTTGAGTGTGAGGTAAATTGTATTTCTTAATTTAATACACCGTATGACACCTGTGGTTATCCAAGGCTTTAGGATTCTTTTGTTATTCGTGACAATTACATTTTTGGTATTAGAGAGTATAGCTGACTTGAACATTTCTATTAGTGCAAAGGCGTAAGTATCAAGGTCTTTAAAGATATTAAAGTAGGAAGTATCAATATTATTTAAACTGTTATGAGCATTTTCATAGTTGACTACAGATTTGTGCCCTTAAGGTACCGTATGTTGATATTTATTAGCGATTGACAAAAGAATAAAACAGTGATCTGTAACAGTTGTATTTAAAACCGCAGTCAAAGCTGTTTCTTTGGTTGTCTAGGCTCAAAAAGACGTGATCAAGGCAGCCATTCCCCCTGGTAGGTAGGTTATGAGACGCTAATAGTCCATGTAGTGATAGCATGTTTAAGTAAGTTAATCTATTATGTTTTTCTTGATTAGTTTCTATTGGGGAAATAATTAGATCAATATTTATGTCACCTAAAATCAAGACATTATTCCTTGGGGCAATTTTATCACAGTGATTATTAAGAAATGTAATGAAATTACCTGCATTTAGAAATGATGGGGACCGGTATATACCCAATATGGTGTAGTTAGCAATTTGTAACTCCAGTCCGGTACCATTAACAATGTTAAGTTCCCTAAATTTTACTGATAAATTATTTTTGATGTAAGCAACTACCCCGTCACATTGGTTAATGTGGTGTTTAGTTTGAAATGACGTGTAATTCACTAATTGTGGTATGGGTTTGTTAGGGTTTAACCAACATTCTGTAAGAATCGAGATATCTATTTCGCATTTTAGTTGTGTCAGGGTCAATTGCAAGTCATCAAAATTTTTGTATATACTTCTAATGTTTTGTGTTGAAATAAATAGATTATATATAGAGTTTACCATCTTTAAATTTATTTCCTGTATACTACACTTTAGAGAATCCGAGGGCTGAGTTTGATCAATTTCCATAAGCGTATCAAAACTATCCATTTATAAAAGTTAAACTAGAACTCGTGGGGATGCACCTAGGGTAGTTGGGTAGTATAAAAAGTAGCAGGTCGGATCCGGGTAAGTTTAAGAGTGTATGGATAAAATCTGTGCGGAGAAGTTGGGGGATTAACAACGTGAGGCATGTTGTGTATCTATAATGTATGTAGTATAGGAGTACGCTTGTGTAATTATGGTTATAAAAGGCGTGAAAGTATGTAGGTAAACTTAGATTTTATATGTGATTTAGATTGATTTGTATGTGTTTTATTTTGTCTTGTATATGTTTTATTAGTTTGATTTGACAATTAGCGTGTATATGTAGTATACATAGTTGGTAGTTGTGATTGTGGGATAGAGGTGTGTTTGCATATGTAAGTTTGTATGTACACATCCGTGTGTATTTTTTAGTGTAGTACATAATCAGCGATTTCTCTAAAGACATAGGTATTTGATTAAAGTAGTCTAATTTATGTAAGAAAAATAATTTTAGGAAATTTATACACATTAGTTAGTCATTGTTCTTGCGGTAGTTGTTGCACTTGTGCTTCATGTTGAATATATATAGTTTTAGAGGTGTCATCCTTCCGGATTAGAACTTTACCCATGGAGGTCCAACAGTATTTAACTTCTTGAGCCTTTTTCAGGTCCCGGGCTAAGAAGAACAGACGTGCCCGCTTAGGAGTAAGTTCTTCAGTTATAAAGATAGGTGTGTCTTCGTTGCTTGTGAAGCCAAGATGTTTAGCCTGTAACCGAGTCTTGTTTATAAGATTGAAGTTTTTCACCTTTTTCAGGAAGTCTGATCAAATGGCTGGAAAGTGAACCTGGAACTCCGAAGTGGACGTTTTAAATCTAATCAGGATTTAACACTAGAATGATGACGAGGATCAGACCAGAAAAATGGTCTAAGCGATGCATGTTGTTAACCAGGATTTAAACTCACGTAGTTGGGTTGAGAAACGAATGCGTTGGCCACTGAACTAGTACAACCTACATAAATTTTCAGTTCAGTTACTATTTATTTGATTTTATGAATTCTCTTCGGTGTGAATGCAGCCCCTTCATAGCGGCTTTTTGATTTTATAGCCGCCACTAATTTTACGTCTAAACGCTGCAGCACTTTGTCATAGCTTGCTTTTATAAGAACGAATTCAAAGTTTTCATTTGCTTCGGGATTACAAATTCTTCATTGAATGGGTACACATTGTACATTTAGTAGAATTGAATATGACCACTATCTTAGCAACGGAATAAATAGAAATACCTACAGAAGTGGGAATCTATTAGAATGAAGGCGCCTTAGAAACGAAAATTTCACAACTTTAAAAACTAAAGTTTTGATAAATTATTTTAATATAGACATGTCGAGAAAATCACTAGCACACCTGGTATTAATTTACAAAAGTGCCATTTGAGAATATTTTAGTAAGGTCATACATACCGTGCAGGAACGGAGAAAGAATACAATTTCCTACGTTGGGGCGGAGGTCGTAAGAGGCGAGAATACAATCCACAGGTGGTAGGGTATTTCCCCGTCTGGATGGCTACCACCCCTGGTCTAGAGTATGCCGCCATAACAACCTTGAGTTGTGTTCCGGCATTAATGGTCAGGTTCCAGACTCCTTTTCAAGATTGGCAGCACATTAGTAGCACTTTTAGTGCTAGAAATGGCTAAAGGCGATGGTAACCGCTTTCCATCAGGTGGGTCGTCTGCTTGTCCGCTGAACTGATGCAATAAAAAAAACCTTGAAGTTTTTACATCTATTTTATGTACACCGCATCGTGTTATCGCTCTTAAGGAGAAGCGGCAAGAAACTCCACAGCAACACGTCTAGCTAAAAATTATTTTTCTTCATATTTGTCTACCTCAGATCTTTATGTATTAGGCTGTTATTACTAGAACATACAGTCTACACAAATGTCATTGGTTGCTTTGAAAATCGCACCTTTTTCAATATCAATCGATAGATAGAGAGAAATAATGCTCTGTGGTCAACGCACACTTCGACCCACCTCTTGACTTGGGTCTTTGTGAGCGCTGTGTGATCGAAAATAATGAGATCATTAGTGACGTTTTCGCCACGACCATGACGACCGTGGTCACCACGTGGAACAACAGACGGAGCATTTTGGGCGTTGTGAGATACTAAAGGAAACGCGCCCTTAATGGGGTGGTTATTATAGTAGTAGTGATTAATAGGGAGGCGAGGACTAGCAGTACCATCACACAGGGTTTACCTAATTTAGGCTCCTGTCTTTCCCAGTTTAATTAAAATTCTCTAATTATTGTACTCTTTTTATTTTGTTCTTATTTTTTCCGTCGTCAGCCATTTGCAGTCCACTGCTAGACGTAGGCCTTCCCAAGTCAGCGCCACTCATCCCAATCCTGCCGTCAGTGTCCATGTCCTCTGGTTTCCTCATCCAAGAATGGGCTGCCTTTGGTACAACGCCCGTCCGTCCTTTTTTTGCGACCGAGGGGTGTGTTACACTCCCAGGGAATCTTCACGCATGACTAATAAAGACCTAGTCGCACGATGGCCAGACTACCCACTAAACCTAGGGTCGGGAGGAGGTGACATAGATACATCGCTCCTGCGCCAGACGTGACCAACCCACTGCCACTTCATGTTGCTAATTTTGCGAGTCATGTCGGTTGTCTAGGTTCTCTTACAAATATACTCATTTCTGATTCCATCCATAAGAGGAACACTGTAGACAACACATACACAGTACTTTTCTTGATTTTGACGTATTATCATTACACTTTTTTTAACATAACTTGGCATCCGTAAAACATGATAACAACAAAACTGACTACGGCCATGTATTGTCAACCTTAACGGTCCGCAGGCTTTGAATAAAACTAATTTGACTTTTACTAGTCCAACTTTCCACTAAAACGCTGGAAGTTTTTAATTTACTTTATGGCATTTGCCTAAATCGCCCCCTTTTTGGACGTTAAGGGCATTGTTAGACTTACCATTATCAAAGTAGGTATACTTTTTAAATTTTTCAGACTTGCATGGGTTTTGGATTCGTAAGCCTTGAAAATAAAATTATTAGCAATTTCACCTGATTTTTTGAAAATAGTGTTACATGCCGTCAAAGATAAGCCGCACAGCCTATTCTAAGCGCAGCTTATTGTCCTCCCGGATTAAGGAACTCTTTTGTCTTTTGCATTTGTAGTTAAGAAAAACATACTATTGTCTTCTTACTTGTTTTATAACCATTATTAGCGTCGAACTAATCCTTATTGTTATTGTTTTCGACTTTATGGACGTTCGCAGGTGTGCAAATTACTATTTCTTAGAAACTAAGTGTGCGCGGCCAATTTCTTTGTACTGTGTAATGAGTATAAGACGATGACCGAATGGAGGGGCGGCGCAGTCAAGCGACGACTACGAAGCGAGTAAGACGTTTTCTAGTACTCTCGATTAGCGATATAAACGACGGACTTTGCGCGGTCGAATTGCATTGAATCGTGCAGTGTGAACTGGTTGCATCCAGTTTTATTTGTATTTGTTTTATACGTGTTTATACAGTTATAATAAAGTCTATAGTAGTTCCAACGGCATTTTTTAATTCGAGTCCTGTAGCTCGTAACAGTATATATTATTATGTAACGTATTTCACGGTTTGTTATCAAGACGTTGATGAGGGTACTAATAATATACACTAATTACTGCTTGAAGAGTAAAAGTATGCCTGTCATGATATTGTAGTGGATGCACTTACCACATTTATAGCTGTAGTTTTATATTATTTCCTTTGCTTAATATAATCCTGGTTACCACATGCTCGGCTTTCCAACTCAATTATTTGCTTGTACATTTCTTAGATTTCATTTCATTTCTATTAGAAACTTTAGTAATAAATAAAACTTGTATTTTAATCTAATTCTCATAAACAAAAGTAGGTCAAGTTCAAGGTCAATCATTTGGCATTTGGCTTTTGACGTTTGACAAGTGCTACCTTAAGAAAAACATAGCAGCAACATTCTTTTGATCTACGCTATGTTTACAATTCATGTATAATCATAATTTCTAATCACAAAATAAATTATATTTAATTATCTACTTCATGTTTCTTATTTATTTAATTAAATTTAATTTATCATAATAATAATAAATTGGCAGACAAACACACACACTGTATCCATTACTTGATGATCTACTTTTGTTATTGTTAATCCATGCCTATATGCCTATGTTAGCCAGGACGTAAGGATACGACTAGCCAATGAGAGGTATGTATGAAACTCGCTCTCATTGGTGGAATTCAAAAATGTAAAAAAGACACGGGTTTTGAATTCAGTTAAAGGAGATACCATTTTTGTACGACTGGAAGATACTTACTAGAGTGAAAATAAAATCCAATTTTAAGATCGAAGTTATATTTATTCAAGAGCCTTACAACACGTCTAATATCATAGCACACTCTTCAGTATTTTGAAAGTAAGATGATAAGATGCTATTATAAGGCCTGTTCTTTATATGTTAAAATATCACAATTTATTATAACATGTGTGATTTTTTGTGCATTTTTGTCTTACTAATTGCTGATGTATTATATTTGCTAAAACATGTAAAGACTATATATACTTTAACATTATACCGCTCCTAATGATTAGCAAATATATTTGATATGGCATATAATTGAAATTTATGAAATCAGACATATATTCTAAAATTTCTTGGAGTGCACTTGCTGGATTTTGACATTTAACAGACGATATATGTCTAATATTATTTTCATATTTTATGTTATTATGAATGACACAATCATTTAAAAGGCAGATATTTAAAAAACAATTGCTTGCCAAATAAGGTAATACTTATACCCTTTCCAAGCATTTGTAAGTTCATTTTTGTATTGGTGTATAATATAGTGTTATCTATCTATCTATCTTATTTTACTTTTGACAGCTTGTTGACGAATCAATTAGTAATGTCCTAATGCCTGACGGTCTCTGTGGTTGAGCGGGCTAAGCCTTTGCCGGCTTACCTCACTGCAACGCAGAGGCTCCGGGTTCGATATCTGGTATAGTAAATTTCGGAAACGTATTTTCTCCGTTTATTTACTATGGTCTGGGTGTCTGGGTTTGGCCCCAGAATGGTCCGTTGTATATTACCCATAACACAAACGTAACTTGCTTAATTTGGGGATATACAAAGTGTGTGTTTGTCTGCCGATTTATTATTAAAAAAAATGCATAACCGACTCAATTTCTTATAATAATCGACTTAATTTATATTAATTATTTTTCTTTAAAGTAGAACATTTTTATTTTCAAATCGATTACTTTCGATTTATTTACGTATAGCGTCAATTGTTTAATAGTCTGTGTGTTACATGATTCACAGCACATCACTATTACGTCACCCACAACGATAAAGTACAACAATTATGTCTATTCTTAAATGTGGACTTTATTGTCGAGAAATATGTAACTTGATAGACGTGCAAACGTTAAAAGTTAACTTATTTTAACATAGCAGTAAAATTTAAATTAGTATTATGCTTAAACATTTATGCGATTTAAAACTGATAAATATGAATTATCCTTAACAAGAGTCGTAAGTATAGTCGTAAAATACATTGTAAACCGAAATGTTTTTATTAAAACTTTTATTTACTGAATTGGATTCAGACAAACAATTTATCGTGTGAGCGCGGGTTTGTCTGTTAAGTCTTTAGCTATTTTACCCTACATCCATCTACAGACTTCTGATTAGTTTTTACGTTCATTGCGTTTATAGTTAGTGCAAAACACTTTTAATTTTTTTATCACAGTAGTTCAGTAGACAGGCAGACGGCCCACTTGATGGAAAGCGGTTACCATCGCCTATGGCCATTTGCAACACCAAAGGTGCTACAAATGCTCTGCTGCTCTCTTAAGGGAGACTGGAACCTGGTCACTAATGCCGGAACACAACTCAAGGTTGTTATGGCGACATACTTTATACCAGGGGTGGTAGCCATGCAGTCGGGCAAATGCCCTACCACTGGCTGTGGGTTGTTTTGTCGCTTCTTACGACAGGCCACCCCAACGCAGGAAATTGTATTCTTTCTCCGTTCCTACACGGATACATAATATACTGTCCATTCCCCTATAATGGGAGGCCCGAGCCCAGCAGTGGGACATTTATGGGCTGATATTATCAACGGGCCAACTGTTGCTTCTCCATTCTGTTTATACCAACCCTTATGTACAAAGGTTAACAATCAAGTATTGTATTATTATAACTTATCTTAAATATTTTAATTGCATTATGAATAATACATGAAGTGATTTAAAATTACAGTGTCAATATTCTCACAATACATCTTTGGGTACTAAACCCATAAACCCAATACGAATATTTCAGCCGTGTTCAATGTAAGTTAGCACTAAGTCTAGTTGTAAGAAACTTGCGTTAATTGCCAGTTGATAAGTTAGGGGGGACGTGCGGTGTTCGCGAAAACTTGCTCCGTACGCGAAACGTGCTCATTACTGACCTATTTTGTGGTACACGTGTAATTCCGTATCTATTCAGATAGATTTGTGGTCATATCCAGTGTCGAAGTCAATGGTAGACCCCAGGGGCATTACACCCGAAGCCTGAGTTTTTAGGGAGAGCTTAAAAGGGCTTTTTACTATGCTGTTTATTTTGTTTTATTATCAAAAATGTATAATAAATATAAAGTAATACAATAATGAAAACATAAACTTAACTAAATCTATTTAAATTTACTCTGTTCTTGGAAGCTGCGCACAGACAGACTTGACATTTTTGTCTTCCATGATCAGGGCTCTTGAAAAGTGACCGAAACGTCGGAATAAAAACCAAATAAAATACCGCGCTTAAAACTGTTAAAACGTAGTTTTATTATATGATATTTTGTACGAAAATCCGTACTTTTCAAAGTAAGAAGCACGAAATTTTATATATATACCTGTTTCTTATTAGAAAGAGGTGTACACATATAGTGTCGTTTTTGGAAATTCCACCCCTAAGGAGGTGAAAAACCGTCATTTTTAAAGTTAAGAGTACAAAATTTTATAAACTTGTTTCTGATTTCTGATTAGAAATCACACGTGTTTAAGCGTTTTTGGAAATCATAATTTTTTTTATTGCAAGAGTTTAGCAGACAGGCAGACGGACCACTTGATGGAAAGCAGTTACCATCGCCTATGGACATTTGCAACACCGAAGGTGCTACAAATGCGCTGCTGTTCTCTTAGGGGAGACTGGAACCTGGTCACTAATGCCGGAACACAACACAAGGTTGTTATGGCGGTATACTCAAGACCAGGGGTAGTAGCCATCCAGTCAGGCTAATGCCCTACCAGCTGGCTGTGGGTTGTTTTGTCGCCTCTTATGACAGGCCGCCCCAAAGCAGGAAATTGTATTCCTTCTTCATTCCTTCACGGATTCAACGCTAGTAACAATCAATATAATTACACAACATTAAGTATCCTCTACATAACACTCTTCATTGCAATCAAACCAATTCAAGCTACAATAATAACCGATAATTTCCAAATTCCCTTTCACTTCAGAACGCCACACCCATTTACCCATTTGAGTTCATCAACGATTATTTCCTATTGTCTCAAAGTTAAAATGGTTCCCATTAATGTACGTATTACATTGAAAGTTTGCGGGCTAAGGCTTCTGATGCACTGAGAGCGGAGTTCAAAATAATGAAGGTAGTATTACTTTCATAACTTCCCTCCCTAACGCAATTAATTTCTTGAAATTTACAAAATTAAAAAGAAGCTAATTAATAATTCAAATTTTTAAGTGATTGAAATTTAAAAATATATTACAAATTATGTATTTTTATTAATTTATTACATATCCAACAGCTTACAATATTTATAACTTAGACAATAAACTCTGCTAATATGATTTTTTACAATGTTTTTGTACAAAAGCAAGTCCGCTATAAAGAGTTCATACGTATAATAAAATTGTAGAGGTCAAATTTCTGTACAATGAAAAAAAATGCTAAAAACCGAGTCAGGGGGACGTAAGAAGTGAAATAGAACTAATTTAGACTTTTTCAATTTTTTTGTTTCTCTGTCTGTCTGTTTGTATGTCTGTTTGTACCGGCTAATTCCGAAATGACTGGACCGATTTAAATGAAATTTTGTATGGTGGTAGCTTATATCCCTGGTCAACATATAGGATACTTTTGATCCCGAAAAAATTAAAGAGTTCCCTCGGGATAGTTAAAAAACCGCACCACGCGGACGAAGTCGCGGGCATCAGCTAGTTTATTTAATAAAATAATGCCTGCTGAAGTGTCCCCTATATAGTATAATAATATACAAGTAACTTAAAAATAATAATATACAGATATTCATATTATACATATTTATAATATTCATATATATTATGCACAAATACATATTATACATACATAAAAATGATATAACATTTGAAAACTACACCCGTGACTGGAAAATTGAGAGGAAGAAGACTAAGGAGGCGTGGGCATGTAACGAGAACGGATAAAAGTCACGTGACAAAAAAAATGTTAAACTAGAAGATTGACAATTACAGATGATGATGAGAGATTGATGAATTGTATGAAGGATGACATAATGATATGTGATGTGATAGAGGACGTATGTCAGAATAAAGAAGTATGGAAGAAAGAGATATATTTTGCCGACCCCAAATAGCTGGGAGAAGATCTAAGAAAAGAGAACAAGACATTGATTGAGAGTCTTAAACGAGATAATACTAATGATACCAATTGTGATCGCAGTGTGTTAAGTCAATATTAAAAGCCGTTTCTTGGTGAAAATTGCTTAGTCCAAAATTGACTGTGCTAGTCTCATCGAAAAACTACATTTGTACGTCCCCCCTGGTCTTGTACACCCTAGAAACTTACTTTATTCGCCCTGGAAACGTACAGCTTTTATATGACACTACTTTTTTGTCAGAATAGTCAATGAATTCAACAAACTTAGCGAATCGGTTTACGTGGATGTTGACTTGTTTGTGGATAGTCTAGCATCTGTAAATGCGAAATTAATTAAACTCTATTTTAATAATAATTAGTTTCTCGATTATAATTTTTTTATATTATTGTTCTTTTTTCTAAAACTAATATATTGTTACGAGCTACAGGACTTGAATTAAAAAATGCCGTTGGAACTACTATAGAATTTATTAGAACTGTACAAACACGTATAAAAACAAATACAAATAAAACTGGATGCAACCAGTTCACACTGCACGATTCAATACAATTCGACCGCGCAAAGTCCGTCGTTTATATCGCTAATCGATAGTATTACAAACGTCTTACTCGTCTCGTAGTCGTCGCTTGACTACCCGCCCCTCCATTCGGGCATCGTCTTATACTAACTACTCAATACAAAAAAGATTGACCACGCACATTGAGTTTCTAAGAAATATTAATTTGCACACCTACGAACGTCTATAAAGTCGAAAACAATAACAATAAGGATTAGTTCGACGCTAATGATGGTTATAAAACCAGTAAAAAGACAATAGCATGTTTTTCTTAATTGCAAATTCAAAACACAAAGAACTTCCTAATCCGGGAGGACAATAAGCTACACTACAATAGGCAGCTGTGCGCTCATTTTGACGGCATGTAACAGTATATTAATTTTTTATATTTCTTCTGTCATTTGTAGAGGTTTATGAATAGTTATCTCTGTAACTTTAGTTTGTAAGACTAAAGTTGTTAGCCCCCCAAATAAAACAAAATATGAAATGCTTCAATTCTGTCATTCAATTTGGTTTAATCAGCCAGTGATCAATACAAATATAAAATTGAATCATATACTCTCATTGAATACCGTCGTATTCTTTCAGTGCTGTGCCTTTTATCCAACTTTATTCGTTTTGTATTCTCTGTCGCCTCTAATGTCAGCATTATGTAGTATTATATTATCATGATATTTTAGAATTAAATATATATATCAAACTTGAACATTTAATATTTAATAGTTATTAAATTAGCGTACCTGTTTCGGCTTATCGCTCAACGCCCTCATTCTAGCCGAATCCGTCGCTAATAAGTAACACACAACTAGAAGCAAGATAGGCGTCGTTTGACAATTCACTAAGCCACGAACAACCTCCGCTTAAGTTTATATCACCAGTTTGTAGCCCACTTATTTCTCTTTAGTATTCGGGATTTAGTTGCTTCAGAAGTTCACCGAACAAGTGTTTTACATCTGCCAAACTTCCATACAGACTAAAATATTTACCCTTTAGTACAGAATCTGTCTCTTTCTTTTATCTTTTTTTATATTGCAGGAGTTCAGCAGACAGGCAGGCGGCCCACTTGATGGAAAGCGGTTACCATCGCCTATGGACAAATGCAACACTAAAGGTGCTACAAATGCGCTGCTGCTCTCTTAAGGGAGACTGGAACCTGGTCACTAATGCCGGAACACAACTCAAGGTTGTTATGGCGACATACTTTATACCAGGGCTGTATTAGGCTAATAAATTTGGCTGTGGGTAGTTTAGTCGCCTCTTACGACAGGCCGCCCAGCCGCAGGAAATTGTATTCTTTCTCCGTACCTGCACGGATGAATTCCCAATTACCTTGGAAACCCTTTTATAAGAAATGTAACAAAACACTAGCTAGTTCATAGAAAGTTTCTACGTTGTGTACAATGTAAATGTTTACCTCATCGCTAGTTCCATGAAAATCTTGACAAATATAAGTTCATTAAACTTAAGCGCAGAAGATTGCAGCTTGCTGCGATATTTCTATGTAATTTGTGTTATCTATACTATAATAAGTCTGTAAATGGTTCGAGTTTGTACATTGCGTTTATAAATGTGAAAGAAAAGGATAGTTAATTCAGAGCAGCAGAGTACGAAAATACAATTTATGTTACAGCAATCGTGTGCAAACTACTGAACGGATTTAAATGAAACTCAATACAGAACTAACTTATATCCCGGGGCGTAACTTAGAATACTTATTATTCCGATAAATAATGTCGTTGCTATGGAATAAACGAATTAGCAAAATAGATGGCGCTGCAATCGCGTTTTTCAGTTCACTTACAAATCATCATTCATTGTATTACTTCAAATCAGGTTGGCTGCGACTCGCCTCTGGATGTTTGTTTAATGTTGGATGTTTCGCTGCACAGTTGTGTAGACTAATAGGCTTAGTTTCTTTGTCATTGTAGTGGAATTAGTAACAAAAAACAGTAAAGATTTAGGTAAACACCTAATTATAGTGTATATGCGTTACATAGAGCTACTGCCTAGTTTTTCATGCGACGTAGCAGCGGGGAAAACTCTAGTCGAGTTTGTTCAATGCGTATAAAAATATGAAAAACATCACTGCCAAATATGCCAAAATGACCAAAACGCCAAAAATACCCGAAATGCCAAAATCGGCAGTGACCAAAATCTCAAAAATGACCGAAATCACCAAAATTAACAAAATGACCAAAATGGACAAATACACTAAAATCGCTAAAATTACCAAAATTATCAATATGATCAAAATGACCAAATTAACCAAAATGGCAAATCATAAAAAAAACTATCCTACTTTCTGGCATGACCGTTACATAAATCTGTCCCAAAATCTATCCTATTTTTCGAGATAAAAAGTATTGTTACAACTTAGCCAAAATTCCACGAAGCACGCCGACAAATGTGGATGCACACCCGCCGGCCATAAAAGCGCAGTTTATTACCTGCCCGCATTTGAACTTCTTTTGTTTACTTTGTGTTTAATATTTGTAATTAGAAAATCCGCCTATTGTGTATTGTAATCCTTTATGATGGTCATTAGCTAGGTGTGGTTCTTGGAAAACTTCAGTCCACGCGGTCGATTGTTGTATTGTACAGTTTAGTATTAAACAATGCCCGAACGGGGGGGAGAGGCAGTCTAGCGAGAACCACGATCAAAGCAAGACGTGTGCATTCGATAAGCAATATATTGATGGACTTTGCGCGTGTTATTTAATTGTGCATTACATTTGAACTAATTGCGTCCTGTTATGTACCTATGTCATACGTGTTTGTATAGTCCTAATAAATTTTATAGTAATTCCAAACGGCATTTAAATTCGAGTCGCGTAACTCGTAACAATATTTTATGTTCATCTTCGCCATCGAATATATATATACTAAGTTTCAGCCAAATCGGTCCAATTGTTTTTCCGTGAAGACGGAATAGATAGACAGACAGAGTTACTTTCGCATTTATAATGTTATAATAAGGATAATAGGGATAATAATAATAATAATAGGAATAGGGATTAATCAAAGTTAGAGAAGAATTATCTGTGAGTATATTCTCCGAAGTTTCACTTCTACTGCTTGAGAACTGCACACATACATCATTTTGTTTTAATTTACAATGTTAGTTTATTAAAGATGTACTAAGTATAATAAAGACTTGTTTATTTAATTTCACTCCATCGTCTTCAGTAGATTGAATCAAATTATTTCCACTACAGAATTATTAATATTATTAATATCAGGTTTACGAAAATGAGATGAAAATTCCAGTGAAATTAATTAAAAGCTCGTTCACAGTTCATCTAACGTTATTGCGACCGCAGAAACTCATTAATACACTTTTAAATAATGATTAAATCGGTTTGTTTATTTGGTTGCGGTATTTAATATCTACTGTCATACTGTACGATATCACAGTTTGGATTTTTGACGCGGTATAGCCTTACTGAAATTATTATTTCGCTGTGCTCTTATGTGTCTGCTCTATCTAGGATAATGGTGGTATTATACTCACTATTTCATTTTTTTAATTATTACAAACTACATTGTATTTTTATTTTTTTATTGCAGGAGTTCAGCAGACAGGCAGACGGCCCACTTAATGGAAAGTGGCTACCGTCGCCTATGGACATTTGCAACACCGAAGGTGCTACAAATGCGCTGCTGCTCTCTTAAAGGAGACTGGAACCTGGTCACTGATGCCGGAACACAACACAAGGTTGTTATGGCGGCATACTCTAGACCAGGGGTGGTCGCCATCCAGTCGAGTAAATACTTCTACCACCTGGCTGTGGGTTGTTTAGTCGCCTCTTACGACAGGCCACCCCTAAGCAGGAAATTGTATTCTTTCTCGGTTCCGGCACGGATAAGTTCGTTCCTGTACTGTTTCTTATGCTTTCTATTTTAATCTGTGATACTTGTACGTTTTTTTTATATATTTTTTTTTAGTGTTTAGTATGGGTCGCATGCCTTATGCGTTTTTAGAGATGGGCACTGAAAATCAGCGCTGTGTCGGACTACATTTCGGCACAGCAAAATGCTGAGTGCCCATCTCATTTCTAAATTGCGGCATACAATTTCTGTATAATTTTATCTGTCCTTTGTTATTTTACTATTATTTTGTGTTATGTGTCGTTATTAGACATAAACATTTTTCTTTCTTTATTTCTTCTTCTTTCCTTACTAGCGATGCAACATTGTGTTATTTTTTAAAAATCGGCAGACATACACCCACAGTTATGTTACGAGCTACAGGACTCGAATTAAAATTAATGCCGTTGGAATTACTATAGAGTTTATTAGAACTGTACAATCACGTATAAAACGAATACAAATAAAACTGGATGCAACCAGTTCACACTGCACGATTCAATGCAATTTGACACGCGCAAAGTCCGTCGTCTATATTGCTAGTCGAGAGTACTACAAACGTCTTACTCGTATCGTAGTCGTCGCTTGACTGCCCATATCTCCGTTCGGACACCCTTTTATACTCAGCTTAGGACCGTGTAAACAATGATTTCCACGAATTACACCTGCGCCACCATCGACACTATTCCCAGAAAACATAATTCTGCACACCTGCAGGATTATGTCTGCCAACGGCCATAAATAAGTACAATAACAATAGGCTAGTCTAAACAAAAAACTCCGAATAGAGGAAGGGCAATAAACCAGATTTTATGGCAGGCAGATGTGCATCCCTTGTATTTGGCTCAACTTGTAACAGTATTTTTTAACCCCATCCCCATATATCTCCAAATTAAGCAACTTACGCTTGTGTTGATGAGAACTTAGGGAAGAATAAATGAAATTCGGGATACGTGATTAATCTTGCTGTATATTCCCTTAAAAAACCACACGTAATGGAGTGAATATAGATAGATGCATTTTAAACGATGTTTACTCAATACAAAATATAATGAGCGCCTGCTGAAATATTATGGCAATTCTGTTGGCCCGTATATCTTAACCAAAAATATCAGGCACCATAACACTTGTGTTATAGATAATATACAACGGACTACTCTGAGGCCGATACCAGACACCCAGATCGTAGTAACTAAAGGAATAGTCAGGATTATAGCACGTGGTGATCTATCGTCTCTGCCTACCCCAATGACAAACAGGCATGACAATATGAATAATATGTATGTATTTTAAACGATTTCCAAAAAAAGGAAGTAATTCGACTGATTTTTTTAATGTATGTTTGTTACGCAGTTTCTCTGTCAATTGTGGACCGATTGTTTGTTTTTAGATGAGGGATCCAAGGGAAATCGAGAGCAACCCTTATTGAAGAGCGCTGAGCCGTCTACACTCTCTGACGGCCTCTGTGGTTGAGCGGGCTAAGCTGTTGCCGGCCTACCTCATTGCAACGCAGAGGCTCCAGGTTCGATTCCTGGTATAGTAAATTTCGGAAACGTATTTTCTCCGTTATTTACTATGATCTGGGTGTCTGGGATCGGCCCCAGAATTGTACGTTGTATATTACCCAGAACACAAGCATAACTTGCTTAATTTGGGGATATACAATATGTGTGTTTGTCTGCCGATTATTATTATTATTATTATTACTCTTCGAAAGGAAACACTTGTATACGTATGCCAATAGTACAATTTCTACAAGCGCTTAAATATTATTTCTTAAGCTTCTCAAGCAACTAAAAAGCAGATTTGTTTTTTCCAAAAGCAAACCGAATTCAAAATAAAAAGCAAAAATTCAATATTTTTTACAACACCTTTAAGTCGGTGCCACGTAAAACATAGAAAACAACAATATAATTGCAAAATGCACCGACTTCATGACGTTGTAGAAAATATTTAATACTAGCTTTTTATTTTGAAGTCAGTTATGCTTTTGTAATAAAATATCTCTTTCAAATTGATTGCTTAAACTCGACCCTTTTAATTTAGATATATACCAGCTAAGACTTTTAAGGTGGATTCGCTCACGACAACATAAAGTAATTAAAGTAAACATTATATGCCATTTTTCATTCGATTGGACTGATATATAAAATAGAAGCCTTAAATAGAGGTAGTCAAACATGACCTAAAAAGGAACTAAGCGAACTTATTTCGGGCAATACAGTTCTAGCCCCTGCCTCCCCAGAGCACCCTCCTGATAAATTGTACGGAACCATGGTTCAGCGGGCTGTATTTTTCCTCAAACTTTGAGATAATGGACACACAATATTGAGAAACGGTTGAATCGATTCCCATTTCGGTTCCAATCTTAATATATAAAACTACGGTATTTCCGTGACTTCGTCCACCCTTGTGTGTAAGTTAAATGTTTATTTATGGAATGTCCTTGTGTGATTTGATAAATGTGTATAATGTTGAGATAATATAAACACTTTGAAATAGTGAGTTTTTGAAGTTGTAAGGAACGGGGTGTATGTCATCTTGTTCATCATCCATTCTTTATGTCATCTTGGTAGTATAACTAAATGTGTGGCCATGAAATGATTAAACGGAGGTATTATTTTTCAGTTTCTGTGATTACAATATATGTGTTTATCGATTTATTTTGTGAAGTTTCGATGATGCCTACAAGTATAAGATTTACGAAACAAGGAAAAGCTCTTGTTATTTAACTAAAATAAATATGATACAATTACCCACAATCTTTACGAAAGCGAATATGTAGGTATATACATATGTTTCACTCTCGTTTTGAGAGCTCATTTGCTATTCTCTCTATAAGCTTTTGTAAGATAGTAACAAATGAATTTATCATGCATTGTAATGTGTTTTTAATTTAGATTTCCATTTTTTTTATTTGGTGAATAGATAATACATTAGTCTCATAACAGAAGCATCACAATTATTCTAAATGATGCAAATGTCTATAGGTGATGGTAACTATTTACTACCATGTGGACTGGCTGTCCTTTTCGGTCTAAATAAAAATGATAAATTAAATTAAAATCTTTACAATCTAGTTATAAATATATCTAATAGTCGCGAAATCTTATCTATGTAGTTGATTGAGATAAAGCCTGAAAATACCTGCGTGGGTTTCTAATAATTTCGATTAGAATCTTGCCTGGGAACAGGCTCCGCTTATTCAGTTCTTGTGACATATTAACATGCATATTGTTACAATTATAATAAGGACTGTGTACGAAATCATCGTAATTAAGCCTAAGCTGTCACATCGATTAACTATGTGATTTCGCCATTTCACCTTGGGCAAGTATGATGGCATCGGTTCCCCTAAAATATTGGGAATCCCGAGTACAGTACTGAAACAATTACATGCTGATAAATATTTATTGTCTGTTCATTGTCACATGGCCCATTAGGAAGTACCACAAATATGTGGACAAATACAGATAATTGATACGAACGTCGAAACTGATGCATTTTCACTCTAACTACATAGAATTTGTATTAGAATAAAAGAGACTATATAATTCTCTTGCTTTTGATATATAATAAACGTTACGCTCGATAACCGAACAAGCCCGATCTTGACATGGAAAATTTCGTCTCCCTGCGGTGGTTTGAAATATAGTCATTTTCAATGTATAAATTAAATTACAGTAATAAAACTACTTATTTAGTATTGGTAAATACTTTTTCATAACTATAAAGGCTATATATTATATAGCATATTATTTCAAACTTGTTTGTACATTTCTTTATGATCCTCTAAGTGAGAATGTATGAGTTTCTTTCCTTCTGTGTTTTACTTATAAGAATTTGAAACACAGATACATTATAGTCTAATTGGATTTGTATCCAATATAAGCGTAGCTTATCACAGAATCGATTACTTTTTAATTGAAGTATATTCATTGGATAGTTTTTGAAGTATCTGTGTTTTTGTTTAAATAGGCAAGAATTTGTCAGCGCGACAATTTCGATGGATAGCTTGTGGAAAAAAAAAAATATTAAAATACTTTCGTCGAACGAGTTAAAAATATATAAAGCCGAATTAAATGCATATCGAAACGAGAAGCATTCTAATCGTGTGGTGGCGGGCGATGTTGATCGGACCATTGTTCGCGACAAAAGAAGAATTTCAGTCCACTTTCTTAAAGAAAATATACTAAAGAAAACACTGAAACTTACTTAACAATAAAACAAGCCGGCTGGACCCGCTTCTTAATTTATTTTTGTTATGTCAAGTGAAAAGAAACAACTTAGCAGAATTGCTGCAAGTGGATTTTGTATTTTTCTTATTGTACCGCCATTACAGACCTATGTCGATATTCGGATTAGCTTATTTTAAGATCTGGCTTTGTCTGCGATAAGGATTTTTGGTCTTATTTACATTGAATTAGAGTAAGTTTGTAGTCTGAGAGTAATCCGTCGTACATTACCCATAACACAAGCGTAACTGGCGGATATACAATATGTGTGTTAGTCTGCTGATAAAAGGTTCTTAAAGAAGCCTATAAACTTACTCTAACTCAACATGGATAATAAACACTAAGGGCCTGTTTCACAAAGTCTAAATAAAGTTCCCAATAAGCTACTTGCAACTTATTTATTGAATAAAGACAACATTTGCGTCTCACAATTGACAAATACCACTAACTGGCAAATAAAGTACCCTGTATACTATATATCAGATCAAGTGGCCAATAGCAAGTCTATCTGCCACATAAATTAGTTATCAGCCATAACATATTGTTACGAGTTGCGGGACTCGAATTAAAATGCCGTTTGGAATTACTATAGAATTTATTAGAACTATACAAACACGTATAACATAGGTAAAAATATAACCGGACGCAATAAGTCCAAATGTAATGCACAATTAAATAACGCGCGCAAAGTCCACTATATCGTTTATCGAATGTACACGTCTTGCTTTGATCGTGGTTCTTGCTAGACTTGTTTTATACTCACTATACGATACAAAAATCGACCGTGTGGACTGGATCTTCCAAGACCTACACCTGGCTAACGACCATCATAAAGGATTACAATACACAATAGGCGGCTTTTCTAATTTTAAACACAAAGTAAATAAAAGAAGTTCGAATGCGGGCAGGTAATAAACCGTGCTTTATGGCCGGCAGGTGTGCATTCACATTTGGCGTGCTTCGTGGAATTTTGGCTAAGTTGTAACAATATGGTTGGCAGTTGACATTCAAATAATTACTGTTGAAAGTTCTGTTTTATTACGAAGGAATATTTTAAAAATGGATATATTTTATACTATTGAAGACGAATTAGATGATTTTATGTATCGTGTAATTGGACCGCGAAGGAATCCTGTGTTTCGACAACGCATATATATGCAAGCCATGGTTGATTGGATTTTAGGATAAGATTTTGACTTACTAAAGATGCTGTAGATTACGTATATTTATTAATTATAATTGAATATTATGTTATGAAACAAAGAAATCTGAAATAATAAATACAGTTACTGCACAAATTTGTTTGTTTCAACATTCGCGTTTGTTCCTTAGACAGATTGACGTTCCGTTCATAGTAATACAAAATATAATGTATATGCTGTTTTGATCAATAAAAAATAAGGGGTGACGTATTTCAAGCTGTATTTATATAAACTGTATGAAAGTGCTTCCGAAGTCTCTTAGAGAGGTGCCATGTACACTATTTAAAAAAAAAATTGCTATTGACCACTAAATGTTATTATAATATTGGTGGCAGTTGCTTCTTGTTTGGAGAATTAAAACTCGGGAGTAATGGACTGTATGCTTATTATTTAACTTTCTACACGAATAAAATAGGTACACATTTTGCAAGAGAGTCCGAGTTGTGATGAGAGAAGTACACATGTGCCGTTGTGAAGATGTGCCAAGATGTGCCTCTTATTGCCTCCAAGGCTGTCCCTATATCCCGCATTCCGTCTGACGCCTAGTTGCTAATTGTGCTAGCTATGGGCGTCAGCGGTATGCGGGGCGGGGAGAGTAGGTGTGCTCCGGCGGGTGGGTCAGGGGGGTGCTCTCTGTCCGCAACATATAATATAAACATGTTTATGGACGATAAAGCAATATGAACTGACAAATATATTTGACATGCTGTAATGTTAGATGTTTTATTATTTAGATTAATTATAGATTATTATTATTAATTTTAATTATATTGATTAATTGATTGTAATGTTTTTTATACTTCAATATTGTACGTAACTTTAATTTTGCACGCCCAATTATGGGCCGAGTGCATTGATACTGTAAAAACCGTGACAACTTTGTACATGCATTACGCAATAAATATATTCTGTCACATCTATTTACAACACAGAATGTATTTCCTAATACATGTATTCCGTAAAACGGAACTACAAAATGCGACGTTGCCAAACCTACTAACTTGGAAGTGGCAAATAGCTATGTGCCAAATAAATATATAGGTAAGATGATGGCGAAACGCAACCAGGACTAACCAGAACTTTCACGTGTCATAATTAATTTGTTAAATAGCTATTGGGTACTTTCCTTGTACATTGTGAAACTGACCCTAAGTAAATTTGTATTATATACAAGCAACAGTGACCTAGATTCAGAGCGCCGTCTTTCTTAACACATGAACAAAGTTAAATCAAAAAAAGATATGAATAAGAGGATTAGACTATGGCCTAATGCGTCTTATTTAAAACGTTAAAAATAACGCCGTTGACGAATAGCCACATTGGTTTATACGTTAACTGTCGCAATGTTGCCTCTGTAATTGCGCAGTTCACCCATCGCCACATCTGTGTGAAACGGCCTATACCTGTATCATTGTCGCAGATGAAGTCCCACGATTAGAATATATCAGTATTTATCAGGTTGTAGCCAAAGCCGTCCAACCACCACGGTGGCCTTTCGCAAATGAACGGGCAAGCGCGCACTCCTCGTCGACCCCCTGTGTTTCCCTCCGCGCACACCTCGCCTCACCTCACCTCAGCACGTGCAATCGCTCGTGTGCGTTTATTATATCTAATATTTCGTTTAGCAGCTAAATGTGTGTTGTATTATTAAATATTAATCGGAATTTTTGCAAAATGAACATGCAATCCTGAACTGCAATTCAAACACACAACAGTGTTTTATTTCTACCTGGAGATCTCCAAAGTAGTACAAGTAGATGTCTAAAAGGTCAGACTAACTTCTGTATTCGGAGTATAAATGAGCCATTTATCTTCGTCGTCATCGGTTAATTAACTATACAACATCCGTCCGCTCTAGGGTGCAGTTGAAAACCAGCGTTGGGCACCCGTTGCCTGGCATATTGAGATTTTACAGCCATTTTATCTAAGTATATTTTTTGTTGCAAAATATATTTTAAATTGCTATTTTCTCTTAAGACTTTCAGTTTTGTTAGATTAGACCTTACTGAATGACGGTAAAGCCTCGATATGCTGAACTGTTCCTATTTGGTACCATCACGAGACAATTTTTTTGCTATATAGATAAAATGTAAGTATATTATCATATAGTTCATAACTAAGGTCTAGAGCTTTTCTGTAATTTTCAAAGTTTAATTTTCGTATAATCGTACACAATACTATCCCTATGACTCATTCGCTAACGTACATAGTTTGATACTCATTTTATTGTTTGTTTTTCAATGTGTCTGTGTGTTTAAAGACCAAATTAGTTTTTTCCTTTTTCTTCTTTCAATTCAGTTGTATAACTGCAAAATTTAGCAACTGACATTTTCTCAATTATGAAAAATACATTTTATATAAATTATGTGCAAAAGTAACTAGCATAGCGACTAATATAAGAAACAAATATATAAATGTACTCATTTTTCTGGGTATAATCAATTGTTAATTCACATTCACAAGCACATAAACACCTTACACACAAACACATACATGCATACACCACAAAATCATATGATTGCACACACATTCACGCATGCACACACAATCTGAGCAAACACTTGAATAGATCTCTGCTTTTTGTACGACTGTTTGGTTATCTACTTTAGTATATTAATTGGTTATTCATCTGAACCCTATTAGTACAGTAATCTAGTATAGGGTTGAGAATTTCAAAATTTTGCAATGTTTACTTTAGCCTTTATTGTATTTTGTATTCCGCTGCAACCGAAAGTTACCAAAGTCAACCGTAATTTACAGATTTCCTAAGAATCCTAGTTCAGGACTTTGATAGCTGACGGACTGCACAAAATTATTGTTTTTTTTTCCATTTTTGTCTATTGTGGCTATGAATAAATTAATTTTATTTATTTAATTAGTATTTCTAATCGGCAAACAAACACACACATTGTATATCCGTCAGTTAAGCAAGTTACGCTTGTGTTGTGGTTAATATACAACCGACCACTTTGGGGCCGATCCCAGACACTCAGACCATAGTAAAAACGGAAAGTTCATTTGTGAAATTTACCATGCCAGTAATTGAATCCAGAGCCTCTGCGTTCTAGCAACTAACGGCACTAACTAGTGTTGTGTTGCTTAGGTTTTTTTAATTAAATTATTTTTTAAATAGATTCTATTACATTTTATCCAACTTTTCACTCTCTCAGGATGTTAACTATAATTTAAATGAACTCAAAAATGAGAAAACAAACAAGGGGGCTAATTTATATCAGCAGCAAAACCAGAAGAATTTTTGTCTGTTTACTAGAGCATCACATGAAACTACTTAACGGATTTTAATGAAATTCGATACAGAGTTGCTTACATACTAGGTCAGTGAGGATATTTTATTTCTGTGGGCAAAATACACTAACTCATTAACAATCGTCATCATGGCAACGCGAACGAAGTTTCGCCGGCACATGCTAGTGTCATAATAAAACTATCCGTGGCTAGAATTTAATCAAGATAGTTTTGTCAATATTTTTGTGCACACACAAGCCCGTGTTGTGTTCTAAATTCCACAGAACCGCCACAATGCGTGTCGCGCTATCAAAAAACCAATATAGCAGGCCAATATTTGGAACAATGATGGTAAAATTGCCACCAACAAACTGTTGCGAGGAAGAATGTAGCAGCGACACTACAGCACAAAGCGATTGACGCGCTATAAAGCGCTTTACGCTGCTCAAACTATTTACAAAGCGAGAACTAAAGCCGCTTTATAGCGTTAAAACCATTCCTCGCTGGAAAAACTGCACGACACCCGATTAAACTCTTCTATATTGATAGCTCTTTTTGAAGCCTTTTTTAAATTTGTTCATCAACTCTTTAAATTAGTGTATCGTTTCTCAACCTTTTTTAACAAACGAGACCATTTTGGGGGTCGCGTTTGTTAAAAAATAAAACTTATATACACATCAAACGTACAAATAAGCTATTAAATAAAATCTATAATATTGTTACGTGCGAGCGGGGTACGTACTTAGGATTGGAAGAAAACACCAGTTTTTAACTAACGCTTTTATTGACTTACACAGCCGTGCGTGATTCCACTCTGCAGAGTTGCCCCTACACACGCAACGGAAGTCGCAATGTACCGACGATAAGATGTCTCACTCACAATACCGTCGCCGATATTGCGTAGACACACCTTCTGCTGCTGCAGTGCTCACTACAGAATTTACCACGCGTAGCTCGCCTCTGGACCTCCTTTTAAACTACGCGAAACTCCTCCTTCACTAAACCGTCCACTACACCTTTCACTAAATTCACCATAAACTCGTCACTGTCTTCTATTAAACTCTTCTTCCAACTCTTTCGTATCGCACTTGTCGCTTCACTATCTTGAACTGAACTCGACTCTAAACTGCCCGATAGGCGCGCCTTACGCTGCTTATATACCCGGAATAATCTTCTGAAACCCATAATTTCGTTATTCTTTTATTTACTATCTGTCCCTTTCTAAACATCTATCTATCTCTGTCTTTTCCTTCCCGAAATTTCTATTCTAGAACTGTCGTTTATCGTCTATCCCTTTCCAACATGTATCTGTCCTTGTCTTTTCTTTCCAGAATCTTCTACTATTTTCTAAAAGTCTTGAGACCGGCTTATGCTGGCGGAAAGTTTTACCCTCGGTCGCCACAATATTGTAAAATTTCAAAAATGACGTGTCTTTACGTCGAAGCTATTTAAAGAAAAAAACAACTGGAATACACTATATAAACGATGGAGAACATGATGCAATTATTTTAAAATTTCTTGTCTGTTTGTCGGGTTGTCTGTTTGTTCGGGATTCACGTAATAACTAAGTAGCAGATTTCGATGCGATTTTCTCTGATCGACATCAAATATTTAGACTTAAAATCTGCGCTACTTTTAACCCTGGGAATCCCCCGGAAACTTTTCTGGGTATAATTAAAATGGCCAAATTAAAAAAAATTGAATTCTAATATGATTTTTCACTGACCGATAAAAAAAATTGTGTAATATAAAATTAATTATATATAAATTAATTGAATTAAATTAAAATATAAATTGTGTGTAATATTTATACTCGAATATTGTATTCTCTCATTTGTGTTATAGTTCTAAATAACAGATTTTTCTTTCTTTCTTTTCTAATAAAATGTATGATATATTTTATCCCGGAATCCCGCGAGAATGTTTCAGTTGTTCAGGTGCATAAAAATTAGCTTATTCCGATACGCTTTTTACGAAAACGATAGCTCACCTTGTTTTCTAATGCTGCGGTACGTTGCGTCTCGGGAAGCGCAGACGAAGTCGCGGGCATATTCTAGTATTATTATAATTTTCTAGTGAAGGCGTTTCAAGACTTCACTTAACTTTTTGTTTTTTTTTTTTGTGGACCGCGACATAATAATGATTGAGAATCAATGGAGTAGAGTATAAAATCATACGAAAGTCGTTTTTTCCGGATCCTCACATATATATATATATATGGTGGCTGACTGCGTCTTATCACATGGTTGTCTGCTATGATCAGTTTGATATCAGCCTGGATTAAATAGGTTATTTCTTATTCATTTACATTTAAATATAGGAGCTCCTCAATCGTTCAATTTCGACACTTAGCACTTCGTTTCAGAGCGCCTATGAGCTGCAAATCATATATGAAGAAGCTTAAGCTTTTTTATATGCAAATACCCTCAAATTTAGAAGAGCCTTCATATTAAATTTCCTTATAAACTACTAGCTTCTGCTCGCGACTTCGTCCGCTTGGAATAATTTTAAAAAAAGTAACTTAGAAAACACCCCCCGAATTCGAAACATTCTTCTTTGGTGCTCCGCTCCTATTGGTCATAGCGTAATGATATATAGCCTATAGCCTTCCTCGATAGATGGGCTAACTAAACCTTGATAGAATTTTTCAAATCAGACGAGTAGTTCCGGAGATTAGCGCGTTCAAGCAAACAAACAAACTCTTCAGCTTCATACATTAGTATAAGATAGATAAGATTAATATTTTATAACATGCAAATAATCCAAATATAACTTTTCAATTGTCATTTTGTAAAATATGACATAATGCATGATGTGACCACCTATAATAGGTGATAATATGGTAGGTGATAATAGGGAGTATATTTAGCATGAAGACGGATGTATATGACCTTGTTGATGGTCTATAATAAATAATTCAATAGGCATAGAATCGCAAACTTTCATCTGGGTGCTAAATTATTATACCTCACCTTGTCTATACCCAAGACAAGGATATCTATCTATCTATATCTATATATATATATATATATATATATATATATATATACATATATGTGGGTTTAAAGATCTTTATTCACAAAAGAACACTACAGTTGAATGAACGAATGAATGAAAACTCTTTATTGTTCACCATAACTTAAACCTAGACATTTCCATTCCATAGATATACATATACATAATTAAATATAGATTACAATAATATAAATTATATATATTTACATGCGAAGAATAATACAATTTTATTTACTGCAATAATTTTATTTGATAGACAAATATTGGTCAGTGATCAAGTGTTTGAATGTATAAATGGATGTAGTTTGTCTGATTTTCAAGGGGAGCGAGTTCCACAAACGAACAGCCGGTACGGCAAAAGAGTTTTCTACAAAGGACGAAGAGTGTTTAGGTATCGTTAGCAGAAGATTTTCATTTGAGCGCAAATTACAGGAATGAGATTGAGAGAGGAAACTAAAAAGTTCCTTTAAATATGGGGGAGTACAGGGATTGAAAAAGATATTGTGCAGAAGTGAGAGTAAGTGAACATTCCGGCGAAGGCGAATTGGCAAGCATTTAAGCTTATTACGAAATTCGGAGTTATGGTCATATTTACGCAACCCAAATACGAACCAGATACAAACATTTTGAAAGCGTTCAAGCTTATCTAGTTGTTCTTGGCTTATGTCTAGATAGCAAGCATCAGCATAATCAAGTAGAGGGAGAAGCAAGGATTGAGCAAGCATAATCTTAGTAGCAGTAGGTAGGAAATTCTTCAGTCTTCTTAGTTAAGCATATGACGCGAAAAGTTTCCGACTGATTTCAGTCAGGTTAGGCCGCCAAGATAGTTCTCTGTCAATGATGATTCCTAAATTTTTAACAGTTTCACTGATTTAAACACAACATGGGGAAGCGAAGACCAGTCAATTTTGGAGACAAGCCTAGAACTGCCGCAACAATAACCTTAGTCTTTTTGGGTTTAACGCTCAGACCATAGGCTTGTCAGTTGTCAGTTGTCATACAGTTCACCTATGTATGTACTTATGTACACATATATATGAAATACAAAAGTTTATATTCTAACATAAGTCCTATAAATCTAAGAGCGAGTAGACATAGATAAGAAATAATAATAATAAATAAGGTGAACATAGAAACATAACAATTGGATTATCTGAGTAGCCTCCTGTTGATATATATATATGTCGCAGATTGCGATATAATTGTAAAATTTCGTAAAGTAACGACTTTAAATTGAGGGTACTTATGTTTTTCTCAAAGTACCTGCACTTGATTTTAGTGTTTTTGGTTCGTCAGTATAAAAGGAGATGAAATCGCCTAAACGGGACATTCGACATTCGATATTCTACATTCGTCGGTTGAAGAGCGCGAAAGCTCTGTTGGACAAGGAGCACATATGTTGTGGTCAATAATTACTGTCCGATAATAGCAGTATTGCTTGAGGACAAATTGCTGCTCGACACCTGACATGCGTGGATGCAACTCTTGGAGTGGTCTTATTATTTCTGTGTATTATTTTGCTGTATTTAATATTGTGATTGTAATAATTCAGTGTCATAAACTTTGATTAATATTTCAGATTATTATTATTGTGTTATTCGTGTCGCGCTTGAATATATATATATATATATTATATATATATATATATATATATATATATATATATATATGTATGTATGTATCAAGTTTTTGAAATACAATTTTTTAATTTCCTTTTATAGGAATTTATAGTTTTACACTCCTTTACTTCATTTGGTAATTTATTGTAGATATTTGCTCCTTCGCATAAAATATTTCTTTTGTCGTATTTTTCCGTTCTAGGTACTCGAATAATAATTTAGATAGATAGATAACACTTTATTGGACACCATTACAGAAAACTTACGAACTAGTATTATTCTAATTGTGTACAAATGGCGGTCTTATCGCTAAAAAGCGATCTCTTCCAGACAACTCGTGGCAGGAATATTGCTGATTAGGAGTGACGATGGTGGTACACATAATTATTGTACGATTACTTACATTTTAATAATATAACTATACTATATATACACATAAGTTATATACATATTCAAGATATAGTGATAAAATGCAACTATTTAACATAATAAATATATAGTTATATGCAATATAATACTAATTATATAAAATTACATATCATTATATAGCAGATAGAATTTCCTGACCATGTTCTTAAATGATATTGAAGATTTTGCTTGTCTGACAGCAACAGGCAATGTATTCCAAAGTTGGACAGCCTTGACCGTGAAGGAGTTATTGAAAAACGTCGCATTAAGAATAGGAGTAATAAGTCTATGTTGACTGGAAGGGCGTAAATTGTGAGAGCAAAAAATAAATTCGAAGCGTTCTTTAAGGTACTGTGGAGTAGTAGGGATGAATAAAATACTATAGAGCAATGAAAGAATGTGAGTATTCCGGCGAAAACGAATCGGCAACCACTTGAGTTTTTTACGAAATACAGAAACGTGGTCATACTTGCGTAACCCAAATATGAACCTTATAGAAAAGTTTTGGAGGCGCTCGAGTTTATTAAGTTGTTCTCGAGTTAAATCTAGATAGCTGGCGTCGGCATAATCAAGTATGGGTAAAAGTAGCGACTCTGCAAGCTTAATTTATTTATTATATATATATAAATCAATTGCTATTCGTTAGTGTCGTTAAAACTTAAAAACGGCTTAACCGATTTATTCAGACGAGGGAATGGTCACTCTTACCATGCGTGTAACATTCGTTTTTTATTTAAAATCTTTCTACGGTTTTTGTGCGTATTTGAGTGGGTCCTGAGATGGCGCCACTGCCGTGTGCGCCAATAGGTAGACCTCCTAAAGGCATAGGTATAAAAATCTAGTTAATAGGTACAGTCATGGTATGAAAAGTTTCGCCAGTTTATTGTTTAGAGATGTAAAACCTTTTCATTGGTTTTAATATTTATGATAAGCGTAGTGATTATATCCTCTTTCTTTCTGATGATTAGAAATATTGTTAATCTCAGTGTCTGTCATTGTCAACATTGCAAAACGTAACATTAATTAAAATGTTGGCGGTGCCGTTTCTTGTACTCGTGCAATAAAAAGTTGACGTTAAGGTGAAGAACATTACATACCTCGACTGTACCTATTTATGTATGTAATAACATAAAATAGATAAAAGCTTTGAAAGGTCAATTATTACTAAACACGACACAAAGTAAAAGAAATTCAGCAAACAAAGCAAAAATAGTCGCATATCAGCCATTTCCTGTTCCGCCGGAAACAGGAAGCGCCTCCCCACTACAAAGCCATTGTCCCTGTGATCGCGCGATAAATGGTTACCATGAAACTGATATCGATATATTTAGTGAATATAAATGTATGTTTTTACAGCACGGTTTAAGAGAAAGGAACTATGTGTACTATATAATACATCTGTAAATGGTTCGAGTTTGTACTATATTGCGTGTAAAAATGTGAAAAAATTTGAACAATTTTAGAATTGTCTTTCTGTCTGTCTGTCTGTTAAAGCATCACGTGAAAACTACTTAACGGATTTAAATGAAACTCAACACAGGGCTAGCTTATTAGCTAGCTAGCCCGAGGCTATGGAGGCGGCTATAATTAGGGCGGCGCTTCCCTATTAATTAGTTTCCCTCCGCTGGTGTAGAAGTGCGTGATGCGGCTCGCGGCATTCGTTAACACCGCACTTCCTCGCCTTACAACGGAACCGCCTGTGTTTACTTAGTAGGCACAAAAAACATATTCTCGTCTCCTTGGCCCACTCCCATCTGGCTGGCAACGACATCGAAGCCAGCTTGCCGCACTGCATTGTCTGGTGGTCAGCTCCGCAACAGTAGCACACGATCTTGGCTTCCGTTGTAGCGTACACGCTACGACGCTCGTTCATCCTCGGCGGCTTTACTTTATTTTCTTTAGTGACGTTTACACTGATCGCAGGTAGTGATGACGTCACGAAGGAATACTTCATTGCTCTGTCTGCTTCGCCCGTTAGAAACTTCGATAGTGTCATAATCTCCGACTCGTCTCGGCTCGAGAATTCATCTGCAAAGTCGCACCATTTCGTTCGTAGATGCGGGCTGAGCTTCTCGACGACTTGTCCCGTTAACATAGGGTTAAGTAGATACCCCTTGTTGTCGACACACGAGATGACCGTCACTATATTCTGCAGTTTGGTGGCTAGGCTGTTGAGTTCGCTGGCAGACGAACCCCATCATGGCAACTTCTTGATGTCTTCCAATGCGCGACTGATTATTATCTCTGGGCGTCCATAGTAGCGCTCCAGCGTCTTCATGATGATCGCAGGATCTACGGCGGTATACAGCAGGGCTGTTACGCACTCCCTTGCTTCGCCTTTAAGGCAAGTGCGTAGACGGCCTAAATTCTCCGCAGGTGAAAATCCGTGTAAGCTCGTCGACTCGCGCATTGCAGCTTTAAACGGTAGCCACTCTCCCGGGGCCCCGCTAAAGGTAGGTAGCTCCTGACACTGTCGCGGTGTCGGCCTGTTGCGTGTCATGCGCTCCAGCACGTCGGCTAGGCGGTCGATTCTTTGATCCCTGGATCTGGTCGGCGTCGGCGATCTTGCATTGCGCGGCGTTATGAACGTTACGCGAGCGGTCTGGTCGTAGTTTCCGCTGAACGGTCGCGCGCCATTGGATACACTTCCCTTGCTCTTCCCGCGGCGTCTAACGGCGGTCGCGGTCCGGCTCCTCTTGTTCAGAGCTCGGTCCTGTCGCCTGCGCTCGGCGACTCCCCCCGTATGCGGGTATTCTTCAACCACTCTGTGATATTTCTTTCTGTTTCCACCCCATCGTCTTCGCACACGCTGTTCCCGTCTGTCTGCTCCTTGACAGCGGCGGGCGGCTATGTTCGCAGCGAACCTCTTCTTAATCAGCGACACTTGTAACCGGAGCTCTTCTCGACGGATCGCGGCGATTTGTTCCTCTGCTTCCAGTTCCACTTACCTTACCAAAGTGGCGGCGCTGAGCTGCGAGCGGTGTGATCGGACGGACGGTGATCGCGATCGGCGTTCAGTACGACTTGCGGCGTGTACTTGTGCGGTCGTCGTCTGTTGCACTCCGGGCGACGCGGGTCGCGATACGTTCAGCGCGGACGCGGACGCGGATATATGTACGGACGGCGACGCGGGGGGTTCTTGATACGCTCTCTGCACTCTGTCTTCGGCGGTCTTGCTCCTAGTGTTCGGCATCTTCGGTCCTTGCCTAAGCCTAACACGTATGACCGACTACCCTGACCAGTGTGTATATGTGTGTGTATGACCGACGATCCTAATTCACTACACTAAACACTAAACACTGAGACCTTTGACCGACCTAACTGGAAACAGCGCACCGTCTACGACTTTGTGAACTGATCGTTTGGCACCGTTAGGTGGACAGTCACTCGGTCACGGTACGAAGTAACGTTATTCTTTCCGGTCTTGATCCTGCAGACGCGTAGCCTCGGCGTCCGGGGCAGAAACTCTTGGTCTCCTGGTACGTAGTCCGGCAGGAACTCTTGGTCTCCTAGTACGTAGTCCGGGTTGCCCACGATGATCTATAATAATCTTCTTTCTCTTTGGGGTACCGCTACGAGACCGTATAGAGTTGGTCTTTCTTCTTTCTTGTGGTTTCGATGGAGCAAAAGACACTGCTCGTTTCTTCTTTGCAATTCTTCTATCCGGCGGCGAAGTACCAAAAAACTATTGGTGGTAGTTGCTTCTTGTTGGAGAATTAAAACTCGGGAGTAATGGACTGTATGATTATTATTATTATTTAACTTTTTACACGAATAAAATAGGTACACATTTTGCAAGAGAGTCGTTGAGTTCTGATGAGAGAAGTACAGAAAGACGTGCCGTTGTGAAGATGTGCATGTTTTTTCCTCCAAGGCTGTCCCTATATCCCGCATCCCATCTGACGCCTAGTTGCTAATTGTGCTAGCTATGGGCGTCGGCGGCATGCGGGGCGCGGAGAGTAGGTGTGCTCCGGTGGGCGGGTCAGGGGGGTGCTCTCTGTCCGCAACAATAGTATTTTAGTTTTATAAAATTAAATATTACTGTTGCGGACAGAGAGCACCCCCCTGACCCGCCCGCCGGAGCACACGTACTCTCCGCGCCCCGCATACCGCCGACGCCCATAGCTGGCGCAATTAGCAATTAGGCGTCGGACGGGATGCGGGATATAGGGCCAGCTGTGGAGTCAAAATAAAACACTTGCTCATTCATTCGTAATTATTCACAATTTACAATTCTCAAGGACGACTCTCTTGCATAATTTGTACTTATTCTATGTATATTTCGATTCATGTAAAAAGTTCAATAATAATAATCATACAGTCCATTACATCGAGTTTAATTTCCAAACAAGAATCAACTGCCACCAATAATTACAAAACTATTCGTGTTTCCACATAATTCTTTGAGGTTATATTTAGTAAATTACTTTGTACTACGTAAATGGTTGACGTTTTATAAGTGTACTGTCACCAACTACTCTAGTCGACAAAGATATTATTTTTTTAACTCGGCATACTTTAAAACAGTTACTATCTCACCTTGATATGAATCCAAATAGAATTACATACACAGATGGGCAAATTGAAGAGCAAATGTAGCGTGGTATAGTAGTTCTCACCCAAAATCACTACAATTATCGTTCTGAAAATTGCAATTTATACTTTTACTTTCAATAAACAAGAAACTCGTATGCAGTATACACATATCACTGTCTGACAACTTACTTGTAACGCGAGTCAGTCTTGTGCACGGCCTATATAGTATATACAGTGGGAAAATAAAATATATTAGAAGTAACGTATTTATTGTTGGTTTTATTCAAATGTATTTATTTATTTTTACTAATTAAATATTATATAAGTGGAATTAGTTTTATAAATTATTATTATTATTCATTATTTAATTAACAAATTTGGGTCGTTTTGGTCTTATGCTTAAAGGAAGGTTTGCACTGAAAATCAGCGTTGTGTCGGATATAATTCCGGCACAGCAATATGCTGAGTGCAAACCTTGTTTGCTGAAAATGCGGCGTACAAATTCTCAAAATATACTCTGTGTACAATATTGTATAACGAATGTAATTACGTCGCTATTTCTTCGAATAAAGTATTTATTTTTTTCGATTCGTCTACAACGGCTACATTCATACCATACCCTTTGTCTACATCAGCGCCACTGTGGTTTTTGAATTGTTATTTATAGCATACAGCTGGACACTTACAACTTTTCTCCCATATGAGATGATTCCTTACCACCCTCCATACCTGAGACGTAACTTAGAATATTTTTTATCCCTTTATATGCCGTCGTTACCGCAGCACAGACGAAAATATCAAAAAAGATGGAGCTGCTGTCGCATCATTTTCGAAAACTACTCACTAAGAACTCATATTTCTGTATAAAATTAATAAAAAGTTTGAGTTAATCAATTTTTAGCTAGACGTGTTGCTGGGGAGTTTCTCGTCGCTTCTTCTCCTTAACAGCAATAACACGTTGCGAAGCGGTGTATATAGAATAGGAAGTAAAATTAAATTTTAACTTATATGTATGACCTTCAAAAAGTGCTAATCAATTGCTGTTCGTTAGTCTCGCTAAAACTCGAGAACGGCTAGACTGATTTGGCTAATTTTGGTTTTGGATTATTTGTGGAAGTCCAGGGAGGGTTTAAAAAGGTGAGTAAATATGAAAAAAGTGCTTGGAATATAGAAAAAACAACAATTTCGCTTCCCCTTAGAAACTGTGTATAGGCGGTACGATGTTTTCCGGGTCAGCTAGTTATGTATAAAAACTTTAGAATTTTAAATTTTAATGAAATATGAATTCTGAAGGATTTCTTTGACTCTATAGCCGAAGTGAAAATACAAAATTTATATATAAAAAACGCAATTTATTGTGTACATATTAAAAAGCTCTTAAAAAGGTATACAAAACATTATTTACTAGGAACATTTTTACATATTACGTCTGTTTCCCATGGGGGTAGGCAGACAACGGATACCTACTTGTTACGAATCTGACAAAGAATTTTTGCTTCGTCTTTAAGCTTTCGGTAATCTCTTCATACAGAATTGTTAATAATGTGTATTATAACACAAGTGTAACTTGCACAGCTTGAACATACACAATGTGTATTCTGAGCTCGACTATGTTTAAAATTAAATATTTATGGTCTTATTCATATTGAGTTAGAGTAAGTTTGTAAGCTTTTTTAAGGTTCTTAAAGAAGTGTACATACTTTCTATAAGTCAATAAATATAAGACCGTAAAACTGCATAACAACGTTGAGTTGTGCTCCGGCATTAGTAACCAGGTTCCAGTCTCCCTTTAGTGAGCGGTAGCACATTGGTAGCACCTTTGGTGTTACAAATGTCCATAGGCGATGGTAACCAATTTCCATCAGGTGGGCCGTCTGCCGGTCTGTTAAACTCATGCAATAAAAAAAATTGGCAGTTATAGAAACTGCCGATAGAAGTGAAAACTTAGAACTTTTAGTATTAAAATATGAGATTTCATGTTTGAATTAAAACACTATTTCAACAATGCATAGTATATATACATTGAACTTTTTAAAAAAATCCATTCAATTTCACTTATAAGATATACACAGCACTAATGTTGCATAATACGTCAGCTATATATAATACAGGAATTTGTAAACACTTACTAAAGAAATAATAATGTATAATGTGGGTAGTTCAATATAAAAATAGCTTGATTATACTGAAAATACTACACTGAAATTGTTTATTGGTGTCTAATTCCATTAAACTTTAAATTAAGAATTAGAATACTATGAGATAATGTTAATATACCTTAAAAAACCAATGCTCAATTTAATTTATTACTTTCTTTTATTGCACGAGTTCAGCAGACAGGCAGACGGCCCACCTGACAGAAAGCGATTAACATCGCCTATGGACATTTGTAGCACCAAAAGTGCTATAAATGCTAAAGGGAGACTGGAACCTCGCCACTAATGCCGGAACACAACTCAAGGTTGTTATAACGGCATACTCTAGACCAAGGGTGGTAGCCATCCAGACGGGCATACACCCTACCACCTGGCTGTGGGTTGTTTTGTCGTCTCTTACGACAAACCTCCTAGCTGCAGGAAATTGTATTCTTTCTCTGTTCCTGCACATACGATTATTCTACGTATAAAGCTGGCATAACATAATTCATAAACTCCTCATTTCATTCCATTTCCATATCTATATGTGATAAACTACTCATTTCAGGTTGTTAAAAGTAAACAAGAAAAGTAAAATAAATTAAAAACTGTGCTATAACATAAGCAGATATGAGAGCTGCATACGTCTAGTCATCGCAGTGGACAACGAACTACTGGCGAGCGCCACGCGGGAGCGCACATATTGATAGTTGCTCTATCTCGCTCGCATATCATCCGTCCTGCTCACACATTGTGCTATAAAGTATGCTAGCTGTACGACTTGTTAATATTTGTACTTAAGGTTACCGTTTCCAAAATAAATGAGTTCAGCAAGAAGAGAACTTAAGTACAAATATTAACAAGTCGTACAGCTAGTACACGACATACCATGGCACTCCCACGTTCAGCTAGCCCTATATGCGGATGACGCCGCCCTATACTCCAGCGACACCAGCAGATACAGAATCTGCAGTCAGCTCAACACCACCATCAAAGAACTAGGCGACTGGTTCCGTAGATGGTGGATTAAGGTGAATCCCGAGAAGAGTGCAGCCATCATGTTCTCTCGTGGCTTTCTTTCACTCAATACCCGTCCCACCAACCAACTAACGCCCATCAAGCTATTCGACCGAGTTATCCCATGGGTTAACGAAGTCGAATATCTTGGCGTAACCCTTGATAAAGGCTTGTGCTTCCACAAGCACACCAGAGCGGTCGGGAACAGAGCACACTGGACCCTAGGCCGACTCTATCCGTTGATAGGCAAGAAAAGTAAGATGAGCCTTAGAAATAAGGTGACTCTATACAAAACTTGCATCCACCCCATTATGACCTATGCGAGTGTGTTCTTCGGCCACACCAGCGATTCCAACATCTGGAAACTACAAAAGATCCAGAACCACTTTTTACGTGCTGTAGCCGACGCTCCGCGATATATGCGGCTCGCCGACCTGCATCACGACCTGGAGTTTCCCTCCATCAAAGACTACATAATCTCCCTTTCGCGCAGATTCTTTAACCTTGCCTCCCATCACCCGAACCCTCTGGTGACGGAGACGGTCAATTACAAACCCACTCCGAACGCTCCCATGAGTAAACGACGCCCTCGCAATGTACTCATTGACGAGCCGGATGAAATCACGCGACTTCTCGCTATAATATAAACCCCCCGAGGCTCAGAACATCAGCCTGGCATAACAGACGCAGACAAAACAGACGCCGGAGAGCCCCCGTCTCGAATCGTCTCTCACAGGGTTAAGACCCACCAATCGCACCCCACTCATTACAGACACAAGTAGCCATACAAGATTAGCTTAGGCGTGTTGCTGGAGAGTTTCTTCCACCACTTCTTCTCCTCCAGCTATAACACGTTGCGAAGCGGTAGTAATGATAGACTAGGATCGGCTCCGCCGGCGGAGTCGGCAACGAGTCCCCAAATAATCACTTCAGCCTGTTGGCTTAGCTCGGTCAGCCTTTTATGGCTAAATCCTATATAGAGTCAATCCCCCGCAGCGGTCAAGCCGAGGTCGAACCTCACAGGAGGTGCCTCCGTGTTGCTTCCGGACTGAACGCCTCCGCTCCCACGGAGTCGGGAAGCCCCCAAAGTCCGGTATCGCTGAAACAGCCATCTGCGGCTATTCAGCTGGGTCCAGCTCCAAAAAAAAATAAGTTCACTTCAGTTCACATCAGCACTTCCCAGTGTATACTATTCCCTGCCATCTGAAGAATCATTTAACCTTCAGCTCTCGCTGCTACACAGTCAATACATGTTTGCTATCTTTCGAAGTACAATAGAAAATATTCTCTACACTAGCATTTTTCTACATAACTGTACGCATAATGTGTTAAATGTTAGGGTAGTTCCAGAGAAAGTTGTAAGTCCGTGTATTATGCATTTATATGAAATTCAATGAGGGTTGGCGACCTACATACTAAGTCCGAAATAACCCAGGATTATGTTATTACACACGTCGTCTTTGAAATTCATTGTTGTATTAACTAATGGAGTTTTGACGTGAACAAATCTTCAAAGGATTGCTCGGCCGCTTTTCCCAACCCCCAAAAGCGGCAGTTTTCACAAATTCGTATTACGAAAATCCGGCCGGCCTGATCCGGCCCGCTGTAAGATATGATCCGGCCCGTGAGACATTTTGAGAAAACCCAATTAAAAAAATATTACATTAGGTACTTATACTCACGGGAGTGACAGTGAGGCGGAAAACATCAAATCCTTTGAAGTTTGCCGCCTCACTCTTTGATAATCGCCGCTATTCGGCTTGCTAGATCGAATTGTTTGAGGTTTGCCGCCTCACGGGCGACACATCAACAGATTCATTGCTTCTCAATTATTCTAAACTAGTTTATTTAAAAATATTATCACTACTTTAAAATGCACTAAGTACTTTGAAACGCGGCCCGCGAACGTATTTGCGCACTAAAGTTTGCCCCTCAACATGTCAAAGGTTGCCCATACCTGATCTAGAGTTTAGACAAATTTTTCACTAACCGACTCTCTTTTTTTTACTTTCTACCAATTATTTGGGATCGGCACATTGTGTTTTTCTTCCACACTCCTTTATTCTGACATACATCTTCTGTCACACCACAAATCATCATATCATCCTTCACACAATCTATCCATCAAAAACGCGGTCTTGAAGTAAATATAATGACGTATTAATAAAAAAAGAAGTAATTATGTATTTATTTATTATGGACCATCAACAGGAGATACATCATATTATATACATCCTTCTTGGATCTAAACAATGCTCATGCTAAATATACTCCCTATATAGGTGGTCACAACATACATTATGTCATATATTGTAAGATGTCAAATGAAAAGTTAAATTTCAATGATTTACATATTATAAAATATTAATTAAACAATCAAATAAAGAAATTATAAGGAAAAAATAGCAATGATTAAACACACAATATATCTGGGATATTATTTTGAAAAATGTATGAGGACTGTCATTAAATATATCGATGTTTTTAGATTTTTCAACATATTGTTACGAGTTGCAGGACTCGAATTAAAATGCCGTTGGAATTATTATAGAGTTTATGAGAACCATACAAACACGTATAACACATGTACAAATATAACTGAACACATCCAGTCCAAACGTAATGCGCGAGATCGTTATTCCACAAAACGCGTAAAGTCCATCACTAAATAGATTACCGCATTGGGTACACACGTCTTGCTTAACTCGTGATTATCGCTAGACTGACGATCTCTCCATTAGCGCATTGCTTTATGCTGCACAAATTCAATATGTCTACCTGACTGCGCGGACCGAATTTATTAGAATCATACCTGGCTAATGACTACCATAAAAGTATACAATACACAAAGGGCTGTTTTTCTAATCACAAATTTTAAACAAAAAAGTAAACAAAAGGAGTCCAAATGCCGTCATACACTTTCCATTCACACGTCATACACTTTCCATTTCTTTCACACAATCCACAGCCCGGGTTGTCTGGAAGAGATCGCTCTAAAAAGATAAAACCACCCTTTGTCCCCCCACCTTTGCTTTATACATGAAATGA
This sequence comes from Dendrolimus houi, assembly GCA_039645545.1. NCBI lineage: Eukaryota > Metazoa > Arthropoda > Insecta > Lepidoptera > Lasiocampidae > Dendrolimus > Dendrolimus houi. Next base: position 819,321 of record CM077131.1, read on the forward strand.
GTGTAAATGATTTACTATCTGTGTATGTGGTGAACAATAATGAATTTTTTATCTATCCATCCACAGTCGTGAAGTGCTAACAAACATCTATATATATATATATATATATATATATATATATATATATATATATATATATATATATATATATATATATATATATATATATATATATATATATATATATAAATGGCGCAGATTTCATGTCAAACTTTGGTATATTCCAACGAAGGCAAAACCATGTTATATGACTTCCGAGGTTCAGGAAATGATATGTGAGTTTTATGTTTGTAAATAAATCTGCGATAAAACACCTTCGGGCGATTTTATTGCGTACACCTTTTGAAATAATTAAACCATTACCCTTAAGGGTATTCTATCCGTGCAGGAACGGAGAAAGAATACAATTTCCTGCGTTGGGCCGGCCTGTCGTAAGAGGCGACAAAACAACTCGGAGCCAGGTGGTAGGGTATTTGCCCGTCTGGATAGCTACCACCCCTGTTCTAGAGTATGCCGCCATAATAACCTTGAGTTGTGTTCCGCCATTAGTGGTCAGGTTCCAGTCTCCCTTTACAGAGCGGCTTCGCATTGATAGTGCTTTTGGTGTTACGAATATCCATAGGCGACGGTAACCACTTTCCATGAGCTAGGGCACCTTCCGTTAGCCAGAGTGGCAATAAAAAAATAAATTGAAGATATTTTATAGGAGATTTTTCGAGTGGACCTTCATGACCAAAAATGAAACTGTAACGAAAAATACTCTAAGTAGTCCGATTTCGGTAAAAGCTAAAATGGTGTCATTAGATTGTTGAAAAATCAATCATTCACCGGAATCGAATCAGCTGACCTTGAAAAAAGAACCACTTGTCGTATTATTACACTAAATTTTAGTGTAGTTTGTAATTCCATAGGCTTTATCTGCGTTAGTGTTCAATATTTACGACCTTAAAAGTAAGTTTTTAGGCTTCTTTAAGAACCTTAAAAAAGCCCACAAACTTATTCTTACTCGATATGAATAATCTGTGGACGAATGCGTCTTATTTAAAGCGATGAACAATAACACACATTAGTGTACATACTACTATATATACATACTGTTACGACATCCCATCACATTCCCGGAAAGCATCCCTTTCCCATCAACATTTCCTCTTCCACCTTTATTCGGCCTTTTCTAACCAGAGGGCGCTGCGCACACACATGCCTCTCATTGGCCGATTCGAATCATAAATGGCTGCCTAAATATCGTTGATACGCCACGCTCGCCGAGAAGTAGTCCAAAAAACGGCGGAAAACTACTGTGTTGGGTCCTGAAACTGTTCCTTAAGGTGCCAACTGTCTCCCGGATATCCAGTGTAGTGTTTATGCAAAACCAGGACGCACGAATCCGGCCAAAATCTTGCATCATTCTATATACGGTTCCAATAAAGGCAAGTATTCATTTTTTCTACTTGATTCACTAGGATTTGCGAGGCGGCATCAGGTTTAACAGAGAATCAGGGTTTACTCCGGCTAAGCAGCCATTCATTTCTTATCACATACTGTTACAACTAAGTTCCGATGAAAACAAAATCCACCTGCATATCTATAAAAACACATTTTATTATTACCCGTCGGCATTTGAACTAATTGTAATCCTTTTATGATTGTCTTCTTTTGTTCACTTATTTATTGGTTATTGTGGTGAACAGCCTATTGTACTTGTTTATGGCCGCTCGCAGGCATAATTAGCCAGGTGTGCGTACGGATTACGATTCTAGGAAATTCGGTCCACGCTGCCGGGCGGACATAGATTGAGGGAGCAGGCAGTCGAGCGAGAACCACAAGTGAAGCAAGATGTGTATACTACAATCGGGAATCTAATAAGTGACGGACTTTGCGCGTTTTATTGAATTACAACCTTCTGCATTACGTTTACGTTTGCACTTGTTGTGCTCGGTTATATTTGTACCTGTGTTATACGTGTTTGTATAGTTCTAATAAACTCTATAGTAATTCTAACGGCATTTTAATTCGAGTCCCGTAACTCGTAACAATACGTTATTTGCCAATAATTAACTTCATTAACAATGTCGCATTTTGTCACCACATCTGCGTGAATGCGCCTAATGACCTTATTGATTTTGAGTTAGAGTAAATTTATATGAATAAGAGCTTAAGTAACTCAATATAAGAGACGGTAAATCTTTAACACTGACGCAGATGAAGCTAAAAGCAAATTCTAAAAGTTGCTTTTTTGGAATATGCTGTACCTTTCAACCAAATTGATTCGATTTGCGTGTCATGTATTTCATTCGTCGTAATATAAGGCAGTTTATACTGGGCGGGTTGCAAGGAGCCGTCGCGTCAGAAGAGCGGGTCCCGCGCGGCACCTGCGCGACAAATGGCATCAATCCGGCGCGACAAATTACTCGATTACCCGAATAAATTACGAACTCACTTACCTCTCTGTTATAGTTTACTGCTACGACACTCTTATGTATCGCCGGGTTACAATGCTCGTACTTTTTTTGTTTCTTTGGGAGTTCGAAAATAGTATTGTTTATTTTAGTAAATAGTATATTTAATTAAATGTACAAACGTAATTTGAGTAACATAACGAAGAAATTACTACTAAAAAAGGTGCCTCTTTAAGACAACTTAAGTTTCGATTGTTACTTTTATTAATAAAACCTAGAAATATATTCTAGGTTTTATTTGTTCTATATAAATACATTTCTTCTATATTTATTAGCTAGGTGTATCCGGTAGACATTGTCCTGCCCTTAAAAAATAAAAATTTAGAACCTGATTGCAGTGCCATCTACCGGGACATGTTGATAATCTAAACAATTCTCGAATCCAAACAAACACAAAAATCATTAAAATTAGTCCCACCGTTTAGGAGTTTAGCGGCGCCACCTACCGGGTCCTATCGTTGATTTAAACAGTCGCAGGACCCACTTGAACAAACACAAAAAACGTTTGTAAAAATCCTGGAACCCGATTGCAACGCCCCACCTACCGATACCAATCGTTGATCTAATCCATTCTCTAATCCACTTGAGCAAACACAAAAAAATCAACAAAACGGTCCCCCCCCACTGATTAGGAAGAGTTCAGCGGCGCCACCTACCAGGTCCAATTGTGAATCTAAACCACCCCAGGACCAGGAAGTGTTCAGTAACATACATATGAACAGAAGAATTTTATATATACAGATTTTTGGGCCAGAAACCTTCGTGGGCATCCCCAGAACACTCTACCAAAGATTCATCACAATCTGATCAATGGTTTAGGAGCGCATCGAGAACAAAGATACAAACATTGATTTTTATTTATAAGAAGATGTACTTGAAAATAATACCATAATCATTATATTCTAGGCTACGGACCCTTATTTTTTCACAATTAGCTTTCTGTTACATACTACCAACTTACCAAACTACTTAATACCTTCCAATCAAAAAATCGTTTTTAAACTTATGTTTACAGAGAAACAACTAAGACATACACAGAGAAAAAAAGAAGAGTAATTTAAATAAATAAAGTGTTTATAATAAATGTGTATAGACGAAGAGATTAATTCATGTAGATGAAGCATCTTCAATCCGTGCAGGAACGGAGAAAGAATACAATTTCCTGCAGCGGGCGGCCTGTTATAAGAGGCGACAAAACAACCCACAGCCAGGTGGTAGTGTTTACCAGTCTCAATAGCTACCATCCCTGGTTTACGCAAGCCGCTTTAACAACCTTGAGTAGTAGTTCGTCCGGCATTAGTAGCCAGGTTCCAGTCTCCCTTAAGAGAGCAGCAGCGCATCTGTAGCACCTTTGATGTTGCAAATGTCCATAGGCGATGGTAACCGCTTTCCAACAAGTGGGCCGTCTGTTTGTCCGCTGAACTCGTGCAATATAATAAAAAAAGCAAAAGATATATGTCTCAAGATCGTAGTAAGTGGCAATCCATCGTCTTGTCTACCCCTATGGGAAAGAGGCGTGATAATTTGTATGCATGTACATCTATACTAATATATAAAGCTGAAGAGTTTGTTTGTTTGCTTGAACGCGCTAATCTCAGGAACTACTGGTCTGATTTGAAAAATCCTTTCAGTGTTAGATAGCCCCTTTATCTAGGAAGGCTATAGGCTATATATCATCACGCTAAGACCAATAGGAGCGGAGCACCAATGAAGAATGTTTCAAAATCGGGGATTTTTTTCCCTTTTGAGAGCTTCCGCTGCGTGAGCTGCGTAAACGGTTAAACTTTCGCAAAAATCTTCCAATCTTATAATCTTAAAACTGCTTGTCAATTGGCAATGGCCACCAGTGGCTGTGCTCGGTCGTCTGCGTCCAGCCTTAGTTAAAATGGCTGTAGAATGCTAAAAAGCAATTATTAACTCTTTTCCACGCCGAAAGCTCTTTCGCTGTTAATTTAATATATTTTCTTTAGCCCGATTTCAACCTCATATAATATTCTAGAAGCGCGCCGCGTCCGCCACTAAGTCATTCGGGTCACGTAATAAATCCCACATATTTAATCTACCGTAAGATATGTATGGACTATTTCGTATACTTCACGAAAACAACTGTAGTCTCTTATTGTTATTTGTAAGGTGAAACCACGCAATGAATCATTGTAACTCGTTACTTTCGTATATTATATTGTTACGAGTTAGCGGGACTCGAATTTATCTATACAAACACGTATAACACAGGTACAAATATAACCGAACACAACAAATCAAAATATAATGCAGAAGGTCGTAATTCAATAAAACGCACAAAGTCCGCCACTATTAGATTCCCGAATGGGCACACGTCACGCCTTGATCGTAGTTCTCGCTCAACTGACCCCCTTTCTCAATCAAGCCATCGTTTTATACTGCACAAATGCAAATGTGCCCGCCCGTATCGTCGACATAATTTCCTAGAATTGTACTTAATCCGTAACACCTGGCTAATGATGCAGCCTGCAGCGGCCGTAAACGAGTACAATAGTACATTAGGCTGTTCTCCACAATACTAGAAACGTATGCATTTAATAAGTAAACAAAAAGAAGGCGATCATAAAAGGATTACAATTAGTTACAAATGCCGACAGGTAATAAAATGTGCTTTTACAGACTGTACTTGGAATTTGTCTTTGACGAAGCCTAAGTTGTAACAATATTAATCCCATTATTCTAATAAAGAAGAAATTTTATTACGTTGAATGGATATTTGTTGTTTTCTCGAGCGAAAACTACTTATCGGATTTTGATGAAAGTTAACAGTAATATAGTTTACATTCCAATCTATAATACCCTTTCCAAGCATTTGTTTTACATTTGACAGCTCGATGACGAATCAAGTAGTAATGCTTGTAAAATTTTAATTAATTAATTTTCTTTAAAGTAGATTTTTTTTCAAATCGATTCCTTTCGATTTATTTACATAGTGTCGATATATTAATAGTCTGTGCGTTACATGACTCACAGTACATCACTATTACGTCATCCACAACTATAAAGTACGACAATTATGTCATTGGTATCATGTGGACTTTACTGTCAAGAGATATGAAACTTGATACACGTGCAAATGTCTAAAGCAAAATAAGCTCTTGTAAACAGTATAGTAGGCCCGGCAGACATGGTACTGAATTGGAAAAAAAATCTAAAACCGGATTGATGCGTCACCTACCGGATTCAATTGTGATTCTAACCCAGGGGCCTCCGCTTGTTATTTATAAAGATCAATGCCAACAACTTATTCAAGTATTCAAGTCAAGCAAAAACTGTGGCGTCCAGTGGAGTGTAGTGCGGGTGTGCGGGGCAAATAAAACGCGTTATCGTTTTACGCACCACTTAAAGGCAGACAAATACAAAATTTACATTACGAATATTCAGAATTAAGGCAAACGGAGTCGCACATAATCAACAGTAATATTACAAATGTTAAAGATAAGAAATTTTGTTACCACTTATGGGCCTTTGATATGAACCGATTTTCATATGATAATATGATACTTAATATTTTAATACTATACATAATAAAACTACGTTTTGACGGTTTTAAGAGGAGCATAAAAACACGGGTAAAAGAACACATTGCTGATATGAAACACACAAGGTCTACAAAGTCTGCGATCAGTGAACACACGCTGGATAAACCCAACCAGTACATCAGATTCGATAAACCACAAATCCTCGCGAAAGAGAATCGTTTCATACCTAGAATGATGCGTTAGGCTATTGAAATCAAAAAAACACCCACATTTCAATAAAGATGGTTGGCAAGTACCACCTGTTTGGGATCCGATCATCAAAACTATCAAGACCCAAACCCACCAAAAACTAACTGCCAGACCTCAGGACACTGTGAGCTCTTTCTGCGTCACCGGAACACAAACCAACTTGATTGATAATTTCTTTTTATTTTTCCTCCCACCCATTTTAATATTATATAAAATATTAGAGTTAGGTATGTTTGCTGAAGAGTTTCTTGCACCGCTTCTTCTCTTCAAGCCACATCATTTTGCGAAGCGGTGGTAAATTAGATTAGGCTCCCATAGAGTAAATAATAACCATAAACAAAATTAAAACTAAATAATTAAAATGAACAAGTTGGCGGTAGGCTAAATAAAACTCAAACAATACTTAATGACACTTGACATCTTTGTCTTCCGTGATCACGGCTACTGAAAAGTGGCCGAAACGTCGGAACAATAAAAATGAAATAAATTGCCGCGCTTAAAACCGTTAAACCGTAGTTTTATTAAATATGATACTTTAAAACTCGGAGATAAACATAGTGTAGTGGAATACTTGTGTAGGTGGTGTTTCGCCAAAATCTACAAGAGCTTCATGATCGACGCAAGAAATTTCTGACGCATACGAAGATAATTATACAAATTCCCGATGCTTATTGAGCCTCTTTTTTAAACGAGTAATAAGATACCGCCCAAGGATAGTAGTAAAGTAAAGTGGTGCTGGACTCCTGTGTTCTATCGCAAGGCCGTAATGTCAGTCGGTAGCCGAAGAGTCTTTAGATAACTCTGACGACGTAGGCTCATTGAGCTCCTTTTCGTCCAGATCGGATGTTGCGTCCTCTCTGCATACGTCACAAGACGCGAGTGCATGAACACATCGCAACGCCATCTCAGAGCCTTTAATAGAGCGATGAGAGTCCTCATCTCACCACCCAAGACCGTCGTTTAGGCGGAAAGAGTTGGTGGTAACCCCTCCTTCAACGCACTGGTCTGCGGCGAGACTAATTCATAGTTCCCAGGTTATTTAACGCTTTCTTGAAGTAAACGCCTAAAGTACTTAAAAAAGGTTTCAATGGCGAAAACCCAAGACTTTGAACTTTAAAAATTTTACCTTACAGTAATCGCCCAAGTACGATATTTTTTCTCTTGTATCAGGTGAACGAGGAGAAGCAAAAAAAAGGACAAAAATAGTTTACCTTTTGGTAGGCCTTTGGGTCAAAAGGTCTAGACTTCAAACAATAAACTTTTACAACATCATTTTTTTCAACTACCTTCAAAAATACTAAAAATGAAATTAAACTTAAAAACCAATTTAATTACAAAAAATCCTTTAAAATTAAGAGAAACGTTTACTTTATTATTATTTATTTAAAACATTGGAAACAATCATGATAGTCTTTATTAACCCAAAGACTACCTGGCTGTAAGAGCTTCCCTTTAAGATGGAATAAAATTCCTTCCTTTGCTCCTACACCCTTTCATATTATCAAGTACATCCCTAAACTAGAATAATTAACATGAGATAAAAGCGTACATCCAAGTTTATTCGGTTGTAGCGAAGAGCAATGCCCTGGTGATTTATGACATCATCTCGACACAGGTGATTGTCACTAAACATTTTTAGAGTCCCATGTTGAGTTACCCCATCTGTGGTCATAAATCATGGCGAGTTTACAACCGTGCTTGTAAAATGAGGGTTTACGATCGGCCGATGTGGAATCACAACGATCTGGTGCTTAATGGAAGGGGTGACTATTCCAAATGAATACACGCAATCAAAATTAGTAGATACAGATACAATTTTGAGGACTTTTAAATTTAATATATTCATATTATTTTATTGATTTAAATAATAAAAAAACTATTTTAATGGAAGAGAGAGAAGATGAACCTTCCGAACTGCTAATAATTTCAACTTTGAAACTTGTGGTACATAATACATGTTAATTGTACAAAATTCTTAGGACTCTATATAGATAATAAACTAACTTCCATACAGACGAAGTTTGTGCAAGGCAGACCAAATTTTCATACGCTCTCTACATGATGTCTAAAGTTGTAAATGTGAACTCCCTATTAATAATAGCATTTCATGCATATGTTACATCTATTTTAAGATACGGAATTATATTTTGGGGAAATTCCACAGACAGAGAGAGAAAAAAGAAGAAAAAGGAGAGAGAAGAAAGCACAAAAAAAGCGCCTTACATCCATATTTCACTTAAAACAAACGTATACATGTAAACCATTTTTTATAGATTTTAAGATATTTCCATTTCCTTGTTTATATATCTTTGAAATTATTATTAAATTGTATATTGTTTCTACATATATAATCTAATACAATGCAAGAAAACTTAACTTATATGTATTCTATTCTACCCATAGTCCCTCAAGACTACAAGTAGAATACTGAGCCTAGATCACCGTCTTCTATGGCTAAGGTGTCCAGAAGGCTGGCTACGTTTCCTCGCTGGATCGCCATACTGATCCGTTGGCCGAGGTAAGCACCAGCCCTCTGATCACCTGAAGAGTCCATGAGTCGTTTCGACAAATTTTGGTAGAGGCTCATGGCCTCAGGATGACACGGTTCAAGCGTCTCGACAGCAAACGGCACAAACATATAACTCTCACTGAGGGTTGTATATTTGCGCCGCTTGAGTGATGTTAATCATGTTAATTAAAAACAACCCAAAATTATTTGAAAATTATAGAAGTGCCAGACATATTAATAAGAATAAAATTTGTATGCTTCCGCATACCGCTGCATTATATGGCAAAAGCGTGTTTGGGATGGCACCAAGAATATATAATAAGTTACCGTGTAATATATTATTTTATCCGTGCAGGAACGGAGAAAGAATACAATTTCCTGCGGCCCGACGGCCTGTGGTAAGAGGCGACTAAACAACCCACAGCCCACCCCTGGTCTAGAGTGTGCCGCCATAACAACCTTGAGTTGTGTTCCGGCATTAGTAGCCAGGTTCCAGTCGCCCTTAAGAGAGCAGCAGCGCATTTGTAGCACCTTTGGTGTTGCAAATGTCCATAGGCGATGGTAACAGCTTTCCATCAACTGGGCCGTCTGCTTGTCTGCTGAACACATGCAATAAAAAATTAAAAAATGCAAGAAAATAATTTTAATATGTTTAAACAAAAATTATTCCAGTGGTTGGTCTAAAAATCCTATTATAGTGTCCTAGAATATTTAAGTGAGAGGTAAAAACTAAGAAGATATTATGTTGTTTTAAATAAAATAAAATATGTATAAAATACCAAATTAGATATTACATTTTACAGAGGTAGGTTAAGTAATATTAATACTGCGATGCTATTAAAGGCCAACTAAGTAATAGGTTATCAGTTATATTGTATAAGACCTATGTAGCACATAGTTCGCAATAAAAATGATTTGATTTGATAATAATAGTCTATTTTCAATGTATGCACTATAAAAGAGATGCAAGAGACTGGACGGAATGCACTCCGCCCGATCATCACATACGCGAGTGTGGTATTCGGCCATGCCAAGCCTGCCCTTTTAAAGAAACTGCAAATCGTTCAGAATAAATTCATGCGCAGAGCCGTCGGTGCTCCCCTCTATATGCGTAACGTCGACATCCACCGCGATCTGGAGCTTCCCTCCATCAAAAACTACATTACGTCGCTCTCGCGTAAGTATTTCAATCTAGCGCCGCACCATCGAAATCCCATCGTCGTGTCCGCGTCCGATTATAAGCCTCGACGAAAGGCTCTCGTGCGACGACCGCGTAACATCCTCACGGACAAGGTCGACGATATCACAAAACGGCTGGCTCGGATCAGCCCGCCCGCGGTTAGGACGGCAGGCTGGCAGGCACCGACAGACAGACACAGACGGCGGCGTCGACGCCGCCAATCACGATCTCTCCACGTCCCCGCGAGTGACGCCAGGAGACACAGCCCCCATAGGATAGACTAGGCGTGTTGCTGGGAAGTTTCTTTCGCCGTTTCTTCTCTCCCAACCATAACACGTTGCGAAACGGCAGTAAGATAGCATAGGCCACCGCGAACTGCCGATCCCGGTCCGCCGGGATCCTTCCTCTCGGGCTTTATATTACCCGTCGCCCGCTCTCAATTAGTGCATTGTGTCGCCCTATGGTGGGCATCATTAGATTCATCCCCCTCTCATGGTAACAGTCCAGCCGAGGTGAAACTCCCTAGGGAGCCCTCTCGAGCAAGTTGCCTCCCGGGCTCGAGCGCCTTCGCTTCGCAAAGGCAATCGCCCCGAAAACCCCGGTAAAGTTGTGAGGTCTTCGGACCAACAACATAAAGTCAAGTCCAATAAAAAAAAAAATACGGAATGCACTCGTCCCTGGGAAGATGGGACGGGGGCTAGTGTGGGATGCGACTTGTGTTGACACACAGCCCTGTCACGTCTTCCAACGACCAAGTCAGGGGCTGACAATACCGTCGCTTCAGCTGAAGAATTCGTCCACAAAGTGTTCCCCGCCGAGTACAGGATCTATTAAAACATAAACGTTACTATAGGTACGATTATATTTGTAATACATTAGGAAAAAATTAATTTATTTTGTATACAGTGTAAACAAGTTGTTTTTTTTTTGTTTAGTAGAACGTGTTGTGTGTAAAATTTACTTGATAACGATTAAGTATGTAAATAACTATGTAATAGGTAGATGAGTTAAATTAATAAGTTTATTATTATTATATTAGTTTAAGTTCAATATAAATAATGTATCCGACTGAATTTTTCAAATCACAATTTAAAAAAACTACTAATAAGACAAAGCCATTGCAGTGTAACAGAGTTATTTAATGATGTTTTAAATATAGATGATAAGATAGTATGATAAGTATTTAAATTTTAATATATTTGTACCATATTACTATCGTTAGAAACATAATATGTAAATTTAAATTGTGTATAATTTAGTATTTTGTTAAATTTAAGGTTATACATAATTATAAGTTTGAAACATTAGTAATAATAAGTAAAACCAAATAAATATTGAAATAAGTATGGAGCTTACCTCGCTCAAAGGATTAGCCTTTGTATTCAGCGAGGTAATGCTGCCAGCCTTCTAGGTACACTGCCCAGCGACAGTGGTCTGGTGGGGCTGGACGGGCTTTGCTATATGGTTTTTTTTTTAATTTTTAAAATAGGTTTATTTATAGGATCGTCTTACCATTTATTACTTTGTTTATTTTCGTATTTAATCTTATTTTAAGTTAGTTTTTTTATAATGATTACACTAGGCCAATTATTTAACTATTATTTAATTACAATATAGTCAATCTATTACTGTCATTAGTATGTACCTAATTAATATGAGTTTCAAAAAATTATACGCCCGACAAAAAACGTGTGCTCAGTATAAAATAACAAGACCTATTTGTATAACCATGTTTTTATGTAATAAATTATTTGATTTGAATTTTTTTTTATCTATGGTAATGAATAAATTAAAAAAAAAACTGAACACTTCGATCTTAGGAAATAGTTACATATTTGTGCCGTTTGGGGTTGAAATATTGGGCCAGTGGAGTCCATCGCCAAAGAGGTTTTTTAAAGATGTCTGTAAGAAACTCTGACACTACATGTGATCGACTGGCTCATGTTTTGCCCAACAAATAAGAATTACCATACAGCGTGGCAATGCAGCCAGCCTTCTGGGCACGCTCTCTGCTAGCAGTGACCTGTTACACCATCTGCTTTAAAATAATCTTGTCTTGATATATAAAAATGAATGTTTGTCTGTATGTCCTTTATAGAATCGTAAACTATACATTTGATCAGGTGATGTTGGTTCACAATTGGACCCGGTAGGTGGCGCTGCTATCGGCATATCGATTGTACGAGTATAACTTGAGAACGACTTTACCGATTTTGATGATATTTCTTTTGTGCGTTTGAATGGGTCCCCGGATGGTTTAGATTCGCAATTAGAACCGCTAGGTGGCGCTGAGATCGGGTTCTAGAATCCTCCTAATCACCTGGACCGATTTTGGTGATTTTGTTTTTGTGTCATGAAACAAAGTCTTTTAAGAACTCAGAAAATATGGCGCTACGAAGTTCGCCGAGTCAACTAGTTTTCTATAATTTAAAAGTAGTAAAAAGAGTTTGTGTCGGCTTCGACACGCTGCTCCACTCTTTAAACGCTAAAAAAATATTATTTTAGGTTTTAATTCCATTGCATTAAAGTTCGAAATTGAATAATAATAATGAGGGCAGTTTCAAGAACTTTTAGTTTCAAAACACCGTATCTTACAATGAGGGTTATTATTTTAGATCTTATTCCATTGCATTAAAGTTCGAAATTGAATAATAATAATGAGGGCAGTTTCAAGAACTTTTAGTTTCAGTACCGTATCTTAAGAACTTTTTAGATCTTATTCCATTGCATTAAAGTTCGAAATTGTATAATAATAATGAGGGCAGTTTCAAGAACTTTTAGATTCAAAACACCGTATCTTACAATGAGGGCTATTATTTTAGATCTTATTCCCTTGCATTAAAGTTCAAAATTGTATAATAATAATGAGAGCAGTATCAAGAACTTCTAATTTCAAAACACCGTATCTTACAATGAGGGCTATTATTTTAGATCTTATTTCATTGCTTATAAATTCTAAACTGTATCATTATATTAATACGTGAAGCAAAAACTTGGTACCCCTTTCTACGAAAATTGTGCGGACGGAGGAGTATGAAATTTCGCACACATATAGTTTATAATATATATATCATATCCTAGTAATAAATCAAAGAAGCGATGACTAAATAGGTCCGCGTTAATACTGTTGTAAGCCGCGTCAAAGAACTTCGTTTCAGAAATATTATTGAGTTCGTTACCTGGATCACTTCCATAGACTATATGAGGGGGTGTTGGCCGTCGCACTTGACCGCGCCAGCTAATCGCCCCTCAACGATGTCCGTGTTATGTCAACACGGGTGTATTGCGCCCGTACGACGTACGCCCGAACCCACAATATTGTATGTCTTTGTTAATTTGTTGTTGAACACTTCAATTACGTTTTATGGCGTCCACTTTGACGTACACGTTGTAAAAGTAATTACTTGCCGTACAATCATACTTTATGTATTTTTCATGATAAAATATTAGACAATAAAACTACGTTTTGACGGTTTTAAGCGCGGTATTTTATTTGATCTTTATTCCGACGATTCGGCTACTTTTCAATAGCCGTGATCACGGAAGACAAAAATGTCGAGTGTCAATGAGTAATCTTAAATTTATCATTTACCGAAATAATAATATGTTCGTATTTTATTACGTGTACTAGTCGTGAAAATTTTAATTGTTTTTATTCTGAGTCATGGTAACCCTATCTTTTGTTCATACTTCAGTACATATTCTTGATGCATGTATATTTATTTCTCTTTATATACTGGTATCTATATATATCTATCTCTGTCCCCCTCCGATTATGACTTACTTACTTCACGAGGATGCCACCATTGTGTCGACGGATTTCGTTTGCGGTGTTAAGTAAATAGACATGTAAGAAGTAATGGATTTTTGGCAAGTGCAGTGAGTTGGTGAACTTATTTTAAATGGCGGCCGCCCTAAAAATGACGGAATCTGGTGAAAGTCATTGATTGTGCTGGTTTCAAGATATGTGTAAAATATATACTTCAGAAGCCAAAGGCAGATATAATGTTTGGAGATGAGCTTTTGGTGAGCCTATCTACTTTCTACGCTTGAGTATCATTATTCAACAAACATTTACACAAGACACACACTAAAGGATTAAGTATTTCACGTGAATATATTCTTGTAAAATTTGGTTTTGTGTCTCATGGAATCTTTCGTATTTTTCTAAACTTTAAATTCCTTTTTTAAAGTGACTATACCAATATCTGTTTAGCCTATGCATCAAAAAACTTGCACTCGTTGTCTGTGTGACACAGTGACAGATTAGCCGGAATAAACAGACAGATAGACAAAAGTTTTTAAAACTGTTTTTTTCGTATAAGTACCGTATATATTTTCATATGCATTTAGTGAAAAGCTGTTATTTGGACATTACAAACAGACACTTCAATTTTATATATTTTTATTGAAGAGTGTAGGTACTATGATATTAGACTTAATGTAAGGCTCTTGAATAAATATAACTTCGATCTTAAAACTGGCTTTTATTCTCACTCTAGTAAGTATCTTTCAGTACTACAAAAGTCTCTCTCTTAACTGAATTCAAAACCCGTGTTGTTTTTAAATTTTTGAATTCCCACCAATGAGAGCGAGTTTTACACACAACTCTCATTGGTTAGTCGCATCCTTACGTCCTGGCTAACATAGGCATATAGGCATTGGTTAACAATAACAAAAGTAGATCATTAAGAAATTGATAAATTAAATTTAATTAAATAAATAAGAACATTGAAGTAGATAATTAAATATAATTTATTTTATGATTATAAACTATGATTATACATGAATGGTAAACATAACGTAGAACAAAAGAATGTTGTTGCTATGTTTCTCTTAAGGTAGCACTTGTCAAACGTCAAACGTCAAAAGATTGTGACCTACTTTTGTTTATGAGAATTAGATTTAAATACAAGTTTGATTTATTACAAAAGTTTCTAATATAAATGAAAATTAAATTTAAGAAATGTACAAGCAAATAATTGAGTTGGAAACCCGAGCGTGTGGTAATCAGGATTATATTAAGACTAAAAACGTGGTAAGTGCACCCACTACAGTATAGACTGTGGGGGTTGCTTTATGTTGTGTGGTGCGTCGATAATAGTCATTCCGTTGGATGGGGTAACGCACCACTAGCGTGAGCCCATGGCTCGATCGCCCGAAAGGGAAGTACAGAGTAAGACGACGAGTGGTTGTACTCTTGCAGTATATTAATTTCTTCATTGTTCCTAATTTAACTTAGACTATATATACAGAAACCTTATCGTTTACGTGACGTCCACACTGGTATTATAATCTATATTAAGTATGAGTACACGTTTATGAGATAAGACATTTTTGATTATGCAAACAGGTGGTCAATCTTATCGACAGCTCTAGCACCGATATCTATTATCTGTATTTACTTAGCATCACGTTCATGCATTGACCACAGTCTAACTGTGCTAAATTATACATCAATAAATTGTTAGATGAAACATGACGCAACATAGAATTTAAATTATTATTTAAAATTATCATTCGTAATTTGTTTATCTAGTAAGTCATTTGCTTAGCGGTTTCAAGAAATTATTTGTCAACGCGGCAGCCCAGTATTAGAACTGAACGCGTATCCGAAATGATGGTGAGAGGCTTGTAAGGATAGAAGGGAAACTAACCTGCGTGCCCCTGGGCGACAATGACCATGCGTGCTGATCATCAAATCGTGAGTCTTGCAGCAAATCTTCTGGATTGTCTCCCTCTTGCGGCCTTGGATGTCATATGTACACTCAAAGATATGCGGGTTGCCGTACAAGTGTTGATAGAAGACTAACTCGTAAAGACGAGCAGTATTAGTACAGCGGTAAGTACGACAAGGATAGTTGTAATGGAACGGAAGATGGCGGCTGGGAAAGTGACTGGACAACGAAGTTAGGAAATGCGGGTAGTTGCGGAAATAATATGATAGAGAGGATTTAACTGAATGGCGCGAACACTATTCTTTACTTAAATCATCGACTATGTTGAAAGTGTGAACACACCTTATTATCAACGATAGTGTGTACCAGTCTGAATTACGCACCCACTACTCTTTGTTGTGAACCCGTAATAAAAGTGCATGTAATGCGTCATATATTTTTTAAATTAAATTACAATAATAAATTACTTTTAACTCATTTCTTGTCTAATACCAAGAAATCAAAATCACTGATCATTCAATACGAATAAAAGTAGAGAAATGTCAACTCATTATCTCTTAGGACCATCATCGCCCCTGTAATATATAAGTCAATATTATTAAAAGGTAAGTATAGTACGTCTCAAAGTAAAATTAAGCTCATTTTGTGGATAAAGTCAGTAATCTGGTTTGAAAATCAAAATTCGTCTCGTATTTCCCGTGTCCAGGCAAAAAGATAGCGAAACCTCCCTGCGGCGGGCTAGCCCATTGGACGTCCCGAGGGTGCTGGGGAGGAGCTGAAGCGGAGAAACACTCATTATCTTTATGTTGCAGTGAATGTGAATTTATCACAACTTCACGCTTTAACTGGTCAATCAATCATCATGTTAGATTATTATTGAACTATTGTTAATAAGTTGGAGTTTACTGAGTAGATAATATTTGCGGGTAGTTGTGATTATTACACGACTCGTTACGTCATCGCTCAGATATAAAAAAGCAAGCGACCGTAGCGATGAACGATCATTCTCATAGATAATATATAAAACAGACGAGCCTCTCTGAAATAAAATATTAAAATATCGTTTACCTTGTCCGATAGATGGCGCTACAATCGATAATTCTATAAATTCCACTAGATGGTAAGAATAAGTTAATAACTCGTTCTAAATTGGAATAAAGGGAAAGACAAAATAAAATTGGTTTAAAAAAATTATATATAACACTATAATTTATGCCAAAGTAAAAAATGGTTAACATAAAACTTCATGTAAAATTGAGCGAGATTCACCAAATATGACCATAACTTGTGGTTTCATTTGTCATGTTAATATCCCGTCAGCGCGATGTATTTATTTAACGATGTTGCACAGCGCCATCTTAAGTGAAGTTAAGTCGACTAAATGGAAACTAATTATAATTTTTGATATTCCTGGACCACTTGATGGCGCTAATTTTTGTACATTTTCTTAATTTTAGATTATGTAGGGTAGATCCACTGTTATGGTAGCGATAAACGATCATTCTCACATCGGCTTTGGTACGTACATGTGTGGCAAACATATACATATAGGTATCTAGTTTACTATTACCTGAGATAATTAGCTGTGACATAACTACAAGATTTTCTTTTTCGATATCGGAATCTTGAAAATAGAATTGCTGTCAAATTTGACAGCAGACCACCACCTATTATCATAAAGTAAAATTAAATTTTATAGTGATTACAATGAGTTACATATATCTCCATTTCTTACTGTACTTATCGGTCACAACAATCGAAACCGGTTTAAAACCATTTAGATGAATTTCTAAATGGTAGGACGTTTTCCTGTCTGGATGGCTACCTGGTTTAGAATATGCCGCCTTGACAATCTTGAGTTGTATTCTGGCATTAGTCGCCAGGTTCTAGTTCCTTTTAAATATATTGGTAGCACCTCTGTTTTCGCTAATATACATAGGCGATAGTAACCCCTTTCCATCATATGAGCCATCAGCATGTTTTCTGTTCTCCAGCAAAAAAAAACTTACATGATTCCAATGATTTTATTCAAGAAAGAAAGAAAAATATTTAATGACTTAAAAAACGACGCTATTCATAAATAGAAATAAAACAACACAATACATCCACAATAAATTTTACACAAAAACAAACATAATAAATAAATAAGGCTTGTACGTCGAGTTTTTTAGTCAACGAGATTGGGGCAACTCAGCATTGTGCTGCATCAGAATTTAGAAAAAATCCCGACTTGCGCTGATTTTCACTGCCAATCCCCATACACTTGACCCAATAACACATCTCTATACACATAAACACATACAGCATATACACAAATACATACATACATATATATACTGCAATTATATTTAAAAAAGACATATATTAATATTTAAAAAAATATTGTAGATAAAAAAGACTTAAAGATATATCGAACACATAGTGGTGTGAAAAGAAAACACATATGTATTGTGGAAAAAAGGCGTTAAAAGATTTTCAGAAAAATTCCACAGTGAATTCAACGTTTTAATAAGTGGTTCATGCTTTCGTTCCTCCATTAAATACTCTTACATTTATTTAGTTGCATAATTGTTGTTGTCATTGTTTCCTTTTTAAGGTTAATAATGAATTTTAAGTACCCTCTTATTTCTAAACGATACAATCGGCCATTTCCTGAATTGAATAATAATGTTATATTTTTATTTATTCTGTGATTAGCGCCTGATTTGTATAGAGTAGTTCTCCTTAATTTATCATAATTTCTCCATTATTTATCTCTAATAATGTGATTTTGTACTTATAATTCAAAATTCTATTTATATAGACGGTATTCACTACATTTTATTACACGTAAAATTTTAAATATAATATTTTATATAATATCTTATATAAAATATTATCTAAAAATTCCAAACAATAAAGTATTAAATTCTTGTTATACATAACCGTTTTAATTAAAATAGTTTATCGATGACTTCAATACGCTATTGGTTGTACCAATATGCTAAATTTCTTATACTGTAAAATTGTTGGAAGGATGGCGAGGGGTTCTAAAAATGTTTGTGTAGAGACAGTATATGAATTGTATTAAAACAGTAAGGTTCTCTGATTATAAGTATAGTGGCCAGTTGCTGTTCTCTTATTACCATAAACCCTTCTGAGTTGTTGCAAGTATTACAATACTTCATATGATGAACTATAAATGAAATTAATTCAACCACCTTCCTTGTATTTTAACGCGAGAATCACTGCACTTGGACCACCGTCGAAGAGCAATGCGATTATATCGAGGTTCCGCAACGTACCGCTCACAGGGCAATCTAATTTTTCACTCACCTACGTACCTTGGATTAGGTTTTTTCGCTGCACGATCCCAATATTCCTCTGGCCTCTTACTCCATACCAATTAGTTGATTAGATGAACTTTAAAAAGATAGACTTTTTTATTGCTTGAGTTCGGCAGACAAGCAGACGGCCCACTTGGTCGCCTGTGGACATTTGTGACACCAAAACACGGCTATCAATACGCTGCCGCTCTTTAAAGGACCACTGGAACTTAGCCACTAATGGCAAAACACAACTCAAGGTTATGGCGTGATACTCGACCAGGGGTGGTAGCCATCCAGACGGGTAAATACCCTACCACCTGGCTGTGGGTTGTTTGGTCCCTTCTTACGACAGGCCTCAACGTAGAAAATTATATTTTTCTCCGTTCCTGCGCGGATAAATAAGAGTATAGTATTTACTTCACTTTATACTCACCAAAGTCGGCCTTCGTGGTTGACTGGACTAAAATAATAAGTGGTAAATCTTGTAAGCAAACTCGGCTATATAATATGGTCTGGGTGTCCGCGATCAGCCTCAGAGTGATCTGTTATTTATTATCCAAAACTCAAGCGTAACTTGCTTAGCTGGGGGTAGTAGCGTAAAAGCGTAGTACTTAAAAAAACTAGCTGTGCCCGCGACTTCGTCCGCGTGGAATTTGTTTCCACCCCCCATTTTGAAACATTCAAATTCAAAGCTTTATATTCAAAATAAGTTCCACTGGAGAACACTTTTTGAAGGTCACATATATAAGTAATTTTTTTTTTCCCTATTCTACTATTCTATATACACCGCTTCGCAATGTGTTATTGCTATTAAGGAGAAGAAGCGGCAAGAAACTCCCCAGCAACACGTCTAGCTAAATATTGTTTATGTTTAAGTTTCTTATTCAATTTATATCTCAAGTTCTCTTTTTTAATAAGATTTATACAGAAGTATGTTACAGAATTACTTTTTGAAGAATTAATGGAGTTTTAGCAAACAGTGCATACTCAATAAAACCCAGACACAATAATAGGAAATAAAATTAATAATAATGACATGACGTACTAAAATGTTATGCTGCAATATAACTCCATAAATCCCTTACAAGCTTGGCAAGATAACGTTATATTATTCATTGGTGCTCCGCTCCTATTGGTCTTAGCGTGATGATATATAACCTATAGCCTTCCTCTAGAAATGGGCTATCTAACATTTAAATAACTTTTCAAATCGGACCAGTAGTTCCTGAGATTAGCGCGTTCAAACAAACAAACAAACTCTTCAGCTTTATATATTAGTATAAGATAAGATATACACAATACAGTTCAGGGCAGGTTAAATAATGTTCTAATATTACTTACTTATTGACCCTTGAGACCTCTGTCTTCTGTGATCACCGCTATTGAAAAGTGGCCGAACCGTCGAAATACAAATAAAATTCAAATTAAATGCAGGGCTCAAAACTATTAAAACGTAGTTTTAATTAAGTGTAAGAGTCGCGAATAGTTAAGAAGACACAATGAACTACTTTGCTATTCATGTTTCCCTCTGCTTCATTTTATGTAATTTATTCTATAGAATAAGAAATATTTACTTAATGTTTTATTTTAAAACCGTTTAGTTTTTTTTTTGGGAGACTATAAAGATTAGTATAAAGGCAACTAGTTACAATATTTTTGGACAAAATAATAGGGGCGATATCTTAGAGGCAACAGAGCGTAACTCAGGATACGTTTTTCATCCCGATAAATGACGTCGTTTATGTGGGATAGACGGAAATAGTGAAACGACAAAGCTGCGATCGCACATTTTTTGAAATCTATTGAACCTGTATGAATGAAACTCGACATAGTGCTGGCTAATAACCCGAGTTAACATTTGGGATACTTTTTATCCCGATAAATGACGTTGTTTCCGTGAGATAGACGAAAATAGTGAAACGACAAAGCTGCGATCGCACATTTTTTGAAATCTGTTGAACGTTTATAAATGAAACTCAACATAGTGCTGGCTTATAACCCGAGTTAACATTTGGGATACTTTTTATCCCGATAAATGACGTTGTTTTTGTGGAATAAACGGATTAGCAAAATAGATGGCGCTGCAATCGTTTTTTTTCAATTCACTAACAAATACCTTCGTCCTCATAAACCACATGCCATTAATTTTATTACTTCAAACCAGCTGTATGTTTCGCTTGGCAGTTGTCTAGACTATATGGACTTAGTTTCTTTGTTATTGTAGTGAACTTATCAAGCAATAGTAAAGTTTTACATAAAACAAATTCGCTTTCCGCGTTAATCTGTCTGTATATCCGCTAACTCTTCCTGAACTTATTATATATATATATATATATATATATATATATATATATATAAGATTATATAACACTTTATTGTTTACCAAAATAAATAATTAATGAACAGAATGCATAATTACAATACTTCTTGGCAAAACAACAGGCGGCCTTATCGCTAAAAGCGATCTGTTCCAGGCAACCCACCTTAAAATAAATTCTTAACTAATCTGGCGATTTAGGTGGAACAGAAAATAAATACGATTGTACAATTTAAATTAAACACTTTCAATTCAAAAAATTTAATTTAGTGTAAGTACATACTTACTACTACTTTATCTATTTTAGCCGACAAAGACAAATTCACACTTGCAGCCCTGTAGAAACACATTTTATTACCTTTTCGGCATTTGGACTTCTTTTGTTTACTTTGTGTTTAAAATTGATGATTATAAAACAGCCCATTGTGTGTTGTAATCTTTGATGGCAGTCATTAGCCAGGTGTGCGGGTTACAATTTCTAAGAAATTGCGTCGACGCTTGCCGGGCAAACATATTTGTATTTGTGCAATATAAAGCAATGGTCCGATTGAGGAAGGGGCAGTAGAGCGATAACCACAAGCGAAACAAGACTTGTATACATTCGGTAATCTATTTAGTGGCGGACTTTGCGCTTGTATTTGAATTACGATCTCCTGCATTACGTTTGAACTTATTGCGTTCGATTATATTTGTACGTGTTTGTATGGTTCTAATAAACTCTATGATAATTCCAACGGCATTTTAATTGGAGTCCTGCAACTTGTAACAATATAAATAAATATGTTTATTTAAAGACCTATCATATATATATAATATTTATAAGTATATAAAAAATACATAATTATTTTTTTATGGACGTAACATAGAACTTATTACGTAGGGATTTTCACGCAGCGTAGCCGCGGGAAAACGCTAGTAATAAACAAAATTAAATATATATGTATAAAATAAATTTATATTAAATGCTATCGTTTGAATATCATTTAAGAATAATTACAAAGTAATATTACATATACCCACGTTT
Organism: Dendrolimus houi; assembly: GCA_039645545.1. NCBI lineage: Eukaryota > Metazoa > Arthropoda > Insecta > Lepidoptera > Lasiocampidae > Dendrolimus > Dendrolimus houi. Next base: position 841,551 of record CM077131.1, read on the forward strand.
TAATTCAAGTTATCCCTAAACGAATACCTCCCAAAAATCTTAATAAAGCGTAGATTGGGCATATCGCATCGACCTTTTCGGCCTTAAGGCTACATAAATGTACATTAAAGTTTGATGAATGGGTATTTAGCTGCTTGAAAAGTGAGAATAATTCTGCCTCTAATGAAATAAGTGCGAATGTTCCGAGAAAAATTATTTCACTTTTAATTATAAATAAATAATAATAAACACTACTTTTTCTTAAATAATTATGCCTAATTCTTATACTATAGACTAATTAATATTAATACTGTTACGACCGACAAAGAAAAATTTACACCAGCATACCTGTTTTGCAGGTTTTATTACTTTTTGGCATTAAGACTTCTTTTGTTTACTTTGTGTTTAAAATTTGTGATTAAAAAACCAGCCCATTGTGTATTGTAATCTTTTATGGTAGTCATTAGCCAGGTGTGATTCTAATAAATTCATTCCGCGCTGTCACGTAGACATATTGCATTTGTGCAGCATAAAGAAATACCCCAATGAAGAGATCGTCAGTCGAGCGATAACTACAAGTAAAGCAAGACTTGTTTACAGTCGGTGACTTATTTAGTGACGGACTTTATTGCTATTGAATCGTGCATTACTTTTGGACTGGTTGTATTCAGTTATATTTGTACCTGTGTTATAATATGTGTTTGTATAGTTCTAATAAATTCTATAATATTTCCAACGGCATTTTAATTCGAGTCCTGCAACTCGTGACAATACATACAATTGAAATTTTGTCTGTCTGTCTGCATGTACCGGCTAATCTCTGAAATGGCTAGATCGATTTTGACGAGACTTTCACTGACAGATAGCTGATGTTATAAAGAGTAACTTATGCTACCTTTTTTAAGCGATTTTCGCCATCAGTTAGATAATTTTTCATTGAAAATTTATATATGTATTAAAAATCTAACTAAGTGTTTATGTAAGTAAAACAGGGGCTTCCTAGGCTTTGAACGCCTTTGAGGTTACGCCGCGGGCAAAGCTCTAGTTCAACTTATAAAAAAATAATTAATAAAGGTAGGTAGGTATTTTGAAATAACTGAGAATACAAAATAACATTGGTAGCGTAGTGGTTAGCGCACTCGTGTCCGAAACTCAAATTATATAGGTTTGAATGGTTGGAAAAGCATGCACCTTTTAGTCAAGTTTTTTTATCACCTGCTGACGGTGAAGTAAAACATCTTGATGAAACCTGCACATTGAGATAACCGATATGCCAAACCCGCCCGGTATTCTATTGTTGCTGTGATCAGTTCGACAAAAAAACTCGGTGCTATTTACTTGCTAGGTAAAGTTTAATGACAACTCAGACTTAAAATCTTCGCCACTTTAGAATAGAATAGAATAGAATATACTTTATTGTACAATAAAATTAATGAACTAATACACAAAAACAGCTTAGAATTAGGTACAAATGGCGGTCTTATCGCTGACAGCGATCTCTTCCAGACAACCTTTATATCTCGAGAATTCCGCAGGAGTTTTCCCAGGAGCGGTTTTTAATGTTTCGGGTGTATGAAAATTAGCTTACTACGATACCGTTTTCCCTAAAACGCCAGCTTCTTCTTCAACATTCTTTTTTAAATGCTGTGGCCCTTTGTGTCTCGGGAATCCCGCGAGAATTTCAAATCAAGCGTGGACGAAGTCGCAGACATATCCTGGTTGTATATAAATTTGTCTTAATATAAAAAAATATCTTATACTAATATATAAAGCTGAAGAGTTTGTTTGTTTGAACGCGCTAATCTCAGGAACTACAGATCTGATTTGAAAAATCTTTTCAGTGTAGATAGCCCATTTATCTAGAAAGGCTATAGGCTATATATCATCACGCTAAGACCAATAGAAGCGAGGCACCGATGAAGAATGTTTCAAAATCGGGGGGTTTTGAAAACAAATTCCACGTGGACGACGTCCCGGGTACAGCTAGTGTATAATATATTGGTATATAATAAATTCAAAAACATCCTAGTCATTATGCTTAAGATTATATAAGACACAGAAAATTTAACTTAAGCATAATAAATAAACAAAATAAGAAATTTATGTTAATTTTTTGGTCAGAATATTTTGACAAAAGGTCGTTAACAAAAGGCATATGTTATAAAGTGGTCCAGCCGTCTCTCCCTCACTCCCCTTGTTTTGAGGTGAGCAGAATGACAAGGCAAGAAGTTGTTACCGCACTGAGGCTTAGATCTGGTCATGTCCCGCTGAATTGTTTTGGCTACTTGCGTAAAATCAATTCCCCGAATTGCACTGTACGCGGAGTGAGAGAAGATGTCCATCACATTTTGGTTGAATGTGAGTGCGTCGAGCCTCAGAGACGTGACAAATTTGGCGCTAGAACGTCTAATTTAGGCCTCTTTAACAGTATTCTGGCCTCACCACTAACCGATGAGGCCAGAATGCTGTTTAAAATTATTTCTTTAAATTTAAGTAGTAGAAATTAATTATTAATGTTGCTTTTTATGTATTTTTGTGAGCAATAACGGAGTGACATTTTAGTTTTGAAAAAACCCTCATATATATATTGTTACAAGCTACATGACTCGAATTAAAAATGCCGTTGGAACTACTATAGAATTTATTAGAACTGTACAAGCACGTATAAAACAAATACAAATAAAACTGATACAACCAATTCACACTGCACTATTCAATACAATTCGAACGCGCAAAGTCCGTCGTTTATATCGCTAATCGAGAGTACTAGAAAACGTCTTACTCGCTTCGTAGTCGTCGCTTAACTGCCCTCGCCTCCATTCGGGCCTCGTCTTATACTAACTACACAGTACAAAGAAATTGGAGGCGCACACAAGGTTTCCAAGAAATTTAATTTGTACACCTGCGAACGTCCACAAAGTCGAATACAATAACAATAGGTATTATAGTTCGACGCTAATCATGGTTATAAAACAGGTAAAAAAACAATAGCATGTTACAAATTTAAAACACAAAGGATTCCTTAATCCGACTGAAGGACAATAAGCCGCGCTTACAATAGGCTGTGCGGCTTATCTTTGACGGCATGTAACAATATAAATATGGTAAAAAAATATACAAATAATCGCCGCAAATATACAACCCTCGGTGAGAGTTATATGTTTATGCCATTTGCTGTTGAAACGCTTAGACCGTGGATTCCTAAGGCCATGCATGAGTCTCTACTAAAATTTATCAAAACGACTCATTGACTCTTCAGGTGATCAGAAGGCTGGTGCTTACCTCGGGCAACGGATCAGTATGGCGATCCAGCGAGGAAACGCAGCCAGCCTTCTGGTCACCTTACCCATAGAAGACGGTGATCTAGGCTCAGTATTCTACTTATAGTCTTGAGGGACTGTGGGTAGAATACAATATAACTAAGTTAAGTGTTCTTTATTGTATCATTTTTTAAATTTCATTGTAATTAAAATACTCTCTAGATAAATAAATCGTTATTCAAAAGTTTTTGAAGTGATATCTTCTTATGGGAGGGTAAACCGCTACGTTACGTAACGCGTTACGGCGCCAGTCTGTCTGGCTTCCCTTTCTCTCATGCATACGGTAGCGGTAGGCTGGCTCCTCCTCTCTCGCTCTAACCCACAGCCCTTGGCATATTTCGGACAGAATATCAAATAGTTCAACTTAGATTAGTTTAAACTATTACTTCTGTCGGGCCGTCCCGAGACGCACACGTTTTCTATTCAAAATAAGTTCCACTGGTGAACACTTTTTAAAGGTCATATATGTAAGTCAACATTTCAATCTACTTCAAGGAGAAGAAGCGGAAAGAAACTCCCCAGCAACACATCTAGCCAAAAAATTCTTCATAATTGTTTATATCTCCGGCTCTTTAAAAAAAAACTAACAAATAAGTTAGAAATAATCTAACGAACATTGTAAAACTAGTAAAAAAACCAAAGTACGCTGCTTTATGGGAGGAGATGCGCGTAGCGGTTCCTTCGACCGTCGGTCCGCCTCCTGTGGACGGGGTCCTCGTACGCATCCTCCTCTCTAACTCTTTCCCCGGCCTCCTGCACCATGACAGACTTGCAGAAAGCGGAAACCGCAAGCCAGGATTGCTTGCCCTGGAGCATCGCCTCTATCATGCTGAAGCGAGCTCACAGGGCCAACGACTTTTCTAAGAGGGCCATTTGGTGCCCCCAGGCGGCGCTTTCCACGAGCGTGTGAAACGCCGTGTCCTGGAGCGCACACTCGTGACATTGCGGGGAAGACCCACCGGGTTTAATGACCTTACCACTAACGACCTATGCTTGGAAAGTTTGGAGAGGGAACACAACCTTGAGTTGTGTTCCGGCATTAGTGACCAGGTTCCAGTCTCTTTTAAGAGAGCAGCAGCGCATTTGTAGCACCTTTGGTGTTGCAAATGTCCATAGGCGATGGTAACCGCTTTCCCTCAAGTGGGCCGTCTGCCTGTCTGCTGAACTCCTGCAATAAAAAGAATAAAAAAAGAGGGACACTAGAGTTATTGATAAATAGATAAGTACTTTATACTTCATACCAGGATATGCCCGCGACTTCGTCCACGTTTGACTTGAAATTCACGTGGTATTCCCGGGATACAAAGTCCCGCAATATTTAAGAAATAATGTATGTTTTAGTGACAAATATGTCGGAGTAAGCTAAACTTTATGCACCCGAACAACTTCTAACCACTCCCGGGAAAATCCCCGCGAGATTCCCGGTATAAAAAATATGACACATTCTAAAACTACGTTTTAACGGTTTTAAGCGCGGTAATTTATTTGATTTTTATTATTCCGACGTTACGGCTACTTTTCAGTAGCTGTGATCACGGAACATAAAGATGGCAAGTATCAATGAATGTTGTTAAAGTATTACTTAGCCTACCGCCAACTTGTTCATTTTAATTATTTAGTTTTAATTTTGTATATGGTTATTACTCTATGGGAGGGGGAGAGCCTAATCTAATTTGCCACCGCTTCGCAACATGTTGTGGCTTGAAGAGAAGAAGCCGCGCAAGAAACACTTCAGGAACATGTCTAGCTCTAATAATTTTATATAACATTAAAATAGGGTGGGGGGTAAAAATAAAAAGAAATTATAAGATTATTAAGATCTGGCCAGCTTAAATCATTCCCAGAAAAAATCCCGCGGGATTCCAGGAATAACAAGTAGCGCTGAATTTAAGTCTACGAATTTGCTGTTGATTAGCGAAAAGCTTATAGAAATCGGCTCATTAATTTTTACGTAAATCCACAAACAGACAAGAAATGTAAAAAAAAATTGCATCGTGTTCTCCATCGTACTCCAGTTGTTTTTTTTTTAAATAGCACCAATGTACAGACACGGCTTGTTTAGAATTTTATAATATTATGCATATTATTGTTATAAATGCGAAAGTTTGGATGGATGTGTGTTCAGCACAGAGACGTTTTATATTCTGGAATAGCATATAGACTACTTTTTATCCAGGATTTGCGTAAGCTAGTACAATATAAATATTGGACAGTATAATAATTTTCTTAAAGGTAAATTTCAAAACACTTTCCTCTCGTTGTAGGGAAATTTGTTTGTGTAATAATCAGTTTCCCGCGACACGTCGAACAGGATGGGAATTGTTTTAAGCCGCCTTCCCAGAGATTCCTGAACAGTTAAATTTGTTTACTTCCCCGCTGCGGAATTGTTTCCTTTGAAAACACTGTTCTCCTAAATATGAAGGGATTTGTATTTCAAATTTTATTATTCGCCTCTTTTGGGTTTTATTTCTTTTACGTTCACCGAAGGACAACTAAGTTAAATAGATACTTTTGGTGTATTTATTTCAGCATGGAACATGAAGAGGTAACAGCCGCTTTAATCACAGTATAAGCCATCAGCCCTCTTTTATTTAAAATAGTAGATTGTTATACGAGGGGTGAAGTGGCGTAATTAGGCACGTGATGAATTTGGCGCACGAACGTAGCGAGGGCGCTAATAATTGAGTGCCTAAATAGGCCTTTCACCCGATGTTGACACTCGTTTTCATTTCGAATATGAGGAAAGTAAATAAAACTGATTAGTTACACAAACAACTACTTCTCTAATAAATCAGGCGTTAAATCCACATCTAAATCTGATGAAAGGTCATTACGTACGTTACAAATGAAAAGATTTTTTTTTCTGTGACATTCTACCAACCAGTATTTTTCTGTCACTCATGATCGTAAATATTTAGCTCTTGGTGTAAATTAAATAATAATTCAGTGAAAAGTAATTTATAAGTATAAAATGATGTCACAAAATGGTTGATATTTTTTTATTACAATTTATGCTGCGCTTTAATAGTGGCTGTAAATGTATTATCTATGGTTTGCATAGCTTACAATTTTTTGGCAGTAGGGAAAATCGTATCACAGGGACGGAAAGTACCGTTTTGATCCCTGTGATCAGGCAACTCCGAGCGTACTTTCAGAATATGAGAAATAAAAATATATTTTTCAAACTTGAATCATACATTGAAGATCCTATACCATATTTATCTTAGCAGGAGACAAAGTGTTAACAAAGAAAACAGTGTTTCTTAATCTTTATTTTTGTTTGATTAAATGTACGCTAGTACTAATCTACTAATTACCTAAATAACTGCTAGGAACTGACACGCGGCGTAGCAGCGGGGCAAACAGTAGTAAATAATAAAAATTACTTGCTGTTAGTTAGTCTCGCTAAAACTCAAAAACGACCAGATAAAATTTTATGTATGTGTTTGAGTGGGCCTCGGGATGGTTCAAATTCACAAATAGACCCGCTAGATGGCGTAACAATCGCGTCGCATATTTTTACAGCTTGCTCAGAGTTTTTGCAAATAGCTGCTGTTACATAAATGGATACAACTCCACCTCCAATTAAATGTAAAGTGAGTTAGTTTGCTTTTGCCCGCCTCGCGGCCCGACTGGGTCAATCTATGACAAGATTTTTGAGTAAATTTACTTACTCTATCAAAAAAAGTACCGGGATTTTTTTTTTATAACAGCCCATAAATGTCCCACTACCGGGGTCGGGCCTCCCAGTATTGGGGAATGGATTGTATACCCGCCACGCTTGTCCAAAGCGGCTTTGCAGGTTTAACACCGGTTTGTACCGTGCAGGAACGGAGAAAGAATACAATATCCTGCTTTGGGGCGGCCTGTTGTAAGAGGCGACTAAACAACCCACAGCCAGGTGGTAGGGCATTTGCCTGACTAGATGGCTACCACCCCTGGTCTAAAGTATGTCGCCATGGCAACCTTGAGTTGTGTTCCGGCATTAGTGACCAGGTTCCAGTCTCCCTTAAGAGAGCAACAGCGCATTTGTAGCACCTTTGGTGTTGCAAATGTCCATAGGCGATGGTAACCGCTTTCCATGAAGTGGGCCGTCTGCCTGTCTGCTGAACTCCTGCAATAAATTAAAAAAAAACTCATCGGTTATCTCGATGTGCAGGTTGCATCACGATGTTTTCCTTCACCGTTGTTAGCACGTGGTAATTGTAACAATATGCACATTAGGTCAGAAAACTGTCAAGTGGTGCATACGTCCGGCTAGGATGGAACCCGCGCCCTTTGGGTTTGGAACGAGTGCGCTAGCCATCACGCTACCATAACTAATGAAATAGAAATGTTAGTTATTAATTGAAATTCATTTGATCACTTTCAAAGTATGCTCCTTCAGAAACGATAAACCTACGCCAACGAATAATCCACTCATAAACACATTTTTTAAAAGCTTTTTCCGGACTTAAGTTTAGTTCTTGCCGTAAATTGGGATTGTTCACCTTTTTTCAATTTAGCTTTTTGTTAACCCATTACGAGAAATAGTGATGCTAATCACTTCTATGTAGTTAAAATTCCAATAAACGTACGATCCTCTTGTATTTTATAAGAAATGCGTTTGACCTTTATTTGACCTTACTAAATCCTATGACGTCATTAACATCTGGTGAAATGCATATGAATTTCAAGCCATTCAGTTTTAAAACGCAAAAAAAAACTACATTTTCCTTTTTATGTTATACAATATCAACATAAACAAACATTCTATTCAACGTATTCTAGAACAAAATTATGTAAATTAGCTCTTTAGACCAATATTTAGCAAATATCTGTAAACAGAATACTTAAATATGATCTCAAACTAGAAGCCAAAGAAAAGTGCATTATATAAACGAACGTCTTGCTAAAATCGATTGGAACGATGTCGAAACCTTTTCAAGAGCTACAATCCAAAAAATAACCTGTTTCATCATGGTGGAAGAGAAGCTTAGTACGCCAATAGGGCTTACGCCAGAAGTTAGGAGGACGTCCAGCCTTCTGTACGCGATGTCCGCATTCATCATCGGGAAGTGTAATGGTTTGATGAGGTGTTTCCTACAAAAAGGTCATTTCAAGGCGCAATATTTCTAAAATCACATATTAGAAACAATTATTTAATCATTAAGTGATACTCTATTCGCTGGATAGCAGTGGATTTGCCAACAGGAGTGCAGCCTCCCATGAAACTAAGTCTATCCAACATTGGTTGGAAGCCAATTTGCCAGGCTTAGTTCGGAGCGAAGATTGATTGAATAGAAAACTTGTGAAAGGAGGAAGTTGTTTGTAGAAGAGAAGGATGTAAGGATAGGGCAATATATGGCAACACAATGACAAATACAGACTAGCAGAATGTGCCTTGTCATTGCGCTGTGTGCCCAAATTAAAAATGGCTTTTCTAAAACTATATTATACTTTTGGAACACAAACATAAAGTTGTTTATTATTATATATAAAACACAATCATTGACCCAGCATACTACTAATTTACATTTTATACAAAAAAGTTAAGTATACATTTTCAAGTTGGATCGACGAATATTTCATAACCACATTGTATTTATTAAGGAACCCTATACGCGAGTCCGACTCTCACAGAGCTACTTATTGTTTAAATATAATATATATATATATATATATTTGTAGTTCAACAAACCCTACAACCCATTATTAAATTTTTGTTATCTTTAGTTTTCAATCCTCGCATACATTCTCTGCTCCCATCCATCCCTCTCCACGAACTTCAGACAGATGTTCTGCTTAGGACTAGTTGTGAACGCTGAAGGGTTGAATTCAACCTTCGTTGGTGTATCATTTCCCAATGTAATTCTATATTTTTTAAACATGGTCACCAAACCAGCCATCATCTGCATTTTCGCAAATCTTTTACCTGAAAAAAAATATAGAATTATTTTACACTGTATTCTTAAATTTTACAGTTTCCTATCGCACTGTTATGGGATTCGTTTTGAGCAATTGCTTGGTTAAACACCCACATGTAATAATCGACTATATACTGTATAGATATCTATATAATGGCTAAAATAATGTAAATAATTAGGCAGTTCAAAAACGCATTAATCAATAACCAAGTAGAGATAAAGACACTAAAACACAAGATGTCAGTTAGAGTAAGAAAGTAAGTACTAAAGTAAGTAAGAAAGTGCTTTGGAAGCGTTGATAGTAAATAACTTTTAATTGGTAATCAAAAAACACTACCTTAAAATAAATAATAATTTTAGGGTGGGGTATAGATATACGGCACCTTGATTTCAAGTATTTGGAAGAGTGGAGCAGGGTGAGTGGAGGGTAGGGATGAATACTTACCCCTTTTGTAATCCCTATGTCAAGATAATGCATAGTTCTTGAGATATTAATATTTTGTAATTATAACCTCACTTATGTTTTTCATTAATACTGCATTTATATCATAGGTCCAAAAACACAATAAAGTTGTTGAAAAATGAAATAAAACACAACTAAGCAATTGACGTAAATAACAAAATCAAGAAATATGAAAACGATAGATAATACTTATATATTTTTATAAAATATAATGTCTTTAAAGCCATAGACTTTTTGTTCTAATATATTTTGGCATAAAATGAAATTTGGGTGAGTATAAAAAAATTAATTAGTGTTTATGACTTGACATCTAGTTTAGTTTTAGTCAAAGCCTAGTTGGCAACCATAAACTACATAAAAAATATAAGTATTATCTAAGATTTTCATGTTTCTTGATTTTGTTATTTACGTGAATTGTTTAGTTGTGTTTTATTTCATTTTTCAATAACTTTCTGGTGTTTTTGGGCTATTTTGAATCTTTCTATTTTAACTATTCGATTTTGATTGGATTAATCAACTTTGGACCTATAATATAAATGTAATATTAGTGACAAACATAAGTGTGGTAATTTTTACAAAAACATTAATATCTCAAGAACCATACATTTTCTTGACATAGGGATTGCAGACGGGGTAAGTGTTCCTCCCTACCCACCGCCACCACCCCTCTAAATACTTGAAATCAAGATGCCGTATATCTATACCGCACTCTAATTTTAAAAGCAAGCAAAATAAAAAATTTACCTATGCAAATCCTAGGTCCTTCACCAAAGGGCATGTATGCATAAGCCTGCACTTTGTGTTTTTCTTCTTCGTAGAATCTTTCTGGACGGAACACCTCTGGCTGTGGCCAGAATTTAGGATCGTTTTGTATGTACTGCACGGGTATGTGAACAATCAAACCTTTTTCTAACTTGGTACCATCCGGGAGTTTGTAATCTTCCATCACTTCTCTTGTAACAATTCCAAGGACCGGGTACAGTCTAAGTGTCTCATCAATACATGCGTCTAAATAAGGTAAATCATGAAGACATTCGTAATCAATGATATTATTATGTTTAGCTATATAAGCATCGACTTCTTCCAGTACTTTCTCTAACGCTTTTTCATTTTTCGCCAGTTCGTAAAGAGTAAACATCGATGTTGCTGCAGATGTTTCAAATCCGGCTCCAAAGAAAATTAAGCACTGAGCGAATAGCAACTCATCATCTACTTTTAACTGAACTTTGTCATTCGTTCTACTATTCATATTCCTAATGCTATCACCGACAATAAAACTATTTTCTTTCCATCCTAATATTAAATCAACGAAGTCATGTTTTGAGGACGATTTGTAGTTCCGGTTTTGGAATACAGTTTTAACGACATCAGTAAAAGTATCTAATTCTGTAGTATTGAGTTTAAATCCCAATCCATAGAAAAGTTCAGGCCAAATAGCTCTAAATATCCTTTTGAAAGCACTCTTCTTTGAATCTATTTTGAAATCATTTTTTGCCTTTCTAAAGGGATTATTTTTATTATTTTCACGTATGGTCATAGTTTGTACACCAAACACGCAGGCTCCTAAGCATTCGATGGTAAATCGTTCCATTAGATCTTTAACGTCAAGCTCATTCTTTTGGGACATGCTGAATTCTTTATCAAGGAGCTCTTCGAAAGTAAAACTACAGTTCTGTATCAAATGAAACATATTCTTCAATTTCGCTGAAGAGAAAAGAGGTGTCATGTTCTGACGCAATATCTTCCAGTTGTCGCCATAATTAGAGAATACGTTTATAGTAGCGAGGTCTTTGTGAATATAATCACTTAGCTCTCTTCCGTTGAAATAGTAAAAGTCTTTGGTAAGGACCAACTTTATAAATTCAGGATTCTTTGGTATAAACACAGGTTTTGTTCCAATATAAGCCCCTATGTATGGTTCGTCAGGGAATTTGTTGCAGATATCTTGTGCCATCTCACCAAGACTCTTCCTCAGGAGTATGGCTTCTCGGTAGTTGCCAAACAGTGGTACAGGTTTAGGATACGGAACATTTTTCGCTTTCCAGTAATTGTATCTTCTCGTGGATAGGTAATAAAGCAGGCCGAAGACTGCTATTAACAATATTAACCAATACATGACGATTCATTCAAAAGGTCAAGTATGACTGATTGTGTACTGTTATGGACTCGCTATTTATAGTGCGACAAGAAAAATATACTCAAGCGTGTGTTTAGATAGTTGGCCAAAAATGATATTTGTTAACGAATAATTAGAGTTTATTTTTAAGTACAAGATTAATTCATGTGATAATAACATACACTAATCTTCACAACTTCCCCAAAACATAAGTAAATTAATATAATATGATGTTCGTCCGTCTCTTTGTTCGTTTGTCTATGAACATATGTCTCAGCTATTTTGCTCAAATGCTTTTGACAGTATGTTGATATATTCTATTCTAGTGTTTATCCGCGGCTTCACTTGCCTTAATTTAGATTTTAGCGATAATGTAGAGTATATGTATAGCTTAAAAGATGGCGCTTCGATCGTGTTTTATTGACGCCACCGTTGCAATTCACTAACAAATAATCATCATAACAAGGATAATGACAATGCAATATTAATGTGTTGCCCTCATAGTTAGTTCCACCTTCGCTAGTGACGTTCTGATTATTATTTTTATTATATTTCTAGTCACTGCGAATGCAGCCGGTCCTAAACTCTCAACATAATTTATCTTAACACGAGCGGAGCCGCAGGAAAAAGATAGTTTTCTATAAAGCATGTTTCTTATAGTTCCGTAGTCAAATAAAAAGGAGGGATGTTCCTTATCTCTACGAAACCCTCCACTCTCAGTGGACTGACATGCACAGGGCCAATTCTTTTATCTAAATTATTTTTTAAATCATGTGTTATCTATACTAAAAAAATTCTAAATCAGCTCGAGTTGCAAATTTTAAATTAATGGCAACTCACGATGACATTCCTTAGTTTTGTTTATTTAAACAGTACATACATACGTGTTATCACGCCTGTTTCCCATAGGGGTAGGCAGAGACTATAGATTTCCACTTGCGACGATCCTTACAAACAACTTTCGCTTCATCTACTTTCATTAACCTCTTCATGCACGCACGTTTATTTGATATTGTTACATGCCGTCAAAAATAAGCGCACAGCTGTCTGTCGTAACCGCAATTCATTGTCTTCCGGATTTACGAATTCTTTTGTGTTTTGAATTTGTAATTAAGAAAAACATGCTATTGTTTTTCAACTTGTTTTATAACCATCATTAGCGTCGAACTAATCCTTATTGTTATTGTTTTCGACTTTGTGGCCGTTCACATGTGTGCAAATTACTATTTCTCGGAAACTCAGTGCGCGCGGCCAATTTTTTTGTACTGTGTAGTGGGTATAAGACAATGCCCGAATGGAGGGGTCAAGCGACGACTACGAGACGAATAAGACGTTTTTAGTTCTCTCGATTAGCGATGTAGACGACGGACTTTACGCGTGTCGAATTGCATGGAATCGTGCAGTATGAACTGGTTGCATCCAGTTTTATTTGTATTTGTTTTATACGTGTTTGTACAGTTCTAATAAATTCTATAGTAGTTCCAACGGCATTTTTAATTCGAGTCCTGTAGCTCGTAACAATATGCTTTTTACCTGACCTCGTTTTAACGCTTTTTCTATTTGATCATGGTGTGTACGTCGTGGTCTACCGGTACCAACTCTACCATTCACAATACTGTCACACTTGTCTTTTTATTCTATTTTCATCCATCCACTCTACATGCCCAAACCACCTTAACCTTCCTTTTTCAACTCTTGTTATTACGTCTTCCTTCAATCCACAACGTTATTACACTATTCACTATCGTATCAGACTATCTCGGAGCCCGGGAAGAGCTCATAGAAAGACTCGTTTTGGACTCCCAACCGCCGCGTGGCGGTGTTGCACTCTGTCTACAAAATTTATATTAACGCGAGAAGTCACAGGCAAAAAGACTAGTCAAATAATAAGGACGGATGTTAAAGTCAAAGTCAAAGTTTATTTATTTCTTAAACATGAGTATTTACGTATCAGAGTATGCATGATGGTATAAAAGTAAATGTGCATCATGTTTGGCCAGTTAGGCATAGAAAAATTAGAATAATAAATACAATTAAATGACAATAACTCAAAGAATGTCATAAAAAAAACAAATGATAATAATAACTATACCAACTAATTGTCTACAATCATTATTCTATTAATATATTAATACCACATTAATATATGATTATATAAATATAATTCTTCTGTACGTGTGTTGACAGTGAACTCCTCCTAAACGGCTGGACCGACTTTGATGATATTTGTTTTGTATGTTTGAATGGGTCCCCGGGTGGTTTAGATTCACAATTGGAACCGATAGGTGGCGCTGAGATCGGGTTCTAGAATCCTCCTAATCACATGGACCGATTTTGGTGATTTTATTTTTATGTCATGAAACAAAGTCTTTTAGGAACTCAGAAAATATGGTGGTACGAAGTTCGCCGGGCCAGCTAGTGATTATATAAAAAAAAAAAAAAAAAGATTAAAATGTATTTATAAAATCCAGTAAATCTTAATACCATTTATTTAATAAAAATATTCTTAATTTTTGCTTACATATGTCACGCTTGAAATCTCTGCAGTCTTTAGGTAATTTATTGAAAATGATTGGAGCCATACAAATTATGCTTCTGTTCATGAGTTCTGTTTTTGATACTTATTCAATATATACTTATACTTCAATTATTTTAATTATTCACAAAAAATGGTAAACTAACTAATTAGTTGCTCGAAATGGGGTCCATTTTCTTGGATACATAAATGTATTCTTTTAACAAATTCATTTCTAGTCACCTTTAATAACGTGTTGTGGTGAACATTATTAATCGTATTCTGAACTTCGTCTCCCAACTCGTTAACACTCGCATATAAGATTTCATGTCATTTTAATTGATAAATAACGTCAATGATAAATTATTAATTACTAACATAAGTAAACCGAAACAGATGGACCTTTGAGTAAAAGTGCTTTAGCTTCACCCATTGAATTTATAAGTACAGATTTCATGGTTTCCCTTTCATTAAATTGACCAAGTACGTTAGAGAGATTTTATCCTTGTGATTGACCCTAACGATCGATGCAATAAAATTACAGGGGTGTAATTTTTACAGATTTTAGTCGGTTCGATTCCCGGGTGAAGCAAGAGTATTTTCGAAAATCTTTGAATGCAGTTTTAAAGAAATGTTTCCTTGGAGTAAAATTTGCTATCTCTATTATTTAGAGTACTTTCCCTGCAGGTGGTATTAAAAAAATCCACCCTGTAAAAATACAGTACAAATAAATAAACCTGACCAATGTCATTGTGACTTGCTATAAATTTAAAATGTGCAAGTCACAATGATGCTAGTCAATTTTATTTCTTTGTACTGTATCGGCTTAAAGATATCATTAAATTCAAAAGTTCATTATAATATGAAAACATGTTACGTATATTATTTATTACTCTCACGTGACTATAAAAATACTGCGTTTTTAGCATAAAAAATAACTCGCAAACGAACGAAGGTATATACGTTGTATATCCCTAGTTTAACTAAGTTATACTTATCTTCTAGGTAATATACAACAGGTAACTCTGAGCCTGACCCATACAGCCAAACCATAGTAAATAAAGGAAAGTATTTTGCAAAATTTACCATGCCAGGTAAGACCACTAATGTTATCACTATAAAACAAGAAAATTGAGTAGAAAAGTGTCGCACAGTGAGTCAGATCACGTCAAGTGGAACCCCCCTTTACCACTTGATGATAGAAAACTCATTCACATATAATTATCGAAAGTAGTCATACCTAAAAATAAATAAATAAAAAACTATAAGTTATCGACATTTTCAGCGTATATAGTAAAATATCTATAAATTCACATAAAATTCTTCTGCAAATTTCATTTGTTTATTATCATATTTTTTTATTGACTTTTAAATAAACAAATTGAAATTTTAATGACTTCTCAGTACGATAATCGATTTTTTTAGTAATACGCGTTATACACTTAAGTTCTTTATTTCAAAAGAAAATTTCACTATATAAGAGAATTAACGAAACTCCAGAAGAATTCACTCACGTCAGGGAACAAGGCGCAGAGACTCGCTTAAAAAGCAGGATGACCGAACTGTTAGGTATCACAATACGATAACTATTTTAAGGCAGATATTTAGGTCTGTTGTAGTGAATAACAAAGAGCTTGAGTCATAAATAAACCTAGTGGTCGCCTAGTGATCGAAATTCGACCATAAGCTTCTGTTGTCAAAGACTATACTTCTGTAATCACAGATTTCGCCAAGGCTACACTGTTAATTTGACTTTAACAAAAAACAAGAGTATATATGCATGTGTGTGTCAAATATATGGTAGCGTGTTTAATGTTTTTTTTATTTATCTATACGTGATTAGATATCTATACGTATTCTTCTGTACGTGTGTTGACAGTGAACTCCTCCTAAACGGCGGGACCGATTTTGATGATATTTGTTTTGTGTGTTTGAATGGGTCCACGGATGGTTTAGATTCACAATTAGAGCCGGTAGGTGGCGTTGAGACCGGGTTCTAGAATTCTCCTAATCACCTAGACCGATTTTGGTGATTTTGTTTTTATGTCATGAAACAAAGTCTTTTAGGAATTCAGAAAATATTGCGATACGAAGTTCGCCGGGTCAGCTAGTTTAATGTATTTTTTATGCATAATTAAAAAAAAATTGCATTCGTCGCTTCTTCTCTATATAAACTAGAAGTGTGCGAAATTTCATACTCCTCCGTCCGCTCAACTTTCGTAAAAAGAGGTACAAAGTTTTTGCTTCACATATTAATATAATGATAAGAAATATAAAGAAAAACAATCTTTAGCTAGACGTGTTGCTGGGGAGTTTGTTGCCTTAGGTTTGATTTTATATTGCGATCTAAGGTATGTAAAGCACGTAGTTAATTCTGCAAGAAACTGCTTTTATGAACTCAAAATTTTGTACAAGATAGATAGATAGATAGATAACACTTTATTGTACACCATTACAGAAAACTTACGAACCGGTATTATTCTAATTGTGTACAGAGGGCTGTCTCATCGCTAAAAAGCGATCTCTTCCAGGCAACCCGTGGCAACAATATTGCTGATTAGGAGTGGCGATGGTGGTATACATAATTATCGTACGATTACTTACATTTTAATAATAAATATATAACTATACTATATATACAAATATATACAAGTTATATACATATTCAAGCTATAGTGATAAAATGCAACTATTTAAACATAATAAATATATAGTTATATGCAATATAATACTAATTATATAAAATTACATATCATTATATTGCAGATAGAATTTACTGACCATGTTCTTAAATGTTATTGAAGATTTTATTTGTCTGACAGCAACAGGCAATGTATTCCAAAGTTGGACAGCCTTGACCGTGAAGGAGTTATTGAAAAACGTTGTATTATGAATAGGAGTAATAAGTCTATGTTGACTGGAAGGGCGTAAATTGTGAGAGCAAGAAATAAATTCGAAGCGTTCTTTAAGGTGCTGTGGAGTAGTAGGGATGAATAAAATACTATAGAGCAATGAAAGAATGTGAGTATTCCGGCGAAAACGAATCGGCAACCACTTGAGTTTTTACGAAATACAGAAACGTGGTCATACTTGCGTAACCCAAATATGAACCTTATAGAAAAGTTTTGGAGGCGCTCAAGTTTAATAAGTTGTTCTTGAGTTAAATCTAGATAGCTGGCGTCGGCATAATCAAGTATGGGTAAAAGTAGCGACTCTGCAAGCTTAACTTTGGTGGCGATGGGCAGGAAGTTTTCAGCCTCCATAGTGATTTGGAGGAGAGAAACAACCGTTATATGGGTCTCCAGGACCGTCCACTATCAAATATAAATCCAAGGTTTTTGACCTTATCACTAATAGAGATAAGCTTCCCATCAAGATAAGGCCATATTTAAATGAAGCTCTTGGGATTAATTTAGGGGAATCTTTAGTTTTGTTGCGATTGAACTATGCTGACACAGTGATTGGCCCTCGTTTGCTAGCCAGAACTCAGCGGCTTATCCAAAGGGTTCAAAACGCTTGTGCACGATTCTGTTTCAATGTTCTATCAAGGGCTCATGTGACACCGTATTTGAACAAATATTCCATTTGCCTGTGAACCTGGAGTACAGAGACCCTCTTACATGTAGTATTCGAGTGCCCCCTTTCTGCCGTGGCTCGGTACATCGCGGAGAACATCCTGAGAGTCGGCATAAGGAAGGAGAACCGTGCAGGAATTCACAGTTGCTTGAATAGCTTTAGAAATAGTATTTTAGCGCCTGTACAAAATGTTGTCTTGCGAAGAGTGTAGGTGTTCGGCGCACTGCAACAAGGGTTGATCTCGATTTCTCTGGAATTCACTCTTCCGACTAAATGATAATAGCTCCACTTCAAGAGTAACACTTTCGAGTTAAGAAAAAAATTGGAAATCGGTCCACAATTGAAGGAGACATCGCGTAACAAACATAAAAAAAAAACTTATTGAGAACTTCCTCCTTTTGGAAGTCGGTTAAAAAGGCTTAAAGATGCCATCTTATCATTTTTTTTTCAATAATCCTGATGACAGTAATTTTAATTACTATTTATAGATAATGAATGCAACACAAAATATTGACGTCATGATTTTGTTTTTATTATTATTGTATGAGTTCTCCACATAGGCAGACAGCCCACCTGAAGGTAAGCGGTTACCATCGCCTATAGATCTTCGTATTGTTACAAGTTCGTACAGTTACTTAGTACGTAGTACTTCGTTACGTAGTACTTCGTAAGTACACATGCCGACAAAGAAATGCTGCGCATCTCGTTTATTCCCCCTTCCGCATTTGGAGTTCTTTTTATTACTTCGTATTTAAATTTGCAATTAGACAATAGCCTATTGTTATTGTTTTCGACTTTGTTGGTCGTTCGCAGGAATAGATAACCAGGTATGCAAATTACTATTTCTCGGAAACTCAGTGCGCACGGCCAATTTTTTTGTACTGTATAGTTAGTATAAGACAATGCCCGAATGGAGGGGTGGGGCAGTTAAGCTAATACTACGAGACGAGTAAGACGTTTGTAGCACTCTCGATTAGCGATATAGACGACGGACTTTGCGCGTGTCGAATTGCATTGAATCGTGCAGTGTGAACTGGTTGCATCCAGTCTTATTTGTATTTGTTTTATACGTGTTTGTACAGTTCTAATAAATTTTATAGTAGTTCCAACGGCATTTTTAATTCGTGTCCTGTAGCTCGTAATAGTATCAAGAATGGTTTTTTGGATTGCAAGTGTATTCTCCTTAAAATTCCTTAAAATTTACGAACATTGAGTGAAGTTGTTTAAATGAATGGATGAATGAATGAATGAATATTTATTTGTAAAAATACAGTTAATAGTTATACATAATGGCAATAAAGTCAATTGTTCTCACCGTATTTGACCTACACATGGTCATACAAATATTTTAGTGCATGTCAATCTAAAAACAAAAACAATAATCACAACAGTTCTAATATTACAAACAGAAACCAATTAATTCGTTATATTAAAAAACAATATCAAGAAAACGAAATAAATTAAATGTCAAAAGCCAAAAATATAAATAAAATATAAAATAGTATTAAAATATACGTCGGCTCAGCGCGACACGAATAACACAATAATAATAATCTGAAATATTATAATCAAAGTTTATGACACTAAATTATTACAATTACAATATTAAATACAGCACAATAATACACAGAAATATTAGGACAACTCCAAGAGTTGCGTCCACGCTTGTCAGGTGTCGAGCAGCAATTTGCCGTAATTATTGACCACAACATATTACGTGCCCCTTGTCCAACAGAGCTTTCGCTGTCTTCAACCGCCGAATGTCGAATGTCCCGTTTAGGCGATTTCACCTCCTTTTATATTGTCGAACCAACAACACAGCGTTTACCCTTTCGTAATCTGGTAAACTGAAACTTAAGGTACTTTAAGAAAAACACAAGTACCCTCGATTTAAAGCCACAGTATTATCTTAGTATGGCAAATTCATAGTTTCAATCTATTAAATATCTTCATATTACTTATCACGGCCATACCGACCTCCCATATCAAATATTACTTTACGAAATTTTTACAATTATATCGCAATCTGCGGCATATATATAATACATAAATATTTATTTATGACAAAGAGATGTCTCTTTGTCATAAATAAACATAATTTTTTTTTATAAATTTTCACCAAAAGGAGCAGTCCCACTATAAGTCTTTTTTTGTTACGCGACCGTCAATTGTGGACCGATTTTAATTTTTTTTTCCTTATTCGAATGCGCATACTCCTGAGGTGGTTCCATTATCACCAAGTCAGGATCTGATGAATGGATCCCAAAGAAATCGGGAGCACCGAGCGCCTACACTTTATAAAAAGCAACCTTTTTATACCCGTGCCTGTAGTACAATTTCTACAGGCTTATAATATTGAAGTGAAACGTCTATATAGACGGGGGGTATTAGGATTTTTCTGTCACGAAAAAGCGTTACGGCCGCGTGGGGGTAGAAGGTATATCGCGTGGTGAGAGGTGGCATAATTTTAGAATAGACCAAGGAAGTTTTTTTTGGTCCAGATCGAATTCAGTTTTTTTGTTTGATAAAATAGAATTTGTTTTAATAATTTTAGAATAGACTATGGAAGTTTTTTTTTGGTCCGGATCGAATTCAGTGTTTTTGTTTGATAAAATAGAATTTGTTTTAATAATTTTAGAATAGACTATGGAAGTTTTTTTTTGATCCGGATCGAATTCAGTGTTTTTGTTTGATAAAATAGAATTTGTTTTAATAATTTTAGAATAGACTATGGAAGTTTTTTTGGTCCCGGATCGAATTCAGTTTTTTTGTTTGATATAATAGAATTTGTTTTAATAATTTTAGAATAGACTATGGAAGTTTCCGGATCGAATTCAGTGTTTTTGTTTGATAAAATAGTATTTGTTTTAATAATTTTAGAATAGACTATGGAAGTTTTTTTTTGGTCCGGATCGAATTCAGTGTTTTTGTTTGATAAAATAGAATTTGTTTTAATAATTTTAGAATAGACTATGGAAGTTTTTTTTTGATCCGGATCGAATTCAGTGTTTTTGTTTGATAAAATAGAATTTGTTTTAATAATTTTAGAATAGACTATGGAAGTTTTTTTGGTCCCGGATCGAATTCAGTTTTTTTGTTTGATATAATAGAATTTGTTTTAATAATTTTAGAATAGACTATGGAAGTTTCCGGATCGAATTCAGTGTTTTTGTTTGATAAAATAGAATTTATTTTAATAATTTTAGAATAGACTATGGAAGTTTTTTTGGTCCGGATCGAATTCAGTTTTTTTGTTTGATAAAATAAAATATGTTTAAGTAAAAAATGCATTGATTAAAATGTACCTAACCTAACCAAATTATAATTTGCAGTAAACCCACGAAAAATCGAAATGTGTCTGTGTAAAGCTAATCAAGCAACTAAAGAGTAGAAAATATTTTTTTAAGAGAAACAGAACCAACTTCAAACTAATAAAAGCAAATTAAATACATTCTACATCTTGAATTCGGTGTCAAGTAAAAAATAAAAACAATAACAAAATTACAAAATGCACCAGTACTACAAGATTTTGTAGTTTTTTTTTTAAATTGATTAGAAGATAGACTGACGGCCAACTTGATGGAGGATGTCTACTGTCGCTTTTGGACTTGTCGTTTTCGTGATTTCATTTATTCATTTCTTTTGTCTACTTAACCTTTTGAAGTAAACCCAACAGAACTTACAAACCCTATTTAGCTCACCTGTAAAATTCTCCAAAATGTATTTCGTTTGCGGTGAAATGTTACGTACGTGACCGGGAGATCACGTATCTCCCGGTTGCCCAGAATTCGGTTGGTAATGATGTAACTTGGATAATAATGTCCGGTAATGATGTCCCCTGCCCTTTTGGCTCGCAAAAAGGTTAAGCGACGAATGATGAACGTAAAAAAATGGTGGCTGCCCGGTAATAGATAAAATTGCTCCTTTTGTTCCTTGTTTCTAACTGTATAATTCTTATCATACGACAGTTGAACAGCATTGTTTATTTTATTTTGTTATTGCAGGAGTTCAGCAGACAGGCAAACGGCCCACTTGATGGAAAGTGGTTACCGTCGCCTATGGATATTTGCAACACGAAAGGTGCTACAAATGCGCTGCTGCTCTCTTAAAGGAGACTAGAACCTGGTTACTGATACCGGAACACAACATAAGGTTGTTATGGCGGGGGAGGGGCTCCGTGCACATGGAGTTCCCCCGTCGGCGACGCGTCGCGTGCGACGTCCCACAGGGATCGGTCCTCGGGCCGGTTCTTAGGAACGTCGGTTATGACTGGATCCTTCGGGTTCCAGTCCTGCCCGGAATAGGGCTAATCTGCTTTGCGGATGACACCTTACTCACGGCGCCCGTTGCGTCATTCGTGGACTCCGTGGACCTCACCAACGCCGGGTTGGCGATCGTGGTCCGAAGAATAGGTAGGCTGGGCTTGAAGGTCTCCTCCGCGAAAACGGAGGCCATCATGTTCCATAGGCGGTTTCGTAATCCCCCCGCAGACTTGTCCGTTACAGTCCAAGGGTAGATATTCGCGTAGGTCCCCAGATGAAATATCTGAAGCTCATTCTCGATGGGAAATGGCTGTTTAAAGCGCACTTTGAGCAGCTAGTTCCCAAACTCATGAGGTCCGCAGGCGCCCTCTCTCGGCTTTTTCCCAACGTGGGAGGACCGGGACGACGACTAGGAAACTCTATATGGGCAGCCTTAGGAGTATGGTACTGTACGGTGCACCTGTATGGTCCACTGCACTTCACCGCCACAATAGGACTTTGTTGTGCCGCGCACAACGGGTCCTGGCGGTGAGGACCATCCGAGGATACCGTACAGTGTCGTGGACGGCATCGATACTCTTGGCGGGCGATCCGCCCTGGCCTCTCCAGGCGGTCGTGATTGCCAAAGTGCGGCGCTCCCGACAAGATGCCCTCGCCCGTGGCCTGGTCTATGGCTAGGTCAAACTTCAGGTGATCAGGACGCGGGAAACCGCGGCCATGATCCAATCTTGGTCAGTAGAGTTGGAAAACCCTGTTGCTGGCATTGACACGGTGGAAGCGGTTCGACCGCAGCTGTTGCGATGCCTCTCGCGGAATCGCGGGACCCTGACCTTCAGAATGACACAGATATTTACCGGGCACGGTTGCTTCGATAAGTATCTATGTCAGATTGCGGGCTGCTTGCCTTCACCCCAATGCCACCAGTGTGGCGCACTGGATACGGCGCTACACACGCTAGTCGAGTGCGCAGCATGGGCACCCCAGAGGTTTGAACTCGAGACACTAGTAGGACCGATCGATTCGCTGAGCGATCTGGTGCAAGCCATGCTGCACAGCGACGATTGGTGGGTGTGCGCGGCCAATTTCTGCGAGACTGTAATGTCTCAAAAAGAGGCCGCGGAACGAGATAGGGAGAGAAATGGAAGTGCGCATGCGTCTCGCGGGCGCCGACGTCAGTTGGGAGCCCGGAGGCGCAGGTATGCGCACGATTTTCCCCCCTGAAATACCGCTGCAGGGGCCCTTTAGCATCTAGGGAGCAGAGGAGTCTTCACCCCTGTTGACGAAGAGAGTTTGCCTCTCCCGGGGCACTCTCAAGCACTTGTGCGCTAGGATCGGTGTGGGCGTAACTTCGTTCTGTATCTCATGCCTTTCCTACTCATAAGCGCGGGGCACATGGGAGGAGGGTGGTTTTAGTGGAGTATTGATTAGTCGAGTCTCCACACAAGCCGGTTGATTATTGTTTGGATTGCCTCAGTGGAAAGCCTCCATGATCAACATCGGTCTAATCTCTAGCAAAGGACCCGGTATGTGCGAAATGCATTTTCCCCGCCTAAAAAAAAAAAAGGTTGTTATGGCGGCATACTCTAGACCAGGGGTGGTCGCCATCCAGTCGAGCAAATACCACCTGGCTGTGAGTTGTTTAGTCACCTCTTACGACAGGCCGCCCGGCCGCAGGAAATGGTATTCTTTTTCCGTTCCTGCACGGATGAAATCATTGCAGCATCATTGAATTAGAACAGATCTATATGTACTATAAATAATGTCTCTTTATTAACATAATGCTCAAGTAAAACTTGGAACCGCATCCCAAAAGCACTATCCCAATTCCGGATAAAACGTTCCTGAAATCCTCCTATATGCATCACACGTATTGAAAGTGCGTGTAATCATTAAATATACAAAAAAATTCCAAAAAATGTCTGTGTGTGCAGATCACACGCAGTAGAAGTGAAACAAATTGTGATAAGTAATTTTTTGACGTCACATATCATATATTATGGTTATGAAGAGTGTGCTATGATGTTATAATTGTAATGTAAGGCTCTTGAATAAATATAACTTCGATCTTAAACTGACTTTTTATTTTCACTGGTCTCTTCTTAACTGAAAACCCGTGTCCTTTTTTATATTTTTGAATTCCCACCAATGAGAGCGAGTTTTATACATATCTCTCATTAGTTAGTCGCATCCTTACGTCCTGGCTAACATGGACATATAGGCATTGATTAATAATAACAAAGGTAGATCATTATGTAATTGATAAATTAAATGTAATTAAATAAATAAGAAAATTGAAATATATAATTAATTTTATGATTAGAAATTATGATTAAACATGAATAGTAAACATAGCGTAGACCAAAAGAATGTTGTTGCTATGTTTTTCATAAGGTAGCACCTGTCAAACGTCAAAAGCCAAATGCCAAAAGTTTGACCTTGAACTTGACCTACTAAACCCACTTTTGTTTATGAGAATTAGATTAAAATACGAGTTTTATTTATAGCGAAAGTTTCTAATAGAAATGAAATGAAATCTAAGAAATGTATAAGCAAATAATTAAGTTGGAAACCCTAGCGTGTGGTAACCAGGATCGTGGTATATTTTAAACAAATTTAACATTAAACTATCTACAGCTAAACGTGGTAAGTGCATCCAATATAGTTAAAATATATTTAAGCCTTAAAACACGAAATTTAAAGTACTAACAAAAATCTTCAAAACATTTGCAACTCTATCTGTTTGGTCAGTGTTTAAATTCTTAAATATAATGTATTCTATCTCATTCTCTCGCAGGCTTAGTCCTATAGATTTATGTGTTTATCAATCTCTTTCTAATGTCGCTTTTTCGTTTCATCGACTTTCAAATCACAACGATTATGTATATTAGTATATATAATATTAATATATTGTAACACGTATAGATCAGCCGGTTCGGCGGCGGAAACGGCTGAATCACACTCAAGCGGCGTAAATATGCAACCCTCAGTGAGAGTTATATATTTGTGCCGTTTGCTCTACAGACGCTTGGACCGTGGGGTCCTGAGGCCAGGAGCCTCTATCAAAATTTATCAAAACGACTCATTGACTCTTCAGGTGATCAGAGGGCTAGTGCTTACGGATCTACATACGGATACGGCCAACGGATCAGTATGTCGATCCAGCGAGGAAACGTAGCCAGCCTTCTGGACAACTTACCCATAGAAGACGGTGATCTAGGCTCAGTATTCTACTTACAGTCTTGAGGGACTATGGGTAGAATACGATACAAATAAGTTTTCTTTTATTGTATTCGATTATATGCAATTTTGTAATTGTAAATAATGTAAATCAGAATCTTAATTTCATATATTATGTATTAATACTATTATTCATATTTTATAGCTATAGCTGTTGTTATAAACATATTTATGATATATATATTAGTATATATAATATATAATACTAGAGTTTACCCCGCGGTCGCGCCGCGGGTCAAACTCTAGTGCGTGCCTCTTATTTAAACAACAGGCGTTAATACAGATTATAACGTATTTAATTTTTATGTTAGTGCTATTTGCCCCGGAAGATTCACTTCATTTTATATCGCAAACTATCCCATCTCCCGTGATGAAAAGTATTTATGTCTATATTCGGTATTAAAACTACATTTAAACCAAGTTACAGCAAAATCAATCCAGTACACCTAGTAGTTTTTCCGTGAAAGCTTAACAGACAGACAGGTCAAGTCGCTATCGCATTTTTTTATAGATGCTAAATATTTATATTTATAAATTTGAGAAATGCTTGATCTCCCACCAAATTACATACAAACTTCATCCTATATTTCAACCCGTCCTCGTTTTATTTATTTATCCCCATCTATCTATCTGTAAACTACATAAATGACAAAAATATCAAAAATGACAAATATGACAAAAATGACCAAAATGACCACGATGACCAAAATGACCAAACTGACCAAAATTACAAAAATTACCAAAATGATCAAAATGACCACGATGACCAAAATGACCAAACTGACCAAAATTACCAAAGTGACCAAAACGACTAAACTGACCAAACTAACCAAAATGACCAAATTGACCAAAATTATAATTACAAAAATTACCAAAATAACCAAAATGGCAAATATCAAAAAACAGGGACAAACTTTACATAAATCTATCCCATTATCCGGGATATAAAGTATCCCTTGTCCACCCTCGGTATTAAAATTACATATATACAGAATTTCAGCCAAATCAGTCCAGTAGTTTTTCCATGAAAACGGAACAGACAGACAGACAGAGTTACTTTCGCATTTATGATATTAATAGGGATTTAATTTGCACACCACCGTCATACACTTGCGCATCTCCCGTTCGTAAAATTCATAGCCCGGGTTGCCTGGAAGAGCTCGCTTTGAAGCGATAACGCCGCCCATTGTTCCTACTTTTACTGTTTGGTGTGACTACTGTAAATTGTTTATTTCATGTGTATGTGGTGAACAATAAAGTGTATTCTATTATAATGATTCTAAAGAAGTTTCACTTCAAAAACAGAAGAACAGAAAATAAATTTACTAAAGGGGAACAGAAGATACATTGCTGGCAATAAATTATTATATTCTCTTCTAAAAAAGACAATAAAAAATGCGCTTTGAACGCAAATCGAACTAAAAGGTAGAAATGGATGGATCAGGCATGTTTGCAGAAGCAAGAGTTGATGATTGTTAGAGAAGTAAACGTAGTAGAAGTAGACGCTTGAAAAAGAGCTGTCTCGTTGCCATGCAGGATTCGGGCCAGCTCTAACAACATCCTGAAATTCCCGGCTTACAGATTTGACATACCACAGCACACAATTGTTGTGCTAACAGATGTAGAGCTAGAACAACAATTGTAACATAATTTTAGGATAACTTCTACTAATACTAGTTTTTAAGTATTTTATGTAATTTGACTACCCACCATATGAATTGTATTACATGATTTGACATGTAACAGGCCACTCAGAAAGTATTGCGAAAAATAGTTTTTATGTATGAGAGACTGACCAGTTATAATCTATTTTGAAAATATTTTTACGACCTACACGCCGACAAAAGTAGATTCACATCTGCATACCATAAAAGCACACTTTATTACCTTTCCGAATTTGGACTTATTTTGTTTACTTTGTGTTTAAAATTTGTAATTAGAAAACAGCCCATTGTGTATTGTAATCTTTTATGGCATTCATTAGCCAGGTGTGTCGAACTGATTCTAAGAATTCGGTTTACGCGATCGGGCAGCCATATTGTGTAGGTGCAGTATTGCTTTATAGCAATGGCCCAATGGACAGATCGGCAGTCTAGCGATAGCCACAAGCGAAGCAAGACGTTAGTGGCGGACTTTGCGCGTATTATTGAATCGTGCACTACGTTTGCACTGGTCGTGTTCAGTTATATTTGTACCTGTGTTATACGTGTTTGTATAGTTCTAATAAATTCTATAGTAATTCTAACGGCATTTTAATTCGAGTCCTGCAACTCGTAACAATATGGTTATTTATAACTATAAATAGGTACGTTCCAATTTCAAAATTTCCCTCCACATTGTTTGCGAGCTAATTTCAATTATCGTGTCTCATTGAAATATGGATCTGCACCGGGAACATTTTCGCGCTATGATTTTTTACGATTTCAAGTGTCACCTGAAAGCGGACGAATCGTACAATAAACTTCAAATGGCATTCATAGACCCTTCTAAGGCAACTGTGTATCGTTGGTACAACGAATTCAAGCGCGGTCGTCTAACTTTGGGGGATGAAGAAAGATGTGGTCGCCTTTTGACAGCTGTTACGGAACAAAACGTGTTAGGAGTGAAAAATGTAATCCAAGATAATAGGCGAGTTACGTATCAAGAGATTTAGCACGTACTGCAGATTGGACCGGGAAGCCTTCACGAGATTCTACATGTGCTTCTTCGCGTGAGGAGGATAGTTTCACGCTGAGTGCCGCACAACTCATCACCAGTCTTGGATTTATCAATACCATCCAGAAAAGAAGCGCCAGTCGACGGTTTGGGTGTTTCAAAAGGAATCAACGCCTACCAAAGTGAAGCGATCTAGAAGTGGGGGGAAGATTATCATCGCGACTTTTTTTCAATTTGCCTGGCTACTTGGTGTCAATTCCTTTACGGAACCAAAGTAGCATCAACGCCGAATGGTATACTACCAAACCCTTGGTAGAAGTTTTCTCTGCTGTGAGCAACAAGCGACCAAACACAGGGCTCCGCGGGCTACTGTTCCACCACGTCAATGCGCCGGCCCATACCGCACTCAAAACGAGGGACTTCCTGGACACCACGCCGGTCAAACTCCTGGTTCACCCTCCTTGCAGCCATGACCTAGCACCGTGCGACTTCTTTTTATTCCCGAAAATAAAAAATCAGCTCAAAATGATACAATTTTCGTCGCCGGAAGATGCGCTGTGAGCGTTGGAGTAAGCCGTAAACGAGGTATCTGCGGCGAACTGAAAACAGTGTTTCGATAAACTGGCTCAGACGCATGAAACTTTGTATAGAGGCTGGTGGAAAGTACTTTGAGTAGATTTAATAAAAAAATATTTACCTATAGAACATTTTATTTTCGCAAAACTTTCCGAGTGTCCCACGTATTGTTGTTATTATAGCTAATATACCTTTTGGTGATGAATTTCCAAGATGTGTACCAAATGCGCTTCATTCCATTTAAGGAATAAAACTATCAAATAATTATTTATATCGTTGTATTAATTGAAGAATTGGTAAATTAGTACAGGATTGTAAATATAGTTATCCTACATATACGTCTTCTCACAGCATTATGTTTAGTAAATTCAGACTACTTAAAAACAAATTAAAATAGAATAACCTAAAATTATTTTAAAAATTAAACTAAACTATAAAAAAGAAACCTTGAACTAAATAAAAAACAGGGCATAATTATAGATAAAATATTGGTCCCAAACCACTGTCACTTACCGGGAACGTTCCCAAAAGGCTGGCGGCGTTGCCATGTAATATTAATTGAACTATATAAATAAATTATATTAGATACAATATGTCTGTTCATACGAACAGACATATTGTATCTAATAAATGATACCAAAGATGTGACAAAGAAACAAACAAACAACCTTCCAAACTTGGTCACTTTCATATTGTTACATACCGTCAAAGATAAACGCACAGCTGCCTGTCGTAAGCGCAGTCAATTGTCTTCCCGGATTTAGTAATTTTTTTGTGTTTTGAATTGTAATTAAGAAAAACACGCTATTGTTTTTATACTTGTTTTATAACCATCATTAGCGTCGAACTAATCCTTATTGTTATTGTTTTCGACTTCGTTAGCCGTTCGCAGGTGTGCAAGTTACTATTTCTCGGAAACTCTGTGCGCGCGGCCATTTTTTTGTACTGTGTAGTTGATATAAGACAATGCCCGAATGGAGGGGTAGGCAGTCAAGCGACGACTACGAGACGAGTAAGACGTTTGTAGTACTCTCGATTAGCGACATAGACGACGGACTTTACGCGTGTCGAATTGAATTGAATCGTGGAGTGTGAAGTGGTTGCATCCAGTTTTATTTTTATTTATTTTATACGTGTTTGTACAGTTCTAATAAATTCTATAGTAGTTCCAACGGCATTTTTAATTCGAAACCTGTAGCTCGTAACAATATTTTTACTAGAACGTAAACTATAGAACACAAAGAAAAAAAAAGCCACAATATTTCGAACAGTTTCATAATAAACCATCGATGACAAGTCAAAGATACACAATGGACCAATATCGTGGAAATAAATCAAACTGCGTTGTTGAGATTTACATCGAATGGGCTCATTGTGCGATGCGCCTTATTTCTTTCCTGTAACCCGAACGCGTACAAGCGATATTATGCTTTATTAATATACGTATAGCAATGCTTATCACATGAAATGATAATCGATTTTAATCCAACAAAAGACTCATGAAATTATTTGCTGGATGAAATCATCTTTTACCATATCCGTATTGAAAATATAGTTCCCATTGTCCCGTTAGTAGTAAGGGCCTTGGCAATCAGCAGTTCACGAACTATGAAGGGTTCTGTGGAGTTGAGAAACGTTGTTTGGCTGTGGAACCTTGAGTTGCGTATTGGTATTAGTGGCCAGGTTCCAGTCTCTCTTTAGATAGCGGCAGCACATTAGTAGGTAATACCGTTGGTGATACAAATGTCCATGGGCGTTTGTAACCGTCCATTAGGCCGTATGCCTGTATTGTGAACTCATGCAATAAGAAAAAACCAAACCTGATTTTTTCAGAATTTTCTACTTGATATTTAAGACTTATACAAATTTTTACGACTTTGTGAAGTAATATCCCCACCAATTGATTTAAATAAATGTCTACTAAAGATCAACTTTAATATTTTTTAAAGATGTGATTAAAGATATAGCGTAGGAATATTGGACATAGAAATAAAAAAAAACAACAGTTAATTCTACTACATAATTGTGTATCGCCTTAAAGACTACATATTTCAAATTTCATGCATGAAGACCCAGTAGTTTTTGAGAAAAATAACCGTAACATAAAAAAATAGAGAGACAAATTGGAAAACATGCCATACCTTGTTTTTTTACAAAAAATTGTATTGAATTTCATTGATGTAATATTTCCAAGCAATACATTATTTTTTTACATCAAATCTTCCATAATAACTTAAGCGCATCAAGATCCTTGAAATCTAAACATCCTTTAAAGTGAATACTTTTTCAAAGGAATTCGTTTAACCTTTTGAGAGAAAAAACATCAATTGAAATCGAATCGGCATTATCCCCCCCGTTGGGGAAGAGGGGTGGCTGAGGGTTAAAAGGAGTAGTCAGTTTAGGAGTTAACATTTGTATAAGACCTATCACATTTGCACATCGAAGTAACACGTACGATTTAACGAGCAGATTCACAGACAAACGGATTACTTCACCTAAGTAGGGTGGCCATCTTTATGTTTTACTAAATGAGAAAATAAGCTTAGTAAAATTTAAATGAATACAAATTATTATATTATTATCTTGACCTCACCGAAAGCCAACTTAATAAGCTTGAGCGACTCCAAAACTTTTGTATTTGATTCATATTTAGTTTGCTTAAATATGATCATATCTCATTACGCGCACCTCTTCGTCGAATAGAAGAGTTGTACAATAAACACTTCAATAAAATTGACATATTTTCTATTATGTTGGTAAATTCAAATATAATGTACTAAACAAACTTTCAAGTACGTCGTCTCCACCTTAATTCTATATTTGTTTTGTATTTTATTATTATTTCTTTTACTACATGTAAGTTGCACCGTTAGCGGTAAAAAGATGTTATTATAGCATGTCCTAAAATGAAATATGAAAAATGCTGTTGGATACCATATTAATAACATATAGCATAAAACATTATTTATAAAACATTTATTGTATCTGTTTGCTTTTCTTATAAATAAATAATAAAAAACCTGAGAATTTCGTGTTAATTCTAGTTATATTGCAAAACGCTGTTATACATTTTTTTGTAATCCATCCTTAGTTGTCTGGAAGAAATTGCTTTTAGTGATAAAACCGCCTATTGTTTTCTGTATTAAAACTTCTTGAATTGTATCTTAATGTTATGCAATAAAGTATATTCTAGTCTATTTATTGTGAAGCTGGCAATTAGGCAGATGGCCTAGCTCATGGAGAGTGATTTACCGTCGCCTACAGACGTTTACAACAATACGGGAGAAACCAACGCGTTACCAACCTTTAGAATGAGATAGGTGGATGAGAAAGAGGGAATAAGATAACGGAATGGAATAGGGAAAATAGTAACGCGAGGGGAAAATTAGCCGTCAAAACTCTTATGCATCGTGCGGAACACGGTTGGCTGAAAGAGATCGCTGCCAGGAATAAGGCCGCCATTTGTACTTAATTCTAAGCTATATTTGTGTATAGTTTCATAAATTTTATTGTACAAAAAAGCATAAGGTGGGTAGGTTTTAAATCTCACAATCTCCTTAACGGGGCTAGTGTATCTATATACTTGAAATCGCAAAGTTTATCCAATTCAATGGGTCTTTGTTTGAAGAATATAACAATGTTAATGTGAGACTTGTGACGCAAGTACAATTAAAGATGCCTGTGCCTTCTCTGGATCTCTTCAGAAGGAACTGTATTTACATGGCTCTTCAAGAAAATTCACTGTGGTCTTAAAAAAGTGACTGATCAAGGAGTGTTTCTATACTGTAAAAGTGTAGATGAATTTCTCAAAAAATGCTTGTCGTTATTATCTATATGGGAAAGCTTATTGATTTATTTGTTATTTTTTCTTTTGACATAATTTGCTTCTTTATTACCGAAGCTCAATTGACATATTTCAGAATTAAAATATTTATGTAAATTAATTTTAGTTTTTAAGTTATTTTGTATATCACTATGTGGTAGAATGTACTGTACATCTACAATTGTATAACACCTGTACAAACTACATTCTTGAAAATAAAGATATTAATTGATTGATATATTGTCTCCTATTCTATTCCAACCATTTCACGCCGATATACTGTAAGAGCATGGTATTACACATATCGAGCCAGCCTAACGATTTGTAATCAAGACAATGATTCCAGCATGGCTTTACTACGTTAATGAACATAATATATTTATCACATCATTGCACCTGCTACATCCACAACAAAGAAATTAATATATTCGGTTGTATTAAATTTCAATACATTCCAATTATGATACATCAAATATTCGTATTGAATGTTTCATATTGAGCAACTATTCGATTTTACTAATAAAACACGTTTACATATTTAAATTTGCTACAAATCCATCATGTTATATAATATACTAGCAATACCCGTCAGACGTCATTACATTAACTTTTACAGGTACATAAATCGCGGTCGAATGCTATACAACAAACACTAGCTAGCTAGCAACAAAAACTAGTAAACGTTAGGTATCTCAAGTGGCGCCATCTTTAAACAACGAAAGTTCTCAGAAACGAGGTTTTCATAACAATACAACTACTTATTTTCATAACTGTTAAAGTTACTTTACATCGTATACAATTAGTTATATAGTTTCATATAATCTATTAAATTATGGCATTACTATATGACTGATTACTACAACTATAGATTCATAACATATCCTATAAAAATACATATTAGCTGCCATATATTGTAGGATGCTAACACATGTCATGCAATTATCATTTACAGAGAACTGTCTTGGCAGCCTCACCTGACTGAAATCAGTCGGAAACTTTTCGCGTCATCCGCTTCACTAAGAAGACTAAAGAATTTTCTATCTAATGCTACTTAGATTATGCTTGCTCAACCCTTACTTCTCCCCCTACTTGATTATGCTGATGATTGCTATCTAGACATAACCCAAGAACACCTGGATACGTTTGAGCGCCTTCAAAATGTCTCCGAATTTAGTAATAAGCTTAAATGGTTGCCTATTCGCCTTCGTCGGAATGTTTACTTACTCTCACTTCTGCACAATCTCCTTTTCAATCCCTTTACTCCCCCATATTTAAAGGGAATTTTTAGTTTCCTCTATCAATCTCATTCCTGTAATTTGTGCTTAAATGAAAATCTCCTGCTAACGATACCTAAATACACTTTGTCCTTCGTAAGAAATTCTTTTGCCGCGCAGTCTGTTCGCCTGTAGAACTCCCTCCCCTTGAAAATCAGGCCAGCTACATCCATTTCTACATTCAACCGCCATAAACGATTATTTGTCCATTAAATAAAATTTGTTGCAGTAAATAGAATTATATTATTGTTCGCATATGTAATTTATATTATTATAATCTATTTAATTATCTATAGTAGTTTATTCTTATTATTCTTTTTTGATTTTTCTTTAATTATATATAATTACGATTGAATTAGTTTTAATTTAGTTAAACCACCAAATATTCTTTTAATGTCTCCTTGGACACCAGGTTGCCTGTAAGAGATCGCTATAAGCGATGAGGCCTCCCATTGTTCTAATGGAAATGTTTTTTTATGTTAAATGGTCTAAGTTTAAGTTATGGTGAACAATAAAGATTTTTCATTCATTCATTAATTCATGTGCACCCTACAATCGACAGTGTGAAATCTAGCTGTTCAGAGCGAGGCTATTCTTTTAACTGATAACATCTGTTGAGGTCGGGCCGGAGCGGAAAGGCAGCTCTGTGACGCAGCGGAATTTAAAAAGGGAGGAGTTTTCTTTATGTATTCTTTGGGCACGGCCGGATTGTTTACTGCGGCACAACGAGTATCTACGAGTAAAACACTAAAATAAAAAATATTTTGTGCTTTTTATTGTACTCATAGCAAGAGCGTAACATGCTTAGCTTGGAAATATATAGGTAATGTGTTTGATTACCGATTAAACAAAACAAGAGAAAAAATTATAATCTGCAGAAAAAAGCTTTTTGCGGGTACTTTAGAACGCTGCCATAACGCAGACAACAATTGAGTGTCGGCCAATCGGAATAATTTAATAGTGGCTTTTGAGCGACTCCATTTGCACGCATTACTTTTTCATGGATTTCAAAGGTTGGCTTTGTGCTGTAATTGTAGTTTTTAGTGCTGATAACACAGAACTGAATTTGAGTTAAGAATTAAAGAATTTATTGGTCTCCAAATATAAGCTAAACAAGTACAATATACAATAATACTAAATTTAACATTATGCGACAATCCTTAATCGCCGTATTTATAAACTGTGTTTCGGC
Source organism: Dendrolimus houi (assembly GCA_039645545.1). NCBI lineage: Eukaryota > Metazoa > Arthropoda > Insecta > Lepidoptera > Lasiocampidae > Dendrolimus > Dendrolimus houi. The sequence goes on from CM077131.1 coordinate 876,445, forward strand.
AGAGTGATTTTACGTCCCGTAAGTTAAATATAACAAAAAGATATAAATTTGTTTTGAACTACCAACGAAATTTATATTTTAATACGTAAAGCAAAAACTTTGTACCCCTTTTTACAAAAATTGCGCGGACGGAGGAGTATGAAATTGCGCACACTTATAGTTTACATAGAGAAGAAGCGATGAATGCTAATGTCTCTATATAAAGACGTGAAGCAAAAGCTTTTTATCCCTTTTTACGAAAATTGCCCGGATGGAGGAGTATGAAATTGCGCACACTTATAGTTTACATAGAGAAGAAGCGATGAATGCTAATGTCTCTATATAAAGACGGGAAGCAAAAACTTTTTACCCCTTTTTACGAAAATTGCGCGGACGGAGGAGTATGAAATTGCGCACACTTATAGTTTACATAGAGAAGAAGCGATGAATACCAATGTCTCTATATAAAGACGTGAAGCAAAAACTTTTTACCCCTTTTTACGAAAATTGCGCGGACGGAGGAGTATGAAATTTCGCACACTTATAGTTTACATAGAGAAGAAGCGATGAATGCTAATGTCTCTATATAAAGACGTGAAGCAAAAGCTTTTTATCCCTTTTTACGAAAATTGCGCGGACGGAGGAGTATGAAATTGCGCACACTTATAGTTTACATAGAGAAGAAGCGATGAATACCAATGTCTCTATATAAAGACGTGAAGCAAAAACTTTTTACCCCTTTTTACGAAAATTGCGCGGACGGAGGAGTATGAAATTGCGCACACTTATAGTTTACATAGAGAAGAAGCGATGAATACCAATGTCTCTATATAAAGACGTGAAGCAAAAACTTTTTACCCCTTTTTACGAAAATTGCGCGGACGGAGGAGTATGAAATTTCGCACACTTATAGTTTACATAGAGAAGAAGCGATGAATGCTAATGTCTCTATATAAAGACGTGAAGCAAAAGCTTTTTATCCCTTTTTACGAAAATTGCGCGGACGGAGGAGTATGAAATTGCGCACACTTATAGTTTACATAGAGAAGAAGCGATGAATATCAATGTCTCTATATAAAGACGTGAAGTAAAAACTCTTTACCCCTTTTTACGAAAATTGCGCGGACGGAGGAGTATGAAATTTCGCACACTTATAGTTTACATAGAGAAGAAGCGATGAATACCAATGTCTCTATATAAAGACGGGAAGTAAAAACTCTTTACCCCTTTTACGAAAATTGCGCGGACGGAGGAGTATGAAATTGCGCACACTTATAGTTTACATAGAGAAGAAGCGATGAATACCAATGTCTCTATATAAAGACGTGAAGTAAAAACTCTTTACCCCTTTTTACGAAAATTGCGCGGACGGAGGAGTATGAAATTGCGCACACTTATAGTTTACACAGAGAAGAAGCGATGAATACCAATGACTCTATATAAAGACGTGAAGTAAAAACTCTTTACCCCTTTTTACGAAAATTGCGCGGACGGAGGAGTATGAAATTGCGCACACTTATAGTTTACATAGAGAAGAAGCGATGAATATCAATGTCTCTATATAAAGACGTGAAGTAAAAACTCTTTACCCCTTTTTACGAAAATTGCGCGGACGGAGGAGTATGAAATTGCGCACACTTATAGTTTACATAGAGAAGAAGCGATGAATACCAATGTCTCTATATAAAGACGTGAAGCAAAAACTTTTTACCCCTTTTTACGAAAATTGCGCGGACGGAGGAGTATGAAATTTCGCACACTTATAGTTTACATAGAGAAGAAGCGATAAATGCTAATGTCTCTATATAAAGACGTGAAGCAAAAACTTTTTACCCCTTTTTACAAAAATTGCGCAGACGGAGGAGTATGAAATTGCGCACACTTATAGTTTACATAGATACTCTTTATAATATACTAATATTATAAAGAGGAAAGATTCGTTTGTTTGCATTGAATAGGCTCCAAAACTACTGAACCGATTTGAAAAATTCTTTCACTGTTGGCAAGCTACACTATCCCCGGGTGACATAAACTATATTATGTTTAAAAAAAATAGTTTTCAAATTTTTATAAAATACCCGTGCGAAGCCGGGGCGGGCCGCTAGTAGTTTATATAGAGAAGAAGCGACGAAAGCTAATATTTTTTAAAAATTATGCATAAAAAATAGATTAAATCAATAAAAAAATATATTAAACACACTACCATGTATTTAACACACACACGCATATAGACTCTTGTTTATGGTTCAAGTCAAATTAACAATGTAGCCTTGGCGAAATCTGTAATTATAGTCGAATTTCGACCACTGTTAATTAGTAAGTACACAAATATGAGTTCGTACATTACCTATTAGATAGTATATGTAAAAATTACAGAGACAGGAATGTCATTAGTTAAGTAAAAATAAATAATGTTGCTGTCTCTGTAATTCTAGAGTTCTATATAAAGCATAGCCAATGTAAGTAGAGACTGGAGACTTCTACGTGGTTGAGTCATAGTGGGTCATTATTTTGATTACAGCTTTTAGTGCCTGTTCGGTCGGTGTGATAACACGCTCTCACATAATATTGGCATGAAACGGTTAGCTTTGAGCTTGGGGTGTTTGTAGGGTGAGTGAGAGTTGCCATGTGTTACTTTCCCCTTATTCCATTCCTCTATCCCATTGCTCTTGTCTGAACCTCATAATCTGTACATGTACATGTACATTCATTACCTTATCTCCTTTATCATATCTATTCTACTCCATCCTAAAGGCTGGCAACGCGTTGTTTTCGCCCCAGGTATTAGAAACGTCCATAGGCGACGGTAACTAGATTCCATTACAAGGACCGTCTGCTATTTACCAGCAGCGCAATAAAAACGAAAAATGTTAAGGCTATACCATACTAGAGTAAATAGCAGCATGATATTAGTATGGCATAGCCATACTGCGCACAGCTAGTGCTGTGCTAGCATGGTATCAGTATGGTTAGGCCATACTACATATCATGTAGTGCTGTGTGCACGTACTATGTTGGTACATGATACGTAGTATGGCCTAACCATACTGATACCATGCTAGTATTTACTCTATGGTAATTTAGAGTCATATAGTCGAAATAACTATACTTAAGATACATAAACAATCTTGTTTTTCTTTGAACTCAAAGTCTTCTGTTTTTTCTTGAATTTGGAAATCATGCAAAGCAGTAACTTCCTTACTTCACTTTTTATGAATTTATTCATGTTTTAAGCTCGTCAACGCTAAACACAATTGCAAATTAACAAAAATTAGTATTATTACTAGTAAAGTGTTAACGACAATGTTCTGATAAAATGAGATTGATATTAGCATTTGCATTTACATTGCCATATAAAAAAAATTGTGAATAATTTAAGTCTCTACTTTCGTTAGCCAAGCTCTCTATTTAACCCTATTATATTTTAAGAGCAAACATTCATACGAGTTGCAATGCATACCTGATTTTATTTTGAGAGCAAACATCCACTCAAGTTACATTGTGTTAAATTTTTATCTAGACGCTAATCACCTCTGGATTTTACCTGAAAACTATCCCATTTTTTGGGATAAATAGTATCATGTGGCTATTCGTGGTATTGAAACTAGATATATACCAAATCTCAGCAAATTCGGTACCATGATTTTTCCTTTTGCATGTATCATATGAAGTATGGACTAGCTGCCAGTCGTAATTTCATCTGCATTTATTTCGAAAATTCGGAATTTAGGCGCAACCGTCAACGATGTCTGCCCGCCCTCGCATCAAAATTCATAGTGTCGTTTCTACTTAATACTTTTCATCATACTTTGGCGTCATTATATGTTATTCCGAAATGTAAAACTATGTTAGTAAAAAGTTTCATCAAAATACAAGCGGGGGTACGCACTTATTGGAAGAAAACACCAGTTTTTAGCTAAACGCTTTTATTGACTTACACAGCCGTACGTGATTCCTCTTCGCAGGGTTGCCCCTATACGCACGACTAACGATGCTCTGTTCCGACGATAAGGTGTCTCACTCACAATACCGCTGCTGATATTGCGTAGACCACCTCTTGCTACTGCAGTGCTCGAAATGACAGCGCATAGCTCGCTTCTCGATTTTCTCTCAAACTATGCTACACTCCTCCTTCAGTTAACTGTCCACTAAACTTGTCACTAAATTCACCACTTAACCCGTCACTGTCTTCTATTAAACTCCTCTTCTAACTCTTTCGTATCGCACTTGTCGCTCCACTGTCTTGAACTGAACTCAACTCTAAACTGCCCGGTAGGCGCGCCTTACGCTGCTTATATACCCTGAAGAATTTTCTGGAACCCATAATTACGTTATTCTTTTATTTACTATCTGTCCCTTTCTAAACATCTATCTATCTCTGTCTTTTCCTTCCCGAACTTTCTATTCTAGAACTTTCGTTCATCGTCTATCCTTTACTAAAATATATCGGTCCTTGTCTTTTCCTTCCAGAATTTTCTAGCTTTTTTCTAAAAGTTCTTAAACTAACTAGATGGTTCCACCATCATTCGCCACAATATGTTATTCCGAAATATAAAACTGTTAGTAAAAAGTTTCATGAGAATACGCCTAGTAATTTTAGCAAAAAAAACATTCAAATAGGATGTAAAGATGGAATGTCCTAATTTTTTCTTATTAGGAATAAAACTTGATATTTCCTACACAAAGAGAAGCTAAGTACGTCGTAAATTGACTGCTCTTCCACGAAGCCCTAAATGCCTAAACCCAGTGCTCAGTTCCCATTATTTTTAAGGACAATTTGTATTATGAGGGCCCCATACTTAAACTTCCAGTCACAGTACATAGTACACTAAGTTATAATACTCAACATGTTAATATTTAAATAATAAAAAAAGTAAAAATCTTAACTGTATATTTTTCAATGTACTAATATACGTTTCATAGTAATGGTCAATGCAGCAGCGTGACGTTCAAGCTACATCATATCTATTAATAATTTCACTGGATTTAAGTACTTGATCTTTTTTTTATGTTTGCTTGCAGGCAAACTGGCAAACGCGTCCACTTGACAGCAAGTGGCCACCGTCGCACTTTGCACTAAAAGTTACTAATCTTGAGACTCGCCCTGTCCTAGATCAGTTCAGGCTCCTGCTTGCTATAGAACATGGCATCGGTTCTATGTGACAATTCAAACTTTTCACAGTATATAGAATAATATGTCTGTATGTTCTCGTACCTTCTATTAGTCAAGGATCGAACCGGGTAACAACGTGTGCTGTTCTGAGTTTAACCACGATGAACGCAATTGACTGTGGCACCCCGCTTATTTAGACCTCTGTAATTAAAGGACAAACTCGTGAAAACTTCCCTCTTGTCTCGTTCGTCTTATCTTTTAATTTTGTCTTAATGTAAGCTGATAATCTAATAATCTATTTCATTTGAGAATACTTTTTCATTTTTATTCTTTATTATCAAAAACTAGGTATATTTTCATTTTATTTTTTATATTCTCTTAATTTTTTCCAGAACGTTTGTCCACATGGACGTGTCATTCACTGGTATCTCCATGTGACCTTTTGGCGTATTCTTTATTATCAAAAATTAGGTATATTTTCATTTTTCATTTTATATTTTATATTCTTTTTATTTTTTACGGGACATTTGTCCACATGGACGTGTCATTCACTGGTATCGCCATATAACCTTTTGGCGTATTCTTTATTATCAAAAATTAGGTATATTTTCATTTTATATTTTATATTCTTTTTATTTTTTACGGGACATTTGTCCACATGGACGTGTCATTCACTGGTATCGCCATGTAACCTTTTGGCGTATTCTTTATTATGAAAAATTAGGTATGTTTTCATTTTATATTTTATATTCCCTTGTTTTTTCCGGGACATTTGTCCACATGGGCGTGTCATTCACTGGTATCGCCATGTAACCTTTTGGGGTATTCTTTATTATGAAAAATTAGGTATGTTTTCATTTTATATTTTATGTTCCCTTGTTTTTTCCGGGACATTTGTCCACATGGACGTGTCATTCACTGGTATCGCCATGTGACCTTTTGGCGTATTCTTTATTAATAAAAATTAGGTATATTTTCATTTTATATTTTATATTCTCTTTATTTTTTCCGGGACATTTGTCCACATGGACGTGTCATTCACTGGTATCGCCATGTGACCTTTTGGCGTATTCTTTATTATCAAAAATTAGGTATATTTTCATTTTATATTTTATATTCTTTTTATTTTTTACGGGACATTTGTCCACATGGACGTGTCATTCACTGGTATCGCCATGTGACCTTTTGGCGTATTCTTTATTATCAAAAATTAGGTATATTTTCATTTTATATTTTATATTCTTTTTATTTTTTACGGGACATTTGTCCACATGGACGTGTCATTCACTGGTATCGCCATGTAAACCTTTTGGCGTATTCTTTATTATCAAAAATTAGGTATATTTTCATTTTACATTTTATATTCTCTTTAATTTTTTCCGGGACATTTGTCCATATGGACGTGTCATTCAATAGTATTGCTATGTAACCTTTTGGCGTGTACAAACTCTTCATTGGTCTTTTTTCTTTTACCTTCTACCAATTTTTTGGGATCGGACTAAGCCTTTACCGACCGACCTCACTACAACGCAGAGGCCCCGAGTTCGATTCCTGGCAGGGCAAATTTTATAAACATACTTTCCGTTCTTTACAATGATTTGAGCGTCTAGGATCGCGCGGCCTTAGCGTTGTATATTACCCATAATGCAAGCGTAACTTCCTTCATTTGAGGATATTCAATTCGTGTGTTTGTCTGCCGATTTATATTAATTATTATTATTTATAATATAAATTGGGACGAGTACAAAATTATCTTCTATTATATTTAAATTTTCTCTTTAAATCTGACGGCGAGTTCCCTTTTCGCACGCACGTCAATTCATTTATTGTCATGTCATGTAAATCGTCCCAGAAATTTAAATATATACAATAAAATATATTTAAATAAAAATAAATGTTTATACGTTTGTCCTCTATGCGTTGCTAAACCATTAATCAGACTGTGACGAGTATTCAGAGAACACATGCGAAGGTTTCTAGCCCAATAAATTTACATAAATTATTAAGAGAAAAGATATATATTTTCCTATTTTATTATGTATTAAAAAGTACCTCAATATGCAGATTATACAACCAAACAATTTATTTTATTTACTTACACTACATTACAAGCCAGTCTCTGTAAAAAGTTCCAGCATTCCTGTATTATAAGTATAATATGCATGCAGGAATGGAGAAAGAATACAATTTTTTGTGGCTGGCGGCCTGTCGTAAGAGGCGACAAAACAACCCACAGCCAGGTGGTAGGTTCTGTCTAGAGTATGAATGAATGAATGAAAACTCTTTATTGTTCACCATAAACTTAAATCTAGACAATTGATATGAAGACAGTTGCATTAGAACAGTGGACAGCCTTATGGCTTATAGTGATCTCTTCCAGGCAACCCGGTATCTAAGGAGATTTTACTCATAAAGGAAATTTCAATATATGATTTTTGGTGGTATACTAAACTAAAATAAAAGTAGTAAAATCACAATCAAATACTATTAAAAATAAAATAAAATATAAATGAGTAGAATATAATAGAATAGAATAAACATTAATTGTATAGACTGTCACAATCATAAAATTACAAAGGTGTTGGAGTTTTATGTTGGAACGACAGTTTGTCCTTTCGGACGTACAATACAGGCGATTGTAATGGTGCCTGGCCATAATTACATTATTTCATCAATAAACAAATTATTAAATTAATTTAAAAATTTATCTTATCTTATAATTTATATTTTATCGTCAGTTAATCAATTTCAAAATAATACTGTTATTATGTTATTATTATATACATTATGTAAGTCGTCATTAATTATAATACAGTTATTTCTGTCCTAAATATTCGTTTACTGTATAATATTATTACGAGCTACAGGATTCGAATTAAAAATGCCGTTGGAACTACTATAGAATTTATTAGAACTGTACAAACACGTATAAAACAAATACAAATAAATCTGGATGCAACCAGTTCACACTGCACGATTCAATACAATTCGATACGCGCGAAGTCCGTCGTCTATGTCGCTAATCGACGTCTTACTCGTTTCGTAGCCGTCGCTTGACTGCCCGCCCCTCTATTCGGGCATCGTCTTATAGTAACGACACAGTACAAATAAATTGGCCGCGCACACTGAGCTTCTAAGAAATACTAATTCGCACACCTGCGAACGGCTAACAAAGTCGAAAATAATAACAATAGGGATTAGTTCGATGCTAATGATGGTTATAAAACAAGTAGAAAAACAATAGCATGTTTCTCTAAATTACAAATTCAAAAGACAAAAGAGTTCCTTAATCCGGGAAGACAATATAAACTGCGCTTACAATAGGCAGCTGTGCGGCTTATCTTTGACGACATGTAACAATATGCTTGTTGTATTAAAAATGTCTTAACCTTACGTTGAAATAAGTTTACGTTTAAGTAGTTATATATACATCTGTATATATAAGTATACTATATACTTATATATACAGATATATATATATATATATATATATATATATAATTATATATACGATGATAATATAAATTAGAGATATATATATATATATATATATATATATATATATATATATATATATATATATATATATATGTATACATTCGAACAATAAATACATTCAATGAATGCAACAATTTTTATTTAATAGACCAATAATGGTCAGTTTCCATACGTTTCAATGTATGGTATGAGTATGTCGCCATAACAACCTTAAATTGTTTTCAGGTATCCCTTTGGAGAGCGGCAGCACATTGGTAGCACTTCTGGTGTTACAAATGTCCATAGGCAATGAAGACCGCTTTCCAAGTTGCTGGCCGTCTGCTTGTCTGTGTTAAAAAAAATTAGGTTCTAACAAATATTCATTTTTCCCACCGCTTATAGTAGCAGATGTTACTTATAACTCAGTGTTAAACCCAAATAAATCAAACTATCAGGGGTACTTCCCGTGACACAATGAGTTACAAACACGGGTGCCCACTTGTCACACAATATATCAGTCAGTGTACCCCCGACTTGCACTAGTTATTATTTAGCTCCAAGTGACAAATGGCAAAGATAAAGAGCCTGAGAAAGGGCCTCCTTGTGACGTCATTGGTACAGTGTAGGCAAATCAGTCGTGGAGTTTTGTTTTGATATGCAAAAGCTATATGGTGTTTGAGATAATATGTTCTTAAGTTTTCGCGACTAGTATACATAATAAAACTACGTTTTAACGGTTTTAAGTGCGATGATTTATTTGTTTTTATTATTCCGACGTTTCGGTCATTTTTCAGTAGCTGTGATCACGTAAAGCAAAGATGTCAAGTGTCAATGAGTATTGTTAAAGTTTTATTTAGCCTACCGCCAACTTGTTCATTTTAATTATTTAGTTTTATTTCTGTTTATAGTTATTATTTACTCTATGGGAGCCTAATTTAATTTACCACTGCTTCGCAACATGTTCACTTCTCTTCAAGCCACAACATGTGGCATACACATTTCCGTTCTGACGATTTACTTGGTGGTAGGGTATTTGCCCAACTGGATGGCTACCACCCCTGGTCTAGAGTATGCCGATATAACAACTTTGAGTTGTGTTCCGGCATCAGTGGCCAGGTTTCAGTTTCGCCTTCAAGGCCGGCAGCACATTAACAGCTCTCTAGTATTGCTAATATCCATAGGCGACGGTAACCACTTCCCATCACAGTTGGGTCGTCAGCCTGTCTGTTGTGCTTCAGCAATGAAAAAATACAAATATTAGTAAGATTTTTAAAAAATATTTTCTCGCTGTTCTCACTTGACTGTGGCCCAGGGCCTCCCTTTGTAAGGGACCGTAATACTCGGATCTTCCACTAAGCCTACCTTTAACACAGTGTTGAGAGTTATATTGTGTTTCTTGCTTAAGGCCCCAAATCCGACATAATATAGTCGAAAAAACAATCTTCCCTTTTAATCCATCCTAATATATAAATAGGGTAGTTTGTTTGTATATTTCAGCTTCCTCATTTTTAGTATCATACAAGCCCTGATTTTCATGAAATTTCGTGAAAAAGCAATCAAAGTTTTTTGGTGGAAAATTTGAGTTATCTTATATGAAATTAAGTAATTTAAAGAATTTTAATTTTTTAATACGAGGTGTGAATTCAGAAAAAGAAAATTTTAGAAAAGATTTTTTGATATAAGTATCTACCGTATATACTTTCATGTGCATTTAGTAAAAAACTGTTAATTTGTTTCGGTTTATTTGCCCGCCCGCGACTTCGTCCGCATGGAATAGTAAAAAAAGTAAGTTAAAAGAACCCCCCGATTTTGAAACATTCTTCATTGGTGCTCCGCTCCTATTGGTTTTAGCGTGATGATATATAGCCTATAGCCTTCCTCGATAAGTAGGCTATCTAACACTGATAGAATTTTTCAAATCAGACCAGTAGTTCCTGAGATTAGCGCGTTCGAGCAAACAAACAAACTGTTCAGCTTTATATATTAATATAAGATTTAGGTACTTATTTTTACTTTTTTAAATTATGCTATCATTGTTTTCTGTTTTTTTCTTTGTTATTAATTTCATTTAATTTTGCTTGTTTTTACCGTGGGTCGCATGACTTTTGTGATTAAGGAGGTGGGCACTGGAAATCGGTACTGTGTCGGACTATGTTTAACAATAAAAATCTCATTTCGTAAATTTTTATTAATTATTATAAAGTGTCGCATTTTTGGAAATAAATATTTTCTTTCTTTCTTTTATTACAAACAGATACTTCAATTCTATTTATTTGTATATCTATATCTATAATATAATAAATCTATTGTTATGAGTTACGGGACTCTACTTAAAATGCCTTTGGAACTACTATAGAATTTATTAGAACTATACATACACGTATAACACAGGTACAAATATAACTGAATACAACTATTACAACGTAATGCACGATTCAATAACACGCGCAAAGTCCGTCACTATATAGATTATCGAATGTACACACGTCTTGCCACGCTTGCGGTTATCGTTTGGCTGTCGATCTCCCCATTGGGCCATTGCTATATACTGCACCGATACAATATGGCTGCCCACCCTCGTAGATTGAATTTCTTAGAAATCGCAATCTGCACACCTGCCTAGGTATGCCTGCAAACGGCCATAAACGAGTACAATAGGCTGCTCTCCACAATAACCAATAAATAAGTAAACAAAAGAAGACAATCATAAAAGAACTACAATGTTATTAGCTCAAACGCCGGTAGGTAATAAATGTGCTTTCTTTACAAATATGCAGGTGGCCCAACTGTGGCACTATAGGTATATATATATATATATATTTTTTTTTTTTAAGGCGGGGGAAATGCATTTCGCACATACCGGGTCCTTTGCTAGGGATTAGACCGTTGTTGATCATGGAGGCTTTCCACTGAGGCAATCCAAACAATAATCAACCGGCTTGTGTGGAGACTCGACTAATCAATACCCCACTAAAACCACCCTCCTCCCATGTGCCCCGCGCTTATGGCAGGAAAGGCGTGAGATACAGAACGTAGTTACGCCCACACCGATCCTAGCGCACAAGTGCTTGAGAATGCCCCGGGAGAGGCAAACTCACTTCGTCAACAGGGGTGAAGACTCCTCTGCTCCCTAGATGCTAGAGGGCCCCTGCAGCGGTATTTCAGGGAGGGAGGTCATGCGCATACCTGCGCCTCCGGGCTCCCAACTGACGTCGGCGCCCGCGAGACGCATGCGCATTACCATCTCTCTCCTATCTCGTTCCGCGGCCTCCTTATGAGACACTACCGTCTCGCAGAAATTGGCCGCACCCACCCACCAATCGTCGCTGTGCAGCATGGCTTGCACCAGATCGCCCAGCGATTCGATCGGTCCTACAAGTGTCTCGAGTTCAAACCTCTGAGGTGCCCATGCTGCGCACTCGACTAGCGTGTGTAACGCCGTGTCCAGCGCGCCACACTGGCGGCATTGGGGTGAAGGCAAGCAGCCCGCAATCTGACACAGATACTTATCGAAGCAACCGTGCCCGGTAAGTATCTGTGTCATTCTGAAGGTCAGGGTCCCGCGTTTCCGCGAGAGCCATCGCAACAGCTGCGGTCGAACCGCCTCCACCGTGTCAATGCCAGCAACAGGGTTTTCCAACTCTACTGACCAAGATTGGATCATGGCCGCGGTTTCCCGCGTCTTGATCACCTGGAGTTCGGCCTGGCCATAGACCAGGCCACGGGCGAGGGCATCCTGTCGGGAGCGCCGAACTTTGACTATCACGTCCGCCTGGGGAGGCCAGGGCGGATCGCCTGCCAAGAGTGTCGACGCCGTCCACGACACTGTACGGTATCCTCGGATGGTCCTCACCGCCAGGACCCGTTGTGCGCGGCACAACAAAGTCCTATTGTGGCGGTGAAGTGCAGTGGACCATACGGGTGCACCGTACAGGGCCATACTCCTAAGGATGCCCATGTAGAGTTTCCTAGTCGTCCCCCCCGGTCCCCCCACGTTGGGAAGAAGCCGAGAGAGGGCGCCTGCGGACCTCACGAGCTTGGGAACTAGCTGCTTAAAGTGCGCTTTGAACAGCCATTTCCCATCAAGAATTAGCCCCAGATATTTCATCTGGGGGCCTACACGAATGTTCACCCCTTGGACTGTAACGGACAAGTCCGCGGGGGGATTACGAAACCGCCTATGGAACATGATGGCCTCCGTTTTCGCGGGGGAGACCTTCAAGCCCAGCCTACCTATTCTTCGGACCACGATCGCCAGCCCGGCGTTGGCGAGGTCCACGGATTCCGCGAATGACGCAGCGCGTGCCGTGAGTAGGGTGTCATCCGCAAAGCAGATTAGCCCTATTCCGGGCAGGACCGGAACCCGAAGGATCCAGTCATAACCGACGTTCCAAAGAACCGGCCCGAGGACCGATCCCTGTGGTACGCCGCACGCGACGCGTCGCCGACCTATCGCGCGATTCTCGGACTCGCCGCCCTCCCAAAGGATGTATCTATCCTGGAGGTACGCGCCCAACAGCCTCGTGAGGTACGGGGGACTCCGTGTGCACGAAGCCCTCCCTATCGTCTCGTGAGGGAGGCTGTTAAAGGCGTTCGCTATGTCTAGCGAAACCGCCAGGACAGTATCCTTTGCTTGGACTGCGTCGTCCGTTACAGATCGCAGTGTCTCGAAGGCGTCCAACGTGGAGCGCCTCCGCCGAAACCCGAACTGCGTCTGTGCTAGCCCCGGCTCCACAGTATCGAGATGCTTAACGAGGCGTTCCGCTAAGATCTTCTCGAAAACCTTGGCGACCTCGTTAAGCAACACTATGGGCCTGTAGGCGGGCGGATCGTTGGGAGGACGGCCTCCCTTCGGAATCAGGCATAATCGGCCCTCCTTCCATTGCGACGGGAACTGACCTGCGCGAATACAGGCATCGAACAGTTCCCGCAGCTGGCCGCGTAGGTGTTTGGCGGCCAGGAAGAGGAGCCGACCCGGAACCCCGTCGGGTCCCGGAGCCGTCTTCCTGCCCCGGAGCCGGTCCAGGGCGACGTCTAACTCTTCCTCGGTGATGGAGTGAGGCTCCACCTCCGAGGTGTCGGGAATGATTGGACCCATATCGGGGTGAAGATCCCCGGATCCGGAAGAGCCCATCGATAACCGACCGGAGGACCTGGGGTTCGAGCGTTTCCGTAGCCGTGGAGGTGCAGGGCCGCAACGTGTTGCGGGCCGCACGGTACGGACGCCCCAAGGGTCCCGGTCCAGTGTCTCGAGGAGCTCCTCCCGAGCCCGGGCTTTCGCTCGCAGAATTGCGATCGAAAGGGCCTTTCTGGCCTCTCTGAACTCCCCCACGAGTCCATTCTCCTCAACATAGTCTGGAGGACGACGCGCTCTGCTGCGTTTGAGCCTGTGGCTGATTCTGCGGACTGCCCTCCGCAGTTCAGCCAGCTCCTCAGTCCACCAGTGGACCGATGTACGCGGCGGCGGTCGTTTGGCTCGAGGCATAGCAGCGTCACAAATCCTTTTGAGGGATTTGCGCATGTGCTCAGCCTGCGCCTCCAGATTCCCCAGGTCGGCTGGATAGGTCCAGCATTCGATGATAGCCCACTCCTCGGCCTGCTCCGCGTCGAGTTTGGTAAGAGCCCAGCGTGGGAGCCGGGAGGGGCCCTGAACAGGGTTAGCGCTAGGCGAGGGGGAGAGCTCGAATCTGATGTACAAGTGATCAGACAGAGTCTCCACCTCCTCCAGCACTCTCCATCCTACCACTCTGCGGGCGGCCGCATGTGTGGCGAATGACAAGTCGATGATCGATCCACCCCGCGCACGTACGCAGGTCTGGACCGACCCCTGGTTCAGGATGGACAGGTTGGATTGAAGCGCCCAGTCTTCAACCGCCCGTCCCCTAACATCGGTAATCGCGTTCCCCAGGATTGGTGCTTGGCATTGAAGTCGCCTAGGACGAATATCGTCTTCGGCGCTAGTCTGCCGACGGCTGCCCTAATGGAGTCCAAGGCGAGCTCGTACTCCGCCAGGGGCGGCTCCGCGTGAGGTACACGCCTATGATGACGTAACCTCCGCTTTCCGCCACCGCGTAGCCCTTTCCTCTTTCGAGACTGGTGAGCGGTGTGCCAGATCCGGCTCTGGCGACCACGGCTACCACATCGTCGAGATCCCCACCCAGTTCCTGGATGGGGTACGTAATAAGGTTCGCTTATTACGGCCAAGTTTGCTTGCCACTCCGCCATCGCCTGCAGGCACAGGTCCTGGGCGTCGGGGAGTGGTTAACATTAGCTTGGAAGAGTGTTAGGGTGTACTGGGCATTTAGGTGTCCATAGGTACCCCCTTTCCACTCGCCGGTCGTTTATTCGCCCTCGGGTGGACGAATTTACCCTTGACATATGAGGGCTGGCAGTGCCTCGCCAACGTCGGGTGGGTAGCGCGTTTGCCCCCCGCCGCGCAGACGGCGCAGTGGGGGTCGCGGGCTGTGCAGTCCGGCTGCTTGTGTCCGCTCTTACCGCAGCGGAGACACAAGCCGGTCCGGTCCGGGCACGAGTCCGGGCAAGTCTGGGTGCCGTGGCCGACGTTGAAACAACGGTAACAACGTATGGGCCGGGCTTCCAGAGCCTCCACCTTCGCCGAGGTGAAGCCCACCAAAAGGTGGCCCCGCTCGGCGATGGCTTTGGCTGCAGAGACGGGGCACATCACGTATGATGCGCCCATCCCCCAGGTCCTATGCCGATGTGCCTCGCCTTGACATCGTCGCGCAGGCAGTTGCCCACGCTGGCGATGGCACTGCGAAGCCCATCTACTGTGGCCGACTCATCCAGCCCTGAGACGTAAAGCTCCCCACGCTTTACGGGGCGGATGACTTCGGCCATCCTTGAGCGCCCCTCGAAGGGCCTCGGCGACGCGGTTCGCCCTAGTCGCGCTCTCGGGTCCTGGGGAAGTCCAGGAGTCGAGCGTCCCGGGCGGTCCGCGTCACTTTCAGCCCCTCTCTGAGGCCTAGCTCGGTGATATTGACCACCGAGGCGGCCTTCGCGAAGACCTCCCGGTAGCCAATACCGTTTTTGGCCGATTCCGGCAGCAACTTAATGATAATTGCTGCCGATCTCGGCTCCTGAAATACCACGGGCTTCGTAGCCCGTGGCTTGCGCGCCGGTTTCCGCCCCGATGGCGAAGCCGGTGCTTGCGCCGAGGGAGGGGGGCGGGGCGTTTCCGCCCCCGCTCCCCTGCCCTTCTTCCTTCGGACGACCGTGGACCACGCCCCCCCCTCCGGAACGGGGGCGGGGGCAGGGGCCACCGCAGCCGACGGTGGCGCGACGGCAGGTGCCGCGACGGCGCGTGCCGCGACGGCGGGTGCCGCGACGGCCGGTGTCGCGGCCGCCGGTTTAGCCATGAGCCTGGGGGCCGGCTTGGGGGCCGGTGGCCCGGGCTTAGGCGCCGGAGCAGAGGCGGCGGCGAGAGTTGCGGCTCGGCGCAGCTTCTTCGCCCTCTGCTTTACTCCCCCTCTTCACCTTCTTCTTGGGGAGGGGTGGCGGTGGGGAGTCCGCCACCCCGACGACGGGGGCTACCACCACCTCCATCGGTACCGGGGAATTACTTCCCCGGGGCCCGGCGGGCGGCGGCGGCAGCTCCGCCGTTTTAGGCAGCGGTTGTGTCTCCGCGGCCTTTTTCCTGTCCGCCGCAAGCGGCGGGCGAAGAATTGGCGCGGGCGGCAGCCGCTCCTCAATCCCGGCAAGCCGAGCGTCAACATCGCGCCCACCGTGCGGGCGATGATATGCGTGAGCATATCATAATCCACACCGGTGTGCGCAGCGGTTGGTGTAGGAACCGGCTCCGCCACAGCGGCGGTAGCCGGAACCGTTCTGGGGACCGCGGCGGATATATGAACCGGCTCAGGGGCCGGGACTTTTTCCGCCGCGGCGGCCTTGGCCTTCCGCTTAGCGGGCACGGGACCCGGCTCCGCCGTTACAGCGGGAACCGGGGCCGCATCCGCAGCGGGGGCCTTCATGGCCTTCCGCATCTGCTCGAACTCCTTGCGGTAGGAGAGGTTCTCCTCCCGCAAGGCGCCGAGCTCGGCGCGCAGCCTGGAGTTCTCGTTGCCGAGTCTCCAGGCTTCCGACTCTGGATTCCGCGTCACCAGCGTGTCGACTATGTCCGACAGCCGGGTCGCAGCCTCCTTCAGTCGGCGCACGTATGCGCCCTTCAGGTTGCCCGACGTCTGGGCGACCTGGAGGATGTCGGCGACCTGGGCGCTCGCCGCTAGGCGGAGCTCCCCAGGGCCGAGCACACGCACGTCCCCTATGAGCGCGGCGCACTGGCTAGCCGCGGCCAGTTTGGCAGCAGTGGCCTTCCTGGCCCTACGGCCCTTTTCCCCCCCTTCGGTGCGGAGGTAGGCCTCCGCACCCGCGAGCACGCTCGCCGTCGCGTCGCCCGTACGACGCAGCGGCGATCGCGCCCGCGCCGGCGTGGAAGCACCCGATGTGCTTTCCGAGTCGGCGCTGCGGTCCCAGAACCGCTGCTGGGGACGAAGCTGGACGAAGCGGTGGCGGCGACAGTCCCAGTAGGGAAAGAAGACAACATCATCGCCGCCACCGCACCTATATCACCATCCCTAACAACGACCCCGGTCGTTGGCGCGGGTGAAGCCCGCGCGGCAACCGGTGTCGCGGGGCGGTCGTCCCCCACGCTGCGCACGGGTGAAGCCGGTGCGCAAGCCGATGCCGAGGGCACGGGTGAAGCCCGCGCGCTAGTCGACACCGTCGTGGGGCCATCGCCCCCCGCTGTCGCCGAGCCGGCCGCTGTGTACACCGACCTAACCGGTGTCGGCGCACATGCAGCAGCCTCGGCGTGCGGGCCGCAGAAGACGCGAATCGCGTCGTCGAGTGCGTACTCCAGCGAATCTGGGACGCTGCCCGACGGCGCGATGTCTACGTGGTCCACGAAGGCGCTTGGCCCCTGCACAGGTGAAGCCCGTGCAGGTGGCGTTTGCGCCCTGTAGACATTCTCTACGATGGCGTTCGCCGCGCTCACGGCCATGAGAACGGCCGAGTTCGTGGCGAGCACCACCTCCCTACCTACGGCCGTGTGTGCCGCGCTCTTGCGCGCGGCACGCATGGCGGGAACCCTAGGCGCGGCGGGAGCCGAAGGCGGCCCCATCGTCGCGCTCTCCTTATCGCGGGGCCCGGCGGCGGTGAGGTCGACCACCGCCGATGCACCCCCTATCGAAGCGGGCAGCCCGGTAGCCGTGACAACGGCTGGACCCGGGCGCCCGAGACGAGGTTCCGCGGCGCTGCGGCTGCGACGAACCAGGAAGACTTCTTTTCCCGCGTCTCCCCTATCTCCTTCATGGCCCATCCATTGTTGGAGCCGCTGTGATCCCGCTTGCGCGGGACACTCGGCTCCCTGGGGCCCTTCAGGGGTACTTGGGCCGTCCATTACTGGAGGCCCTGACCCGAGAGGAGACCAGAAAGGCGCGCGAAAACACTACACACACAAAAACCGTTACAAAAGCGCGCGCAACTGATTTTGCGCACGACACTAGCAAGCGGAGAGAGAAATGGGACTCACCGGCCAAAACTGCTTTCCGCACCGCAATCCAAACGAACAAACACTAGTACACTATCACCTGTACACAGAACTAACAATTTATCGCTTTTCCAGGTAGAAAAGCGCGAAAAATTGTATTAGATAGATGTGAGGAGCGCATTCGTGACCGGTACGCAAGGAAGCTGATCGCGAACTGACTATAGGTATATATGCTTCAAGTTTGTACAATGCGTTTAAAAATGTGAAACGAGTCAGGGGGATTAATTCGACCAGGGGATTCCAGAAATGCAATTTTTAGAATTTTTGTCTGTCTGTCTAGCTGGTTGTCTGTTAGAGTATCACATGAAAACTACTGAACGAATATAATAGAAACTCGACATAGAACTAGCTACTATAAGCCGAGCGCAGAAGGTTTGCCGATGACTGCTTACTATTATTGTATTGTATTACTTACTATTATAGTATATACTTATGTATGGTATGGTCTAGAGTATGCCGCCATAATTACCTTGAATTGTGTTCTGGCAATAGGAACCAAGTTCCAGTAGCCCTTAAGAGAGCAGCATCGCATTTGTAGCCTCTTGTGTTACAAATGTCCAAAGGTGATGGTAACCGCTTTCCATCAAGTGCGTCGTCTGTCTGTCTGCTGAACTCCTACAATAATAAAAACAATCACTCGCGATCTACACTATGCATATATTATTAGAGAGAGAGATAAGACTTTATTGAACACCAAAATATACAATTACTAAAACAGACCATATTTACAATATTGTTTAGGCAATACAACAAGCGGCCTTATCGCTCAAAGCGATCTCTTCCAGGCACCCTAAATGAAAGAAATTTGAATCAGGCGATATAGTTGGTGCAGGAAAAAGGCAATAGATACATAAATACTCGAACTAATTTAAGAAATAAACATACAAATACATATATATTATTACGAGTTACGGGACTCGAATTAAAATGCCGTTGGAATTATTATAGAGTTTATTAGAACTATACAAACTCGTATAACACAGGTACAAATATAACCGAACACAACAAGTCCAAAAGTAATACAGAAGGTCGTAATTCAATAAAACGCGCAGTCAGTTACTATTAGATTCCCGATTGTAGTACACACGTCTCGCTTTGATCGTGGTTCTCGCTCGACTGCCTTCCTCCCTCCATAAGGCCATCGTTTTATCCTGCACAAGTCCAATGTGCTCGCCCAGCCGCGTGGACCGAATTTCTTAGAATCAGCTGTACTTTAAAAACCGTAACACATGGCTAATGATTACACTACAACAATAGGCTGTTCTCTAGAAACGTACGCCAATAAATAAATAAACAAATAAGACGATCATGAAATAATTACAATAGTTTTAATGTTATTAATTCAAATGCCGACGGGTAATATAAATGTGCTTCTACAAATCTGTACATGGAATTTGTCTTTGTCGGCGCTTAGGTTGTAACAATATATACATAGTCATATATATACATTATATCTTATGTTCACTATTTTGGGTACTATTCCACTGGTAAATACGTAAAATTCTCAATAAATAACGGAATATTGATTAAAATCACGTGAGAGCAGGAATCCGTGCGTCTTCAACGAAATTGTGCGGCATACCCTCATTTCGACGTGATAAAAAGTGCCCACGTATGAATCGCATAACAATCGATGGCGGTGTATCTTCAAATTTTAACTTATCACTCTGTATTCCGAACATACAATAATGTAGCTAATTTATCGACTTTCTTTTTAACGCTTCGAACAAGAAACATTTGGCCCTAGTCATTAACACTAACTTGTGCAGAGATATCATGTAAATGTGGAACCTCTGCTTACACCCACGCGTATGTCTGTCAGCGTGATGATATACTTAGCTGTATCGTGGTTGTAACGAGCGTCTTCTTATTCAACAGTACCAGGTTCAATCATATACGTGGATTAATTGAATACAGTATTTATTACTAATTCTAACGTTACCCAAGGGATACAATTTAAAATAGAGAATGGCTTTGATTTTAAGAACCTCAACGGGCAGAGTGCCGCCGTTGGACTTCGCGAATACTGAGTAGCGTGTGGTCTCGATGGTGATCTTGCTGCGTCTCTTCTCTCTCTCTCTCTTATATATTGCTTATCTTGTTATTGACGACGCAGGTAGCCCGTGCAGTTGAGTCATCGTTCCACAGGACCGTACTCGCCGCAGGGCTACCTTCAGTTTGTTGCTATTTAGAATGATATTATATGATCATGATTAAATAGGGGCTGCCTGGTGCACCACCATAAACTGTCTGAGATGCAGGGATATAATAAAAACAACATATCGATCAAAACAAGGGATTAAACAAAACTGCGCAAAATATATGTACTACGTGTCGAAACTATCTAAATATAAACAGGCATGTATAAGACTTTGTGCTCGGTGGGTGTGTTTGCAAGTTTGGTGTGTTGACGCCAAATAATGCGGTTCAAGTAGCTGTTAAGTTCCAACTTGGGGGTTGTCTTAAACTCCGTCTGGGAATTTATAGCAGGCTTACACCTATGACAGTTAAGTAACGGCCAAACAGCGTATTTATACTGTTACGAGTTGCAGGACTCGAATTAAAATGACGTTGGAATTATTATAGAATTTATTAGAACTATACAAAAACGTATAACACAGGTACAAATGTAACTGAATACAACCAGTCCAAACGCAATGCATGATTCAATAACACGTGCAAAATCTGTCACTAAATAGATTACCGAATGTACAGAAGTCTTTCTTCGCTTGTGGCTATCGCTCGATTGACGATCTCTTCCTTGGGGCATTATGATGCACAAATGCAATATGTTTACCTGACCGCACGGAGCGAATTTCTTAGAATCACACCTGGCTGATGACTACCATAAAAGATTACAATACACAATAGGCTGTTTTTTTTATTACAAATTTTAAACACAAGGTAAACAAAAGAAGGTAAAATGCCAAAAAGTTAATACACTGCAAGTGTGCATTGGTCTTTGTCGGTCGTAACATAATAGGTTGGGAAAAAAGTCTTTTCGCATATAGTATGTATGAACTTGTAATAAGATCTCTTTGGCTATACCATTTGTATCTGGCTGCTTTTGGTATAATTAAAAAGTTTTAATTTTAAAGAAGAAAATTCCAAATTCAAATTAGGTAAATGTGTGATTTTCATTTCTTTTTCTTATTGTTAAAATGAGTGAATCTAATGAAGAAATTCGATACATTTTAAAATTTTACTACAGAAAAGGTAAAAATGCAACACAAGCCGCGAAAAAAACTGTGATGTTTATGGACCTAATGCAGTATCTGTGAGAGTAGCGCAACTTTGTTTTAAACGTTTTCAATTTGGAAATTTTGATATCAAAGACGCACGTCGCTCTGGTCGCCCTGTTACAGACAAAATTGATGCCATTTTTGAAAAAGTGGAGCAAGATCGGCATATTAGTAGTTACGATGTAGCTGAAGAGCTGGGAATTGACCACAAAACGGTTTAGGCGCATTTAAAAAAAGCTGAGTACACAAAAAAGCTCGATATTTGGGTGCCTCATGAGCTCACTGAAAGAAACCTAATGAACCGTGTACTCATTTGTGATTCTTTATTACGACGTAATGAAACCGAACCATTTTTGAAGAAGCTGATAACTGGTGATGAAAAGTGGATCACGTACAACAAGAACGTGCGAAAAAGATCGTGGTCAAAGGCCGGTCAGGCTTCACAGACTGTGGCGAAACCCGGGTTAACTCGCAACAAGGTGATGCTGTGTGTATGGTGGGATTGGAAGGGCATTATTCATTATGAGCTGTTACCGCCGGGCAGGACCATCGATTCTGAGCTGTACTGCAAACAGCTGATGAGATTAAAGCAAAAAGTTGAGAGAAAGCGGTCGGAATTAATCAACAGAAGGGGTGTGATTTTTCACCACGATAACGCTAGACCTCACACATCTTTAGCCAATAAGCAAAAATTACGAGAGTTTGACTGGGAGGTGTTAATGCATCCGCCGTATAGTCCTGACTTAGCACCTTCAGATTTTCATCTGTTTCGGTATCTGAAGAATTCTTTAGGCAGTGTCAGGTTAACATCACGAGAGGACTGCCAAAACCACTTGTCGCAGTTTTTTGATCAGAAGCCCCAAAATTTTTATAGCAATAGGATCACGTCCCTGCCTACAAGATGGCAAAAAGTTATCCAACAAAATGGCACCTACATACTTTTTTAGTCAAATGTAAATAAACTTTATAAAAAAACCTTTTGAATTTTTATATAAAATGCGAAGAAACTTTTTCTCCAACCAATATAATATACCTAAAGCAAAAGTTGACCCCAGTTTTGATCAATTTAACCCTTCAAATATTCTTAACAATGACAACAATTTATTAATTAAGCTGCCAGGTAAACAACGGGGGTGGTAGTTGGGCAACTATTCCCCGAGTTGCCCGACAGTGGGCGTTCGTAGCGCATATTTGCCTCAACTATTTATTTGACGTGGAATCGCGGTTTACTTGCTGACTGTTAGAGCAAGGCATTTTAATTATTAAACTAGTTTAATAACTTCAAAATTGTAGGCCCTTTAACTTACAGTCTGCCATACTCAGGATCAGATAATCACCCATTAATTTTAAATAACGTTGTTTTCGTGTTTTATTGAAATGTTCCGCGTACAACAATGGTCTGAAGGGAACTTACAGATGGTTTAGAACGTTTAAGTCTCAGAAGAGACGTTGGCGCCCTAAGCGCGTTCTAACGTCTGTACAATGGGGGGAGTGTTCTGAGGAGCTCTTTGGTTTGGTACCTACGTCACCATTTTACCACCGCACTGCTCACTGGCGACTGGGAGTTCATCCACACTTCCTTAAGAAGTTATCCACTGTACGTGGCGCTCGCTCCTTTATGCCATATGTGAGCAAGCTGTGGAATGAGCGGTTTTCCCATAGCGCTAAAATATAGGACTCTTCAAAAGAGGCGTAAACAGATATTTAAAGTCACAACGAGGTAGGCAACGCATCGGCTCCCTTAGTGTTGCAGATGTCCATGGGTAACCGTAGTTACTTGCCATCAAGTGGACCCGCCTGCCAGTTTGCCTATAAGTAAACATAAAAATTTAAAAAAACCATCCCACCGAAATTTTTCCTCTGCGCTACAACATAGGGTTGTTTAAGAAGGGCATTATAAAATTTCTTACAGACCGGCAACGCGTTGGCAATGCCCCTGGTGTTGCAAGTCCCATCAAGTTGGCCGTCCACCTGTTTACCTAGTTTAGGCAATAAAAAAGGCGATGGTAACCGCTTTCCAACAAGTGGGCCGTCTGCCTGTATGGTTCACTCAAAAAAACTTCACATAATATGTCTTCACATAATTTCGGAAATACCACATATGAGCAAATACCTCGCAGCGGAATGAATCCACAAACATTCCTTTAAAAAACAATGTTTGATAGGTTTTAAAATTGGACTGCTGAGTTAGAACGAAGAGATGAATAAGTATTGAACATTACATACATTCGGGGAGATATAGATTAGGGGGTGCACTTTAATTTCTTCGATCGGAGAACAATGGCTTCGAACAAAACAAACGTATGTGTGTGTGCTACCAATTTTTATTAGCGACTGGTTGCAGTGGAGGGTTACAGATTAATAAATATTAAGCCATAATTTTGGTACAAAATTGCACTAACATAAACTGCCCATCAAAGGCCTATACAACTCCTTTCAAAACATTAGATTGATTTTCAAATATTAATCACTCAGTCCATAAGCACATAATTAAATAATGTTTCACTAAAGCATCACGTCTCAACTGCCCACAATTTGCGCTCTATCTATTCTATCTTTGTTGTTGCTGGCCCCAACGCCTTTGGCATTGATTTTGCCAATGTCATAGTAAAAGAGGCAGGTGTTAATAGACGCCAATATAGCTGCCAAAATGAAAACATTTTGGTAATCGATAATCTTTTTCCAGAAACCTGAGGACAAGACAGCACAAAAAGTTATGTTAGACTAACTACTCAATATAGAATATGTTGTTAAGTGATAAAAATTTACATAAAATCAATATATGTTTAATACAAACTAAAGTCAGAAGGAAATTAACATTAATTAGGCAAGGGATATCACGGGGAAGATTATCATATAGGGGTGAAGATAAATTTGGACAGTAAAAAATATGTGTTCCAGAGAACCTTCGGCAAGACCGCATTCACACAGAGAATGATCACGTCAATTTGCGTTCTGATACTTAACGAAAAACTTGTGACACCTACACACTAACATCCTATTATGATAATTTTTTCACGCTGCAGGCTGCCAAACTTTAGAATATGCTGCCTCTTACTTATTGTCAGATGCCAAATCCTTATCAAAATTTAGAAATTTAATCAGAAAACAATATTGGTCCAAAAATAGCTATATCTGATTAGCACAGTATAATCATGCTAATACATTTATTACAATAACTTGTGTATTTTGAAATATATTATTGAAATGTATATATAAATGACTATGTACATACGTATGTATTTGTATATTTATTTCTTAAATTAGTTTGAGTATTTATGTATGTATTGCCATTTTCCTGCACCACCTACATCGCCTGATTCTATTATTTTATTTAGGTTGGCTGAAAGACGTCGCTATGAGCTATAAAGCCGTCCATTGTATTATATAGAAAATATTGTTTTGTTTTTGTAATTGTATATTTTGGTGTGCAATAAAGTGTTATCTCTCTGTCTCTCTAAAGCATAGCAAACTAATTCCAAAACTTGAATAATTTTTGAGAATATATTTATTCCATATTTTCACGCATCCAATTTTAGTGCTTCATTTCTGAGCAGGATATATAGACATTATTTCTTCAATGACAAATATCAAGTTCAAGTGGCTATATATATTATGTTGTCCATGTAGTCGATGGAACAACGGGCGCGAATTCAAACATGCATTGATGTCACAGAGCACTGTCGAAATTTTTCGCAACCGAACTGAGTAATGAGAAATCGTTTAAGGAGGCACTCAATCATCTTCACAACAACCTTACATAATCTTACGAGCATACGACATAGTAGGCTGGAATAAAGCGCCCCTGTTGATATATCATCAGCGATCTGTCCATCGAACTGCAAAGACGCCTTTTTCCAGGCATCAACGAGCTCCTTCTTTGTTTCTACAACTTGCATCCTTGCCTTTCCTTTGTGCTTGGCGCACATGAGACTCCAATAAATATTCTCTATAGTATATTTGCCTTCATGTATTGAACTAGCCTTTCTTACTGCTCCGCCCACCTTGAGGATTACTTTCCATTCCAGGTAGGGATATAGCATCCTTGTTTTACTTGTAAACTTAACTTTCTCTTTTTTTAGACATTTTTTTATCTTCTTTAATATTTTATATTATTCTTATGTATATATACAATTATCCTTCTGTTTTTTCGAAACATGTTATATATGGGATTGTTGTATATAACAAACGCGATTGTATGACTTAAAATTGGTGACACGTGACCTTCCTGAAGGAAGCCACGTGTTTTATAACCACGGCTAGTGGGATGGGAATCGGCAGCCGGGAATAGACCGTCGATTTCCATACAAGGGAAGACAGAAATCAAACAACCAGAGCTGAGGCTGCTTCTCTTTAATTTACCTCATTGAGGAGTCAGGCAACGCACTGAATGAACATTTCGTATGATCACTTGATTAATTATTAATCTACTCTAAAAATAGGGAAGACTCACACATCTTAGTCCCTAGTCACCTGCTCTGAAACCAACGGACTACCGTTCTGGAGGATTATCAAGGCGTGGGGTATCTAGACTGTTTTTAACGTGTGAAATATACCATAAAGTTACGTCGTAAACATTTGAATAACGTAGATTAAGTCTTGATTTAAGTAGTTTTTAACAGGGCGCCATCCCGTCCACGTATCACGGGAAGTATCTGCCCCGACGCAATCGCAGGCGGCGCTGCCTGCCGAGGCCTTCGCCAAGCAGCCGCCAGGCGTCGGAAGCACGTGGAAAACGTAGAAAGAAGATGTGAGGTGATGTGATGTCGAATGTGTTCCGATGGGTCGACTCAACTGCTGGTCGACCACGTAGATTACGAGAGGCTGTTCTCGTCCGAAAGTGATCCCCTGGAATTCGAGGACGGATTCCAGTGAATAATGGGTAAAAGCATGTCTTACGTAAAGGAGATAACACTGATATATGATCACTGCTTTGGGGAAGATAAGGAGAATCAATTGTGGTTAAATGTAAGCTCGTCAGCTAACCCTTCCTGCGATGGCGGGCGTCACGACGAGCTCGAAGGGTGTACGGAGACAATGAACGTCACACAGCCTACTTCTAAATATTAGACAGACGTAATTCTGAGGAGGGTTGAAAACACACACCTAAAAAGGGAAGTGAAGAAGTCCCGGGTCTAGAATAAAATCAATGACCTCCCGGTTCATCCGGAGGTCTACCGCTTGCAAGGCATAACCGGAGAAAAGCCATGTCTGTAAAGGTAAACAAGACCTTACTAACATGGAGAAGAAGAAGAGAGAGAGGGAGATTCTAGTAAGAATTCTACGTACCTTATTTTTATAAAACGCACTGATTTGAACTAAAAGCTATTCGCTTTTTGAATTTAGTAATATCTAAATAAACTGCGACGACTGCTCGGCGAGAAAAAGGCGCCTCTCAGGGGTCGCCTTGGCTTATAAAGCCGTTGGTAAAAGACGCGGGGGGCGGGGACAGGTCGGCCCTCCGCCCGTTCCGTGCAGGGGAGAAGCCATTTTAAATAGTGGCGTGATTTTACCTATCCAAATTAAGAAGTCTAACGACAATCATCGTGTGATGTTTCGTGACAAATGTAAGAAGGCCGCTTTGCGCGGTTGCGCACGGGACGGCGCGAATCACAACGTGACAAACATAGCTTTTGAATAATCTTTAAAAATAGCTTTATATCAAAGGGTCAACCTTTGTTTAACTTGTACCTCCATAGATTCCATTCCATTGATGACTAGATTTACTGCTATGCGTGCTAAATTCAATATGTCATATGCAGTATTTTGGAGTCAAAATTAGACTAAATTGTAGACACAATCTCACATCTTGTCTTATTATTATTATTATATATTGTCATATGACCCTATTTAAAATTAAAATAATCTGTAACTCAGTAAAAGCATCTGTTAATCATAAGTTACGAGTTGCAGGACTCGAATTAAAATGCCGTTGAAATTATTATAGAGCTTATTTTATTAGAACTATACAAACACGTGTAACACAGATACAAATATAACTGAACACAACCAGTCCAAACGTAATGCGCGATATCGTAATTCCATAAAACGCCCAAAGTTCGTCACTAAATACATTACCCCATGGGGTACACACGTCTTGCTTCGCTCGTGGTTATCTCTAGACTGAAGATCTCTCATTGGGGCATTGCTTTATGCTGCACAAATGCAATATGTCTACCTGACCGCGCAGACCGAATTTCTTAGAACCACGCCTGGCTAATGACTACCATAAAAGATTACAATACACAATGGGCTGTTTTTCTAATCACAAATTTTAAATATAAAGTAAACTAAAGAAGTCTAAATGCGGAAAGGTAATAAAGTGTGCAAAACAGGTATGCAGATGTGAATTTGTTTTTGTCGGTCGTAACACTACCATCGTGAGAGCTTTCTGGTAGGTTATATACATGTGAGATTATAGTCTACTTACATTTCAAATTAAGAGGAGGTTCCATGGAATGCTGCAGATAAGCCCATGGGAAGAACTAGTGTTTGATAAATTCCATTTGATTTAACTCATAAGTTGGTATTGAAGGAGGGTCAATAGTCCTCGTTGGTATTCGGGTACACCACAGTGCACTACTGCCTCAAGGGCCCTTCGCCTCGCTAATGCATGTGCCGTCTCCGAGTACATACCACTCGTCAACCTATTTGTTCTGGCGAATCCAACGTACCTATTCTAGAAACTGAGAAATATTAAATTTTGATTAATCTGAAATAACTATTCAACAAACGAAACCGAGATCGACTTTCTGTGATATATTTAAAAAAGAATTTAAAATAAGAAAGATTACGTTTTACGTTTTGGAGTAAAATAACTACTAATAACTCACCAAAATTGTAGACACTGTAGATACACAGTTTGCAAGTCGGACCCAACTGTATAGGTATCAGTCATTTTACTTAAATTTGTTGTAAAGAAAGTTGCCAGTGTAAGAAAAATGTTACTTATGTGATATATATTTAATTTTAATTGTATAATAGTACTAGCTATTACCCGCGACTTCGTCCGCGTGGAATTTAATTTAGTTTGCCTTCTGATGCGGTGACGGCAGCGGCGTGCGCGTTGACCTTTCATTTATTTCTTCTAAAACAAAAGTAGCTTGAGTTACTCCTTATGATATCAGCTATCTGCCAGTGAAAGTTCCGTCACAATCGGTCCAGGCATTTCGGAGATTAGACGGAAGAAACAGGCAGATAAAGAAAATTAAAAAAAATATATTTTGTTATAAGAACCGTATATACTTTCATATGCATTTAGTAAAAAGCTGTTATTTTGATATTAGAAACAGACACTACAACAAAAGTCGTGGTAGCGTAATGGCTAGTGCATGCGTCCCAAATTCAAAGGACGCAGGTTCGATCCTGGCCGGAATGCACGCACCACTAAGGTAGTTTTTTGACTATTGTTACAATTACCACCTGCTAATAACGGTGAAGGAACTTGCACATCGAGATAACCGATGTGTCAGACCTGCCTAGCCGCCTTGGACGAGCATGGCGGGTATACTGTCCGTTCCCCTATAGTGGGAGGCCCGAGCCCAGCAGTGGGACATTTATATGCTGTTATTATTATTATAGAGAGAGAGAGAGAGAGATAACACTTTATTGCACACAAAAACATGTAATTACAAAAACAGACCATATTGTTACATGCCATCAAAGATAAGCCGCACAGCCTATTGTAAGCGCAGCTTATTATCCTCCCGGATTAGGGAATCCTTTTTGTTTTGAATTTGTAACATGCTATTGTTTTTCTATTTGTTTTATAACCATCATTGGCGTCGAACTAATCCCTATTGTTATTGTTCTCGACTTTGTGGACGTTCACAGGTGTGCAAATTAATATTTCTTAGAAATTCACTGTGCGCCTCCAACTTCTTTGTACTGTGTATTGAATCGTGCAGTGTGAACTGGTTGCATCTAGTTTTATTTGTATTTGTTTTATACGTGTTTGTGTACAGTTCTAATAAATTCTATAGTAGTTCCAACGGCATTTTTAATTCGAGTCCTGTAGCTCATAACAATATTTACAATATTTCCAGGCAATACAATAGGTGGCCTTATCGCTCAAAGCGATCTCTTCCAGGCAAATGAAAGAAAGAAATTTGAATCAGGCGATATAGGTGGTGCAGGAAAAAGGCAATAGATATAAAAATACTCAAACTAATTTAAGAAATATATATACAAGTACATATATATACAATATATGTACTTGTATATATACATTTCAAAATATATAAGTTATTATAATAAATGTATTACCATGATTATATTCTGTTAATCAGACAGCTATTTGTGAACAAATAGTGTTTTTTGAGCAAATTTCTAAATGTCAGTAAAGATTTCACCTCTCTGATAGTCAGAGGCAGCATTTTTTTAATTTATTTTTTATTGCAGTAGTTCAGCAGACAGGCAGACGGCCTACTTGATGGAAAACGGTTACCATCGCCTATGGACATTTGCAACACCAAAGGTGCTGCAAATGCGTTGCTGCTCTCTTAAGGGAGACTGGAACCTGGTCACTAATGCTGGAACACAACTCAAGGTTGTTATGGCGACATACTGTAGACCAGGGGTGGTAGCCATCCAGTCGGGCAAATGCCCTACCACCTGGCTGTAGGTTGTTTTGTCGCCTCTTGCGACAGGCCGCCCCAACGCAGGAAATTGTATTCTTTCTCCGTTCCTGCACGGATAAAAGTATATTCCAAAGTTTGACAGCCTGCACTGTAAAAGAATTGTCATAATAGGATGAAGTGTGTGCAGGCGTTACAAGTTTCCGGTACGTATCATGGCGCAAATTATGGGCAGTGGATAGGCGAAGGAATTTAAAACGTTCCTTAAGGTACTGGGGACTATTAGGAGTAAATGATATGTTATAAACGAGACTGAGAATGTGAGAATTATAAACAGACACTTCAATTTCATTTATTTGTGTATAGATGTAACGCTCCACAATTTATTACCTACCTATTATGTAAATACATACTATTTATCTAACCACAAATATAAAAAAGGAAATCAATTTTGATATAGCAATTATGAACATCGATTGAATCAAACTTACAGAATAGGGCTACCAATAAATTCAGAGAACCGATAAAGTGGAATACATTTGCATGCGTAATACCAGTTGTGTAACAGAGCAAACTAAGAGCTGCTCTTACGCAAAGAACCCCAATATTCATCCCAGTCCAGCTGTACAACTTCAGAACCTAGCAAGTGCCTCCCGAGAAATTTCAGTACACATCACAAAAAACACCATGAACTTCAACGATATGCCATTTCATAATTATCTACCTCCTCGATCCCTTTCTAAAGGTAACGCGTTGATTTCGTTGCAACACCGTCTATGGGCCATGTTAACCACTTACCATCAGGTGGACCCTCTGCCTGTTTGTCAGCTT
The DNA here is from genome assembly GCA_039645545.1 of Dendrolimus houi. Classification (NCBI taxonomy): domain Eukaryota; kingdom Metazoa; phylum Arthropoda; class Insecta; order Lepidoptera; family Lasiocampidae; genus Dendrolimus; species Dendrolimus houi. The sequence continues at coordinate 907,231 of CM077131.1, forward strand.
CGCAATTTAAAACAAATTATTTGTGTGTGTGTGCAGTTCACACGCAGTAGAAGTGAAACAAAGTGTGACAAGGGGTGGAAGGATTCTAAAATTCGTGACGTCACATTTCATATATTATATCGTTATAATATATTTAAGCTTTAAAACAAGAAATTTGAAGTATTAAAGAAAAACTTCAAAACATGTCCAACTCTATCTCTATGAGCATAATGTTTAAATTATTAAATATGTATGTAAAAATGTATTCTATCTCATTCTCTCGCAGGCTTAGTCCTATAAATTTATGCGTTTATCTCTTTTGAGTGTCGCTTTTTGGTTTTATCGAGTTTCAAATCACAACGATTTTAAAGAAGTTTCACTTCAATAAACAATTGGAGCAACACCATATTGTAATGTACCGGATATTGATCACAAACACGAACTCAGTAATTGTTTGTTTGTTCCTTCATTAGATAATGAAGGAACAAACAAATCACTTAGCTTATGATATCAGTAACAAATAATTTAATGAAGGAAATGATTGTTTGTGATTCCCAAGAGAACACAATTAACTAATGAGTTGTTCTTGTTGATTTGGGTGCTAACACGTAAACAAGTAGCCCTTTATAAGCAGATACATCACAATTAAAAAGTCAGTTATACGTTATATTCAGGAGTGAACAGTCATAAGTTATAAGCTAACAAGTTAAGAGTTATCGGTAAGAGTTCACTGTAGTAATTCTGTTCGCAGCAGACCTCGTGTCAAAAATTAAGAAAGTTAATAATAACTACGTTACAAAGTGTAAAATACTAAATATTAAAGTGTGATCGATATACTGCACTCACTTCGCAAGTAAAAGTTAAATTGTATATAATAATAATAAAAAGTGATAAGAACTAACTCCAAGACTTTGATTTGCTCGTTGCCGACGTGCCCTTACCACCTCTCCGCCGCTGTACAAAACCTTGCCATTACAATATTTTGATTTTTTTCGCATGTCTTGGCAAACACAATATATAAGCGAATATCTAAAAGACAATCAATCCACAAACGTTCATTAAAAAAATAATGTCAGTTGCCATGTTTTGAAATTGAACAGCAAGTATTCCTAATATGAAACAGAAACAAGATAAATAAATTGGCAGACACACACATGTGTTACATTCCTTAGCTATGCTCAGTTTCGCTTGTGTTATGGGTAAATATACAACTAATTACTCTGGGGCCAATTTTTGACGTCGTGACCATAGTAAAAACCGGAAAGATGGTTTACGAAATTTGCTATGCCAAGAATCGATCCCGAATTCTCTGAGTTCCAGTGGGCTAAACCTTTTTTTGATGACGCAAGGGAAAATCTTTCCTTGCGATACCATCCTCGGGCCTGAGGGGGAAGACTCACCGAGGAATATGTGGGACTCCTGATCGACAGTATCCCCACCGTGGCCCTCGAGCCGAGGGACGGGGGATGGTCAACCGTCAGACTACCTACTAAACCTAACCTGCACCCCTCTCTTATGTGCTTCTACGGGGTGCCACAGGAACTAAAGACTAGGACACCCCCGGAGAAGGGTGTCCTAGTCTTACCCTCTTGACTAACAGGAGGGGGAAGTTTTTTTAATTTATTTTTTATTGTAGGCATTCAGCAGACAGGCAGACGGCCCACTTAATGGAAAATGGTTACCGTCGCCTATGGACATTTGCAACACCAAAGGTGCTACAAATGCGCTGCTGCTCTCTTAAAGGAGACTGGAACCTGATCACTGATGCCGGAACACAACACAAGGTTGTTATGGAGGCATACTCTAGACCAGGGGTGGTAGCCATCCAGACGGGAAAATGCCCTACTACCTGGCTGTGGGTAGTTTAGTCGCCTCTTACGAAAGGCCATCCGGACGCAGGAAATTGTATTCTTTCTCCGTTCCTGCATGGATAAAAAATAAAATAAAGTCCGCAGGATCCCTGGTCCGCGTGGCGCCTGTAATGGGCTACAGGAGGAACTGCGCGTAGCGGTGTCTACGTATCTCTAGGCCGCTTTCTGTAAATGAGGTCCTCATACGAGCTCTTCTCCCTCTTTCGTTCGGGCGTCTTCTGGGCCATAACTTGCTCACAGAAGGAAGTCACGGCTTGCCACCAACGTTTGCTTGGCAAGCGAGTCAACTCCGCTGACAACATTTGTCCAACTCAGACCTCTGTGGCCCCAGGCGGCGTACTCGACTAGTGTGTGCAGTGCTAGCACTCAGGCGTGGACTCCCGCCCCACTATACAGATAGCAGATACTTACCAAAGCACCCGTGCCCGGTAAGTATCTGTACCATCCTGTACGTCAGGGTCCCGCTCCTGCGGGAGACCCAACGAGCCAGATGGGGGCGGATTGCTCCTACCCTCTCCGTGCCAGCAGCTGGAGCCTCGAGGTCTTGTTTCCACCTTTGTTAGGCCTCTCTTAGCCAACTCAACCACCGAGGCTGTTGTAGAATCGCTACGATCCCTTTCTTGCTTTTTAGGGTTCCAGAGATATCAAAAACTTAACCCTCATATTTTCATCATACCCGTCTGCCTGTGTTTGTATGTCACATTATTTTTTTGAGAAACTACTGGACCTTTATGCGTAGATTAAATTTGACCAGAATATGTATTGTATATGGAGGTACACAATGTGGAGACCCAATCAGGCAGCCTCCGTGGGTAGGGGGCTATGTGCTCAATATATGGCCATCCCTTATTCCCCAATCAAGCACTGGTGCCCGGAGAATATAGAATCTTTCACTTACCTCGCAGTCAGCCACCAGCCCACAACACAGCACTGGTTCAGGGGGTCTGCCGCTGCTTATTCCGTAGCGATACACAAAGGTGGCAAGGTCCTTCTACACGAGCCCCGGGGCGCAAGGGACGCAGATACACTGACCATTTAAATTTATAATTGGTTAAGGCGAATGTCCTAGTAACTAACTTGAGGCGAAAATCTTCGATAGCTTATTATGTCTTATTGTTCTATGTTTCGCGAGCACATGTTACCTTTTCAAACTAAGTCACAGAACAGACTGTGACTTAGTTTGAAAAATAAACATGTGCTCAACATAACAATATAGTATTTTTTATGTTTTACTTTTTACTTGCGCAAATACTACAATAGCTTTAGAAATATTAAGCACCTGTATAAATTGTACAACTGGCACGCGTATTTACCATCTGAGTCTTCGGTGTATATGCCCTTGGACAACGGTCTCTCGACTGAGACAGAAAACTATGTTTAACTCTCTGTTTTCTTTCTTCATATCCCAATTAATTGGGATCGGCACAAGGTGTCTTTTCCTTCCACACTCCTCTATTCTGACATTCATCTTCTGTCACAACACATCTCATCATATCATCCTTCACACAATCCATCCATCTTTTATTTGACCTACCTAAAATTATGTTTAACTATTTGACAATAAAGTTGAAAATTACTTAGATCAAAATTGTTTGATTTTCTATCTTGTCTAAGGCCCACAGCACACGGCGTATTTGGAACGCGCAGTCGACGGGCAGATGACGCGCGTATACGCGCTTCAAACGAGATTCGAACGAACCTTGTAACCCTAAACACACGCGGTGATCGTGAAGCACGCGTCTACTGCGCGTATACGCGCAGATGCAGCGACACAGATGCGTTGTAGTCGCTCGTAGCTTCTACGTTTTGATCAGATCAGTTCACCCCCTTCCCCTCCTGCGCCCCTTCGTACGCGCTTCAAATGAGTACCAAACGCGGTTCACACGCGCGTTTGTATCGCGTTTTTCGTGTGTTTATATCTATACAAACGCAAAAATCGGCATCTACGGTGCAGACGACGCGCGTTCCTGGAACACGCGTCGTCTGCGCGTTTTAAATACGCCGTGTGCTAGGGGCCTAAGAACATTGTTCAGACATGAAAATCTTTTTAATGGTTTTAATATTTATGTTAAGAGTAGTGATTATATCCTCTTTGTTTCTTATTGATAATCTCAGCGTCTGTCATTGTCAACATTGCAATTTTCTTTTCTTACGTTTCTATGTTTTGCAAACGTAAAATTTATTAAAATGTTGGCAGTGTTGTTTCTTATACCCATGCAAGCAAAATTCGACTGTGGTGACGAATATTTTCGTTCTATCACTGTACACGAACAAACACTCATCTGAAAGACTTTTTATATTAGAGATGGGTTTTTAGGATATTATAAATTCTAACAGTCATCAATATTACCTAATCAACATCTGTTGTCAGTCAATACATCATATCCGTTACACCTGAGCGCCATCCGTCATTTTGCTGACAGCGTGTCTTTGTATATGTAGGCGTAATAATTATAGGTATACAGGTGTAAGTGGAAGTATCTTAATTGTTCCAGCTATACGAATATGGGTTTAGGAGAAAATTCATAATTTTCGTGAAATTTTTGATCCCCATTTACGGATTTTTAAAAATGTACAGCTAGAAAACAAATTGGCATATTACACAAAAAAAGTTGATGCCAATCGATGCTGTTTCTAATTGGTCAAAAACTTATATTGGATAAACCGTTGTTGGAGTACTAAAAGAGTCAGAAAAAATCGCAAAAATCTTTAACAACTATACATCTCGATGGCCTCTGTGGTTGAGTGGGCTAAGCCTTTGCCGGCTTACCTTACTGCAACCAGAGGCTCCAGGTTGCATTTATGGTACGGTAAATTTTGGAAACGCATTTTCTCCGTTATTTAATATGGTCTGGATGTTTGGGATGGGCCCCAGAGTAGTCCTTTGTATATTACCCATAACACAAGCGTTTTTTTTCAAATCATCTTTTTATTCAGTCAACAAGTAGATTTGATAAATTAAAGAGGTGAGTTGGACTTCTTATATCTTATATAGCGAAGTGATTTTTGCAATTTCTGACTCTTTTAGTACTCTAACAACGATTGGTCTGATATAAAGTAGTTTTTGATCAGTATTACAAACAGTGTTGATTGGCGTCAAAATTGTTTTTTGTGTAAAATGCGTTTTTCTTGCAGACTGTATATTTTTATCAAAATCTTTGAATGGGTTCATAATTTCACGAAAAATTGTGGATAGTCTCCTAAGACCATTTTCGTGTAGCTTTAAGGCTTTCGGTTAAGGCACTTCCCCTTATTGGGCCGCTGGAAGTTTCCAGTCTGTGTAAATCATATGTGTACCAAACATGCAATATGACTTAAGACTACCTAAATAGAGTTCGGTGTGTCGCCACACATTACACACACATTTTTAATGATATACATTGGCGTAATTTACAAATGACAAATCCGTATGACACAAATCTTAAGAATAAAATTACGTATGTTTAAGAAAAATCGTCTGATTCAGACAAAGCACACATTTTTTCACAGGAATTGATTTTTAACCCACTTCCAAAAAGAGTAATTTCGACAGTATGTTGTTGTTTTTCCTTTATATTTGATACTCGATTTGTCGGTCAATTGCAGACCGATTTTCAATTTTTTTGTCTTTATTCGAAAAACTATACTCTCGAGGTGGTCCATTCTTAGCAAATTAGGGTTTAATTAGTGGATCCTAGGATCAGGCCGGCCGGCCGCAGGAGACTGGTTTCTTTCTCCGTTCCTGCACGGATGAAAAGGTTTGTCATAAGTAAATAAGTAAATGAAATCGTAGGACGTATTTGCTGACTCTATCACTTTAGACAAAAATAGATGTCGTTTCTTCGTTGTCACGACGCAATTAAAAGTTTCACAATTATAAAATTAGTCGGAGGGATGGCGTTTAATAATTAACCCGCTCGTAACGACAAGTTCCGAGTTGTAATGCTCCTACGACGGCCAATAAAACGTTTAAAATTCTGAACTCACAAACGCTTTCGCGTTTAGATATTGTGTGGGATAAGTCATAATGTAATAGCGTATTAAACACGTACACACTTAGCGGTGGTAACCAAGCACAATTTCGAAAACTTCAATGCCTGAAGACGATAATCTTCGAGCATTGCGTCAGGACAGGGATCCTGACCTACGGAGCCGACTGACGGCAGAATTCACAAATTCCAAGTCGCTCAGCGGGTTATGGAGCGACCTATGTTGGGTTTTTCACTTATGGATAGAATTAGAAGTGAATATATCCGTAAGAGAACCAAGGTAAACTGGCATAGCTCGCTAAATTAGCAAGTTGAAGTGGTAGTGGTCACATCAATCGTGGGACTGATGGCCGATGGAGCAGACGAGTCCTGGAGTGGAGACCGCGTCTCGATAAACGTAGTTTCAGACGCCGATGGACTGACGTGATAAGTAGCGGCGACTTGGGGAGGCGTACGTCCTGCAGTGGACTGTGATTGGAAGACTACTATTCAAATATCTTTGATGATTACACTGGTCAACAGGTTTTGTTGCCCTGGATATTATAATGGCTTCGAATAGTTTTATCTCAACAATTAATAAAAATGTGAATTATTTTGGAACATTTTTTAGTCTTGTATAAAAATGTAAAATTATATATATATATATATTGTTACGAGCTACAGGACTCGAATTAAAAATGCCGTTGGAACTACTATAGAATCTATTAGAACTGTACAAACACGTATAAAATAAATACAAATAAAACTAGATGCAACCAGTTCACATTGCACGATTCAATACAATTCGAACGCGCAAAGTCCGTCGTCTATATCGCTAATCGAGAGTTCTAGAGAACGTCTTACTCGTTTCGTAGTCGTCGCTTGACTGCCCACCCCTCCATTCGGGTATCGTCGTATACTAACTACACAGTACAAAGAAATTGGCCGCGCACACTGAGTTTCTAAGAAATATTCATTTGCACACCTGCGAACGTCCACAAAGTCGAAAACAATAACAATAGGGATTAGTTCGATGCTAATGATGGTTATAAAACAAGTAGAAAGACCATAGCATATTTTTCTTAATTGCAAACTCAAAACACAAAAGAATAACGAAATCCGGGAAGACAATAAGTGGCGCTTACAATAAGCAGCTTCGCGCTTATCTTTGACGGCATGTAACAATTTATATACATATATATATATATATATATATAATTTTACATTTTTATACATTACTAAAAACTAGTAAGTAAGAAATAAAACATTACAATTATATTATACATTAATAGCTAATATTTAATAAGAAACTAGCTGACCCGGTAAACTTCGTACCACCCCAGAAACACTCTTTTTCATATTTACTCACCTTCTAAACCTTCCCTGTACTTCTATTAATAATTCAAAACCAAAATTATCCAACTCAGTCAAGCCGTTCTCGAGTTTTAGCGATACTAACGAACAGCAATTGATTTTTATATATAAGATTAAAGTATACCTATATACATTAATTATATGTAAAAAGAGTGAAAAATCAGGTAAAATCTATCTTTTACTTCAGAGACGGCTTCTATAAGATCTTCTTCTATATTATTTCTGAGGAAAATTGCTGTTATAAAGACTGTTGCAGTCTCATTAGTGTAAAACCTATTTTTTATCATAGAATAGAATTTAGAATGTGATTTTTATTTTTCATGTCAAACTTTTTTTGTCGACTGTAAATTATTTAGAGAAATACACGTATGTGGGAATTATGTATCTTGAACGCATGCTGTGATGAATGTAAGACGATATTACTGAACGAGTCCATAGTGTGAAAGAGAGAATTAAAGACGACGAATGGACGACGTACGCAGACGCACGAAACAAGACGATCCGAGTTATTATTATATTATTATATATACAAAAATACCTACGCAACGCAGCGAGCAAGACGAAGTTATCTTTTTGTTTTACGACGAACTATCCATTGTTGTGTTTATTACAATGAAACTATTAAAATAACACAAAACGCAAGATTTCTTATTCAAATTAATTATATCTCTAGTTCAACGGCCACAACAGACCAACAGTAATCTGCCGTCATGTAACGGTCCCGACTACTCTGGTACCTTTCCACCATCACTATTAGGTGCTGGTAGAAGTGCTCACCCTGTTCCACACTCAAATTCTCGAGGTTATCAGGGAATCTAAACCATGTAACTGTGGAGAAAGTGTAACTTTATGCTCATATTCACTCTAAAACTCTTAAAAACCAAAGCCAATTCAGTAAATCCATGAATATATTCGCAAATTGTGTACTGAAAATGATAAAAATCTGTAGATATTTTTTATTTATTATCTAATTTATTTACAGGCTTTTAATGATGATGTCACCATGTCAGCCCCATCTTACCCTAATCATACAATTATCCAAAATTATATAAACGTTTACACCATTTTATATATTAATAGAGGCGTTTACCATTTTATATTTATTTATTTAATTTATTTGGGAAACATACAATATAAAAACTCATAAATTAATACACATATCAATTAAGTTTCCACTAAAAAATAATTCATGTTACGCATTTGGCTCGTACAACTAAGTATAAGAAAATTATAATATATTTGATACAATATTGAAAAATTAGTTTTAAAATAAAAAAAGGAATTAAATCATACAATGCCACACAAAAAAAAACTACAGTATGTCTATATCAAGTCATAATTATCATGTCATAAAATAAATCGTGATACGTGTTAAAAGTCATAATATTAAATTAAAAAAAACAAAATAATAATATTAATGAAATCAAAGTCAAAATAATAAAAGTAAAATATACGTATATACGAAGTTAACGTCATTTATTAAAAAAAAATCCTTTTCATTTCAGTCTTAAACTTAAATACATTGCCTAACTTAAATAAATAAACCACAAACGTCTCCACTCAGCTAAGAAGAGAATGTTGACATGGATGTGTGGTGTCACAAGAATGGATAAGGTGAGAAATGAGTACATAAGGGGATCTTTGAAAGTTGCACCCGTGAATGAAAAATTGAGAGGAAGAACATTAAGTTGGCATGGGCATATAATGAGGGTCACGTGACAAAAAGAATGTTAAACTTCAAGATAGATAGGTACAAATGTAAAGGTAGACCAAAAAAGAGGGATGGATTGTGTGAAGGATGATATGATGATATGTGGTGTGACAGAAGATGTATGTCAGAATAGAGGAGTGTGGAAGGAAAAGACATATTGTGCCGACCCCAAGTAATTGGGATATGGTGAAAGAAAAGAGAGACTTAAATAAATTGCCTATAAATTATTCATCTATTTAATTATCTCTATAAGTTTATTATTGTTATTATTTTGTTTTTTCTTTAATTACGATTGAATTCGGTTTAATTTAGTTAAGCCACCAAATTTTTTTTTTCTTGTAATGTCTCCTTGGAACACCGAGTTGCCTGGAAGAGACCACTATAAGCGATGAGGCCGCCCATTGTTGTTATGGAAAAATATTTATATTAAATGTCTAGGTTTAAGTTATGGTGAACAATAAAGAGTTTACATTCATTCAAGAGCCGCAGCAGACTGGCCGCGACATAATGCTCTGGGAAACAGCTACGTCCATCAACTTAATTCACAGAGCATCCACCAGCCCCTTCCTGCCGTCTCTGGTCCGAACACATTCCACTATATTATATTTCAGACAGGGCTGAAGACATATCTTTTTTAATTGCAGGAGTTCAGCAGACACGCAGTTGGCCCACTTGATGGAAAGCGGCTACCATCGCCTATGGACATTTGCAACACCAATGGTGCTACAAATGCGCTGCTGCTCTCTTAAGGGAGACTGGAACCTGGTCACTAATGAACACAACTCAAGGTTGTTATGGCGACATGCTTTAGACCAGGGGTGGTAGCCATCCAGCCGGGCAAATGCCCTACCACCTGGCTGTGGGTTGTTTTGTCGCCTCTTACGACAGACCGCCCCAACGCAGGAAATTGTATTCTTTCTTCGTTACTGCACGGATAATATTTTTGACCTGTTTTATTCATAGAATGGCAACACCGGAGCGAACACAGCGCCGTTGTTTGTTTCACAGATAAATTGGGAGCACTATAGTATAGATTTCAATAAATAACAATAACGCTTTATTGCTTCTACTAGTATTTTGTGGCACACAAAATAGCGTCTTAGGACAATAATAACGCTGTTTGGCTGAAACTCCCGCCCATCAATTTTATTGCCCAACTTGCTCGAATTCTCTACTCAAAAGTTGCTATTTGGCTCGACTGTATTACGGACGCGGTTACAATATCATTAGACGACGCGGTTTACCCCCAAGCGAATGGGGAAGAGGAGGTAGGGGAGGTCTCGCCTGTCTAAGTTGCTGAACTTTGATAAAGATTGCTCTCAATTATTATTGGAGTTTGCCATCAAAAACAGTTACAATTATTTGAGTGTCAGGACTTGTAAGGCAAGTTTAGTTTGACTATTATGAATGTACTAGAGCAGGTATGGGCAACCTTTGACATGTTGAGGGCCAAACTTTAGCTTGCAAATACGTTCGCGGGCCGCGTTTACAAGTACTTAGTGCATTTTAAAGTAATGATAATATTTTTAAATAAATTAGTTTAGAATAATTGAGAAGCAATAAATCTTTTGATGTGTCGGCCGTGAGGCGGCAAACCTCGAAGAATTTGATGTTTGCCGCCTCACTGTCACTCCCGTGAGTATAAGTACCTAATGTAATATTTTTATAAAATATGTACTAGAGTATACCCCGTGGTTTCGCCGTGGGTCAACCTTTAGCGCGTGCCTCTTATATAAAGAGGTTACAACACAGGTTACATTGTAATACATTTTTATGTTACTGCTATTTGCCCTGGAAGATTCACTTCATTTTATATCGCAACTATCCCATCTCCCATCATCCCGGATGAAAAGTATCTATGCCAATTTTTGGTATTAAAAGTACATAATGTACAGCAAAATGACCACATCGACCAAATCGACCACATCAACCAAAATGACGAAAATGGCAAATCACAAATTAAAATTCTATCCTACTTTCTGGGATAATCTTTACATAATTCTATCCCAAACTTAGCCCATTATCCGGGATTAAAAGTATTCCTTCTCCACCCTCGGTATTGAAATTACATATATACCGAATTTCAGCCAAATCGGTCCAGTAGTTTTTCCGTAAAAGCATAACAAGCAGAGAGAAAAACATATTTTTATCCCGGAAACTATCGTATTTTTCGAGATAACAAATATTCTCTGATCATCCTCGGCATCGAAAATATACATATACTGAGTTTCAGTCAAATCGGTCTAGTAGTTTTTCTGTGAAAATGGAACAGAAGGACAGATAGACAGACAGAGTTACTTTCGCATTTATAATATTAATAGGGATAATAAGGATGACGTACATAATATTAAATCGGTTTTAAGCGATTTCGGTTATAAGGCCTGCTATGTAGGTATTGTAACTAAAGCTCTCAGGACTAAAGAAGTCGCTTTTTGAAAATCGCTTTGTGAAATTGATAGGTTTTGTTAATCTGGTAGTCATAAAACATAGCATTATTTTCCACTTTATTCTGATACAAAAATGAACAACGCCTCACACACATACTGCATTGGTGTAATAATACAGTATTTTGTGTGTGTGCTAGGATATGCCAGCGAACTGGTCTACGTTTGACTTGAAACACCCGCGGGGTTCCCGGGATAAAAAGTAACGCAGATTTTAAAAGCGAAAACCGCATCGAAACCGGTCGTTTATAAAATCTATACCATTTGTTTTTTTTTTATAGCTTTCATGTACACATAAGGCAGGTTTAGGATTTTATAATATTATACATATCAACAAATATTCGCAAAACCATTTGCATGCGGATATTCCGCTCAAAGGCATCTGTCAAGGGCCTCTAATACCAAATTAATAAAGGTCAGGAGGGCAATTAGCAGGCTGAAGCTGGAGGGTGATCTGTCCCTCTCCCGGGACACGCTAATCCACCGGTGATGGATAGCCAATCCCAGATTCTGTTTTTGCCTTAATGGTTACAAACTGTTTGTCGGGACGTTCTTACTGTCACTTGCCTCCTTTAATTCGTGTTTCTTATACCTTCAGTCAGACGACTTAAAGTGTACAAAAAATATACCTATAGATACATTTCTTTATTGCAGGAGTTCAGCAGACAGACAGACGGCCCACTTGATGGAAAGTGGTTAACGTCGCCTATGGACATTTGCAACACCAAAGGTGCTACAAGTGCGCTGCTGCTCTCTTAAAGGAGACTGGAACCTGGTCACTGATGCCGGAACACAACACAAGGTTGTTATAGCGGCATACTCCAGACCAGGGATGGTCGCCATCCAGTCAAGAAAAGGCCCTTCCACCTGGCTGTGGGTTGTTTAGTCGCCTCTTACGACAGGCCGCCCCAACGCAGAAAATTGTATTCTTTCTCCGTTCCTGCACGGGTGAAGATTTTTAGAACACCTCGCCATCCCTCCAACAATTTTACAGTATATTAATCTTAACAAATTGGCACAACCGATAGCGGATTGAAGTCATTGATAAACTATTTTAATTAAAAGGGTTACGAATGACAAGAATTTAATACATTATGGTTTGGAAATTTGGAGATAATATTTTATATAAGATATTATATAAAATAGTATACTTAAAGTTTTACATGTAATAAAATAAACCGTACACAGTATAAATCTATCGCGTCTGCCAACATGAAAATAAAATGTAATGAATACCGTCTATACACAATTGAGAATTATAATCTACACAGTTACGACGTCATGTAAAAGATAAATATTGTTATATAAAATTATGGTAAATTATAGACAACTACTCTATACAAAACAGTTGCTAATCACAGAATAAATAAAAATATAACATTATTATTCAATGAAGGAAATGGCCGATTGTATCGTTTAGAAATAAGAGGGTACATAACAAAATTAATTATTATCCTTAAAAAGAAACATGACAAGAACAACTATGCTACTCGATAACTGTAACCGTATGTTGAACACATGATGTGATGAATGCAAGACGATATTTCTGAACGAGCCCATAGTGTGAAAGAGATGACAAATGAAAGAAGAGAATAGACGACGTACGCACGACGCAATACAATGACGCTCTAAGTATTAATTTAGAATATTGTACGATGTCAATCTTAAAATAACTAAAATACACGCCCATCGCTGCAAACCGTAAATTCGTAGTGTTGTTTTTCTTGCTAGCCACCATCCTACATTTGTAACTAGGATAAACCCGCGACTTCATCCACGCTTGACTTGAACTTCCCGGGGCACAAAGTACCGCAGCATGTGAAAGAGAATGTGTCGGAATAAGAAAAATTTCACGCAGCCGAACAACTTCGAATCCCGGACAAACAAACAAACCGTTTGTTTGTCCGGTTTGTCCATTTTCATCCATCCTCTTTAATGAACAGCTTGTTTATGTAGTAACAAAATGGAAAAAAATCACGGTATTATCTTCGTAATATCTAAAAATTTTCCTCCACTCCAATCCCAATGCGCACCTTTCGTAATAATTAACTCCATCAGTTTTAATTAGGTTTCCGGAGGTTTTGTTCTCATTATGTTGTTCAAATTATTTGTGTGCGTATATTTCTCGTGTTCCTTTTGTTTCTCTTGTAAATTTAATACTATTGAGTTTATATATGTATAAAAGTGATTGATGTAAATTAATGTTACGAGTTGCTGGACTCGAATTAAAATGCCGTTGGAATTATTATAGAATTTATTAGAACTATACAAACACGTATAACACAGGTACAAATATAACTGAATACAACCAGTCCAAGCGTAATGCACGATTCAATAACACGTGCAAAGTCCGGCACTGAATAGATTATCGAATGTACACAAGTCTAGCTTCGCTTGTGGTTATCGCTCGACCGCTCATCTCTCCATTGGGGCAATGCTTTATACGGCACAGATGCAATATGTCTGCCTGACTGCGTGGACCGAATTTCTCAGAATCATACCTGGCTAATGACTACCATAAAACATTACAATACACAATGGGCTGTTTTTCTAATCACAAATTTTAAACACAAAGTAAACAAAAGTCTTGATGCCGAAAAGGTAACAAAATGTCTACAGGTATGCAGGTGTGAATTTGTCTTTTGTCGGCGTTCAGGTTGTAACATTAATATAAGATTACAATATGCTTCATTTTAGGAAAATAATTGGTTCTTATTAAAGGAAGTTTCATTATATATATATGTATATATAGTTTTTAAGACTCGTGTACTATCGTTATTGGCACATTCTTTCCATTCTTTTACCTCCTCCCAATCATTTGGAGTCCTCATAATATGTCTTTTCCTCCCATACTCCTCTATTCTGGCATACGTAATCATGACATCTATCACACAATTCTTTCATCTCTTTTTTTTTGGTCTGCCCTTATATTTGTACTCATCAATCTTGCAGTTTAACATTCTTGTTGTCACGTGACTTTCATTCCTCATTACATGCGCATAACACCTCAAACTTCCTCCTCTCAATTTTTCTTGTACTATTTTCTCAAGAGTTATTGTAGTACTTTACACACCGTTTAAATGGAAGGATGTGTAGAATCATATACCATCTTTAGACCATAGCTCCCTAGAGCTATTTGGCGTCTGACAAGCGACGCCGCCCACAGCTAGACGCCTCGTTGTCAGCCAGGGAACCTCGTGAGTTCGCGAGTGGATGTCGCGAGATCTCTAAATTGCCGATGTTACGGGCAATTTAATTAATCGGGCAGTATTAATATGGACCGATCGTTATGAATCATGACCAAGAGCGTCGGTCGATTTGATAAATTTATTACTTTGGCTTATATTAATACTGCATAAAGGCCCGTGGTCCATTTAAAAATCATGGTTTGAGATAACTTGAATTTATCACTTGGACTGGGCAGTATGAATACTTCCCTAATTTTAACGGGACAATATGATAAATTCGCTTATCTTTTCATAAGAATTAGGTATCTTAATGCATTTAAAGGTGGGTCATAGTTATATGGCACTTTTAGTTATTATGAACAGATCCGATTTTAATTAAATAGGTAAGAAGTTCGTGGTTATTTTTTATTACCCCCCCACAATACACTTTATATCTTAAACAATAAATAAAAGTTATATATAATTACAACTATACCCTACCCTAATTTAATAAAAAAAACTACATTTCATCTATGTTTTATTATATTGTCAAGATAAGGTTGTCACGATTCACACTGACCGGAAAAAGTGATTAATCATGCAGTTTTATTTATATTGCCCATTTGACACGGGCATTATGTATACAGACCGGTCATTATTCATAGTGACCGGATTTATCAAATTGCCTATAACAACGATTTTAGTCTGTCAGCGATTGGTACTACCTCTATTCGGGAATCACTGTGAGCTACGAGTTATGGTCGAGTGGTTCACTCGCAGTCAGCTCGCGGGCAGCGTGCCAGTGAGGCATATCATTGACTTGCACAAGGCTACTGGTAGGAGTTGGATGAGAACATAGGACCTGGATATATGGCACAAACTTGGGAAGACATCGACAAATTGCATCATAAGCAACATCAAAATGTAAAAAATGAAGGCAGTTTCCCCATCGTATTATCCACGGCCAATACCTAACCTGAAATGTTACGAAGCGACGTATCATTGGAAAAACATCGTGCGCAACACAATTTATGTGCCCAACGCCGATTTACTGCGATGAGATATGTACGCAATCCGGTGAATTACGAGCGCCGGTATCGTGATGGTTGAACTATTACGTATGGTGTTTTCGCGGGGCTTCATGGCGATTGATTACTATCACTATTTTTTTATACTAGTATAGGTTCGCGTTTGACCATGATCTCTCCCGATATGGAGCGAAGATATGGTTTAAGATGGAGCATGTTTACCTGGAAGGTATTTACACGGGACTTATATCTAGGTTGGAAGTATCAGGAAAGACAGCTAGACGAAAAACGCTTCGTTCTAATAGGTGGAATATCCACCATATATCGGTGCCGCATGCCGGTGCGTCTGGTTGTCCGACGATGGGATCAGATTGAAGAGCTCAGTTGCACACTCTCCAACGGATATTCGATAGAAAACCGATAAGTTGGCAACTCTGCGTCGATGTTTGAGACTTTGAGTAATATTTTTTTTTTAATTCGAAGCAGATAATGAGGCAGACGGCCCACCTGATAGAAAGTGGCTACCGTGGCCTAACACGTTTGAGACACACCTTTAGGATGGGATAAAGGGGATGTGACAGGAGCGATGTGATACAGGAACGCAATGGAGGGATAGGATAGGGAAAATGGAGTAGGGGCAGTAGAGATGGGATACTGGAACTCTCACTCACTACACATTATTAGCTCAAGGCTAAGCGCTTCAGGCCGATATTCTGTGAGAGCGTGGTATCATATCGATCGAACTGGCCTTAAGGGCCGTATGCAATCAACGCAACCTTTTCATTCCATTAAATCTCATTTCATTCCTACATAATATTGTTATAAATCACACATGTCACTCACCTTACATACGTCTAACAATGAAACATAAGCAAAAATATAGAACACATTAGATAAATAAATGTAAAAGTATATAGTAAATATATATTAGTAAGTAAAAGACTCTGTCTTGGCACATGACGGAGGAGTAAGCGAATAAAAAAAAATATTTATTTAATTTGTTTGGGAAACATACAATAATTAATATTCTTAAATATAAAACACAAAATTAATACATATATCAACCAAGTTTCCACTAAAAAATAATTTATATAAAAAAATTGGTTCAAATAGTTAATTACAAAAAAAAATACAATTAAACGAAAATTACATAAAATGTCTATTTAATTTACATTAGGTTAGGTTAGGTAAAAATATAAAAAAAAACAATGAAACATAATAAAAACCTGTAAATTCGAGAAGTAAATACACAAAATTCAAGAACTTTCTTTTAATATAAAATATCAAATCAGGCTGTAATCAAAGTAATGGTAGCTCTAGCACGTCTAATAAATAATTATTGTAAAAAATACACCCAAAAGATTTTGGACTACTCTAGGGTCGATATGGAAAAGGGAACGCACGTAAAAAAACAATGTTTTATATAATAGCGATAGAATTGCTATGCTTTGATGATACGTAATCGATTCTATATCTTCAACGAACACGATACGCTACGTATGTCATCCAAATTATCCCCATGCACAATACGAAGTACGAATGTATCAGGCGGTACGCAAACGATACGATTTTTTTCCAATTTAGAGACTTATGTGGGTATTCATATAAAACTCGATGTACTGGCTTTCGATCCTGAATCAAAATATGGCTATTTAATCAACCAGGCCTGTAGTGGCATTAGCGCTGAACGAATAGAAAGGAAATTATTTTTTTTATTGCTGAACCATAGCAGACAGGCAGACGGCCCACCTGATGGAAAGCGGTTACCGTTGCCTATGGACGCTTGCAACATCAAAGATGTCACTGACGCGCTGACGGCCTAGAAGAAATTTTATGACACCCTTTTTAAAAAACCCCATATTGTAGCATTGTGGGAGCTCATTCCAAGTCCCCACGGTGCGCAATTCAAACAGTTCCTAGGAACACCATCATACTCCTCTACTGCACATACCTTCTCATGGAACGAACTATGCCAGCAATAGCATATTTACTCGACTTACAACACCAAATTTAGTCATATTGACTAGTTTTGATACTCTAAGCTTGTATTTAAAAGTTTAATCTTCAAATAAATCATTGAAACAGATACCACATCATATAAGAAATAAGAATATATGTAAGTAACATGTTTAATTAATATTAATATTTTTTATATTTAAATATTGTTACGACCGACAAAGACAAATTCACACCTGCTTACCTGTTTTGCACTGTTTATTACTTTTCGGCATTTGGACTTTTTTTGTTTACTTTGTGTTTAAAATTTGTGATTAGAAAAACAACCCATTGTGTATTGTAATCTTTTATGGTAGTCATTAGCCAGGTGTGATTCTAATAAATTCGGTCCGCGAGGTCATGTAGACATATTGCATTTGTGCAGCATAAAGCAATTCCCCAATGGAGAGATCGTTAATCTAGCGATAACCACGAGCCAAGCAAGACGTGTTTACCCCATGCGTTAATCTATTTAGTGGCGGACTTTGCGCGTTTTATGGAATTACGATCTCGCGCAATATGTTTGGAGTGGTTGTGTTCAGTTACATTTCTACCTTGATTATACGTGTTTGTATAGCTCTAATAAAATAAACTATAATAATTCGAACGGCATTTTAATTCGAGTCCTGCAACTCGCAACAATATTATTGTATATTATATATATTTTTAAATGTATCTATCAATGTATTTTATTTAAATATCTCTGTATGCTCATGTATTTGTTATTATGTATGTATATTTGTATGTAAGGATGTGTGTAAGTATATACTTATTTCACTTATTAACTTATGTATATATTTATTGCATATTTACATACATATTAATACGCTCGTTTGTTCGCAATTTAACTTGATAGAAAAACTTGTTATTAGCCCTACATTTTAAGTACTTTTTTGTTTGTTTGTATTTTTATAATATGCGTTGTTGGTTTTTTCCCAATAAATAAAAAATAAATAAACACACCCCATTGTACGGTCGGTAGAATACGCAGAGAGACGCGAAGTCTCTCAGAATATCACAAGGACTAATCTCAACAATTTATTACTTGTCTCCTTTATTTAAATTTGGATAATATCGCTTTTAGCAGCTCCTTTTATGTAAATAATAAGATAAATATGAATTTTTCGTCTGCAAAGAAAAAGCGAAACTAGGTCGCGTTCACACAACTGATGCGATCACGCGACGCGAGATTCCTCGCCACGCTGACAAAAAATAATAAAACCCATATACATTGTTTTTCCTTAGAAGATAATTTTGGTAAGAAAAGAAAGAAAGAAAAGACGTTTATTTATAATGTATACAAAAAAGTCTCGCAATGGTACCAAATAGGTGCAGTGTAGCATCTGCCAGGCAACAGGTGCCTGACGCTGGTTTTCAACTGCACCTTAGGACGGACGGATGTTGCACTGTTATATATATATATATATATATATATATATATATATATATATATTTATATG
This sequence comes from Dendrolimus houi, assembly GCA_039645545.1. Lineage (NCBI taxonomy): Eukaryota > Metazoa > Arthropoda > Insecta > Lepidoptera > Lasiocampidae > Dendrolimus > Dendrolimus houi. The sequence continues at coordinate 926,207 of CM077131.1, forward strand.
GTACTTCATATACACGATTTTTCTTAAACTTCATTTACATAGCAGCTCACTCAAGCCTTTCATACTATCTTTTCTTTACCACACATGTAAGGAATTTTTGAAAATATGTTGCAGTAGGAGTTTTTAGTATTTCTTGTCATTATTACCATAATAATCATGTTTTCTTTCTTCATTATCTCTCATTGTTCTTATCATTAGATTTAGTACGCACTATTTACTACAACAAAATTAATTCTTCTTAAAGTATAACAGAATTCTGTATTTATTTATTTTAAAATAGAGGCTAAGATAGAAAAATATGAACAAAAATTATGTTTAGCAAAACGAATTGCTTTTTTCTTGCCGCTTCTTCTCCTTAAACGGCGATAATACTGTTACGAGCTACAGGACTCGAATTAAAAATGCCGTTGGAACTACTATAGAATTTATTAGAACTGTACAAACACGTATAAAACAAATACAAATAAAACTGGATGCAACCAGTTCACACTGCACGATTCGATACAATTCGACACGAATAAAGTCCGTCGTCTATATCGCTTATCGAGAGTACTCGAAAACGTCTTACTCGTTTCGTAGTTGTCGCTTGACTACCCGCCCCTCCATTCGGGAATTGTCTTATACTCGCTACACAGTACAAAGAAATTGGCCGCGCACTGAATTTCCGAGAAATAGCAATTTGCACACCTGCGAACGACAACAAAGTCGAGAACAATAACAATGAGGATTAGTTCGACGCTAATGATGTTTATAAAATAAGTAGAAAAACAATAGCATGTTTTTCTTAATTACAAATTCAAAACACAAAAGAATTCCTTAATCCGGGAAGGACAATAAACTGCGCTTATAACAGGCAGCTGTGCGCTTATCTTTAACGGCATGTAACAATACGTTTCGAAGCAGTGCACATAGAATAGGAAGTAAATTTAAATCTTAAATTTTATGTATGGCCGTCATTTTGAATAAAAAATTGAATTAGGAAATTTGAATTTTCAATCAATTTGTCTTATAGCCCATATATATGTTTTACTAACTATTCATTTGCCTTAATATCAGTTAAAATTCGACATAAGCTCCATACAAGCATGTGAACAAATATTAACATATAGGAGCCAGCCATTAGTCAAGTTAAAGGACAAAGATAGTTAAAATTATATAATAATAGTAATAACAGCCCATAAATGCCCCACTGCTGCTCAGGCCTCCCATTATAGAGGAACAGACAGCATACTCACCACGCTTGTCCAAGGTGGCTTGGCAGGTTTGACACATCGGTTATCACGATGTGCAGGTTGCATCACGATGCTTGCATTCATTGTTGCAACTGCCAAGTGGTGCATGCGTTCCGGCCAGGATCAAACCTTTAGAGTTTGGAAAGCGTATGCTAGCCATTACGCTACCATGACTACATTAAATAAAAAAAAAATTAAACGCCATGTCTTATAACAAATAAGTAAGGCATACATAAGAAGATAGATAAAGTAAGGTTATTCTTGATTATATTACATCTATTTGAATCGAAAAGTATTTTATAGATTTTGGTAATAAAGTATTTTGTAACACTTACATACATTCGAGTAAATTGAGAAAAGAGCTAGGAAGCTGATAGGAAACTACGGCTACTCTATAAGAGGCTTCAAAGCCTAGATCATCGACGCAGAATCAATAGTTTGTTAATATTCTGTAGGATACCACCGGACAAGCAGATGTACGAGCTCACGCCACCTATATATGGTGGAGATACCAACCAAGAGGATGAAGCGCTTTGTATCACTTTTATAATACTGTTACAACCTAAGCGCCTACAAAGACAAATTCGACGTACAGATGTGTAGAAGCTCGCTTATTACCCGTCGGCATTTGAACTAATAACATTGAAACTATTGCAATTCTTTTATGATCGTCTTCTTTTGGTTACTTATTTATTGGCATACGTTTCTAGAGAACAGCCTATTGTTGTATTGTAATCATTAGCCAGGTGTTACGGATTTTAAAGTACAAGTTGATTCTAGGAAATTCGGTCCACATGGCCATTGCGCGCACATTGCACTTGTGCACGATGAAACGATGCCCTGATTAAGGGAGGAAGGCAGTTGAGCGAGAACCACGATCAAAGCGAGACGTGTGTACTACAATCGGGAATCTAATAGTGACGCACTTTGCGTTTTATTGAATTACGACCTTATTACGTTTGGACTTACTATACCAGGAATTGAACCCGGAGCCCGCTCAACCACAGAGGCCGTCAAATGTCATGTCAGCCAAACGTGAATCTACATAATATAAAAGAAATTAAATTGTGCAAAAAAACCCATCAAAAGTTTCACAATTAGGCATGTTGAAGACAGCGTGAAGTGGAGTAGAAAAACTAGGAATGCGGACCTATATCTTCGAAGCATGGCATTTAACGCCGGAGATGATGGTGCAAAAAATTGTGGAAAAGTGAAACAAAATCAGCTGTGTACACAAATCAATCAAATTGAATCAATTTGGTTGAAAGGCACAGTACTGCAAGGATACGACGACCATTCAATGACATTGAATCACTCAATTGTATGTTTACATGGATCACTTTGGTTGATTCATTCAAATTGAAAGACAAAAATTAATCGCTTAATATCAGCTTAAGTGTGAGTTACACCGTTTTTGTAATCTTTATATGTGAACCTCTTCTATTCGTGTGTATGTCTATGAACTCCTAAATGATTAGACGGATTTTGATTATTTTGTTTTGTGTGTTCAAGATTTAGATTTCTAGATATTTATTTTTCAGAGCGGGACAACGTCTGCCGTGCCCGCCAGTTTAAATATGGCAATAGATAAGATATATATAGGTATAGACATGAGGCACACACTGCACATGCACTGTCTCACAACACCAGTATGTAACAGATACACTCTACATTAGTGTAAGTTCAGTATTAAAAATAGAAAAAAAAATATTATAAGTTATTCTTAAGGTACACTACAATATAAAAATCACTAAATTAATTTCACACACAATAACAAAATAAACAATAAGCGTGTTTAAACCTAAAATCTTTCATAGAAATTAAGTTGTAAAAAAGGGTACTGAACTCGAGTCCGTAGAGTAGTTAATAAAAATAAAAAAAATATATAAAACCCATTTTTTTTTTAAGTATCAATCATTTCAAAAGCTGCTTACTCAACGGGTCTTGTCCAAGCCAATTTCTGTTAAAAGTATTTTTTATTCTACGAACTTGAAAGTTTTTGAATATTTCCAGTGCAAAATTTATGTTAGAGGTACTTTTAACTGTGTGTAATAAGGCTTTAAAATTAATGGTTTCTTCCTCCAAATGCATATTGTTGGTTGGTCTGACAGAGTATTTGAGGGGAACATTTGATACAAGAGTTTTATAAGGAAGGAATTTAAAAGAGCCACTTTTTTATGAAATGTGTAATTTATTATTTTGTTACAACGAGTAACAAAATTAAAAATTGTGAAATATATATAAACGCTGTTGGCGTTATGAAAAAAAAAATGTATTTAATGGTAGTATATTCTATACTAGCTGTTACCCGCGACTACGTCCGCGTGGAATTTTTCCTAATTTTAAAACTAGATAAGTTATTCCTTATAACATCAGCTATCTGTCAATAAAAGTTCCATCATAATCGGTCCGGCCGTTTCAAAGATTAGCCACAACAAATAGACAGACGAAATGTTTAAAAATTGCATTTTTCAAATATGTACCGTATATACTTTCATGTACATTTTTTTAACAATTCTACGCACTCGAGTTCCATACCCTTTTTTATAACTTCATTTTGAAGAAAGTTTTAAGTATTTATACACGCTTTTTGCTAATTTTTCTTTTTGTGTATGACATTTATTCAATCATATGCATTTAGTAAAAAGCTATTATTTTAACATAACACACAGACACTTCAATTTTATTTATTTGTATAGATTATATTTCTTAAAGTTTACCTATAGCTTAAAGATATATGTATTCATTAAACCAGACACAAAATGTGTTATTTTTAAGGTTTTCAGCCATAACTTATTGCTTCTGAACCAATTTTGACCATTCTTTTTGCGTTAAATTCAATACATTTTCAGGATAGTTTCATGTCAATTTCATTGGATAACTTAAAAGTAAAAAATAAAAAAATCTAGCCTAAAAGCAACCGACTTCAAGAGTAACTAAAAAAATTTAAAATAAAACAACAACTTTGCAAAATGTACTAATTTTTATGCTTTCCCGTTTCTTTTTTGCTAGAGTTTTTTATTATTAAACTATTGTTATTCCTAAAATTCTTAAAACCCCAACGAGTACCAAATTTAAATTCCTTAAATCCATTTAACCGTATAAATGCAGGATATATCAAAAAAGCCCTAAAGAGTACGTGTAACAGGAATAAATTACATTGGTCCCGCGCCATTTTATTTCCGCGACAGAATCTGTTTTTTCTCGGTTGCGTTGCCGCGTCATAATCCAGCGCTGTCTGTGGGTGGCGCGCATCCATCAGCGGGCATTAGCGTGTCAGGGTGGGGTATGGTCCCACTGTCAGCGGGTACTGTAACAAACTAATAGCCCTTGAAAACTTATAGTAACCACATCATTTTTTTCTAAACATAAATTGAAATACTCATATACAATTTATTGGAATTAGATTAACAAGGCATAAATTAATCTACAATATAAAACTAATACACGTACATAATGCTGCGTTGGTTTCTGCGACAGAATCTGTTTTTCGCCTGTGCCTTGACCGCGTCATAATCTAGCGCTGTCGGTGGTAGTGCGCATCCATCAGCGGGCATTAGCGTGTCAGGGTGGGGTATGGTCGCACTGTCAGCGGGTTCTGTATTAAACAAATGACTCTTGTAAACTTATAGTAATTAGATCAGTACCAGATGGTAGAGGATTTGCGCGTTTGGGGGGTAACAACCCCTGGTCTATGGCATTCTGCTATAACAACTTTGAATTATGTTCCGGCATCAGGGGCCAGGTTTCAGATCACCGTTTGAAGCCCGCAGCTCAGTCTGTCAGCACCTGTAATTTCAAATCACCATAAGTAACGGGAACCAATGTAAAAAAATCACTTTAGCATGTGTAAAATGCAAGGACAGATTTGGGTAAGAAAGTACCAAAAATATCAAATATTAACTATTTGGACAGGGTTTCCCCTTTATTATTCAGCCTTTAATGTGAATATTCATACAGCACAGTAAGCAATGAACACCGTCTGCACACCACTACGCCTTTTAAACGAAAATGCTACCCTACAAAACAATAACATTGCATCATTGCTAAAAATAGCAATTACATCATAGTGTTGCCAGGATGATAAAAACAATTATAATAATTAGTTACTGATGCACTAAATTATCCAGATGATAATTTAGTGGGCTTATAAAATTAACTAACCGGTAGAAAATGGTAATTTAATTGTAAATCGAATCATCTGATAATAGACTAAAAATATTATCTATGACGATTGTCTATGTCATATTAATATACACTATGGTTCTCATGACTACTGTGGTGGACATCTTGTAACACATGAAATTGAGATTGGTGTAAGATAGTGAGGATTATAGTTTACTGTAGACTGATTATCATGATTGTCGCAATTTTACACTACTGGATCAGTTTGTCTGATTTACAGTTATTATTTCACAGAAGAAGATCGATATGTCCTAACCATGAAAAAACGAGGTTCACGTGATGTGAGACAGGGACATGAAAATAAAGATTAAATACATTCTTAATTTTTTTTCTTGGTTATCATATCTGTTAAACTTGGTGAATTTGTTTTTTTTTACTCTAGTCTATGAAGTATTAAAGACAAAACCTTGCATTAAAAGGTTTTTATTAACAAAATTGATGTTACATATTTTATAATCGATTGACATAATCATTATAACAGCCTAGTTGCTAAGAAATGCCTATAGACCGGATATACTAAACTAATAAAAATGTAATAAGTTATTATTTCTTTAATTTATTACATTTAAATTTTGCTAATACATAAAACTGCAATCCTGTTATTATTATTTTTGATCGTGGTATAGGTTCGCGTTTTATAGATATCGCAGCTGATGATAAGTGCCGATGCGATCTAGGATGGAGCACGCTTACATAATACACTTGAAGACCACTAGTTCGGAAATCGAGGAACTCCAGCAAATTGTTTCACTTGACAGTGATGCACAAAAGAAAGTGCTTTTATTTTAGTTAATTCTCGCTTTAATACAAACCACGCCTCACAGCGAAAAAATATTTTTACATAAATATAGCAACAGTACGTGTCGACGCTTTTAGCTTTTTGCCTTAAATTTAGAATTTAAGTGTCACCAAAACAAATAGCCAGGCATCAAAGGGTTTAGTGAACGTCCGCTCGAAACCTTTTCGAAGGGTGGTCTTAGTGTCAGTGATTTAAAATATTCCTTTTTAGGCTTGATTCACACTGTGACACCGTTTCTTGGTTCAATCTCGCCCCGGTTTCGGTCCGGTCTCGGTCCGGTCAAATATTCTTAAACAAGAAAGAAATAGAATATTCTCCTTACCATTTCCGATCCGATATCGCACCGTTACCGTTTCGTCGGAAATAATATTTCAATGAAGCAACACAAACTGACAGCAAATAAGTAGTTGTGTACATACAGGTTGGCAAAATTAAGTAAGAAATAATAGAGTCGCCACTTTCGCAACTCCAATCGAGAGTAATTTCGATACTTACTAGTGATTTTTAGTACGACATCAAGCATCGTGCAAGTATCAAGTTACTTTAGTTACGACGTACGCAGTTTGTCGACATAGCCTATGATGTTTACTTTAATATATGATTATAATTTTGTAAGCAAAAGCTCTAACACCTTGTGATAGTTAACAAAACAATTATTTGACTAAAAGAAGCTAAACTAACGGTTACAAACCTAACATGTAGGCTGTTCTTTAGTAAAAATCGTCGAATTATAACGAAATTTTTGCTTCAAATTCCACTAGATATCCGTTGTAAATTTTGAAAATTACTGCTCACGTGAAACTTGGTATTGTTACATGCATATTTAGTTATTTTTTAGCGGTTTTTAGACTCGGAGCAACGTTAAAATTAAAATAATATGAATAAATTCGCTTTGTTTATGATTCACTGATCTTGACTATAAATAAAATAGAATATTGCCATAGGGCAAAAAGTGAGTTCTAGTTCTAGACGTCATGGTCAGGTTATACAGCGAGATTTGATCGGACCAAGGCCGGAATGATATTGAACTGTGAACAGCATCATTGTGTGTATCGAGTCTTAGAGTTTCGCAAAATTTGGAAAATGCGTTATACTTATTTATTACTTTAAAAAAAGAGCCTAAGATAGACAAATATGAAAAAATATTTTTTAAGTTAGATGTGTTGTTGGGGAGTTTGTTGCCACTTCGTCATCTTATACAGCGATAATAAATTGCGTCTAGTTCTTAGAATAAGTAGTAGACTTATTTTTTAACTTATACTATGTGTGACCTTCAAAAAATGATTTTTAGTGAAACTTAGTTTAATTGAAAGAAAAAATGGATTTTAAGCATAATAAAAATTGGCCAAATATTTAGCAGTCCATGAACAATGAACTCGCCGGCGATTGGGAGTTCATCCACATTTCCTAGACACTTGGAAGTCCTCCACGGTACGTGGCGGACGCTCCTTCATGCCATACGTGTCCAACTTATGGAATGAACTCCCTACCGCGGTTTTCGCAGAGCGCTACAATATGGGACTCTTCAAAAAGGGCGTGAACAGATACCTGAAGTCTCAACGAGGTAGGCAACACATCGGCTCCCTTAGTGTTGCAGATGTCCATGGGCGACGGTAGCCACCTATAGAGCTGAAAAAGTCTGCGTTTTTGTCGCTTGGCTACGGAACTATAAAGAAATCTAGTAAGTGCGTGATAGTGTACTCTTATACAATACAATAATCTTTATTGTACTCCAACATTACAGAGAAGACATACACAATAAGCTTAAATACTGTTACAAGTTGGGCCACCTGCATACCTATTGTCACATACCGACAAAGAAATGCTGCGCATCTTGTTCATTGCCCCTCCCGCATTCGGAGTTATTTTTATTACTTCGTATTTAAAATTTGCAATTAGACAATATCCTATTGTTATTGTTTTCGACTTTATTGGCCATTCGCAGGAATAGATAACCAGGTGTGCAAATTACTATTTCTCGGAAAATCAGTGCGCGGCTTATTTTTTTTTGTACTGTATAGTTAGTATAAAACAATGCCCGAATGGAGGGGTAGGGCAGTCAAGCGACGACTACGATACGAGTAAAACGTTTGTAGTACTCTCGATTAGCGATATAGTCGACGGACTTTGCGCGTGTTGAATTGCACTGAATCGTGCAGTATGAACTGGTTGCATCCAGTTTTATTAGTATTTGTGTTATACGTGCTTGTACAGTTCTAATAAATTCTATAGTAGTTCCAACGGCATTTTTAATTCGAGTCCTGTAGCTCGTAACAGTACATATAATGTATTATGTGGAACTAGATACTAAAAATAAGACAAAAAAATTGCTACAAAAATATATACGTACACTAGCTGCGCCCCGCGTGGTGATGGAAAATCGTTATATTTTGGACAATTCACGCTATATCTTTATAAATTATAACCTATGTGTTATTCTGATGTGTAAGCTATATTATTGTAAAGTTTCATCAAAATCCATTTACTAGTTTTTGCGTGAAAGGGTAACAAACATATATTCTTTCAAACTTTCGCGTTTATAATATTAGTAGGATAGACATACAAAACAAACAATAAACATGTACAGATAGATAGTGCTCCTTAAGGAGTCTTGTCTACATGTTCTTGTTAAATATAGTTCATTTTTTTAAGCTGCAATTACATGGGTTCACTTCTTTCTTTCAATAGAAATGGGAAGTACAAAAATATTAGCTACTAGCAGTTAAAAGATTTATTATGAATTTTTTTGTAACGATAAGTTTTTTTGCTACATTTCTGTTCAATCTGAAAGACAAGAAATGCATGGTGTCATTTCGGCTTTAGTTGTATATTCCACAGATTTTTTTTAAATTTATTATCCAATATGCTTACATTCATATACATTAGAAACATTTGTAATGTGGCATAGAAACCTCATGGGTTTATTCGTGCCGCAGGGAGTCGTCTACAAAATATTGTTATATCAAAAACAGGAGCAGAAGCGAGTAAGCGTAATGATCATTCTAGTGTTTAGTTCTGATTTGATAATAAAGCGGGGTTATCATCATTCTAGTATATGGTTGAACAGAGAATGAATTAAGCTTTCATTGTTATGTAATATATCTGTAAAGCATTTCTTCCAATTAATTACTCTGCAAGGGAATTTCAAATAATTTCATGTAATTGCCTCGTTTCTATAGGTGGGGCGAGGATAAAGGCGGCGGGGTGTGCCCAAAGACATTGTGCCGGTGTCTCCGGCCGCCTAATTGCCGGATTTAACCGCCTCAGCGGGATTCCGCTTGCAAAATAGCCCCGCGGACTTATTAATAAACATGAGCGGAAGTTTCGTTTCATTCAATTTATACGTGACACTCCCATGGTCGGTGGGTGACAGGAACGCATGACAGCAGGGATGAAAATATCTGTAAAAGCCGAGCACGCTTTAAATATGCAGCTAGTTAAGAATTTCAATTCTGGATACAATCAATGCCGCAATGCGTGAGCTTCTATGAAGTTCCATTTTATGTTATAAATGCAGAAATAAAATCGCACCAAAATGTTTATAGTGTGCTTATGGCCTTAGTGTGGCACGTTGACGTTGCACTGGGTTGCCTAGAAGAGATCGCTATAAGAGATAAGACCCCCATTGTTCTAATGCAAATGTATCCATATCAATTGTCTAGATTTAAGTTTATGGTGAACAATAAAGAGTTTTCATTCATTCATTGAAGCTGCTTCCTGGCTTTACATTCTTTTTACCCCTACTCTCATATCACTCCCGTCAAGTTTCATCTACTTTCAAAATATTTATCTTTACTATTTAATCAATAGTAGTCTCTGCTTTTTATTCATCTTCTCCCTTCTTCAAAATTTTCTATTCTAGCATATGTCCACTCTCGTCATCATCACAAATCATCATTTCATTCTTTATTGAACGCATTCATCTCTTGTTGGGTCTACCTTTACATCTGAACCTCAATCTTCCAGTTTCCCACATATTATTTTTGTCACGTGACTTTCATCCCTCCTCGTTAAATGGCCAATAAGGATGGACACATGGTAACTCCCACAAATATATGTTATAATTATTGAATATGTATTTTTACATGCCGTCAAAGATAAACGCACAGCTGCCTGTCGTAAGCGCAGTTTATTGTCTTCCAGGATTTAGGATTTTTTGTGTTTTGAATTGTAATTAAGAAAAACATGCTATTGTTTTTCTACTTGTTTTATGACCATCATTAGCGTCGAACTAATCCTTATTGTTATTGTTTTCCGTTCGCAGGTGTGTAAATTTACTATTTCTCGGAAACTCAGTGCACGCGGCCGTTTTTTTGTACTGTGTAGTTAGTATAAGACAATGCCCGAATGGAGGGGCGGGCAGTCAAGCGACGACTACGAGACGAGTAAGACGTTTGTAGTACTCTCGATTAGCGATATAGACGACGTACTTTGCACCTGTCGAATTGCATTGAATCGTTCAGTGTGAACTGGTTACATCCAATTTTATTTGTATTTGTTTTATACGTGTTTGTACAGTTCTAATAAATTCTATAGTAGTTCCAACGGCATTTCTAATTCGAGTCCTGTAGCTCGTAACAGAACATATAATGTATTATGTGGACTGCAATGACAGCGAAGTTTGTGAGTAAATAAATAAATAAATGAAATCTAATATTTTTGCATATTATAAAAGAACAGGTGTTGAAATAACATCTTACAATCTTACCTTTAAAATATCATGACAAAAATAATGTTAATTACTTTTAAACAATAATTTATGCGCTATATGACTACTTTTACTTGTACCTGCTTATGACATCATAAGTATGACATTCTGTAACTTTATAAAAGTTGATTTGAAAGTCCGTTGCTCTATTGCCCATAACACCTTAGTCTTCTTCCTATGGATTTTTCATTTTTCTTTAATATTATATACATTGATAACACCAAAGGTGCTGCCGCTCTCTAAACGGAGACTAGAACCTGGCCACTAATGGCGGAATACAAGTCAAGGTTGTTATGGCAGCATAATTTAGACCGGGAATGGTAGATATCCAGTCGGGCAAATGCCCTACCATGTGTGCTCATTTCTCACCTCAGCCATTTTAATATCACCACGCGGAATAACTCCGTATGTGTGTGTGATAATAATTAAAATAAAGAGAGAGATAACACTTAATTCTACACCATTACAGAAAACACACAAAACTTATAGCCTAAAAATATTCTACATGTGCGGTCTTATCGCTAAGAAGCGATTTCTTCCAGACAACCCGTGGCAGGAAAAAAAACTGATTATATTTCTCAAAGTGGTATATATTACATAAATATTATACGATATGCAGTTACTTACATTACATTTGATTCAATAATAAACATATAAGTATGTAAAATATTATATAACTAAGAATTAATTATTACATACATAAATATATACAGATGTATATACATATACATAAATATACGTAAAAATATCAAACATCATATATTTGCAGGTAGTGCTTTTTAGTCATGTTCTTAAATATTGTTAGTAATTTAGCTTGTCTAACAGTAACAGGCAGCGCATTCCAGAGTCGAAGAGATTAATTCAAAGCGTTCTTTGAGATAATACGGGGTTGTGGGGATAAAGTACTGTAAAGGAGTGAAAGAATATGAGTGTTCCGGCGAAAACGAATTGGCAACCACTTGAGTTTTTTACGGATTTCAGAGACGTGGTCATATTTGCGTAGCCCAAATATGGCCCTTGTACAAAAATTTTGAAGGCGCTCAAGTTTTTCAATTTTCAACCCAATAATGAAGAATCTAGCTATTATTAGATTTAAACTTGAATAAATCGCCAGTCGCTCCTCCTAATGACCATGTCCCCAATCCTCCGTTCAGTGTGTAGTGATGAATTTCACAATGTTTTCTGGTTTTCCGTCTCTCGGTTTCAGCGTGGTTGGGTTCCTACGGTTAATTATGTCACTTCCGTGGCTAAGAATATTCTCCTGAAATCTCCTGAAATATCACTTATCTTTTTAACTAAGTACCTATATGAAATACTTAGTCAATGACATCTTAGAAAATAAGTATAGTTATTTCAAGCCCCAGAGAAACTATTAACTTCGAATAAAGCCAGTCTAGATCCTAAAATGAATTTTTTGGGATTCAATTGAAAGTCTTTCAATAAAAATCTATTTGTTATACGATAGTAGTGGGATTTACGAGCGAATATACGTATCACACGGTGAGAGGGCAAAGGGTCTTAACTTCAGATTTCGCCAGAAATATGTTCTCAGAAAAATGCATTGCCTTCATCTATTTTTTTCCGTATCTTTATTAAAAAAATATTATGATAGTACGACTTAGTTTATTTGGATATAATACACAATTTGTTACATTAGAATTTTAAAAAAACAGTTTAGGCTATTTCGATTACACGTAAAGGCACGTTACGGTCCACGAAAAAAGGTCTACCTGTACCAGTTTATTAGTAGAAAGAATATACTATTTACCATCATGTTACAGAACGTCGCGGACTCATAGATTTTGCACTAGCCTATCAACTTATAACGTCATAAGTTGCTTGACGTAAAAAGGGTCAAATAACGCATTAATTATTGTCTGAACAGCAATAAAAAATATTTCTATGGTGATATTTCAAAATTAATCATAATATGTTATTTTAACGCCTATTTTTATAATATTTAAATAATGTCAGAATTTTTTGTAAAGTAGAAAAAAATACAGCTTTTTATTTCCTGGGCGAGTTACGTCCATTTACCTGTAGGACGTCGACATAAAATCCGCCATGTTGCCGTGCGTTAGTGACACACGTGACCCGTTTGAATAGTTGTTTTTACTGCAACGTATATTGTTTATTATGTTAGAGAACGGAAACTTACATTGATTCTTTGCTCCCCTGGTACTGAAGGAAAAACATTCAAGTATAATGTGAATTGTATGAGTTGGAAAACAGTATTATTGTAAGCTCCCGTTAAAGAAGTTTGCGGTAATCCAATTTTGTTTACTTGTACAATATAATTAACAAATAAAAATATACACTCCAAGCTACTAGTTCAGTACTATCATAGACAATTTACGGGGGAAAAATGTGTGTGTGCAGTTATTTAACCAGTTGCCAAACGAGTTACAAAGGTGTCAAAATTTAGACTTTTTCAAATGAATTCAAAAAGCTTTTATCAAAATTAAAATAAACCCTACTATTTATTACTATTAAAAAAAACAACAGTTATAGATTATATAAAGGTGGTGAACACGATGCAATTCTTTTAGATTTCTGGTCTGTCTGTTTGTTCGAGATTCACACGAAAACTGCAGAGCCGATTGCGATGCGGTTTTCACTGGTCGACAGCAAATTCGTAGACCTAAAATCTGCGCTACCTATCATCCCGGGAATCCAGCGGGATTTTTTCTGAGAATGATTTTAATGGCCAGATTAAAAAAGAATCGAATTTTAATGTGATTTTTTCACTGATCGATGGATAATTTTATGTACTAAAATGTGTGACTTTTTCATCTCGTTAATCCCGCGGGAATTTCTAATCAAGCGTGGAAGAAATCGCGGGCATATCCTAGTTAATAATGATATTTTTTTTATTTTATTGCAGGAGTTCAGCAGACAAGCAGACGGCCCACTTGATGGAAAGCGGTTACCATCGCCTATGGACATTTGCAACACCAAAGGTGCTACAAATGCGCTGCTGCTCTCTTAAGGGAGACTGGAACCTGGTCACTAATGCCGGAACACAACTGACGGTTGTTATGGCAACATAATTTAGACCAGGGGTGGTAGCCATCCAGTCGGGTAAATGCCCTACCACCTGGCCTTGGGTTGTTTTGTCGCCTCTTACGACAGGCCGCCCGGCCCCAGGAAATTGTATTCTTTCTCCGTTCCTGCACGGATAAAATAATTAATATATTAATAATTGATTGAATTAATTTACTACAATTCGTTCAGTGGTTTTTACGCAATACCCTAAGAAACAGAAGAAAATTCTAGAAATAGGCATTTTTGAAATCTGCTGGTACGAAATAGCTCTCTGATCTGTCTCATTTTAAAATCTATTGTACAAAGTGGATGCTCCCAAAAGTTGTATTATATTGTTACGGGTTAGGTTACCCGATTGCTATAGGGTTTATTAGAACTATACAAACACGAATAACACAGGTACAAATAAAACCGAACACAACAAGTTCAAACGTAATGCAGAAAGTCGTAATTCAATAAAATGCGCAAAGTCCGTCACTTATTACATTCCCTATTGTAGTATACAAGTCTTGCTTCGCTCGTAATTCTCGCTCAACTGCCTGCTTCCTCAGTCGAGCCATTGCTTTATACTGCACAAATGTAATATGTCCGCCCGGCAGTGTGGACCGAATTTCCTAGAATCGTAATCCGCACACCTGGCTAATTATGCCTGCGACCGGCCATAAACGAATATAATAGGCTATTCTCCACAACAACCAATAAATAAGTGAACAAAAAAAGACAATCATAAAGATTACAATTAGTTTAAATGCCGACGGGTAATGAAATATGTTTTTATAGATATGCAGGTGGATTTTGTTTTCGTCGGAGCTTAAGTTGTAACAATATTATAGACTGGTGGTCCCAGCAGACGTTGTCCTGCCCTGAAAAAATAAAAATATAGAACCAGATTCCAGCGCCACCTACCGGGTTTAAATGGGAATCTAAACCGTCCCGGGACCTACTCAAGCACACATAAAAACTCTTCAAAATTCTAGAACCCGATTCCAGCGCGAAGTATTTTGTTTAGATTGACATTTTTGAATAACATCTTTTGAATGGAATGTCCGATTTGAATAATTCAAAAGATAAACTACAGAAAGAAAGAAAGAAAGAGCTTTGAATACAAAATGATTTATTTGGATAACAATTAATACAAAGGTATGGATAACGATCTGATTTTGACCGGCATTTCTATCAACTTTTTTTTTACTACTCTACGGACTCGAGTTCCGTACCCTTTTTACAACTTAATTTCTCTGAAAGTTTTAAGGTTTATACACGCTTATTGTTTATTTTGTTATTGTGTGTGACATTAATTTAGTGATTTTTATGTTGTAGTGTACCTTAAGAATAACTAATAATATTATTTTTTTCTATTTTTAATACTAAACTTATACTAATGTAGAGTGTATCTGTTACATGCTGGTGTTGTGAGGAAGTGCATGTGCAGTGTGTGCCTTCAACACTGTCTATCAACGTTAAAATGTAAAACAGTAGTTATAGTGACATAGCTACAATAGTTGGATATATGGTGTCGTGAAGTTTTTTGTAGATATTGAAATGTTCTTTAATATAGTAGAACATTTTTTTTGTTCTATCACCAATAGTTTCCGTAGCGCATGCGCTGAAAGACATTTTATGGCTATTTTTTTATACCTCGGTTTATATTATTGAAGACTTAGTATGGATCTCCATTTTTTCTAGTAATAAATATAACCTATATTACTGAGGGTTAATATAGAATTTTAATGCTGAAAGAATTTTTGAAATCTGTCCAATAGTTTTGGAGTTTATTCGTTGCAAACATACAAAATTACAAATTTTTCCTCTTTACAATGTTAGGACAGATATAGATATTTATTTATTTATTTGGACAACACAACAGATAACAATAATTAATTCATTTATATAATATAGTTTGTAAATTATTACATCTAGATTGAAATCCAAGCGTGCTGACACATCCGTGTTAAAATTATATTTTCGCAAACAAAATGATGTGAATAAAGTCATTAATAATGATTCAATAAATACTTAAAGCTAGGAATTAGTTTTAGTGATACATTATTATAATATATTAAGAAAAAGAAAGCATTAAACAAATTACTAAACAAGTGAAGAGGTGCGATCTTTCAGCATAGAAATTATAATTTTTTTAAAAGCTAAATGTTATTCATTGAATATATCTAATTTTTTGTTTTTTAAATAGAGTTCGTTGTAGACGCGACACATTCTCGTCAACGGATTATAGTATGATGTGTTGTTTTTACAAACTTCCAAGATGAATGTTTTGTTATGTATACGTTTATTACGTTTCGTGTTAAGGGTCAAGATACTTAATAAATAAGACGAATCCAATTTACCATGCAGTAATGTATGCAAATAGACGAGGTCATGTTGTGTGCGACGAATTTGTAGAGGAGTAACTTTAATGTAGATAAATAGATACATTTCTAAAAGACAAACAGATATGATTTCCCAAAAATGAACAAGAAACTTCAATATCACTCGTAAGACATCCGCTTCGCAAAACATAATCCTTTTATCCCAATATGAAAGTTGTTAAAGACAGCGAAAAAACAAAGGTGGATTCAAATCAAACAGCTAAACGTACACAAAAAGGAATCCAAATCACTATGAAGGGAACACGAGGGGAAAAAAAACAATAGGTTAGTTGTGGAAAGGATAAATAAAGAAAAAAGATTTATTTCGTGAGTGGAATAAAGAGGAGGGCAAACATGTACCGGGTTGAATATAAAGCAGCGACTGAAGCGTCGCTCCGATGCCTGCCTTTATGCTAAGCAAAATATTTAAATACCTACGTTTTGTACTGGATTTAATTTAAGACTCGTCTGGAATGCTGATTCCGCAGAAATATCATATGTCACGAATATCGTGCTATTTAAAATTATATTATTATTATACGTTAAGTCAAAAAAACTGCCAAATGATGATCATAAAAGTCTTTAATTCGATACCCATATCAATAAGAGAATTGCCAAAAATAAAATTACATTCATGGCTGATGGAAGTGTTTTATGACATTAGGGATTTTATTATGAGAGTAATAGCAACTATGAGACTTCTACTATATAACGCAATGGTAGACTCCTTAGTGTCATATGGGCTAAGCAGTTACGAAAGGACATTCAAAACATACATGAATAATATTTACGCTCTTCAACTCCGAATACTCAAAGTCATCGTGCCACAGGACATCAAAGTTCGATTCCGGAACCTAGAGTTTGCTATTCCGACACTGCGGGGTTCTACCAATACAAACTAAAACGGAATATATGATACTTAAAGAAAACTACTTTAAAAACCAAGAATTACAAATAAGAAAACAACATAAAACACACACAAGATCAATCTCAAAACAGACACTAACCATCCCACCCCACAATAACCACTATGGCAAGTATACTACTAACTACATAATACCAAAATTAATCAATCAATTGCCCACTACACTAACGAAATCTTTAAAATAGAAAACAAAACTAAAAAACTATTATTTAGAAAAATTGCAAAGACAGCCTGTGTGTATGAGCGTTCGTGACTACGTATATGTTACCTGCACATACAAATACGATGTGATTAGGTGTATGTGTATATAAGATTTTCCTGAAATTGCGAGGGTGTGTTGCATCACACGCAAACCTCATAGGTTTAAGTGGTGCCTTACCTCTATTCGTAATGTAAATTTTATATTATAGATAAATAAAAAAAAATAAAAAAAATTAGGTAAATGATTATATTTATATTTTTAGCTCTGACATCTGATTTATTATATATTTTAGACATTCTTTTATCTCTGTATTTAATATATAATTAAACAAACTGTGTGCGCGAGCGGGAGTGGGGATAAAAGAGAAGGAAAGGACTTAAAGGATAAGGTCGCCGCACCAGGCACGCTACGAACGATGCGGATTACGCAGCGCCAGCACTTCTTCCTCGTGATGTTTTCTTCGCGTCTTCCTTCGATGAGTGGACTAGCTGGAACGATACAACGTGTACCTTCCAGCGTGCGGGTTGATATAAGCGGGTGTAAAAAGCGGCACAACACACAAAACGCGGCGAGGTCTGTGCGGAAGCAGCGGTCGACGTAGACTATGTCACATTACATAGTGATAGAAGCGGCGAAAGAAAAAAAAGGAAACAAAGAGGCGGTGACCAAATAGGTCGGCGTTAATACAAACTGTTTCTAAATTTAAAAAATTATATGAAAAATTATATATAATTGTATGACCATGTTTAGGCCAAATACAGTGAGACCAATTGACTTTGTTTACTATATTTTGTACATCTATTACTTGTATTTCTACAAATAAAGATTCATTCATTCAATAAGAGGGTTATGGATAACCTGATGGGAGTGGTTCTTCTTTAAGAAATACAATTACGGGTCTTTGTAAGAATAAATAAGCCGTCCATTTATAAAATATGTAACTTGGTATATAATATTTACATAGCCTAAAGAAATTATGTCTAATATATAATTGGATTTAAAAGGATTGAAATATGTACATTTTAGCGACGATTTTTCTTTCTCACATTCTGATGTTTGTCAATAACAAACTAAATTATCTGGCCTGCCAGCCAGTGGGCGAAAAGTTTTGTTTCAATGCAATTTGTTTGTGAGCCTTAGCACGATTCTACCAATAAGTGAGTCATCTGTGATGATATTAATATTGTTGGGTGGGAGGTGGAACTGTAACCGAAAATAGAGAGTCGTCATCCACTTGGTATGCGGGTTTGACACGGTCCATGCTAACAACCGCATTTCTGTCTCCGATGGCGATGGTTAATGCTTTGTCCTTTCGGCTAAGAACCCTGTTTGGACCTTTATACGGAGGCTGGAGACTATGGCGGACTATGTCGTCACGCAATAAACATGAGAAGCATTGTTTATGTCTTTGAAAACGAATTCTGCCTATGACGTGAGCCAGGAACAGGCTTCAGCTGTGCCATGGCCACATAGTATTGAGAAATAAACGTTAGCTGAAAGTAGTTAGAGCTCTTCACGCATCTTTGTTCCTGCAACATCGAATTCATCAAAAAAGACACTTGGGTTCAAGTCCTAAATTTTGATAGTATTCTGATATAATGTGCATTTTGTTACAATTAATTACCACAAAGACAACATCGTGATGAAATCTGCACATCATGATAGCATATCGTGGGCGCTATTTTATTTTATTTAATTTGTTTGGAAAACATACAATAATTAATATTCTTAAATATAAAACACAAAATTAATACACATATCAATCAAGTTTCCACTAAAAAATAATTGATATAAAAAACAATTGGCTCAAATAGTTAATTACAAAAAAAAATACAATTATACGAAAATTACATAAAATGTCTATTTAATTTACATTATGTTAGGTTAGGTCAATATTGAACAAAACCGAAAAAAAACTCACAATAATTACTAATAAAATAGAGATATATAAAAGGAAAAAAATGAAAAAAAAATGTTTGTCATTATTCAAAAAATTCTAAGTAATTGGATCATTCTAAATTACAACATATACCATCTATACTATCCATTCCCCCAAAAAAGGATAGACCCTACCCCCAGCAGTAGGATGTTATGGACTGTTATTATGTATAGAAGGCTATAATAATAGAGGTTAACAATTTATATGAGCACAATTACACAATTTGAAAATCAAATAGTAACATTTATCCGTGCAGGAACGGAGAAAGAATACAATATCCTGCTCTCGGGCGGCCTGTCGTAAGAGGCGACAAAACAACCCACAGCCAGGTGGTAGGATATTTATTCGTCTGAATGACTACCACCCTTGGTTTAAATAATGCCGCCATAACAACCTTGAGTTGTGTTCCGGCATTAGTGGCCAGATTTCTGAAGTCCCCCTTTAGAGAGCGGCTGTACCTTGGTAGCATCTTTGATGTTGCAAGAATCCATATTCGACGGTAATCGCCGTCTGCCTGTCTGCTGAAATTATGCAATAAAAGAAGTAAAAATCAAAAATATTTAAGCGTTTGATAAATCAAGAAATACACGTTAAAGAACTTTTCAAATCAAATCAAATCATTTTTATTGCGAACTAAGTGTTACATAGGTCTTATTGAATATAACTGAGATCTTATTACTTAGCTGACCTTTCATTGCATCGCAATATAAACTTATTTAACCTATGTTTGTATAATATTTAATTTGGTGCCTTATAAGTCTTTTATTTTATTTAAATAACACAAAACAATATTTTCTTAATTACCTCTCATTTAAATATTCTGGGACGCTATAATAGGATTTTTTTGTCAACCATTCGAATGATTTTTGTTTAAACATATTAATATTATTTTCTTGCATTGTATTACATGGTAACTTATTATATATTCTTGGTGCCATCCCAAACACGCTTTTATCATACAATGCAGCGGTATGTGGAGGCATACAAATTTTATTCTTATTAATATTTTGGGCACTTCTATAATTTTCAAATAATGTTGGGTTGTTTTTGATTAACTTTATCATTTAGAAAGCAAAAAAAAAATGCGAACGGAGTCGGAGGTAACAGCTAGTGTTACATAAGCATAGTTACATAAGCCTAATAAAAGGAAATTGCAATTACAACAATCGGTTGTAGCAAGAGGGACTCGTAAAAAAATTGAAGTTATAAAACAAAACTCATTTGGGTCGTTTTCACGCTCAGCTAGTCAACGGTCCTCGGATTAATTTCTCCGAGCGTTTTAATTATGACGTCTCAAGTTATCATTTTTGGGGGTCCCTGGGGTTTCCTCAAATTTTCATTATAGCTTAACCACCAAGTAAATAATACACACACAGGCACAAGTAGTGGAACAGAAAAAAAAATATGTGTGAGAAGTGAAACTTTAGAGAATATACTCACAGATAATTCTTATACATAACATATTATAATTCACAAAATTCAATCTCAATTACACTTTAAATCACTAGCATAAAGTTCAATATTCAATGCACTGTTACGAAAAATTTACTTTGATCTACGTATAAAACAATATCTGCCTTAACAATACACAGATAGAGCTAAAATTCATTTGAAATCGTTTAAGTTGTAATAAATTGAAAATTAATACCAACAGGTAAAGAGAAATGTATTTTATTTCGAATTAAATGAGGTTGAATTTTATGTGTTTATCCCTTTTTCAAATCACAACGATTCTAAAGAAGTTTCACTTCAAAAATAATTACTAATTAAGTTACAACTAAATTAACATCTCTTAATTTCATATTTGCAGAGATGCTGAATTGCCAATATAATAATTATAATATTGTTACGACCAACAACGACCAATGCACACCTGCAGTTTATTACCTTTTCGGCATTTGGACTTCTTTTGTTTACCTTATGTTTAAAATTTGTAATTAGGAAAAAATAGTCCATTGTGTATTGTAATCGTTTAGGGCCTATTGTTCTATTGTGATCACTGCCAGGTGTGATTCTCGGAAATTCAGTCCAAGCGGTCGAGTATTGTGTCGAGACATTTTGTATTTGATAGGATAAAGCAATGCCGCAACGGAGGGGTGCGGCAGTCTAGCAATGGTCACAAGCGAGTAAAGACGTGTGTACATTCGATAAGCTGTATAGTGACGGACTTTGCGCATGTTATTGAATCGTGTATTACGTTTGTACTGGTTGTGTCTAGTTATATTTGTACCTGTGTTATACGTGTTTGTATAGTTCTAATAATTTCTATAGTAATTCCAAACGGCATTTTAATTCGAGTCCCGTAACTCGTAACAATATGTATATAAAGACTATTGTATATACTCCGAAAATATGACTTCAAATTGCGCTGTAAATACTACTTATCATAAGCGCGAATTGTTGTTAACTTGGAAAAGTTGAATAATTCAAGATACTTAACACTAAAAACCTTTCATAACTATAAATAAATGCTGGTTTAATATCGCTTGTTTCCTCCACTCCTCTAACTACAGGGACTACAGCTTTCATCCATCTGAAAAATATATAATGAGACAGGATTTTGAAAAAAGTTTTCATTACTTTTAAATTTTTGGGGTTTTTACTAGCGTTCCTCTACTTTGCTGGTGTTCATAGTAGACACTCAAAATTATATGCTTAATAGTGCTTATTGAATAATATAATGTAACGACAGAGGGTAGAACGTTCTAGCAACGTAAATTGGTTTCAATACCTTTAGCAAGAGGTAGAAGATTCTAGAATGAAAAGACAAGAATAGATACATTTTGGTAGGAGATAATGAACAAAAAATAAAGAAATTGAAAATCGTGCTTGCTTTCTAATCCTAGTGCATACTCCTCTGGCATAACAACAATAATGATGTTAAAATAGTTATTTAAAATAAAGAAACTATTATGTATAAATATAATAAAACTGTAGAGGTAGAATTTCTGCACAATGAAAAAAAATGATAAAAACCGAGTCAGGGGGATGTAAGAAATGAAATAGAACTAATTTAGATTTTTTTTTTAATTTTTTGTTTCTCTGTTTGTACCGACTAATCTCCGAAATGACTGACCGATTTAAATGAAATTTTGTATGGTGGAAGCTTATATTCCTGGTCAAGATATAGGATACTTTTGATCCCGAAAAATTAAAGAGACAATGTATTACAGGAATTAGCTATAATTATTATACATTAAATATTAAGCTTTTTACTTTTAATCATTACAATGTGCCTACTTCATGACTTATATAGATAGATGACACTGTCATCAACTCACCAAAATAAACAAACAATTCTTGGTATGATTTATATATCATTTTTTTAGCGTGTGGGACGGGACTCCCAAGGCTCCAACCTTCTACAAAATTTGCATTAACGGACAAAAGCTAGTTAAATAATAAAAAATCGAAATATGTGCTGGGACACAATATAGTAGAAGTGAAACTTCAACGGATAAGTAGCAAAAAGAAACGCAATTTTTTTAACTTGAAGTTTTACTGGCAGGTTTTCAAATTGGACAAGTACGTTAACAATCTGCCCGTAAAACTTCAAGTTAAAATTTTGTTGCGATTCCTTTTGTCACTTATCCGTTGCTATTCACGGATGCCAACTGTCCTGGAGACCCCATATAACGGAGTTGAGTCGGTGGTTGTTTCTCTCCTCCAAATCACTTTGGAGGCTAAAAATTTCCTGCCCATCGCCACCAAAATTAAGCTTGCAGAGTCGCTACTTTTACCCATACTTGATTATGCCGACGCCAGCTATCTAGATTTAACTCAAGAACAACTTAATAAACTCGAGCGCCTCCAAAACTTTTCTATAAGGTTCATATTTGGGTTACGCCAGTATGACCACGTTTCTGTATTTCGTAAAAAACTCAAGTGGTTGCCGATTCGTTTTCGCCGGAATCCTCACATTCTTTCATTGCTTTATAGTGTTTTATTCATCCCTACTACTCCACAGTATCTTAAAGAACGCTTCGAATTTATTTCTTGCTCTCACAATTTACGCCCTTCCAGTCACCATAGACTTATTACTCCTATTCATAATACAACGTTTTTCAATAATTCTTTCACGGTCAAGGCTGTCCAACTTTGGGATACATTGTCTGTTGCTGTCAGACAAATAAAATCTTCAATAACATTTAAGAACATGGTCAGAAAATTCTATCTGCAAAATAATGATACGTAATTTTATATAATTAGTATTATATTGCATATAACTATATATTTATTATGTTAAATAGTTGCATTTTATCACTATATCTTGAATATGTATATTTGTATATATAGTATAGCTATATATTTATTATTAAAATGTAAGTAATCGTACAATAATTATGTGTACCACCATCGCCGTTCCTAATCAGCAATATTCCTGCCACGGGTTGTCTGGAAGAGATCGCTTTTTAGCGATAAGACCGCCCTTTGTACACAATTAGAATAATACCAGTTCGTAAGTTTTCTGTAATGGTGTACAATAAAGTGTTATCTATCTATCTATCTATTCATTTTTCCACTTGTCCGTTGAAGTTTCACTTCTACTATGTGTACCAGCACACTCTTCGATTTTTCGCAGGTTTACTGCAAATTATGATTTGATTAGGCTAGGTACATTTTAATAAATGCATTTTTCATTTAAAGTTATTTTATTTTATCAAACAAAAAAACTGAGTTCGTTCCGGAACCAAAAAACGCATCCATAGTCTACTCTAAAATTATGCCGTCTCTCACCACGCGGCCGTAACGCTTTTTCGTCACCCACAGAACAAAGCCTTGTTTTATTGTATACTCCACTTTAGCGATTGATCTATGTATTTTGACCCAATGCGACAAATGATGCGTCAACCACTCCACCAGACCGAATGTTATCGGTTCACCACTCAACGTATTATTATTGTAACCACCACATCATAATGTATGAAACTTATCAACCTGCCTAGCAAAGTTGAATTTCCAATATCAGTTGTCCCGTAAATGCGTAGGTCCGGGCAGTATTAATTAATTATTCAACTTTCATAATAGTTCTTGTTGATGTAATATTCAATAAACAGTATTCATAATTAGGGAAAACTTTTATGATTAATTTAAATGTAAGCTTGTTTATAGATAAATATATATAACAAACACAAGAATAGGTATAATATCCCAGGCGCGGATTTAGCCTTCAAAAAATTTTGGTCACAGCCACCCGAAATTTGGCCAAGTGCGAGTTGGAGTAGTAACTCTCTCATGATTGATATAGTGCATTCTTACAAACGAAATGTTTTAAAAATATAGATAGATAGATAACACTTTATTATACACCAATACAAAAATGAACTTAAAGATTATCTACAAAGGGCGGTCTTATCGCTAAAAAGCGATCTCTTCTAGACAACTCTAGGAATGAATTGAGATGATGCCGACGAATTTTGTACACTGTATAGTTGCATGGGGCAAAACCATGGGGCGAACACTATTAAATTAATAAACCTGTCAAATGTTAGTTTGTTCGCTCATGAAAATTACAAAGGTAAATGTATGTTTGTTTGCACAACACAGAGTCACATTTAGACTCTAAATTACTGAACGATTTTGTTGAAATTTTGACAACTTCAAAAGGATGTCAAATTAAATTTAATCAAATCTGTTTTTACAACACTGGTATTCATAGGCTAAAAGAAACAGATAATATGTTGTCAAAAATATGACATCACGTGTCTGCATATCGTATATGATAATACCTACTTCGCTGCTTTCCGAATCACGCACGATTAATTGTTTGTTTTTTTTTTTTAATTCTATTAATGCATTGGATGTAGTATAATGAGCCTGTCGACTTCAATAGACTGACACGGGTTATTGCCAGAGGCGCTTTAAGAACCCACAACCAGGTGGTAGGGCATTTGCTCGTTTGGATGGCCACCACCCCTGGGTCCCAATTCTGCTATTACAATACCATCAGCTGTTTACACCATGTAATAATGCACCCAAGGACAAGCCCCGGCTAGTGTAGGACCATTGTGGGAAATGTAAACAAAAAGTACCGGGCTATTGGGGTGAACTGTTAGAGAAACTAGGGGTCTGGAAAAATGGGTAGACGGTGACTCGCCACTCCCTGCATGAGCCCCAAAAAATGCCATAGAAGACAGGTTAAGGGGTATATAGAGGTGGGCTGCAGGTTCAGCGAAGCTACTTCTGACGTATTACCATTTATCACTTCCACCTCTGAAGCTTGAGTCTTAGTTCTAGTAATCTCCACTCCGTGTCGGCTGGCTAAGGCAAGCACGGAGGCCTTGCCTTGGCCCCCGGAGTCAGGTTCGAGGTGTCGCTGTACGTGTGAACGTCTGTAGGTGACGGTAATCACAGTACATTACCTGGGCCGTCTGCCTGTTGCTGGCTACACTAACAGAGTAATTCAATGCTATAGAATTGAAGTCAGGAGAAGAAGCTCACTATGGAACAGAGCCATGTTATGTATAGTCTTTAAATGACTTAAAAACTTCAACGGACTAGTGGAATAACGAATGGCAACAAAATGTTGACTTGAAGTTTTATGGGCATATTGTTAATGTACTTGGCCAATTTGAAAACTCGTTTCGATTCGTTTTTCCACTTGTCCGTTGAAGTTTCACTTCTGCTATGTGTCCCAGCACACATTTCGATTTTTCGCAGGTTTACTACAAATTATGATTTGGTTAGGTTAGGTACATTTTAATGAATGCATTTTTTATTTAAACATATTTTATCAAAAACAAAACTGAATTCGATCCAGAACTAAAAAATCATCCATAGTCTACTCTAAAATTATGCCGCCTCTCCACGCGGCCGTAACGCTTTTTCGTGACAGCAAACATCCTAATACCTCCCGTCTATATAGAAGTTTCACTTCAAAAACAATCTACAGAACCAAACATTACTTCATGAAAATCTTCCCTCTCCCTTTTTATTGACGCCGCGTTCACCCAATTGTGATTCTTTTCTGGTATTACGACTTCTCTTTGCTTTTTTTTATTTTTCACGCGTTAATGACACTCGGAAGTTTGGACATAATTTATTCGATGGCCGCTTCATTTCCATTTTTGCAAAACGACTTTTAATTTATTGAAATTGGTCAATTCTTAACGATTTAATAGACGCTTAAAGCAGTATTTAGATAGAAAAAGAACACTAATGAATCAAAATCGTCTACGTAACACGTGCTCCAATCATAGTTGGCGCAGCACATGAGCGTTCCACTGCTGGGATCTCTATATCTTCTACTGTTCGTAAGAACAGTATACCCACCACTCATGTCTAAGTCGGATTGGCGGGTTTGACACAACGATAATTCCGATGTGCAGGTGTCATCACGATGTTGTCCTACACGTTAGCATGCTCAACAATATACACATTACATCAGGAAA
Organism: Dendrolimus houi; assembly: GCA_039645545.1. NCBI lineage: Eukaryota > Metazoa > Arthropoda > Insecta > Lepidoptera > Lasiocampidae > Dendrolimus > Dendrolimus houi. Next base: position 952,999 of record CM077131.1, read on the forward strand.
CTACCCAAGAGATGTACATATGCTTTTCGGTGAGTATTCGACCCTGCACCTTTTGAATTTGGGACGCCAGGACGCTAACCACAAGGCTACAACGTCTTATTCTTAAAAACACTTTCTTTAAGTTATATCTGTCATAAATTGTTGTAATACTCATTTTTTTTTTTTAATAAGATGTAAATTGGCATACATTTTATCTTGAAAAATACTTTTCAGCCATTCAATGTGTACTGCTGGACGTAGGCCTCCCCAATACTGCGCCAAATATCCCGATCCGCCTACCTCATCCAGCCAACCAACGACTTTACGCAGGTCGTCAGGCCACCAGGGTGGATAGCGTCTTACACTATCTTACAAGTTCACCGAGACGCGATCTCCACTCCAAGACACGTTTGGTCCATCGGTTCAGTCACAGACGTGATCGGCTTGCCTAGCAACTTGCAATTTTAAAGATTGAAAATCCTAGCCCCTTTTATCAAACAGTTAAATTAAAAGCTTCGTGAAATAGTCAAAATGAATATAACATGAATGACGAGTAAATATAAACTAAGTCAAAATGGGCCATACAATATGTTTTACGTGAAAGTCCATTCTCATTTGAGGCCAAAATGGCACGTTATCAAGCTGGACCCGCGCGCAAACATAAACCAAATGCTAATAGATTATGCAAAACTACGCCCTAATTCAGACTCCCGATAGTACAACGAGATGAAATTTATCTCGTCATTTATTGTATATTTTATAAAGATTATAAAATTGGAATTACCTAAGAAATATTATTATAATATAAAATTATAATAACAGCACATAAATGTCCCACTGCTGCGCTCGGGCTTCCCATTATAGAGGAACGAACGTTTTATCTGCTGAAAAGTGTACTATGATATTAGACGTGATGTAAGGCTCTTTCAGTCGTACAAAATGGTGTCTTCTTTAACTGAATTCAAAACCCGTGTCGTTTTTACATTTCCGCCAATGAGAGCGAGTTTTATACACATCTCTCATTGGTTAGTCGCATCCTTACGTCCTGGCTAACATAGGCATATGCATATATTGCATATAGGCATTGATTGACAATAACAAAAAAAAAAGGTCATTAAGTAATTGATAAATTTAATTTAATTAAATAGATAAGAAAATTGAAGTAGACAATTAAATATAATTTATTTTGTGATTAGAAATTATGATTATTCATGAATAGTAAACAGCGTAGATCAAAAGAATGTTGTTGCTAGGTTTTTCTTAAGGTAGCACTTGTCAAACGTCAAAAGTCAAATGTCAAAAGATTGACCTTGAACTTGACCTACTTTTATTTATGAGAATTAGATTTAAATACAAGTTTTATTTACTACGAAAGTTTCTAATAGAAATGAAATCTAAGAAATGTACAAGCAAATAATTAAGTTGGAAACCCGAGCGTGTGGTAACCAGGATTATATTAAGTAAAGGAAATAATATAAAACTATTTATGACTATAAACGTGGTAAGTGCATCCACTACACTGCCGCGCTTGTTAACAACTGTTCAATGTTGATAATGAAGCACCGCCATAAATTGCATCTCTTCTAAAAGATCGGCTGGACTGTGGCAATGCGCTATGCAGCTTTTGACGCAACAACATGGCACAGTTGTTTTTAGGCGTAGTTTTAGGTATGCTACCTCCAAATGATGGAACAATGTTGCGGTATTGTTTCAGGGTTGTAAATTTCGAGCTAAATTCTTAAATTAAATTACAATGACTTTATAAACTTATACACTAATCTAATAATAACGGTCTGGATGTCACGTAACTTCTGGCATAATAAATTCATCAAATTGGGGAAATTTCCAAAACTTCAATCAAGACGCCCTGCAGACCAACCTTCATGCGCATTAATTATTACGATTAAAGTTTAAAATTTTTTATATATTTTATGTACATTTTCTCAAAATAACGCCTAAAATACTAAGCTAAAACCCCCATGCTGACCACACGAAACGGTTAAAATTACCATTTTATTATATTTTATCTGCTTCCTCAAAATCGTGTCTAAAATACTGAGCTTACCCGCTCAGGCTGACAATCTTGCCTCATTGTATTGCTAACTACTTTATTTTATCTTTGTCTTGACGTCCACCTTCGTCAGCCAATCAATGTCCCCTGCTGGGCATCCATGCAAACAGGCTAGCTTTGAGGTCCATTTAATACTGACAAGTATGCTATTATTTTTAACCGACTTCCAAAAGGAGGAGGTTCTCAACTTGATTGATATTTTTTTATGTATGTACACCTATTACTCTGAGATTTATGATCCGATTTACGTGATTATTTTTTAGTTTGATGCAGAATAGTTGCCATTTGGTCCCCTAAAAATTTAACATCGTTTGGCTTAGTAGTTTTTATTTTACGAACATTTGTTTATGAAAAAAATTTCCGTACCCATTTCTTGGGACCTATATTTTTTAAGGCGCGCGGCACCTTTTGAAGGCTTACCCATAGCTAGACACTAAAAAGTAACAAATAAAAAAAACCTTCGTTTAAAAAACCGACTTCAAAAACTAAAAAGTATAAAATAACTTAATAAAGATTTTTGACTAAGAAGTTATTTAGTTTATTAAGAGACAAAATACGAGCAATATAACATTTTCTACATCTTGAAGTCGGTGCCGAGCAAACCATAAAAATTACCATATACACTGTTATAACAACAAAATGTTGCAAAATATTGTAATTTTTATGGTTTACTTGGCACCGACTTCGAGATGTAGAAAACGTTATATTATTTTGTCTCTTAATAAACTAAATAAATTCTTAGTCAAAAATCTTTATTAAGTTATTTTATACTTTTTAGTTTCTGAAGTCCGTTTTTTAAAACAAGTTTTTTTTTATTTAAACAACATACAGTAAATTGTATCGTTTTAAAATCGTTACTTAGAAATAACCCCGCCCAGTGCAGTGGCTAACGTAATTAGTATGCTATTGGCAATATTCGCTTAAAATATACGACAGCGGCCATTGAATATTTAACACTATGTCATATTAATATAAACAGAATTAGACAAATTCTTTACCTTAATTTATATCCAAGTAATTACACTATTACCAAAGCTATGTACCTTGCTAAAATGAGATATATTTTTTATTGTAGTATAGATTCGCGTTTGACCATGATCTTTCCCTATGTGGAGCGAAAATTAGGTTTAGGATGGAGCACGTTTACCTAGAAGGTTATTAGTATCGGGAAAGACGGACTCCGGCAATGAGTTCCACTCCTTTGCGATGATGAAGCTAGATGCAAAGCGCTTCGTTCTTAGAGGTGGAATATCCTCCATAATATTCTTACGAGTTACAGGACTCGAATTAAAATGCCGTTAGAATTACTATAGAGTTTATTAGAACTATACTAACACGTATAACACAGGTACAAATATAAACGAACACAAAAGTCCAAACGTAATGCAGAAGGTCGTAATTCAATAAAACGCGCAAAGGCCGTCACTATTACATTCTCGATTGTAGTAAACACGGCTCGCGTCGATCGTGGTTCTTAAAAAAATTGTGTCCACGTTGCACTCTCCCTTTACAGAGCAGTAGCACATTGGTAGCACCTTTGGTGTTACAAATATACATAGACGATGGTAACCGCTTTCCATCAAGTAGGCCGTTGCCTGTCTGCTGAACTTATGCAATAAAAAAAAAACTACAAACACTAGAACACTGCCGGTCCTCAATATTTTGTAACTCTACTTTAAAGACTTTTAAACAGCTTACCAAACAGGTAACCAACTCTGAGATTGAGTGTAACATATAACGATGTCTGTAAACAGTAATTTTTCTAACTTTACCGCTGTCCTTATATCCTTTCAAACCCAATAACTCGCAAATAATGTTAGAGAAGTTTCATTTATTAATCTGAGTATCTATAATAATGATATGACCTAGCTTAAAAGTTTGCGATCAATAGACATCAAACAATCTGCACAAGGAATTTGTCCGTCGTACAACATAGTATCAAAGTGGTCAGCAACAACGTGAAATTGGTGCGCAATTGTCGCAATGTCGCCCACAATTTGCCGACACAACGCGCACTAAACCGTGCACATATAACTCATGTCTTTGTCGCATCGCTATTAAACTCTGCAGGACGATTTACACCTTGCTATATTATAAATGAGATTATTGAATCGTATGCAATCGTGTGCACAGAGCTAGCTTATATCCCGGGTCAGCACTTGGCATATTTATTGTCTTTATAAATAAAAATATAGCCAAAAGGAGGCGCTGCTGTCGCATGTTTTTGGAGCCCTTGCAATACAATATCGAAGGAAGTTCAGCTGGTAGGTCTGGATTGTAAAATAAAGAATTCTAACATGGCATTAGTAGAAATATTTTTTGTTTATGTGAAGGCCTTATGCCCGATTTCTGAGGTTACCAGTTATGAGTTCAATAACAATTGATTCCATATAGTTATGTAATAGATATACTTAGGTTAACTGCTAACTAGTACAGTACTGCTACAACTAGTATCAAAACTCGCCACTAGATGGATCTATTTAAGAAGGGATATCTAATATTTATCTACATCAAACAAAAACACCAACAACAAAACGTCAAACAAAAGATATGGAATAGATAAACGCCTAATATTGGTCAGTTAAGTTGAGCCTAGTTTAACTATCGTACGATGGTGTGTTCAGGGACGCAATTTTCTTAGTTATTGAACCGACAGCTCTAACGAAAAGAAAAACTACAGTTAAAAGTACCTCAGAAACCGGGCATTGTCCATCTATACATACACAGAAGCTTTATTCAAATTCAAAAGTTTTTATTCGAATCAATTGTAAGTTTCACTGGAGAACAGTCTCCGAAGGTCATACAGGCACTCGATAGTATCAGTTGTATCAGTAAGGTTACTCTGATTTTGTAGGATACAAGAAATATCGACTTATACTACCTGGATCCCAATAAGCGGACAGTCAAAGAATTGAGACACATTAATAAATTCCACAGAACGTCGCAGCCTCATAGATCTTGTTCGAGCATAACTACTTATGACAACATAAGTAGGTACAGATAAAATTAATAAATTAACACTTTAAATGTTGTCAAGTCATTAATATGATTTCTATAATAATATTTTTCAAGTTAGGTGATAATGTGTTATTTTAACGCCTGCTCTTTTATATGTAAAAATATTGGAATTTATTATAACACGTGTCCGTCCGTCAAATCAGCAGAAGATTGACATGATTTTTATCCGTGCAGGAACGGAGAAAGAATACAATTTCCTGCGGCCGGACGGCCTTTCGTAAGAGGCGACTAAACAACCCACAGCCAGGTAGTAGGGCATTTTCCCGTCTGGATGACTACATCACCTAGTCTAAAGTATGTCCCCAAAACAACCTTGAGTTGTGTTCCAGCATTAGTGACCAGGTTCCAGTCTCCCTTAAGAGAGCAGCAGCTCATTTGTAACACCTTTGGTGTTGCACATGTTCATAGGCGATGGAAATCGCTTTCCGTCAAGTGGGCCGTCTGCATGTCTGCTGAACTCCTGCAATAAAAAAGTCATTCTTTCGCAAACTACAGTCTGATCGCAGGTGTGTGAATCGCCCTCCATAGATTTAGTGGTCAAGCTTATAGTCGCCTCTTCGAAGATAACGTGCTTAGTTTATTACTATCGAATGCCGTAAATCTATCTGTTTTTATAGCTTTTGGTCCCGATACACCGCTTAAGCTAATTTTGGATAAGATTATCATTTTCATTAAACACTAATCAGGTTTTGAACAATTTCGGCAAGTTGCCAATAAAAAAAGTTGAAGTAAAGGAAAAATTAGTATTGTAGACTATATTTATATTTGTATGACATATTATTTTTTTAAATTAACTTAGTATATAATTCTTGAAGTAATTTTAAATGTGTACAATTTACATGTCTGACCGGCAATAACATATCGTTACGACCGACAAAGACAAATTCACACCTGTATACCTGTTTTGCGCATTTTATTACTTTTCGGCATTTGGACTTCTTTTGTTTACTTTGTGATTAGAAAAACAGCCCATTGTGTATTGTAATCTTTTATGGTAGTCATTAGCAAGGTGTGATTATAAGAAATTCGGTCCGTGCGGTCACGTAGACATATTGCATTTATGCAGCAAAAAAAGCAATGCCCCAATGGAGAGACCGTCAGTCAAGCGATAACCAGCCGCGAGGCAAGACTTGTGTACATTCGATAATCTATTTAGTGACAGACTTTGCGCGTGTTATCAAATCGTGCATTACGTTTGGACTGGTTGTATTCAGTTACATTTGTACCTGTGTTATACGTGTTTGTATAGTTCTAATAAACTGTATAGTAATTCCAATGGCATTTTAATTCGAGTCCCGTAACTCGTAACAATATATAATCATGAAATCCCTCTATTAAAAGTAAAATGTCCAATAAAATATTTCAGAATAATTCTCATTGTTAGTCATATCATCCCTGTTTATACAGAAAACGTGGCACCCACGACAATTGTACGAGTTCGTCAAACAAGTGGCTTTAATTAGAACAGTCGTTTCGTTAAACACCAGCCAAGAGACGTGTTTACCGAAATCTCACATTAGTTAACGCACAAGGTTTACTATACAAGTATAGAATTTTAATTTTATAGCTGTGTATAGTACAGAAAATAGACGACTAGAAACTTCTATCTTTTAATTTTTAACCGATTTCCGGAAAAATTGGGTTCTCGATTCGACTGTGTGTTCGTTTTTGTTTTTTTAAATGTTCTGTTGTGGACAGAGAGCACCCCCCTGACCTGCCCGCCGGAGCACACGTCCCCACGCCCCGCATACCGCCGACGCCCATAGCTCACACAGTTAGCAGCTAGGTGTCGGACGGAACGGGGAATATAAGAAGCGGCCTTGGAGGCCGGAAATATTGCCCCACTTGCTCACATACATATGATACTTAACCGCACTACCCTACTCTCTGCCATTCGTTATTATATTCTCTGTAACCCGTCTATGTATAGTTTAATTTAATTGTAAATAACCCCAATAATAAGTCATACAGTCCACATCGAGTTTTATTTGGAAGAAGCAACTGCCACCAATATGTTCACTACTAACTAACTTAAAAAATACTATATACATATAACAATACTGCATTTAAACGGTTTTAAGCGCAGTATTTTAGTTGATTTTACTGCATGATCGTGATCACAGAACATTTGACGGAAGTTTAACACTTGACATCTTTGTGTTTCGTGATCACGGCTACTGAAAAGTAGCCGAAACGTCGAATAACAAAAATCAAATAACGCGCTTAAAACCGTTAAAACGTCGTATTATTAAAAAAAATACAATTACCTAATATTTTCTTAAGTTTACGTGACTAGTATTACCTATTAAACATATTATAAACTAAGTTATTTTTTTGTGTGTTTGTTGCGCGATTTCTCCGTCAATTGTGGACCGATTTTCAATTTTTTTTGTTTATTTAAAAGAGTGTAGTCCTGAGGTGATCTTATTGACACGAAGTCAGGATCTGATGAGAATATCCAAGGAAAATCTAGAGCTACCCTTGTCGAACAGTGCCAGTAATACAATTTCTACGGGCGTTTAAAATATTAATTCTACAGCTATTCGAGCAACTAAAAATGACATGTTTTAACAAAAACAAAACCAACTTCAAACTAGGTAGCAACAAATAAGTATTTTCTACAACATCTTATAGTTGGTGCCAAGTTAAACATCAAAAAATTGCAAAATGCATCGACATCAAACTGCTGTAGAAAATATTTATTATTTGCTTTTTAATTACTAGTCGGTTTTGTTTTTGTAAAAAAACATGATAAATGAAGCAACGTCAACTTTAAAAAATAAAATAGTTGATATAGGGCATGCATGGGATAGGAGGAATATAATTAAGGCAATAGAATAGACGTGAAATGGAATGTAGGAAATAGGATAGTGGGAGGGGAGAGTAAGCCACCGAAACTCTCATTATACGAAACACAAATAGGTCAAGGCCGATATTCTGTGAAAGCGTGGTATGACACTGGTCAAGCCGGCCTTAAGAGCTAAAATAGAATATTCGTGCAGGAACCGAGAAAGAATACAATTTCCTGCGTCCGGGCGGCCTCTCGTAAGAGGCGACAGAATAACCCACAGCCAGGTGGTATTTGCCCCTCTGGATGGCTACCATCCATGGTTTAGAGTATGCCGCCATTACGACCTTGAGCTGTATTACAGAATTGGTTGCCATATGCCAGTCTCCTTTCAGAGAGCGGCAGCATATTGGTGTTACAAATGGTAATCGCTTTCCATCAGGTGGGCCGTACGCCTGTTTGCTGAACTCATCTAATAAAAAAATATATAAACGCATTTAGAAATAGGTGCAAATGGCGGTCGTAACGCTGATAACGATTTCTTTCAGACAACCTTGGGATGTAAAGAAAAATATGACACAAAAGTTGGAACAGAGTTTTTGTTGCACAATATTGTAAAAACATTTAAATGTAGAATTACATATACATTACTTGCATTTGCCCGCGCCTTTGTCCATGCCGGACATGTAACAAAGATTATATTTATTTTGGTAAATCTAAAATCAAAGGTTATTTTCAGCAGGGTAATGAATTTTTTAGTATGAAAATACATGAATCCCGGAAATTCCCGTAAATACTCGGGATAAATAATGTTATTAAAGGCATACACAACTTCAATTACGTTACTAAAGATTTTATCGATCAGTGAAAATTTGATATCAGAATCAATTTTTTTTTCGATTTGGCCACTTTAAAGCTTGCCCAAGAAAGTTCCTGTAGGATTATCGGGAGAAAATGTATTGCATATATTAAGTCCGGTAATTTACTATCGATCAGCGGAAACCGCATCAAAATCGGCCCAGTAGTTTTCACAAGAATCTTGAACAAACAGACAAACACAAAAATTGTGAGAAACAAAAGACTTTTACAATGTTATAATATTATAGATTATATACATACATATTTATATACAAACATACTCAAATACATAGATCATACTAATATCATATACATAGATAGAATACAGGTCTAAGCCCGCGACTTTGTTTACCAAGGTGCCCCACCGCCATTCCCCATCATGACTGCCCGCCGGCCTTGCACATCATAAATGCGCGCGCAGTACTTAATCATTATTTTACTGTAATGTTATTTTAAAACTGCGATATCTCCTAAGATATTCATTGAAATCGAATGATGTAAATGGCAATTTTGTTTTAAATTAAATACTTGTGATGAATAACGTATTTATTTGGATAAGGATTAATATCATGTTTATAAAAACACCTTCGCAAATAATGCATTACTTTAGAACAAATTTGGTTAGCATAAGAAAGGTTATAGTGAGCCAACCTTAAAAAATAGACATATGCAGTCGCGGACTTTTTTTGGAAATTTAAAAGGGGAACAATTTAGTCACACATGATTTTTGCGAAACTTTAACCGTTTACGCAGTGCACGCAGCGGAAGCTATCAAAAGGAAAAAAATCCCGATTTCGAAACATTCTTCATTAGTGCTCCGCTCCTATTAATCTTAGCGAAAGAATATATAGCCTATAACCTTCTTCAATAAATGGGCTACCTAAAACTAAAAGAATTTTTCAAATCAGATCAGTAGTTCCTGAGATTAGCGCGTTCAAGCAAACATACAAACTCTTCAGCAGTATATATTAGCATAGCTATACAAACTATGTATTAAGGTGTGATCCTTAACAAATTTATTAAAAGACTATATCTATATCAAAACAATGATTTCAGCATGGCTCTACATCGTCATATGATTCAGCTACATATATTGGAAAATTAAATACGAATTTAGATAACCAAGTCCATAAATAAGACACTCACAATTTATAGCCCAACTTTTAAAACAACAGTACTCAGGAATAGACAAGCAAAATGCAGTGCCAAACTTCCAACTATGGGCCAGAAGTGAAGTTGCATCGTGACGTCACGTCCGGGATCCCTCCCTTCCTGCTTGTGCCAATTCGTCTTATGAAATTCAATGAGAGTTTTGTTTCAACAACTCCGTGCTAGAGTATATTATGTGGTAGAAAGTTGTCGGGTTGTAATCCCCCATGTCTTTATCGACTAACTGTGCAAGTCACAAGAAGTAGCGGTATATATTGTTACAAGTTGGGCCACCTGCATTCCTATTGTCACATACCGACAAAGAAATGCTGCTCATCTCTTTTATTGCCCCTCGCGCATTGTAAGTTCTTTTATTACTTCGTATTTAAATTTTCAATTAGACAATAGCCTATTGTTGTTGTTTTCGACTTTGTTGGCCGTCCGCAGGAATAGATAACCAGGTGTGCAAATTACTATTTCTCGGAAACTCAGTGCGCACAGCCGATTTTTTTTTTTTGTACTGTATAGTTAGTATAAGACAATGCCCGAATGGAGGGGTGGGGAAGTCAAGCGACGACTAGGAAACGAGTAAGACGTTTTCTAGTACTCTCAATTAGCGATATAAACGACGGACTTTGCGCGTGTCGAATTATATTGAATCCTGCAGTGTGAATTGGTTGCATCCAGTTTTATTTGTATTTGTTTTATACGTATTTGTACAGTTCTAATAAATTCTATAGTAGTTCCAACGGCATTTTTAATTCGAGTCCTGTAGCTCGTAACAGTATCATAATTGTTGGTGGTAGTTGCTTCTTCCAAATAAAACTCGATTTGGACTGTATGACATATTATTGGCGTTGTTTACAATTAAATTAAAACTATACATAGACGAGTTGCTGAAAATAATGAATGGCAGAGAGTAAAGTTGTGCGTATTGGTGCCATATGTATGTGAGAAATGTGAACAGCCTTCTTTTTTTACTACCTCTCAACTTTATCGGGGTTTTCGGGGCGAGAGCCTAACGATGCCGATTAGAGGGAGACACAATGTACTAATTGAGAACGGACGACGGGTAATATAAAGCCCGAGGGAAACGGTCCCAGCGGACCGTTCGAGGCGGCCTACACTATCTTGCTGCCTTTTAGAAACGTGTTAAGGCTGGTAGAGAAGAAACGGCCAAAGAAACTTCCCAGCAACACGCCTAGTCTATCCTATGGGGGGGCTATGTCTCCTGGCGTCCTTCGCGGGGACGTGGAGAGGTCATGATTGGCGGTGCCTGTCAGCCTGTCGTCCTAACCACGGCCGGACTGATCCGGGCCAGCCGTTTTGTAATAAACAATTTTTGATCTCCAAGGCCGCTTCTTTTATCCCTCGTTCTATCCGACGCCTAGCTGCTAACTGTGCGAGTTATGGGCGTCGGCGGTATGCGGGGCGTGGAGGGAAGCTGTGCTCCGGTGTATGGGTCACGGTGGTGCTCTCTGTCCGCAACAATAATAATCTCATATCTTGTACACTTGTACCACACACAGTTCGAAACGCAACTACACTGTAATCCGGTGTTCGTTTGACACGTATTTCTCGCGAGGAGTTAGCTCTGAGTCTGAGTGCTTTATTTATACTACACGTCGCAATACTCGTTTCACTTCTCTCAGTACGACTGCTTGTTTATTGGGAGTTTATAGATTTCTTGTTCCAACGACGGGATTGGCTTAAATCGGTTGCATGTTTTATGTTCATATTTTCGTCGTTGTGATTAATGATTTTTCTTGTTCCACTTCAGAAATTGTATTTCCTTTGAATTCTCTGTAGAGAATTTCCAAAGGATATTCTTATGGCGTATTATTAAAGAATAAGTCGAATGACTATTGATTGCCTCTGTGGTTGAGCGGGCTAAGCCTTTGCCGGCCTATCTTTCAACCAGAGGTTTCAGGTACGATTCCTGACATGTTAAATTTTGGCATCGATTTTCTCCGTCATTTACTAGGTCTGGGTGTCTGGCTCCAGAGTAGTAGTCCGTTGTATATTACCCATAACACAAGCGTAGCTTGCTTAATTTAGGGATATACAATGTGTTTGTCTGCCGATTATTATTATCATTAACTATTTCTTATTAGTTAACTAATTCATATTATCCGTGTTAAGAGGCGACCAAACAACCCACAGCCAGGTGGTAGGGTATTTTCCGGTCTGAATGGCTACCACTTCTGGTCTAGAGTATGCCGCCATAATAACCTTGAGCTGTGTTCCGATATTAGTTGCCAAATTCCAGTACCCCTTTGAGGTCTGATGTATATTTAGAGCTGCCAATGTCTATGGCAACTGTTAGAATATCCAACAAATAGTTTTTATTTATTTGGTGCGGCATAGCACTGGCCACTAAATATACTAAATGTTTGAATTTAGAACATAGATGTTCTTTTGTGTTTTATCTGTATATTTTTCCTCCCATTATAATGTTCATTATTATACGCACGTGCAGTTTTCTTTTATAATTAAAATAAATACAGTCCACAACAAATTAATATTTAAAGAAGTGTTTAACCGCGTCGGTTTTCATCGAGTCGGCAGTTAATCTGTTTTCTGTACTCCAGAAAAAAGTTATTCCTCAGATTGTGAATTATAGTCAGATTTATATTAGAGTCAGATTATAAGGGTTCCTTTTTACTAATCTTGTGTAGTGACATGACGTGTACGTGAGTGCTGTACTATTAGGAATAGGTTCCGTACACTATATTAAAAGAAACGTTTCACATTACCAGACATTGTGAAAAATAATTAATGACCTGGCTACAACCCTCAACTCGGAGGGTCTTTTTTTTATTGCAGGAGTTCAATAGACAGGCAGACAGCCCACTTGATGGAAAGTGGTTACCGTCGCCTATGAACATTTGCAACACCATTGCTACAAATGCGCTGTTGCCCTCTTAAAGGAGACTGGAACCTGGTCACTATTGCCGGAATACAACTCAAGGTTGTTATGGCGGCATACTCTAGACCAGGGGCGGTCGCCATCCAGTCGAGCAAATAGCCTACCACCTGGCTGTGGGTTGTTTAGTCGCCTCTTACGACAGGCCGCCCCGTCGCAGAAAATTGTATTATTTTTCCGTTCCTGCACGGATGCCCCTCCGGTGACGTGGTCTTGGAGTTACTGCAGACTTCACAATTGATGCATACACAGCAGCTCGACGTTCGATGACCTTCGCGTAAATTGCATCAGCAGCTTGGTCGACCAGTCTGTCTTGTCCGATGGCCATCTCGGGCTTTAGTTGGCCATCAGTAGCATCTGTTCGCATTTCTGCGGCTTTGGGGCGTGTGCAACTTTTCTGCATCGGTCTCCTCTAAGCGGAGGCTTCGATAGTCTGGAGGTCGGGCGTGGAGCGGGCCGATTCCATGAGTAAGTGTGCAACGCTTCTTGTTGTTACAGTCGACCATTCGCCGATCCGACTTCGCTGCAAATTCCTTCACACCTAAGTCAGGTGTGATGTCGTCATTCCTAACGTACCAACCGACAGTCTTGTGTGGTTCATGAACGATGAAATGAATGATTATGAATTATCAACTACTTTAAAGTATAATAAAGATTCTTCTTATTATCGGTCTAGGTCTATAGTTCACGTAGTTTATAGTCCAGGCTCCCCACAACCTTTCAGTATAATACTCCAAGCACCGGGTTCGGGTTGTTTCAGTACGGGTTATCGGGATCTTCTGATCCTGCGTGAGGGTTACGTACCCCTTGGTCTCCCTCCTTGATTGGTTTTACCAATCAAAACTATGTAATAATAGTCTAAGAAAATTGGTATCCCGTTACCCTGAAAAGGGTAGTTGTTTTTGTAAATAAAGTCTCTTGCCGGTAAAACGTCTTGTTATTTATTATCTCCTTTATGGGATTTGAAGGTGTATTCCCGGCCTTGAACTCCCATATTGTAGATTGTAGCTCATATCCACGCAACCGTGTCCGTTTCGCAGAATATGGGAAACAGCCGCGGGCGCGGTAACGCAGCGAGTTCGAACGTACCACGCACAGTCAAATCTTAATAATGGGTTGGGGAAAAAGTCTTTTGGCATATAGTATGTATGAACTTGTAATAAGATCTCTTTGGCTATACCATTTGTATCTGGCTGGTTTTGGTATCATTAAAAAGTTTTAATTTTAAAGAAGACAATTCCAAATTCAAATTAAGAAAATGAGCGATTTTCATTTGTTTTTCTTATTGTTAAAATGAGCGTGGTTACGCGAATTGGTAATGTTTACTTATATTTATTCCCTTTGATGTAAAACCACAATGATGGAAATATAGCTGCATAGAACACAGGGAAATACAGACAGATATATAAAGGAAGGATTGCACAGTACCTTTACGTAGTAAAGCGAGGATTTTTCTTTCTTTCTATTCTCTTAGAAGTTAGCACGACACGCACAACTGTTCAAACTTCACGAATCCAACTAACTTGTTGATATATTAAGTATATGGACGAAAATTGTTTATAATATTCAAAAACTATGCGTACGCGTTGCAGTTCGTTAGCAAAGGTATTATTTTTAAGATGACCACTATTGAGATGCAGTTGACGTCGCATGCCGTCTCCTTTCTTCCGCTCGCTAAGGTATGTACAGGAAAGGAAAAAAAGATAGGATGTGGTTTTACATGATTTGAAGTATTACCATTCGTTCCATTACGTTAAGAATTTTCAATATAATATTATGATACACGCGCGACCAGAGCGTATCTAATGAATAAATTCGATACATTTTAAAATTTTACTATTAAAAAGGTAAAAATGCAACACCAGGCGCGAAAAAATTTTGTGATGTTTATGGACCTAATGCAGTATCTGTGAGAGTAGCGCAAATTTGGTTTAAGCGTTTTCAATCTGGAAATTTTGATATCAAAGATGCATGTCGCTCTGGTCGCCCTGTTACGGACAAAATTGATGCCAGTTTTGAAAAAGTGGAGCAAGATCGGCATATTAGTAGTTACGATGTAGCTGGAGGACTAGGAATTGACTACAAAACGGTTTTGGCGCATTTGAAAAAAGCTGGATACACAAAAAAGCTCGATATTTGGGTGCCTCATGAGCTCACTGAAAGAAACCTAATGGACCGTGTACTCATTTGTGATTCTTTATTATGACGTAATGAAACCGAACCATTTTTGAAGAAGCTGATTACTAGTGATGAATAGTGGATCATGTACGACAAGAATGTGCGAAAAAGATCGTGGTCAAAGGCCGGTCAGGCTTCACAGACTGTGGCGAAACCCGGGTTAACTCGCAACAAGGTGATGCTGTGTTTATGGTGGGATTGGAAGGGCATTATTCATTATGAGCTGTTATCGCCAGGCAGAACCAATGATTTTGAACTGTACTCCGAACAACTGATGAGATTAAAGCAAAAAGTTGAGAGAAAGCGGCCGGAATTAATCAACAGAAGCAGTGTGGTTTTTCACCATGATAACGCTAGCCCTCAAACATCTTTAGTCACTCAGCAAAAATTACGAGAGTTTGGCTGGGGGGTGTTAATGCATCCGCCGTATAGTCCTGACCTCGCACCTTCAGATTTTCACCTGTTTCGGTCTCTGCAGAATCCCTTAGGCAGTGTCAGGTTAACATCACGAGAGGACTGCCAAAATCACTTGTCGCAGTTTTTTGATCAGAAGCCCCAAAATTTTTATAGCAATGGGATCACGTCCCTACCTATAAGATGGCAAAAAGTTATCCAACAAAATGGCACCTACATACTTTAGTCAAATGTAAATAAACTTTATAAAAAAACCATTTGTATTTTTATACAAAATGCGAAGAAACCTTTTCCCCAAGCTAATATAACATGCTAACAAAGAAGCTCGGAAAGTTTTAATGACTGAACAGTACTGAAAGTACATTTAATGTGAACTAGTTCAGTGAGCGAATTGTACTAGAAAGGAGCGCTCACTTGGATAGACGAAAAAAGAACCAATTCATTTAGATTCAAATTTAGATCAATATCTTTGCGGTCTTCAATACTGTTTAATCTGAAACACAAATATGTCGCGGCATAACGAGGCCATGACAAATGTCTCTCCAAACGGCTGATATCGAATATACATTGGAATTGGATTAGATTGCAAATTGAAAATTTCTCAATAGTCGCCTCAGCCCCGGGGGCTTCGTATGCAAGCGCGGAATCATATCATCTTCAATCGCATGCAACGTATTCCATGTAAAGCTGATTGCCAGAAACATCTTGGGGAGTATAATAAAACTACGTTTTTACGGTTTTAAGCGCGGTGATTTATTTGGTTTTTACTATTCTGACGTTTGGGGCACTTTTCATTAGCCGTGATCACGGAAGACAAAGATGTCACGTGTCAATGAGTATTGTTAAATTTAGCCTACCGCCAACTTGTTCATTTTAATTATTTAGTTTTAATTCTGTTTGTGGTTATTATTTACTCTATGAGAGCCTAATCTAATTTACTACCGCTTCGCAACATGTTGTGGCTTGAAGAGAAGAAGCGGCGCAGGAAACTCTTTAGCAAACATACCTAGCTCTAATAATTTTATATAATATTAAAATGGATATATAGTAAATTACATTGTAATATAGTATATTAATATAGTAAATTAAATTAAGCTCCCATTGTATAAATAATAATCATAAACTAAATAATTAAAATGAAGAAGTTGGCGGTAGGCGAAATAAAACTAATAATACTCATTGACACTTGACATTTTTGTCTCCCGTGATCACGGCTACTGAAAAGTGGTCGAAACGTCAGAATAATAAAAATCAAATGAATCAACGCGCTTAAAACCGTTAAAACGTAGTTTTATTATGTATACTAGTTGCGAAAACGTAAGAAAATGTCATCTTGGGGATTATTATTTCTTGTTCTGTTTTTTAAATATAGCTGTACGATTTAAAGAAAAAAGCATTTATATGACTAGAAAGTGATAATAAAAAGACAACAAAAACAGATTTAACAATAACGAAATGAATTCAATAGAATACCGATTAACTGGGAAGCTGGCGTCAATGGTCTAGTCTTTGAAGTCGCTACCAATCAACCTGTTGGCTCTTCTGTCAATAGACTCCAACTCTTCAAGTTGGTATTTAGAGGTGAGAATAGTACAAACACAGAGGTGAGCACAGTACTCCTTCGAAAGTATGCTCAGCTTTTTTGCAGCCAGCTTAGCTAGACTATAAATCAGAATGTTCATAAAGTCTTAGCTATAACAAAGAAAAAAATTGCATACAAAATCATATTAGGGCCAAGAAATGAGTTGGCACACGCGGTATGTGGTAACATAGCGCCAGTCCGTGGGGGAATTACGAGAAGTTTAATATAAAACTATACGCCATAACTCAAGCGGCCGTAGTCACATCTGCGACATACTGCGCTGCACTACGATTTCGAGAATGTACCCCAACTTACATAATGCATGTCTCATTCTGTATAGAAATACCTACAAAATTTAAAATGATATATTGCTTTGAAACGCCAGCATTTCTGTACTACCACGAACTATGAAGGGTTCCTTAGAGGCAACTCTGCGCTCTTGCTTTTGGCTCTTACCGGATCGATTTTTTTAATTGCATGAGTTCAGCAAAGAGGCAGACGGCCCACCTGATAGTAAGCAGTTACCATCGCCTATGGACCTGTATACTAAAGGTAATGACGATGTGCTGCCGATCTCTAAAGGGAGACTGGAACCTAGCCACTAATGCCGAAACACAACCCAAGGTTGTTATGGCGGCACATTCTAGACCAGGGATGGTAGGTAGCCATACAGACGGAGTTTTCATAATTGAATTTTTTTTTTTTTTTTATTAACAGCAATCAATAACAAAAATATTTTGTGTCTAAATATAAATACGTAGTACACAAGTCTCAAATAACCTTTTTTTTTTAACAATTCTATTGACTCGAGTTCCGTACCCTTTTTTATAACTTAATTTTGAAGAAAGTTTTAAGTATTTATACACGCTTCTTGGTAATTTTTGTTTTTGCGTCTGACATGTATTCAATCATATGTGTGTTGTGGTGTACCTTACGAATAACTTATTATATTAATTTATTCTAATTTTAATACTAAACTTATAGTAAGGTAGAGTGTATCTGTTACATGCTGGTGTGAGGAAGTGCATGTGCAGTGTGTACCTTATGTCTATACCTATATATATTATCTTAACTAGTGCCATGTGTGTTGTTTTTTCCTTTCTGTGTCTGGGTTATTAATTTTTAGGCTCTTTGTGTGTCTTGGTTTGTTTGTGAAGTGTGCGTGTAATGCAATGCGGTGGTGTTAGTATGTGTATAAATTTTGTTGTTAGTTGTGTGTTTGCGTGGTGTTATAATTTATTGTTTAATTGTTGGGACAAAGTGTTGACTGGGAATAATCATTGTATTAATACGTGAACTAAAAATTTTATACCCCTTTTTACGAAAATTGCGCGGACGGAGGAGTGTGAAATTTCGCACAGTTATAGTTTATATAGAGAAGGAGTGCAGAATGCTATTTTTTTTTTTTTAAATATGCATAAAAAATACATTATATCAATAAAAAAAACATTACACACACTACCATGTATTTGACAAACACGCACAATTATATATACTCTTTTGTTTTTTGTTAAAGTCAAATTAACAGTGTAGCCTTGGCAAAATCTGTGATTATAGAAGTATATAGTCTTTGACAACAGAACCTTAATAATGTTCAAACTTATAATTTAAATTAATTATGGTCGAATTTCGACCACTGGGCAACCACTAGTTATTTTAAAATGTCCATAATTACCATTATAAAAAAATTACAAATTTACAATAAATATTATTCATTTTACAAAATATTATGTCATTAAGAAACCAAGACAAGCCAAGCCAGCATTATACAATCATATCAACATTTAAGAACAAAAATAATACGCTTGTTTGAGAAGGAATGCTTCATAATTGTTACGTCTTTGCCAACATGAATGCGGAACCTTAAGAAGTATTTATGAATATCTTGATAATAAATGTAAGATACCCCATGCGACACGAAACAGGGATTTACGTAAGCGAACCCGCATAGTATTTCATATTTCAATTTATTAAGCAAACATATGTTAAAATATCGTGAATTGTACGCGCTCGAGCTTTTATACGGATATCCTTTTGCACATAGCCTCCATCCATCCATTTTAAAAATAAAGCAACGCATGGCGTAAATATGATAGAGATTTTTTACATCAAAAATATTCTATTCAAATAGGGAAGATTAAATTGGACTTAAGTTTGCTAAATAAAATGAATATACTGTTACGAGCTACAGGACTCGAATTAAAAATGCCGTTGGAACTACTATAGAATTTATTAGAACTGTACAAACACGTATAAAATAAATACAAATAAAACTGGATGCAACCAGTTCCGTCGTCTATATCGCTAATCGAGAGTACTACAAACGTCTTACTCGTATCGTAGTCGTCGCTTGACTGCCCCACCCTTCCATTCGGCCATTGTTTTATACTAACTATACAGTACAAAAAAAAATGGCCGCGCGTACTAAGTTTCCGAGAAATAGTAATTTGCACACCTGCGAACGGTCGAAAACAATAACAATAAGGATTAGTTCGACGCCAATGTTGGTCATAAAACAAGTAGAAAAACAATAGCATGTTTTTCTTAATTACAATTCAAAACAAAAAAGAATTCCTAAATCCGGGAAGACAATAAACTGCGTTTACGACAGGCAGCTATGCGTTTATCTTTGACGGCATATAACAATACAAACACGACTCTGCTAGATTTTTTTTTTATTCAGGCAGACGGTCCACTTGATGGAAAGGGGTTAACATCGCCCATGGACATTTGCAACACCAAAAATGTTACAAATGCGCTGCTGCATTCTTAAGGGAGACTGGAATCTGGTCACTAATGCCGGAACACAGCTCAAGGTTGTTATGGCGACATGTTTTAGACCAGGGGTGGTAGCCATCCAGCCGGGTAAATGACCTACCACCTGGCTGTGGGTTGTTTTGTCGCCTCTTACGACAGGCCGCCCCAACGCAGGAAATAGTATTCTTTCTCCGTTCCTGTATGTATAGCGTTTGTTTCTGTTTTGCAGAATCACGAACATGTCCTTTATAATATTATAAAATTTTAAATAAGCCGTGTTTGTACATTGAAGCTATTGAAAAAAAAACATCTGCAATAGAGTATATAAACGATGGGGAACACAATGCAATTTTTTTATGATTTCTTGTCTGTTTGTTCAGGATTCACGTAAAAAACTACTAGGCCGATTTCGTTGATCGACCACAAATTAAAATTAAAATCTGTGCCACTTTTTATCCAGGGAATCCCGCGGTGTTTCCCCAGGAGCGGTTTTGAATTTTTCGGATGCATAAAAATTTGCTTATTCATATGCCGATTTCACTTAAATGCTAGCTTACATTCTTTTTTAAATGCTGCGGTACTTTGTGTGTCGGGAATCCCGCGAGAATTTCAGATCAAGCCAGACGAAGTCGCAGACATATTCTAGTTATATATAAATTTTTCGTTTTATAAAAAAGCAATAAAACGGCAAATATATATAGTGAGATAGATATCTATACTAATATACAATAAAGCTGAAGAGTGTTTGTTTGTTTGTTTGCTTGAACGCGCTAATCTCAGGAACTATTGGTCTGATTTGAAAAATTCTTTCAGTATTAGTTAGCTCATTTATCGAGGAAGGTTATGGGATATATATCATCACGCTAAGACCAATAGATGCGGAGCACCAATGAAGAATGTTTCAAAATCATGTTTGACAGCGGGCGCTGTAAACGGTTAAAATTACGCAAAAATCATGTTAAAATTGTTCTAAAAAAAAAAGTCCGCGACAGCATATGTCTATCTTTTAAGGTTGGCTCGCAATATCCTTTCTTATGCTAACCAAATTTGTTCTAAAATAATGCATTATTTGCGAAGGTGTTTTTGTAAACATGATATTAATCCTTATCCAAATAAATACGTTATTAATCACAAGTAATTTAAAACAAAATTACCATGCACATCATTCGATTTCAATGAATACCTTAGGAGCTAAATAATAATCAAGTACTGCGCGCGCATTTATGATGTGCAAGTCCGGCGGACAGTCATTAAGATTTAAAAATATTTTCACCTTCTACGAAAACAAAGTCGCGGGTTAAAGTTAGCGTTAGCCCGAAGTCACTATTCCACGCAGATTAAGTCGCGGGCAGAAGCTAGTTAGATTATAAAATAAATAAATAAAAACTTACAAGTTACACAATGACACTTCCACGAGACCTAGATCTTCGTTTGTATTGGTTCGAAGGAACTTGTAACTTGCATATAAATAATAATAATAATAATATCTTTTTATTGAATGTGTATTTTATTTTTGATGTATTTTTATAAAAGAATAATGTGGACTATATTTTTTAAGAACATGTAAAATTTTTGAAAACAAAGAAATAAAATATAATAATAATAAATCTTTATTGCCAAAAAATCTGATACAATAACTTATGGAAGTCTCTGACTCCCGAGCTAGACATGAGCCTGTGTTTCGGGAACCACACAACAAATACAAATCGGTAATAGAGTGTTTTTATGTGTAGTGAGTAAGCGCGTGGATGTACGTGAGCGCGCGTCCGTGTGCACATCCTATGTATGAGTATGTGTGTGTATGAGTGTGTGTTGTGTATGTGTGCGTGTGTGTGTATTCATGTATGTACTGTACGGTTTCTATTAAAATAAATATATTAAATCAGTGCTTCGGTGGTCGCAAAGACTCAAAACCATCTGCAATGTGCAATACTTGCAACAACTCAGAAGGTTTTATGGTAATAAGAGAACAGCAACTGACCACTATACTTATAATCAGAGAACCTTACTGTTTTAATACAATTCATATACTGTCTCTACACAAACATTTTTAGAACCCCTCGCCATCCCTCCAACAATTTTACAGTATAAGAAACTTAGCAAATTGCCACAACCGATAGCGGATTTAAGTCATTGATAATCTATTTTAATTAAAAGGGTTATGAATGACAAGAATTTGATACTTTATTGTTTGGAAATTTTAGATAATATTTTATATAAGATATTATATAAAATATTATATTTAAAGTACATGTAAATAAATGGAACAATAAAAATATTGTTACACAAAATTATGGAGAACTACTCTATACAAAACAGGGGCTAATCATAGAATAAATAAAAATATAACATTGTTCAATTAAGGAAATAGCCGATTGTATCGTTCAGAAATAAGAGGGTACATAACAATATTAATTATTAACTTTAAAAAAGAAAACATGACAAGAACATCTATGCAACTAAGTATAGTAAGTAACAAATGTTAGTATTTGTGTTTTCTATCTCGTCATAATTTACAACCAATTTTCGATAACTTATAAACGTTTTCATAATTTAAGTGAGTTAGAAAAATTCTATAAGTTTTTTAATTCGATCTCTTACATTTATTACGATTCATACGAATTGACATTCAGAAACAAAAGAATTACATTTGAATGACCTTCTTAAAAATGTATAAAAACGCTTACAATTTCTTTCAGTGTAGTCGAAACGAACCGCTGACCGGCTTCCCTTGTTTCCGTCGTTTGTCCCTGTCCACCCCCCGCCCTTCTCCCCTCGCCACCCCAAGCCATCGCCCAAAGAGGCTTATTGCTAATCAACCGAGTCCTTACAAATAAATTATTTTGTTTCAGGCTCATAAATTAAGCCTGGATTCTCTTGCCACCTGGCTTGGGATTGTGTGTATTGCCTTGTATTTTATCCAATAATCGGCGGTTCGTATAATTATATTAAAATAAACATAACGCTTTTTACGATTTCAATTTTTTATTGCTAAGCTACTAAGCACTACTAACAAATCCCAGATATTCCGTACACATGTAACTATATAATTTTAAAAAAAGTTGTTGTGTAAATGTTTGTTGCATAACAACAAATAAGTACAAATTCTGCTGTGCAATTTTGAAGCCTAGTAACTACTTCCCAAGAAAATGTACTTGAAAATGAACTTTAACAACATGCCATCTCAAAACTATGAAGCTTATTGTGGGTAGTACCATATTTCGTTACAGTCTTCCATGTTTTAGGAAACACAATACATCGTTAAATATTTGAGGAACCAATAAAAGCACAACCATTCTATTTAAAAAAACAATGTCAATTGCTAGGTTTTGAAATTGCACAGCTGAATTACATAGGCTTACCCAAACTTATGTCCAAACACTATGTCCTCCTGTGGCTTCAGAAATATATATCTGGCACATATCTTGAAACCACCTCCATCGGTCATTTAAACAATAAAAATGACTTTCCAGGGGGGCCACCATTTAGTTTGTTTCAACAACTCAATGCACTTGCCAAAAATCCATTATTTCTTACATGTCTGTTTACTTAACACCGCAAACGAAATCCGACGACACAATGGCGGCACCCTCGTGAAGTTAGCTATAATTTTGGGGGGCATAGATAGATATACATACACACCAGTATACAAAAGAAAAGTAAATATGCATGCATCAAGAATATGTATTGAAGTATGAACAAAAGATAGGGTTACCATGACTCAAAACCATTGTACAGCATTAAATAATAAACACCCGGCATCGGCCCTGATGGAAAGTGGTTACTGTCACCTATACACGTTTGTAACACCAGGGACAAAGAAGTTCTGAAGTTGAACTGAGTGAATCCATAGAAAGCCTCCAGTTTAGATGTTAAAATAAATTCCTATTATGTCTTGGTCAAAAAGCCCTTCAATCCAAAACTTAACAGCAACCAAGCATAAACTTCGCATAACAAACTTAACCACGGTTCAAGTTCCGTTAATCACGCTATTTTAAGCATAAATATTTTCGTTATTCTTGCAACTTGCCAGTCATAAAGTAACTTCGGAAGTTGAACCAAACGGTTTTATGAGTTCCGCCTTTTAGGGATCTTTGCTTTTACAAAACTTCTTAATATTTTACTCCTCTATTGACGAATTACAAACGGTGTTCTGAAATATCAAAACGGAAAATTTTATTTCTATAATACCAGCATATTGTTACGAGTTGCGGGACTCGAATTAAAATGCCGTTGGAATTATTATAGAGTTTATTAGAACTATACAAACACGTATAACACAGGTACAAATATGACCGAACTCAACAAATCGAAACGTAATGCAGAAGGTTATAGTTCAATAAAACGCGCAAAGTCCGTCAATATTAGATTCCCGAATGTACACACGTCACGCCTTGAATGTGGTTCTCGCTCAACTGACCCCCTCTCTCTATCAGGCCATCGTTTTATCCTGCACAAATGCAATTTGACGTCCTCTGTGGTTGAGTGGGCTAAGCCTTTGACGGCTTACCTCACTGCAACGCAGAGGCTCCTGGTTCGATTCCTGGTATAGTAAATGATCGGCTCCAGAATGGTCCGTTGTATATTACCCATAACACAAGCGTAACTTGCTTAATTTGGGGATATAGAGCGTGTGTGTTTGTCTGCCGATTATTTTTATTATCAATTGTGCCCGCCCGACAAATCGACACAGTTTCCTCGAATTAACTAATCCGTAACACCTGGCTAATGATGCTAATGAGTGAGTACAATAGAACAATAGATTGTTCTCCACAAGAACTTAGAAATGTATGCCAATAAATAAGTAAACAAACGAAGACGATCATAAAAGGATTACAATTAGTTCAAATGCCGATAGGTACTAAACATTTACAGACTATGTGGAATTTGTTTTTATCGAGGCCTAGGTTGTAACAATATTGTTGTCAACGACCTAACTTAATTTAGCACGAATTGTCCAGTAAGTCTTTGATGCAATTTTACTTTTATATTTTATACAACTTTTCTTTTATCTTTGATACAAGTTTACTTTTATATTTGTTACAACTTTACTTTTATCTCTAATACAACTTCACTTTTATTTTTGATACAACTTTATTTTATTGTCTTTGATGCAAATGCAACCATGGGCAAACAAATACGTATACATTTCTGTAGGTTAAAACTATACAAAAAAAAATAACTTGAGAAAAATGTTACATAATTCGATATTCTACTCAGCTGTACAATTTCAAAACTTAGTAACACATTGTTTTTTTAATGATTATTTGTGTATTAATTGCCTTTTTTCTTAAGTTCGGGATATCAAGTTTAAATAAAAGTCATCATAACTGATGTGTCACAAAATATCCCTCTATGACCGAGTCCAACTCGTACACGCCCACTTGTTATTAATTGCATTTTTTTAATCGGCAATATACACACACACTGTATATCAAGCTAAGTAAGTTACGCTTATGTCATGGGTAATATACAACGGACAAATCGATCCCAGACACCCAGACCATAGTAAATATCGGAAAATCGTTTACGAAATTTACCACACCAGGAATCGAATTTGGAGTCTATGCATTGTAGCGAGGTCGGCCGGTATCAAATTTTTACTTATACAAGTAACTCTTTGTTACTGTACATTATTTTAGTTGCTTCCACCATAGTTCAGATTGGTGCCTTCGTCTTCCTTTTACCACCGCACTGCACGCCATCGGCTGGGCGTTCATCCCTACTACCTAGAGCCGCTTCGGTCTTGTACGCAACGGTTCTCTAGAACGTTCCTCTTGCGCACCGTGGGGATTTGGAATGAGCTCCCAGCCGTGGTTTTCCCACAGCGCTACAACATGGGGTTCTTTAAAAAGGGTGTCATAAAATTTCTTCGAGACTGGCAGCGCGTTGGTGACATCTCTGGTGTTGCAAACGTCCATAGGCGACGGTAACCGCTTTCCACCAGGGCCGTCTGCCTGTCTGCTGTACTTAGGGATTACAATCCGGAAAGCCGGATCCGGTAATCTGGCGGATCCGGTATCAATATGCACTTACCGGATCCGGTGATTACATTTTTTGGCAAAATAATCAAACATGACGGATCCGGTGATTACATATTTTGGCAAAATAATCAAACATGATGGATCCGGTGATTACATATTTTGGCAAAATAATCAAACATGACGGATCCGGTGATTACATATTTTGGCAAAATAATCAAACATGACGGACCCGGTGATTACATTTTTTTTGGCAAAATAATCAAACATGACGGATCCGGCGATTACATTTTTTGGCAAAATAATCAAACATGACGGATCCGGTGATTACATATTTTGGCAAAATAATCGCGCGTTGCATGAATAAGTAGGTATATTAAACGCGTGATGCTTGTGCGTGCGAGTCCATAGATCACATAGTATAAATGCGTGTCGTTTGAAGTTAAACTGATTGTTTGTTTAAAAACTAAAGAGTAAAATATTATAAAAATAATTGTTGTTGTTGTTGTTGAAGTTAACCAGGTCAGATCAATCCGGCCGGATTGCAATCCCTAGCTGTACTCCAGCTATAAAAAAAATTTGTTTAATAGTCCCCGACTCTGAGTGTGGAGTAATCATTACTTAAATCTCCTCAAAGTCTCATAACATCTAGTAAAAAGTCTAGTTTAATTATACAGAACTCTTTAATTTTAAAAGATTAGGGTTTGAAGGCTTGCAAAGGGCAAGGGAAGGTATAAAGAGCAGCTGACGTGGCATTAGAGCGACCGGCCCTAACTGGAACTTTTTAATTATACACCTCCGAGTTATATCCGATTGCGTCAGCAAAAAGGAGGGTTCGGAGTTTCACAATTTTAAATAGATATTAATTATGATGCTTCATTGATATTTGGTTTAGGGGCTCGAGGTGGTGTTTTATTTAAATTTGAAATAATATTATGAAATGTATTTAAACATGATTTCGGTTTTGAATTTATATTATGTAACTAGGATATCTCCGCGGCTTCGTCCATGCTTGACTTGAAATACCCGCGGGATTCCCGGTACATAAAGTACCGCAGCATTTAAAAGAGAATGTAAGTACTTAATACATAATGTACATGACTCGCAGAACATCACTATTATGTCACTCACAACAATAAAGTACGGCAATTATGTCATTTGTTTCATGTGGGATTTATTTTAAAAAATGTGTAACTTCATAAACGTGAAAACGTCAAAAGTAAAATAAACGTTAGGAAACAGTATTATATGCACAAACAAAAAATAAAAATATACAAAAAATCTTCAACAGGTTTGGTTACACTTATAAACGATGACATTGAAGAAGCCACAAAAGAATGTCATTACTGAGAAGGGGCTGTTACTAAAAACATCAACAGTTTTTTGAGGCTAAAATTAAACTTTTTAAAAGTTCAAAAACCCAAGTGTACAACAGAACTGTAGGCAAACTTTAAATGAACATCTGTAAAAAACAGCGATAAACTCAACGGCTGGCGTAAATGAGGCTGGCGGTGTTGCGTTGACCTGCTTTGCATTCATGACATCCTGGTAGCTGTTAATGTAGGCCTGAATGTCTTTTCACTAAAATATAGTGTGAAAATATTACAATATTTTTTCTTAAGTTTTAACGATATTAGTACACGTGTAATTAAAACTACGTTTTAACGGTTTTCAGCGCAGCTTTTTATTTTTAATCGACTTCCAAAAGGAGGTGGTTCCCAATTCAACTCTATGTTGTTTTTATTGTATGCTTGTGACGCAATTTCCACCTCAATTGTGGACTGATGTTCAATTCATTTTTTATTCGAAATATTCTGCTCCTGAGGTCATTGTCATCAAATCAGCATCTGATGAGTGAATCCCAGGGGAACCGAAAGCAACCCTTGTTGAACAGCACCTACATTCACGGAAAGGTAAACTTGTATACGCCTAGTAAAATTTCTACAGGCGCTTAATATACTATTTTTAAAGCTATTCAAGTATTTGGACAACCAAGAACTAGAAAATATTTTTATTAAATAATAACAAAACCGACTTCAGATTAAAAAGCACAAAATAAATATTTTCTACACCGTCTTAAACTCGGTGCGAAGTAACATATAAAAATTTACTATATTTTGCAAAGTTGTTGTTTTTAGGTTGTATTTAACACCGACGTCAAGATTTTGTAGAAAATATACATTTTTTGCTTTTCAGTCTGTTTTGTTTTGTGTTCTTTTTTATTATTAAAAATAGAAGTGTTTTGTTTGCAATCTGTCGTAGCGTGTTGAATTCGTATTGTTGCAAGCCGTACTCTAATCCTTTGTAGGTGTCTTATTACCTCTTTGAATTTCAGTTATCTATTGTTCGCGCTAATCTCTTTGTTCAAGGCGCCGTAAGACGCCATAAAACCATTTTTCCTCTGTTGGTATATCATGCGAATTCTGAGAAGCCATTAAGTCAACCATTTAACGATATCAAAAACCAGTGGGTGGCATGTTGCTAGGAAGCCATGTCTAATTTACAAATGGGTGGGGGTCGGTCAGTGGAGAAATGCGCCAGTCGTGTTTTGACTGCAAAAGAGGCGTTACCTAGTCCACTTTCAGAGCGAGTATCTTATAACGAAGAACTTTGCACTTTATGTGATAAAGATTCTCTACCCTATGGTTTGGTTTTATTGTATTCGGCTATACTTGTAAGAACTGTAAATTACGTGTGTGTACTTCTAATAAACTTTGTGATAATTCCAACGATATTTTCGAATTTACATCGAACAAATCCCCTATAAATTCGTAACAGTATATTGAGATTCCCAGAATACAGATTTGTCGTAAGTAAATTCTCTCAATTTATATCGTTAAAAGTGTAATAATGCATGAAAGGGAGAGCAAAGCCTATTTAGGTAGCTTCTTAAATATGCGTCTCTTTTTTTGTTATTTGAGACTATAAAATTTTCTTGCGACACATTTTCCAGAATGTGACTTTAAACATATAGGCTTTCAGCCGTCGATATGATGAACTGACTATATCATTTAAAACTCCTGAATTACATCTTCATATGACCTACAACAAAACCTTAAAATTTATCATTAAAGATTCATGCTCTACTTTTTGCCAACTTTGTTCCCCTAGTACCTTCCATGAATACGTTATTCCCTTCCAACCCACCATTACTAGTCTTATCATTTGAAATTCAAACTAAGCCACTACTTACTTCCTCAGACCGTTATTATGTGGGTGAATTGTTTTCATCACGACATGAAGGTTTTTATTAGATTTGCAACCATTATTATGTAAATTGTCCAATTGATAGAATATGCATAACATCATTTTAAATATTTGCATTTCAATATGGCTAATATCATCCTTATTTAAATGTAAATATATGAAATTTGTTTTGGTTTTCTTTATCTTAGGTTTAAAGTTTATAATATTGCGTCCGGCAATATACCTCTAACCTCAATCTGAATAGACGCAGTAGTTAGATAGGCACAATAGTTCGATGGGCATAGTAGTTAGATGGGTATAGTAGTTAAATAGGACCAGTTGTGAGGTGGGTACAGTAGTTAGATAGGCACACTACTTTAGTGTGTACAGTGTTTAGATGGGTATAGTAGTTATATAGGACCAGTAGTTGGATGGGTGTAGTAGTTAAATAATACCAATAGTAGGATGGGCACTGAAATTAAATGGATATAGTAGTTTACATACGACCAGTAGTTAGATAGACACAGTAATTAGAAGTGGGCACTAAGAACTGCATCATAGTATTGTACTACAGCAGTTATTTGCATATTTTTATACACTTATTAAATAATTAAATAATATTTATTAATAACATACTAAGTTAATGTTATTAATAAAATTATTTAATTATATATAACATGTATCATTTTCAGTATGTAGAGTTTTTAAATACTAAATTTAATTCTAATCAATTCATTTTCAACACTATGAAGAGAAAATAGACAATTATTCAAATACAAATGATTATTTTCAATTTAATCCGGGGACTCTTCTCTTCCGTATTCCTCTTTTGCAGACGGTCCAAGGAGTTTAATATAGGCAGAACATCCATAGAAGACGAGTGCCGTGAAGGTCAGCCGTCCACTTTACACGCCAGAGAAAATGTGAAAAAAAAATCGAATATCTTGTGTTATCATCAATGTATAACTGTTATAACATTTGGTCTGTTTTGTTTTTTGTATCTTTGCTTGTAGGCAAACTGGCAAAGGGATCAACTGGTGGTAGGTGGCTACCGTGGCCCATGGCTGACATATGCAACACTAAGGGAGCCGATGCGTTGCCTACCTTGTTGAGACCAAACTATCTGTTTACGCCTCTTTGAAGAGCCCCATATTGTAGCGCTCTAGGAAAACCACGGGATTCCGTAACTTGCTATTGTAAATCTAGCACAAGACAAAAGTTTTATGTAAAAGGAAATAATCTAAAAAATTCGGTGCAGTTTACACGGAGTCGAAGTGAAATTTCAGAGAATATACTCATAGATAATTCTTCTCTAACTTTTATTAATATAAATATTGTTACAAGTTGGGCCACCTGCATACCTATTGTCACATACCGACAAAGAAATGCTGCGCATCTCTTTTATTGCCCCTCGCGCATTGTAAGTTCTTTTATTACTTCGTATTTAAATTTTCAATTAGCCTATTGTTGTTGTTTTCGACTTTGTTGGCCGTTCGCAGGAATAGATAACCAGGTGTACAAATTACTATTTCTCGGAAACTTAGTGCACGCTGCCGATTTTTTTTGTACTGTGTAGTTAGTATAAAACAATGCCCAAATGGAGGGGTGGGGCAGTCAAGCGATGACTACGATACGAGTAAGACGTTTGTAGTACTCTCGATTAGCGATATAGACAACGGACTTTGCGCGTATCAAATTGCATTGAATCGTGCAGTGTGAACTGGTTGCATCTAGTTTTATTTGTATTTGTTTTATACGTGTTTGTGTACAGTTCTAATAAATTCTATAGTAGTTCCAACGGCATTTTTAATCCAAGCCTTGTAGCTCGTAACAATATAATTCCTTTAGTCTACGTCCGACAACATATTTTAATTCAAAATAAACTTCTTAAGTATCACTTTCAATTTTTCACTATTTTAGTCTAAAAAATTATATTGTCAGTTTTATTTCGGTCCACATTGGACCTATATTTAATCTGTACTGCACAATGTAAAACTCGTATCTCATTCTCTCGCCGGCTTAGTCCTATAGATTTACGCGTTTATCTCTTTTTAGTGTCGCTTTTTCGTTTCATCAAGTTTCAAATCACAACGATTCTAAAGAAGTTTCACATCAAAAACTAAAGAAAAAGTATGACAAAGACAATTAAAATAAAAAGTACGGCGGTGCCAACCTAATGGAACGAAATAGGAGATCAAAAGAGTTCGTCTGCGGAACAAATTAATTGAATATACCTTTTAAAAGGCGGTTTTTACCTGTACCATTTGCATTTCTTGTTTATTTTATTATAAAAAAAATGAAAGGGTTCATTTAAAGGAAGCATTTGGACGTTTCCCCGTCATATTCCGCTTTATGGTAATGTTTTATGAATATCAAATTATCATTCAAAGGAAATTACATCGATTCTTGTATTTTCAACCTTTCATTGTCCATTTTCTGTGAAGGAGAAATACAAGACAAATATGCTGTTCATATTTGTCTTGTATTTCTCCTTGCCATAAAATTAACAGAATTAAAAATTTAAGTTGTAGCAGCGAGAAGTATAGGTTAAATGATACTTCAGATGGCAGAGAGTAGTATTCACTGTCGAGTGCTAATGTGTACTGAAGCGAACTAATTTATTTTGGAAACATTAACCTTAAGTACAAATATTAGTAAGTCGTATAGCTAGTACAATATATAGCGCAATGTGTGAGCGGGACGGATGATGTGCGTGCGAGATAGAGCAACTATTAATATGTGCGCTCCCGCGTTGCGCTAGCCAGTAGTTCGTTGTCCACTGCGATGACTAAGACGTATGCAGCTCCCATAAAGTTTATTTGTGAGAGTAAAAATATTTATTTTTGAAGTAAGACAGATATTTTACTCGTTCTATTAGTTTATTCATCTATGACTTAATATTATTTTAAATACCTATCTGAAATAAACGATTGGTATTTCTTGTATTATGTATTTAACTTATCCATCTCTATAAATTTACATTTTAGAAATTGTAAAATTTTTGCAATATATAGGCTGAATTTTTCAACTGGGCATTCAGGGCCGAATCCGAATTATGAAATAGTAAAAAACAGGAAAGGGAGTGTGGAGGTCGATTTTTTACTAAAATTAAAGTGGTATCATTAGATTTTTCAAAAACAAATTACCCATGTCAGGACTCGAATCGACTGATTTTGAAAAAATAAACACACCTGTATCATAACATTACACCAAATCATAATGTAGCTTGTCAGAATCAATTTCTGTGAAGGAATATCAGTTAATCCAAGAGAAGGAGTTGTTTTTGAACAAAATGTTCTATTTTTTTATATATTGTTACGAGCTACAGGACTCGAATTAAAAATGCCGTTGGAACTACTATAGAATTTATTAGAACTGTACAAACACGTATAAAACAAATACAAATAAAACTGGATGCAACCAGTTCACACTGCACGATTCAATACAATTCGAACGCGCAAAGTCCGTCGTCTATATCGCAAATCGAGAGTACTAGAAAACGTCTTACTCACTTCGTAGTCGTCGCTTGACCGCCCCCGCCTCTCTATTCGGGTATCGTCTTATACTATCTACACAGTACAAAGAAATTGGAGGCGCAAACTGAGTTTCTAAGAAATAATAATTTGCACACCTGCGA
The DNA here is from genome assembly GCA_039645545.1 of Dendrolimus houi. Lineage (NCBI taxonomy): Eukaryota > Metazoa > Arthropoda > Insecta > Lepidoptera > Lasiocampidae > Dendrolimus > Dendrolimus houi. The sequence goes on from CM077131.1 coordinate 985,523, forward strand.
ACGTCCACAAAGTCGAAAACAATAACAATAGGGATTAGTTCGACGCTAATGATGGCTATAAAACAAGTAAAAAGACAATAGCATGTTTTTCTTAATTACAAATTCAAAAGACAAAAGAGTTCCTTAATCCGGGAGGACAATAAGCTGCGCTTACAATAGACTGTGCGGCTTATCTTTGACGGCATGTAACAATATTATGTTTGTGTGTGTGCGTGTGGGTTCTAGAATATTTTAAAATAGTTTTATTATATATAGAAGGCGTGAAAACTTAAGTAAATATTGGTTTTTATTGCAATTATTTTCGAAATTAAACTCTAAAAATTGTTTCCATTGTTCATTTATGACACATACACTAAATCTGCAGTATATTATGCAGATAAAACTTATTTTTTTACCCTGAAGGAATTACTATTGTCTGGATGTATTATTAGTTCAAGAATAGAATAGAACAGGCACCTAGGGCAACGAATCAGCATTGCCATCCAACGCGGAAATGCGGCCAGCATTTTGGGCATGCTCCCTGCCGACAGTGCTTTGAAGTCAATTTTTTACTTATAGATTTATGTTATTTAGTAAGTATAGTTTTATTTTTAGTACAATTTAATTTATATATTTGATTAATTGTGAGATCAGTTCAACATCCAAATATTAATGAGATTATAGACAACGATATAAAAGTTAGACAAGAATTATCTGTGAGTATATACTCTCAGAATATAATAGAACTAGCTTCTGCCCGCGACATCGTCCGCGTAGAATAGTTACTTCGGGCTAACGCTAACTTTAACCCGCGACTTTGTTTAGGTAGAAGGTGCCCCACCGCCCTTCCCCCTCATGGCTGCCCGCCGGCCTTGAACATCATAAATGCGCGCGCAGTACTTAATCATTATTTTGCTGCGATGTTATTTTAAAACTGCGATATCTCCTAAGATATTCATTGAAATCGAATGATGTAAATGGCAATTTTGTTTTAAATTAAATACTTGTGAGGAATAATGTATTTATTTAGATAAGGATTAATATCATATTTATAAAAACACCTTCGCAAATAATGCATTATTTTAGAACAAATTTGGTTAGCATAAGAAAGGTTATAGTGAGCCTACCTTAAAAGATAGACATATTTTGTCGCGGGAATTTTTTGTAGAGCTTTTAAAGGGGGACAATTGTGTCACACATGATTTTTGCGAAACTTTAACCGTTTACGCAGCGCTCACAGAGGAAGCTCTCAAAAAGAACTAATTTTGGAACATTCTTCATTGGTGCTCCGCTCCTATTGGTCTTAGTGAGACAATATATAGCCTATAGCCTTCCTCGATAAATGGGCTAGTTAACAGTGAAAGAATTTTTCAAATCAAACTAGTAGTTTCTGAGATTAGCGCGTTCAAACAAACAAACGAATTCTTCAGCTTTATATATAGTATAAGATTAATCAATCAAATTATCGAATAAAATAATATAAAATCATTTTATTTACAAGCACAAAACAATCTCACATAATTATAAATTATTATATTCTTATAAATAAAAATCAATGTTTGTATGTTTGTCCTCGATGCGCTCCTAAACCATTGTTCAGATTGTATTGAAACTTTGGTAGACTGTTCTGGATCAAAAAATCAATGTTTGTATGTTTGATCAATATGCGTTCCTGCACCATTAATCAGATTCTGATCAAACTTTAGTAGGGTGTTCTGAGGACGCGTGCGAGAGTTTCTGGCCCAAAAATCTATCTTTATAAATAAAATTCTTCTGTTCGTGTGTATGTCACTGAACCGTTCCCAAAGGATAGAACCGATTTTGAAGAATTTTTTTGTATGTGTTCAAGTGATGATATACACGTACGTATTCAAAACGCCCTGAGGTGCTGTACAGCCTTACATAAGGTTCATGGTATCCCGGCTTCTAAGCAGGAAAACCAAAATCAGGATTTATAAAACCGTCATACGGCCCATCTTGATGTACGGTTGCGAAGCCTGGACGCTTACCCTAAAGGAAGAGCAAGCTATTAGTGGCTGAAAGAAAGGTTCTCCGTAAGATTTTGGGACCAACAAGGAGAGACCATGGCAGCTGGAGGGTCCAAACCAACGTCGAAATTGAGAACCTCGTGGCCGAGCCTAACATTATAGGAGAGATAAAATCTCATCGCCTCCATTGGCTCGGTCACGTGGAACGGATGGGAGAGGATCGAAGTGTGACGAGGGCCTATTTGGGACAATCGGATGGGCGACGCCCCAAGTACCGGTGGAGGGACAGAGTGGAGGCTGATCTGTGTGAGCTTCAAGCCAATAACTGGTAAGAAATCGCACAGGACAGAAACAGGTGGCGTGTTCTCGTCTCCGAGGCCAAGACACATTTTGGGTCGCTCAGCCAGCGGAGTTAGTTAGTTAGTTAGTGTGGGTTCAAGTGGGTCCCGGGATGGTTTAGATTCACGATTAGACCAGGTAGGTGGCGCCACTAAACTCCTCCTGAACAGTGAGACCGATTTCGGTTATTTTTTTTGGGTTTATTCAAGTGGATTCGAGAATGGTTTAGATTAACAATTGGTCCCGGTAGACGGCGCTCCAATCGCGTTCCAGGATTTAGGTGAAATTATTTGTGTGTGTTCAAGTGGATCCCGGGATGGTTTCGATTCACATTCAGATTCAGATTTAGTGGTGCGACCGATTTTGGTGATTCTTTTGTGTTTGTTCAAGTAGATTCGAGAATGGTTTAGAATAACAATTGGTCCCGGTAGACGGCGCTCCAAGCGCGTTCCAGGATTTAGGTGAAAATATTTTTGTATGAGTTTGAGCGTGTACCGGGATGGTTTAGATTTACAATTGGACCCGGTATATGGCGCTGCAATCGGATTCTAGATTTTTATTTTTTAAAGGCAGGACAACGTTTGCCGGGTACCTACAGTTAGTAATCATATAAAATTGTTGCGATCACAATGTGTATTACCTATAATTAAAATACAAAAAAATATATAAAAAGGCATGTATACCATAATTATAACGTGTTCTATGAAAATAAATTAATTTAATTTACGATAAGAGACTACATTTGTCATGACTTGTGTAGTCTTCTTTCTCTAAAGAACTTTTTCCATCACATAGAGATCGCTTTATATACAGGTTGGAATCTTTTAATGCCACCTGCAGGGAAAGTACTCTAAATAATAGAGATAGCAAATTTTACTCCAAGCAAACATTTCTTTAAAACTGCATTCAAAGATTTTCGAAAATACTCTTGCTTCACCCGGAAATCGAACCGACTAAAATCTGTAAAAATTACACCCTATAATTTTATTGCATCGATCGTTTGGGTCAATCATAAGGATAAAATCTCTCTAATATACTTAGTAAATTTAATGAAAGGAAAACCATGAAATCTGTACTTATAAATTCAATGGGTCAAGCTAAAGCACTTTTACTCAAAGATCCATCTGTTTCTATTTACTTATGTTAGTAATTAATAATTTATCATTGACGTTATTTATCAATTAAAATGACGAATTAAGTACTATTTAGATAAGACGATTGCAATATCACGTGTTTGTAATGCAAACTCCTTTCTTAGATGCGCCATAACTGCGTGTATGAAGTAGTTTTAAATGGGGAATGCACGATGCAAAAACTACAGGGTGTAATTTTTACATATTTTAGTCGGTTCGATTTCCGGGTGAATTCTTTGGAGTAAAATTTGCTATCCCGATTATTTAGAGTACGTTCCCTCCAAAAGGCATTAAAAAATTCCACCTTGTATATGCTTCTACAACGACAACAATAATAATAAATAGATTCATATAAAACATATATTACTAAATAACTACAGGGGTATCTAATGCAAGTATCATTTATCCGGCCACTGCATATATTTTCATATCCGGTGGTATCTAATACATAAATAATCCGGCATTTTCTATACGTCGTTAATAAATAGTTCACGTAATACATCCCCTTAATTCCCTGTAGATTGAGTAGCTTTGGATTTCTAACGTGAGTTGGATACTCGAACGAAACCGTGTATGGCGTCACTAGCCTTGCCACAGTACCACGCCTGCTATCAGTGGACAAAAAATTCTAAAACTCTGTCTTTTATCCGGGCAGGAACGGAGAGAGAATACTAATTCCTACGTTCAGATGGGCTCTCGTAAAGTCGAGTACTCACCTGCGAGCCGTAATCGTTGCAGTTATTGTAGCCAAAAATCATTGTGTATAAGACGAAGTCATCGGTCAAATTCCGCGAAAAGACGCTCGCGGTATAACATAACATAATTCTTATTTTCCTCTTTTAGAGTGAGATCCCAGTCACCCCAGACTTACATGATTTTAGGAAAGATGTTTTTTTTAGGACCGGTAGTTTAATATAAACTTAGAAAGGAATGGATACTCGCTAAGTTGAAAGCCGGGCCGCTTTACAGGTAGCAGGTATCAAAGGTGGAAAAAGCCATGCTAACTTACGTCAAAGTAGCAAGGCTAGTTTTTACATATGTCATATATGATATTGTTATAAACAAAGATAGACAGTTGCCAGACACTTCCTGTGGGCCATAACTCTTGACAGACACTTTTAAAAAAAATGTGGGATATTACGTCATTTTAGGAAGGCTGAATTTTATTATATTATGAAGTATAATATTTTAAAATATTTTCCAATGAGCCAGACTCGTTAAGAGTTCCGCTGTGTCAGGAAGCGCAAGAGCATTATTCAAGTCAATTCGAGTAAATATACTCGACTTACAACACCAAATTGAGTGATATCGACTAGTTTTGATACTCTAAGCTTGTATTTAAAAGTTTAATCTTCAAATCAATCATTGAAACAGATACCACATCATATAAGAAATAAGAATATATGTAAATAATATGTTTAATTAATATTAATATTTTTTTATATTTAAATGTTATTGTAAATTATGTATATTTTGACATGTATCTATCAATGTATTTTATATAGATATCTCTGTATGTATATATATCCGTTAATATGTATGTATGTGTGTAAGTATATACTTATTTCACTTAATAACTTATATTATATTGTAATAATTTGGGCCACCTGCATATTTGTAAAGAAAGCACATTTATTACCTACCGGCGTTTGAGCTAATAACTTTGTAGTTCTTTTATGATTGTCTTCTTTTGTTTACTTATTTATTGGTTATTGTGGAGAGCAGCCTATTGGACTCGTTTATGGCCGTTTGCAGGCATACTTAGGCAGGTGTGCAGATTGCGATTTCTAATAAATTCGATCTACGAGGGCGGGCCTCCATATTGTATCGGTGCAGTATATAGCCATGCCCCAATGGGGAGATCGACAGTCAAGCGATAACCACTAACGAGACAAAACGTGCGTACATTCAATAATCTATATAGTGACGGACTTTGCGCGTGTTATTGAATCGCGCATTACGTTTGGAGTAATTGTGTTCAGTTATATTTGTACCTGTGTTATACGTGCTTGTATAGTTCTAATAAATTCTATAGTAATTCTAATGGCATTTTACTTCGAGTCCTGCAACTCGTAATAATATATCGCATTTTTACACAAATTTAGTTCGCTCGTTTGTTCCCAACTTAACTTTATAGAAAAACCTGTTATTATTAATCCTACATTTTGAGTACTTTTTTGTAAGTTTGTATTATTGTAATATGCGCTGTTGGTTTTTTTCAATAAATAAGTAAAAAATAAAATAAATAAATAGACGGAATGAGCGAATTTATACGTATCCTAATAACTTGAAACCGTTCTCGGAAATATTCCCGTAACTTTCCCGGGATATAAAGTATTACAGATTTTAAGTCTGGGAATTCCCTATCGATTAGCGAAAACCGCATCGAAATCGGCCCAGTAGTTTTCGCGTGAATCCCGAACAAATAAACACAAAAAATCTAAAATACAAAAGACTACACTTATACAATATTGTAGTTTTTTTTCGTAAATCTATAAACGGTCTTATTCCCCTGATTTACCTTCTCTGTAACACGACTCAGAAAGATAGGCCTACTTTGATAAAATAACTTGCTCCTGTATAGAGATTAACTAGAGAAACTGAGACGCCAACAAATATTAATATATTAGGTCAGAAAACTCGGCCAAATTCGTATAGAGAAGGATATGTGGTAATAATAAAGTTGACTTATATACTCTTAATTACAGACAAAAGTCCAAAAAAACGCTGCAAAGTTCGGACTTTGACTAAGACGCCTAAAAGTCTAGATTCGTGTTGGAATCTTTGGATAAAAAGATTGTGCTCTCAGTTGGTCGTTTCTTTAAAGTCAGATTTTTTTTTATTGCAGAATTTCAGCAGACAGGCAGACGGCCCACTTGATGGAAAGCGGTTACCATCGCGTATGGGCAATTGCAACACCAAAGGTGGTACAAATGAGCTGCCGCTCTCTTATGGGAGACTGAAACCTGATTACTAATGCCGGAATACAACTCAAGGTAGTTAGGTTAGTTTTCAAATCAGTATTCCATATTACCTTACTGCTTAATCTGTTACAATGTTATAGTTATAGCTTGTTTCACGTATGTAGACGTAGCGATGGGTTTAATGCGTTATTTGTAATACGATATTGTTATTAATTGCTAATGACGTCAAATAGACATATAACTTATCTATACCTATTAGTGTAGGTATGTACTCATTAACCGCGTTATTTTTAACCACCCTATAATTAAGATTCATTTGATAAATAAACCAAAGAACAAGGGCACTGCATCAACAACTGTGGGACAACCTGGAGGAATGTATGCAAGCCAAGCTTGCAATCCTTCGAGCAAACCTGCGTTGCTCCAGGTGGTTCTAAGGCTTAATCGATCCCGGCTGAGACTAGTTATTAGTGCAGCCACTGGACATGGCAATTTTAACAGACATCTTTTTAATATAGGTGTCAATGACAGCCCCCTGTGCAGAGCCTGTCTGAAGGCAGAAGAAACAGCCGCCCATGTCCTGATTGAATGCGGAGAGTTAGCCCAATACAAGGCGCAGTATCTGCACGCCCCAGATAGCCTTCAGCGATGTCAAGAAACTGTTGGACTTCCTGAAGGAACCCCTCATACACCCTTGCACACAAAATAGGCGCCTGGACATCGAGTTGCGGAAACCGCCTGTATGCAGAAGAAGAAGAAGAAGATGCATTTGACCATAGTCAATAATTGTAAACTTATTCAGGAGACTTACCTTTAGAATGATTTGTCTATGACATAAAATAAGGTTTGACAACAGTATAACTAAGCAAACCTAAGAGCACCGTAGCTTCGATATTTGACTATAACATGCATACATAAAAGCGCTTTGCGTCCACCATTATTATACGCACCGCAATAAAGTAAAACTGACTGCCAGAATCTGTTTTCCTGGTACCTAGAACCTGGGTGTGGAACTCTTCAACTCCCGTGCGAATAGGTACTTTTAGGTAAGTGTGTTGTATCTTAGACCATATCTCCGTTGAACATCATGGTTATACGTAAACTTATACTACATTTAAAAAAAGATAGATAATACCTTATTGTTCACCAAAACAAACAATTACAAAAAAATTAACACATGTACAGACTTGTGAACGAATACTATCTAACTGTATAACGTGTTTATTGTTTGTTTTGCATGTCTATCTATGTACGTATATATTTTTATAACTATAATATAATGTTACAACTTAACCAAAATTCCACGAGGCACGCCGGCAAAAGTGAATGCACACACCTGCCAGCCATAAAGCACCGTTTTGTTATCTTTGGATTTCTTTTGTTTACTTTGTGTTTAAATTTGTAATTAGAAAAGCCGCCTATTGTGTATTGTAATCCTTTATGATGGTCGTTAGCCAGGTATATTTCTTGGAAGATCCGGTCGACACGGTCGATTGTTGTATCGTATAGTTAGTATAAAACAATGCCCGAACGGAGGGGTGAGACAGTCTAGCGAGAACCACGATCAAAGCAAGACGTGTACATTTGATAAGTGATATAGTTACTGACTTTGCGCGTGTTATTTAATTGTGCATTACACCTGGATTTATTGCGTCCGGTTATATTTGTACCTATACGTGTTTCTGTAGTTCTAATAAATTCTATAGTAATTCCAAACGGCATTTTAATTCGAGTCCCGTAACTCGTAACAATATGTATTATAAATATTATTATTAATATCTATTTCAACTGCATGCCAACGCTATCTATGCAATTAGATCTTGCCCATCGAAAGGTTGCCTGAAAGAGATTGCTTTTAGCAATATGGTTGCCCATTGTACTACCTTTTAGTAAGCACTGTTACAATAGGGCCACCTGAATATTTGTAAACAAAGCACATTTATTACCCGCCATTGGTGTTTGAGCTAATAATATCAAAGCGCTTTTATGACTGTCTTCTTTTGTTTACTTATTTATTGGTTGTTGTGCAGAGAAGCCTATTGTGTCGTTTATGGCCGTTTGCAAGCATAATTAGGCGGGTGCGGATTACAATTTTTGGGAAATTGTATCGACGCTTGCCAGGTAGACATATTGCATCGTGCATTATAAAGCAATGCCCCAATGGAGAGATTGGCAGTCAAACGATAACCACAAGCGTTGCAAGACGTGTGTATATTCGATAATCTATATAGTGACGGACTTTGCGCGTATTATTGAATCGTGCATTACGTATGTACTGGTTGTGTTCAGTTATATTTGTACTTGTGTTATACGTGTTTGTATAGTTCTAAATAAACTCCATAGTAATTCTAATTGCATTTTAATTCGAGTCCCGCACTCTTAACAGTACGTTTATTGTGTGTTTCTATGTAATGTCGGTGTACAATAAAGAGTATTATATTCTATTGTACAATAATCACTGGGTAAAACAAAAGGAGGCATTATCGTAAAAGAACTATGAACAATAATTTATATGTGACAACTTATTAAAAATCTTTCTCTGCCTTGCCTTTTGATTTTCTGTATTTTTTTATAAACGACAAATATTTGCAGTTGTATGTTGAATAACGTAGAAAAATTCTAGTTCATGAGAAACTGATGTAACGCAGAGACTACCAGTCAGTCTTATATTATAAAACTTCCAGTTTTAAGAATCGTGTTCAACAACTTTGACCAGGTTAATATAGTGTTGTAGTGAAACATAACATCGATATATTCACATATTTATAATTTACTAGGGTTATACTTGCTCTATTTTAATCCAGTTTATTTTGAAAGCAAGCATTCACACAGGATATATTGGATTACATTTTTATCTAGGCGCTATTCACCTATTTAATCAGTGCAGGAACGGAGAAAGAATACAATTTCCTGCAGCCAGGCGGCCTGTCGTAAGAGGCGACAAAAACACTCCACAGCCAGGTAGTAGGGCATTTGCCGCCTGGGTGGCTACCATCTCTGGTCTAAAGTATGCCGCCATAACAACCTTGAGTTGTGTTCCGGCATTAGTGGCCAGGTTCCAGTCCCCCTTTAGAGAGCGGCAGCACATTGGTAGCACCGTAGTGTTGCAAGTGACATAGGCGATGGTGACCGCTTTCTGTCAGTTAGGCCGTCTGCCTGTCTGCTAAACTCATGAAATAATAAAAAAATCAATAAGTAAAATGATTTTATGCGCCTGTTAATGATGCGTTATTTTAATTCATATAGTCTTTTGATATCTATTATATTCTTCTGTGCGTATGTGACAAAACTCCTCATAAACGGCTGGACTGATTCCGATGAATTTATTGTGTGTATTCAGGTGGATTCGAGAATGGTTTACATTAATTACATTAATGGCCGGGACAGCGAGTAATATATAAAATATAAAAACAGCCCATAAATGTCCCACTGCTGGGCTCGGGCCACGCTTTCCAAGGCGGCTTGGCAGGTTTGAAACATCAGGTCTATATCTCGATGTGCAGGTATCATCACGATGTTTTCATTCATCGTTGTTAGCACGTGGTAATTGTAACAATATGCACATTAGGTCAGAAAATTGTCTAAGTAGTGCAAGCGTTCTGGTCAGGATTTGAACCCGTGCCCTTTGAAGGTGGGACTCTACCATGACTGGCGCTACCATGACTGATGGGCTATAGTGTGGTTTTTAACGGGAAGCTGCTGAGGCCGAAGATGCAAGATTTCTATACTAAATCTGAAATGTTTGTAATGTGACTTAGCTGTTTTTTACTGGAAGTATATTTGTATATGTATGTTTGTTAGTAGGATATTAAAAAAAATCGGAAAGTATCCCATTTTTCGGGATAACAATTCATAATAACTTTCTCCAAAATCGGTATTGTGGTTTTACCGTAAAAGCGTCATAGACAGAATAGAAAGAAAAGAAAAGAAAGAAAGAAATCATTTATTTGAAGAAATAGCGACGTACTTATATTGCTGATCTTAAAAATAAAAACATATTGTTACGAGTGTGGGACTCGAATTAAAATGCCGTTGGAATTACTATAGAATTTATTAGAACTATACAAACACGTATAACATAGGTACAAATATAACGGGACGCAGTAAGTCCTTACGTAATGCACAATTAAATAACACGTGCAAAGTCCGTCACTGTCGACACAAAGCTTATCGAATTTACACGTCTAGCTCGTATCGTAATCGTTGCTTGACTGCCGATCTCTCCGTTCGGGCATTCCTTTATACCCAGCTTACAATATGTCACGACCATGTAAACAATGGTTTCCAAGAATCACACCTGGCCCCTACCTACCATAAAGGATTACAATACACAATAAGTGGCTTTTCTAATTATAAATATTAAACACAAAGCAAACAAAAGAAGTCGAAATGCGGGCAGGTAATAAACTGCGCTTTATGGCCGGCAGGTGTGCATTCACATTTGTCGGCGTGCTTCATGGAATTCTAGCTAAGTTGTAACAATACTATAGAGAAAAGAAAGAATGTGAGTATTCCAGCGAAATCGAATTGGCAACCACTTGAGTTATTTTCGCTTCATAATTATTTTCTTAAACAGAATTAATTTCATTCTTTATCATAGTGTTTTATATGTTTTAGAATTTATATTTATACGTGATATCATTATATTAATACGTGAAGCAAAAACTTTGTACCCCTTTTTACGAAAATTGCTCGGACGGAGGAGTATGCAATTTCGCACACATAGTTTATATAGAGAAGGAGTGCAGAATCCTATTTTTTTTTTTTAATTATGCTTACGAAATACATTAAATCAATTTAAAAAAAACATAACACACCCTACCATATATTTGACACACACACGCATATATATTCTTTTGTTTATTGTTAAAGCCAAATTAAGGCCGCTTTCTGACTTGTCAGTGCGGGAGCGGTGCGGATTCGTTTCACTCGGTATACGCGGTACCGAAAGCTTGCCGAGCGCCTATATTTCATTGTGCGTCTTCTAATTGGTGCAGTATGTGCAGGAGCGGAGAGGCATCGTTTCGTTTAACCGCGTCTCAGGATGCGTGTCCAGGCGCCGCTCGATATTTACCGCGCACGATCATGCAAACAAGATGGTGCGATTCACGTCGTTTTAGTACTAGAAATTGAAAAGTATATATAGCATTGTATAATCATAAACTGGCTGAATATTCAAGAAAGGATGTCACAGAGAGGATTTGGAGTGAGATATCTAATAAAACACATTTATCAGGTATAAGGATGACGCCAATAACGCTTTCTTTTTTACGTAGGCGATAGACATAAATAGCACGCCAAAATATCGTCATCACTTGAAGAGGACACCTTCGGTACTGCAGGATTTTATACCGAGAACATACCGATAGGTGAATAGTTGAAGGCAACGCGGTATCGTTTCGGTACAAACCTTACAGATCCCGCACCGCTCCCGCACCGACAAGTCAGATAGCGGCCTTACAATGTAGCCTTGGCGAAATCTGTGATTATAGAAGTATAGTCTTTGACAACAGAACCTTAATAATGTTCAAACTTATAATTTAAATTAATTAATACATATTGTTACATGCCGTCAAAGATAAGCGCACAGCTGTCTGTCGTAAGCGCAGCTTATTATCTTCCCAGATTTAGAAATTATTTTGTTTTTGAATTTGTAATTAAAAAAACATGCTATTGTTTTTATACTTGTTTTATAACCATCATTAGCGTCGAACTAATCCTTATTGTTATTGTTTTCGACTTCGTTAGCCGTTCGCAGGTGTGCAAGTTACTATTTATTGGAAACTCAGTGCGCGTGGTCGATTTTTTTTTGTACTGTGTAGTTGATATAAGACAATGTTCGAATGGAGGGGTGGGCAGTCAAGCGACAACTACGAAATGAGTAAGACGTTTTATAGTACTCTCGATTAGCGATATAGACGACGGACTTTGCGCGTGTCGATTTGCGTCGAATCGTGCAGTGTGAACTGGTTGCATTCAGTTTTATTTGTATTTGTTTTATACGTGTTTGTACAGTTCTAATAAATTCTATAGTAGTTCCAATGGCATTTTTAATTCGAGTCCTGTAGCTCGTAAAAATATAATAATAGCTAACCCAGTGATTATCATTTACTACCACATATCACCACATTCTGTACAATCGTAGTTTTAATCGATACTCGCCCATCACTATACATCGATTATAAGTTGAAATTGAACCAGTTGACGATCGAGTTCGCGGGTTTTATTCGAAAAGTTGTCGAAACAGGAAAATTGTGTGTCGCCTTTCTGTCGAAATGCAACCAATTCGTACCAGAGACGTTTTAAACGATTTTTCGCTTGTTCACTAACGATTTGTTCGACGGAAATACGATCAAAGTTTCCACATTCATGGTTTTATTACACCTTGTTAGTACAAAGTCACTATTTCAGTAAGTAATTTATTCTTTATTGTTTTCGACGGCCTCCTTTATATATTTATATTATAGAATATAATATTGTTTATTGCACATATTATTACAAAATAAATCTATAATATTACAATAAATCCTAAGCATGTCGTGTCTGTACATTAAAGCTATTTAAAAAAAAAACAATTGGAAAACACTATATAAACGATGGAGAACACGATTGCAATTTTTCTTAGATTTCTTGTTTGTTTGTTCGGGATTCACCTAAAAACTACTAAGCCGATTTCGATGCGATTATCGTTGATTGACAGCAAATTCTTAGACTTAAAATCTGCGTTACTTTTTATCCTGGAAATCCCGGAGGAATTTATCTTAGAATGATTTAAAATGGCTAGATTTAAAAATGTGATTTTTTCAACGATTGATAGCAAATTTTATAATAAAACTACTTTTTATCGGTTTTAAGCGAGGTTGTTTTATCAAGGAAGACAAAAGACAAAGGTGTATGTGTCAATGAGTATTGTTAAAGTTTTATTTAGCCTACCGCCAACTTGTTCACTTTAATTATTTAGTTTTAATTTTGTGTATGGTTATTCATTAAACATCATGATTAGTCGTATCATACATTTAATAGAACATTGACGTAATTATCAGTTTTGCATTTTTACAGGAGAGCGATTAATGCGTTTTTTGAGTTCTTTAATTAATTTATAAGCAACTCGTTTGAGTTCAAATTCATTTATTTGCTTAAAATATGGTACATAAATTTGAGGTACCATAAGGGTACCTATGCGGCGTGCAAATTTTCTTTATGATTATTAAAAAAAGTACACACGCGACTTCGTCCGCGTTGGAATAGTTACTTTGGGCTAACCCTAACTGTAACCTGCAACTTTGTTTACGTAGAAGGTGCCCCACCGCCCTTCCCCATCATGACTGCCTGCCGGCCTTGCACATCATAAATGCGCGCGCAGTACTTAATCATTATTTTGCTGCGATGTTATTTTAAAACTGCGATATCTTCAAAGATATTCATTGAAATCGAATGATTTAAATGGCAATTTTGTTTTAAATTAAATACTTGTGATGAATAACGTATTTATTTGGATAAGGATTAATATCATGTTTATAAAAACACCTTCGCAAATAATGCATTATTTTAGAACAAATTTGGTTAGCATAAAAAAGGTTGTAGTGGGCCAACCTTAAAAGATAGACATATGCTGTAGTGGAATTTTTTTTAGAACTTTTAAAGGGGAGCAATTATGTCACTCCTGATTACTGCGACACTTTAACCGTTTACGCAGCGCACGCAGCGGAAGCTCTCAAAAGGAAAAAGAACCCCGATTTTGAAACATTCTTCATTGGTGCTCCGCTCCTATTGGTCTTAGCGTGATGATAGCGTATAGCCTTCCTCCATAAATGGGCTATGTAACACTGAAATAATTTTTAAAATCAGACTAGTAGTTCCTGAGATTAGCGCGTTCAAGCAAACAAACTCTTCAGCTTTATGTATTAGTATACATTTTGTCAAAAATTACCTTACATATTCGTTTACGGAGTAAAAATATTTATCCAACAGTCATTTTTGCAGTCTTTGTTTGAATATATTTGTGGACAGATATGTAAGTGTTCGGGAAGCTTGCTAAAAATCTTTACCGACATGTAAATTTAATTTAAAACTTAACACACTTTCCCAGGTGGTAGGGTGTTTGCCCGTCTGGATGGCTACCATTCCTGGTCTGTAGTGTGTTGCCATTACAACCTTGGGTTGTGTTCCGGCATTAGTGGCCAGGTTCCAGTCTCCCTTTACAATGCGACAGCACATTGGTAGCATCTTTGGTGTTACCAATATCCATAGGCGATAGTAACCGCTTTGTATCAGCCTGTCTTTTTTTATTTTTTTTATTGCAAGAGTTCAGCAGACAGGCAGACGGCCCACTTGATGGAAAGCGGTTACCACCGCCTATGGACATTTGCAACCTCAAAGGTGCTGTAAAAATCGCTACTGCTCTCTCAGGCCAGATTTTTAATTTGTTATTGACAACTGTCATGACATTATATACAGACAAAAGTTGTCACTAAAACGTATATATTTTAAATCCAGTTTTAGATTTTACATAATTTCTTTGGGCTATGTAAATACTATGTACTGAATTACATATTTTACAAATGAACAGGTTATTTATTTCTGCGACGAACCATCATTGTCAATGAAGCAACTTTGGCTAAATATTGAGTATATTTCAATAATTTATATTTTTATAATAAAAATTTGATTCAGTGTACAAATTTAACGCAATACACAATTAGTAGTACAAGTTCAATAGATTTCGAACGAGTGTTCCTCATAGACAAATGTTGATATTGCGCATACACACCGGCGCAAGCGTAATGGTCTCATCCCGGCTGGACCAGTGTGTACCTCTCCAGGTGAATGGTGCGCCGACAATGCTAATATTAGATATATAATAGAGATACAATACCGTGGTATTCTACGAAATGAACGATATTCTAATAACTGATGTCTGAAAATATGAAGATCTGAGCCCAACAGTGGGCCATTTGGTCAATAGACAATAGAAGAATTTAACTTCTCTAAATTAGATCAGATTACAAATTGAAAACAATTATAGAAGCGATATTCGGAATATGTGGGAGTGTTCCAAGTTGTGTGACAGAGCTCGTCTAATATACGGCCTCTGTGGTTGAGCGGGCTAAGCCTTTGCCGGCTTACCTCACTGCAACGCAGAGGCTCCGGGTTCAATTCCTGGTATAGTAAATTTCGGGAACGTATTTTCTCCGTTATTTACTATGGTCTGGGTGTCTGGGATCGGCCCCAGAACGGTCCGTTGTATATTACCCATAATACAAGCGTAACTTGCTTAATTTGGGGATATACAGTGTGTGTGTTTGTCTGCAGATTTATTTATTTTATTTAATTATGGCTTGACATATATCGTTTTGTAACATCACCCTTCGACCCAATGGGAACAGAGCAGCATTGTAACAAAGTATAATGACACAGTATATTATGAGCTACGAAAGCAGCTAAGCCATTAAATATAAAACGTTAAGCATTCGAGAAAAAATACGTAATTCCCCGCATTTTCCCGGTATGAGATCGTTACGAATAGCTACACAGGATTTTCTTTATTGAGACAATAATCGTAACAACTGAGCACAAGAGCTGTAATATAGTGCCTGTTGCCATAAACTGGTTCTCACTTAAGACTAGTGTTTTAGAAATATAAGGATTTAATAGGCACCAGAGTGTCGAGATTGGTTCATACGGTGTTAAATATTGTACTTCGTACTTTGGTGTTATACATTGTTGAATGTATGCAGCAGCAGTTATTGTCAGCTTTTTCTAGTTTTATATTTATTTATATAAATGTATTTTATTTACATATATTAGTAATTTTTTTTTATATTTTATTAATACACGTATATATTTATAAGATACTGATTCGGTAGTGAGAATAATGCAACATACCTCTGTTCTTATTAAATTTTTTGTCCATCCAAAGGTTGTCTGGAATAAATCGCTAACAGCGATAAGACCGCCTATTGTATTGTAAAATTTTATTTTTGTAAACTGTATCTTTTAAAACACAATAAATTCATTCATCATCATTCATTCATTGTTTTCGACGGCCTCTTTGGTTGAGTCGGCTAAATTTTTGCCAGTTTAACTCACTGTAACGCAGAGGTTTCGGGTTAGATTCCTGGCATGGTAAATTTCGTACACAAACTTATTGTTTACTACGTTTTCGCCTTAATCTCGATTTTTGTTAATACGTTTATATTTTAATTCTTACAAATGTCAAAAGTAATTTTTAGTTCAAAATATCTATTCGTGAATACCCATGACGCCATCTAGGTTAGATGGAACTGAACACGAGAGCAACATAAAAGTTGCATTAGCTTTGTCATTTGCGTTGCCATGACGATGTATTTTTTAGTAAATTGCAACAGTGGCGCTAATAATACTTGACCGCAACGCCACTTTTGGTTATATTCGACTTTCCTTCGAGAATAGTACTTTATTCTGGATGAAAGGTACCTCTTTCCTGCACCCTTGACAAAGTGTATGCAAAAGGAGACTGGCGGGTTTCTCAGGAACCCTCGGCCTGATCACCTACACGCTGAAAATAGAATTTGGCCATAATGACCTCCATTACGATAATACTAGAGTTGTGGCAGGAACTTGGAACGTGACATTCTACTGTGCAGCTTTATTTTCAAAAAACGTTTAATTCTACCTATAAGTGAACAATGTAAACAGTAGTTGTACGATATTTATTGTTTTTAACGAATAATTATGCATTTGTCACAACGTCAGGCAAAGGAACCGAGTTCATACAGTTTTGTCTGACGCATGACACTCGACAATGACATTGTAGATACTTAGATGTGTTTTATTGCCGTTTAAAAAAAAAACAAAGATATCGATAACGGATAAGTAATCGATTCTTCAACTAACAGAATAAAAAAGTGTTAAGCAACAGCATATTACGCAGGTATATCGATATTTTGACGCGTATTATATTTTCTAGATCCTTATTTATATAATAAATTTGAAGAATCAAACACCAATGCTTTGGAATTTAATTATATGGTAAGCGAGTATCGATTCTTAAGATATTCAACATTATATTTCTCTAGTTAACGAGGTTCTTAAAATATGGTACTACTTAAAAAATAATTAGTAAAAATCTACTTTTTTGAAGTAAAACTTCTTTAGAATTGTTGTGATTTGAAAATCCATTTCACGAAAAAGTGACACTAAAAAGAGGTACACACATAAAATTCAACCTTATTCAATTCGAAATAAAACACATTTCTGTTTACCCGTTAGTATTAATTTTCACTTGAAATAAAACTTTAAAGATTTCGAATTTAAAGAATTAAAATGCCGTTGGAATTGCTATAGAATTTATTAGAACTATACAAACACGTATAACACAGGTACAAATATAACTGAACACAATCAGTCTAAACGTAATGCGCGATTCAATAACACGCACAAAGTCCGTCCTATATAGATTATCGAATGTACACACGTCTCGCTGGTGACCATCGCTAGACTGCCGCCGACTACCCCTCCGTTGCAGCATTGCTTTATAATGTCAAATACAATATGTCTCGACACAATACTCGACCGCTTGTACTGAATTTCCAAGAATCACACCTGGCAGTTATCACAATACAACAATAGGCCCTAAATAATTACAATACACCATAGGCTATTTTTCCAATCACAAATTTTAAACACAAAGTAAACAAAAGAAGATGGTTATAAAAGCGCTTCAATGTTATTATCTCAAACACCGACGGCGGCTAATAAATGTGCCTTGTTTACAAATATGCAGGTGGCCCAATTGTAACAATATGTTGATGGATGTAGGCTAAAGGAATTATATTAATTTTAATAAAAATTAGAGAAGAATTATCTGTGAGTATACTTTCTTAACTTTCACTTCTACTGCGTGTGAACAGCACACACACACGCGCGCACACACACACATTTACACGTTACGTTTTGTATTTGTAGAGGTTCAAGCCGAAAACCACCAGTCGCCTGTCGTGATGATCGGTTCAGTAGTTAAGGCCTGAAAACGTCACAAACAAACTCATGTTCGTATTTATTATATTAGGATTTCTTCCTAGCTCAAACAGATGACTAGATCCGAATGTTCCTCACTTTACTACATTACCAAACCTTTTAACCTTCAAAATACATTTTGTAAGTACTTCAGGGCTAATTTAAGTTTGGATAGACCGAAACGCTTTCGGAACCCCGCGGTCACCACATCCTTCCAACTTTCAATTGCCCTTCGGAATAACTTGCTTTCCTTGGGAAAACACACAGCGCCTTCGCGAACTTTGTCCTTAGCGCAGTTTCTTCCCCCATTATTATAATTCATTCAATGTTAGAACTATACTACACAGTACACTACAGAAATATGTACTGGCTGTTTGGAAATTCAAAGTTGTCAGTGTCCAAAAAATGCTTCTTTATAAACAAGTCTTAATCCCAGTCTGGACCGGCCATCTTTCAGTATCCGTGATAACTGTGTAAGAAAACTCCTTGACAACTGCAGTTTACATTGGAAGTAGCGATGTACCTCCGTGGCAGGTAGTAAGAAAGAAAGACAGAAAAAACATATTTGGATACATTGCGAGATATTACACAAAAGAGAAAAAAAGTGACATACTGTAAGAAACAATATGTATCACGATGGTACCAAGTGGATGCAGTTCAGCAAATACCAGACATAAATGTCTAACGCTGGTTTTCAACTGCACTATTTCTTTAATAGTGTTACGACCTACACGCCGACAAAAGTAGATTCACACCTGCATACCATAAAAGCATACTTTATTACCTTTCCGCATTTAGACTTCTTTTGTTTACATTGTGTTTAAAATTTGTAATTAGAAAACAGCCCGTTGTGTATTGTAATCTTTTATGGCAGTCATTAGCCAGGTGTGTCGAACTGATTCTAAGAAATTCGGTCTACGCGGTCGGGCAGCCATATTGTATCGGTGCAGTATAAAGCAATGGCCCAATGGAGAGTTCAGTAGTCTAGCGATAGCCACAAGCGAAGCAAGACGTTAGTGACGGACTTTGCGCGTGTGATTGAATCGCGTGTTCGTGTTGTGTACAGTCATATTTATACCTGTGTTATACGTGTTTGTATAGTTCTAATAAATTCTATAAATAATTCCAATGGCATTTTAATTCGAGTCCTGCAACTCGTAACAATACACACATACATACATATATATATTGATTTAATAATAATAAGTACATTAGATCGCTAGAGCTAAGACAAGCTTTTTTTTATGGAAGTATAGGTTTGCGTTTGACCACCGTCTCACCTGATGTTGAGTGAAGATGCAGTCTAGGATGGAGCACGCTTACCTAGAAGATGCCAATTCACTCTTGACTTGAAGACTTAAAGATTGTATTTATCAGGAAAACAGACTCCGGCAAATTATTCCACTCTTTGGGAGTGCACACCAGAAAAGATGAAGCGAAACGCTGGGTTCTAAGTGGTGGTTCTAACACCATGTAACGGTGGCGCAAACCGGTGAGTCTGGTTGTCTGATGGTAAAATGGGGATAGAGGAATCAGCTCGTGCAATTCTAAGGAACACGCCCCGAAATGTATCCGATAGAAGACAGTTAGCCCCGCGACCTTGCGTCTATGCTCTAGACTCCGAAGTCGAGCATAAAAAAGACGATTATTTCCTGGCTCTTTTCTCAATTGATTCCAACGCCTAACTGGTATTTGGCTGACCCGTCCCAAAGATGAGAACAGTCCTCCATGCAGCTCCAGAGGTGAAAGTGATAAATGGCCTAACGTCGGAAGTAGCTTCGGTGACCTGCAGCACATCTCTTGACACCGCTCAGCCACTCACACTCATGTTGCCCCTCGCCGGCGAGTCACCGTCTGCCCATTTTTTCCATGTTCCTTGCACACTGCGACGGGCAGACGCCATAGACCTTATAGTCCCCGATCTGTAACTCCACTAGCAGTACATCCCAATAGCCTGGTACCTTTGTTCTCATTCCCTACAATAGTCCTACAATTACCGGGGCTTGTCCTTGGATGCATTTTTACATGATGTAGACAGGGACAATTGCCGGTTGGTGTCACGCCACATTTAGATTAAAGTTGCTTCTACGTGTCAGCCTTCCTATGGTCCCACGCAAGCTCTCCGAAAGTCCGGGCCATTTCTATGGCCCATGGTCTTCAAAGTACATTATATTAATGTACATGATTGATGACGCGAGTACCATTCCTGTAAGTTCCTTGGAATACTCTTTTTAAATACAAAAAGAGTATAACGTACCCTTGTATTTTTTTTTATAGCTGGAGTACAGCAGACAGGCAGACGGCCCACCTGATGGAAAGCGCTTACCGTCGCCTATGGACATTTGCAATAGTAGAGATGTCGCCAACCAACCACCAACGCGTTGCCGGCCTCGAAGGGACTGGGACCTGGCCACTAATATCGAAACACAATTCAAGGCTGTTATGGTGACATACTCTCAACCAGGGATTTTTGCGATGGTTAAAGTTCCTTTTGTCGCCTTTTACGACAGGCCACCCGGCCGTAGGAACTAGTATTACTGCGTTCTTGCACGTATAAAACGTATTATTATACGCAAGGCTTGAAACCGGTTCAACACTAACCGGTTATAATAAGTTATAACCGGTTTTTGTCGTCTATTTCGTTCAGAGTGTAAACCTTAATGAGAGGCGTTATACAATCCTTAATTAATCGGTCCATTCTGCGAGAAGAGGAAGTATCATTCTATCTCACTCAACATGTGTGTTTGTGTGTGAACTTTCTGCACCACATGGCTGGGCTTTAGTGATGTGCGGCAAAAACAGGCAGAAATTATTCGAAAGAGTTTTGTTAAACAAAACTTATTTTAAAAAATGTTGTTCCCTAACTCCTTAAACATTTGCTCTGTAAGGAACTATATACATTTTTATTAACGACCATCGGCCCTATTCATATTGAGTTAAACTATGTTTGTAGGCTTTTTTAAGTACCTTAAAGAAGCCTACATTTTACGCATATATGTACATATAACAAGTCGTCTATCGTCCAGGCCATTCAACTCTGGAATGCACTACCACTAACCATCAAGTAGACACGATCATTACCTTCTTTTAACAGATTAGTTAAAGATTACTCTATCTTAAGCTATAGTATTATTGTTTACTTTTGTATGTATATAGGTATATATAACCAGCTGACCCGGCAAACGTTGCTTTGCTATATAAATTATTTGTAGTGAATAATTTGGTAGTTAAATAAAAAATAACTAACTTATTGTTTTCATCCCTACTTCTTGCTGTTTACGAGGTGAGAACTGAAACCGGCGGGAATAGATCGTGTGGTAACTGATCAATTATCGACCGCCGAGAGTAGAAAATTATTAAAGTACTAATATCGCTAGTAAAAAATTTAGGGTTGCGTGTATTTTTAATGTCGAATCATATATATATATATATATATATATATATATATATATATATATATATATATATATATATATATATATAATTGTACAAAAAATTGGGGTGGACCAACCTTATCACTTAGGGGTATGAAAAATAGTTTACGTCCTATTCTCAGATCTACTAAATATACACACAAAATCTCAAAACAATCGGTCAAGCCGTTTGGGACGAGTTTTGTTACAAACACTGTGACACGAGAATTTTATATATTAAAGAAAGATGTACAATATATATATGTATATATATATATATATATATATATATATATAGATATATATATATATATATATATATATATATATATATATATATATATCGGCTATATATATATGTATATATATATATATATGTATATATCGGCTCAGCGCGACATGAATAACAATAATCTGAAATATTATAATCAAAGTTTATTATACTGAATTGTTTTAATTACAATATTAAATACAGCACAATAATACACAGAAATATTAGGACAACTCCAAGAGTTGCATCCACGCTTGTCAGGTGTCGAGCAGCAATTTGCCGTCAAAGAATACTACTATTATCGGCCCGTAATTATTGACCACAACATATTATGTGCTCCTTGTCCAACAGAGCTTTCGCTCTCTTCAACCGACGAATGTAGAATGTTGAATGTCGAATGTCCCGTTTAGACCTCACAACTTTACCGGCGATTTCACCTCCTTTTATACTGACGAACCAACAACACTAAAATCAAGTGCAGGTACTTTGAGAAAAACATTTTTTACAATTATATCGCAATCTGCGACATATATATATAATGTGAATTGTATTGTAGTAGTTACATAATTATGTATTATTCTTAATAATTATTAAATTGTCTTAATTAATAAACTAAATTATTGTACGAGTGCTAGTTTAGCAACTACCGACTTTTCTTGTCCTTCCTATACTCCATCCAAAGATTGTCTGGAAGAAATCGCCAGGGGCGGTAAGACCGCCGATTGTACTTGTATATTAATTTTCTTGATTGTATGTAGCATTTTTGTACAATAAAGTATATTCTATTCTATTCTACATACACGGCCGCGATGCACATAAGTTGAAACAAATACAACTGGGTAAATGTGTTGTACATTTACGTTCAATTTGAATAGAGGCATTTTTGCGGCACACCCCTCCCCCCTTTCTCCGCCTCTCACCGTGGGCCGAGATCACCCGATGGCGGGTGTCCCCTACCAATTTAACTTTTAATGAGCTCTCCCGGAACAGACCGCGTTATTTCTCTACGCAATGCCTTTGTTTATTGTAGTAGTTGACAGAGCTTCAGCGATATTGGTATATAACGCTTTAATGCTAGACGTTTTGGAAAATCGATATATCATTTAAATTGCCAATCTCACTTCGCCGGTTTATCACCTTCATTTATTGTACAGGATATTATTTATCCCTTCTACCCCTCCCTATCTCAAGGAACGTTTCGAATTCCTCCATGCTTCTCACACCTGGAACAAACAACAACTCCTTCGCTGTGCAGGCTGTCCGACTGTGGAACTCATTGCCCGAAATCATAAGACAGGCAAAATCACTCAAGATATACAAAAAAACTTGTAAGAGAATACTATCTCACACTTTAATAAATGTCTAATTTATATGTAAATTAACTTATTAATTTTATCAACATTATTGATTCGTTTATGTTTAACTATATTTGTACTTGACATTATGCATAATATTAACATAAATTAATAATGGATCCACACATCAGAACTTTTCTAATAAACGATTTGTAATGTAACATAATAATGTGATAAATATACATATACAAAAACATGGATTCATCCTACTTTTCTAGAAGGCACTCAAAAGGCTTATTTCGTACCTATTGCGAGAATGTTCGTAAATACCCAAACCGGTTTTGTAACTACACGAGAATGTCAGTGCAATCGTTTGATACTAATATAAGAAATTCAATCAAGGGCACTGATTCTCTTATGTGAGGAAAGCAGAATACGTCTGGTTGCTACGACAAGTGTACGGAGACTGACGGCAGCCACATGCATTCGCTCTGGCTGCGCGCAGCCGGGAGTTCGTGGCTGTCTCTTGCGCGGGCTCCTACACACCGTCATATGTTCGACTGGCTGCCAAAATAGAGATGGACTCCCCAATATACAAGTACAGAACATTCATTAGAGTTCTCAAACTTGTGAGTTGAATCCAAAAGTACGTGGCTTCTTAGGACTTGCAATGAAATTTGAACAATAAAAACTGTGTATGTATGTGTATGTAGTGAGCAATAAAGAATTTTCTATATTCTGTCTTAGTTGAGCTATGACATAATATTGCTGTGAATCATGTATTCTGAGAAGTATAATCCGTAACTGACCAGGTGTTTTGTTACTCTTGGTATTTAAATCATCTGTAATTACTTTAATGGTTATCTTAATTGTTTACTTGTTTGTTCTAATTTTCTAAGTATTTAAATGTAACCATCTGTTGTCAATCATTAATTCTGTTATGTTTATGTGCGGCCTTCGAGTATTGCACCATAAACCGTTTTTATTGTTCAAATTTCACTGCAGGCATAATTAGGCATGTGTGCAGATTACGAATTCTAAGAAATCCGATCTACGCGGGCGGGCAGCCATATTGTATCGGTGCAGCCATGGCGCAATGGGGAGATCGGCAATCAAGCGATGGTCTCAAGCGAAACAAGACGTGTGTACATTCGTTAAGCTATATAGTGACGGACTTCGCGCGTGTTATTGAATCGTGTACTACGTTTGGACTGATTGTGTCTAGTTATATTTGTACCTGTGTTATACGTGTTTGTATAGTTCTAATAAATTTTATAGTAATTCCAAACGGCATTTTAATTCGAGTCCTGTAACTCGTAACAATATTGTTACACAGATAGCATAGGAAGGCTGAATTATGATCGGAGACTAATGAATTAATCTTGAAAAAATCTGGCATAGTGATAGCATTAGCGGCTAAACTACATATCTATTATTCTGTTAACAACTTTTGACAAGATAAATACCGGAATCTGTAAGTGATATCTAGTTTCATTATCCTATTTATGTTGCAGGTAATATTAAATATATAATTTAATTTGAAAAGGAAACTGTCATAACCCACCTCGAGTGTATTACTCGTCTAAATCAGCGCATAAAGTGCGTACTGCGGCCTCCGGGCAATACGCGTAACACGGCCACATTGCGGTCATACGCGGTCATTCCGTTTTATCCCGCCATTACATGCCGGCATAAACATTTGCCCGGCAAATGGGGGGCCCATGCGTGACCCGCGAGCTGATGAGGACCTCCCTTGTTTATGGGCAGCATACCGAGAATAGTTTTTCACCCGTTTACTGCGAATTCAAAGGATACGTGATCGTGTATTATACGCGTTGCTCGCCTTGTCAGCTTTAATCGCTCATTCTGTCTGCTGTGTCGTGTTTGGGTGTCAACACGTAAAGTTGGGGGACATCTATCTACACTATAAAAATTTAAACGGATAAGTGGCAAAACGAATCGCAACAAAGTTGTTCTCCAGTGAAACTTATTTTAAATAAATAGCCAGCCAATATAAATACTATATTCTTAATGCAGAAACGCTGTATTCGAGCAATGTTCAAAATGCACATAACTGAAAGCTGTAAACCGCTTTCCGTCAAATATAGTTTACTCACTGTTCCATCGCTATATATTGTAATACTTGCAACAACTCAGAAGGGTTTATGGTAGTAAGAAGAACAGCAACTCGTCACAATAATTTATAATTGGAGAACCTTACGGTTTTAACACTTTGAATACACTGACTATTCAAACTCGACAAGCATTA
The DNA here is from genome assembly GCA_039645545.1 of Dendrolimus houi. Classification (NCBI taxonomy): domain Eukaryota; kingdom Metazoa; phylum Arthropoda; class Insecta; order Lepidoptera; family Lasiocampidae; genus Dendrolimus; species Dendrolimus houi. Next base: position 1,011,131 of record CM077131.1, read on the forward strand.
TTAGAACACCTCGACATCCCTCCAATTTTACAGTATATTAATCTTAACAAATTGGCACAACCGATAGCGGATTGAAGTCACAGATAAACTATTTTAATTAAAGTGTTATGAATGAAAAGAATTTAATACATTACTGTTTGGAAATTCCAGATAATATTTTATACAAGATATCATATAAAACATTATACTTAAAGTTTTACATGTAATAAAATAAACCGGACACAGTACAAATCTATCGCGTCTGCCAACATGAAAATGAAATGTAATGAATACCGTCTGTATACAATTGAGAGGTTTGAATTACAATCTGTACACAATTATCACATTATACAAATGATAAATATTGTAACAAAACTATTGTAAATTATAGACAACTACTATATTCAAAACAGGCGCTAATCACAGAATAAATAAAAATATAACATTACTATTCAATTATGGAAATGGCCGATCGTACCGTTTAGAAATAGAGGGTACATAACAAAATCAATTATTAACTTTAAAAAGAAACACGACAAGAACAATTATGCTACTAAATAACTGTAACAATATATATATATGAAGTCACAATGTTTGTACACAAAAATCTACATTTGTTTCCAAATACATCCGACGTTACGGTTAGGAATATACGTAATACAGAAAAACTTTGTATGCACCCTGCAAAAACAACTTTACTGTATAAGAGTATAGTACGCATGGCCCCAAAGATATATAATAAAATCCCAAAAGAGCTGAAAGCTCTGAAAACTAAATTGTTTAAATCACATTTAAAAAAGTACTAATAAGAAAAAGCTACTACAGTGTAAGTGACTTCCTTGATGATAAGTTTTAAATATATTTCTAATATTTATACATATACAACATATCTAAATTTAAATTGTGTGTCATTTAGTATTTGTTAAATTTAAGGATATACATAATTATAAGATTAAAATATTAGTGATAATAATTAAAACCAAATAAGTATGTACCTACATGACATAAATTAAAAAAAATGTACGCCCAACCGGCAAAAAACATGTGCTCTGTATAAAATAACAAGACCTATTGTATAACCGTGTTTTTATGCAATAAAGTAATTGATTTGATTTGAAAAAAAATAACTTGTGTTTGAATTTGACTAACTCATACCCTCTATCCTATTCTTCCTGTCTGACCCTAAAGCTATAGACCATGGTACCCGCATTCCATTAGATAGGCCGTCTGTCTGTTTCACAGTGAAATAAGAAGTAGAATAATATTATTTCTTATTTAGAATTTAATGAAAATTATAAAGTAAAGAAAGGGTAACTTAATCCTAAAAATCGATTTTTAAAATTGGACAAGTACATTAACAATCGGCTCGTAAAACTTCAAGTTTTAATTTTGTTGCGATTCGTTTTGCCATTTGTCCGTTGAAGTTTCACTTCTACTATGTGTCCCAGCACACATTTCGATTTTTCGCAGGTTTACTGCAAACATCCTCCACGCGGCCGTAACGCTTTTTCGTGACAGAAAAATCCTAAAGCCCCCCCCCATCTATATAGAACTTTCAAATTCAAAGATTTTTATTCAAAATAAGTTCCACTGGAGAACACTTTTTGAAGGTCATATAAATATATAAGTCAAAATCTAATTTTTCTTCCTATTCTATGTATGTATACCGCTTAACAACGTGTTATTGCTGTTAAGGAGAAGAAGCGGCAAGAAACTCCCCAGCAACACGTCTAGCTAAATATTGTTTTTTCTTTAAGTTTCTTATTCTATTTATATCTCAAGTTGTTTTTTTTTAAATAAGTTTTATACAGAAGTATGTTACAGAATTACTTTTTGAAGAATTAATGGAGTTGTAGCAAACAGTGCATACTCAATAAGACCAAGACACAATAAGAGGAAAGAAAAATATTATGAAAGTTATAAGAATGATATGACGTACTAAAATGTTATGCTGCAATATATCTCCATAAATCCCTTACAAGCTTGGCAAGATAACATTAAACAAAATATAGTATAAGATGTTAGAGTGAGCTGCTATGTAAATGAATTTTTGTCATTTAAGTATTCTTCAATAGTGTAGTATCCCTTTTTTAGCAAGATACTTTTTAATTTGGTTTTGAATTTAGTGAAAGGCAGATCTAACATTTCACTCGGAATCTTATTGAAGAAGCGTATACCAACCCCCAAGAAAGAGGACAGTACTTTTTGTAATCTAAAAGATGGCAATATCAGTCTATTACAATGCCTGGTGTTGAAATTGTGAATATCCTTATACTGCTTGTAGGCACTCAAATTATTACGAATATAAATTATATTATTAAAGATATATTGGCAGGCGACCGTCATAATATTGATTTCCTTAAAGCATTCTCTAAGACACTCCCGAGGGCCGAGGTTGTAAATTGATCTTACGGCTCTTTTTTTAAAACAAATATGGTCTCTAAGTCAACAGCGTTGCCCCAAAGTAAAATACCATAGGACATGACACTATGAAAATAACTAAAATAAACTAGTTTAGCAGTCTCTTCGTCAGTGAACTGCCTAACTCTTCTGACCGCATATGCAGCAGAACTAAGTTTTCCTGAGAGACTAGATACATGAGCGCCCCAATGGAGCTTCTGATCTAGGTTAATGCCTAAGAATACAGTTGAATCTACTAGATTAAGTCTAGTGTCGTTAAGAGAGATATTAATATCGTATTCTTTTACATTGGGCATAATAAACTTAACACATTTAGTTTTGCTCGGATTGAGTAATAAGTTATTTACAGTAAACCACTTAGATATTTGGGATAAGGCGTTGTTTACGTCGTCAAAGTTCAGTTTATTTCTATCAACTTTAAATATAAGTGATGTGTCATCAGCAAACAACACTACCTCACACATATCATTAATAAAATATGGCAAATCATTAATATATATCAAAAATAAGAAGGGACCTAGAATAGAGCCCTGGGGCACACCCATAGATATGCCAGTCTCACAAGATTTGACATTGTTAATTTCAACGCTTTGGGATCTGTTATTTAAGTAAGACGATAATAGGTTGAGAGAATCGCCATGAATACCGTAATAATTGAGCTTTTTTAGGAGGGTCACGTGTTCAACGCAATCGAATGCCTTGGGCAGGTCACAGAATACACCAATGGCATTCTGTGATCCTTCCCAAGCATCATAAATGTGTTTTAGGAGCTCAACACCTGCATCGGTAGTGGATCGACCTTTGGTGAACCCGAACTGTTTAGTATGAAATAATTTATTAATATTAAAATGTGAGAGCAGTTGATTTAAAATTATTTTTTCAAAGATCTTGCTTAAGGTTGGTAAAATAGAAATTGGCCTAAAGTTGGAGGGGCGTTTTTGTTTCCACTTTTAAATATAGGGATAACTTTGCTAACTTTCATTAAGTCGGGAAATACCCCTTTATCTACACATCGATTAAATATTTCTACTAGTGATAGTGCAATAGTGTCTATTATGTCATTTAATACTTTTAAAGAATTACTTTTTTCACTTCAATAAATCTGTAAATGATTCATGTTTGGACAATGCGTTTAAAAATGTTGAAAATATCAGGTGGGACAATTCGGACCATGGGATTCTAAAAATGCGATTTACAGAATTTTTGTCTGTTTGACTGTCTTTTAGACCATCACATGAAAACTACTGAATGATATAAGCTTGCTCGACACAGAGCAAGCTTATATCCCGGGGCATAACTTAGGATACTTCTTATTCCTATAAATCACGTCGTTTATGGGGGATAGTCGAAAATAGCGAAAAAGATGGCGCTGCAATCGCATCTTTCTTTGAAACCATTGAACGTATATATTAGGTTGGGGAAAAAGTTTCTTCAAATTTTATATAAAAAATCAAAAGGTTTTTTTATAAAGTTTATTTACATTTGACTAAAGTATGTACATGCCATTTTGTTGGATAACTTTCTGCCATCTTGTAGATAGGGACGTGATCCTATTGCTCTAAAAATTTTGGGGCTTCTGACCAAAAAACTGCGACAAGTGGTTTTAGCAGTCCTCTCGTGATGTTAACCTGACACTGCCTAAGGAATTCTGCAGAGACCGAAACAGGTGAAAATCTGAAGGTGCAAGGTCAGGACTATACGGCGGATGCATAAACACCTCCCAGCCAAACTCTCGTAATTTTTGCTGAGTGGCTAAATATGTGTGAGGTCTAGCGTTATCATGGTGAAAAACCACACCCCTTCTGTTGATTAATTCCGGCCGGTTTCTCTCAACTTTTTGCTTTAATCTCATCAGTTGTTCGCAGTATAGTTCAGAATCGATGGTCCTGCCTGGCGGTAACAGCTCATAATGAATAATGCCCTTCCAATCCCACCATACACACAGCATCACCTTGTTGCGAGTAAACCCGGGTTTAGCCACAGTCTGTGAAACCTGACCGGCCTTTGACCACGATCTTTTTCGCACGTTCTTGTCGTACGTGATCCATTGTTCATCACCAATTATCAGCTTCTTCCAAAATGGTTCGGTTTCATTACATTGTAATAAAGAATCACAAATGTGTACACAGTTCATTAGGTTTCTTTCAGTGAGCTCATGAGGCACCCAAATATCGAGCTTATCTGTGTACCCAGCTTTTTTCAAATGCACCAAAACCGTTTTGTGGTCAATTCCCAGTTCTCCAGCTACACCGTAACTACTAATATGCCGATCTTGCTCCACTTTTTCAAAAATGGCATCAATTTTGTCCGTATCAGGGCGACCAGAGCGACGTGCATCTTTGACATCAAAATTTCCGGAGTGAAAACGCTTAAACCAAATTTGCGCTACTCTCACAGATACTGCATTAGGTCCATAAACATCACAAATTTTTTTCGCGGCGTGTTGCATTTTTACATTTTTTGTAGTAAAATTTTAAAATGTATCGAATTTCTTCATTAGATTCACTCATTTTAACAATAAGTAAAACAAACTAAAATCACACATTTTTCTAATTTGAATTTGGAATTGTCTGCTTTAAAATTAAAACTTTTTGATGATACCAACACCAGCCAGATACAAATGGTATAGCCAAAGAGATCTTACTACGAGTTCATACATACTATATGCGAAAAGACTTTTTCCCCAACCTATTATATTAAACTCCACACAGTGCTAGAGATTTTTGTCATTTGTGTAGCTTACAGATAGATAGACAGGAGATAGATAATTAATACTAGAATGGGTTGAAATAGGGGATGAAAGTTTGTACGGGAGACCAATCATTTCTCAAGTTTAGATTTTAAAACTAAAAAGTACAAAACATCTTAAAGTCGGTGCTTATATATATATATATATAATAGCGGCCCATAAATGTCCCACTGCTGGGCTCAGGCCTCCCACTATAGGGGAACGGACAGTATACCCACGACGCTTGTCCAAGCGGCTTGGCAGGTTTGATACATCGGTTATCTCGATGTGCAGGTTGCATCACGATGTTTTCCTTCACCGTTATAGCACGTGGTAATTGTAATAATGTGCACATTAGGTCAGAAAACTGCCTAAGTGGTGCATGCGTTCCGGCCAGGATCGAACCCGCGCCTTTTGAGTTTTGGACGCGTGCGCTAGCCATTACGCTATCACAACTCGGTGCTTAGTAATTTTCAAAATATAGTAATTTTTATGTTTTACTTCGCACGGACTTCCAGATGTTTTAGATAATATATATTAAAATTAAAATAAGATATTATAATTACACATAGCTTTAGAAATAAGTTATTTTATACTTTTTAGTTTATGAAGTCGGTTTTTTTAAACGAAGTTTTTTATTTGTGACTTCTTAGTGTGTAGCTATGGAAGCCTAAGAAAGGTGCCGCGCGCCTTAAAAAATATAGGTCCCAAGAAACGGGAACAGAAAAAAATGTTCATAAAATGAAAACTACTTGCCCAAACTATGTTAAATTTTTAGGGGACCAAATGGCAACTATTCCGCATCAAACTAAAGAAGAATCACATAAATCGGATCATAAATCTCAGCGTAATCGGTGTACATACATAAAAAAAAACGTACCAGTCAAATTGAGAACCTCCTTCTTTTTGAAGTCGGTTAAAAACCACCATCTATAAAAAATGAGATAGTAACTCGATCCGTCTATTAGGGTTTCACGGAAAAATTACTAGGAGTAAAGTGGACATAATATAAGTATGTACTTTTGATCCCGGGAGATGGGATAGTTTGCGATATAAAATGAAGTGAGTCGTCCGGGGGCAAATACATAAAAATGTTATACATTGTAACCTGTATTAACGCCTGCTCTCTAAACAAGAAGTACGCACTAGTCTGTAATATATATCAAATAAGATGGTATAGCTGACTCATCCATAAAAAGTAACTTATAGTGTTATCGTACACTTTCCTACGAAATAACAACAATAAACACTCTCAACAACTAATAATAACTCTTTATTGTACACTAACATAATAAACACACTGTATTTATTGTCTTCACTCCAAAGTAGTACAATGGGCGGCCTTATTGCTTTAAAGCATATATGGGCAACAACCGGCCCGCGGGCCGGATCCGGCCCACTGTAAGATATGATCCGGCCCGCGAGACATTTTGAGAAAACCCAATAAAAAAAATATTATATTACAGGTACTTATACTCACGGGAGTGACAGTGAGGCGGCAAACATCAAATCCTTTGATGTTTGCCGCCTCACTCTTTGGTAATTGCCGCCACTCGGCTTGCTCGATCGAATTCTTTGAGTTTTGCCGCCTCACGGGCGACACATCAAAAGATTTATTGCTTCTCAATTATTCTAAACTAGTTTATTTAAAAATATTATCACTACTTTAAAATGCACTAAGTACTTTTAAACGCAGCCCGCGAACGTATTTGCACGCTAAAGTTTGGCCCTCAACATGTCAAAGGTTGCCCATACCTGCTTTAAAAGCAATCTCTTCCAGGTAACCTTTGGATGAACAAGATCTTATTTAAAAAATAATGTTAATTTTAATCATCTATTCATCTTCTATACAAACAAAATTGAAGTGCATGTTTGTAATGTCAAAAATCAATTTATAAAATTTAAGTCTGTCTGTGTGTCTGTTTGTTCCGGGCAATCTCTTAAACCACTGGACCGATTTTGACGGGACTTTCACAGTCAAATTCAAAAGTTTTTAATCAAAATAAGTTCCACTGGAGAACACTTTTTGAAGGTCATACATATAGGTTAAAATTTAATTTTACTTCCTAGTCTATGTATACCGCTTCGCAACGTGTTATTGCTGTTAAGGAGAAGAAGCGGCAAATAACTCCCCAGCAACACGTCTAACTAAAAATCGTTTTTCTTTATATTTCTTATTCTATTTTTATCTCAAGTTCTTTTTTTTAATAAGTTTTATACAGAAGTATGTTGTTGACTGACTTTTGAAGAATTAATGGAGTTGTAGCAAACAGTGCATATTCAATAAGACAGAGACACAAGTAAAGGATAGAAAAATATTATTATACATAAAGACATCACGTACTAATTTTTTTTTTGCTGCAAATTATCTCCGTATATTCCTTACATGTATGGCAAGATAAAAACGTTATACTCTTACAAAATACTGTATAAGAGGTCGGAGCGAGCTGCTATGTAAATGAAGTTTTGTCATTTAAGTATTCTTCAATAGTGTAGTATGGATAGTGTCAGATAGCTGATGTTATAAGAAGTAACTTAGGCTAATTTCATTATAGGAAAAAATGAACGGCCCACGCGCACGAGTAACAGATAGTAATCAATACAGATAAGTATCACGTATGCGAGGCTGACTTGGGAGAGCGAGCGAGGTGGCCTTCTTCCAGCAGTGGACATTGAGTGGCTGAAGATTATAAAACAGACAAAGTGCTTCGTTTTCCATAAACTATTATTAAACTAGAGTAATAACGACTTATCCATCTAAATTTAGATATTAAATTAAACTATATCCATATAAAAGTTTGTCCGGGAAGTGGGTTGTAAAATACTTATCCCGCTAAGTGCGCTCCTCGCGACGACCAACTTGCAATACGTGTTTGTAATTTTGTTTAGTTCTCAACAACAGTCTGCGTCTTTTAGAATTTTGATTTACTTTAAGTGAAACTTGAGACGTTAAGAATATTAAGCCGTGAGACAATTCAACATTCATTGCATTTCTATTCGTTTTTCGTATAGTATTGTTACAAGTTGCGGGACTCGAATTAAAATGCCTTTGGAATTATTATAGAGTTTATTAGAACTATACAAACACGTATAACGCAGGTACAAATAAAACCGAACACAACAAATCCGAACATAATGCAGAAGGTCGTAATTCAATAAAACGCGCAAAGTCCGTCACTATTAGATTCCAGAATGTACACACGTCACGCCTTGATCGTGGTTCTCAACTGACTCCTCTCTCAATCGGCCCGTCGTTTTATATCACAAATGCGAATATGCCCGCCTGGCAACGTCCACCCAACTTCCTAATAATCATAATCCGCACACCTGGCTAATGATGCCTGCAAGCGGCCATAAACGAGTACAATAGGCTGTTCTCCACAATAACTAGAAACGTATGCCAATAAATAAGTAAACAAAAGAAGACGATCTAAAAAGGATTACAATTAGTTCAAATGCCGATAGGTAATAAAACGTGCTTTTACAGATTTGTACGTGGAATTTGTCTTTGTCGGGGCCTAGGTTGTAACAGTATGAAATGTGATAAAGTGAGAAATGACTAAATGAGGTCAAATCAAATTTATTTGTTCAAAAACTGATTAAACACTTGGCATATATATATGTTATAATGTACACATATAGGAGCATACAAATATTTATAATAAATTTTATTATAATGTTATATGAATGAAACATATAAAAAAAATACTGATAAATCTCAAAAAGCAACAGTAATAATAATAGTGACATTCATAAGTCAAGGAAGGTTTTATTTACAATTGAGGAATTCGTTCACCGAGCAAGACATTGTATTTAAAAGCCATTCTTCTAACTCAATTTTAGATTTATTTATCCGAAACTCTTTTATGTAGATTGGAATTTTATTGTAGATTTAGTCGTCGGTCGTAAGGGGATCCTTGAAAGTTGCACCCGTGACTGAAAAATTGAGAGGAAGAAGACTGAGGTAGTATGGGCATGTGGTGGCAATGAGGAGGGATGAAACTTACTTGACAAAAATAATGTTAACCTGATAAGGTGGACCGGAAAGAGATGGATGGATTGTGTAAAGGATGATAGGATGATTTGTAGTGTGACAAAGGACGTATGTCAAAATAAAGGAGTATCGTGCCAACACCAAATAATTGGTAGAAGGTGAAAGAAAAGAGAATGTTGTTCGCCCAGCTTTCAGCAAATTAGTATTCTTTTCCGTTCCGCCGATATTATATGTTAGAGAGAGTAAATTTTCTTGGCTATTGTTTATTGTCACTTAAGTAATTTGTGAAAAATAAGTATCTATATATTAATACGTGAAGCAAAAACACAGCAAAAACTTTGTACCCCTTTTTAGGAAAATTGAGCGGGCGGAGGAGTATGAAATTTCGCACACTTATAGTTTATATAGAGGAGTGCAGAATGCTAATATATCTTTTTTAAATTATGCATAAAAATACATTAAATCGATAAAAATAAAAACATTACACACACTACCATGTATTTGACACCCACACGCATATAATATACTCTTTTGTTTATTGTTACAGTCAAATTAACAGTGTAGCCTTGGCTAAATCTGTGATTATAGAAGTATAGTATAAGTCTTTGACATTATTTATTATGGTCGAATTTCGACCACGGGCGACCACCATTAAAATATACATATGCGTATAAAGTAAATTCACTGATTTTCTATTTTTCCTTGAATGAAATGGGGCCACATCAAGAATCGTGTCTCTCTACTGAATGAGAAATAATCATAGCTAAATAATGAACAGTAATTTATGTACATACATGCTTATGTGGCGGCTGGGAGGAGTACGAAAAATGGGTTATGTTGTTTTAAAATATTTTGTTTTCAGAATTACATCAAGGTACAACAATTTAAATAAGTCTGGCACATGCGTAGCAATCCACGAACTATGAATAGTTCCATAGAGGTAAGAAATGCGAAACCATTTTTAAAATTAAAAATACCACATAGCTCAAAAACTACTCAATACATATTCTTCAAAACACTTCACAACTTTAGAAGCTAAATCTATTAATCTATTGACCCCAACTGTTGATTTCATTAAAAAATTAATTGAGAAATAACTTTATGATTTTTTCAAAACCTGACTAACAACACCCCACAAGACTACATCCCTATATTGGAAAAAATATTCTCATTTACAATAGGGTTCATCTCTAATTTAGATTAATTTCACGGTTTTACTACACAATCATTTAGGTGTTACATCTTGTTGTCAAATTCCATACATAGCGAGCAGTTTCTAAGAAAAATTATAGTGTTATTCAAAGGCGGATGGACGGAAAAGACGACAACACCCAAGTTTAATCATCTTAAATTACTATCGGATACATTTTGTAGAGAGTGCATTGTGCTTTTCAATCTTATCCCGGCGTCTCCCTTCCATCATCGGACGACCAGACGCACTAGCATGCGGCACTGCTATATGGTGGGCATACCACCTATACGACCAAAGCGCTTTGAGTCTACCTTCATTATGCGCACCGTAAAGTAGTGAAAAATGAAACACACTGCCAGAGTCCGTTTTTCCCGAAACCTACAACCTGGGTGTCTTCAATTTTTGTGGGAATAGGTACCTTCTAGGTAAGCGTGCTCGATCTTAGACCATATCTCCTCTCAAATCGAGCGAGATAATGGTCAAACGCCAACCTATACGTGATAAAAAAAAATTGTTGCCAAAACGTCTACAGAAATCGAAGTAGACGATGCACAGAGGGACAGAAGTACTTGTGGCACATAAGTGAAGTTTTTATATTCAATTTGTAATATTTTTTTTATCGTGGTATAGGTTCGTGTTTGACAGCTATCTCACCTGATGTTAAGTGAAGATGCGACCTAAGATGGAGCAGGCTTACCTAGTTGATACCTATTCACTCCTGACTTGAAGACCCGTGGTTTATATGAATCGGGGAACACAGACTCCGGCAAATTGTTCCGCTCGACAGCAGCAAAAGAAAGATGAAGGCAAAACGTTTAGTTCTAACCAATGGTATATCCACTATGTAATGATAGAAAGGGGATTCGGGAATCAAGTCGTAAAATTAATAATAATAATAAATCTTTATTGTCAGAAAGTCAAATTTACATTATTTATGTTACCTACTGGTCCCAAACTAGGCGAACCCTGTATTTTGAAGACCAATGCCGATGTTTATAGCCACAGTGGGTAGACGTGTGTGTATGTGTGTGTGCGTGTGCCTGTGTTTGTACGCATTTTCCTACCACACTATTCAGACGGTTAGTTTTAGCACATTTTCAGTATCGTCGTAAGTTAGACTGCTTAGCCATGCCTGAATCAGTACTTTAGCCTCTTTGACAGACTTATTTCTGATGTCACAGAATTTAACCACCACGTTTAAGACGTGTATACTAACGAAGACTCCAATATGGTGGGGAAATGAGCTTTTCACCAAGATACCCGGTTCCATAGTACACGTTCCAAAGTGTATCCGATAGAAAACCGACAGACCTGCTACCCTTCGGCGATGCTCAAGGCTTTAAAGCCGAGCATCAAAAAAGTAACTTGAGTTACTGGTATGATTATTTAACTTGGCACATGACAGTGACCAACTAGCCCCATCAATCAGCACCGACGGGTCCACCCGGGCCGGTCAGTGGAACACAATGTGATCTGATGGCTTATGTTACCAAAAATATGGGACTTTATCGAAGGTAGTTCTGCTATTTTGACTTAGATATATAATATGTGATTTATTGTTTCTTCCGCCTTCACAGTTCACCTATTGACCACATTTGGTATGAGCTAAAACATCAATCAATGCACAAACGATAATCTAACTATTTGACCTGATACAACCATGCTGGAATTATTATTTCGATTACAGCTTGTATGAATTCCTAGTATGTCAATATTGCGACGGTAACAAATCTTTTTGTTTGTTACAACTCCATTAACTCTTTGAAAAGTAATTGTAATACAACTTATGTATGTATGAAAAAAAAAGAACCTGAAAGATATAAATAATGATGATAATAAAAATTGTGTATGTGTGTAGTTCACATGCAGTAGAAGTGAAACAAGGTGTGACAAAGAATTCTAAATTTCGTGACGTCACACTTCAGAAATCAATTTTTAATTTTTTTATCTGTCTGTCTGGATGTTCCGGCTAATCTGTAAAACGGCTGGAGTATATATTAACAAAAAGAGCCTAGAATAGATATTTTTTTAATAGCAGCCCATAAAAGTCCCACTGCGGGGTCAGGCCTCCCACTATTGCAGTACGGACAGTAGTACACCCGCAACGCTCGGTAGGTTTGACACATCGGATATTTCGGTGTGCAGGTTGCACCAGGATTTTTCCTTCACCGTAGCATGTGGTAATTGTAACAATATGTACATTAAGTCAGAAAACTGTCTAAGTGGTGCATGCGTTCCGGCCAGGATCGAACCAGCGTCCTTTAAGTTTTTGATGCGTCCGCTAGCCACTACGCTACCGCGACTATACTATACTGCACAGATATACTACTACGTACTAAATGTTGCACATTTGCGCCACTTGAGTGATTCAGCTGTTTCCGACGCCACATCAGCTGATCCAGCCATGAATTTTGAAGTAGCTAACCCGTTCCCACTTCGCTGGGCGTCATTAAAAAATACAAAAGCACGCACGTTTTGTAAGCTTTAATTCGCAAACGCGGAAAGCACGGGTGCCTTGTACGAGGATATGCGCAATTTTTGCGTGGAACGTTATTGCTACTATATATTTGTCAGGCGTTGCCGTGCCTTCCTCGATTTTTTTTCATAAAAATTTAAAATGTTATTGACCAGAATCAAATATAGCCTATGTCAATCGGGTATAATGTAGCTTTCTTTTTTAAAATCGGTTTAGTAGTACCGGAAATTGTCTAAACTCACAAACTCTTACCTCTTTATAATATTAGTGTATGTGCCTGGATTTCCACAGAATACTTAAGGAATGTATCCGGGCATCCGAATAAAACCGTTGGTTAGCAAATGGCTCAACTTTACGCGTCCGTTGTTGTGTATAAAAAAAGTAATAAATATGAATACATATAACTTACATAACACGTAGAACATTCACGTCCGCTAACACTGTACACAATCACAGAAAAAACAAGTTGAATGGTTCGCTGGACCGGCTTTTGAAATTGTTTTGTGTAGTTATATATAAGTTTGTTGCGAAGTTTAGAGTCTCAGGGTTGCAGCCGCGCCGTCGCCGCTGCATTTCGCGCGTACTCGTTGTTGGAGGGAGGGAGATAGACGTATATACATATTAGTATAGTAGAGAGAGAAGAGTATACTATGTAATGTATGCAAGTGTAGTCTGGCAACCATGCTTGGTATTCCCGCTTAAATAATAAACAATTAGTACAGATTACTATAATATCAATACTTAATGTGCGGTTAGTTAAAGAACATTCATAGATTAGACAACAAAAAGAGAAATGTCAATTGTGTCAACTTGTGGACTTCTACATTTGTTCGGCTCAGTTTTCTTTGTTCTTTTATCGAGGTTTGTGTTTGCCACCACTTGCTGTTTGGTTGAGACGACTTTTGTGTTCACATTGTTAGCGTTTCGTCTAATGAAATTAGATCAAAAAAGTATTATAACGCATTATAAAGCTTTAATATTAAAAATGAAGTGTATTGACAAATATAAAATACCAGAAACTGTTATAACATGTGCATTAAGATTTACAATAAAATTCCAAACCACTTAAAAGAGTTTAGGATAAATCAATTTAAAATTCAGTTAAGAGTGTGGTATGTTTTACTAAACGAATATGAAAGTATATACGGTACTCATATCAAAAAATCAATTATTAAACCTTTTGTTTGTCCCTTTGTTTGTTTCGGCTAATCTCTGAAACGGCTGGACCGATTTTGATGGGACTTTCACCGGCAGATAGCTGATGTTATAAGGAGTAACTTAGGCTACTTTTAAAATTAGAGTTCCGCGGAAAAAACCACGCCAGGAAGTCGCGTGTCGCGGAAACAGCTAGTTGTAAATAAATACTTTGTTTTATTAGATGTTGTTATTGTTATGAAATGGACTTGGGTTTATTCTACATCATATCTATAAAACATTAAACTACTAAAAATAAATAAAACTTGTAGCTCGGCTCGCCTTAGCTGTCTACACAATACATAGTAGCTGCTACCCAGTCTTGCGAACTGTCACGATGTTGAGTGGACGCGTTGTAATTAAAAAAAACGATGACAAGTTATGTTATGTCAAGAATTGGAAAACGCCTATAAAAAACTTAATAAAAAGGGTTTGGGTTAGATTTATATTTTCAAAATCAGCATAAATAGTCCCAGTCGAACAAAATATGCCCAGGTCTAAACACTAGGTCACTGTCAATGAGTTTATATAATATAAAAACTAATTTAATATGGATTAGAGATTAGATGAGAGATGCCGAACGCGTCCAAACGATGCGAGTGATGACCGAGTTGCTGCCATGTGCGGTTACTGCCGGGCGAGGATGCGAGTGAAAACAAAAAATGTTGAAGCAACTCAGATGCGAGCAACTCTCCAACTCGCACGTACGACTTACTCGTAAGTTACGTCCAAACAGTGCGAGTTATTGCAGTGCAGCTACTCGGCAAGCCAACTCGTATGCCAGCTCGCACTGTGTAAACCAGCCTTAAGCGACATAATCGTGGCAAGCCGCCTTCACGTTATTCACCGCCCGCGTCGCACTTACGTCGCCCCTCTTCCTCCGACAGCTGAAAGCTGTTGAGCAGTGCAGTCTGCTTCGGTCAACGCGTGAGTGGAGTCTTGGCGCGGTTATCAAAAATGCTAGAGAACTTTTACGCGCAGCGTTTGTGTTTTATAATGTACACTCTTTTAATATAGAATGTGCTACAAAAAGTATAGTTTCATTACACAAACCGGCAACCATATACAAACTACATTAAAAATATATATACAATAGTAAAAAAGATAACAACCTATACTAAAGCTCGTTCAGCCCCACCAGACCACTGTCGCTGGGCATTGTACCTAGAAGGCTGACAGCATTACCTGGATACAGAGGCTAATCCTTTGAGCGAGGTAAGCTCCAGCCTTCCGGTCTTCTATAGTTCGATACTATAGACCAGGCGTTTTTTAATATTTTGAAATAATTTTTGGGCACTTGGCCCCCATAGGCCTAGTCTCCACCCCAAACGGCTCAAATATGTAACCTGTTCCAAGGGTTGCATATTTGCACCGTTTTGAGGTTTTCGGCAGAAGTGGTAGTGCGACCGGCCCCAACTTCGGACTCCTGGAGACGAGAAGGCGCCAGTGTGTCGACACAAGTAACGTCCCACACAAGCAGCCTTCCCAAACTCCAAGGAATTAAAGGCATACCGTCAGGTCTCTTACCATTGTCTCAGACCAGTCCGTTCAGGTTATTATTGTTACTATTTTATTGACATTTACCAATATGTTTTCATGTGTTACATTTAATATTGTTACGAGCTACAGGACTCGAATTAAAAATGCCGTTGGAACTACTATAGAATTTATTAAAACTGTACAAACACGTATAAAACAAATACAAATAAAACTGGATGCAACCAGTTCACACTGCACGATTCAATACAGTCCGATACGCGCAAAGTCCATCGTCTATATCGCTAATCGAGAGTACTAGAAAACGTCTTACTCGTTTCGTAGTCGTCGCTTGACTGCCCCTGACTCTCCATTCGGGCACCGTCTTATACTAACTACACAGTACAAAGAAATTGGAGGCGCACACTGAGTTTCTAAGAAATATTAATTTGCACACCTGCGAACGTCCACAAAGTCGAAAACAATAACAATAGGGATTAGTTCGACGCTAATGATGGTTATAAAACAAGTAGAAAAACAATAGCATGTTACAAATTCAAAACACAAAGGATTCCCTAATCCGGGAGGACAATAAGCTGCGCTTACAATAGGCTGTGCGGCTTATCTTTGACGGCATGTAACAATATTATATATTCTAAATATTTGTATGTTCCTATGTGGCCAAACCATCTATTTAAAACATTATAACGTATATACCAACTATTTAACCATGTTTTCTACAAATAAATGTAATATTGTTACAACCTAAGCGTCGACAAAGACAAATTCCACGTACAGATTTGTAGAAGCACATTTATAACTTGTCGGCATTTGTACTAATAACATTGAAACTATTGTAATTCTTTTATGTTCGTCTTCTTTTGGTTACTTATTTATTGGCATACGTTTCTAGAGAACAGCCTATTCTTGTAATGCCAGGTGTTACGGATTTTAAAGTACAAGCTGATTCTGGGAAATTTGGTCCACGTGGCCGGGCGGGCACATTGCACTTGTGCAGGATAAAACGATGGCCTGATTGAGGGAGGGGGGCAGTCGAACGAGAACCACGATCAAAGCGAGACGTGTGTACTACAATCGGGGACCTATAGTGACGGACTTTGCGCGGTTTATTGAATTAAGACGTTCTGCATTACGTTTGGACCTGTTGTGTTCGGTTATATTTGTACCCGTGCTATACGTGTTTGTATATAATAAACTCTATAATAATTCCAACGGCATTTTAAATCGAGTCCCGTAACTCGTAACAATATGATTTGAAAATTTATTTTGTCTTGATAGATAGATAACACTTTATATATTACATTACAGAAAACTTACAAACTAGTATTATTCTAGTTGTGTATAAAGGGCGATTTTATGGTTAAAAGGCCTCTCTTCCAGACAACCCGTTGGGAGAATATTTCTGATTAGGAGTGGCGACGCTGATATACATAATTATTGTACGATTACTTACATTTTAATAATAATTTTGATTGAAATAAAAAATTTCTTTAAATTCTTTCTTTTATAGTTTCAACTCATAAATCATGCCAGCTCGATCGGTGAGATACGACACTTTCACGGGATATCGGCATGAAACGTTTAGCCGTGTTTCGTAAGATGAGTGAGAGTAATCTTGCTTTACTAATTTTTTAAATTTGTTTATTGAAAGGTGTTGACCGTTTTCTAGGATTTTGTTGAGAGCATTGTACTATCTTTGCCCCACGAAACTATTGTAAACTTTATGGAGCCTACGTGTGGGAGTTTCTAACTTCTTTTTGTTCTTAGTATTTTTACAATGTACATCATCTGATCTGAGAAAATCCGTGATATTTTTCGTAACACAGAGCTTGGAGCAACTCGCCACTATGAATTGAATCCTATAGAATTTGTAGAGATATTCTGTAGGATTCAACTCACAGTGGTGAGTTGATGATTCAATGATTCAACTCGCACAACTCACTTATGAACCAAAAAAGGTCAATTGCAGCTGTCATTTTAGTCCAGGTAATTAAAAATCAGAGTCTACATTATTGTAGGGACTTAAAGCAATTTGAAAAACAGTATAGAAAAGGTTAATACAAATATCTCGGCCCAAATAAGGGAAAAACAGTTTTAGGGCACCTCATGTTTCTATAAATTCGTTGACCTCATCCGTTTGTCCTATCGTGTATGACTCAGCTTTGTTAAAATTTGATAATAGGTAATAAATTAACTGTGGTAGAATATAAAAAATATTTAAAAAAAACCGGATTAAATTTGATTTATCACCTAGCAGCTTTTGAGAAATAGTTTTTTTTACAAACTGTATTTTTAAGGTTCCGTAGCAAACAAAAATGGTGGAAGATTTCCCTTTTTACACAATCCTGTCATGTGCAGGGGGGTGTTAGTTAACTTTCAACTTTTTCCAATTTGCTAAAACCGTATACCTCCGAAGTAATCTAAGTAATTGCGAATGAGTTAATATAGTCCTAAAGTTGCGAATACTAAATACAAGTTACAAGCGCTTAACGGGGGAAGTGTCTGGTATTTTTGCATAAGTGGCGCCCCCTCTTATTCCGAGGACATCGCGGAACATAATTTCACATTGAAAATGTAAATTCCGCTCAACTTTGGGGCGGGCGCTTAAAGTTCCTTCTTTGCTTTCGTAGTCCGGGAGACGACTATATTTTATTGCAAAAACAAATCTATTATTAAAATCGATATCGTCTCAGTTTCCACCGCGATCTGATATCCATTTATAAATCAACAAACCATAATCGTCGTGTCCATTGCATATATATTTCACGGACAAGGTCGAATAGCTGGCAAACAGGGCCCAATTCTGCGGCGGCGTCGACGCCGCCAATCACGACTCTCTCCACGTCGTCAAAATCAAGCACCATAGGATAGGATAGACTAGGCGTGTTGCTGGGAAGTTTCTTTCGCCGTTTCGTCTCAATCGCGAAACGGCAGTAGATTTTGCGCCGATTTCGATCTTACGATTAATTCGCCCTATGGCATCATGGCACGCCACAGTCCAGCCGTCTTCATAAATATTTATACGCGAAAAGTCGCAAAATAAATTTTGTGTTTAAATTTTTGGTCGCTTTTTAATATTAATTTCCGGTAAAGCCATTTTTCCTACTGGTATTAATAATTTTCTGCCGTGACAATATCGGATTTAATAGAATACGACATCTTTCCAATATAGATGTCACCGACAGCTCCCTGTGCAGAGCATACCTAGAGGTAGAAAAAATAGTCGCCCATGTCCTGCTTGAATGCGGAGAGGTGGCCCAATACAGGGCAAAGTATCTGGATACCCCAGGTAGCCTCCGAGAAGTCTTCAGCGACGTCAAGAAACTGATGGACTTCCTGGGGGACCTGGGCTAGATGGAGTAACCCCTCCTACATCCTCGCACGCAAAATAGGCGCTATGTCGTCGAGTTGCAGAGACCGCCCGCTCGCAAAAGAAAGAGGGCTCTACCACGTCTTTTCTTTTACACACGTTTTCTATTTCTAATCTATGCAAATTACGCTTGTGTTATGTGTAATATATAACGGAACACTTTGAGGCCGAACCCAAAACTGAGCAATGGAAAGTTCGTTTACGAAAATTACCGAGCCAGGAATCTAACCCGGAGCTGCGTTGGTATGCGTTGAAATGACGTATACCCGCTAAGGCTTCGGCCCTCAACCACGGAGAACGTTTATATTAAAATGACGGTAAGAAAATATGAAATTCAGCTCCCGTACTTTTAAAGAATTCATGTTATTCATCTGAAAGTTGTCTGTATGATGTTTACTACCAGGAGTTTGGCTGCTCCAGGCTTTTAACGATTATTTATTATATAGGATAATATTTTCGTTTTATTGAAATGTATTCCCAAATAAATTAAGTAGTGAAGAATCGATCACAAATAATCGTAATTTTCGATAAGATTAATCGTAATCATCGATTATTTAAAAATTATTTATAATCTGATTTTTAATTACCTGGACTAAAATGACAGCTGCGATAGAACCCTTCTTTTTAATTCATAAGTGAGTCTATAAATCTATCAGTAGATCTGTCCGTTTGTATAGCAGTGAAGTGTGGCCTGTACTTGAGCGAACAAGCTAGACTTGCATGTCACGGAGATGAATATGTTGCGATGGCTGGGTGGAGTCACGTGAAAAGACTGCGGCAGTCTTCATATCCGTGATATAGCAGACAAACTGCAAGAGAGTCGCTTACGCTGATACGGCCACGTTATACGGAGCTCGGCTAATTATGTGGAGAACAAATGTCTAGCCATGCCGCCTCCGCCAGGTTCTGGTCGAAAGGGAAGGCCTAAGAATTACATGCGTACCGATGGTCTCAAAATGAGGGAAGCTGTAGACCACATAACGTGGAGAGGAAAAGCAACCAGGATTTAACGGTAAATGAATAAAAGAGCTGTTCTCTGCTTTTATTTTAACACAATGCCTATGTTTTAACCGAGAGTGGTCATGTAAATTTAAACTTTTAGACTAGCGTGTATCAGCGAAACTTCGCTTACTCTGGCATACTAACAACGTATTTAGTCATGAGTTGCAAAGGCGTCACAAAGAAAAACCTTACGCCATCTTGTTTGCTATCTACATTTATCCCACTGGAATGGTGTCATTTACCGGGATAAAAAGTATCTTAATAATATGCCACATCCCTTACTTTTTTAACCGCTGGAATGTCGGTCTATTTTTTTGTAAAACAATAAAAAGGATTATTAAAAAAAAGAAATATTCAGCTCAATTCTTCATTGTATTTCACAGGATACGTGACCAGTAGCAAAATTCGGGATTTTTACCATTGCCCAACAGTGGGCACGCAACATGAGGGTAGCTGAAAAGTTCACGACACGGACGATTGTGTCGCCGATATTCCAGTTTTATTTATTATCAGGGATATAACTTAGTTCTGTCTCGAGTTTCATTCAAATCTAGTCGTAGTTTTCACGTGACACTCGTGGTTCAATATTGTTTTCTATTAAATGCATTGTACAAACTAGAACCTTGTACAGTTTTATTATATAAAGAATAAAAAGAAATAAAGAGAGAAAATATTTATTTCTAATCGCGACACACACGATTAGGGTTGCCACCCTTACTTAATAATAAAGTATTGTACGTTATTTCAGGTAATTGTACTCTATACCTTATGAGAACAATAAAGTACACGAAAATACTTTATTTCGCTTGATTTGATTTCTTTGGGATTTTGAAAAGTTTAGTCGTATTTTCTCGTTAAACGAAATTTATCGATTGGTGTTGAATCGATGTCACATCACTCGCCAGCGCCACATCACTTAAGCACTCGTTTTTAACTATTTCTGAACGCAACCTAACCTCAAATGTCAACAATGTCAATGTCGTTGTCATAATTTCTTGTTTGTTTTGTGCGAAGCGGTTTGAGTGCAACAAGAATAAGATTTAAAGTTTTATAGATTAATGCTATATAGAAATCATGGACAATAATACTCCACATACACCTACAAAACGTAACTTCGAAAGTGAAACGGATCAAATAGATAGTGAATATATTACACCGAAAAAATATTAGTTCTGTGATGAATAACAAATGGCGAAACAAAAGAAACAAAGAGTCTCTGGATTTGATAAAAATGAATTATTTATTTACTTTAATTTATATATAGACTGCAAATAAGCTGTGCAATTGTTTAGTAGAGATACTTATTTGATACAAACTGCATAAAGCAATAAAAAATATGTTTTTAAACATAATAATACAGAAAAATAAATTGTACTTTATTTTGATACTATGTACTTTTTTTCCTTACCTATAATAACCAACGTACTTTAACTGCAAAAAAAGGGTGGCAACTGTCACAACAGAGATAGAGAAAAAGTCGACACTGAAATTATATATTAATAAATCCCTTTAACTGCATATAAAATTACATATATTATGAAAGATCGGATTGTTTAATTGCATCAACAACCTGTGTTTACAAATTTACCCTTTCAAATCTTTCCATAAAATAATTTTTAACATTATAACATGATCTGTCAATACGAAATTCCTTTAGTTTATGCTTAGAACTGTTTTTGGTACATGGCAGAATACATGTGTAGGTATAATATAAAGTCGCAATATCAGTTCAATATTCAACAATACATCCAAAGCAGACGTAAGCAAAATCCTCTCTCCGAGTAAGATACGAAATATGAAATCTCGGAGCGAGACCGGAGATTTGAAACCACAGCCGCGTGGAGCCAAATCGTTTAACCTCAAGGTTATCCGACACTTATTGCCTTACGCCAGGATTGCTTGCAACTTGGATGCCGTCTGTCTCAATATTTGTCCCTTTGGATTGTCTCAGTATTGCTTTTAGGGCGTAATCTATAATGTAATAAATCTGTAAATGATTCGAGGTTGTACAATGCGTTTATAAATGTGAAAAAAATCCCTTACAAGCTTGGCAAGATAACGTTATACAAAATATAGTATAAGATGTTAGAGCGAGCTGCTATGTAAATGAATTTTTGTTATTTAAGTATTCTTCAATAGTGTAGTATCCCTTTTTTAGCAAGATACCTTTTAATTTGGTTTTGAATTTAGTGAAAGGCAGATCTAACATTTCACTCGGAATCTTATTGAAGAAGCGAGCTTGCAGAGTCGCTACTTTACTTATTATGCCGACGCCAGCTATCTAGATTTAACTCAAGAACAACATAATAAACTTGAGGGCCTTTAAAACTTTTCTATAAGGTTCATATTTGGGTTACGCCAGTATGACCACGTTTATGAATTTCGTAAAAAACTCAAGTGGTTGCCAATTCGTTTTCGCCGGAATACTCACATTCTTTCATTGCTTTATAGTATTTAATTCATCTCTATTACTCCACAGTACCTTAAAGAACGCTTTAAATTTATTTCTTGGCGTCACAATTTACGTCTTTCCAGTCTACATAGACTTATTACTGCTATTCATAATACAACGTATTTCAATAACTCTTTCACGGTCAAGGCTGTCCAGCTTCGGAATACATTGCCTGTTGCTGTCAAACAAGCAAAATCTCTAATAACACTTAAGAACAAAGTCAGGAAATACTATGTGTAACATAATGATATGTAATTTTATATAATTAGTATTATATTGCGTATAGTTATATATTCATTATGTTTAAATAGTTGCATTTTATCACTATATCTTGTATATGTACATAACTTATGTGTATATATAGTATAGTTATATTATTAAAATGTAAGTAATCGTACAATAATTATGTATACCACCATGGCCAGTCCTAATCAGCAATATTCCTGCCACGGGTTGTCTGGAAGAGATCGCTTTTTAGCGATAAGACCGCCCTTTGTACGCAATTAGAATAATACTAGTTCGTAAGTTTTCTATATAGGTGTACAGTAAAGTGTTATATCAAAATTTAACAAAACGACTCATTGACTCTTCAGGTGATCAGAGAGCTGGTGCTTACCTCGGGCAACGGATCAGTGTGGCGATCCAGCGAGGAAACGTAGCCAGCCTTCTGGGCACCTTACCCATAGAAAACGGTGATCTAGGCTCAGTATTCTACTTATACTCTTGAGGGACTATGGGTAGAATAAGATACAAATAAGTTTTCTTTTATTGTATTCGATTATATGTAATTTTATAATTGTAAATTATGTAAATATACTATAAGTTTAAGAAAAAACATAAATAAGTAAAGAAAGGACTTATATTGTAATACATATATAATAAGCAGCACTTTTAAACCTGAGAGGACCAAAAATACTTAATGTATTTGGTCTAAACCGATTTTCAATTGAAGTATTTTTTAAACGCCTTAAGTTTTTTCAGTATTTGCTTCCATATAATTAAAAAAATGTGGTCACTTTTTTTCATAATTTCGTAATTTATTAAAATTAACACATTATAATTATTAAAATTGTAACAAACGAAACACGTCGAGAAAAGTCCCATGTTTTTATTAATATAGGAATATTCCGCTCCCTTTATCGCGGTCGTACGTATAAAATCAATTTCCTATCCCCCGGGATTACTTCCCTGTGCCTTTTCTTTCTAGGGTACCGCACGAATGTGATAGATAATATGAAGGTATTTAATAGATTGAAAGTATGTATTTGCCGTGCTAAGAACATACTGTGACTTTAAATTGAGGGTACTTATGTTTTTCTTAAAGTACCTGCACTTTAAAGGGTGAACGCTGTTATTGGTTCGACAATATAAAAGGAGATGAAATCGCCTAGACGGGACATTCTACATTCGTCGGTTGAAGAGAGCGAAAGTTCTGTTGGACAAGGAGCACATAATATGTTGTGGTGAATAATTACGGTCCGATAATAGCAGTATTCTTTGAGGGCAAATTGCTGCTCGACACCTGACAAGCGTGGACGCAACTCTTGGAGTTGTCCTAATATTTCTGTGTATTATTGTGCTGTATTTAATATTGTAATTGTAATAATTCTAGTGTAATAGATTTTGATTATAATATTTGAGATTATTATTGTGTTATTTGTCTGCTTAAACTGACACATGCATTTTACAGGAGCAACTTTTTTGAAGTGATAACTTCTTACACGAGGGTAAACCGCTTCGTTGCGTAACGCGTTACGGCGCCAGTCTCTCTGGCTTCCCTTTCTCTCGCGCATACGGCAGCGGTAGGCAGGTTCCTCCTCTCTCACTCTAACCCACAGCGCTAGCCGTATTTCGGTAATTAAATAAAATAATGATACTCATAATATACATATACAAAATTCTAACGTACATATTCAAGAATTGTAACTAAGAATAAAATATATTTTATAATCAATAAAAGATTTTATTAATAAATAACCTTTCCTTACATTATCATATCATATGTAAAATGCAAGGAGAGATTTGGATAAGAAAGTACCAAATATACCAAATATTAACTATTTGGGCAGGGTTTCCCCTTTATTGTTCAGCCTTTGATGTGAATATTCACACAGCACAGTAAGCAATGAACACCGTCTACACGCCATTACACCTTTTATACGAAAATGCTACCCTACAAAACAATAACATTGTATCGTTGCTAAAAATAGCAATTACATCATAGTGTTGCCAGGATCATAAAAACAATTATAATAATTAGTTACTGATGCACTAGATTATCTAGACGATAATTTAGTGGGCTTACAAAATTAACTAACCGGTAGTAAATGGTAATTTAGTTATAAATTGAATCATCTGATAAATTGACTGAAAGTATTATCTATGACGATTGTCTATGTCATATTAATATACACTATGATTCTCATGGCTACTGTGGTGGACATATTGTAACACATATTATAATGTACATAAAATTTAAGTAATAACCTAAGCTTTTCTCAAATTAAACAATTTCAATATTAAATAGTTAAACTTAGATTAGTTTAAGTTGTCACTTCTGTCCAGCGTCCCGAGACGCACACGTTTTTTTATCTATTATACTCTCTGGTATAATTTTTTAGCGTTACTTGGTAAATTATCTGATTTTAACATTACAAATCGTATGTTTACTTAATATATATATACGTACCGGTATTTTTTACGTTATTTCAAGCAACGTTGCCATAATTAAGAATTGGATTTTATTACGACAGAATGTCACCGAAACAATCGACTAACACAACTCTAAATGGCTCTACCACAACAGGTGGTGGTTGTTGTGAATAAAACACAAGTTCGATCAAGCCTGACTTTTATTAGCAACTACCTTCATTATTACCATACAACAATATACCACAGTGGTAACCATTTTCCAGTGAGTTTGCCGTCTGCCTGTCTACCAACGTCGCAATAAAAGGAAACTACGGAACACCTGTATATATAGGCCGCAATCAGACTTCTGAATCTTTATTTAAATTAAAATGAAAAAAGATACAAGAAAATTCTCCACAGGTAAAAGAAGTTATAACAGAATTTGCTTTCAGACGACGCTGTGCCGACGCGAAATTTCCTTTGCTACTAACCCCCTCAGGGACGCGTCGTGATTAATAATAAAATATGTAAAGTTAGAAAAAGCCTATCGATGCCTTCGTAACTTTCTTTATGAATAAACCATTACAAGATCACAAAACTAGGCTATAAATAACAAATCGTACACAAGTTTTTGAAATGTTTGATTTCAATGTGGTTTTCAATGATCGACAGCAAATTCTTAGACTTAAAATATTCACTACTTTTTATCCCGGGAATCCCGCGGGAATTTTCTGGGAATCATCAAAATGACCAGATTAAAAGAATCGAATTCCAGTATGATTTTTCACTGATCGATAGCAAATTTTACGTAATAAAATTGTGATTTTTTTTAAAGTCTGTAATCCCGCGGGTGGTTTGTAGTTGTTTGTGTGCATAAAATTAGCTTATTCCGCTTTAAAACGATAGCTTACATTCTTTTTTTAATGTTGTGGTACTTTGTGTCCCGGGGATCCTGCGGGAATTTCAAGTCAAGCGTAGACGAAGTCGCCGGCATATCCTAGTTATTTCATATTAAGCGATTGGTCAGTCAACAAGTCATAATCAACGGATTCTACTGCATGTACATTTTATTTTATTATTATTAGTCTATTAAATAAAAATTGTTGCATTTAATGGAATTTTCTATTGTTCGTATGTAGTTATATGTTATTTATAATATCATCATATATCTAATTATACATGTATAAGATATATATATTGGGTTCACCAAAATGAGCTCTTAATTTCAATAGGAAGGTCCTCCGAATTAAAATTTTCAATTTTTTCCTTAGTCAAATAGAAAAAAATCATATCTCAGTTATTAATTGATTTAGCAGCAAAATTTACTGCACTTTTTTGTAGGAAATTGATCGTTCTACAAAAAAGGTCTTTTACATTTTTATCGTAAATGTCACCATTTAGCAAATATTGAAGATTAAAGTTTGATTATTTTCAGACTAATGTCTTTTTTGCTTATGAATTTTGTAACTCGTGAACAACTAAAGTTCATAAAATGGGTCATGTACATTTTGGTAGAAAATTGAATGCTCTACAAAAATGGTCTCTATTGCTTAGTCGATTAAATTGAGCGTTTCAAAGATATACATTATCAAACTTTGATGCATACTCATTGCAACTCCAGCAAATAAAACAAGATTTACAACGAAAAGAAATGGCACGCGGACGAACGCAGACACAAAGAAACACGTATATCGCGGCGCAACGCGGACCGAAGACTTTTTGCGTGCGCGGGCGACAACCGACGCCACCCACCCCCGCATCCTGCTCAACCCCCTCTGTTGCCATACGCGCGCCCTCTGCCGCCCCTCTTCGCCATTTATTTACAATATAAATCAAATATTAAATAAATATTATAATGCGTCGCTAACACTCATGTTTCCAGTTTATGATAATTCATTCAGAAAATCCCGTTTTACTTTGAGTTTTAAAAAAAATCGTACACATTCAAGTTTCTATTGTTGTTGTAAAAAAAACCTTTAAGCATTTCTCTGTTGGGAAAGCCTAAAACTCTAAGGCTATACATATATGTATATATATATATATCTTTTAGATTACAATAAGTATCTTGCTAAAAAAGGGATAATACACTATTGAAGAATACTTAAATGACAAAAAATAATTTACATATCAGCTCGCTCTAACATCTTATACTATATTTTGTATAACGTTATCTTACCAAGCTTGTAAGGGATTTATGGAGATACATTGCAGCATAACATTTTAGTACGTCAGGTCATTATTATAACTTTAATAATATTTTTCTTTCCTTTTATCGTGTCTTGGTCTTATTGAGTATGCACTGTTTGCTACAACTCCATTAATTCTTCGAAAAATAATTCTGTAACATACTTCTGTATAAAGCTTATTAAAAAAAGGGAACTTGTAGATATAAATAGAATAAGAAACTTAAAAAAAACAATATTTAGCTAGACGTGTTGCTGGGGAGTTTCTTGTCGCTTCTTCTCCTTAACAGCAATAACACGTTGCGAAGCGGTGTACATAGAATAGGAAGAAAAATTACATTTTGACTTATATATATGACCTTCAAAAAGTGTTCTCCAGTGGAATTTATTTTGAATAAAAAACTTTGAATTTGAATATACACCACCAAGAATCGTATATCTATTAATTCTTTAAAATCTCTTTAGACACTGGGTTGCCTGTAAGAGATCTCTATAAGTGATAAGGCCACCCATTGTTCTAATGGAAATGTATCCATATTAATTGTCTTGATTTAAGTTTATGGTGAACAATAGTTTCATACATTCATTCATATTTCAGATACATAATTTATTTCCGCAAGTATTCGACTGCTTTACGCTTATACATAATTAAGCGTACAAGGGATTTTCAAGTTAATTGCATAGTTAATCCAAGAAGGTGGGCACTTATTTTAGATTAGGTGGAGCTTCGAGTAAACAAAGTTATTTGTCAGCCGACCGCGGCGGTGATACTCAACGTATAAGGGCTTGCCTACAATGCCATACATTTTTATTGCTCGCAACTTTAAATGTTTATACATTCATAGGTGGAAAGTACAATTTATGAGTACCTTCTGTAATGCGTGTGTCAGAAAAATAATATTTATCTTATACTAATATATAAAGCTGAAGAGTTTGTTTGTTTGCGCTAATCTCAGGAAATAGTAGTCTGATTTGAAAAATTCTTTCAGTATTAGATAGCCCATTTATCGAGGAAGGCTATAAGCTATATATCATCACGCTAAGACCAATAGGAGCGGAGCACCAATGAAGAATATTTCAAAATCGGGGGGTTTTTAAGTTACTTTTTTTTAGCTATTCTATGCGGACGAAGTCGCGGGCAGAAGCTAGTTTTGAAATAATCTGATATTATTTAATGGGTAAATTGTATGTCCCCAGCGAAGCCAAGTTTATATTGAATTAAATAAGAGAAAGTTGGCATTGATTACACCGCTGATTCCAAAGACTATCAGCGTGTTCCATTGGTAGCTCACGCGCAAAATGCTCCGTTAGCCGTTCCACAAGGTGACCACGGTCGTTGTGGTCGTGGCGAAAACGTCACTAATGACGTCATAATTTGAGATCACATAACTTTCACAACGACCCATGTCAAGAGGTGGGTCGAATAGCCGTTGCATTTAGGTTCACTATTGTAACGTCGGCAAGCAAGTGGAACGGGAAAAATCGCGTTCGTGAAAGTGGTCGTTGTGAGTCTCTAATGGAACGTAGCCTATGTCACCTATTTATTTTAGATTAGATTAGATTTAGTTGATTGACATACATATAATGTAAAAATAAATTATAGGTATTATAATTATATACATTAAAGGGATATTAATGTTACATGCCGTCAAAGATAAGCCACACACCCTATTGTAAGCGCAGCTTATTTCCTCCCGGATTAAGGAACTCTTTTGTCTTTTGAATTTGTAGTTAAGAAAACATGCTATTGTCTTATTACTTTTTTAAAACCATCATTAGCGTCGAACTAATCCCTGTTGTTATTGTATTCGACTTTGTTGACGTTCGCAGGTGTGCAAATTAATATTTCTTAGAAACTCAGTGTGCGCGGCCAATTTCTTTGTACTGTGTAGTTAGTATAAGACGATGCTCGAATGGAGGGGCGGGTGACAGTCAAGCGACGACTACGAAAAGAGTAAGACGTTCTCTAGTACTCTCGATTTGCGATATAGACGGACTTTGCGCGTTCGAATTGTATTGAATAGTGCAGTGTGAACAGGTTGCATCCAGTTTTATTTGTATTTGTTTTATACGTGTTTGTACAGTTCTAATAAATTCTATAGTAGTTCCAACGGCATTTTTAATTCGAGTCCTGTAGCTCGTAACAATAATATTAAAAATAATTAAATTAAATAACTTTTTAGCCATTAGATATAGTATGTTAAAGAAGACATAAATATTAAATTCTTTTACACTCTGTGGTTTTGATAAGCAGGATTGGTCTGTTTAAATGAAGCGCCAAATTAAAATCGATTGTGTGTTGAAAACAGGCGACCAAGCTATAAGGTTGGAACATATTGATTGGTCTGTGATTAAAAATTGATTATTATTGTGCGAACATCGTAAGAAAACAGTCAAGTTTTTTATTTTTTTTTATTGCAGGAGTTCAGTAGACAGGCAGACGGCCCAATTGATGGAAAGCGGTTACCATCGCCTATGAACATTTGCAACACCAAAGGTGCTACAAATGCGCTGCTGCTCTCTGAAGGGAGACTGGAACCTGGTCACTAATGCCGGAACCCAACTCAAGGTTGTTATGGCGACATACTTTAGACCAGCGGTGGTAGCCATCCAGTCGGGCATAGCCCTACCACCTAGCTGTGGGTTGTTTTGTCGCCTCTTAAGACAGGCCGTCCCAACGCAGGAAATTGTATTCTTTCTCCGTTCCTGCACGGATTAATTAATTTTAAGTTAATTAATTACTGTAATTAAAGGACGTTATATTTGTGTGTCTAAACTGATTCTATAAATACTAATTAACATCGTACTTTTGTACAAGACATGTGTAATTAATATTATAAGCGTGGTATATTCATTAATGAAATTACAAAATTCAATTGTTTCCTTTATTGCCTTATTACGCTATTTTAATATATTAATAACTTCATTAATTCAGCTAACAATTTCCACATCAGTTTGAGATAATATTGTTACTACAGGACTCGAATTAAAAATGCCGTTGGAACTACTATAGAATTTATTAGAACTGTACAAACACGTATTATAAAAGAAATACAAATAAAACTGGATGCAACCAGTTCACACTGCACTATTCAATACAATTCGAACGCACAAAGTCCGTCGTTTATAAAGCTAATCGAGAGTACTAGAAAACGTCTTACTCGCTTCATAGTCCTCGCTTAACTGCCCTCCCCTTCATCCGGGCCTCGTCTTATACTAACTACATAGTACAAAGGAAAGAAAGGAAGTTTCTAAGAAATTTAATTTGCACACCTGCCAACGTCTACAAAGTCGAATACAATAACAATAGGGATTAGTTCGACGCTAATGATGGTTATAAAACAAGTAAATTGACAATAGCATGTTTTTCTTAACTACAAATTCAAAAGACAAAGGATTCGTCGATTACTAGAAAAGGACCATAAGCTGCGCTTACAATAGGCTGTGTGGCTTATCTTTGACGGTATGTAACAATATTATGGAAGTAAAGAGTCTAATCATTATCATCAAGTCTATTTGACTACCGTCATATTAGTGTTATGTTAATTATTCCTTTTGTACTAAAATGATATAAAAAAAAATTAAATCGGCAGATAACCAAACACACTGTATATCCCCAAATTAAGCAAGTTACGCTTGTGTTGTGGGTTATATACAACGGACCATTCTGGGGCCGATCCCAGACACCCAGACCATAGTAAATAACGGAGAAAATACGTTTCCGAAATTTACTATACCAGGAATCGAACCCGGAGCCTCTGCGTTACAGTGAGGTAAGCCGGCAAAGGCTTAGCCCGCTCAACTACAGAGGCCGAAATACTTATGAACAAATTAATATTAAATTAACTTTATTTGATTTTCTATTTGCCTACCCTCATTTATAATATTACACTAATTATAGACTTGATGAGATAAATTCTTACACGTGCACGGAGGAGTATGAGATTTGGTATAGCAGAAGTTTTTAAGGAGAAAAAGGAAGAGATTGCTATGAGTTATAAGATCAACCATTGTTCTTATACAAATGTATATTAATTGACTAGCTTTAATTAATTGTATGGTGAACAATAGATTTTTATTGCTAGCAGACAGGCATACGGTCCACCTGAAATGGATGGAAAGCGGTTACCATCCCTAATGGATATTTGCAACACCAAAGGCGTTACAAATACGCTGCTGCTCTCTTAAAGAAGACTAGAACCTGGCCACTAATACCGGAATACAACTCAAAGTTGTTATGGCGGCATAACCTAGACCAGAGGGGGGGATTGCCATCCAGACAGGCACATACCCTACCACCTGGCTGTGGGTTGTTTTATCACCTCTTACGACAGGCCGGCCAATGTAAGAAATTGTATTCTTTCTCCGCTCCTGCACGGGTAAAGTTTTATTTCATTTACATTTAATTTCATGAATTTTCATTCATTCATTCATTTAATGCACTTTGCATTTGTATAATAATTTGTGCCACGAATATGTACATTTAATTCAATATAAAATATCATATATTTATATAGATTATAATAAATGTATAATATGTTTATATATAGATTACTAGCCGTTGCTTGCGTAGATTAAAAATAATTATAGTTGGAGTAACATTTTAAAACCCCTTAAGGGTTGAATTTCCTAAAAGCAAATAATCTTCAAAATTTTATGCTTCTTACTTTGAAAATGACGAATTTTCATGCCATGTTTTACTCTCTTAGGGGTTGTATTTTCAAACACCCCGACTTATTGCGCATATATAAAAATAACCCACATGTAAGTTTCCGAGATCCTAGCCCCAGTAGTCAGTCAGTTCAGTCGGTATATAATAATTATATGTAATAACCACTGTTGGGCTCGGACCTCCCACTATTGGGGAATGGACAGTATACCCGCCACGCTGGTCCAAGGCAGTTTGACACATCGGTTATCTCGATCGGTGTTTTCCTTCACGGTTGTTATATAATATAATATATAATATCAGCCCATAAACGTCCCACTGCTGGGCTCGGGCCTCACATTATAGGGGAACGGACAGTATACCCGCCACGCTTGTCCAAGGCGGCTTGGCAGGTTTAACACATCGGTTATCTCGATGTGCAGGTTGCATCACGATGTTTTCCTTCACCGTTGTCAGCACGTGGTAATTGTAACAATATGCACATTAGATCAGAAAACTGACTAAGTGGTGCATGCGTTCCGGCCAGGATCGAACCCGCGCCCTTTGAGTTTGGGAAGCGTGCGCTAGCCATTGCGCTACCACGACTTTTTTTCACGGTTGTTAGCACGTTGTAATTGTAACAATATGCCCATTAGGTCAGAAAACTGCGTAAGTGGTGTATGCATTCCGGCTAGGATTCGAACCCCGCCCTTTGAGTATGGGTCACGTGCCCTAGCTATTACGCTACCACGACTATGAAGATTATATTTAGTCAGTGCGATAAAGTAATCAAACAGATGTTATACTAGTACATAAAAGTCTGTCAAACTTCTACTTTATTTATGGCTGGTTCTCGCGTCTTACTATTCATTCACTTGCCCTACAGTCGGTTGAATGAGAGTTTGATATTACTTGTTATGCTAGCTTATGTCAAATTTTAATAGATAGCAAAGAAATGAACGGTCGGTAAGATATAGCAACTGGCCCTTGAAGTCTCTCTTATGGCCGACTCCTACATATTTTACTATTCAATGACTTGTCCTACCGTCGGTTTAATTTAAACATTACTTGTATGGGACTTATATTAAATTTTACGGACGATAAGATATAGGAACCGGGCATTAGAATTGTAGATGTGTATAGACGACAGTTACCATCAGATCAGTCAGCCTGTTTGCTGTACTCCATTTATAAAAGAAGCTGTCGCCGCACGATTTACCAAAGGAAGGTACACACCGGCCCAGCCAAGTATGAAATCAGTACAATCGCGCCGGTGTGTACACGCAATAACAACATTGCCTATGACAAACGCTCGTAGTCTACGGCCAACCGCCAATTTTCGCAAATTCACTACTGAACAAAGACGATCTATTGTACGCGCAACAAAAAATTATTGTAAAATCGCATAATATTAAAATACACGCATTATTAGAGCAAAAGGTGCTTCATTGAAGACTTCCTACGCTTCAGAAGCCTTATAAATGTGACATCGGTACATTAGAATAGAATAGAATAGAATCTTCGATCTGCGATCTCTTCCAGGCAACCTGACTGAGAGGATATTTTCAACAACTCATGTCTAAGTGTAATTAAATCAAAAAGAAGTAAAATAAAAAAGGAAGAACAGTACAATGTGGACAGTAAACAGCTAAGTTAAGAAGAATGACGGCCTCACTGCAACGCAGAGGCTCCGGGTTCGATTCCTGGTATAGTAAATTTCGGAAACCGTATTTTCTCCGTTATTTACTATGGTCTGGGTGTCTGGGATAGGCCCCAGAATGGTCCGTTGTATATTACCCATAACACAAACGTAACTTGCTTAATTTGAGGATATATACAGTGTGTGTGTTTGTTTGCCGATTTATTATTATTTTTTCACATATTTATTTTGCCTCAAATTCTTTTACATTTTTCTTTAAATATTATACTATATAAAAAAAACATAAATTAAAAAAAAAGTAAATAATCGATGTCTGCCAGCAGCAAGGCCTACGGTCCAGGCCACCGGTGGTTAAGGCTCCAGCGACAGGAACCTCTTCACGATACGGGCCGTGCCCAGCAGGGCTGCCTTGTGCATCCTACCCTTCACCCGGATACCAAGCGAGAGCCTTTCAAGGCTCTTCGCTATTAGTCCATTCACTGACACCACTATCGGTACTATTATTGTAGAGTCCAAGTTCCACATGGAAGTAACCTCGTGAGCGAAATCAATATACTTTATTATTATTATTATTAAAATAGAAAATAAACTAAGGTAATTATTTTTGAAAGATTTTTTAAATATGGCAAGTGATTTATCTTTTCTGAGATCCACGGGTAAAGAGTTCCAAAGGTAAACAGCCTGCACAGCATAGGATTACATTATTAACCTGTATAACATTTTCTCATCCCACCAACCATTTATACGTCATATAAATACAGGCAAATTGCGAAATAATGCAGATTCCGAGCGAAAATTATGATCGGGCTCCGTTAATTAGCACCAGATATAAATAAATCGAGATTTAATCCAACCTACATTATTATTTTTGGATAACGTAACATAAATCCCTTTTAATGGCACGTACCGTGCCCTGCTGCTGCGGATGCTAACCTAGAATCAATATTCGTTAAAAGATTTTCCTTTATAATCGTCCTGACTATTATTTAAAAGTTAAAGTTTATTAGAACCATACAAACACGTATAACAGGTACAAATATAACCGAACATAACAAATCCAAACATAATCCAGAAGGTCGTAATTCAATAAAACGCGCAAAGTCCGTCACTATTGGATTCCCGAATGTACACACGTCACGACCGTATCATAGTTGTAGCTCAACTGAACTCCTCTCTCAATCAAGCCATCGTGTTATACTGCACAAATGCAAATGTGCACGCCCGGATCGTCGACATAATTTCCTAGAATCAGCTTGTACTAAATCCGTAACACCTGGCTATTGATGCAGTCTGCAGCGGCCGTAAACGAGTACAATAAAACAATAGGCTGTTCTCCACAATACTGGAGACGTATACCAATAAATAAATGAACAAAAGAAGACGATCATAAAATGATTACAATTAGTTCAAATTCCGACAGGTAATAAAATGTACTTTTACAGACTGTAAGTTGTAACAATATGTTTAATCTTTAAGATGTTGCAGTATATGGTTCATTCAGGTTAAAAATTATGATATTGTCATCATAGTCACATCATGCTTTTAGCGCTAGTCATCGCCGAGTGCGTGATCTAAAAGCAGGCGGACTAGTGAATAATTAAGTCGATGACGATCGTGTCTAATTTAAAATTCAAAATTTTTATATAAATTAAGTTCCACTGTCATACTCGTAACGATGAATTAGGTCTACTTCCTATTCTATGTATAATGCGTCCCAGCGTGTTATCGCTGTTTTAGAAGAAGAAATAAAAAGACACTCTTCAGCAACACGTCTAGCTGAAAAATGTCTTTTTATATCAAACCCAAAGTTATTAAAAATTAAAAATGACAGTTGCATGAATAAAAAAATTGATTAGTTTCATTTTTTAATCTCGTCAGATTATAATATATTTGACCGATAAATTTTATCCGATGATTGAATAATCGGCCCTTGGACTCTTTCTCTTATAAGTACGTTATTACTTTACAAAGAATTAATGTAGATGAATAAAGCAAATAGTACATAAGAAGAGGAAATAAATATGACAAGACGTCGTTAAAATGTCAAGACATACTAAAAATTCACAGTGCAACAAATCTCCGTGAATTCCGAACATGCTTGACGAAATAGAGCGTTACACGGAAAACAGTATAAAATGCTGGAGCGAGCTGCTGTGTATAAGCAGTCTTGTCATTGAAATACTCTTATAACGTGGTAAATATTATTACGATCTAGACGCTGACAAAACAAACTCACACCTACATACTTGTAAAAACACATTTTATTACTTTTCGGCATTTGGACTTCTTTTGTTTACTTTGTGTTTAAAATTTGTGATTAGAAAACAGCCCATTGTGTATTGTAACCTTTTATGGCAGTCATTAGCCAGGTGTGTCGGATTTAAAGTACAAACTGATTCAAGGAAATTCGGTCCACGTGGCCGGGTAGACATATTGCATTTGTGCAGTATAAAGCAATGCCCCAATTGAGGGACGCGGTAGTCGAGCTATAACCACGAACGAAGCAATACTTGTGTACATTTTGTAATCTATTTAGTGACGGACTTTGCGCGTGTTATTGAATTACGACCTTCTGCATTAAGTTTGGATATGTTTTGTTTGGTTATATTTGTACCTGTGTTATACGTGTTTGTATAGTTCTAATAAAGTCTATGGTAATTCCAACGGTATTATAATTCGAGTCCTGCAACTCGTAACAACATTGTATAGTTTTCCGTGACTTCGCTATAGGTTTAAGCGGAAGATTAGCGTTGGTTTATCAGATCAACTTGGTTAAAGAGCAGGCGTTAATACAGATTACATTGTATTATATTTTTATGTCTTATGATTTACTTTATTTTATATCGCAAACTATCCCATCTCCCGGGAGGAAAGGTATCTATGTACATTTTCGGTATTCAGACAGACAGATCGAGTTACTATCGCATTTTTTTATAGATTATGAATTTTTAATTCTACAAACTTGACAAATGATTGGTCTCCTATACTAGCTTTAATCCCCTATTTGAGCCCGTTCTAGTTTTATTTATATATCCCCGTCTAGCTTTCTGTTAACTAAACAAACGACCAAAACTACCACAACTACCAAAACTTCCAAAACTACCACAACTACCAAAGCTACTAAAACTACCTAAACTACCAAAACGACCAAAACAACTAATACTACCAAGACTACCACAACTACCGAAACTATCAAAACTACCAAGACTACCGAAACTACCAAAATTACCAAAATTATCAAAACTACCAAAATTACCACCCCTACCAAAACTAGCCAAATAACCAAATCTACCGAAACTACCAGCCAAAACTACCAAAATAACCAAAACTACCAAGACTACCAAAATTACTAACTAAAACTACGAATACTATCAAAATTACCACCACTACCGAAACTACCATAACTACCAGCCAAACTACCAAAACTACCAAACAAAACAACCAAAATTACCAAAATAACCAAAACGACTAAATAGACCAAAATAAACAAAATGACGAAAATGGCAAACCTCAAATAAAAAACCTATCATGTTTTCAGGGATAACCTTTACATAAAACTATGTTTCGGGATAAAAAGTAGTATGTTCGTCCTCCGTATCGAAAATATATATACTGAGTTTCAACCCAATCGGTCCAGTGGTTTTTCCGTGAAAACGTAACAGACAGACAGACAGAGTTACTTTCGAATTTATAATATTAATAGGGATTTAACGATATAAACTCAACAGCTTATTTGATAAGTAAAGTAAATAAATAAAAATACAGCCTAAAAATAATACCAGAATTATATTATGCTGGTGTCGTGTCTTTGGCTCACCTGTTATTTTTGGTGGTCACCAAGAAACTTCTTGGGTTTGGCCTTAAACCCTTGAACTGGCTGCAGATTCCTCGTTGAAAGGGGAATGTTGTTGAAATGCAGACAAGGTCTCAGACGATCGATAGTTTGTAATTATAGTAGTAGATACTTGTGCTAGCAACACAGTTTGCATCGAGTTTAAATTATACAACTTTGAGTTTTTATTGCAACGATGTCGTCGAAAATCACAAGTGCAGCGTTATGTATTTGGCTTATTCTTACACTCCACAGGAACAGAACTTTCTTCGGGGTGAAAGGTATCCTACATCCTTTTCTGTACCCCTTACAATGTGTATGCAAAATTACATAAAAGGGCCATTGCCTCCAAGATACGATTATCCAAGATATCCAAGACATTTAAAAAAAAATCATGTAAACTAAACATACGATATCGTACGTGGAAGGGCGATAATCGCCTGGTCATTAAATTTTGACGTTTCTGTGTAAACAAAATACAAAATACCGTGCTCATCACCGAACTCGAAAGGCAAGTCTCGCATTTAAATCGGTTCAAACTGATTTGTACGATAATCGCATGAACTTGTAAAATTATCGTACGAGTTCCAGTTTAGACAAGTCGAGAAATCGTAGGCAAATATCTCAATGCGATTTGTGCCGTAGTATAAACAAAACTCTTGATGATAATTACCTTACGATTATCGTATGACATACTCGTAGGCGAGTTTTTGTTATTTGCTTGATTGTAAACATGTCAATGCTACTATCGCAAAATCGGGCCATTTTGGTCTTACGCCAAAAGGAAGGTTTGCATTGTAAATCAGCATTCTGTTGGATATAATTCCGGTACAACAATATGCTGAGTGAAAACTTTGTTTGCTGAAAGCGCGGTGTACAAATTCTCAAAATATGCTCTTTGTATAATAATGTATAACGAATGTAATTACATCCTATTTCTTCAAAATAAAGTATTTCTTTCTTTCTCTCCTACGAAAATAGTATACGATTTTCGCCCCAAAACGCGCGATAAACTCTCTCCATGTAAATGGTCCTTGAATATTATGTACTGAGTCAAATACAAGTACAGAATAGTACTTCGATGCAATAATCAAAATGCCACGTTTTGCTCGTATATTAGAAGTGTCTAGTTTCACGGTTCTTCGCTTACGAGAAATATAACCGCAGTGTCGTGAGCGCGAACTCCGTAAGAATTCTCGCCAGATATATGGCCCCGGTTGATAGAATTCGGGTGATTTATGCTGCATTATAAGCTTTTTGTCGTAGGGTGTGATGTGTGTGAATAGTACTTAGGCCCCAATTACACTATCATATATTTATCAATGAAGTCGTGCTAGCGAATTGCTAGCGCACGCGTTTGAAATTCAAATGGCGCGGGTTGGAATCGTATCCGGATCGCATGC
Organism: Dendrolimus houi; assembly: GCA_039645545.1. Classification (NCBI taxonomy): domain Eukaryota; kingdom Metazoa; phylum Arthropoda; class Insecta; order Lepidoptera; family Lasiocampidae; genus Dendrolimus; species Dendrolimus houi. The sequence continues at coordinate 1,049,793 of CM077131.1, forward strand.
GCCACTTCAGTAGTTTTCTGACCTAATGTGCATATTGTTACAATTACCACTTGCTAACAACGGTGAAGGAAAACATCTTGATGAAACCTGCACATCGAGATATCTGATGTGTCAAACCTGCTAAGCCGCCTTGGACAAACGTGACGGGTATACAGTCTGGAGACGTAATCAGGCAATCTCCGCGGGTAGGGGGTTATGTGCTCAATATATATGGCCATCCCTTATTCCCCAATTAAAAACTGGTGTCCGGAGAATACAGGAATCTTGCACTTACCTCGCAGTTATCCACCAGCCCGCGACAGCTCTGGTTCAAGGGGTCTCTCGCTTAAGTTTATATGTCAGATAAGGCGAATATCCTAGTAACTAACTGGACGCGGAGATCTTCGATAACTTAATTATGTGTGTTTATAAAGGCGGGTGCGATCCAACTTCGCGTGCATCGCGGTAGCGTGACGTTTCGCAAAGTACTGACCAGTACTGACTCACGCGCAGAGCGGGCGGCGGCAACAAGCGTGGGTTGCAAGACGCTATAAACCCAAGGCACAATTGTTAATGTAACGTCGACATCCACCGCGATCTGGAGCTTCCCTCCATCAAAAACTACATTACGTCGCTCTCGCGTAAGTATTTCGATCTAGCTCCGCACCATCGAAATCCCCTCGTCGTGTCCGCGTCCGATTATAAGCCTCGACGAAAGGCTCTCGTGCGACGACCGCGTAACATCCTCATGGACAAGGTCGACGATATCACAAAACGGCTGGCTCGGATCAGCCCGCCCGCGGTTAGGACGGCAGGCTGGCAGGCACCGACAGACAGACACAGACGGCGGCGTCGACGCCGCCAATCACGATCTCTCCACGTCCCTGCGAGGGACGCCAGGAGACACAGCCCCCCCATAGGATAGACTAGGCGTGTTGCTGGGAAGTTTCTTTCGCCGTTTCTTCTCTCCCAACCATAACATCTTGCGAAACGGCAGTAAGATAGTATAGGCCACCGCGAACCGCCGATCCCGGTCCGCCGGGATCCTTCCTCTCGGGCTTTATATTACCCGTCGCCCGCTCTCAATTAGTGCATTGTGTCGCCCTATGGTGGGCATCATTAGATTCATCCCCCTCTCATGGCAACAGTCCAGCCGAGGTGAAACTCCCTAGGGAGCCCCCTCGAGCAAGTTGCCCCCCGGGCTCGAGCGCCTTCACTTCGCAAAGGCACTCGCCCCGAAAACCCCGGTAAAGTTGTGAGGTCTTCGGACCAACAACATAAAGTCAAGTCCAATAAAAAAAAATAAAAAAACAATTGTTAATTGGGAAATAGTTGGCACCAACACTGTCCATTTCCCAATAGTGAGAGATTCAAACCCAGCAGTGGAAGGTTTATGGGCTATTATTATATATTTATCATACAAATATGATTTCATATGTGTCAAATTCTATGATCATAAGTGATAATGATGCTGTTCTTCATTTTTACACATTACACTTACGATCATATAAGCATCATACTTTATCAAGATGGATAACAATTTTGCCGTATTTTCCGTTGCCATAAGTGCAATGTTATTAATTACATTAAACAAGAAAAACATAAAAACAGTCAAAAGAAAAACAATTTTTATTTTATTTTTTTATTGCATGGATTCAGCAGAAAGGCAGACGGCCCACCTGATGGAAAGCGGTTACCATCGCCTATGGACATTTGCAATTTTGGCAGTTACAAATGCGCTGCTGCTCTTTAAAGAGAGATTGGAACCTGGCCACTAATTATTTGGGTTAGATCATGGGTAGCAAGGCGATCAGAGAGAGGGGTTCGTAACACCTTACTCGGAGATCTTAGATTGGAAGATAAAAGTCTTAAAAGATATTCTAGTCAAAATCCTTGTATTTTTACTCCTTGTTTAAGGTTAGACGAATGATATGATCATAGACAATATGAATCACATGTAGTTACTATACCGTCATAGGTTCTTCATGTAAAAATGACTCATAACTCGACTCGTTGTGGCTTGACAAGAAGATTTTTAATTTTGACTGACGCCAAAGATCACATGACGTGGAGTAAAAAAGCTTTAGGAGAACGGACCACGGGCTTCAATACCAACGCCCCAAACATGATAATGATATGTTGATATTATGATATGATAATTTATTCCCTAAAAACAAAGATATTCGAGTAAAGAAGCGGAACGTTAATGAACTGTTATTAAAAGTGAAATATAAAAGGGTGCTTTAATTAAATTATCAACATTTTATTTTACGTTGCAGTAACGTGGCCTTCTTAAAAAAATATTTTGTACTTTGAAAGAAGTTTGTTAGCTTAAAATACTTTTAACTTTCAAAATTATTTGGTAATTAACGAAATTTCTTACTTTCTAATTAAGTTTCAGGATTTTTCGGCTCAACCCTTTACGCCTTGAGAGACTCGCTATTATGAAATCATAATAAACTTAAAAGCAGGAAGAGGAACCGAAAAGAAGGCCTTTAAGCGCCGCAAGTACGCCGCCATCGGAAAGAGTTACACATTGGCGGCATGTGCGGTGGAAACTCTAGCTCCGTGGGGTCCCAACGCTCTAAAACTTTATCGAGATGTCGCCGAACGCTTACTAGACCTGTCACGCGACCAAAAGGCTGGCGTCTATTTTGCTCAAAGGTTAAGCATTGCTGTTTAACGTGGTAACGCCGCCAGCCTTTTTGGAACGTTTCCGGCAAGTGACTTTGGGACCAATATTTTATCTATAATTATGCCCTCTTTTTTTATTTAGTTCTAGTATTTAATTTTTGGTTTCTTTTTTGTAGCGTAGTTTAATTAACCGTCTTCAAAAAGGAGGAGGTTCTCAATTTGATTGGTATGTTTGGTCTAGTAGTTTTCATTTTATGAACATATTTATGATTTTTTTTCTGAAATTTGGTATATAATATATGTAACTTTAATACCGAGGTTGGACAACGGATACTTTTTATCCCGGATAATGGGACAGATTTATGTAAAAGTTATCCCAAAAATAGGATAGATTTTTTTGTGATTTGCCATTTTCGTCATTTCTGTCATTTGGGTCATTTTAGTCATCTGTGTCCCTTTTGTTCTTTTTTGTCTTTTTTGTCCTTTTTTGTCCGTTTTGTCCTTTTTGTCCTTTTTCTCTATTTTTGTCCTTTTTCTTCTTTTTGTCATTTATGTAGTTTTCATAGACAAGGGATAGATAAATAAAACTAGGACAGTTTAAAATAGAGGATGAAAGTTTGGATGAGACCAAACAGTAACTCAATATATCTTTCTATTAAGCTTTCACGGAAAACTACTAGGAATACTGGATCGGTTTTGGTGTAATTTTGTTTAAATGTAGTTTTCATACCGAAAATGGACATAAATTCTTTTCATCCCGGGAGCTGGGATAGTTGTGACATTAAATGAAATTAATCTTCTGGGTGCAAATAGCACTAACATAAAATTTTTGTACAATGTAACCTGTATTAACGCCTGCTCTTTAAACAAGAAGCAAGCACTAGAGGTTGACCAGGGGTAAACTTTAGTATTTAATAAAACTACGTTTCAACGGTTTTAAGCGCGGTAATTTATTTGATTTTTATTATTCCGACGTTTCGGCCACTTTCGAGTAGCCGTGATCACGGAAGATAAAGATGTCAAGTGTGAGTGAGTATTATTAAAGTTTTATTTAGCCTACCTCCAACTTGTTCATTTTAATTATTTAGTTTTAATTTTGTTTATGATTATTATTTACTCTATGGGAGCTTAATCTAATTTACCACCGCTTCGCAACATGTCATGTCTTGAAGAGAAGAAGCGGTGCAAGAAACTCTTCAGCAAACATGCCTCTAATAATTTTATATAATACTAGTCTACTACTACTACGTCGTTCGCGTGGAGTTTGTTTTCAAAACTCCCCGATTTTGTAACATTCTTTATTGGTGCTCCGCCCCTATTGGTCTTAGCGTGATGATAGCCTATAGCCTTCCTCGATAAATGGGCTATCTAACGCTGAAAGAATTTTTCAAATCATACCAGTAGTTCCTGAGATTAGCGCGTTCAATAAAACCAAGAAACAAAGAAACTCTTCAGCTTTATATATTAGTATAATATTAAAATGGGTGGGAGGAAAAATAAACAGAAATTGACAATCAAGTTGGTTTGTGTTCCGGTGCACGCAGAAAGAGCTCACAGTGTCTTGAGGTCTAGCAGTTGGTTTTTGCTGGGTTTGAGTCTTAATAGTTTTGATGGTCGGATCCCAAATAGGTGGAACTTGCCAACCACGTACTTGATCACGGCTACTGAGAAGTTCCCGAAATGTCGGAATAGTAAAAATCAAATAAATTACCGCGCCTAAAACCGTTAAAACGTAGTTTTATTATGTATACAAGTCGCGAAAACTTAAGAAAATATTATTTGATCTATATTAGTTCGTGTTTATAATGATGAATTGTGTATGTACTTTTAATAAAGTTTGTGAACTTCCAATCGACATTTAATTTCAATTCCGCAAATACGTAACAATATAATAAATTGATATCACACTGAATAGTTTATTATATAAAATACCATCCCACAGTCTACGAGCTTGTTTAACTTAATTCTGGGTAGCATTTGCACACAAACTCTAAGCTCACTACCAATTCATTTATATCCAAGTTTACTTAGCCAATGCACTTCCCGCTGAGTAAAGCGCAAGCCACACAGATGATGCGAGAATAGCGTCTTATACCAACCTCTTCTTAAAACCCTATACTTAGTGCAATAAGGACACAGTTCATGTTTATTGTATTTAATAAGTAAATTTTACATAAATATTAGGTATTAAAATTATTACAATTAGATGTCTGACATGGAGACCCGTGTTAGAATCATTACATACATTATCATGTTTTTTTATTAACAACCCATAATGTCCCACTGCTGGGCTCGGGCCTCCCATAGGGGAGTATCATGATTACAGGGCCTTATTCAGCTATATCTACCTATATATAATATAAAGTATTGATTCATTTCAAAACAAGATTTTACGGTGCACTTGCACACATAGTCAAGTTAAATAAATAAATGTAGAGTTTCTACACTCGGGGTTAGTCTAACTAAAAAACTAACTCTCATTATCCTTTGCGCCACTAAAAAATACCACCGGGCTAACTAACCTGACATTCCTTTTGTTTAGTTGGTAACATTGAAAGGTCTATTTTTATTTTTATTTTTATTGCAGGAGTTCAGCAAACAGGCAGACGGCCCACTTGATGGAAAGTGGTTACCGTCGCCTATGGACATTTGCAACACCGAAGGTGCTACAAATACGCTACTGCTCTCTTAAAGGAGACTGGAGCTGGTCACTGATGCCGGAACACATCACAAGGTTGTTATGGCGGCATACTCTAGACCAGGGGTGGTCGCCATCCAGTCGAGCAAATACCCTACCACCTGGCTGTGGGTTGTTTAGTCGCCTCTTACGACAGGCCGCCCGGCCGCAGGAAATTATATTCTTTCTCCGTTCCTGCACGGATGCTTTCCACGAATGGAGGTCTATGCTTTTTTTGTTGTAACCCCACCAGAGATTTAAAACGAAACTTATATCTCTATCTCCTTTACACCACAGCACACTGTATATAGGCTAACTTGAATATCTTGAATTGTATGACAGCTGAAGATTTTTATTTTAACCATATTGTCTCATATTATTTATTTACTTTTTCTATGTGAAAGTTATAAAGTAGGTTATTTTTTTGATCATTAATGCATAAAAAGCCGGGTTTACGGGCCTACAATTTCACAGCTAGTGATGATATGCTTTTATGTGATACAGTAGCGAAATACAAAATCGTAGTGGTGATTAAAAAAACCTGATGGAGCTAACCTTCAGCAAAAATGTGCAGCTGGCTTAAAGTGACAAAAATATACGAGTACTACTGGGGCCCAATTCTGCTATTACTATCTCCACAAAATCGCCATACACTATCGCCTCAATCGTAGGTTTGCCTGATTTCGGTATTCTGTTAATTCTATCTTTATAAGCATTTGTAAGGGAAACCTCGCTAAATAAATGTTTAAAATATTGATAGCTTTTCAATATTTATTTCGGCTAATATTTCTGATAATGGTAATACCAGTTTTTTTCTACTATTATTCTGCCACGACGGCATCGAGAAGACATTGTGGATTTAGTAGAATACGAATTTTTGACACTATCGCAATGGAATTGTACTTTGAATATCTCCGCAACACCAACATATTTAAATAGCAGAATTGTATTATAGAAAAGTATTCCTTGTCCACCCTCGGTATTAAAATTACATACATACCGATGTTTAGCCAAATCGGTTCAGTAGTTTTTCCGTGAAAACGGAACAGACAGACAGACAGAGTTACTTTCGCATTTATAATATTAATAGGGATTATAAATATGAGAATGTCGGGTAAAAAGAAACAGTCCCTCGTTTTATACACCAGTGTAACCTTGAGCAACATCTGTCTCCTACACAATTGTCGGCGTGGTTCGGGTCGTATAGTTTTTAAAAAGAGTAATTCAACTCCACTAGAAGTTATCACCAACGGAATTCGCTTTGTTCTCTCTATGTATGGAGCTCCTAAAAAAACTACATGCTTAGATAACTTTCAATACGCATGTTTCGTTAAACATACTCGAAATAAAAAACAGGTGCAGTTAGCATGTCTCCTCCAACCTCAGCGGCAGAGGAACAGCGAATTAACAAGTTCAAGTGTGGCTTAGTTATCAGCTAGACCCAAAAGACTGGGGTTGGAAGTTGGTCGACAATATATTAGAACCAGTTCAAACTTGACTCCTACCTGCGCCGGAAAAACTGCTAAATACAATTTTTTGCAACTGTAAAAAGGGATGTAGTGCTAAATGTGGTTGCAAAAAAGTTGGACTGTTTTGTTCTGTAGCATGTACAAATTGTCAAGACCGGTCATGCTCCAATGTTGACCATAATTGAGGATTCATTTGATACTGTTACGAGTTACGGGACTTGAATTAAAATGCCGTTGGAATTATTATAGAGTTTAACAAGTCCAAACGTAATGCAGAAGGTCATAATTCAATAAAACGCGCAAATTCCGTCACTTATTACATTCCCGATTGTAGTACACACATCTTGCTTCGCTCATGGTTATCGCTCGACTCCCTGCATTGCTTTATACTGCACTAATACAATATTTGTACGCCCGGCAGCGTGGACTGAATTTCCTAGAATCGTAATCCGCACACCTGGCTAATTATGCCCGCAAGCGGCCATAAACGAGTATAATGGGCTGTTTTTCACAATAACCAATAAAAAAGTGAACAAAAGAAGACAAACATAAAAGGATTACAATTAGTTCAAATGCCGACGGGTATTAAAATGTGTTTTTATAGATATGCAGGTGGATTTTGTTTTCGTCGGAACTTAAGTTGTAACAATACTAAAGAGGAGAAATGCGATGTGTCATTATTGAGACAATTTACTTACACCCAGGATGAAGACGAAGAACAAGGAGAAGAGGAAACAGGAGTATTAGAGTGTTATGAATCAGATAGATAAATTGCCCTATTTTTTTTTAATTTACAGCGCATTTATTACTTTCTTTCTTATATTTGAATCGTTATATGTCAAAAAGAAACGGTGGCTCTTAGGGAAAAAAGTATTAAGACATTTTTTATAGAAATCTGACTACAATTTTTTTCTGAACTAATTTTATAATAAAACTTTTACTGTTTTGCTGAAAATCGCAATAAAACCCGTTTAGGTGACTGTAATGGCAAGGTTTTGTACAGCGTTGGAGAGGTGGTAAGGGCACGTTAGCACGAGTAAATAAAGTCTTGGAGTTAGTTCTTATCACTTTTTATTATTATTATATACAATTTAACTTTTACTTGCGAAGTGAGTGCAGTATATCGATCACACTTTAATATTTAGTATTTTACACTTTGTAACGTAGTTATTATTAACTTTCTTAATTTTTGACACGAGGTCTGCTGCGAACAGAATTACTACAGTGAACTCTTACTGATAACTCTTAACTTGTTAGCTTATAACTTATAACTTTTTTTAGCACCGACGGCTCTGCGCATGAATTTATTCTGAACGATTTGCAGTTTCTTTAAAAGGGCAGGCTTGTCCACTCATGAATATAACGTATAACTGACTTTTTAATTGTGATGCGGCTTTTGGGGTTGAGACTTTGGGGCCATGGGGACGTGAGGCTTATCAACTTTATCGAGACCTTTCAAAGCGACTGAGAGAAGTTTCGCGTGGCCAAAGGGCTGGCCTATATTTAGGGCAACGAATAAGCGTTGCCATACAACGGGGAAATGCGGCCAGAATTTTGGGAACACTCCCCACCGACAGCGATCTGGACTACATCTTTTACTTGTAAATATGTTTATAGTAGTTTTTAATTTCTACGCTTTTGTTTATAATAGGTTGGGGAAAAAGTCTTTTCGCAGATAATATGTATGAACTTGTAATAAGATCACTTTGGCTATACCATTTGTATCTGGTTGGTTTTGATATCATTAAAAGTTTTAATTTTAAAGAAGACAATTCCAAATTCAAATTAGGAAAATGTGCGATTTTCATTTGTTTTTCTTATTGTTAAAATGAGCGTATCTAATGAAGAAATTCGATACATTTTAAAATTTTACTACAAAAAAGGTAAAAATGCAACACAAGCCGCGAAAAAAAATTGTGCTGTTTATGGACTTAATGCAGTATCTGTGAGAGTAGCGCAAATTTGGTTTAAGCGTTTTCAATCCGGAAATTTTGATATCAAAGATGCACATCGCTCTGGTCGCCCTGTTACTGACAAAATCGATGCCATTTTCGAAAAAGTGGAGCAAGATCGGCATATTAGTAGTTATAATGTAGCTGGAGAACTGGGAATTGATCACAAAACGGTTTTGGCGTATTTGAAAAAAGCTGGGTACACAAAAAAGCTCGATATTTGGGTGCCTCATGAGCTCACTGAAAGAAACCTAATGAATCGTGTACTCATTTGTGATTCTTTATTACGACGTAATGAAACCGAACCATTTTTGAAGAAGCTGATAACTGGTGATGAAAAGTGGATCACGTACAACAAGAACGTGCGAAAAAGATCGTGGTCAAAGGCCGGTCAGGCTTCACAGACTGTGGCGAAACCCGGGTTAACTCGCAAAAAGGTGATGCTGTGTGTATGGTGGGATTGGAAGGCATTAATCATTATGAGCTGTTACCGCCAGGCAGGACCATCGATTCTGAACTGTACTGCGAACAACTGATGAGATTAAAGCAAAAAGTTGAGAGAAAGCGGCCGGAATTAATTAACAGAAGGGGTGTGGTTTTTTTCATCATGATAACGCTAGACCTCACACATCTTTAGCCACTCAGTAAAAATTACGAGAGTTTGGCTGGGAGGTGTCAATGCATCTGCCGTATAGTCCTGACCTTGCACCTTCAGATTTTCACCTGTTTCGGTCTCTGCAGAATTTCTTAGGCAGTGTCAGGTTAACATCACGAGAGGACTGCCAAAACCACTTGTCGCAGTTTTTTGATCAGAAGCCCCAAAATTTTTATAGCAATGGGATCACGTCCCTACCTGCAAGATGGCAAAAAGTTATCCAACAAAATGGCACCTACATACTTTAGTCAAATGTAAATAAACTTTATAAAAAAACCTCTTGAATTTTTATATAAAATGCGAAGAAACTTTTTCCCCAACCAATATAATATACCTAAAGCAAAAGTTGACCCCAGTTTTGATCAATTTAACCCTTCAAATATTCTTAACAATGACAACAATTTATTAATTAAGCCGACAGGTAAACATTAAATGTGTATATATTTTTATACACTACCCATCAAAATTCTAACACATACGTAATTGCGGTTCAACAATACCACACTGTAAAAAGATGAGTCCAGTATTGATAATCTTAGTGCGTGTTTAGATTATGAACGTAATTTTCAAAATACCTATACAAAATCGTGGCCCTTCACCAAACGGCATAAATGTATAGGGTTTAATATTTTCTTCAGTCCCCGGCAAGAACCTTTCAGGGTCGAAGGTGTCAGGGTCTGGGAAGTAATCAGGATCATGCATGCCCGTAGCGTTCACGTAGACAACAGTACCCTTCTTGATGGTTAAGTTTTCGTCGATTTGATAGTCCTGTTCTGCGATGCGGTCTAGCCTTTCGTAAAGTTTCTGAAAAAGAAGGATTGTATCATCGTCTAACATATTACGTAAATACGTTATACCGAACTCTATTTTAGTAACACGAAAGCAAGGCAATTGCTCGGGATTTCGTTTGCTTACTCCATCTCCCGACGTAACTGTGTAATCTAATAAAGCTTTATAGTGATATTACTGACCGTGATGAATTATTGCATCTCACATTACTAATTAAACTATTTTAATTTTAATAAACATGTAATTTTCGTAATTTAATAACTATTAAAGTCCAAGTTTTTCTTTAAATGGTTTATTGTTTTACTACAAAATAAAAAAAATCATGTAGTGTTTACCTATGAGTTATTACTGCCATAGTCATGTTTTTTTTGAAAATAAAGATGTTGTTGGTAAACTAAATAAATAGTTGAACTGCATTTTGAAAGGCTATTTTATTTAAAGTTTTGTATGCGTAAACGATTAGCAAATATTGTTTGAACACATTAAGAGGATATTTAAAACAGTTAAAATGATTGTCCGACTTCATCCGCGGGGAATAATTTAAAAGAAGTAAATTAAAAACCCCCCGATTTTGAAACATGATACTAGTGCACTATAATGATGTTGGTTTCATGTGCAGGATCTGCCTGATCTACTTTAATTTTTACTGCCTCTTTGAGCTGTTTATCGATGGTCATTCTCAGATTAGATGTTTCCTATTTGGAGTATATTTGACACAAACCAACAGACTGAAAGACAAGATATAATAAAATGTATGTTGTTTTTAGTTTTTAAGCTTTACGTTCTTTATTCTATTATGTTCTTGTTTATAAATTGGCTTCATAGAGTTAATTTTTATATTAGTAATTGTTTTTTAATAGTACTCGTCATAATTTCTGTTTCGTTTTGTCTATCTGTGAGTCAGGGTAACGGCCCTAGCGGAAGACCAGCGCTGGTTGAGTCAACCAGCATCATGCTGAGTTAGGGGCGACTTAGAACTTAATTTCACAGTTGTATTCTCTTATTTATAAGTATGTTTTGGTTTGTATGTAATTCTAAATAAATACACTTTCTTTCTTTCAATCGAGATTTAACGCTCAGGTGATGATGATAGAATGACAGAATTTGACAACACCTCAATTATTATTTACTCCTAATAGTCCCCAGTACCTTAAGGAACGTTTTAAATTCCTTCGCTCACAATTTGCACCATGATTCGTACCGAAAACTTACGACGCCTGTACACACTTCATCCTGTTATGATAATTCTTTTACGGTGCAGGCTGTCAAACTTTGGAATATGCTGCCTCTTACTGTCAGAGAGGCCAAATCCTTACCAACATTTAGAAATTTGCTCAGAAAACACTATTTGTCCACAAATAGCTAGGTCTGATTAAAAGAATATAATCATGCTAATACATTTATTATAATAACTTATGTATTGACTATATTTATATGTATGTATTTGTGTATTTATTTCTTAAACTAGTTTTGAGTATTTATGTATCTATTGCCTGCACCACCTATATCGCCTGATTCATATTTTTTTGTTTCATTTAGGTTGCCTGGAAGAGATCGCTTTGAGCGATAAGGCCGCCTGTTGTATTGCCTAGAAAATATTGTAAATATGGTCTGTTTTAGTAATTGTACATTTTGGTGTGCAATAAAGTGTTATCTCTCTCTCTCTCTCTCTCTCTCAATTAATTATTATTATTTGCCAAATAAATCAGCCACAAGAGTGGCTGAGTGGCATCAACAGTGAGGCCACAAGAGCAAAGATCCACGATGTCAAACAAGCACAATCGGAAACAAAAACACGAGTTGCGAACAAATTGTTTGCCCCACAACGGAGGAGTGTTTGAGTTTCCTATCGAGGCATTTGTTTGTGAAACACCATCTTTTCATTACCGAAAGATTTATTCCGGGCTATTAAATTCCACACTCAGAGTTGAAAGGCGGATTTACTTGAAGAACAATGATAATATTATACTAAACAAACTCTGCTCACTTCTTTGTGCACGGGAGATTAACAAGGAAATAGGAGAGCTATTCTGAAAAACTTATCTTGATTAGAAAGAAAGAAAGAAAGAAAAATATTTTATTTAGGACAAAAACTAAGTTAATAGAAATAGAAACAAAATAAGTCCTAAATTAAACCCAGTCTCAGCATAATGCTAGCCAACAAGGACTAGCACTGTTCTTCCGTCTGGGACCAGAAAGTGAAGTCACGGTGGAGAATACAACACACATAACAACAACAATATATACAGATATACAGTTTGATAGTGGTAAATGAATTGTATACTCCTATAATCCCAGATAAAGCCAAGGCTACACTGTTAATTTGACTTGAACAATAAACAAAAGAGTATATATGCGTGTGTGTGTCAAATACATGGTAGTGTGTGTAATGTTTTCTTTATTGATTTAATGTATTTTATGCATAATTTAAAAACAATATTAGCATTCTGCACTCCTTCTCTATATAAGCTATAAGTGTGCGAAATTTCATACTCCTCCGTCCGCGCAATTTTCGTAAAAAGGGGTACAAAGTTTTTGCTTCACGTATTCATATACAGATAACACATACACATATAATCGTTGTAGCAACACATACAACGAAATAAATAACATATATCTATAATTATTTATTATCTGATTACTGCTATTAATAACAGCTCGATCGGTGTGCTACCACGCTCTCACAGAATATCGACGTGAAACGGTTGTCCTTGAGCTAGTCGTGTTTCATGCGATGAGTGCCAGTTCCTATAGCCAATATCTCCTTTCCCCCCCTTTATATATGATCCCTCTGTCTATCCCTTCTTTTTATCCCATCCCGTCTACCTACCCCATCCTAAAACTTAGAATTTTAAATTAGGTGGGCCATATACCTGTTTATCAGATTCATAATAAAAAAATGTCCATAGATTGTTTTATAGCTGGAGTACAGCAGACAGACTGACGGCCCACCTGGTGGAAAGCGGTTACCGTCGCCTATGGACGTTTGCAACACCAGATACATTATCAACGCGCTGCCGGCCTCGGAGATTGGTTTTTATTTTTTATTTATTTAACAAATCGACTTCGTTCTTACAAACAAAACATAAAACCTAAATTAAAATGGACGGATAGTTGTAGCTTAATCATTTGATCACATAGAAATAGTTGTTTAATTTATCGTAAATAGATTTAATTTGCTAAAGTTTCTAAATAATATATGTTTCTAATATACAATATTATCTAAAAAAATGATTTGCATCTTTTAAAATAAATTAGAAAAATTTAAGGCTAAGTTTGGCGAGTGGTACATAATATTTTGATATTTATATGTTATAATTAATCTGGATGCAATAGACTTATATTTATAGTATAAAAATATATTTAAATTGCTAATATAATGAAGAAAATATCGTAAATAATTGGGGACACCATTATGACACCATTTTTGAAAAACTCCATATCGTAGCGCTGTGGGAAATCCTCGGCTGGGAGCTCACTCCAAATCCCAACGGTACGCATGGGAAACGTTCTACAGAATCGTTGCGTACATGAGCGAAGCGGCTCGAGGAAGTGGGGATGAACGCCCAGCCGATGGCGAGTGGTGCGATAATAGGAAAAGGACTAACAGACTATTCTATACAAATTTGTCAACGGTAACCTCTTTTAACCTTTATAACATCACAAGCAATATAAAAAAGATAAAAAGAAAATAATATCATAATGGGGTTATCTGGAAAAGGTAGCCTTTTAGAGATAAAACAGTCTGTAGCATACATGTGCTCGTTTTGTTACTTGGTCGTCGTGATGTCTCCGGCTCAAAACTCTATCCGGCTCGAAGGACCAAAATGTAGGGTATACGTGCTGGCTGGTTTTTTGCGTTTTGAACCGAGATTTGTCTACGACAAGGTGTCGCGAGATGGGGCTAAACCGTTATTCAAATGGCAACACTAAAGGGTTGTGCAATTTATGTCTTCTTAGAGTGGCAACACTAAAAGGTTGCGCAATTTATGTTTCCTTAGTAACACTAAAATGTCGTGCAATTTATTGTCTTGAGAGTGGTAACACCAAAATAAAAAGTCTTCTTGAAAACGCATCCATGTTAGCATTTTTCTAACAACTTAAAATCCACGTATATTAAATTAATTGCCGAACCAAGCTTCCTAATTAATGAAGCAAATAGTATTTACTTTATTTCTGTAATAATTAAAATATGTTTTTCTTATGACATGTTTTATTGGTCTCCCTTGGTAACGTAACATAACATAGATAATTAACTTTGGAAAGAAAATGACAAATAAACCCCTTTTTACCAAAAACCGTTGTGCATAATTGCACATAGTTTGAATCTATGAGTTCATTTTTATATTGGAGTACAATAAAGAGTTGTTGATTGATAATACCCGGACGGAATCGGTCTTGTGTATCAGAAGGCGAAATTTTTTTTTTTTATTCATCTTACTAGCCGTCAGCCTGTCTGTTGTACTTTGAAAATAAAAAATAAGTTTATAAATTATCATTTGTTACCCACTGATGTTATTTAATAACAATATAATGAATTTGTAAATTAATTTTAACTGTTTAAATATAATTTCGATCGCCACATAGTCCGATAACTGAGATCCAGCGATAAATTACTGTGTTCCAATTAAACCAAACCCATTTGGGACAGGGGGTCCGTAGACGAGCGGCTCGAACACAACATAAAAATTATAAAATAACCCACAAGTGAAATAAGTATTTTACACAGAAATATATAAAATTAAAGCTTATATGATTGCCGAAAGAAAATCATTTTAGGGTTATAGTATCAAACTATATTTTACTGTATAGCTGTTGGCTTTTAACATACACTTAATATGTTAAAAGTTGAGTTTAAATATTTATTTGTATCCTACTTAATATTATTAATTTCTGTGTCTGCGATGTAAGGATCCAAGCTTTAACCAACCCATTTTACTGTAGGATGCTGTAGAAATTCGCAGTTTACATTCAATTATTCACACTCGTGTGTATAGATAAATACTTTTAGGGTACAAATAATGTACAGCGCAACTTGATTAGCTCAGAAAATATACAACTTATATGCAAAATCTTAATGTCAATGTAAAATCTACTTTACAACGATATGTATATATATATATATATATATATATATATATACACTCATGTATATTCTACTTTACAATCATTCCTTAACAGAGGTTAAACGCTCGTCTGAGAAATCCCAACGGAGAAAATTTTCATATCCCCCTCAGAACGGCCGGGAGAGAAATAAATTAACGTTCTTACGTCGACAGCACACCGCTACAATGTATGTGTTTAATGATTTATTGTTTGATTTACACTACAGCGTTTTTTGTTCGGAAGTTTGTTATCGGAATGCCGCGGCGGCGCGTTTCGAAGTTTTACTATAATTAAAGCGTTTTTTCATTCTGCCTGTTTTAATATACTGCATTATTGTAATTTACTTATTGTCTTTAACGCTACAGAATGTAAAGCGTCACCTTTTTTGCTATATATATACATATATATATATATATATATAAATATATATATATATATATATATATATATAATTTCTACATATATAAAAATCAATTGCTGTTCGTTACTCTCACTAAAACTCGAGAACGGTTGGACTGATTTGGCTAATTTTGATTTTGAATTACTTGTGGAAGGCCAGGGAAGGTGTTGGCAACACCAACAAACAATTGATTTTTGACTTTTGTCACATAAAAAAATCCTTCAAATGTAATGGTGCAAATGTAATATATTAATCAAATATATCTCGTGGTACAATTTCTACTCTTTTCCTATCAAAGGTTTAAACGGTGAGTAAATACGAAAAAAATGCTTGGAGTATAGTAAAAACAAAAATTTCGCTTTCCCTTACAAACTATTCCTACCTGTCAAACATTTGATATTCGTCCCGTCATTTAAAAATCAATTAAATTTAAAAGTCGTTCAGAAATCAAATTAAATTTAAAAGTGAAGATTTTTCATATTTTTTGTTTTGAATGTCAAACGTTTGATGTTCGTCCCATCGTTCAGAAATCGATAATAAATATATTAATTTCTATTGTAAGCAAGTTTCAAATTACAACCGTACACTACAAACTTTATTTTGTAAGCTCCTAACCTTTGTGACATAACAATTTTTCAAGCTACATCATGTGTAATTAAAAATAATAATAAACCCTAATTCATATCGAGCATTTTGTTTATATTACGAATTCTTTTTGTTCCGGTTAAGTTTTAACCACATTTTTTACTAAAGTTGAAACATTCTACAATTATCATCATTCAGCTTTTTTATTTATTGATTCTGAGGCGGTACGAAATTTGCCGGGTCAGCTAGTATATATATATATATATAGCTTGGCAGATGGTAGAGTGTTTGCCCGTCTGGGTGCCTTTAGTGTTGCAAATGTTTATAGGTGACGGTAACCACTTTCTATTACAGTTGAGCCGTCAGCCTGCCTGCTGTATTCCAGCAATAAAAAAATATATATTCGTCTATCCCTTAAAATCTACGTCATTTATCGGGACACAAAGTAAGTTTTGACCCTTGATCTAAGCAAGTTCTGTGTCGGTTTTACTTAAATTCTTTAAATTGTTTTCACGCCATATTCTAATAGACAGACAGAAAAAATCTAAATTGTTCAATTTTCCGACTCTGCAGGTACGAAGTGGCTCCCGTGATTTTTTTTAAATTCCTCATACAAATTCCCTAGATACATATAATATGGTTACCCTATTTCTACTCCACCATCTATTTCAATAGATTATAATTATTAACGATAGATTTCGTTGGATGAACAGCTCCTTGGTATTGTCTATAAAATAAGATAATTAGTAAAATAAATATAAATACAAAAAACATAAAAATTTTACATAAAAGTAGTGGAACACTTACAAGCCAATAGATGACGCTGTGCAATAATTGAGGTCGCAAACGATTCCCGAAGAGTACAAAGAATATATACAAATTTCCAACAACAATACAATGGCTTGGGCCTGTGGGGAATATCACTAGCCTCGCTGGAAGATCCTCCTTTGAAACGGAGGGGCATTATTTGCTCTTCCACCCTATACGGGTATCCTAAATAAATTTAAGTACATGTAAAATATGTAACATTTTTGTGCACTTACTTGTGTGTGTTTTTTTAATAATAAATTAAAGCACATATTTAATGCATAGAGAGAAATCGAATGCACGAACTTCACTTGGGATCGACCCGAGTGAAGTACGCGCGCAACTACCGACCGTGCTACAGGTGCCATACATTCGATTCTCTCTAAGCACTCAACGGCTAACTTTTAAACCCTCACAATTTTCAATCTCCTTTGCACGATTAAACTTTGTGTCAGTTACAATAATGTTTTCAACAAAAAAGTGTTAAATTCACTTAAGAAAGAAGAAAGGATGTAAAAAGACATACAAAAGATGTTCTTAACCAGATACTCGAGAACTTCTACGTAATATTGCCAAAATATACTCTCCTCGTATAATAAGGAAAACAAGAGATGCTAGAAATAGTCAAACAACATTAGTAGATCGTAACTTGTATGTGCGTATGTTCTTAGAGGAACAGGGTCGTATCCAACTAGTTTGTTTATTCACTGCCAGGCAAACACTAAGTGGAAAACAGAAGGTACTATCGAAATATGTAAAAGTTTTTTTATTCTTTATTTATTTCTTCTTCAAATTGTAAGGCACATGTCGCATAGTTGTACTATATCACACATCTAATCTAATGTACACCACAATATACTAATAAACATAACATATGTCACACATATTAACAAACAAACAATAAAACGACTAAGAGTAGTAAAATTTTATATAATTAAACTCAAACAAAATAGATACGGAACCAGAGTCCGTAGTAGTCGTATAAAAAAATTACATCACACATTAAGTAGTAACTACCACACTTAGGTGTGTATTTAAATCTGAACTATGTTTAATTTGTGAGCTTAAACACGAGAAGAAGAAACAGCAAGAAACTTCCCAGCAACACGTCTACCAAAATATTCTTTTAATTCTTATTTATCTAGCTCACGCTCTTTTTTAAAGTAAATAAATATTGTATACAACTGTTTTTCAAAGAATTAATGGGGTCGTGATAAACAGATCATAACAAGAGGAAAATTTGTAGAAAAATAATTTCACTCTGTATATTTTGTTTATCTCGTAAAAAATATGACTGCTTTTATGTTATTTGACTATATATTTAAATTAATTACATCCTGGAAAATATTATTTCGGTTTCAGTACTTCAGACACAGGATTGCATAGCTTTTCTTCTCTGTGTATACTTTTAATACAAGTTTTGCGTCTGTATGTCACTGAAGTGGCCCAGTGGGCGATCAGCACTACTTCACTTAATCAGCAATCTGCTGAGATCCAATTTAAAACTTCATCTCCATGGTTTTTGTTATTATTTAGTATTGTTACAACCTAGGCCCCGACAAAGACAAATTCCACGTACAAATCTGTAAAAGCACATTTTATTACCGGTCGGCATTTGAACTAATTGTAATCCTTTTATGATCGTCTTCTTTTGTTCACTTTTGTTTATTGGCATACGTTTCTAGTTATTGTAGAGAACAGCCGATTGTTCTATTGTACTCGTTTACGGCCGCTTGCGGCTGCATCATTAGCGAGGTGTGCGGATTACGATTACTAGGAAAGGGCGTGGACGTTGCCGGGCGGGCACACTCGCATTTGTGAAGTGTAAAACGACAGGTTGATTGAGAAAGGAGATAGTTGAGCTATAACTACGATACGGGCGTGACGTGTGTACATTCGGTATTCTAATGGTGACGGACTTTGCGTGTTTCATTGAATTACGGCCTTCTACATTATGTTTGGATTTGTAGTGTTCGGTTATATTTGTACCTGTCTTATACGTGTTTGTATAGTTCTCATAAGCTCTACAATAATTCTAACGGCATTTTAATTCGAGTCTCGCTAACTCATAACAGTATTATCACATTGTATGTAGTTTATAAAAAAATTCTATTCATATATCTAAATTTTAATATCATAATATTTTGAAACTCTTTCTTTAAAATGGTGCTCTTTGTCGTTCCTTTTGAATTTTATTATTTATTCTATGTAGTGGATATAAGGTATTTCTAATACTTTTAAAATTATTTGCTTTGTCGATTCTATTTAATTTCGTAATTTATTCTACGGCCGTAGGAACGCGGGTATTGTTTAGGGGCTCCCGACTTTTGGGACTGAGCCTTGTAAGTGGATTTGGGAAGTCGTCGGCTCGTGTTGAGCTCACATATTAAATGCAGCTCTGCTTTACACGAACACCTAAGTGTGCGAATTACCACTTGCTTAGTTATATGGTATGGGCTAAGTTTCAGATTTGCTTTGGTTGTTATTTACTCATCTAAAGAATGTTGTCTAATTATCAGTCATTTATATTATTGGGGATTGATCTGGATGTTTGTATATCTCGTGTTCAGCTCTTGGTTATTGCTAGATTCATACAAAATTAGATATTGTTTCGAGTAGCAGGACTCGAATTAAAATGCCGTTAGAATTACTATAGAATTTATTAGAACTATACAAACACGTATAACACAGGTACAAATATAACTGAACAAAATCAGTCCAAAGGTAATATACGATTCAATAACACGCGCAAAGTCCGTCACTAAATAGATTATCGAATGTGTGTACCAGCTGTGAGGCAAGACTTGTGTACATACACAAGTCTTGCCTCACAGCTGGTTATAGCACGACTGACGATCTCACCATTGGGGCATTGCTTTATACGGCACAGATGCAATATGTCTGCCTGGCAAGCTTCGACGCAATTTCTTGGAAATCGTAACCCGCACACGTGCTTAATTATGCCTGCAAACGGCCATAAACGAGTACAATAGGCTGCTCTCCACAATAAAACCAATAAATAAGTAAACAAAAGAATTACAATTAGTTCAAATGCCGACAGGTAGTAAAGTGTCTGCAAATGTGAATTTGTATTTTATCGGCACTAGGTCGTAACAATATATTAACAATATAAAGACATCTTATTTTCTGGTATAATTGGGATAAAACAAAATTAATTTTTATTATCTAAAATAAGGTTCCTATCACATATCACACATATTGACATTATCATATTACAATCACTGATACATTTTTAATTTAATATGAATTGTTTTTGACCGATGACGTCATCACGTGGCATTTAAATTATTGTTGTCCCTCAAGTAAGTAAGTAACAACTGTAAGAATCTCTTTGACACTGCCGGTGATTAGAAGTCTGACTCATATTTCGCACAACAAGTAAGTATTGCCATACAGCGCGGCAATGCAGCCAGCCTTCTGGGCACGCTCCGCGTTGCCAATGATCTGCTACATAATGTATTTTAGTTTCAATGTCTTTGTTTTTTTATTTGTGGTTTTCAGGACTTACATTTAGTATTAATTTCTTTAAAATATTAATCGGCATTTTTACAAAATAAATACGAGTTTCTGAACTGCATTTCAAACACACAACAGTATTTCATTTCCACCTGAAGACCTCCAAAAGCCTTTTCTAGCGGACGCGTTTTAATTAAATTTTTAAAATAAAAGAACACTTATTGTGGTTCAACTATAATAGGTAGACATATGCTGTCGCGACACTTATTGTAAACAATAATGTGTTCTGCAAAGTCGTAGTACATTATTTTTAATATCATCAATAGTTTTCGCAGCGCACGCGATTTTAGATATTTTTTTACACATTGGGTTACACTATTGGAGTTTTAATAAGGATCCCTAATTTTTTTGAAAATATAATATAGCCTATGTCAAACGGAGATAGTGTAGCTTGCCAACAGTGAAAGAATTTTTTAAATCAGTTTCGGAGATTACCCCCTACAACGTCACGAACTCACAAACTTTACCTCTTTATTAAGTAAGTATAGATATAGATCAATTATTCCATATACTTTACGTAACTTATAGATTACACTTTATCTTACAATTATTATAAATACAAAAATTCGGATGGCTGTTTGTTTAGTTGTTTTGTATTGTTACCAATCTATCTATTATCACAATGTCAGGCTTATTGGCAACAATAGTCCTGTCTGTGACAATAGATCGATCCCAGTAGAGCGTGCGATGGCCATTTTCAAGAACTGTCTCATATTATTTGTATGTCTCAGAGACCACGGGCCATAAAAATGGACCCGGATTTTTGGACGGCTTGCGTGGGGCCATGGGAAGGCCAACAAATAGAGGCTACTTGACAAATTTAATATAAATGTGGCGTGACACTGACCAGCATTTATCCCTTTCTACACCATATAAAAATGCACCCAAAGACAACCCCAGTCAGCGTAGGACTATTGTAGGAAATGAGAATAAAAGGTACCGGGCTATTGGGATGAACTGCTAAAGGAACCAGGAATCTGGGTCTATGGGGAATATGGCGTCTGTCCGTCGCGATGTTCGAGGAACATGACGGTGACCTAAAAATGCCGTACAATATTGGCGAGGGGCAACATGGTGAGTGACTAAGGGGTATCGAGAGGTGGGTTGCAGGTTCACCGAAGCTACTTCCGACGTCAGGCCATTTATCACTTCCACCCCTGGAGCTTGAGTCCTAGCTCTAGCGATCTCCACTCCGTGCCAGCTGGCTGAGTCAAGCACAGAGGCGGAGGCCTTGCCTTGGCCCCCGGAGTCAGGTCCGAGGTGTCACTATTCAACTAAGGCTTCGCCACAAAGCCCCCCCCCGGGCTTATAATTATTATTATTATTATCATTCTTTGGCTCATGATATTATTCTCCCGTCTTAAAAAGGAAAAAAAAACTTTAGAATTTTTGCTTTAGGAGTTGCGTAATCAGTTATCCTCCGAACGTTTTCTATCCAAGTTGGAGTCTTAAATTCTACTTAAATAACTTTAATGAAACCTAATTAGACCGTGAACTTTAAGCCAATAGACCTCGCGAATGCTTAATTCCGAAACGGACCGAAGCAATTTATCTTCAGACAGGGACCTATTTGGTGTGATTGCTTACAAACGTAATAACAATGAAAACAATTTAAATGTACCTAACTTCATAATTTTTTCTTTTAGTGTTGACCACAATAGATGAATGAATGATTTATTTCACTTTTTTAAATATCGTAACTTCAATTTAACATAAATTAAATTCACCGGCCCACATAAAAAAGTGGTCAGACTCATCTATTCTTATGTATTTCGATGTACTGAATCCGAATTTGGGGTCTGTTTAGTCCATACACCCTTAAAATTATGAGGGGGGTATGGACCAAACTGAACCCAGATTCGGACCCTAGCTTCAAAATTTTGATAAGTAGGTACTTATGATGCCGTAAGTAAGTACAAGTAAAATGAGTCGAATAGCGCATTATTGTTTGAAATATAACTAAATTGATTTATATCACGATTTTTTAAAAATTATATGATAAAAGTTATTATAATGCCTATTCTTTTATATGTAAACATGTTAGAATTTATTGTAATATGTGTCCTTATCCCTAATGTCTGTCTGTATAACACAATAATTTTAGAAGTATTAAAACGTACTGAAAAAGGATAAGTAAAAATTATAAATACGACTGCCTGTCGCACGATGTACGTACCTGTACGACTGCCTGTCGTACGACGCACGTACCTGTACGACTGCCTGTCATACGACGTACGTGCCTGTACGACTGCCTGTCGTACGACGTACGTACCTGTACGACTGCCTGTCGTACCACGTACGTACCTGTAAGACTGTCTTATAATAAACTAACTGGTGTATAAATTCATTTATTTATTGAAGTATTTTTAGATGCATAACAATTAAGTCGCTTGGTTTTCCGACTCACGAGCAAGCCGCATATATGTGAGAAGCGTGGATTTTTCAATTTAAATCTGTACACTATCTATCTATGTAACTACCAATATGTCTATCTAGATAGATAGATAGATAGACAACACTTTATTGTACACCAAAACATTAAAGAAAGTTATTAATACCAGTTCGAACAAAAGGTACAAAAAACAGTTTTTATTTTTTATACACTGTTCCACCACTTAAAAAAAAAGAAAAAATCATGAGTGGAAAAGATTGTAAAACACATATTCTGAAAAAAAACGCTGACAGATAAATTTCAAAAACTCGAGATAAAATATATTTTATTTTAATTCATTTTTAAAAAATCGGCTTTTCATCCGGGAATTGCAACAAAAATATTGTT
Source organism: Dendrolimus houi (assembly GCA_039645545.1). Lineage (NCBI taxonomy): Eukaryota > Metazoa > Arthropoda > Insecta > Lepidoptera > Lasiocampidae > Dendrolimus > Dendrolimus houi. The sequence continues at coordinate 1,073,162 of CM077131.1, forward strand.
CGTACTCTTTGCTCCCAAGTATTGGTAAAAAAATCTCCATTAGTTAATTTGTAATTTTACTATTAAATTAAAATGATAAAATAGGTTTTTCACAAAAAAAAACTCGTAAAATACTTGACATAAAAAGCTGAAAATTTGAATTGTTGAAAATTTAATTATTTTTATTTGATAACAAAACCATCCCCATAGTAAAAGTAGAAAACGCGCGGGGGGCAGTTTTTAATTAGATACCCTTTGTTAAATTATAACAATAAAATTATTTGCTAATTATGTCAAGCTGTAACAATTAATCTAAATTTGACTCTGCATATTCAAAAGGATGTTTTGATAACCAGTTTCCTTTCGCCCAGCTTAATAAATGCAAGAGTACTTCCAAATACTTAAATTTTATAATCCCCATGGCGGAACGAATAATTTTGCAATTTTATATTTCTATCAGAATAATAAGATGTAAATATTACAAGTATATACATCTGTAGTATCATTCATTCTTCACTAACATACACATATACATTTTATCACGCATGTTTCCTATAAAGGTATACCTCTATGGGGATTGTTTTTTATGTTTTACTTTGTTACTCTTGAAGTCGGTCTTGTTTTATAATACTATTATTTAGTTTCTACTTCTTTAGTTACGCAAATACCTTATAAATGCGCTGTCATAGGAAACAAGTCATTCATTGCATTACTTCGAATCAGGTTGGCTTCGACTCATCTCGAGCGCCCCCTATCTGGTTTAAATTTGAATCTAAATGATCCCGGGACACACTTGAGAATTTTATATATTATATATATATACAAATATATCTACGCACACACACACACACACACACATATATATATATATATATATATATATATATATATATATATATATATATATATATGTGTATATGTGTGTGTGTGTGTGTGTCTAGCTGGGTAACTGTTTAGGCTATATGGACGTAGTTTATTTGTTATTGTAGTAAATTCAACAAGGAACGTAAAGTTTTAAGTGTAATAATATATATATAAAAAGATTAGTTTTTATGTAACACAGAGCTACTACCTACGGTTTTTCACGCGACGTAACCGCGGAGAAAACACTAGTGGTAGTATATAAATTCCATAATACCCAACTATTGAACACAAATTCTTTATGCACTCTTTCCCTCACAAGTTACGAGCGTTAACATAACAGAAACTACGAATAAGAGGGAATCCGTAACACGTTGTCAGTAGTCCCGCGGCGCCGAGCGCCTTATGAAATTCAATGAGCATTGTCACATGAACAAGATACATTAGTTGTTTCAATACAGGCGTACGTCTCGCTTTCTGATAAACAAGAAAGTTTTAATCTATTTCTTTAGCTCCATAACGATTTGGAGAAGAATTATATATACCCTTATGTAATCGTTATGTCCGTCTGTCTTATTATGTCGCAGGCATTTTAGTAAACCTAGAAAACTAGTATTGACTAGTTTTCTAAAACTAGTCAATACTAGTTTAATACTAGTTTCTAGGTTAAAAATGTCGAGTCAGTCTATTGAGACTGACTCGACATTTTTAACCGACGTCCAAAAGGCGGAAGTTCTTAATCCGTATGTTGTTGAAGTGAAATTTCTTTACAATCGGTGTGATTTGAAACTCGATGAAAAGAAAAAGCGACACTTAAAAGGCATAAACACATTTCTTCCTTACCCGTTAGTATCAATTTTTAATTTAAATATCACTTAAAAGATTTCAAAGGAATTTTAGCTCCATCATTATATTTTTAAGGCAGATATTCTTTTATACATAGGTCAAAGGAAAATGTGCGTAACAGTGAATTGAATTTTGAACTTTATATCAGTGATTTAAAGTGTAATTTAGATAGAATTTTTGAAATACTATATGTTGAAGGATGTAGCCTTCGGAAAGACTTTGCGTCCCTCTGCGTATTTTACCGCCTGTACAACGGAGAGTGTTCGGAGGAACTGTTTCATATGGTGCCAACGCCTCATTTTTACAACCGCACCGCTCGCCATCGACGGGATGTTCACACCCATTTCCTGGAGCTCCCACGCTCAACTACGCAACGGTTCTCTAGAACGTTTATTCCCGCCGAGGTTTTCCCTCTGCGCTACGACATGGGGTCGTTATCGAGACGGTGAGGCCCGTCCTGCAAGAATGGATTAGACGAAGTCACTGCACCCTGACGTTCAGGCTGACACAGGTCCTGACGGAGCATGGTTGCTTCGGAAGGTACCACGTCGCCTCGGCCGTGATGCCACGTCAGGGTGTCACCACTGTGACACGAGCGACGAGGACACGGCGCTGCACACACTCCAGGAGTGTCCAGCCTGGACGGAGCAGCGCCGGGAGCTCGTCGCCCATACCGGATTTGACACCTTGCTCCCGGCCGTGGTACGCTCCATGGTCGGGAGCTCCATCAGATGGGACGCCGTCTCCTCCTTCTGCGAGCAAGTCATGTTTGCGAAGGAGGAGGCGGAACGGGAGCGTGAGCATACTTCCCTGCTCCGCTCCCGCCAAAGGAGGACGCACCGACGCCGGAGATCGGATGATGACCTTCGGCCGCCGTAGGCGGGCGGCGCGGGTGGGGCCCCTTGGGGTATAAGGGTTCTCACTCACCTGCACATGCCGTCGAGATGAGAGTGCGAGTGTTCCGCGCGCGCTCATCTCTCTTCCCGTGGGGCGCGTTACAGACCGCCCCACGCACGGAATAGACCTAGTTATGGCCAGGGGCCTAGTGCCCTGGCATTCGAAGAGGCCCAGTGAGGGGGGCCCACGCCTGCCAGGGCACGCGGAGTTAGGAATCCCGCAGTCCCGTAGCCCTGGCATAAGGCGCAGGACGGAACACCCAGGAGTTTTAGTGGGTATCTCTAACTGGGGAGTGGCAATAGCGTGGCACCAGCTCTGACTGGGCACGCTAGTGCCACTCCCGATCTGGCGAATCCCATATACTCACACCGGTCGCGAACGTCCCCCCAGGCTTCTGTGCCAGTAGCGGCTTAGTCCTCAAACGGATTTCCCTGGCCAAAAAAAAACAAAAGGTGGTGGTTGCTTTAACTTAAGATGTTCCTTTAGTTGACTAAATAATATTGTTACGAGTTGCAGGACTCGAATTAAACTCGTTGCAATTATTATAGAGTTTATTAGAACTATACAAACACGTATAACACAGGTACAAAAATAACCGAACACCATAAGTCCAAACGTAATGCAGGAGATCGTAATTCAAATACACGCGCAAAGTCCGTCACTAAATAGATTACCGAATGTACACAAGTCTTGCTTCGCTTGTGGTTATCGCTCGACTGTCTCATCTCTCCATTGAGGCCTTGCTTTATACTGCACAGATGCTGTTCGGAATACAGATATGGAACGCCGCTTTTCGATTGTTACGCGATACATACGAGGTACTTTTTTTATCGCGTCGAAAAGCGTGTATGCGGCGGATTTGTTTTGAAGATGCACGGTGTGATAACCCTCGCGTGATATAATTTAATATTTAATTATTTATTGAAAATTTACATATTTGCAAGTGTGTGGAATATTATAATAGTAATAATCAGTTAATATACTCAGTGAGTAAGTGGTTGTGACGAAATAGGACGAGGCGCGGTTATATTTGGACAGACATTTTATCCATCCCCCGTAGTGTTTCCCTTGTTGTAGTAGATTAGTAGAATATTTTATATATTTCCTCTCAAGGGGCGCTCCTCCCTTTAAATACTGACGCGTTAGTGTTCTCCCATGTTCCTACTCCCACCACCGCCAGCTGGAGTATCAGCTAAGTATATAAGTACCAAAAATTACCTTGTAGGTTTGTGCCGTCGTGTTACCGATCCCGCCGTGTACGATACAGATGCAATATGTCTGCCCGGCAAGCGTCGGCGCAATTTCCTAGAAATCGTAATCCGCTCACCTGGCTGGTGACTGCCATAAAATTATGGACAACGCTACATATCACTCCAGACAAATTGATAAAATGCCGACGCAGACCAATAAAAAAAAAGAGATAATTGACTGGCTCCAACGTCATGGCGAAAATGTGGATAATACTTTATTAAAAGTACAATTAGTGAATATTTTAAAATTGAAAAAAAGCCTCCCTAAAAGATATATTACCGACGAAATAGCTGCCGAATGTGGTCATTCGGTTCTTCGACTTCCGCCGAATCCTTGCCAGTACAATGCTATAGAACTAATATGGGCACAAATCAAAGGACACGCCGCTCGAAACAATACCCATCCCCCTTTTACGACAAACAAGATGTTAGATTTATTAAAAAATGCATGTGCGGAAGTAACCGCCGAAAGCTGAGACAAAGTTGTGAGAATAACCCAAAATATTATAGCGTCGGATTGGGAAATTGATGTGGCATTCGATAATATAGAAGTACAGGAACTAATAATAAATGTTGGGGAGAGCTCATCGAGTGACAGTGAAGATTCATCAGATTTTTAATAAAATAAAGAATCAATATAATATAATTACATCTTGTAATGAAATATAATATTAGTTAATAAATTTGTACAAAATTATCCGCCAATTGTTTAGTTTCTTACACTTTGTAAAAACACATCGGGTCTGTTATCGTGTTACGTTTATCGATAGCTCCATCCCTATCAGTTTCTCCGACTCTGCTATGACCTTGTACGTGCGTAAGCGTCATATTTTTATTAAATAATGTATACATAATGTAAAAAAGACGCTCGTTCAAGTTTCCACAGGCGCTGTCGTCGAAAAAATAAAGAAATAGAAATAGTATAATGGAACGTAGCCTATATGCTACGCTTTTGTTATATATGTGTGCAAGTATATAAACAATACGTAAATTCTTTATCTTTATTGCGGTTTATTTACTTTTTATAATTTGTTTACAGCACGATTAGCGCTACGTATCATTCACCCCACGATAGTCGAGACGCGTTCACTTGAAGTCAACTGTGCCTTCCTTGTGACAGCCGCAGTTGTTATAGGATGATTTAACAGGAGCAGCACATTCAACCCCGGCTCCTCCTGTCAATCCAGATAGAGATTCCAGTCACGGCCAAGAACCGTTGCGGGAGCAGACTCACGCCCTTGGACATAATAACCTAAAAGCGGAGATGACTGATCCTGTAAACAAAATGAAGTATCTCCCCACGATCAATCTATTAGAAAACAAAACACTTTCTTAGACCGTCATCAATAGTTGTCTGGCAAAAACAATATGGCTTCAACTCGTAAATATTCCAATCATTCCGGCATCGAGATTCCTCCTTTGGGAGTGAGGCAATGGATTGCACACATCTGTCAAGTAGCACTTGAAAGAAGATTTAGATGATGCGTTACGATTATTGACCTAAGTTTTATTTATAGTGCAGCCGTGATGAGTGGTACACGTGCGAGCCAGTACATTTGTCCCGTCCAAAATACTATACAAAATACGTACTGTAACAGCTCTAAATTTGAAAAGACTTATAGAAAATTGCCGCTACTACTCACGCCTCAAACGTAAGAAGGAAAGACGGAATGAGTCGATCGAGGCCGATCACATCCGATTCTTAACGAACATCTCCGAACTAGAAGTTTTGAACGGGAGGAATGAGGGAATGACGCTAACCGTCTCACCGGCTTCATCTCTTTAAATGTACAGCCACGGTACAAACCGTACAAATCTCCTCGCCTCATCTGAAGTTGTACATTGTACTGGTTCAGTACAAAACGTCATTTAACTCTTATAAATTCATTTTAAAATCATGTCCTACCCAATACTATGCAGTATTGATAATTGATATTTTTAAATAAATGTATAAGAGTAGTAATTAAAATATCACAAGAGACATTAGAGGTATTTGATAACGTTACATTAATCTTCCATTCTCCTCTATTCATTATACATATCCAATTCATTGTAGTTTATAATTGTTTCTCCAAAACCTCTTGCGGGAATAACACACACACTTCACGCCAGAGTGGATGAACGCCATGGAATGCTCCTCCGTCTCAAAAATAAATCTGCCGCCGAGGGTTGGTAGTGTCTCACAGGCTTAGTTAGAGTCGACTGTTATTATTAGAAATTTGTAAGTATTCTTTGCACGTATCGGAAATGTCTTGCGTCTTCAGTTAGTGCACAGCGCCATCTAATGGCTTGTAATTGTTTCATTACAATTTTATGCAAGCCATACACGGTTTGGTACGGAGAAGTCTGCCTATACAGATATAGCTGTGCAGGTCATACCGAATTGGTAGCATGTAAATGGTCTGGTGTACTGGGGAGGTTCAGATATACCGTACGATGTAATCAGAAAAAAAACCATATTGCGTTAGTCGCCTGTGCAGACTAAAAACTAAACAGATCTATTCCCATATATCCCGGTCTACTTGAGCAGCCAAATTTGAACAGGTAGATCTGTCGATGGACCGTAGCGGTAGCGCGCCTGCCTTGCATTAGGCTCACCTAGAATATGTCTCATTTAGGAACACGTTCAACATACCTACTTTATTTTACATTTACCTAATTTTTAACAAAACAAGTATTTAGTTCAATAAGAAAAAATAACTGAATTGAGGCCTGAAATTAGAACTTGAGTCTTCCTCACTGTTAGCCGGCTTCCATCTTGGATCCAAATCTCGAGGAAGCTATGATATTTTCGGGAATAAATAGTTCTTACCATAACTACCAGGTTTGCCAGGTGGCAGAGCATTTACCCGTCTGAATGGCTACCACCCCTGGTCTAAAGCATGCCTCCATAACAACCTTCAGTTGTGTTTCGGCATTAATGGCCATGCTCCAGCCCGGAGTCTCAGACTCTACCTGCAAGTCCGACAACACATTGGTAGCACATTTAGTGTTGCAAATGTTTATAGACGATGGTAACCACTTTCCATCACAGTTGGGCCGTCTGTCTGTCTGTTATACTCCAGCAATAAAAAAACTACATTATCAACCATAATTGAATATGTACAAAAACAGTTCGTTCATGCCCAAAATCAAAAAGGAAGAACAAGAAAACTTATTTTATAAAAATTTTGTTTTGAAGGTTTCATCACAATTGCTGTGTCGGATATAATTCCAACACAGCAATAATACAATCAACAATAAAATATGTAAAAAATGAAAGTACCTCGCTATTTCTTCACATAAAGTCTATTTTTTTTTCAGTCATAAATATATTTCAATTTATATGAATTTATTAATAAAAATCTGTTAACAAAAAAATCGCATCGATATTGAATCGTAAACTATTAAATGCACCTTGAAATGACTTTCAAAGATTAAAAGCGATTTGATTGTTGGGAAGTTAATTATGGTGGAACAAAGAGCTTACGGCTTTGTCTTTGCCCTTTAAAGACTGACGGCCGATATCATACAACTTCCTAAATCATTCATGTCGTTGGTGCCATGGAAGATGGGACGCCCCCTAGTATGGGACGCAACTTGTGTCGATACTTTGGCGGCGTCCCATCTTCCAGACACAGCCGGAGCTGCTGCTGCACACCAGGAGGCCCTGAAATATAGCAAATATGTGTCCATTGGTAATGGATACGTATTTGTGGCTTTCGGTGTCCAGACCCTGGGTTGGTGGGGGCCTGAAGCTCATCACCTCTATCGAGACCTCTCAACGCGTCTAATTGAGCTCTCGCATTACCAAAAGGCTGGCTTGCACCTAGGGCAACGAATTAGCGTTGCCATCCAACGCGGAAATGCGGCCAGCATTTTGGGCACGCTCCCCGCCGACAGCGATTTGGAGTCAATTTTTTATTTATAGATTTGTTATTTTGTAAGTATAGCTTTATTTATAGTATGGTTTAGTTTATTTATTTTTAAGGTTTTTCTTTCCATTAAAATACACCAATTTAACGGTAAAAAAAAGATGAAACATTCATTGATTTGAATCTGGACTTTTCGAAGGTATGATAAAGTCTGAAATACAGGTATTATCGTTATTTACGGTAAAGTTGATGTGATTTATTGTACACTAGCATGTACTAGCGAAACTTTGTTCGCGTTGTCACAGCGACGACGTATTTGATAGTGAATTGCAACGGTGGCACCAAAAATATATTTCATAGTCATTCATCCATAGGTGCTTAGTTCTTTTGCCTGCTATTGTGGTGAATCGAACGGCCTGTTTTACTTTTTATTTTTTTTTAAGTAAAAAAGCTTAGAAGAAACGAGTCAAACAAATATTATTATTGACGTACAGGATTTTTACTCAGGATATCGTACTTTGTGAGGTAGCGTAATGGCTAGTGCACGCGTCCCAAACACAAAGGGCGTGGGTTTGAATCCTGGCCGGAACATCACTTAGGCAGTTTTCTGGTATAATGTGCATATTGGTTACAAATTGCACGTACTAACAACAAAAGGAAAACATCGTGATGAAATCTGCACAACGAGATAACCGATGTATCAAACCCTCCAAGCCACCTTGGACAAGCGTGACGGGTATACTGTCTGCGGGCGCGATGCGATGGCCGGGAGAAGGTAAAGGGACGTGGAAGAAGAAGCAAGGAAGGACTTACCTCGCCACCAGTCCGCCGCCAGACTGCACTCGTCCCCCGGGGGTTCACGCACTCACTAGGATGTTAGGATATGCTCATGATCATTAAATTGAGTTATAAGTTTATTTTCTTTATTGTGTTCCAACAATTTCCTGATACTTATTTTTATATATATCGTGGTGACAGCAGTGACACTAGCTGCCTGTCTTGTATTGCGCATTCTTCATTTAAAAGTTTATTCTTCTGTTCATGGCGAGTATGGGGAGGAAGAATTTATAAGGTGTTCCTCGGCGCAACCACTGTCCGTTCTCCAATTGTGGGAGGCCCAAGCCCAGCAGTGGGAACTTTATGGATTACTGTTATTTTAATTTCATTTTTATTGTACTTTCGTTGATATTATTTCATGCTTGATGACACTGTATTCATCTTTTTATTTAACTTCATTATTCTGCAATACATGTCGTCGTCATAGCAATGCGAACGAAGTCAGCACATGCAAATGTAAAATTTAGCACATGCTATTATCCCTGCAGGAACGGAAGAAGAATAACTCCTGCGTTGGGGCGGCCTGTCATAAGAGACGACAAAACAACCCACAGACAGGTGGTAAGGTGTTTGTCTGTTCTGAATGGTTGCCACCCCTGGTCTGGAGTATGCCACCTTAACAAATGTGTGCATTTGTAGCAAATGTCATTATGCGATGGTAACCGTATTGCATCAGGTAAGCCGTGTGCCTGTCTGCTGAACTCATAGAATAAAAAAAAAATTCAGAATGTATTGTGTATATATAAGACATTAATACAATACTAGGGGTCGCCCGTGATCGAAATTCGACCATAATAATTGTTCGCGCCGCTTATTTTAAAATCCTGTCCTATCAAATTATTTCCACAACTACCCGCATTTCCTAACCGCGTTATCCAATCACCTTTTCCCAGCCGCCATCTTCCGTTCCATACGACTATCCTTGTCGTGCTTACTGCAGTACTAATACTGCTCGTCTTTACGAGTCAGTCTGCTGTCGACCTTTGTACGACAACCCGCACATCTTTTCCGCCACAACTTGCATATAAGTGCAGTTATACCGCGCCGTGTGTGTACCAATAATAATCGAAGGCCGCAAGAAGGAGACAAGCCAGAAGATTTGCTGCAAGGTTCAGGACTTGGTGATCAGCACGCATAGTTAGTGCAGCCCAGAGGCACGCAGGTTAGTCTCCCTTCTTTCCATACCAGCAATCCTACCACCGCCATTTTGTATACGCGTTCAGTACCTAATACTGGGCTGCCGCGTTAATAATAATTAATGTCAAAGTCTATATATACTTCTATATAATAGATTTCGACAAGGCTACACTGTTAATTTGACTTTAACAATAAACAAAAAAGTATATATGTGTGTGTGTGTCAAATACATGGTACATAACAACAAAACTTACACACATACCCACACCAACGCGCACTACCACCGCATTGTATTACAGGCACACTTCACAAACAAACCAAAACACACAAAATCCCTAAAAATTAATAACCCAGACACAGAAAGGAAAACAAGGATAATATATATAGGTATAGACATAAGGCACACACTGCACATGCACTTCCTCACAACAGCAGCATGTAACAGATACACTCTACATTAGTATAAGTTTAGTATTAAAATTAGAATCTATACATATGTATACATATAATAAAAATGTAGAGGTCGAATTTCTGTACTATGAAAAAAATGGTAAAACCGAGTCAGGGGATGTAAGAAGTGAAATAGAACTAGGTAATTTAGATTTTTCTTTAATTGTATGTTTCTCTGTTTGTCTTTCTGTATGTACCGGCTAATCTCCGAAACGACTGGACCGATTTAAATGAAATTTTGTATAGTGGTAGCTTATATCCCTGGTCAACATATATGATACTTTTGATCCCGAAAAATTAAAGAGGTCCCGTGGGATAGATAAAAAACCTTTCCACTCGGACGAAGTCGCGGGCAAGACGTAGTAAATTAATATAATAAGTTATTCTTAAGGTACACCACAACACAAACATACATTCATTAAATGTCACAAACAATAACAAAGTAACAAATAAGCGTGTACAACTTCTTAACTTCTTCTTAAATTTAATTGTATAAAAAGGGTACGGAACTATGTCCGTAGGTAGAGTTGTTAATAAAAAATTTAAAAAAATACATGGTAGCGTGTAGCGTTTTTTAGTGATTTAATATATTTTTTATGCATAATTTTAAAAATATATTAGCATTCTGCACTCCTTCACTATATAAATTATAAGTGTGCGAAATTTCATACTCCTCCGTCCGCTCAATTTTCCTAAAATGGGGTACAAAGATATTGCTGTGATTTTGCTTCACGTATTAATATATAGATTATAAGACAAGCAATCACATTTACACTTTTTACCTACTCTTTTTCAGTACGTGTTAAAATCTCTCTAAAATTATTGCAATGTACAGACAGATAGATAGACGAGTAGACTTGACACAATAGGGATGTATACAATGCCAACATCTTAACACATAAAAGAACGCGTTAAAATAGCATCTTACAATTTAAATTTTAAAATATTATAGAAATCATTTTTCATTTGCATATTCTGAAAGTACGCTTGGAGTTGTCTGATCACAGGGATGAAAATGGTACGTTTCGTCCCTGGGAAACGATTTTCCCTGCTGACAAAAATTTAATTATTATTTATTTAGGTTTATGGCTTGGCAGCTCTTTAAGCCAAATCTTAGATTATAATGTAGTTTCTACATTTTCTTAAGCCTATGTGTAACACAGCTGAACTGTAGGTTATCAGCTGGTGCCATTCAACGAAATTCTTGTGACAACTAAAAAGGCCACATTTGACTATACAGTTCACATTTCTCACAAAACACATAATTACTACTCAAAAACTATTAATATCCTTCAACTATTGTTCATTCTAGAGTAATTTTACACATTTTTAGAAAATGAAACTGCAGAGCACAGCATCTCTTTTCAGTTCCCGCCAAAAACTCTGTCAAAAATTTAAAAACTATGCAAACCATAGATAATACATGCCACTATGTCCCAACTTTTTTTACAGCCACTGTTAAATCGCGGCATAAATTGTAATAAAAAAATCATCAATAATTTTCACTAAATTAATATTTAAATAATATTTTTTTCTTAAGTTTTCGCGACTTGTATACATAATAAAACTACGTTTTAATGATTTTAAGCGCGGTAAATTATTTGATTTTTGTTATTTCGACGTTTCGGCCACTTTTCAGTGGCCGTGATCACGGAAGACAAAGATGTCAAGTGTCAAAGAGTGTTGTTGTTCCTGTAGGAACACCAAAGGCAGCAAGCAGATCTCGCACTTGATACAAGCGCCTTTTAGTAAGCCTGGTTGAGTCTTTTTCATAGTTATTCGATTTCATTTCTTTTTGTTCGTAACGTATCTATTATTATTTTTCAAAATCATTACATTCAGTTTTAATAATTATTTCATAACATATTATGTACTTATATTAAAATTGTCAAAATATGTCTATTCTTTGTTTCATGTTATTCTAATTATAAATAATATTGTTACGAGCTACAGGACTCGAATTAAAAATGCCATTGGAACTACTATAGAATTTATTAGAACTGTACAAACACGTATAAAACAAATACAAATAAAACTGGATGCAACCAGTTCACACTGCACGATTCAATGCAATTCGACACGCGTAAAGTCCGTCGTCTATATCGCTAATCGAGAGTACTACAAACGTCTAACTAGTCTCGTAGTCGTCGCTTGACTGCCCACCCCTCCATTCGGGCATCGTCTTATTCTAACTACACAGTACAAAGGAAAGAAAGGAAGTTTCTAAGAAATTTAATTTGCACACCTGCGAACGTCCACAAAGTCGAATACAATTACAATGGGGATTATAGTTCGACGCTAATGATGGTTATAAAATAAGTGAAAAGACAATAGCATGCTTTTCTTAACTACAAATTCAAAAGACAAAGGATTCTCTAATCCGAGAAAGGATAATAAGCTGCGCTTACAATAGGCTATGCGGCTTATCTTTGACGGTATGTAACAATATTAAATGTTCATTAGCTATTTTTTTTTTTTTTTTTTTCTGTAAAGGTGACGTTGCTGCTTGGACCTTTCGGAAGACCAGCGCTGGTTGTTATCAACCAGCATTTGCTGAGTTAGGGCCTTGTTAGAGTTAGTTAACTTTCGGCTTTTATTAAACTGCTTATGTAGACTTATAATTTTAAATAACTTTAAATAAAAATTATTTTCTTTCTTTCTTGTTAAAGTTTTATTTATTCTACCTCCAACTTGTTCATTTTAATTATTTAGTTTTAATCTTGTTTATGGTTCTAACCTATTATCCAGGAAGATAATAGGTACATCTCCTCCATACATTTACTCTATAGGAGCCTAATCTAATTTACCACCACAACATGTTATGGCTTGAAGAGAAGAAGCGGCGCAAGAAACTCTTCAGCAAACATCCCTAGCTCTAATAATTTTATATAATATTAAAATGGGTGGGAGGAAAAATAAAAAGAAATTATCAATCAAGTTGGTTTGTGTTCCGGTGCACGCAGAAAAAGCTCACAGTGTATTGAGGTCTGGCAGTTGGTTTTTGCTGGGTTTGGGTCTTGATAGTTATGATGATCGGATCCCAAACAGATGGCACTGAATCACGGCCACTGAAAAGTGGCCGAAACGACGGAATAAAAAAAAAATACCGCGCTTAAAACCAATAAAACGTAGTTTTATTATATTATTTAAATGTTAACTATCATCAGTGACAAAAAAAATACTGGCTGGTAGAATGCTACAGGCAAACAAATTACTTGACGTTTCATATGTGACATATTAAATGAGTTCATCACATTTAGATGTGGATTTAACGCCTGATTCCATTAGAGAGTAGTTGTTTGTTTAACTAATCGGTTTTAATTAACTTTCCTCATATTAGAAATGTAAAGCAGAGTGTTAACCTCAACTGAACGGCCTATTTAGGCACTCGAACTATTAGCGCCCTCGTCAAACCATCTCATGCCTAAATACGTCACTTTCACCCCTCGTGTAACAATCTACTATTAATTACTTTCAAACAATAATTAACGCGTATCTCTCATGCAAAATCTATGTGGCTGCTACGTTGAGTCGTTTTATAAAAAATAGCACTTGATTTGATATTAATTTCCTTAAATGAATTGGAACATTTAAGCATCTATTTGAGGAGTTTAAAAAGGAAATCATCCAACCGATATTGGAACCCATAAAGCACTTTGGGAAATCCCTTTATTTTATTACTAAGAGGTCTATAAATTCATTTGTGGGCCCATAAAAGGAGTAATGGCCGCAATTAGAGAATTACAAATGACGTCTTGAATTCTGAGTTAATGTTTTCACGCGAATTTAACACGTTTTAATTGAATTTAATATTTATTTGATTATAAACTCAACAGTACTCAGTGATAACATCTTATGGGAGGGTAAACCGCTTCGTTACATGACGCGTTACGGCGCCACTCCATCTGGCTTCCCTTTCTCTCACGCATACGGCAGCGGTAGGCAGGCTCCTCCTCTCTTATTCTAACCCACGCGCTACATAAAATTTAAGTAATAACTTAAGTTTTTCTGAAGTTAAACAATTTCAGTATTAAATAGTTCAACTTAGATTAGTTTAAGTTATCACTTCAGTCGGGCGTCCAGAGCCGCACACGTTTTTTTTTCTTATATCATCGTTGCCAAACCAATATCTCCTATGTGTATCAGCTAGAATATTTTCACATAAAAACTTTCAATTTTATGACGTTTATATACTACTAATAGCGATCCCGGCAGACGTAGTCCTGCCCTGAAAAAAATTAAAAAATCTAGAACCCGATTCCAGCGCAAAATATTTTGTGTAGATTGACTTTTTAAATTCGTAATATCTCATGAATGGAATGTCCAATTTGAATAATTCAAAAAGTGATCTACAGGTATTGAAGCAGTCTTGGATACGAAATGATTTATTTGGATAACGATTACAACACATGGTCTGATTTTGGTCGGCATTACTATCAACTTTTAAAATGTAAAAAAGTAGCTACAGTGACATAACTACAATAGTTGGGCATATGGTATCGCAAAGTTTTTTGTGCATATTTGATATGTTCTTTATTATTGTAGAACATTTATTTGTTCTATCATTAATAGTTTCCGCAGCGCATTCGATGAAAGACACATCGGCGAAAAAAGTTATTGTGGAAAAACTGTTTTTAAAATTTTCAAAGTGATTTTTCTCAAATACTAAATATTTTATGGCTCTTTTTTTACACCTTGAATTACATTATTGAAATTTTACTAGGGATTCCTAATTTTTCCTAGTAATAAATATAGCGTATATTACTCAGGGATAATTTGGCATTCGGACTGTGAAAGAATTTTTGAAATCAATCCAGTAGTTTTTGAGTTTATTCATCACAAACATACAAAAATATAAATCTTTCCTCTTTATAATATTACTAGTTGTCCAGGCAGACGTCGTTCTGCCCGGAAAAGCTTCAATCGATATGCCGACAGCAGCGCCAACTACCGGGTCCAATTGTGAACCAACACAGAAACCTTCTTTGGCTCATACACAACAACTTTGCTAAAGATCATCACACGATCAAATGTATAGTTTACGATTCTATAAAGGACATACAGATTACGAACATTTTTACATGAATACGCGTTGATAAATTTTACTTCAGTAGTCGTATATTTTGTTTAAATAAAGTTATTGTAAAAAGCATTAGAGAAGTTGAAAATTCAGTGCAATCGTGTAAATTAAGCGCAGATTGCGCTGAGAAAAAGTAAGCTTGGAGCTTAGCGAACATCAGCACTCAGCGACGCAGCGCAGCGTAATTCGCTATTTGTACAGCATTCAGTCCTTTGTGGCTGATTGTGGCACCATGAATGGAATTACGCGGGTAACAAAACTGCGTTATGATAGTGTTGGGAATATGAATTTTAGCTTCCTTTTATTGCATTCGAATTTCTTGTCTATTTTTTTTTTATTTATTGTCCAATATACTTACATTCATATACATTAGAAACACATTTGATTGTGGCACAGAAACTTCATGGGTTTTTCGTGCCGCAGAGAGTCGTGTATAGAATATTGTTATATCAAAAATAGGAGCAGAGGCGAGTAATTGATATCATCATTCTAGTGTTTAGTTCGGATTTGATAATAAAAGCGAGGTTATCATCATTCTAGTCTGTTGTTCTCTTTTAGACCCAGGTCTGCACATGTGAGCCTGATGTTCCGCTTTGGGAATAGAATCTTTTCAGATTATATTTGATCGATTTATGGTTATTTTGTACTTTTATTACAGGTCCTCTGAGAGATCATTTACAATGATTGGTATCATATATTCCTCTCGCCTTATGCCACACACGTTATTATATTTAGCATTTATTTAAATTTAACATATTCATGTTTTAAAATGTTAAAAAATCCCGAAGCCAGCAGGTGTGTATGAGTTTTTTGGTATACTATAAATATATTCTTGGAAGTTTAATTTTTATTTTTTATCCTTTTATCCTACTGATTTTTCAGACGATGGCAGGGATTCCATAGAAGCGGTCGTTTTTTAGATGCCTTTTTTTATTTTAGTGTGAATTTTAAAAAAAAGTCATGTTTGAAAGCATAATAAAACCAAATTATACTTGTCTCTATTTCATGAAGTTGTAGATATTTTTTGCTTTATCCTATTTTGATAAGAATTGAAAGAGTGTAATGGTTTCATGTCAATAATTTGAAGGTGATTTTTTGTTTCTTTTTTCTTAACTTAATATAACTATAGCAAAGTCACGAATAAAATTACATTATGTCTCATATTGTTAAGATATTTGTTTATTTTTTTTTGGTAAGATATTGATCAGTAATTATCAAGTCGTGGTAGCGTAATGGCAAGCGCACGCGTCCTAAACTCAAAGGGCTGGCCGGAATGCACGCACCACTTAGTCAGTTTTCTGATCTAATGTGCATATTGTTACAATTACCACGTGCTAACAACGGTGAAAGGAAACATCACGATGCAACCTGCACATCGAGATAACTGAAGTGTCAAACCTGCCAAGCCGCTTTGGACAAGCGTGGAGGGTATTTCATTTGCACCCCATTTTCAACCTTTTGCGGCATCAGGGGCCTTAAAATGTAAAAAAATTCTCGCAAGCCCTCACAAGTTATTCGTTTTGCTAAGCATTAATGACATTAATAACGTATTGCGCATCAATTAAAATACGGTTTTAAGCTAATCAAAATACTTAACGAACCCAAATACAAAAATTAAACAAACAAAATAAAAGTCAGGTACAAAAAAGAAACCAGCTCTAAAGTTCCTGACACAATAAATAATAGAGAGTACATCACTAGCTGCTGATTAGCATAGCAAACGTCCAGCGCCTGCGACTGCATCCGCCATATTTGCACTTAAATCGACTGAGCCCGGCCCCGCCATGTTAGACGTTCCGAATTTAAATTTTAAACTAAGCGCCCGATTTACGCGGCTGGTAAATTGCACGGAGGCGACGTTTTTAAAGTACGACAGCCGATAAACTTTTTATTCGGAGAGGACTTTTTATTTTTTATTGCTGTAGTTCAGCAGACAGGCAGACGGCCCGCTTGATGGAAAGCGGCTACCTTCGCCTATGGACATTTGCAACACCAAAGGTGCTACAAATGCGCTGCTGCTCTCTTAAGGGAGACTGGAACCTGGTCACTAATGCCGGAACAGAACTCACACCAACGCGCACTACCACCGCATTGTATTACACGCACACTTTACTAACAAACCAAGACATACAAAGAGCCTAAAAATTAATAACCTAGGCACAGAAAGAAAAAGCAATACAAATGGCACTAGTTAACATATATATAGGTATAGACATAAGGCACACACTGCACATGCACCTCCTCACAACACCAGCATGTAATAGATACACTCAACATTAGTATAAGTTCAGTATTAAAAATAGAAAAAATAATATTATAAGTTATTCTTAAGGTACACTACAACATAAAAATCACTAAATTAATGTCACACACAATAACAAAATAATACGTGTGTGTGTATGTGTGTGTGTGTGTGGGAGTGCGAGCGCGTGTGTATGTGTGTATGTATATACACACAAGTGTTTCCACCTGATCGGTTAAAAGTTTTTTTTTCTGTATGCACCTGTCTTGGATTGCAATCCAGATTTGTTTAGTTACTAATTTAATATTTTTATTTCTATGGTTGTAATTTGTTTTGTGCATCAATAAATAAAAATAAATAAATAAAGGAAAAAAATGAAAATCGCTCCACAGTTGACGGAGATATGGTAACAATAAAGTCGATTAACAATTTTCAAAGGTTTCTCTCTATTTCCCTGGAATCCACTCATCAGATCCTGACATGGTGACTATGGGACCAATTTGGAAGCATACCCTTTCGATTATAAGAAAAAATTTAAAATCGGTTCACAATTGACAGAGAAATCGAGTAACGAACGAAAACGAATCGAAAACCTCCTTTCTCAAGTCGGTTCAAAATATATTGTGGATTAGTAGAATACAATTTTTTGACTCTATCACAATGGAATCATACTTTAAATATCTTGGCAACACCAAGGTACTTGAAATAGCAGAATTGGACCCCTGGTTTGGAGTTGAAACAAAAGCGTTTTCACATTGGTACAAGTCATAACAGTTCCGATATCGGATCGGAACTAGGGCTATATGATAAAGCGAACTCTGTGATTCTTTCTTATTTAAGAATATTTGACCGGACTGGCTATGGGCGGAGACCAGATCGACACTGAACCGTGAATTGTATCACAGTGTGAACAGAGCCTAAGTATTATTAATCTGCTCCCATACAGGTGAAGTACTTTGAATTTGGAAGAACGTAAGAGTATTCAATATTTCACCTTTTCAATAATTCTTTTACCATACAGGCTATTTGAATCTGGAATGCGCTGCTTGTTACTGTTAGACAAGCTAACTCACTAATAGTATTTAAGACATGACGAAAAAGCACTACCTGCAACATGGTGATGTGTGATTTTTTAAATGTATATATGTGTGTGTATATTTATACATATGTATGTAATATTAATAGGTATATTTATATGTGTCTATTAAATATAATTCTTACTTAAATAATATTTTACATACTTATATGTCTATTATTGAATAAAATATAATGTAAGTAAACGCATATACAGTGTAAACTCCATGTAACGTCACTCAATTTAATGACAAACTCCCTTAAGCGTCGAAATCACTTGGCTTTGGTTGGTTTAGCTTGTATTCCATACAATGATACACTCTAAATATCATTACACCTACTCTCTATAACGACAACAATTAAGTAATTAAAAGTACCTTTTAAGTTGCCAAAATTAGTAAAAGATGCGTAGCTGTGTAAGTCCTTTTAGCGCTTTATTATCCTAGCCCGTAACAAACTCGACTGTCGGCATCATGTATACCGAAATTTCTAAGAAATTCCGAAATTCCGAAGTTTCTAAATACTTCCTTTATCACCAAGATACCTCAATATCGCAAGATATGAATAAAATAAGTAAAAAATACAACAAAATTACTGGTACAGCAAAAGACGTCAGACAAAAATAACAGACTTCTCTCCATTTAACGACAACTCTCTATAACGCCATAAAATGCACAGTCCCTTTAGTGTCGTTATATAGAGTTTACATTGTATATGCACAAAAATTAAAATGGAAATGGGCAGATCATATAATAAGGCTTAAAGACTAGAGGTAGAGCGTAAAAACAACTCTGTGGACAGGAGCATAAGACAAGAGAGGCAGAGGGAGACCGTTGTTGCGTTGGGAAGAGGACATAAAAATGTAGCCAGCCGCAACTGGTATCAAATAGCCCAGGACAGATACAGATGGGCGTCTTTGGAGGAGGCATTTACCCAATCTAGGATTCTTACAAAAAATAAGTCAACTAACAAAACTAACAAGAACAATGCTAACAATTAATTTAAAACTAACCAATCGACACACTAAAGTAAGAAAACAACTAAGGCTAATTAAAAGGCTTTTTCTAATTTTATTCATTTATTTAACTGCATGTCTTATACTAATACATAAAGCTGAAGAGTTTGTTTGTTTGTTTGTTTAGTTGAACGCGCTAATCTCAGGAACTATTGGTCTGATTTGAAAAATTCTTTCAATGTTAGATAGCCCATTTATCGAGGAAGGCTATAGGCTATATATCATCATGCTAAGACCAATAGGAGCGGAGCACCAATGAAGAATGTTTCAAAACCGGGGGGTTTTTTTTAACTATTCCACGCGGACGAAGTCGCGGGAAGAAGCTAGTCGTATAATATGTATGTATACCACCTTTGACGAATTGAATCTGGTTTTTGTCTGGAAAAGATCACTTCTTAGCAATAAGACCACCCATTGTGCACATTTAGAATATTTTTAGGCTGTTTTTCTGTATTTTTTGTAATGGTGTACAATAAAGTGTTATCTCTCTCTCTCCCTCATAGTATAGGGTTGTAGGGTACACCGTATATCGCAACTCGAATGTCCCGCAGTCGGCTGGTTGGCCATTATTCATACGAGCTATCGACGGCCGGTTAAAATGAAATATAGCTCCTCCGCTTGCGCCGTTTGAATAAAATCACGACACGGAAAAATTCATGGGATCCAGTACCGGCCGAAATGAATTGGTAAGGAAACTTTGGTACAACAAACTTGATTAAATATTATCGAGCATCTAGCGACAATATACCTATATAAATTGTACATCTTGCACGTGTAAGTAATCGCCAAAAAAGCCGTGTTAGCTTAGTAGTTACAGCACTAGTGAGTTAGTCACACATAGCACTAGTTAGGATAATATTGTTACATGCTGTCAAAAATAAGCGCACAGCTGCCTGTTGTAAGCGCAGTTTATTGTCTTCCAACGATTTAGGGATTTTTTTTTTTGTTTTGAATTTGTAATTAAAAAAACATGCTATTATTTGTCTACTTGTTTTATAACCATCATTAGCGTCGAACTAATCCTTATTGGTTTTGCTTTCGACTTTGTGGCCGTTCGCAGATGTGAAATTTACTATTTCTCGGAATCTCAGTGCGCGAGGCTAATTTTTTTGTACTGTGTAGTGAGTATAAGACAATGCCCGAATGGAGGGGTGGGCAGTCAAGCGACGACTATGAGACGAGTAAGACGTTTGTAGTACACTCGATTAGCAATATAGACGACAGACTTTACGCGTGTCGAATTGCATTGAATCGTGCAGTGTGAACTGGTTGCATCCAGTTTTATTTGTATTTGTTTTATACGTGTTTGTACAGTTCTAATAATTTCTATAGTAGTTCCAACGGCATTTTTAATTAGAGTCCTGTAGGTCGTAACAATATATAAGTATAGACATAAGGCACACACTGCACATGCACTTCCTCACAACACGAGCATGTAACAGATACACTCTACATTAGTATAAGTTTAGTATTAAAACTACAATAAATTAATATAATAAGTTATTCACAAGGTACACCACAACACAAACATACACCCAATAAATGTCACACACAAAAACAAAAATTAACAAGACGCGTGTATAAATTCTAAAAACTTTCTTCGAAATTATATTGTAAAAAAGGATACGAAACTCAACTCAAATTGTTAAAAAAAAATGCACTAGTGAGTTTGCCTCTCCGGGACACTCTAGCACTGATGCGCAGGATTAGTGTGGGTGTAACTACGTTCCAACTCTCACGCTTTTCCTACCATAAGCGCGGGGTCCATGGGAGGAAGTGGGTTTTAATGGAGTAGTGGCCCTTGGGTTACCCTAAGGAGTACCTTGCTGAGTCTCCACACAAGCCGGCAACCATCTTCAGTTGATAACTCTCATTGCTTTGGTCTAATCTCCAGTAAAGTTTTGAATTTCCCCTACCTCAAAAACGACAATAGTTAGAACTCGCGTCCCAAACTCGAAGGGCGTGAGTTCGAATCGTGAAAGCATGCACCACTTAGGCAGTCTTCTGACCTAATGTGCATATTGTTACAATTACCATGTGTTGACGGTGAAGGAAAACATTGTGATGCAACCTGCACATCGCTATAACCCATTTGTCAAATTTGACAACGACTGACGACAATATATACATCTTGAATGTGTAAGTAATCGCCTTAAACTAGAAAATGTTAAGTTTCAAATCATTAGGTGTAGTAGTGTATCTGATGTAATAATTTGTGTATATATACAGACAAACATAGTGTTACGAGTTGTGAGACTCGAATTAAAATGCCGTTGGAATTATTATAGAGTTTATTAGAACTATACAAACAAGTGTAACACAACAAATCCAAACGTTATGCAGAAGGTCATAATTCAATAAAATGCGCTAAGTCCGTCACTACTAGATTCCTGATTATACACACGTCACGCCTTGATCGTGGTTCTCGCTTGATTGCCCCCTCTCCCCATCAGGTTGTTGTTTTATACTGCACAAATGCAATATGTCTGCTCGGTCGGGTGGACTGAACTTCCTAGAACCATAATTGTTAATGACTACCATAAAAGATTACAATACACAATGGGCTGTTTTTCTAATCACAAATTTTAAACACAAAGTAAACAAAAGAAGTCCTAATGCCGAAAAGATAATAAAATGTCTACAGGTATGCAGGTGGGAATTTGTTTTTTGTCGGCGTTCATGTTGTAACAATAGTAAAGAAACAATAAAAGTGCTTTTGCACTTTAAAGCTGATACACGGTTCAACCAAGTTGAATAAATTTTTTACACAGAAAAACCCCTTTTACGAAAGTGAATCTCATTAAGAGCTTTTATGATAATAATAATTATATAAAACTAGAGGTCCCGGCAGACCTTGTCCTGCTCCGAAATAATAAAAATCTAAGACCCGATCCCAGCGCCATCTACTGGTTTCAATTGTGAATCTAAATAATCCGGGGACCCAACTCAAACACACACAAAGAATTTCATCAAAATCGGTGAAGTCTCTATATTTTTATATATGTACTAGGATATGCCCGCGAATTCATCCACCCTAGACTTGAAATTCCCGCGGGATTCTCGAGACCGGAAAATTACCGCAGCTACGTTTTTAGTGAAAACCGTGTCGGAATAAGCTAATTTTTATATACATCCGAACAACTTTAAACCGCTCCCTTGAAAATTCCCGCGGGAGTCCCGGGATAAAAATCACACATTTTATTACATTAAAGCTATCGACCAATTAAAAAATTAATCTGGCCATTTTAAATCATTCCCAAAAAACTTCCACGGGAATCCCAGGATACATTGTAGCAAGAGTTCAATTTTAAGTATGAGCTGTCGATCAGCGAAAAGTGCATCGAAATCGGCACAGTAGTTTTTACGTGAATCCCAAACAAACCGACAGAGACAAAAAATCTAAAAAAATTGCATCGTGTTCTCCATCGTTTATATAGTCTACTAATCCAGTTGTTTTTTTTAAATACCTTCAATGTACAGACACGACATGTTTAGAATTTTATAATATTATAGATAGATATAGATTAAGATTATATAATGTTACAAAATTATGGGTTAGTTTTCCTACTTAAAGGAATTTAAGCAAAAGCTTGTTTTTAAAAGATTTTTTAAAATAATATATACGTAATTAATTTAATTTTCACCGGATATAATTGTGTTACTCTTTTATGTAAAACTATAAAAAAAAATCAGGACCGAACAAGCATGGGAAATTGCAAAGTTTAATGGAACAAACTAACTAACAAACATTGCAAGTTAAATAAAATCTTGTAATAAAACACTAGTATTCTATGCAGTCGTGTCGTATTACCAGCGATAATAAAACGGTTCTGTATTTGGCTAAAACTGGCAACCCTGTTGGCGTATCAAGGCGATTTATGTCCGCCAAGGATATACAGGGTGTAAATGTATGGCAGGCCCGGTTTTATTCCTTCGATTTATTGCCATTTTTTCGGCATAACGCCGCGCGCTGGAAATTGTATCGAAGTTCGGCAACGGTCAATTTTGGAGTACCGCATCGAAATAGAGCATGCAAATAATGCCTATACCTTATCTAAACCTTTAACATTCAAGACGGAACCTCCACAAATTTGTTGCCGAACTGTCACACACGGCTCATTGAGAAGTCCCACAAATTTGTGGTCAAATACGAATGTTAAGAAAGAAAATAAAAACTGATTAGTTAAACAAACAACTAAGGGGCATTCATTAATTACGTAAGGGTGATTTTGACCCCTTTGACTTTGACTAACCCCCCCCTCAGAACCGTAATTAATTAATAGCCCCCTATTTCTCTAATTAAATAAGGTGTTGACCTTTAAGACGGAACCTCCACAAATTTGTTGCCGAACTGTCACACAGATACGGCTCATTGGGAAGTCCCACAAATTTGTGGTCAAATACAGGTAATTGAAATGAACATTGAAACTGATGCTTTCTCCCTCTAACTACATAAAATTGGTATTAGTATAAAAGAGACTATATAATTCTCTTGGTTTTGATATATAATAAACGTTACGTTTGATGGAAGCTTATGGAAAAAAATTATATTAAGGCCCTTGAAGGAGGTTAAGGAATGTTTCAACTTCTTTTATACGTCAAACACCTGAATTTACGCTCCACTAATAATCTACTGTCAATGGCATCTGCACACTCTTCAACATTTTATTCCAACTCCTTCGCCATGCAGGCCGTCTTTCTTTGGAACTCTCTGCCCAATGACGTCAGAAAAGCTAAATTCTTTGCCATATTTAAAAATTCACTCAGGAAACATTATGTTAGTCTTGGGCAATAATGTATGTGCTAGTTTACTATACTTTAGACTGTAATCTGCTGTCCATGTATGTCATTTTTATGAGCTAGGTTGCCTGGAAGAGGTCGCTTTTAGGGCTAAGGCCGCCTTTTGTTTCACCAAGTAACTATTGTCTTGTTGAGCATTTTTGTAATTTTTGTTTTGGTGAAAATAGATATAGACCTAAAATTCATTTGAAATCTTTTAAGTGTTATTTACATTGAAATTTAATACTAACGGCTAAAGAGAAATGTGTTTTATCTTTAAGTGAATAAAGTTGAATTTTACGTGTTTATCTTCTTTTAGGTTCACTTTTTCTACATCGATTTTCAAACCACAACGATCCTAAAGAAGTTTCACTTCGAAAATAAAATATTTTTGGAGTCGTATGCCGCAGTTCGACAAATGAGGTTGACACTCAGTATATTGCCGTGTCAAAATATATTCTGTGGCGAAATATATTGATTTTTGGACTGATTTTTAACGCCCACCTCTTAGTCTACACGTATTATTTTGGTATCCCAATAAAATGTATGATTGTTTAATTTACGAGGCAATAAATACTTGAACAAATTATTTTATATTTTTCTTAGAGGAAACTTAACTGATAAGTGTATTTTATATTGTAAGAATGATAATTATTGTATTGGCGACTAAGGGTAGAACTTTCTGGCAGCGTTAGCTGGTAGCAAGTCTTTTAGAAAAAGGTAGAAGATTCTGGAAGGAAAGACAAGGACAGATACATTTTAGAAATGGATAGATGATAAACAAAAGTATCGAAATTCTAGAATAGAAAGTTCGGGAAGGAAAAGACAGATAGATATTAAAATTAAATTAAATATTTTGTTGGTCTCTATAGACACATATTTACATAACAGTTCGTTGCAATGCATAAGTATAAAACTGTGATGCAGTGACAACTCCCACAACAAGACAATGAAGTATATTATAGTATTATAGCCCAGGATACATTGCAAATATAATGAACTTAAAACTAAACAGAAAATAACAAAAAGTAACGAACTTGAGTGTCATTCGCGGCTATGAGCGCGCGACGTGTTTGTGTGGGTGTAAGTGTGCGCATTGTGTAGGTATTTGGTGTGCGTGTGTGTATCGTGTACCTTAATGTGACAGAGTATTAGTGTGTGTATGTAAAGTACGGAACATAATTTTTTATTATAGGTTAACAGTTAAAATGTTTTCCGTTTGTATATAATCGAGTGTAGGTACACAGCCAGGCCATAGTTTTGGTTTTACAACAATGAAAGGTAAGGGGATAGACATTTAATATGTAGAAAGGGACAGACCTAAAATAAAAGAGTAACGAATAGAAGATTGAAATTATGGGTTCCAGAAAACTCTTCTTCCCTCTTGGTTGAAAGAGTTGGAAGAAAAGCTTAATAGAAGATAGTGACAAGTTTAATGGAGAGTTGAGTGAAGAATTTAGTGGGCAGTTAAGTGAAGAAGTAGTTTAGTGTAGTTTAAAAGGAGATCCAGAAGGGAGCTACGCACGGTATATTCGGAGGTGAGCATCGCAGTAGCAGGATGGTCCACGCAATATCGTCAATTTACCGTGCCAAGATTCGAATCCAGGACTTCTTCGATTCAATGAGGTAGGTGGATAAAGGCTTATAACCACTCAAAGATGCCGTCAAATCCTTTGATAGTTTTGAAACGTAAAGTTAACAAACAATACCCTACAGAACCTTCTAGCAATATTCAAAGACGCTTTGCTAGATTTTATAGCTCATTCCTACAGAATATAATATTTCAAGTACATATTGTACACGGCCAAAAAAATAATATATTTCCAGGGAGGGCAACATAATTTGGAACTTTTTGATAACTCTCTTGCCTTGCCTGATTCGAGGCATAAAACTTATTATATAAAATGTTATACTTTAACTAGGACGACTTAGAACTTTTTGCGTTGAATCAATTTCAAATTACAAAGTTTGTTGCTTTGAATGAATGAAGGAATAATGAATGAATCGTTTATTGCTAAAATGTATATACACAAGATGTACAATATATTTTGCTTTATTAGGCTTGCATTGTCCAAATACACGAAATATTAAAATTAAATTAATTTATAAAAAATATGTTTTAAAATATTGCAACAAAATTATATGTCTAGTTATAAAATACTATTTGTCATATGTTTGTCATTCTCATATTCATTAGCAGTAGCATAACTATTGCTCATTAAAATATCAATAGAGATTGCGGCCTTACTTATAAAAAATCGCGTTGAGAAAGGATTAGCCATCTCTTAAATAAGAGACACCTTAAGCCCCAAATCAATTAATATAATTTTTTTCACTTGGTGCTACAAATGCGCTGCTGCTCTCTTGGGGGAGACAGGAACCTGGTCACTAATGCCGGAACACAACTCAAGGTTGTTATGGCGACATACTCTAGACCAGGGGTGGTAGCCATCCAGTCGGGCAAATGCCCTACCATCTGGAAAATCTATCTTCTATAATATAATAAATCTCTATCTCTTCTCTATTTTCCCTATTAATATTATAAATGCGCAAGTAACTCTTGTCTGCCGGTCTGTCTGTAGTTTGTTACGCTTTCACGGAAAACTATTAGACCGGTTTGGCTGAAACTCAGTATATGTATATATTTTCGATGCTGAGGACGAACATATTCCGAAAAATGGAGTATTTCGGGATAAAAAGTATCCTATGTTCGTTTCCGGGATAAAAATATATTTTTCTCTCTGTTATGCTTTTACGGAAAACTATTGGACCGATTTGGCTGAAATTGGATATATATATATATATATATATATATATATAATTTTAATACAGAGAGTGGTTAAGGGACACTTCATCTCGGGTAATGGGATAGATTTATACAAAGGTTATCCCAGAAATTTTGGACATTTGTGGTCATTTTAGTCATTTGGACACTAAGTAATAAATACAATGGCGCACTATTTTTCATAACACATTTTTTTTTTAAATATTATGACTTTCTAAACATGCCGTGTATTTCCATTAAAGCCATTTAAAAAAAACAACTTGAATAGACTATAGTATATTCAAGTTGTTTTTATATATAAACTACGGTGGAAACGATGCATTTTTTAGATTTCTTGTCTGTTTCCGCTTTGTTTTTTCGGGATTCACGTAAAACTTATTGGGCCGATTTCGATGCGGTATTCGCTGGTAGTTAGTAAATTCGTAGACTTAAAATTTGAGCTTCCTTTTAACCCAGACTCCTTGACTCTTCAGGTGATCAGAGGGATGGTGCTTACCTCGGGCAATGGGTCAGTATGGCGATCCAGCGAGGAAACGTAGCTAGCCTTCTTCAGCACCTTACCCATAGAAGACGGTGATCTAGGCTCAGTATTCTACTTATAGTCTTGAGGGAGTATGGGTAGAATACAATACAAATAAGTCTTCTTGCATTGTATTCGATTGTATATGTAAGTAACCCAGGAATCCCGCGAGATATTTCCCGGGAGCGGTTTTTAGTTGTACGGGTGCATAAAAATTAGCTTATTCCGACACGGTTTTCACTGAAACGATAGTTACGGTACCTGGGGTCCCGGGAATCCCGCGGGAGTTTCAAGTTAGGGATGGACGAAGTCGCGTGCACATCCTAGTGTTGGAATAAAAACTGAATAGAACCGAGGGTACAGCCAAACAATTCCTTGGTCGCCATTGTTCCCAAAATAATTGGTTCCAGAATGGAATCCGGGACCGGTCGGTAATTGCATTACAATAACCCTATTATTGTCCACAATCAATGGCTTCCACGGTTTCACAATGAAAGCGTATCATCAAATTAATAAAGGGCCCTTGCTTTTTTAAAAGCATTTAGCTTTTGTCATTTTTTCCCCTTATTTTGATTTCGCAACAAGAAAACTTGTTTATTTTAAATTGGTGGATAAATACACAACATTGTGTATAGCCAAGTTAAATTCGAATAAAATAATATATATGTCGGGTTCATGGTGTGCGAACGACACGACACTGAGTATAACACAATAATAATCTGAAATATTATAATCAAAGTTAATTACACTAGAATTATTACAATTTTAAATACACAGAAATATTAGGACAACTCCAAGAGTTGCATCCACGCTTGTCAGGCGTCGAGCATTATTTGCCCTCCAAGAATACTGCGATTATCAAGCAGTAATTATCGACCACAAGACGACTTGGTTGTAGACTGGTCGGTTGAAGACTGTCCCCTCTCTGCCCGAACACCGCGTATTTAAGGTCCTCGTAGCGCGCCGTAGTGACAATATCCGGTAATGCTTTGGCGCCACTTAACTTCCGCTATCCGTGTTAACTTCTACTTCCGGTTACTCCATTTCCGATATTCGTTGCTTGATAATAAATGCCTCTACGTTGACATCCGGTTATAAGACTTCCGATTACTACATTAAAGTATACTCTATCCGGTTATTGACTACTTCAGTCATATGGTTACTTTATAATAACAAATACGATTCCTACATATATATGCATTATTGTTTTTGAACTGAAAACTTCTTTAGCCGCGTTGGGCACTTTTTGGTAGGGGAAAATCTTATGGGTTCGCGTCACCGACATGCTCATGATTGGCGCATGCGTAGCGGCCGTGTGCTGTGCGGGTTAGACGCGTTTTGGATGGGTGAAATCTCGTGCGTTCGCGTCACCGAAATGCTTATAGCAGTATATCTGTAGCTATACAGCTGACGTATTGTGCAACATTAGTACTGTGTATATCTTATAAGTGACATTGAATGGATTTAGTGAAAAGTTCAATGTGTATATATTGTGCATTGTTGAAATAGTGTTTCAATTCAAACGTTATGAAATTTCAAATATGCCACCCGTGATCAGAAGGCTGGCTCACATTTCGCCCAACGAATAAGCATCGCCATACAGCGCGGCAATGCAGCCAGCCTTCTGGGCATGCTCCCATCTGGCAGCGATTTGTTACACAGTCTATAATAGCGTGTACTATTTTTATAACTTAGTTTATTTTTAGTTTTTAATAGTTATAATAATATAATAAGTTTGGTTAATAAAAAAATTCATTTCAAATATTGATACTAAGAGTTCTAAGTTTTCACTTCCATCTGCAGTCTCTATAACTGCCAATTTTTTTAAAGCGTTCACAACACTATCTAAAATATGATACAAGTGGTGTTTAATTTAATTATAATGTCAATTCTTTTATTTAATTTTTGAAATATTAAATAAAAGATGATTATTATTTTCGCTATCGCGATTCTACCTTTATGCTTTGCAATGATGTAGTGTCTGCCGTGACAGTACCTACCTTACCAGTACCTTAAACCTTAAGTTTTAAAAGACCAGCATTATGCTGAGACTGATGCCCCTTTCAGGACAAGATTGAATCAATGAATGAATGAATGAATGAATATGCTTTATTGTACTTTAAAACACACAGTCAACAGAAATAGAAGTTTACAATAAAATAGGCGGTCTTATCGCTATTAGCGATTTCTTCCAGACAACCTTTGGATGGAGAAAAAAATTGATAAGAACAGAGGTATGTTGCAATATTCTCACCATCGAATCAGTATCTTATAAATATGTACATAATGATATAATATACATACATTAATAAAAAACATACTAATACGATATATGTAAATAAAATATTATAAAATACACTTCATGAATAAATATAAAACTAGAAATGCGCTGCATCCTTAAATAGAGCTGTAAAAACCTTTCACAAGTCCATTGAAAATAGGCAGTGATTTGGCTAGCTTGCTATTAACAGGCAGCGCGTTCCAAAGACGAACTACTTGGACTGTGAAGGACTTGCCAATATAATGTGAATTATATTGGCAAATTTTCACAATAATGTGAAAAATCTAAAATTCCGTATTTTCATGTTATTCAAAGATGTTCAGTTTGATTGAATAATATTTATATTCATGCTGTATGGATCTAGTTCCTTTGCCTGACATTTAGCAAAGTGAGATAAAAACTTTGTCTCTGAATATTATTAATCTGAAGTTTTATTTACAAATTACAAAATATCAAGGGTTTTTAGCAATCCGTAATAGATGATTTTATAATTTAGTGTCCTTATTATACGATAGCAAACCATATTTATAGTCTTTCAATACGAAAAACGCATAATTTTCAGGTTCCACATTTATACAAATTTACCATAGCCTATATATAGCCTTCCTCGATAAATTGGCTATCTAAAACTGAAAGAATTTTCCAAATCAGACCAGTAGTTCCTGAGATTAGCGCATTCAAGCAAACAAACTACCAAACTACTCAGCTTTATATATTAGCCATCCAGACGGACAAATGCCTTATCTGTCTCTGGGTTGTTTTAGGTCGTTTCTTACGACAGGCCTCACGGCCACAGAAGTGAGAGTTTTGTCTCCATTTCCAAAGCTTTGAAAAATATATTATCAGCGCTTATTACATGAAGTAAGGTCAGATTAGGCAAATATACTGGGAGATCCCAAGGGGTACGAAATGCCTTAATAATTTTAATGTCTTTAAATTTTGGCGAAATTTTAAGTAATTAACTATGTCTTATGTAATTTTGGGTTATATTATAAGTTATAAACTTTGCCCGACTCTTTAAATCTATGCTATAATAAATCTTTAAACGGTTCGTGTTTGGTACAATGCGTTTAAAAAGTTTAAAAAATCACTCAGATTCCGAATTTCCGTTATACATATAGGTTCTTGTTATTTTATACTGATCACATGTTGTTTCCCGGTTGGGCGTACAATTTTTTTGAAACTTATATTATACTAGCTTCTGCCCGTGACTTCGTCCGCGTGGAAAGTTTTTTTAACTATCCCACGGGAACTCTTTAATTTTTGGGATCAAAAGTATCCTATATGTTGACCAGGGATATAAGCTACCACCATACAAAATTTCATTTAAATCGGTCCAGTCGTTTCGGAGATTAGCCGGTACAAACAGAGAAACAAAAAATTTGAAAAAAATCTAAATTAGTTCTATTTCACTTCTTACATTCCCCTTACTCGGTTTTTAGCATTTTTTTCATTGTACAGAAATTTGACCTCTACAATTTTATTATATGTTATATATATAAATAATAATAATAATATTACATTAGTTATAAAATATATATTGTATCTGTTTGCTTTTCTTATAATATTTTTTTTTTTAAATGATATTGTCCGAGTGACAAGGACAAAATTAAAATTCTTGTAAATGTAAATAACTACTTGGAAGAGACATACCATATCATAAAACTGTTCATATTATCACACTGGAGTGCAATAAACCCGTTGACATTTATAGCTCCAAGGGCTCTAAGGACTTTTGGCTCCTATTGCCGCAAAATGTCGTAAGTGGTTTGCAAACAAAACAACTTTCGTTGGTATATACCGATCAATAATTTACCAAAAAATATTATAAATCATCACGATATGAAACATAACGTGGTTTTAAGTTAAAAAAAACTAAGCCAAGCCTGTCTCTTAGGTGTTAGTCCCTTCCAGCGACTTAAGATCTATGACGTGAGTATGGAACAATTTAAGTACAAGTATTCGAAAATAATAAGTTTAAAAAAAAAACTTTAAATTATTTTAAAGTGAGTAAGAAGTACATATGTCTATACTTGCCAATAGAACGAAAATACTCCCTACTTGGGTTGCACAGTTAATTTTAGTTTAATTTTCAAGCTTTATATTTCTTATATTGTTGATACATCATATTAAAATTATATTAAGTTGCATTTGTACTAATTAATAATTTTATATCAATACATCACCATACCATCCGTACAGGAACGGAGAAAGAATACAATTTTCTGCGGCCGGGCGGCCTGTCGTAAGAGGCGACAAAACAACCCACAGCCAGGTGGTAGGGTATTTGCTCGACTAGATGGCTACCACCCCTCGTCTAGAGTATGCCGCCATAACAACCTTGAGTTGTGTTCCGGCATTAGTGACTAGGTTCCAGTCTCCCTTAAGAGAGCAGCAGCGCATTTGTAGCACCTTTGGTGTTGCAAATATCTATAGGCGATGGTAACTGCTTTCCATCACGTGGGCCGTCTGCTTGTTTGCTGAACTACTGCAATGAAAAAAAACCATTTTCGTAAATTTAATATTTTATTTTTTATAAGTACATGTATATTTAAAACTCACAATGACGTCATATCGCAGAAGGAAGCGGACAAAAACAGAAGGAGGAGAATAAACTGGCGGACGTCCGTCACAGACAGACCAATAAGGGTCGGAGCCGTCGCTATGCTCACCTCCTCCCAACAAAGATATAACGCGACCGTGTCGAAGTCGTGATTTACCTTCGTTCCAGGGGCTCCCATATTAAGGCCATTCGTTGAAGCGTCCCGGCGAGATATTTATGGTTCGAATTTGCGGCGTCTCATCAGATACAGAACGCTGGTAGATTTAGTGCATAGAACGACGGTCGACTACTCCTTCCACGAGGGAGATGTATGTAAAGCTAGACCCCAAAAGCCCCCTGCCCCCATTGATCACCCCCTGGGTCCAAGGAGACGCCTAAATACAGTTCCCCATATATATATATAATCCGCGTGAAAAGTTTTTTTTAGCTATCTCACGGGAACACTTTAATTTTTCGGGATCAAAAGTATCCTATATGTTGACCAGGGATATAAGCTACCACCATACAAAATTTCATTTAAATAGGTCCAGTTATTTCGGAGATTATCCGGTACAAACAGAGAAACAAAAAATTTGAAAAAATCTAAATTATTTCTATTTCACTTTTTACATCCCCCTGGCTCGGTTTTTAGATTTTTTTTTCATTATACAGAAATTTGACCTCTACAATTTTATTATATGTATAGATGACGTATTAAATGAATTTACCAGATTCAGATATGGAGCATAGAGTACAAGAATAGGGATTTAATGCCTGAAGAATTAGTTGTTTTTTTTACTAATCAGTTTTTACTTACTTTCCTCATATTCAGAGAGTGTCAACCTTGGGTGAAAGACCTATTTAGGCACTCGAACTTTTAGCGCCCTCATGCCTAAATAGTTCACTTTTACCTCTCGTATAGCAATCTATTATTCTTTCTGTTATATTATCGAGAAACTTACATTTACGGTAAAAAAGTTGAGTGAGGATTTTCCGGAGTTCTGCTACTCTGCTCTGTGTATTAAAAGTGGTCATTCAACTCATTTGTTAATTAGTAAATTTATTATTTATTCAGTTTAGTTCCAGTGTTTATCCAATAAACAATACAAAGGAATGTAATGAAGCGCGTGATATTTTTACTAAAGCATATTTATATGTAAAGAACTCGGGGAGAAAAGGTCAGTTGCATTTTGAGTTTTGTCCGCGAACGTTGTTCGAGTGCATTTGAAACCAAATTTTACTTGTGGCAAATCAGTGTAAACTATAAAGTTAGAGTTGAAGAAATAACCACGTAACTAAGGTAAGGTTCCTTAGGATATTTCTGTGCCGAAATTATAATCAACACAACGCTGATTTTCAGTGCAAACCTTCCTTTTGGCATGAGACCAAAACGACGCAATTTTACTAAACTAATTTTACTTATGAAATATGTAATTAGTAAACCAAATAAATAAATTTAAATAAAACCAACAATAAAATTACTTAAATCTCTTGGCATGTCCCTGTGTGTGTATCCAAGTAATTACTTAACGATTAATACTAGCTTTCTACATTTTCCTCTTAGACCATTAATAGATAGACGGAGTCTCGGACTCTTAAAGTTAAGCTGGCTAAAGTATGCCGATGGCGTCGGAGTTCATGACGAGAATTTAGTTTTAAATAATCGAATTAGTAGCGATAAAATTGGCAGTTTCCCGGGGGAACTATTACCCTTAACCACACAGACGTAAATCACGTGTAAATACATTAGTTTACGCAGACAAGTTGTTAAAAAACTTTTGTTTGTCTCTCTGTCTCTCTGTTAGAGCATCATGTGAAAACTTCTGAACTTTTTATCCCGATAAATGAAGTTTTTCCTTAGAATAGACGAACTAGCAAAATAGATGGCACTGCAATCGCATTTTTTCCAAATACCTACGTTGTCATAAACAACGTATCATTCGTTGTATTACTTTAAATCAGGTTGGCTTCGACTTGCCTCTGTGTTGCTGGGCAGTTGTCTAGACTATATGGACTTATAAGACGTGCGCAGAAGGTTTGCCGATGACTACTACTTCCACCGAACGCATCCCGCGCAAGTCTGGTCAGTCTGTAAAGTATATACAATAATAAAAATAAAATAACAAATTTGCAACAACTATTTATGCAACCATTTTTGTCAATCCTACTAACCATCGACCAGTGACATCATGAGGCTATCGGCAAACCTTCTGCACACGAGTTTAAAAAGTTTCTTTGTTATTATTATTTCTCAAAAACCGAATTAAGCTTTTGTGTAAGTTAAATAAAGCTATTGGATAGAGCGAGATAGATACACGGCGCAGCCTCGAGGCAAACTAGTATATCTATATATTAGTAAGTGAAGCAAAAAGTTTGTACCGCTTTTTACGAAAATTGCGCGGACGGAGGAGTATGAAATTTCGCACACTTACAGTGTATATGTAGAGAAGAAGCGACGAATGCTAATATTTTTTAAAATTATGCATAATAAATACATTAAATCAATAAAAAAAACATTACACATACTACCATGTATTTGACACATACACGCATATATACTCTTCTGTTTATTGTTCATGTGAAATTAACAGTGTAGCCTTGGCGAAATCTGTAATTATAGAAGTATAGTCTTTGAGATTGATTATTATGGACGAATTTCGAGCACGGGCGACCACTAGTATGATAAATTATATATAAAGACTAAATCTTTTAATCGACCTCTGTGTTAACCTTGATTGTGGCTGCCGAGTTCTTTTGGTGTATCATTTGAGAGATATGCATATCAATTAATAAACAATTTTGTTTTGGAGCAATTAATAATATCTTCACTGCAGTGGCGTGACTCACCTTAAACGGGCCCATGTATGTGTATGAAATGTGTTTAGGGGGGCCGAAAGGAAGGGTAAAGTTTTT
Source organism: Dendrolimus houi (assembly GCA_039645545.1). NCBI lineage: Eukaryota > Metazoa > Arthropoda > Insecta > Lepidoptera > Lasiocampidae > Dendrolimus > Dendrolimus houi. Next base: position 1,108,504 of record CM077131.1, read on the forward strand.
TTTATAAAAGCAACAACAGATGCTTGAAATGAATTAAAATAATTATATATTGATTATGAGTTATTACTTATACTTAACGCTCCTAGGAGCTAAGTTAGACAAACAATTCAAATAAGAGATACACTTTTAGATTTTCTGTCTCTACAATGACAACTCTGAAAGCCGTTTCTGTTGGTCCAGCAATTATTCTCAAAAATGTTATTAATCTATAAAAGATTATAGATAACATTTTAGGAATTTTTGCCTACACAATTTGGGGGCCCCTGTAGCTTGGGAGGCCGTAACACTGATACGGTAGTTACGCCCCTGCTTCACTGAGTTATCAGAACGTCTCAATAAATTCAGTCAAATCAAAGTTTAGGTACACAACGTTAGTATTATGTAATATCTTCATAGTTTAAGTATAATTGTGTTTATTTGATTTCTTTATGGTCTAACTCTAATATTATGTACTGACGTATAGAACATACGTAATTGTACACCATAAATTGTGTAGACTACGACCACGCCACCGCTGCACTTCTTTGAGCAGGCGTCAGAAATTTAGTATTAAAAATGGTGTTTAATATTATTAGCTTCATATTAAGTACCTGGTGGTTTAAGTGGATTACAGTCTGTTTCTGTGAACTAGTTGATTTTCAACTTTTATTATGCGGGTTATTGAGGAGTGTGTGGTGCGTGGATGATGGTTACCCCGTTGGGTAGGGTGACGCACCACTGGCGAGGGCCCATGGCTCAATCGTAGTGAGGGCAGTACGAAATTAGACTTCGATTTGTTGTACTCTTGCAGTATATTAATTTCTTCATTGTTCCTAATTTAATTTAGACTATACATACAGAACTTTATCGTTTACGTGATGTGCACACCAGTATTCTAATTAATATTAAATATTATATTTACACGTTTATGAGATTGAAAATTTTTGATGATATAGAAAACCGCCCAATCTTATCGACAGCTCTAACAGCGATATCATCTATCTGTATTTACATAGCATCACTTTCATGTGTTGACCATAGTCTTTAACTGTGCTAAATTATATATCAATAAATTGGTGGATGAAACGCGACACAACAAATTACTATTTGCATACTTGAAAGGGCAAAAACATATTGTCATCTAATATTTTTAGTTACCATGTGTACGGTTCAGAATGCGGAATTTGGAAAACGCCAAATGCACAACCACTTACCTTGCTTGCTGTGCTGCGGGAATCCTTCGATCGTGGATTGTAAATCACGTTCACTGGCACGATTTCTCGATTGGCTAGAGGATTAGCTAATTGTATATTTGAAAAACACTTGAAAATTGACGAGAAAACAGGAACAGGTGTAGATAGTTGCACTGGCTGTCCGCGTGAGGGCAGCATCGGCGTCGATAGCTCACACGGGGTGGCGATGCATTTGTTTTTAAATATACTAAAATTAGAAGTTATGAAATACGCGGAAAAAATGTTTGTATTAATATTACGGAACACCGTGTTTTTAAGCAAATAAATTATTTCATTTAATTTGTGCTGACAGTACACCGACACAAACGCAAAAACGTCTCGAGGCTAATTTATCTGTAATTTGACATGCCAGGAATCGAACTCGGAACCGTACGCTCCAGTGAGCTCGGCAAAAGCTTAGCCCATAATAAATTCAAAAACTAATAACGCTATTTTTGCTTTGCGAAGGTACCCTGTAATCAAGAATGTTTCTGCTGCTATCGGCCTTGTTGTCACTAATATTATTTCTCTGGCTTTGGACAAGATGGATCCAGGTGAAGAAGTACTGGGCCGAGAGGCAAGTCCCGTTTGAGCCCCCAAACCCAATCATGGGAAACCTTACCTTCCTGCAGAAGGAAAATCCTGTAAGTAATTAGGTTTAACTTGTTACCTAACTAAAAAAATTCTCTTATTAACAGTAAATCCGTGCAGGAACGGAGAAAGAATACAATTTCCTGCGGCCCGGCGGCCTGCCGTAAGAGGCGACTAAACAACCCACAGCCAGGTGGTAGGGCATTTGCCCGACTGGATGGCTACCACCCCTGGTCTAGAGTATGCCGCCATAACAACCTTGAGTTGTGTTCCGGCATTAGTGGCCAGGTTCTAGTCTCCCTTAAGAGAGCAGCAGCGCATTTGTAGCACCTTTGGTGTTGCAAATGTCCATAGGCGATGGTAACCGCTTTCCATCAAGTGGGCCGTCTGCCTGTCTGCTGAACGCATGCAATAAAAAAAAAGTAAAAAACAAAAATACAATGTACCAAAAAAGAAGTCGATTACAAGAGTAGTAAAATGCTAAAAAAAAATATCCCAAATATTTTTTTTTTTAGTGATGGCTGGAATACTATTTATGCATTGATTTTGCTAATGTCGTGTGTATAGAATTGCCAAGTGATACAAATTGAACAAAAGAAGGAAAACTAGCAATTAGGCCGATAAATTAAAAAAAAACTGCCAATCTAAAACAATATACATATGTACATATAACAAATATACAAACTAAACATATGTAGGATCCTTGATTGAAACTACACACTTTATTTACTTGAGTTATTTCATCCCTTGATATCATCACTTTTAAGTTATGCATAATGTTACCGAGCTACAGGACTCGAATTAAAAATGCCGTTGGAACTACTATAGAATTTATTAGAACTGTACAAACACGTATAAAACAAATACAAATAAAACTGGATGCAACTAGTTCACACTGCACGATTCGGTGCAATTCGACACGCGTAAAGTCCGTCGTCTATATCGCTAATTGAGAGTACTACAAACGTCTTACTCGTATAGTAGTCGTCGCTTGACTGCCCCACCCCTCCATTCGGGCAATGTTTTATAAACAAAATCGGCCACGCGCACTGAGTTTCCGAGAAATAGTAATTTGCACACCTGGTTATCTATTCCTGCGAGCGGCCAACAAAGTCAGAAATAATAACAATAGGCTATTGTCGAATTGCAAATTTTAAATACAAAGTAATAGAAAGAACTCCGAATGCGGGAGGGGCAATAAACAAAATGCGCAGCATTTCTTTGTCGGTATGTGACAATAGGTATGCCCCAACTTGTAACAATAATATCCAAAAACATTGTTTATAAGAAATTATCCCGAAGCTATACTCAATGCAACGCAAGAATAATAAATACAAAATCGATTCAGAAACAACAATAAAATACGGCTGAACATAATATGTGTACATACATAAAAGTAAACAAAGAGAAATATTTTACATCTCCTCCTCCTCTCTTGAAGTTGGTTAAAAATTAAAGTACAATTGACTGATCTCTTGTTTTGTTGTAAATATATAACAAGCACAATCAATTGACAAAAATGGCGGAGAGAGGAGACCGAAATGAACAAATGTCTGAAATCTTTATTTATTTATTTATTACATATCCAACAGCTTACAATATTTATAACATAGACAATAATCTCTGTTTAACAAGATTTTCGCCAATTAAGGGATACTTTAAGCTATACAATGTTTCTGTACAAAAGCAAGACCGCTTTAAAGAGTTCATGATAAGCTCTGATATAAATGTAATTTACTTATTAACATAATGCATGCTGAAGTGTCCCCTATATAGTATATGTAACAACTTTTTTATTTAAAACTTATTATTAGTAACTAAAAAATAATAATATACAGATATTCATATATATTGTTACGTGCAAGTGGGATTCGCACATGGGATTGGAAGGAAACACCAGTTTTTAAATAAACGCTTTTATTGACTTACACAGCCGCACGTAATACCTATACGTACGACTAACCATGCACTGTTCCGACGATAAGGTGTCCCACTCACGATACCGTCGCTGATATTGCGTAGACCACCTCCTGCTACTGTCGTGCTCACCTCCGATATTACCGCGTGTAGTTCGCCTCTGGTTCGTCTCTCGAACTACGCTACATTCCTCTTTCAGTTAACTGTCCACTACACTTTTCACTAAATTCACCACTAAACTCGTCACTGCCTTCTATTAAACTCTTCTTCCAACTCTTTCGTATCGTACTTGTCGCTTCACTGTCTTGAACTGAACTCAACTCTAAACTGCCCGGTAGGCACGCCTTACGTTGCATATATACCCAGAAGAATCTTCTGGAACCCATAATTTCGTTATTATTTTATTTACTATCTGCTCCTTTCTAAACACCTATCTATCTCTGTATTTTTCTTCCCGAACCTTCCATTCGAGAACTTTCGTTTATACATCTATCCCTTTCTAACATCTATCTATTTCTGTCTTTTCCTTCCTAAGCTTTCTATTCTAGAACTTTGGTTCATCGTCTATCCCTTTCTAAAATATATCCGTCCTTGTCTTTTCCTTCCAGAATTTTACTATCTTTTTCTAAAAGTTCTTAAACTAACTAGATGGTTCCACCATCATTCGCCACAATATTATGCACAAATACATATTATACATACATACAAACTATAGAGGCGTTTCAAAGACGTGGATATTTATGTTGCCTAATAAACAGTTAAAATGTCATCTCAATTCTCTAATATCCTTGATTTAAAAATTAGTTTTTAGTGATAAAAAATAACTACTTTATGAAATATTTTGCTATAAGTCGCAGTAAGACGAGCAAGTACTTCATTTAAGCCATAATTAGTTCTACTACAGGGCACGTGAAACAATTTGTTATGACTAGGGTGTGTTTTGAGATTTGGCACTGCCAAATGCTTTAGATATGTTCAAATTCAAATTCAAAAGTTTTTATCCAAAATAAGTTCCACTGGAGAACACTTTTTGAAGGTCATACATATAGGTTAAAATTTAATTTTACTTCCTAGTCTATGTATACCGCTTCGCAACGTGTTATTCCTATTATGGAGAAGAAGCGGCAAGAAACTCCCCAGCAACACGTCTAGCTAAAAATTGTTTTTCTTTATATTTCTTATTCTATTTTTATCTCAAGTTCTTTTTTTTAAATTAAGTTTTATACAGAAGTATGTTACAGAATGACTTCTGAAGAATTAATGGAGTTGTAGCAAACAGTGTATATTCAATAAGACAGAGACACAAAGGACAGAAAAATATTATGATAGTTATAAATATAAAGACATGACGTACTAATTTTTTTTTGCTGCAAGATATCTCCATATATTTCTTACAAGTATGGCAAGATAAAAACGTTATACTCGTACAAAATACAGTATGTAATAAAGAGGCCGGAGCGAGCTGCTGTTGATAAATAAATATACGCTATATTTTATATTCCGATACAAAAATATAAATAACCGGCAGACAAACACACATATTCATCATCATCATCATCATCCGATCGATAAATCCCGGTTGCGTTCAGAGCGTTCATTCCGACGCCCAGGTTCCGGTTTCCTACTTTTCCTACTCCACTTAGCGCGTCTTCAGCATGCCCTGCTTTGAGGTCATTGGTACGCACGTCATCCTTCAGAACGTCAAGCCGGCATTTCTTAGGCCTTCCCCTTCGACCGGGACCTGGCGGAGGCGGCATGGCTAGACATTTGTTCCCCACATAATAAGCCAGTCTCCGTAAAATGTGGCCGTACCAGCGTAAGCGACACTCTTGCAATTTGTCTGCTATGTCATGGATACGAAGACTGCCGCGGATGCGAGAGTTCCTGTCACGGTCTTTCCGTGTTACTTCACACATCCATCGCAGCATATTCATCTCCGCGACATGCAGTTCTTGCTTGTGTCGCTCAAGTACAGGCTACACTTCACTACCATACAAAAGGACAGGTCTAATGTTGGATTTATAGACCTGTCATTTTAATTTAACCGGCATTTTGAGGTCACAAATGATAGCTGTCACCTCAAGCCACTTGACCCAATCTGCTGAGATAACAAACGCACACATATAAAGGCTTAGCCCGCTCAACCACAGAAGCCGTCATATATACATATGTCTAGTATTTATTTTTCAGGCAATATGGATGAAAAGACTCTACACGAAGTTCAAGTCACCTTATGTCGGAGTTTGGCTGTTCTGGAGACCAGCTCTGGTAATTAACTCACCAGAAATCGCCAGGAGGGTGCTGGTCAGGGACTCTGACAACTTCAGGAACAGATTTATGAGTTCAGGCAAAGGAGATCCAATCGGTTCCTTGAATATATTTTCTGTAAATGTATGTTTTATTTTTATTATTGTAAAACTAACAAAAAAGCATACGGCCCACCTGATGGAAAGTGGTTACCGTCGCCTACAGACGTTTGCAAAACCAGAGGCGAAGCCAACGCGTTGCCAGTTTTTAAGATACGATAGAGCGGTCAAACTATAGGATAGAGGGAATGGGACAGGAGGGATTAAATAAATGGAAATTTAGAAGCGAAGGAATAGAGCAGATGGGATACGTGAAATGGTAGCCTTTAGGATAGGATAGCGGAATGCAATATGGGACGCCGTCATCTCCTTTTGCGAGCGTGTCATGCTTACTTAGGAGGAGGCGGACGGGAGCGTGAAGACGCGTCAGCGCCGGAGGGCCAGTTTGGACCTTCAGCTACCATGAGCGGGTGGCGCGGATAGCTCCCTGGGGATAGGGTTCTCACCCGCCATTATGCCGTCGAGATTTCACAGTCTCTTCCCTTGGGGCGCGTTACAGACCGCCCCATGCAATGAAAGCCTGAAGACGCCGGAGGACAAAAATAGTTCCCCGGAAGTGGAAGACGCCGTAGGGCCACCGCTTGCCAGGACCAGCCGAGTGGCTAGGCCATAGCTTTGGTATTAAGGGCAAAGGATAGAGTACCGAGGGGTTTTAGTAGGTTTCTGATGATTAAAACTGTTGTTAATGTCAGTGCCTGTAATTATCAACATTGCAATTTTCTTTTATTATGTTTCTAAATTTTATAAACGTATGTTGGCGGTATTGTTTCATGTAGTCGTGCAAGCAAAAGTCGTCTTTAAGGTGACGAACGTTTTCATGCCGCAAATATGCGTTCGATAATAGAGATAGAGAATACCTTTCTCTATCTCTATTATCGAATACATACATACATACATATTGTCACGTCTGTTTCCCATTGGTGTAGGCATAGGCCGAGACGATGGATTTCCACTTGCTACGACCCACACAAACACTTTTCGCTTCATCAACTTTCATTAATCTCTTCATACATATGCGCTTGTTTAAAGTGCTTTTCATATGACCTTTCTTCAAAATATCTTCAATTTGATCATTGTGAGTACGTCGCGGTCGACCGGCACCGATCCTACTACTCACATCACTGTCATATACTTGTTTTGTGATTCTGCTTTCATTCTTTCTCTCTACATGCCCAAACCACCCGAACATTACTTTTTCAACTCGTGTCACTACATCATCTTTCAATCCACAACGTTCTCTTATCACACACACTGTTTCTTATCATATCACTTACATTAACCTTACATATACTTGTCAAACATACATATACTTTATGCTACTTTCATGCTTCTTCTACTATATTCAACTTTCACTGCCACACATTAGCGTCAGTGTTAACACTCCTTGGTGGACAGCCAGGCATGCCCTTACAGATATCTTCCGGCCGATCATAAAAGAGTTAAGCGCTCCATTTTCCTTACTACCTGCTATTACTCTCCTTTCAATATCACTCTCATGCTTTCCATCTCTTGTAAACATACAAACTCTTTAACTTGCTTTAGTTTTTCATATTTACCGGAATATCCAAAGGTTTAATCTATTTTAGAGAAATTTTAATGGACAGTATTCTTGTTCTGGTAACATGAGGACAAGGCATATATTATTAAGCGCTAAAAATCTAAATAGGCTATAAACATATTTGCTATATACTAAAGTTAGTGAGAAGTTAATATTAATGGGACGAGAAAGGTCAGAGGGGAGAAGAAAGGTTTAACCACTTTTCCTTAATACAATTTTAGGACCCTATTTGGACATCTATTAGAAAGCGTTTAACTCCAGTATTCACGGCATCAAAGTTACGAGCAATGCAAGATCTTCTTATTAAGAAGAGTGACGATCTGATTGAAAGGTTGACTAAAGAAATTGGCCAGGGTGATTTGATTCATACTAGGGTAGGTATTTTTCAGCACTTTTCTACTGATTTTCTCAGCCACACCGCAAATAGAACGCGTTTGGAGCCACTTAGACCCCGTTTCGCAGTGAACGTGTTAAGACATAGAATTCCGGCCAACATAAATCTTTCAGATATTAGGCGATGTCGAATCAAGAAAATATTTTCGATGTGATTGTAGCGAAAGGCGTGTTGTTAGACACGCGTCATTTTGAGATATGAGATATATTCGATCAAACACGATTTCATGGTTTTATGGTTTCAGCAAATCTGTACAGATTACACGAGTGATGTCATAGGTGAATCTGCACTTGGGATAAGCAGCCAATCGACACGAGATGGCGACAGTGTCGTGAGGCGGATCACGAGAGAATTCGGTGCTTTCAACTTACACAGAGGCTTGTCTTGGTCAAGCATATTCTTCTTCCCGGAACTTGTCGATATTTTCAGGTACAATTTAACCTAAAACCAGAGTGCCTAAAGCGCTTAGTAAAATTGATATTGTATCTACATATACTGGTAGATGTAAGACATGTAACAAAGTTGCGCTATGTAAGATTGTTAGAGGTGATCCACAAATTACGTCAAAGGAATTTTATGATAGGACATGCAATCAAAGTACAAAAATAACCATAAATCGATCAAATATAATCTGAAAAGATTCTATATTAATTCCCAAAGCGGACTATCTGGCTTACATGTGCAGACCTGGGACTAAAAGAGAACCCCAGATGATGAACCCGCTTTTATTATCAAATCAGAAATAAACACTAGAATGATCATAACAATTATTCGCCTCTGCTCCTATTTTTGATATAACAATACGCGGCTTTCTGCGGCACGAATAAACCCATGAGGTTTCTGTGCCACAGTCAAATGTGTTTCTAATATATATGAATGTAAGCATAGTGGATGATAAATTTAAAAAAAAATTGACCCCTTCCTCGTCCTTGTCTCAGCTGGTCACATTCGTGAGACTCCCCCTTCCCTAGTGTGACGTCACATATTTTGCAATTTCACACAAATTAAAAGAGCTTAATTATCTTATATTATTATTATCATCATTGTTACCATTACCACGTGCTAACAACGGTGAAGGGAAACATCTTGCTGCAACCTGCACATCGAGATAACCGATGTGTCAAACCTGCCAAACCGCCTTGGACAAGTGTGGCGGGTATACTGTCCGGTTCCCCCTATAATGAGAGGCCCGAGCCCAGCAGTGGGTCATTTATGGGCCAATATTATTATATATTATATATTATATATATATATATATATATATATATATATATATATATATATATATATATATATTATCATCATATATATTTTTATTTATTTATAAAAATATTTAATTTTTTTTAAATATAAGTCATACTTTTTAAAATATACATCAAAATTAATATATATTTAATTTAAAAAAAACTTTCAACTCACCGCCAGCGAGCCCGGGGTCTGAACTACCGGTGGTTAGGGCTCCAAAGACAGGAACCTCCTCACAATTCGTGCAGTGGCCAAGAGTGCTGCCCTCTGTATGTGGCCCTTCACCCAGCTTCTTAGGAAAGCCTCTCTAGATGACGGTCGAGGCTTTTCGCAAATATATCAAATTTCGAAATGTGACATTACGAAATTTAGGACCCCTTGTCACATAGTGTCACAATTCGTCGATCCCCCCTTAACATGTGACGTTATTTATGTATGGCCTCTTATGTTCGTCATACGAATCTGCAAAAGCGAGCGCTTTAGAACCTCACATGTTATTTAGAAGACAACAATTTGAAATTCACAATAAATCTTTTGTTCAAAGAATGTCGAAGAATTTGCTCAAAAAGGATCCTTTCAGGAACTGAGAAAGAATGTTATAAGAGTCGACAAAGCAACCCACAGCCAGACGGTAGGGTATTTGCCCGTTTGGATGGCTACCACACTTGGTCTAGAGCATGCCACCTTAACAACCTTGAGTAGAGGTGCAGCATTACTGGCCAAGTTCCAGGCTCCCTTTCAAAGCTGACAGCGAATCGTTAGCACCTTTGTTTGGTATTGCAAATATACATAGGTGACGGTAACCACTTTCCATCATGTGGGTCATAGTGTGTCTGCTGTACTCCATCAATCAAAATAATATCTTCACAGTTTTATTTTCAGCCTTTTTAGCGTAGTGGCCTGTTATTAGACCTTTTTAAAATGTGTTTTTTCAAATTTAAATTCATGATGTAATGTGATAACTTTTGTCTTTAATATGTCACTTGTGAAAAATTCCTTTAAGAATAAGTCAAAATATAATGGTTTTATAAAACCGAAATATTATTATAATTTAGATTCGCTATATTATTGTTACGAGTTAGCGGGACTCGAATTAAAATGCCGTTAGAATTATTATAGAGTTTATTAGAACTATACAAACACGTATAACACAGGTACAAATATAACCGAACACAACAAATCCAAACATAATGCAGAAGATCGTAATTCAATAAAACGCGCAAAGTCCGTCACTATTAGATTCCCGAATGTACACACGCCACGCCCGTATCGTAGTTGTAGCACAACTGACTCCTCTCTCAAGCAGGCCATCGTTTTATACTTCACAAATGCAAATGTGCCCGCCTGGCAACGTCGACACAATTTCCTAGAATTAGCTTGTAATTGTAATCCGCAACACCTGGCTAATGATGTAGCCTGCAAGCGGCCGTAAACGAGTACAATAGAACAATAGGCTGTTCTACACAATACCAGAAACGTATGCCAATAAATAAGTGAAAAAAGAAGACGATCATAAAAGGATTACAATTAGTTCAAATGCCGACAGGTAATAAAATGTGATTTTACAGATTAGGAGTGGAATTTATATATTTGTCGGAGCCTAAGTTGTAACATTATATTAAAAAACCACAACAGGCTAGTTAAAGTTTGGCATATCTACGAAACCATATGGTATGTAACCTAAAAAGCACTTGACCAATAATTTCTTTTACATAAACTTTCAGGTTTAAATTATTCCCAAAAAAGTCATGTGATTTCTTAAAAAAAATATTTAGAACTATTGTCGAACGAAGAGGTGGGTATGGCAAGGAAGTGAAAGAGACAAGAGATCTATTTGATGCTTTGCTGAAAATGAAATATGAAGCGGCTCAAAATGATGAAGGTACTTGTTTTTTTCTTTAAGAGCTAAGTGTACATTGAGTAACATAAATTCCACAACCAAGTTACTACAATTAGGTTTCTGTAACAATTTTGCTAAAAACGGAAGCTTTATGTGTGCATCTTGTGCATCGGTCCGTCTGTCCGTCTTCTTGTCTTAGTACACGTCACAGCCATTTTTCTCAAAAATAAAGATTTTTATAAAGATATTTATTTTTCTTTTTTTGGCCCTTCGTTTGGATGACGCCTTCAGGCCAGGCATCACCCCTAACATAGTCAGGGACATTGATCAGCAGATCTTTTAGAACTAGGTGTTCTTTTCTTAATTGCGTATTTATATTGCATTATATCATTATTTTATATTACTTACATATATATACACATGTCGGCTCGACGCGAGACGAATAACACAATAATAATCTGAAATATTATAATCAAAGTTTATTACACTAGAATTATTACAATTACAATATTAAATACAGCAAAATAATACACAGAAATATTAGTTCAACTCCAAGAGTTGCATCCACGCTTGTCAAGTGTCAAGCAGCAATTTGCCCTCAAAGAATACTGCGATTATCGGACAGTAATAATTGATCACAACATATTATGTGCTCCTTGTCCAACAGAGCTTTCGCTCTCTTAAACCGACGAATGTAGGATGTCAAATGTCCCGTTTTTTTTTTGAGCTGGATCCAGCTGAATAGCCGCAGATGGCTGTTTCAGCGATACCGGACTTTGGGGGCTTCCCGACTCCGTGGGAGCGGAGGCGTTCAGCCCGGGGCAGCGCGCTCGAGGAGGCACCTCCTGTGAGGTTCGACCTCGGCTCGACCGCTGCGGGGGATTGACTCTACATAGGAGTTAGCCGTGAGAGGCTGAATGAGCTAAGCCAATAGGCTGAAATGATTGTTATTGGGGACTCGTTATGGACTCCGCCGGCGGAGCCGATCCTAGTCTATCGTTACTACCGCTTCGCAACGTGTTATGGCTGGAGGAGAAGAAGCGGCGGAAGAAACTCTCCAGCAACACGCCTAAGCTAATCTTGTATGGCTACATGTGTCTGTAATGAGTGAGGAGCGATTGGTGGGTCTTAACCCTGAGAGAGACGATTCGAGCCGGGGGCTCTCCGGCGTCTGTTCTGTCTGCGTCTGTTATGCCAGGCTGATGTTCTGAGCCTCGGGGGGTTCATTATGGCGAGAATTCGAGTGATTTTATCCGGCTCGTCAATGAGTACATTGCGAGGGCGTCGTTTACTCGTGCGAGCGTTCGGAATGGGTTTATAATTGACCGTCTCCGTCACCAGAGGGTTCGGGTGACGGGCAAGGTCAAAGAATCTACGCGAAAGGGAGATTATGTAGTCTTTGACGGAGGGAAGCTCCAGGTCGCGATGCAAGTCGACGAGCCGCATGTATGGCGGGGCGTCGGCTGCAGCGCGTAAAAAGTGGTTCTGGATTTTTTGCAATTTCCAGATGTTGTAATCGCTGGCGTGGCCGAAGACCACACTCGCATAGGTCATGATGGGGCGGATGCAAGTTTTGTATAGAGTCACCTTATTTCTAAGGCTCATCTTACTTTTCTTGCCTAACAATGGATAGAGTCGGCTTAGGGTCCAGTATGCTCTGTTCCTGGCCGCTTTGGTGTGCTCGTGGAAGTACAAGCCTTTATCGAGGGTTACGCCAACATATTTGACTTCGTTAACTCATGGGATAACTCGGTCGAATAGCATGATGGGCGTAAGTTGGTTGGTGGGACGAGTATTGAGTGGGCGAGTGCCACGTGTAATTCAGCTCTATCCGCCATCTACGGAACCAATCGCCTAGTTCTTTGACGGCGGCGTTGAGCTGACTGCAGATTCTGTATCTGCTGAGGTCGCTAGTGAAAATGGCGGTATCATCCGCATAAAGGGCTAGGTGGACGTGGGGGTGCCTTGGCATATCGCTGGTGAACAGCGAGAAGAGTAGAGGGGAGAGCGCGGAGCCCTAAGGGACTCTCACTGCGATGGAGTGAGAAGAGGATCGAGTGCCCTCCACTCGGAATCTGAAACTACGGTCTTTGAGGAAGTCCCGTAGAATGAGAACGAGTCGGTCTGGTACACCGAGCTGATACAGCTTGTATATCAGCCCGTTGTGCCAGTGTGTTATCGAAAGCTTTGGCGACGTCGAAGCACACTGCGCCTGTCGGCGAGGATCTTCGACCGCCGCGTTGGAAGGTGGAGAGGACGTGCTCCGTGATGCGGAGCACTTGTTGGGGGCAAGAGTGTCTAGCTGTAAAGCCAAACTGCTCTTGGGGGATGAGATTATTGCTGAAGGCAAAATCTCTTAGTCTAGTGAGTAGGACTCGCTCATACAGTTTACCCAGTGAGCTGAGTAGACTGATGGGGCGATAACTGGAGGGCTTGGAGGCCGATTTGCCTGGTTTGCGGATATCGATGACCTCCGCTTCTTTCCAGGTCTTGGGAAATTGACAGTTATTTATAGCAGCATTGAAGATGCTTACCATAATTAAGATAAGTTGGGCGGGGAGGATTTTTAGTAGTTTATGGCTGATTCCATCGTTGCCTGGGGCCTGTCCCATTTAGGCGATTTCACCTCCTTTTATACTGTCGAACCAACAACACTAAAATCAAGTGCAGGTACTTTGAGAAAAACATAAGTACCTTCAATTTAAAGTCGTTACTTTACGAAATTTTTACAATTATATCGCAATCTGCGACAAACAGTACATATATATATATATATATATATATATATATACAACTACTGTTGCGCTTTAGCGCTTCTCTTACGAACTGTGTGCAAAACCGCTCCATGTGCGGCCTCAACCTGATATCAAAACAAACATTGTTTCCTCGGTCCTCTTAGTTTTTGTAAGTCTTGAGGTCGCACCTGGGCCGGTCGTATGCTGGGGACCCCAGCAATAGGTGTTGGATATGCTCGTCATCTCCAGAATTTCAGAAGCATGCTAGATTATCAATTAACTTAAATTTATGCAGGTATGCCGAGAACTGAGATAACATTTTTTTAGGAATATATAATCTATATTCGCAAAAATTTAAAAATTAGAGGTGGTCACCGTGTAATGTAAGTGGGTTAATTTTTTGCAATTTGAATGATCATGTGGGGTTGTGTTAGTCAGTACCTTAAATATTGATAACAATGTCTTTTAAAGAATTTTTATTTAAGCCATTAAGTGGCGAGATATGTACTTTTAAAGTTGTAAAAATTATGTGTCCCTCTATTATTCTACAAAGGAGAAACGTCAAACATTAAAGTAATAGAGTATTAAAAATAATTTGAAAGGAAATTGCTTTGAACAATATTCGTTGTGCAGTTTTTGAGATATCGGTATTTTCGATTAATTGCTTTTCTGTGGCTTTCTTAATAATATTTATTCAGGTTCTAGATTAAGTAGGTATCTGTTGTTTTTTTACCCCAAGCAGTATATTTACACTTTAATCACAATACTACGAAGCTCTCAAGAATAACCTAAATGCTCAAATGTTGTGCAAAATCTTCTAGAAATGTCCGAAGATCTGCTCGTGGCCCAAGCTGCTGTCTTCTTATTTGGTGGATTCGATACCTCTGGATCTATTTTCACATTCACAATTTATGAACTAGCACACAATTATGACGCTCAGGTAAGAACTAAAATTATTAACATAGAAGAACTATTCGTAATGCTTGAAGACGAATGTTTTCATTTGAATGCCCAAATTTATTAAATTCCTAATACAAAACCACTCACGAACATTTTATAGATATTCTAAATAAATATGGATGGATATACTTGTATATTTCAGGAGCGGTTGTATAAAGAACTGGAAGAAACGAAAAAACAACTAGGGGACAAAGATTTTGACTTGAAGTCTCTTGCAGAATTGCCTTATCTTAATGCTATTATCAAAGGTAATTTTATTGCACATGTGGGAATGTTTACATATTATACCATAGGTCCTGTATACGGAAACTGTCTTCATATCTATTTTTATAATTCTTTTACTCTTGTAAGTAGAGTTGAATGATGATGAGCGAGCCAACAAATTATGCATGCGCACAAAATATAACCGAGCGGCAAAATATCCATTTTAATGTATATCTGTTTGCATGTACAAGCACCCATAACTGTACAATTGTATAACATACACGCAGGGTTTGCTTGTTAGTTAAGCTTGTAAGATTATAACGGTCATCCAAACTCTAGCGTGTATGGCCGCCATTAGCCTACTATCCAGCCTCAGTAGCTGGATGAAAATTTTAGTTAGGGTCACCAAGTTCAAATACACGATAAAAGTGTTGTCTCGTACCCATAAAATATATTCTAGTTAAATATTTGACAAGAGCACTCTCTGTGGTAATACTATTTTACCCAACTTCTTTTTTATATTGCGTTAGTGTAATGGCAAGGTTTTGTGCAGCGGTGGAAAAATGGTTACGGCACTTTGGCAGTGAGTAAATCAAAGACTTGGAGCTGTTTCAATTACTTTTTTATTTAAATACACAACTTAACTTGTTACTTGCGGAGTGATTACAGTATATTGATCACCAGATTTTAAATATATAGTTAACACTTTAATGCTAGTATTACCACTTTGTAACGTAGTTATATTTAAACTTCTTAATTTTTGACACGAGGCCTCCTGCGAACAGGATTACTACAGTGAACTCTTAACTTCTTAACTGGTAACTTATGACTGATAACTCTTAATTCTTGACTATAACTGAACTGTATCTTATAACTGACTTTTTAATTGTGATGTATCAGCTAATAAAGGGCTACTTGTTTACTCGTTAACGCCCAAACATACAATAACAACTCATTAGTTAATTGTGTTCTCATGGGAATCACAAACAATCATTTCCTTTATTA
Organism: Dendrolimus houi; assembly: GCA_039645545.1. Taxonomy (NCBI): domain Eukaryota; kingdom Metazoa; phylum Arthropoda; class Insecta; order Lepidoptera; family Lasiocampidae; genus Dendrolimus; species Dendrolimus houi. Next base: position 1,124,530 of record CM077131.1, read on the forward strand.
AGTTATTTGTTACTGATATCATAAACTAAGTGATTTGTTTGTTTCCTTCTTCGTGACCAGTATCTGGTACATTACATTAGTTCATTGGATAAGCAGACGGCCCATCTGATGGAAAGCTATTACCGTTATTTATAGACATTCGTGACAATAAAGGTGCTATCAATATGCCGCTGTTTAAAGGGCGATTGGAACTTGGCCACTAATGCCGGAACACAACTCAAGCTTGCTTTTGTGGCATACTCTGGACCAGAAGTGGTAGCCATCTAGACGGGCAAATACCATACCACTTGGCTGTGGGTTGTTTCGTCACCTATTACGACAGGCTGCCCGGCTGCAGGAAATTGTATTCTTTCTCCGTTCCTGCACGGATAAAATTAACATGAAGTACTAATTAAGATTTCAATTACAGAAACCTTGAGAAAATATCCACCAATGGGTTGGCTAGATCGCGTTGCAGCCAAAGAATACCAAATAGACGATAAGCTAACTATTCCTGCCGGATCAGTTATCTACGTGAATACTGTTGGCATGCATGTGGATCCTGAGTACTTTCCTGAGCCCGAAGTTTATAATCCCGACAGATTCCTACCTGGAAATGAGAAGAGTATTCTTCCCTACACGTTTATGCCCTTTGGAGATGGACCTAGGAGTTGTATTGGTAAGATACATTTCGATTTCGTACTTCATCAATTCTAACAGTGATTGGTACTTCTAAGTAAAAGACAGAATTGGTACATCCACAATTTTTCATTAAGAGGGATTGGAAGGTATCTGTTTTATTTTAACTGGTCATTACAAGCTACAACACGTATCTATGCTAATATTTGAAATTTGGTTTATACATATGTAGTTTTAGTACTGAGAGTGGTTATAATTATAGTCTGATTTTTATTTTGAGGAAATTAAATTAAAAGGTTTTGATAAACATGTACATTTTTTATTATTGAAGAAGGCTATAGGGAAACGGCTGACCTAATAAAAAGTAAAAACCTTTGCTCAAAGATGTGTACATGCCTTCACCTACTGAAGCGCAGACCCTCGTCTACATATTGTTACAACTTAGTCTTCGACAAAGACAAATTCCACGTAGTCTGTAAAAGCACATTTGATTGCCTGTCGGCATTTGAACTAATTGTAATCCTTTTATAACCGTCTTCTTTTGTTCACTTAATTGTTGGCATACGTTTCTAGTATTGTGGAGAACAGCCTATTGTTCTATTGTACTCGTTTACGGCCGCTTGCAAGCATCATTAGTCAGGTGTTACAAACTAAGTACAATTTGATTCTAGGAAATTATGTCGACGATACGATACGGGCACATTTACATTTGTGCAGTATAAAACGATGGCCTGATTGAGAGAGGAGGCAGTTGAGCTACAACTACAATACGGGCGTGGCGTGTGTACATTCGGAAATCTAATAGTGATGGAATTTGCGCGTTTTATTGAATTACGACCTTCTGCATTATGTTTGGCTTTGTTGTGTTCGGTTATATTTGTACCTGTGTTATACGTGTTTGTATAGTTCTAATAAACTTTATAACAATTCTAACGGCATTTTAATTCAAGTTCCGCTAACTCGTAACAATATGTGTTAAACTTTTTATTTTTGACTAATATGGTCTAATTTTGTTTGTTGTAATTGTAACACATCAAAATGCAAGAAAAAAAATACTTTTAGGCCATTCAGTCATACAGGAGTACGATCTTTGCAGAATTACAATTTTTATTCAACTATCCACCTTAGTATTTTTCATCTATGCAGTGTATTTAATTGTCTAATTCATTTTGCTCTTCTGTTTTATAATTACAGGCATGAGATTCGCCAAACAAGTCCTACGTTTCGGTATTGCGAAGGTCTGCTTAAATTTCAAAATGGAGCCCATTCCAAAAGCGCCAAGAGCTAACGAAGTACAAATTGATAAATACGGTTTATTGATGATGCCAGGGGAAAAACTGAGTGTCAATTTGATACCTCGACCACCATTACGTGTATGATTGAATTCAAAATATATCATAAAGAAAATATAGTTATAAGACACGTGTGTTTGTGATCACACTCTAACGGATGATTTCTTTTAGCTTATAGACTCCCGATAAGAATCAAAAACGAATTATTCTTTATTTACTCTGGTCTGGGTATCTTAAATCGGCTACAGAGTTCGTGTATTATTTATTAAGCTACCATAACTTTTTAAGCTTGGGAATATATGAGGGGTACAGGCAAAGAACAGGGAATGTCTTAATGAATAGATTTTGAGAGAAACGCAATTAAAAGTTTAGAAGTATATATTTTTTATTGAGATCGGCGTATGCAGTAACTTTTACTTAAAACTAATTAAATGTTTATTTGATTAATATAACTGTATAGTTATGATGGACTTTTTAGTGATTAAAAATATTAAAAATTTAACAAAAATTAAATTAAACAATCTTGGAAGAACAGAAAACAAGTAATGTCCAATTCAGTCATAAGCAGCATCTTTAGTTTTGGAATCATATTCTAATACCTGTGCTTCCCTGGTACAAAATGGCATCAGACACATCAAGTCTTTATATTTAAGTTCACTTATGGGCAAATAATTTTATATAAAAATTAGTGATGGGGAAATAAACTACCATAGACAAACAATTGCTTTCAATGGAGTATAGAAAAAATAAATTTTGTGACATTTCCTGTTCTTTGCCTGTACCCTTCATATTATAATGAAACTCTCCCAATTTCGGGATAATTATTATCGTATTTTCATGCTCTTAATTGAAAGCACACTAATTTCACTACGGTTGGCATATTCATAATCAAAATTAATGAAGTATTCGTAAATTCAGGTTTAAATAAGATTAAAGTCGCGTTTAGTAACTCTTATAAAGTAGTAATAATAAAATATATTTTTGGGGTATTTTAATCAAACAAATAAATTGTAATTATAAGCTATATTATCAAACTAAAACTAACTTATAAATATAGATTAAACACTGTAACAAATCGTAGCCAACGGCGAGCATGCGCAGAAGACTGGTTGCATTATTCGTTGGGCGAAATATACAAAATTAAATATGTTATATTATAATGAAAAAAAAAATCTGCTTGTGGGTAGTTTTGAATATGATATCGTGGGTACGTATTAAAGTCAGTTTTTGTCTAGAACTCTGTGTTTCATTTACGAAAACCACTTTGTGGAGAATTAATGCAAATAAAATTAAAAAACACTAAATTAACAGAATATACTCGAAATACACAAAACGATACGTTTGTATCTTCAAAAATTTAGGTAGCTCTTTAATGTAAATTCTACAGTTTTAGTGACGTTCTCTAGTTCTTGTACCCTTTCCAAGCATTTGTTTTTGACAGCTTGATGAAGAATCAATTAACAATGTCCTAATGCGTTACGGACTCGATTTGTTACAAAAATCGACTTCATTTATAAATACGTTTTAATCAATTTAATTTATCTATATATATTTGTTAAAAGGACTATATCGTATTATAAACATACCCACATTTCATTGAACATATTTTACATATATTAAATAAGCCAATACAATGGCACACATAACAATTGCGATTTTATATTTTTCATTCTTTTTCAAATCGATTACTTTCGGTTTATTTCCGTATAGTGACGATGGTTTAATAGTCTGTGGGTTACATCACAGAACATCACTATTACATCACTCACAATAATAAAGTACGACAATTATGTAATTTGTTTCATGTGGGCTTTACTGTCAAGAAATATGCAACTTGACAGACGTGCAAACATCAAAAGTAAAATGAACGCTTGTTTTACAAGATGTCCACCACAGTAGCATGAGAACTATTGTGTATTAATATGACATAGACAATCGTCATAGATAATATTTTTAGTATATTTATCAGAAAATTCGATTTATAACTAAATTACCATTTTCTACCGGTTAGTTAATTTTATAAGCCCACTAAATTATCATCTAGATAATTTAGTGCATCAGTAACTAATTATTATAATTGTTTTTATGATCCTGGCAACACTATGATGTAATTGCTATTTTTGGCAATGATGCAATGTTATTGTTTTGTAGGGTAGCATTTTCGTATAAAAGGTATAGTGGCGTGTAGACGATGTTCATTGCTTACTGTGCTGTGTGAATATTCACATCAAAGGCTGGACAATAAGGGGAAACCCTGTCCAAATAGTTAATATTTGGTATATTTGGTACTTTCTTACCCAAATCTCTCCTTGCATTTTACACTTGGAAACGGTATAATTTATATCCAACACTATGATTGCTATCCTATTACAACTTTCTAGTGTAATATCTAGGCAACATGTTTATGTTTAAAAGTACAGTATTCAATTACTAGTTAAATCACATCACCTCATCAAAAGATGCAACATGAGTAAAAACGGTTCAGCGGAGTGTATGTATTATTATTAGGTTAGGAATATTAATAAGAAAACAAATAAAAATTTGTGAGATTCCTTATGTATTATCTTCATATTAATTGTAACCTAAGTTACAAGATTTAATATTATACAGTTATATAAAGAGAAGAAACTGTAAACAAGGATTGGGAACCAGAAAAGAAGTTGAATCAGTTACAGCCAAGGAAATTTTCTTTTGGGTTTTATTTCAACTTTAGCCTCAATTAAATGGTTTTTAGCAACAAAAGTTCGTTTGTTCAATGAACCATTTTCGAACGGTTTTTACCGCACACCTTCAAAACGCAGCCATGTCGTGCAGCAAATTTAGCCGCATACAAACAAACACGTATATGTATTAGAAACAGTTGTCAACAGTATACACTCCGAACGGAATAAAAGTTGGCAAAAACCGGTTATAAACAATTAACAGCGAATAATTTTAAACTGGTCCCAAGTCTTTGCTGTACGGAGGCTTTTGTCGATAGACAGGGAACATCAACAGATAAGTTGCTTAACACTGCCTTTAGTCCCGAAGAAGTACGATCAGAATAGAATTATACTTTAAGATATTCAAGAAGTTTACAAAGACAATAGGCGGTCTTATCACTGAAAGCAATTTTTTCCAGACAACCTTAGAATGGATTAGAGAAAAAATTTTTAACATGTAGGTTTTGCAATATAACTAGAATAAAAAAATATGTATATAAAATTTTGAAATGGTAAGTAAAATAGACATAATGGCGAGTATAAGACAAAAATATACATATATTGATATTGTTACATGCCGTCAAAGATAAGCCGCACAGCTGCCTATTGTAAGCGCAGCTTATTGTCCTCCCGGATTAGGGAATTCGTTATCTTTTGTATTTGCAATTAAGAAAAACATGCTATTGTTTTTCTATTTGTTTTATAACCATCATTAGTGTCGAACTAATCCTTATTGTTATTGTTTTCGACTTTGTTAACCGTTCGCAGATGTGAAAATTAGTATTTCTTAGAAACTCAGTGTGCGCGGCCAATTTCTTTGTACTGTATAGTTAGTATAAGACGATGCCCGGATGGAGGGGCGGGCAGTCACGCGACGACTACGAAGCGTGTAAGATGTTTTCTAGTACTCTCAATTAGCGATATAGACGATGGACTTTACGCGTGTCGAATTGTATTGAATCATGCAGTGTGAACTGATTGCATCCAGTTTTATTTGTATTTTTTTTATAAGTTTTGTACAGTTCTTATAAATTCTATAGTAGTTCCAATGGCATTTTTAATTCGAGTCCTGTAGCTCGTAACAATATATATAAATAAATAATAATCATAGCAATAATGTATATAATTACGTAAATGTGGGAGAGATGAAGATGTTATGATTGACTTTAGAGCCCGAAGTAATTAATAATCCTTCACATCAGATCAGATTTATCGAAACGTAAATAGATACCTAATTTAAGGTATGTACTAAATTATTCTAACTTTGGGAACCTTTTACCTGCTAGACAAAGTATTAAGAAAGGTAGTGTGTTTGTCATCGCCGAGTGAAGAGCAAAGGGCAATATATAAGGAGATATTGGGCGATGAGTCGCGCTATCGCCGGTACAATCATTAAGCTCAAACATAAAGACACCCCTCGCCTCGTAAAAACACATATACCTCCTTTATCTAGACGATTAAGCAGTAATGACCGTATGGTCTAGTGATGTTCTCCATTGCTCTGTTATACGTTCATGTGAAGTGTATCAGTTGGTTAAGTTTACTCTTAGCAACGAATACTTATAAATCCATTTTCTAAAACACTATCAACTATACGTGCCAGTAGCACATAGTAAAAACCCGATTCTGAAACAGATACTCTGAACTGAACTGGATTTTTTTCATTGAAGAGAAAGAAAGAATGAAACATTTTATTCAAGACAAAAATAATACATAAATTATCCAATGGTAAAAAAAAAACAATAGAAACAGAACAAATCCTAAAATTGGACCTAGTCTCAGCATATTTCGACCAATTTAGACCAGCACTGTTCTTCCGCCTAGGACAAGCAAGTGACTTCACGAAGAACAATACGACACAAATAATAATACATAATGCAGTTAAATAATAATAAAATTATAACAAAGAACAAAAAGACAACATAATATTCTAACAAAATAATATAATCTAAAATATATGTTATCGTTACTAATAAGAAAATAGATATAATCACTGTACATTTCTGGAATATAACAGACAAGCTGACAGCCTACCTGATGAAAAGATGAAGAAGAAAAAAGAAGTGGTTGGTGTTGGTGTTGCAAATGTCCATAAAGATATTCTTATGGACATTTGCAACACCAAAGATATTGTCAATGTACTGCCAGCATCGAAGAGGGTCTAGAAATTAGGTACTAATTCAAATATTTCAATAACAAACATAAAAATAACAAAAACAATACTCGCGCTGCCTTCTTTACTCGCCATTTTCCTGCTTGCTGCCATTGAAGTGGGAATAGGTGTCTTTTCCTTTCAACTTACAACTAAATAATCTGAAAATCGTTCCGTAAAATTACCCAAAATATTTCCCTTCCCTAAACTTAATGAGAAGGGCTGAGAAAGAGGGGTGCAACCAGTAATGATATATGAAGTCGGCCTTTAATCCATCCCCGAAAGCGTAGGGGGTGAAATTGTGAATTACGATTATCTTACTACATAATGTAAAATGAATATACTTGATAGCCAAGACTATAGACATAAGATACTTAAAACAATTAATATAAAACATATAAGTTATCGAATATGTAGCATATCATTGCCAAGGAGAGGGTGCCCAGAAGGTTGGCTGCATTGCCACAATGTATGGTAATGCTGATTCGCTGGCCGAAATATCAGCCAGCTTTCTAGTCCGGGTACAGTCAAAGAGTTTCTTACATTATCAATTCCATTATATACTCGAAGGAAAATATCAGACATTATAATGACTTATAATATTTTAAATGATATAGTAAATTCTAGTATTATACTTCAAAATTTAAACATCTGTGTACCCCGGAACGGAAGTCGCTTAATCAATCGCAAAATTACCACAAATAAGAAGTAACTGGCCTGAGCCCAGCAGTGGGACATTTATGGGCTGCTATTACAAAAATGAATATACGTCAACATTCTCCCTTATACAGAATGGTAGGTATAGTTATTACGTACGTACAAAGGTTGACATCACAGATCATAGAATCACAGGCACACATATTCGCCGACTCTGCTCTTTCTATTAAGAAACGACTCAAGGCTTTGTTCAAATCCTCTTAACTCTGTCATACCTACTTGTATTTTGTTTTTACCACTCTAAGATCATACACACATAGTCCGTAGATAATCAATTATATTATGCATGCCGTGTTTGCATAAACAGAATATAGTGTTAAGCTATGCAACGGTTTAATCAATATATAAAATAAAAACATGTTTATAATCTATATTCAATTTTGCAGACCAATAAAGAAAAGCCCTTTTAATTACCACTGCTGAGCTCGGGCCTCTTCATTTGTAAAGATGATTGACAGGTTTGACAAATCGATTATCTCGATGTGCATCACGATGTTTTCTATCACCGTCAGCATGTTGTAATTTTAACAATATGCACATTAGGTTAGAAAACTGTTTAATGTCCGCTACACTTGTAACGATAAATCGTAGCGATTTCAGACTGTATACTTAAATCGAACCCCCTTGGTGTCTCTACACGCCGGTCCGCTGTCTGTCGGTTTCCCGCAAGAAACATGTCATAAACGATGGAAGATGATGACGCACTTGCGCGGAGTGTGTGGTGTAAATACTGGCTCATGAAAAGCTATTTTCTCATACCAATTTACTAAATGAGTTGAATTTCGCTCCGCAAGATTGACATAATTATTTAAGGATGAATACCTCCCGTGTACCTAAATCAGCTGGCTTTAATTACCCCACTAAAACTGTGCAAATGCAATGGACAACGATATAATATAAATTACAACTACCGCCAATGAACAACATTCGATCGACACGATCGATAAATCTGAGCGAATTGGTTTGCAGATTAATCGCTACGATATATCGTTACGTATGTAGCAGGCATTAGTGGCACATGCTTCTCGATCAAAATTCGAACCCACGTCTTTTTGGAAATGCAAGTGTAAAAGTTTCGAGAGAGTAATCCACTACGATGTCCTTACAATGGGGCTTCAATAAAATAACTAGACTTCAGTAAGTGGTACGAACACAAGAACAACCACGCGTGGCCTATACTTTGATCGGAATATCTTGACGGTTTGATTTGTAGCATATTTATTGTATAACACACCCACTAAGCTACCACAGCTATTGTATTTTTCATTCTATACTCCTCTATTCTACCATGCGTCCTCTACATCACAAATCATTATATCATCCTTTACACAATCCATCACTTTTTTTGGTCTACCTTCACTTATTGACGGCATCTGTTGTTGAGTGGGCTTAGTCTTTGCCAGCCTATGTTTTATCCGTGCAGGAACGGCAACAGAATAGTCATTCCTGCGGCCGGTCTGTCTTAAAAGGCGACAAAACAACCCACAGCTAGGCGGTAGGGTATTTGCCCGTTTGGATGACTACCAGACCTGATCTAGAGCATGCCGCCATAACAACCTTGAGTTGTGTTCCGGCATTAGTGGCCAGGCTCCAGTCATAGCACCTTTAGTGTTGCAAATGTTCATAGGTGACGGTAACCATTTTCCATCACAGTTAGGCCATCAGCATATCTGCTATACTCCAGCAGTAGAACTATTTAATATTGAAATTGTTTAACTTGAGAAAAGCTTAGGTTATTACTTAAATTGCATGTATATAGCGCGTGAGTTAGAGTGAGAGAGGAGGAGCCTGCCTACGACTGCCGTATGCGTGACAGAAAAGGACGCCAGACAAACTGGCGCCGTAACGCGTTACATAACGAAGCGGTTGGCCCTCCCATAAGAAGTTATCGGATGGTAAATTTCGCAAAGGAACTTGCCATTATTTACTATGGTCTGAGTGTTTGAGATCGGCCCTAGAGCGATCCGTTGTACATTGCCCATAACACAAGCGTAACTTGCTTAACATTGGGATATACAATGTACGTGTTCGTCTACCACTTACATATTTTCTTCCATCCATCGAGAGCAAGTAAATAAATATTATTTTTATCCAAACACAAACCGTAAGATACGTTTGAGATTCTTGTACATCGAAATGGTATTCCTGTCTCAGCGTGTCTGAGTTAATCTGACATTTGAGTGAGCGGTCGTCCCTAGGGTATATGAGGTTCTTTGTAAAAATTAAAGAAAATACGCGCAATCATTACGGGAATAGGGTAGAAGACTTAATGTCAACTAGGACACTTTTTACGTTCTCACAAAACGCCGAAGCCACTTAGTCTCTTTGTTCTTTATTCTTTATTGTACACAAACTAGTTACAAATAAAACTACAAAACATGGTCATGTACAAAGGCGAGTTTAGCCCTAAAAAGAGTTTTCTTCCAGCAAACCTATGGGGTCTAGCGAGAGTGGGAAAACAAGAGGCAGGTTTGTGTACATTAAAGTTTATATGCACAAGTAAATAGGTTGACTGTATACGAGAACAGTAATCAAATAGCGCATTAATTATGTATTATTTAAACATCAAAAATAAAAACATTTTTTTAATTATAGTTTTAAAGTAAGTGGTACCCCCATGTAACCTTCTTTCGGCCTATACGATCTTTTCTTCACAATAATTAAATTCTTCCTTAAAATCCCCTTCCGCACGCACGTCAGTCATTCATTGTAATGTCATCAAATAAAATAAATTAAACTCGCTCCGCCTTGTAAACAATAGCAAGACACCATAAATGTGTATAATTTATAAATAACCCGCTGCGCATCGCAACTATAAAATAAATTAACACAAAATAAATATAAAATACACACACATAAAATTAAATAGTATAAACATATAAAGTGAACTGAAGTGAAAAAATTAAAGTGAGGATCAGCTGCATTTCATGCCCATTAATCAGGTACGTGCGTGCTCAATCTCGCTTTTACTCCATTTTTATCATCAAATCCAGCGTCGTCGCAACAGTAAGATAATATAGTATTTTAGCGAACTTTTCTTACCATTGTACCAAATCGTCGTTGGCCAATAACCGCCCACTGCTGGACGTAGGCCTCCCCTAGTCGGCGCCACTCATTACGGTCTTCTGCCTTCCCCCTCCAGCACCTACAGGCGACCTTGCGCAGGTCGTCAGTCCATCGGGCTTGAGGGCCTCCGACACTACGTTTACCGAATGCGTTGTATCAAATGCGTCTTGTGTATAGCTTAAAAATAATGCTATTCATGATTAACTATATTAGTGGATATTGATTAATACATACTGTTACGAGCTACAGGACTCGAATTAAAAATGCCGTTGGAACTACTATAGAATTTATTAAAACTGTACAAAGACGTATAAAACAAATACAAATAAAACTGGATGCAACCAGTTCACACTGCACGATTCAATGTAATTCGACACGCGTAAAGTCCGTCGTCTATATCGCTAATCGAGAGTACTACAAACGTCTTACTCGTTTCGTAGTCGTCGCTTGACTGCCCACCCCTCCATTCGGGAATCGTCTTATACTAACTACACAGCACAAAGAAATTGGAGGCGCACACTGAGTTTCTAAGAAATATTAATTTGCACACCTGCGAACGTCCACAAAGTCGAAAACAATAACAATAAGGATTAGTTCGACACTAATGATGGTTATAAAAGAATTAGAAAAACAATAGCATGTTACAAATTCAAAACACAAAGGATTCCCTAATCCGGGAGGACAATAAGCTGCGCTTACAATAGGCTGTGCGGCTTATCTTTGACGGCATGTAACAATACGTTATATGTCAATGTTTAATGTCATTAAAAATATCAAATCACAGTTATCACAATAAGCCCTTGATATTGTTACTATATTGTTGTTAATTGAGAACAAAACCGAATAGAAATGCTCTTATGTAGCGGTTCGACTTTTTTCCGGTTTACCAAATCCTGGTAGTACGGTATATAATAGACACTAACTTATAGAAATCTAGAATAAGAAATTAGTGCAAATAAAAGACAGACCACATAGACGTGAAGCGGACGTCGAGTGCCAATTAACTGTGTAATCCCTACAAATCTGAGTCCAGCGCTTCCTCTCACGTGAGTGGAAATAAATTTATATCTAGCCATTGATTAATATTCGGGCCTTGTATTGAAATCGTGCTACATTGTTATATCCTAAGTAATAGTCAAACGGAGTGAGGTATTGTTTGACCTGAGAGACGCTCTTGACAGATTCGCAGTGGGAATTAATATCGGAAATAGCTGGAGTTTGATTTGTATTAGATATCTTATACCGTAACAGAAAGGTTATATTGTTTCTTATTACAAACGGGGAATCTTTGTTGATGTACCATAATAATGTGAGAGCCTTCAGAGCCATGTTGGACTGCTGCCGCGACTACATATTCATATCAAAATCGTCGGACGCTATTGTCACTATCATAGGTTTGTCTGATTCGGTATTCTGTTAATTACAATGGCGTACCCGTGCCGCTCATCTTTATAATTATTTAAAAGGAAATATTGCGAAATAAATGTTTAAAACTTTGGTAGCTGTTCAATATTTATTTGGGCTCACGCCATTTCTGCTGGTGGTAATACTACTATTATTATTCCGCTATTCCACTATTCCGCACGATATCGAGAAGATACTGTGGATTTAGTAGAATACGAATATTTGACACTATCGCAATGGAATCGTACTGTGGCCACCAAGAATAGAATATTCTAACATCCTTAGTTAGGTTAAACACTTTCAGAAAAATGTATAAGTAGATTAAAAAATCAAGTGCAGATACATTTTAGACAGGGATAGAAGATGAACAAAAGAATAACGGAAAGCAGATCAAAATTATGGGTTCCAGAAGATTCTACCGGGTATATAAGCAGCGCGAGGCGCACCTGTCGGGAAGTTCAGTGTGAGGAGTGCGATAAACATCGAAAGAGGAGTTCAATGGGAGATAGTAGAGCGATAACAACGATAGTGGAGTTTAGTAGAGAGAAGATATAAGAGTGAGGAGAGTTGGAGGAGGGTTCCAGATGAAGATTGAGCGATAAGAGCGGAAAAAGAGAACGACCCTGGTGGGCGTCGGAGTTAGCAGCATTTAAGGCCATGTGGCGTGGTGAGGAAGACCAGCACAGGATGGCGGTACAGTGTGGCATCGTTGAGGGCATGCTTGACGGTATGATGAGCACGTGAGGTGTAGAGTGAGTTGAAGTTAAGAAGACAGTCGGAGTTTGCGTGAGATTGATGTGTGATTCGTGAGCATGCGCAGGCGTCCTACGTATCCCGCAACGTCGAGGGAGTGCTGGTGTGCCGGCACGTGAAAGAGTGCTGTAGCAGACGAGCGTGTGAATGTATGATTACCAGTCTAGATTTAAAGTGTTTAGGAACGTGTTCTCATCCGAACTAAGTGATCATCGTCAATCAATCGCAGTCCATTGCTGGACGTAGGCCTCCCCAAGTCGGCGCCACTCATCTCTGTCCTCCGACTTCCTCATCCACCACTTACCGACTACCTAGCGCAGGTCGTCGTCCATCGGGCTAAGTGAACTGAGTGATAATTGACATTTAGGGATGTCCTGATTAAGTGGAGGAGCGAGATGAAATGCTCCTCCGTCTTAATGGAAGATCTTCCAGCGAAGCTATTGTTATGCCTCGCAAGCCTAGGCCCATCTATTATTGTTGGAAATTTTTATACATTGATTGTACGTGTCGGGAATCGTTTTGCGACCTCGATTATTGCACAGCGCCATCTATTGGCTCGTAAGTGTTCCACTACAGACATTATTAGGCTTAAGGTGTGTAAATAAGTATCGATAACTGTACGTTTAGTTAAGATGCCACTTGAAGAGGATAGATGTAAAAGTTGCACTACTACTTGTGATGATGCTCGATTGGAGTACAAAAACTGGCATTTCCTTCCAATTCTAAGTGGAACAGTACTTTGAATATCTTCGCGAAGTCAAGATATTGAAATATCAGAATTAGTCACTAGTCTTTAGACATTTTATTGTAGTACAGGTTCCCGTTTGACCATGACCTCGTCTGATACTTCGCGAAAATGTAGTCTAAAGTGGACCACGTCTGTGGGTATCCTCTGGTGAAAGGAAGACGGCAGTAAACCGGTAAGCTGGCTACCCTGTGTCGATATTCAAAACTTAATTAACGTAATTTAGTCATTGATACGACCCAACAATTGGTTAGTCGAGCACACCTTTAAAAATGATGAAGAGTTTATGCTCTATGTCAATTGAGACCGTAATCTATATATATATATATAATTCTTCTGTACGTGTGTTGACAGTGAACTCCTCCCAAACGGCTGGACCGATTTTGATGATATTTGTTTTGTGTGTTTGAATGGGTCCCCGGATGGTTTAGATTCACAATTGGAACCTGTAGGTGGCGCTTAGATTGGGTTATAGAATTCTCCTAATCACCTAGACCGATTTTGGTGATTTTCTTTTTATGTCTTTCTTTTTATGAAACAAAGTCTTTTAGGAATTCAGAAAATATGGCGGTATGAAGTTCGCCGAGAGCTAGTAATATTATAGAATTCTAAAAATACCGTGTTTGTACATTGAAGGTGTTTAAAAAAAACAACTGGAATAGACTGTATAAACGACGGAGATGCAATTTTTCTAGACTTCTTGTCTGTTTGTTCGGGTTTCACGTAAAAACTACTGGGCCGGTTTCGACACGGTTTTCGCTGATAAACAGCAAATTTTTGGACTTAAAATCTGCGCAATTTTTTATCGTAGGAATCCCGTGGGAATTTTTCTGGGACATAAAATGGCCAGATTCATAAAAATCGAATTCCAATGTAATTTTTTCAGGGATCGATAGCAAATTTTATGTAATAGAATGTGTGATTTTTATCCTGGTAATCCTGTGGGAATTTTCCTGGGAGAAGATTAGCTTATTCGGACACAGCTTACACTAAAACAATAGCTTACAAACTTTTTAAATAATGCGGCACTTCATGTTCCGGGAATTTCAAATCAAACGTGGACCAAATCGCGAATGTAATTACATATATTATTAAAATTAACTTGTAACATTATTATGAATAAAAGATTTCCGATTTCTTGTCTATCAAATTGGCTGCGGAATCCTAATAATCCAAAGAATACATTTCCAAATTGAATCATAACAAATTATAATATTATTACGAGTTTGCGGGACTCGAATTAAAATGCCGTTAGAATTATTGTAGAGTTTATTGAAACTATACAAACACGTATAACATAGGTACAAATATAACTGAACGCAACAAATCCAAACGTAATGCAGAAGGTCGTAATTCAATAAAACGCGCAAAGTCCTTCAATATTAGATTTCCGAACGTACACACGTCACTCCTAGCTCGTAGTTGTAGCTCAACTGCCCCCCTCTCTCAATCAGGTCTTCGTTTTATGCTTCACAAATGCAAAAGTGCCCGCCCGACAACGTCGGTAATAAAATGTGCTTTTACAGATATGTACGTGTAATCTGTGTTTGTCGGAGCCTAAGTTGTAACAATATTTATTATACGCATATAATAGATATTAGGTTTATTTATTTTATATACAACTTATACAATTTTAATTTTAAACAATACTATAAGTAATTTATGTAGTATAAGATAAGTCTTATTTATATATATATATATATATGTATTTCAGATGCCCGAACAGTACCGGGGGTGAATATGCGATTAAAAGAATATTTAAATGGGCTTAAAAAAGTTACAATTAAATAATAAAAATAAACGTAGAAATAAATTACAAATTATATATGAATCCCAAATCGCCACCAATTGAGAACATAAAATAATAAATACATTTCAAAAAGATCTCGAGTATCTCGAGTACAAGGTATAGGACAACCAATGAATTGGGAAAGGTGTTTTATTTACGGCAACAAGGGTTGATATTTAGGTATTCAAGTGGCGCCCTCCCGGCGGATAATTTATTAATTAAGGAGCTCAACAACGTCGCCCTTCAACGTTCTGTTTATCTCGTTAAAATAATTTGGTTACACCGGCCCAGGGGCGCTTCGGCTAATTCAGAAAAACAACACAAAAATTAACTAACTGCCCATATTGACATTTTATACGTGTTGTACGTTGGCTCGCTTTTTCTAAAAGTATCTGTCAATCCTCGTATAATTCACCTCGGTTCGTTGATCAGTATGACAAACCAGCAAAGTAATGTAGCCAGCCTTATGAACACCGTACCATAGAAGACGGTTAGCTAGTGTGGCATCGCGGCATAAAAGTTGCGAGTGGTACGCGGGACACTCAGAAAGTTTTACGAAAGTGAAAAACATGTTCTATAGGTAAATATTTTTTTATTAAATCTTTTTAAAGTACTCCCCACGAGCCTCTATACAAAGTTTCATGCGTCTGAACCAGTTTTCGAAACACTCGTTCCAGTCAGAGTAGACACCTCGTTTACAGCTCGCTCGAACGCTGACAGCGCATCTTCTGGTAACGAAAATTGTATCCCTTTGAGCTGATTTTTTTATTTTCGGCAATAAAAATAAGTCAGACGGTGCTAGGGCAGAGATATAAGGAGGGTGACCCAAGAGTTTGATCGGCGTGCTGTCCAGGAAGTCCCTCGTTTTGAGCGCGGTATGGTCGGGCGCGTTATCGTGGTGGAGCAGTAGCCCGCGGAACCCTGTGTTTGGTCGTTTGTTGCTCACAACAGAGAAAACTTCTGCCAAGCATTTGGTAGTATACCATTCGGCGTTGATGCTTCTTTGGTTCCGTAAAAGAATTGACACCAAGTAGCCAGTCAAATTGAAAAAACTCGCGATAAAAAATTTCCCCCCGCTTCGAGAACACTTCACTTTGGTAGGCGTTGATTCGTTTTGAAACACCCAAAGTGTCGACTAGCGCTTCGTGTCTGGAACGTATTGATAAATCCAGGACTCATCCAGGAATCACCTGTAATGATGTCGTAAACACGCCGAGACGAGCCTGCTTGAAATTTTTTTATCATATCTCGGCACCATTCCACCCGGGCCTGCTTCTGAGCATCGGTGAGGTTATGCGACACCCAGCGTGAAACTATCCTCCTCACGCGAAGATGCAAGGATAGAATCTCGTGAAGGCTTCCCGATCCAATCTGCAGTACAAACTGAATCTCGTGATACGTAACTCACTTATTATCTTGTACATTTTTACTGCTAGCACGTTTTCTTCCGTAACAGCAGTCAAAGGCGACCACTTCTTTCTTCATCCCCCAAAGATAGGCGACCGCGCTTTTATTCGTTGTACCAACGACACACGGTTGCCTTAAAGGGGCCTTCATCCATGAATGCCATTTGAAGTCTATTGTACGATTCGTCCCGTTTCAGGCGACATTTGAAATCGTAAAAAATCATAGCGCAAAAATGTCTCCGGCGCAGATCCATTTATCAATGAGACACAATTTTTTAAATTAGCTCGCAAACAATGTGGAGGGTAATTTTGAAATTGAAACGTACCTATTTTTAGTTATAAATAATCATATTTTCAAAATAGATTATGTAAATGGCCAGTCTCTCATACAAAAATATTTTTTTTCGCAATACTTATTGAGTGACCTGGTATAAATGAAAGATACCACTATAATATGTAAACATATATTTAATTTTTTTAAAGGAGGAAACGATTCTTTCCGTGCAGGGATGGAGAAAGAATACAATTTCCTGCGGCCAGGCGTCCTGCCGTAAGAGGCGATAGGACAACCCACAGCCAGGCGGTAGAGTATTTACCCGTCTGGATGGTTACCACCCCTGGTCTAGGGTATGCTGCCATAATACCTTGAGTTGTGTTGCAAATGTACGTTGGCCATGATAGCCGATTTCCATCAAGTGGGCCGTTTGCCAGTCTGCTGAACTCACGCTATAAAAAAATGAGAGTGGGGTGAGTTGTATTGCCTTGGCTGTCGTGAAGCGTTACGGAAGTCTAAGGATGGCGCCGACGGTGCTATTAGTACGCTCCTCTTTTGTCCATAATCACGTCGCTGGCGTAAAGAATAGGTGGGTACACCAAAACTCAACTCCGAAATAGGAATTCAAAAAAACCCAAAACGTAGGTTGTTATGGCGGCATACTTTAAACAATGGTGGTAGCCATCCAGACGGGCAAATACCCTGCCACCTGGCTGTGGGTTGTTCTATCCCTATTACGACAGGCATACAATCCTAAGAGTCTGAGACCACAACTGGAACAGATGAACGAACATAACGAGTTCATAGGGGTTCCGATTTGATCGGTTTAGAGAGAGAGAGAGAGAGAGAGAACACTTTATTGTACACCATTACAGACAACACGGAAAAACTTATAGCCTAAAAATATTCTCAATGTGCACAATGGGCGGTCAAGTCCGTCACTATATAGCTTATCGAATGTACACACGTCTTATCTCAATTGTGACCATCGCTAGACTGCCCCAATACAATACGGCTGCCCTCCCGTGTAGTTAGAGTTTCTTAGAATTCGCAATCTAATAGGTTGGGGAAAAAGTCTTTTCGCATATAGTATGTATGAACTTGTAGTAAGATCTCTTTGGCTATACCATTTATATCTGTCTGGATTTGGTATCATTAAAAAGTTTTAATTTTAAAGAAGACAATTCCAAATTCAAATTAGGAAAATGTGTGATTTTAATTTGTTTTTCTTATTGTTAAAATGAGTGAATCTAATGAATAAATTCGATACATTTTAAAATTTTACTACAAAAAATGTAAAAATGCAACACAAGCCGCGAAAAAAATTTGTAATGTTTATGGACCTAATGCAGTATCTGTGAGAGTAGCGCAAATTTGGTTTATGCGTTTTCACTCCGGAAATTTTGATATCAAAGATGCACGTCGCTCTGGTCGCCCTGATACGGACAAAACTGATGCCATTTTTGAAAAAGTGGAGCAAGGTCGGCATATTAGTAGTTACGATGTAGCTGGAGAACTGGGAATTGACCACAAAACGGTTTTTGTGCATTTGAAAAAAGCTGATGAGATTAATGCAAAAAGTTGAGAGAAAGCGGCAGGAATTAATCAACAGAAGGGATGTGGTTTTTCACCATGATAACGCTAGACCTCACACATCTTTAGCCACTCAGCAAAAATTATGAGAGTTTGGCTGGGAGGTGTTAATACATCTCATCATCAATTATACTTAATAGACACATAAGTACACCTATTAATAATACATATATAAATATATACATATATGCACATATACAACATGCACATAAATAGCTAGCGATCCAATATCACAAAGACTACATGTTATTTTTGATTGTTGATTATAGAGGGCGCAAACTTATTAGACACCCCGATGCCCAACACATTTAAGACCAAGCGGAGACCCACCGTTGTGGGCACGATGGGCATATTGAAGGCGCAAACTAATTAGACACCCTGGTGCCCAACACATTTAAGACCAAGCGGGGCCCACCGTTGTGGGCAAGATAGGCATATTGAGGGCGTAAACTTATTAGACACCCTGGTGCCCAACACATTTAAGACCAAGCGGGGACCCACCGTCGTGGGCACGATGGGCATGCCCATAATCCTAATAGACTAGTGACGTCACACTATCACGGTCTATTGAGGTCGATAGGCTGATGATATATCCAATGCCTTAACAAAAATTACAAAAAAAACAACGTATCGTGCGTAATTAAAAACGCAGCAAAGTGCTTAGTTATCATACACTATATGTCATATATTTGACTACATATTATTTTGGACAAATGAAAACTTATATTGGAAAAAAGATTCGCTGGGTGCGCAGATATCTACTAAGTTATAAGTAAAATAAAGTCTTAGTCAGGGCGTCATATATTTTGTAAACATCTTTGTATGAATGCACTATATCAATTATGAGTGAGTTCATACTCCAACTCGCACTTGGCAGTTTTTCGGGCGGCTGTGACAACAAAATTTTTTGTTGGCTAGATCTGCACCTGCTTAAGGCGGCCATGAGTATTCTACTTTCTTTCTTTACACGGACTACAGAGGGAACGGTAAGGTATCTCTTTGACATATACAAATTTTCTCGCAAAAAAAGAAACTGACTTCAAGAGTAACAAAAAGCAAAAAAAATACTTATTTTTGCAAATTACAAATTTATAAATATCCATAGACGACGATAACTGTCTGCTATACTCCAGCATTAAAAAAATACTTCTATTATATTTATTACATCGTGAAGGCTGGCGATTGTATACATCGCTTCTTGAATTTCTAACCTCTATAGCCATGTAAATTATTTCTAGTGAATATGTTGGTAGTTACATAAAAAATAACTAGTTGTTCTCATCCCTACTCCATGCTATTTGCTGGGTGAGAAGTGACACCGGTAGACGCCTGGCGGGGGGATAACTGATCGATTGATAACAATAATAGTGAATTTTTTTAATCTCTATTTTATTAGTAATTATTGTGACTTCCTTTTCGATTTTGTTCAATATTGAACTAACCTAATGTAAATTAAATAGACATATGTAATTTTCGTATAATTGTATTTTTTTTTGTAATTAACTATTTGAGCCAATTCTTTTTTATATAAATTATTTTTTAGTGGAAACTTGATTGATATATGTATTAATTTTGTGTTTTATATTTAAGAATATTAATTATTGTATGTTTCCCAAACAAATTAAATAAATAAAATAATTAACCACATATCGACCAATGAGGTTGAAGATTATTACAGTACTAATATCGCTAATAAAAATGGGGATTGGTGATAGAAGGGTAGAAATAAAGGGTTATAAGTATTTTTTTAATGCCAAAAAATTGTCAAAAAAAAACCAATTTTTGGGTGGGCCACCCTTATAAACAATAGTTTAAGACCGAGTCTCAGACCTACAGAATGTACACAAATAATTTCATAAAAATCGGTCAAGCTTTTCGGAGGAGTTTGGTTACAAACACTGTGACACGAGAATTATATATATATATATAATATATATATATATATATATATATATATATATATATATGTATCGGGTTCACGGCCTGCGAACGACACGACACCGAGTATAACACAATAATAATCTGAAATATTATAATCAAAGTTAATTACACTAGAATTATTACAATTACAATATTAAATACAGCACAATAATACACAGAAATATTAGGACAACGCCAAGAGTTGCATCCACGCTTGTCGGGTGTCGAGCAGCAATTTGTCCTCAAGAATACTGCGATTATCAAGCAGTAATTATCGACCACAAGACGACTTGGTTGTAGACTGGTCGGTTGAAGACTGTTTCAAGACTGTCCCCTCTCTGCCCAACACCGCGTATTTAAGGTCCTCGTAGCGCGCCGTAGCGACAATATCCGGTAATGCTTTGGCGCCACTTCAGTTCCGCTTTCTTCGTAAAACCAACTTCCGCCAACCATATTAACTTCCAATTTCCGATTACTTTATTTCCGATATTCGTCGCTTGATAATAAATGCTTCTACGTTGACATCCGGTTATATGACTACTTCCGCCATATGGTTACTTTATAATAACAAATACGATTCCTCCACATATATATATATATATATATATATATATATAGTCGAACCTCTATAAGTCGAAATAAATAATGACTCCCTATAAGCAAATTCAGTGCTTACTTTCCCTCTATAACTAAAAAATAAACTGAACCTCTGTATCTCGAACATTATTTGAACAAATCTTAACCTCTACAAGTCGAATATTTCCTTTCGAAATTCGCTAAGTCGAAATCCTCCATAAGTCGAAAACTCTTTAACTCGAATTTTTTGGCGTCTCCCTTCAAGCTCGACTTACCAAGGTACTACTGTAAACAGATGACGTATGATAGATTTCTTCGATTTACAATGTCGTAAGATGTCAAATCAAGTCAGGACCCGTCTCCCAGTAAAACTAGCCTCATTTATCTTCGACGAGCACAATCCTGTGAATATGTGTCGGTGGGACGTGGATATCGTCTGCAATTAATCTATCTTAGCGCAGCGCCATCTGTTGGTCGGGATTAGGGCCAACGGCGCCCAACTGCCGCCTCGTGTATAGTGCTAAGTTGATAACTAGGTCTTAGGATTGTCAGCCATTCTTCATTGTCAGTCACTGTTGGCTTACAACCGCTTGGAAGACTTGACTGACACTGGTTTATTGTTATTCGTGCCTACGATCTAGAGTTGTATTCCTTGGCTTGACTAATCAACTTGGCCTTAGACAGAGAGGATTACTTCACTCACCGATCGTGGTTAGCTACTACAGACAAAATGCGTTTATTATACGAACTCAAATTCTTTTTTTAATAGTCAAATCTGGTGTTTCCGATAAGAGTTTGGTCAGAGGCAGACCACTACACTTATTGTCACACTCACTGAGATTACAATGTCTAAAAAAAATTGCTTATAGATAGATAGATAGACAACACTTTATTGTACAGCAAAACTGTTCTGTTTATCTATAAACAGAAATAGAAAAATACAAGAGATTGGTGGGGCGGGTGACAGAGGTAAAAAAATGTTGGTGGTGGAAGGAGGGTAAAATCCACAGCCGGGTAGAATGAAGCGTTCGTTCCTTAGACTCCTCAGCACGTCTTCAAATTTGCGTATGTTCACACCAACAGGAGCGGGTTTATAAGTAAAAAGCGTTCTATATTTGCACTCAATGCGCGTGCGATGCTCGCGTGACCGATGACGATCTGGGCCGCCCGCCGGCACGAATCGTGGTCAGCCGACAGGTGGCACCGCCTGGCTCTATCCAGCGTGCGGGTTTGCGGGAAGGCGAGGATATGTAGGTGATATAAGGCGCCTGACCAGAGATAGTACAACGGGTGGCCTTATCGCTAAAAAGCGATCTCTTCCAGGCAACCCTTGGAAGCAAGTGCAGTTTATAAATAATGATAAATGACAAGTATACACAATACATATAGGTACAAAAAGAATATAAATATATACACATATGTATATACACATACGTATACACACACATGTATACATATGACAATACAAACATACATTAAGAGTGTTAAGAATTATTATACACAATAGAGAAGTAATGCTTCTGAACCTGATTTTTAAAACACTAAGGATTTGGCTTGTCTTATAGCAATAAGAAGCATGTTCCAAAGACGATTATTTGAGGGAGGGAGGGAGAGAGAGAGATTAGTTGAGGCGCGTAAATTGTGGGAGCTAGATACGTACAGCAATTCGAAGCGTTCCTTGAGGTAAGGAGGACTAGTGGGTAGAAACAATATACTGTAGAGTTGAGTGAGAATATGCTTAGAGTCTAACACACTACTAAATTACAAGATATATACATTTTTGAAACACACATGGTTCTTATATACTAATATATTATTAATAAACTTTAAATAATTATATTGGTACGAGTTAACGGGATTCGAATTAAAATGCCGTTAGAATTATTATAAAGTTTATTAGAACTATACAAACACATATAATACAGGAACAAATATAAGCGAACACAACAAACCCAAACGTAATGCAGAAGGTCCTAATTCAATAAAACGCGCAAAGCCCGTCACTATCAGATTCCCGACTGTACACACGTCACGCCCGTATCTTAGTTGTAGCTCAATTGCCTCCTCTTTCCATCAGGCCATCTTTTTATACTGCACAAATGCAAATATACCCGTCGACATAATTTACTAGAATTAACTTGTATTTATAATCCGTGACACCTAGCTAATTATGCAGCCTGCGAGCAGCCGTAGACGGGCACAATATAATAGACTGTTCTTCAAAATAACTAGAAACGTATGCCAAAAAAATAAGTAAACAAAAGAAGACAATCATAAAAGTATTACAATTAGTTCAAATGCCGACAGGTAATAAAATGTGTTTTACAGATTATGAGTGGGATTTGTTTTTCTCAGAACCTAAGTTGTAACAATATGATGGTTATCAAAAGTTTAAAAAGTCTAGAAAATTTGTAAGTCCAAAAATGTCATGTCGATCTTGTGTTTGTATGTCGTGTTACCTCTCACCCCCGGGCCCCCGCCGCACGCACGCACGAGATCCGCTCCGATCGGGCGGGCAAGCGATGGCCCGGAGGGAAAAGGCCCCACGGCCTTTGCATATTCAAATTATCTTACCTGACTTGCCTTGTACCTTGTAACAGACATGAACAGATATGAAACTTTGCTTTGCGATATCGTAACGGATATGAGCCTTCGCCGGCTGGCAATGTTCATGTTTGTCACACAAGCGTTATGTAGTTTAATTTGATTTGCTTTATCTATTTATATATTCTACTTTTACTGTCTAAAAAAATGTTACTAGCATATCTCTTTATAGATATGTGTACATTTTTGAGTTTATACATTTTTTTTTAATTTTGTTTTTATTTGTAACAGTTGTTGATTTGCGGACCCTGCGTTTGTAGGGTAGGTAGCTATTGCTTCGGTATAGAATAAAGTTTTTGTACTGAAGCAAGCATTTTATTTGTAATTTGTACAGCTACAAAACCTTAAGAAGAACTTTGTTGGCATATCATTTAAACATTTACATTAAAAGTATGGAGTCAATACAAAATAAGTTTTTAAAACACTTAAATTACAAATGCACACGTTTAAAGCAACCACCACCTGACATTACTCCACTATCAATTCGTGGAACTGAAAGAGACCAAGTTTATCTCTACAAAATTATAAATAATTGCGTTGATTCCCCTTTTCTCATCAATAATTTACTCCTGAAGTGTCCCAGTCTGAGCTCACGTGATAAATCCCTATTCTCAGTACCCCTTATAAAAACTAAATAAACAAAAAACACGTTTTTATACCGCACTTGTCAGCAATACAATGCACTATTTACTAATCTTGATCCTTTCATAAGTAACGTATATCAATTTAAAACCCAAATTAGAAAATGTTGTAATTTAGAATGATCCAATTACTTAGAATTTTTTGAATAATGACAAACTTTTTTTTCATACTTTCCTTTTTTTATCTCTATTTTATTAGTAATTATTGTGACATTTTTTTTCGTTTTTTTTCAATATTGACCTAACCTAACCTAATGTAAATTAAATAGACATTTTATGTAATTTTCGTATAATTGTATTTTTTTTTGTAATTAACTATTTGAGCCAATTTTTTCTTCTATAAATAATTTTTTAGCGGAAACTTGATTAATATATGTATTAATTTTGTGTTTTATATTTAAGAATATTAATTATTGTATGTTTCCCAAACAAATTAAATAAATAAATCTATGAACTACGAATATGACTAGTTGTTTAATTAAGCAATAAATTATAACACCACACAAAGTCACAAACTTACAGCCAACAACTAAACTCAGACATACACCAACGCGCACTACCACCACATTGCATTACACGAACACTTTACAAACAAACCAAGACATACAAAGAGCCTAAAAATTAATAACCTAGGCACAGAAAGGAAAAGCAACAAAATAGACATAAGGCACACACTGCACATGCACTTCCTCACAACGCCAGTATGTAACAGATACACTCTACATTAGTGTAAGTTCAGTATTAAAAATAGAAAAAATAATATTATAAGTTATTCTTAAGGTACACTACAACATAAAAATCACTAAATCAATGTCACACACAATAACAAAATAAACAATAAGCGTGTATAAACATAAAAACTTTCATAGAAATTAAGTTGTAAAAAAGGGTACAGAACTCGAGACTCGAGTAGTTAATAATAAAAAAATGACTAGTTAACTTGTATTTATATTAGGACAACATCAAGGACAATATAGAAAATTTTGACATGTAAGCATGTAACAAAGTGTAGACTATAAAGCTCGTACGTAGTGCTTGCATTGAAAGCGTTTTCGCATGGAAACAAGCCGTCGGTTCACCAGCGACGGTGCCGCGCGCAGAGACGTCAAACGACCAATTTTCAAGCCATTTCGAATGCATAAAACTTTATGCTCGCCGCAAAATCGCCATCCAGTATAACTTGAACTACCTACTACACCAATACTGTCTATATCACTTCTAAGGTTTTCAATGCAAAAGATAAAGACTGACTTAGGAAATATTTTACATATCGTCAGTGTCAGCGCAGGATCTTGTAACTAGTAATTGCTTTTTTAATTTTTTTTCGTCAAAATTTTTACATATCGTTTTATTAAGTTTTTGCGACTAGTATACATAATAAAACTACGTTTTTACAGTTTTAGGCGTGGTAATTTATTTGATTTATATTATTCCGACCTTTTGGCCATTTCAGTAGCCGTGATTATGGAAGACAAAGATATCAAGTCAATGAGTATTGCCAAAGTTTTATTTCGCATACCGCCAACTTGTTCATTTTAATTATTTAGTTTTAATTTTGTTTATGTTTATTATTTACTCTATGGGAGTTTTTTATTTTTTATTGCAGGATTTCAGCAGACAGGCAGACGGCCTACTTGATGAAAAGCGGTTACCATCGCCTATGGATATTTGCAACACCAAAGGTGCTACAAATGCGCTGCTGCTCTCTTAAGGAAGACTGGAACCTGGTCACTAATGCCGGAACACAACACAAGGTTGTTATGGCGGCATACTCTAGACCAGAGGTGGTCGCTATCCAGTCGAGCAAATACTCAACCACTTGACTGTAGGTTGTTTTGTCGCCTCTTACGACAGGCCGCCCGGCCGCAGGAAATTGTATTCTTTCTGCGTTCCTGCACGGAGAAAGACATAGACGAATATGACCATATATGTCTATCTAAAATAATTATATTGGGATAAAAATAACGAGCCTTTACTGACGATTTGTCTATGTATTTTTTTATTGCAAAAGGTATTTAAAATTATTATTTTGTTTTAAGAATTTCAGTTTTTAATTCAGTAGGGTCTGATCTACTAAGACTGAAAGTCTTGAAATAATATAATAGTTTAAAATGCCTTTTACATTAAAAAATATACTTAGGTCCAAATGTCGCTTACGACAAATTGGCGGTAAAAGCTCGATATCCTAAGTGGTGACCTGAGCTAAGCTAGCTGAATATATTGTCTGTTCCTTAGTTTTTAGATAGACAGATAGAAATTTTAGAAATTACATTCTCGGAATGTGCTAGTCTGAGATAGGTTCTCTGATTGTTTCTCATTTTACATCCATTGTGCAAAATCGACACCCTTGACAGATTTATTAGTACTACAGTATGCCCCGCAGCTGCGCCGCGTGTCAAGCCCCTGGCAGTAGTTTTATTTTACTTACACAAAAACTTGATTGGGGTTTTTACATATAATGATAACAAAGAAACTAAGTCTATATAGTCTAGACAACTGCCCAGCAAAACATAGAGATGAGTCGAAGCCAACCCGATTTGAAGTAGTACAAATACATCACATGTTGTTTATGACAACGTAGGTATTTAATAGTGAATTAAAAAATGCGATTGTAGCACCGTCTATTGTGCTAATCCGTCTATTCTATGAAAATGATATCATTTAGCGGTATAAAAAGTATTCTATGTGTTAATTCCGGATATAAGCTATCGCTGTTTCGAGTTTCGTTCATATACATTCTGTAGTTTTCAAAAAGAATGCGATCGCAGCGCCATCTTTTTCGATATATTCGTCTATTCCGCAAAGACAACGTCATTTATCGGGATAAAATTATCGTAAGTTACGTCCCGGAATATGATCTTTCTTTATGTCGAGTTTTATTTAAATCCGTTCAGTAGTTTTCACATGATACTCTAACAGACAGACAGACAAAAATTCTATAAATTACATTTTCGGAATGTCCTAGTCAGAATTATTACCCTTGAGTTTTTTCAGATTTTTAAACGCAAAATACAAACTCGAAGCATTTACAGATTTATTATAGTACTAACTGATGCCCGCGACTTCGTCTGCGTGGTGCGGTTTTTTAACTATCCCACGGGAACTCTTTAATTTTTCGGGATCAAAAGTATCCCATATGTTGACCAGGGTTGTAAGCTACCACCATACAAAATTTCATTTAAATTGGTCCAGTCGTTTCGGAGATTAGCCGGTACAAACAGACAGACAAACAGACAAACAAAAAATTTGAAAAAAAAACTAAATTATTTCTATTGCACATCTTACATCGCCCTGACTCGGTTTTTGGCATTTTGTTATATATATAGATAGATTAATTTTGTATTCAACACTGAAGGTAGAACTATCGTACATCCAACAAACTTCCATATTTGTATATTAGCAAAGATTAGATAGGCCAACGATACATTGGTCGGCACACGGCTATAACTGTTAATTTCTGAGAAACAGGCAAAACCTTTCCTTTTAACGAGCTCGAGTCGTTAAGAAGAGCAAAAGCACTCCGCAACCGTCATGTCCTTCAAAATTATTGCCTCTTCGATCATTTTCCTTAACATAATTTTATCAAATAAATTAGGGTCATTCATAGGGGCATATGTACCAAATTGGAGTTAACGTGCTATCTGTAATGATATCCTCGTACTCAGTGAAAAAACGTAACTCATATTACAGATATTAAACGGCTCTACGAAAGACACAATTTGGTTGAAAAACACAGAACTGAAAGAACACGACAGCATTTAATAATATTGAATGATTTACGATTAGGCAGTTACATAAATATATAT
Source organism: Dendrolimus houi (assembly GCA_039645545.1). Classification (NCBI taxonomy): domain Eukaryota; kingdom Metazoa; phylum Arthropoda; class Insecta; order Lepidoptera; family Lasiocampidae; genus Dendrolimus; species Dendrolimus houi. The sequence goes on from CM077131.1 coordinate 1,152,588, forward strand.
TACTAGCTGACCCGACGAACTTCGTGCCGCCATATTTTCTGAATTCCTAAAAAACTTTGTTTCATGACACAAAAACAAAATCACCAAAATCGGTCCAGGTGATTAGGAGGATTGTAGAACCCGATCTCAGTGCCACCTACCGGTTCTAACTGTGAATCTAAACCATCCGGGAACCCACTCAAACACACAAAAACAAAATCACCAAAATCGCTCCAGGTGATTAGGAGGATTGTAGAACCCGATCTCAGTGCCACCTACCGGTTCTAATTGTGAATCTAAACCATCCGAGAACCCACTCAAACACACAAAAACAAAATCACCAAAATCGGTCCAGGTGATTGGGAGGATTATAGAACCCGATCTCAGCGCCACCTACCGGTTGTAATTGTGAATCTAAGCCATCCGGGAACCCACTCAAATACACAAAAACAAAATCACCAAAATCGGTCCAGGTGATTGGGAGGGTTATAGAACCCGATCTCAGCGCCATCTACCGGTTATAATTGTGAATCTAAACCATCCGGGAACCGACTCAAACACACAAAAACAAAATCGCTCCAGGTGATTAGGAGAAAACAAATATCATCAAAGTCGTTCTCAAGTTATGGGCGTACATACATTTCTACGATTCGTTTTTATATATAAGGAGATATATATAAAATTACATCAAAATATGCTAGTATTAATGATAAGGTATGTTCTGTAACCAACAAATTGCCGAGCTCCAATGTATCATACTGGTCTTGCAAGACGTCAGCAATCCTGTATAAGGTAAATAAAGAAATTCACATAATATGTCAATTCACTACAGTTCGGCCGTTCTATAAAGCCACATTTGGCATACATATAACTACTATCTGTACTCAGCTGTTGCTGTCTCGCCCTTAAAAATAAAAATCTAGAAACCGATTGCAGCGCCATCAACCGGGACCAAAACCGTTCTCGAATCTACTTAAAAAAATTCATGAAAATCGGTCCCGCCCTTAAAGAGTTGTTCAGCGGTGCCACATACCGGGTCCAATCGTGAATCGAAACAATCCTGACATCTTGAAACTTGAACACACACAAAAATAATTCACCGAAATCAGACAAATGAAAATGAGTTTAAATGCAGTCACCATTGCCGAAATCGGCCTCAAAAGATCATAACAAATGAATGGCTAGACTGATGTTTTTTTAATGATATTTTTTTGTTATTGATTTATTTTAATACTTATTATCTTAGTCCGGACGAAGACAATTCCAAAAATACAAAAATCATAAAAATTGGTCCAGCCGTTCTTGAGTTATAAATGGTGTAACTAACACGACTTTGTTTTATATAGATAGATTATTATTTATTAGAAATTAAAATTCAATAAATTTTACATCCTTCCTTAACTTAGGTAATCTCATCTCACAAGATACAGTCAGGTCGAAGCAGAGCTTAAGTTGAAAATTCAATTACAAGACGAAATACATCAATCAAAACTTTATTTGCGCACTTTGTACTTTAAGAAAAGCAACTAAAGGCCCGGGTTTTGGGATAACCTCGAAGGTACCATCGAGTTTAATTAAATAACTAATAACAAAACCGTGGTTCAACTTCAGACTTTAGAACGTATTGACTATTTATAGAACTCCTTGTAGATCTAGTAAAGAGTCACTTTTTATTTATAGGACTAATAATAAATAAATAAATTTTGTAACAAAACTAGGCTGTGGCAAGGGCGAAGGGTCATGCGTTCAAACGATACACGAGGCTCAGGGTCTTACCTTCGAGACAGTGGTGATCGTGAGGTCCAAATCCAACAAGATGGACCTGTACTAGAGCATCCCTAATGCGGTCGTGGCAATTTCGCGGCACACTGGTAAATTTATTTACTACACGGCCGTGTGCGAAGAGTACGCTACCGCCACCTTCGTCCTCAAAGCGGAGAAAGTCACAGCCGATGAGATCAGGGAATTACAATATAAAAATGGCGATACGCATGGGAGACAAGACGGTGGTCCAACCATCCATAAACCATCCATCATCAATTACACCAACTGAAAAATATTCATGTCACAACAATTAAACAATAAATTATAACACCACACAAAGTCACAAACACACAACCAACAACAAAACTCATACGTACTCACACCAACGCGCACTACCACCGCATTGCATTACACGCACACTACAAACAAACTAAGACATACAAAGAGCCTAAAAATTAATAACCTAGGCACAGAAAGGAAAAGCAACACAAATGGCACTAGATAAGATATATATAGGTATAGACATAAGGCACACACTGCACATGCACCTCCTCACAACACCAGCATGTAACAGATACACTCTACATTAGTATATGTTCAGTATTAAAAATAGAAAAAAAAATATTATGAGTTATTCTTCAGGTATACTACAATATAAAAATCACTAAATTAATGTCACACACAATAACAAAATAAACAGTAAGCGTGTATAAACCTAAAAACTTCCATAGAAATTAAGTTGTAAAAAAGGGTACGGAATTCGAGTCCGTAGAGTACTTAAAAAAAGAAAAAAAATTGTTGACTGAAAACATTACAAATGATACTTGTTGTTACAATAATATTTAAACAGAACATTACAGCATAGACATAAACTTAAAATAACTGTATTAAATTAGTATTTATATCCACACGAATCAGTTCTATGTATTGCCCGAGTTGTTGAAAGTGGCGCTGTCTTCCTAGCTAAGTTGCAAAAAAAACTTCGTTTAAAAAAATATAAAATAACTTATTACTAAAGCTATTTTTAATTATAATATCTTATTTTTAATATATATTATCTAAAAGATCTTAAAGTCGATGCTCAGTAATTTTTGTGTTTTACTTCGCACGGACTTCCAGATGTTTTAGATAATATATATTAAAATTAAAAATAAGATATTATAATTACACATAGCTTTAGTAATAAGTTATTTTATACTTTTTAGTTTATGAAGTCGGTTTTTTTAAACGAAGTTTTTTTATTTGTGACTTCTTAGTGTGTAGCTATGGAAGCCTAAGAAAGGTGCCGCGCGCCTTAAAAAATATAGGTCCCAAGAGACGGGAACAGAAAATGTGTTCATAAAAAAATGTTCATAAAATGAAAACTACTGGACCATACTATGTTAAATGTTTAGGGGGCCAAATGGCAACTATTCCGCATCGAACTAAAAAGAATCACGTAAATCGGATCATAAATCTCAGCGTAATCGATGTACATACATAAAAAAAACATACCAATCAAATTAAGAACCTCCTCCTTTTTGAAGTCAATTAAAAATAGCCTGTGCGTCCTAGACTCCCTTTGGATGATACTATACTAGGGATGGCTATTAGATAGACTATTTCTACTATACGCAGAATAAAGTAAACAATGTAAGTTGAAGAGATGGATAGAGTTATATATATAATAAAATTGTAGAGGTCAAATTTCTGTACATTGAAAAAATTTGCTAAAATCCGAGTCAGGGGGATGTACGAAGTGAAATAGAATAATTTAGATTTTTTTTTCAATTTTTTTGTTTCTCTGTTTGTCTGTCTGTTTGTATCGGCTAATCTACGAAACGACTGGACCGATTTAAATGAAATTTTGTATAGTGGTAGCTTATATCCCTGGTCAACATATAGGATACTTTTGATCCCGAAAAATTATAGAGTTCGCGTGGGATAGTTAAAAAACCGCACCACGCGGACGTAGTCGCGGGCATCAGCTAGTATATATATATATATATATATATATATATATATATATATATATATATATATATATATATATATATATATATAGTATATATAAATAGTGTAATAGGTGCATCTCTTTTTAGCTCAAATATGATATGCTTAGATAGAACGAGAGAAAAATAATAATTAACAGAACGGTTAGGTAGCTAATGTTTATGTTTGATGTGTTATGCCCGTTATCGGGAGAACAGGTATTGTGTTCTAGAAATAACAAATGTTATCTGTTGTCTGTCAATATCTGTTATTAGTAACTGTTAGCATAAATATGCCTCACGCCTAAGCATCTTCTACTTCTACTTCTACTAAAGAAGTAGAAGATGTAAATTCGAAAATGCCGTTGGAATTATCACAAAGCTTATAAGAAATACACACACGTAATTCACAGTTCTTACAAGTATAGCCGAATATAGCAAAACCAAACCGTAGAGCAGAAAATCGTTATCACATAAATCACGCAAAATTCATTGTTATAAGATACTCGTTCCGAAAGTACACTAGGTAACGCCTCGTTCGTAGTCAGAGCACGACTGGCGCATTTCCCGACTGACCGACTTTCATCCATTTGTAAATTAGACATGGCCTTTTAGCAACATGCCGCCCACTGATTCTTGTCTTCAATCGTTAATTGGTCAGCTTAATGGCTTCGCATTCGCATGAAATACCAACAGAGGAAAGAAGGTTTTATGACGTCTTACGGCGACGTAAACAAAGAGATTAACGCGAACAATAGATCACTCAATTTCAAAGGGGTAATAAGACAATTGCAATGGATTCGTATCGGCTTGCAACACTATAAAAAAAAATTGACAATCGATCCACAATTGACGGAAAAATAGCGTCGAATTGAGGACCTCCACTTTTTTGAAATCAGTCAAAAATACAGAGAAATATAGGAGAAGAAGTATTAACCCTAATGAGCCATTATCCAACTCTGAGTGCGACGGTTAGTTCGCATCGGAATCACTAGCTAATCCCGGATACAAGTTAACAAAAGGTCCTAGTAAGCACCGAAGCAAATCGGAATAATTTTTCGCCGTCATTCCGTCTGTTCTCGATTCCACTTCATAAAGCCGCGCCGGTAATGGATCTCGGCTATTCTCCACAATCATTCATATTATTTTCCCTTTTGTTTCAAGTTTCTAGGGCGAACCGATGGCCTATAACTCAATGTTACGAGCCTAGGGAACACTTCGCTAAGATTGTAAATACTAAGACCGTTTTACGACTTCAATTTTATGACGCAGCCGCTTCACTGTTATTATCTGGCGGGTCTCTGAACCCGGTGTATATCGCTGCGTTTAGCGAAGGTTCAAACAAATTCAATTCAAAGATCGCATGCTTTATACCAAGCACTAACAAATTAGCCAGAGATATAATAATTTCAAACCGTTCTCCACCAACAGATACCATTAAAAGCGCACTTAAGTGAATTACTAACAGAATCACTTTCCAAAGTCACTTGTCCGTTGTCAGTCTAATCAGAATCCTGTTGAATGTAGGCCTTTCCAATTTTGGGCCAGGTGGTATGGTATTTACCCATTTGAATGACTACCACTCATGTAGAGTATATTTTAATTGCATGAGTTCAACAGTCAATCAGTCAGTCCTTCTATATAGACCGGCAGTACATTGTTAGCACCTTTGGTGTTATAAATTTCTATAGACAATGGTGACCGCTTTCGATCAGGTATGTCGTCTTCCTATCTACTGAACTCATGCAATAAGGTATATATCCCGGTCCTACGCTGTCCTCACCCAGGACCCACCGGCAACCTTTCACGGCTCATCGGTTTATGGAGCTGGAGGGCGTCCTACTATTCTTTTACCAAGACATGGTCATGCCACAGAGATGATCGGCCCATTGTCACATCAACTTGTTAATTTTACGAGCTATGTAGGTTACTTTGGTTTTCTTATGAATATCCTAATTTCTAATTTTATACACAAGAGATACTTAAAATGTATGGACTATTCCTGTCGTTAGTGACTACGTCTCAGTCCCGTAGGTCAGAATGGGGAGGACTCGCTGCTATTTCGTCTTCAAACACCGCGGAATGGTCGAGGAACAGATATAACGAAGCGTATCGAATGCTGCCCAACTGATTTTACTTGATCATGCCGCAATCGCAGTTGTGACGCAATTACCTCCGACTTGCGATTATTATCAGCAAATAAATATCCGAATAAAAATAGATACATTGTAAAACTGTAAAGAGACAGCACGGAAAATTCCGAGAATACTAACTGCACGCAGTATCAATAGCTTATATGCATGTTTACGCAAGCGTGGCGGCATTATAAAGAATTGCTTAAAAAAGGCATATTCGTTGAAACATGTATACGAGCGCTCTTTCGATGATACAAACTGGACTACGTTTTTTTGTATGCTCATAAGCGTCCCACTGCTGGGCTCGGGCGTCCCACTATAGGGGAACGGACAGTACACCCGCCACGCTTGTCCAAGGTTGCTTGGCAGGTTTGAACCATCGGTTATCTTGATGTGTAGGTTTCATCACGATGTTTTACTTCAATATTGTTAGCATGTGGTAAGTGTAACAATATGCTTATTAAATCTGAAAACTGCCTAAGTGGTGTATAAATCGTGATAGCGCAATGGCTAGCGCACAGGTCCCAAACTCAAAGGGCGCGGATTCCTGGCCGGAAAAATAAAATATGGAAAGAAAATCATTCTGAAGAACAAAAATACCATTATATCCATTTATCTATAAGAAATCGAAGTTCAGTCATGATTTCACACAAATATATAATGTTTTCTTTTACACCATCCAGATACTCGATCATGTCACACTAACGTCTCAGGGAGATTTGTCGGCCAGATAAAAGCGTCGTGCACACCACCACTGAACAGTAGGTCAACTTCGAACAAAGTTTAAAAATAAATTTGGTAACAAATAATTTGATTAGTGCGGATGCCCGTACTCCAATATTAATTAATACACCGAATTACAAAAGCTAAGGTGACATTTTGAACTAACATATATTTTTATTTCATTAAACATCCAATAGCTTATTTGTTATTTTTCAGCGGTGTATCAAAGCTTCAAAATATAAACTTTGAAATAGGACTTAGTGAATTCTATGTACAGTTTTCTTTTTTGAATCCTGGTATATATTTTAATTATATTTTTTTAGAAAAATCAAATATCAAAAATGTATTTGAAGTTCCAGAAAATAATATAAATCATCTAAATGTTGCTTATCCCTGAATGTATGCAGGAAAATGTGTTTATTTGCATATTTTTAGTTTCTTTTTCAACCAAATTTCATGAAAATTAATTGTTTAATTTTCTTCTAACTTTTCAATTACTTTTCCGTGGCCATGCAAGTCTTTTGTGGATTAGGGTAAGATGAAAAAATGTATTATTTTTATCTTAATCTAACTTGTTTATTTTAGTTAGGCTTACAATTTACTTCATAAAAATGCTATCTAATTTATTGTGTTTTGGACACGTTCTCTGAAAAGTCAAACTAAAAACTAAAATCGAACTTCTTCAAAGAATTCTGTAAGAACTATATTATATTTGACACTGTCCGTGATTAAGAGCTTGTTCATATTGTACACAGCGAATCAGCTTTGCTGTCCAGAGCGTTAATTCAGTCAAATTTCAACAGGCTTCCCTCTACCAGTGAGTTTTTATATTTAATTTCACTGTTGATATTGACCCTAATAAAATCGTATATTTTTTGATAATACGAAGCTGCTTGCTTGCTAAAGCAGGTAAATGGCACTGGATCGCATCTTCACTTAACATCAGGTGAGACAGCTGTCAAACGCGAACCATAATAAAAAAATCACAATAATATTTTGAAGGTAGTTGCCTTACTGAAGTGATCTTAGCGACGTGCCAACTTTGTTTGGCGTCCAATTTCCTCCGGGGCGACCTTACCGCTGCGGTTTTGCGTCCGGCGCGAGATTTAACGGCCATTTTATGAGTCCCCCCTCGCACCGACATATTCCTTTCTGATATTATGTTAACAAAAAGCTCTTAAACGTCTGCCTTATGTGTTTCTATCAATCCCTCGCAAGAGGCCGTAAAAGAGACGCTCATGTTTGTTAACAACGTTATTTGGGGCTTCGATTTGAATGGAGCGAGCGTTCCGTTACAGAGTCATGTTTATAGCGTTATAAACGCTAAACGCTGATTTTCATATAACTCCAATGAAAAAACTTGTAATGGTCTGAAAAAATACTACATATAGTTGTTTTTCTTATTCATAATTTTGTAAACGTAACTTAATTATAAAATTGAAGAGAGTGGCCAGTTTAGGGTGGAGCAGCGAGATGGAATGCTCCTCCGTCTCAAAGGAAATTCTTCCAGCGAGGCTATTGTTATGCCCTGCATGCCCATCTATTTAGCGATGAGCAGTACAGGTGTGAGCCTGTACATTTTTCCCGTACAAAATACAATTGTACTGATACGGCTCAATGTTTGAAATGTATCAATTTAAAGTTGTTGTCGCGCTACTACTCAAAAGTAAAAGGAAGGACAGAACAAGACATGTTACAACAGTACAATAACGCCTCTACGGATAATGACATGACAAAGAGGGACAACATGACAATGTCATAGTACGACTGGTAGTAAAATTAAGTGACCGAGTCCAAGCACATCCAATTCTTAACGAACATTTCCGAAGTAGTCCGGCTTCTTCGCTTCAAATATACTGCCGCGGTAGAATCCGTACAAAAATCCTCGCCTGATTTGTAGTGGTGCACTGGTTCAGTACAAAATGTCATGTTACTCTTACGAATTCATTTTAAAATCATGTCCTGCCCAACACTACATCTATTTTTATTGGAAATTTGTATATATTCTGTGTACGTTTCGGGAATCGTTTGCGACCTCAATTATTGCACAGCGCCATCTATTGGCTTGTAAATGTTCCACTATAAAATAATGGTTTTTTACATTTAATTTAAGTATATTTCAATTCAAGTATTTGTTGGGTTGCCATTTAAAGACGGAATGCGGCCAGTCTTTTTGGGAACATTCCCGCTTGATCGTCGTCAGGTACTGGATTTTCGATACTAATTTTAATTTGTATATGTATATTTTATTTATAAGTTAGGTGTTCATAAATAAATCTTGTGCAAATGATATATCTTATAGTAGGGGAGCCTAAGAAGGCTAAATGGGGACTTACTCGAGCGTCGCAGGGACCTTTTGAATTGTGAAGATTAGATGCTAAAAAGAAAAAAAGGTTATATGATGTATGCCCTTTCACTAGAGGGGGGAGCGTGTACAGGTTTTCAAAAATGTAAAAAAAAATAGTCACACAGAAATACTTGAGCGCTTGAGATATTAATAATGTATGCGCCCCATGTGTTTCTAATAAGGGAGAAATATTAATCTGCCGGTTTGCATGGTAGGGGTGGCCGTACGAAGCGGTTGATAGGGGTGTAGTATATACACTACACTATTATATAGGTGGTAAGTATATATAATAGTATAGTGGATACACTTACCACGTCCATAATTGTAGATATTTTTATATTATTTACTTTGCTTAATATACCACGATCCTGGTTACCACGCGCTCGGGTTTCAAACTCAATCATTCGCTTATACGTGTCTATTAGAAACTTTCGTAATAAGACTAGTATTTAAACATAATTCTCTCATAAACAAAAGTAGATAAAGTTGAAGGTCAATCTTTTGGCATTTAATTTTGATATTTGGCTTTTGACGTTTGACAAGTGCTACCTTAAGAAGAACATGCAACAACATCTTTTGATTTAAGCTATGTTTATTATTCACATGTAATTATAAAATAAATTATATGTAACTATCCACTTCAAATTTCTTATTTATTTATTTAAATTTAATTTGTCAATTACTTAATGATCTACTTTTGTTATTGTTAATCAATGCCTATATAGCTGTGTTAGCCAGGACGTAAGGATACGACTAACCAATGAGAGCTGTGTGTAAAACTCGCTCTCATTGGTGGGAATTCAAAAATGTAAAAAAGACACGGGTTTTGAATTCAGTTTAGAGACTTTTTATACTACTGAAAGATTCTTACTAAAGTGAAAATAAAACCCAGTTTTAAGATCGAAGTTATATTTATTCAAGAGCCTTACACCACGTCCAATATCATAGCACACTCTTCAATAAAGTACAAGGTATCCCCACTTATGTTATTCTACCACGCTTAAGTATATCCCAAAATCCCCGCTCCCCTATTATTATGAGTACTATTTGTACATCCAATGAACGAGTAACAAACAACATGATATTTTGTATTACATAATATATAAGATCTCAATTTAATGTACCGTGTCATTTACAAATAAATATATTATTATAACGAGTATTTCCGTCATTTACTCCGGTCTGAGTGTCTGATATTAGCACAAGATTTGTTGTATATTACGAAAAACACTAGCGTATAATGTTAATAAATTTGGGACTTACCTTAGACAAGTTTTTTTTGTAGGAGATCAGCAGGCAGGCAGACGGCTCACTTGATGGAAAGCGGTTACTATCGCCTATGGACATTTGCTACACCAAAGGTGTTACAAATGCGCTGCTGCTCGCTTAAGGGAAGACTGGAACCTGGTCAGTGATGCCGGAACACAACTCAAGGAGATTATGTCGGCATACTCATAATAGCATACCAAGGGTGGTAGCCATCCAGTCGGGCAAATACCTTACCACCTGGCTGTGGGTTGTTTTGTCGCCTCCTACGACAAGCCGACCGGCCGCAAGAAATTGTATACTTTCTCCGTTCCGGCACGAGTAAAATGAATTGCTCGAAGCTTGTAACATGAAAAGATTGATCGCCGCTGTCATTTTAGTCCAGTTAATTAAAAATCAGAGTATAACAGAGTTTTTATTACAAACATTTTCAGTTAATGTAACAAAATGGCTGGTATAATACTAGGTGTTTTGCCCTAATCGATTTGATAGCGAAATAACTTGAACTCAATACTCCTGCCAAATGATTACTGTTGGAAGGTGGCCAAAGCCTCGCAAACCGACCGAAGCCTCCCAATATATTCAATTTATAAGATTATTTAACAATACACGGCTGGAAAACACTCATGGATACAGCCCGCATGGCGGTATTACGCTTAAATTCGCCTCTGTAGTTTGCTGTAAATATTTATCGCTACTAAAATTTAGAAAAAATCAATAGATATTAGCTTTTTGTGTTTGCAAATAACTAAGGTGGCCATCTATACTCATTTACTGAGTTTTGTACTCTTTTTTCGCAAACCGTACTCTTTTCAAATCCTGTACTCTGAAAGTACTCATTTGTATATTAATTAAATATTTAAAATTATTTTGACAGTGATTTGAATTTCACGCGCGCATATTGCTTGCCGTTAGACACGAGTTTGACATTATTAGACGAACATCCTCATTTAGCAAAAAAATCCACTCCAAAGAAAAGTATGTTTTTACAAGGAAATAAAGTTTTCATCGTTTTTTCTTTTTTTTTCATCTACGAGATACTTGCAAAGTGTACTCTTTTTGAACAAAAAATAGTTGGCCACCTTAAAATAGCATGATTCGTACCACCATGTAAACCTCTTTTCGACCAATTCAAACTTCTTCTAACATATTTAAATTCTTCATTTAAATCTGGCGGCGTATTCCCTTTTCTCGCACGCTTGCCAGTCATTCATTTTGTCATGCCATCAATAAAATAAATAAAAATCGCTCCGCCTTGTAAATAAAATAACATAATTTAACATAAAATGTATCGCGCCCGCAACACACTATAAATATATATAATTTATAAATAACCTGCTCCGCACCATAAATATAAAATAAATTACATAACATAAATATAATAAATACATACACATCAAATAAAATACTATAAATATAAAACTATAATAACTGAAGTGTGGTGAAATGTATTGAGGAGCAGAGTAGCAGCTGCATTTAATGCCCAAAACTTCTTTTCCTGTAAAATTGAGACAGTTCGCTTATCACAAATCCAGCGTCGCCGCAACAATGATATTATTAGGGCAAGAGAAGTGAACCCTAACACTATCCCACAAACTGTACATGGTTGTGGTACTCTTTATGAAAAAAATATCAGACCTCCAAATTTGGATTTTCACATAGACATTTAAATTGCGAGATCTTCACATTTGGAATTTCACGTAGACGTTTAAGTTATCAAACTCCAGATTTGGAATTTCACATAGACATTTAAATTCATATCTATAATGCACGTTTGTATTCTTATATTACACTGACATTGTATATATCTTATATAATATTGTACCTATCACTGCTAGGAAATCATCAACACAATAAAAAGAGTCTTCTTGAGACCAATTCATGTAAGCCCAATAAGATGCAATATAAAGAATCAATACCCTAAAATAGGATATCAAAGTCCACATGCAATGTAAGAGTACACAGTACGTGCCGCATTACGTAGCAGAATGCGCCGATAGAGCGCAGTGCATCGCCCGTGTGCACACATAGTGTAATTATGATTACCAGTCTGTTCACGCCTTTGACGACAAAGGCAAAACCTCTGTTCAAAACGTCTAAGGTAACAAATTTTGTTATTTAGAATTTAGTTATTTAACTAGCAAAAAGCGATACTTTAGGAGGGCACGCGAAGTTTTCTACCTAGTAATAACTAATTCATTACTGATTATTTATTTGTGCTTAACCGAAGAAATCCGACGTATTTTTAACTAAACAACATTCTGTTTGCATATTTACATCTATATTAGTTTTTTAGTTTTCGAACAGATGGCGTTAGTAGTAACAGTCCAGTTGATATTACACATGTCTTATTGGTTTTATAATTTGTATAAAATAATATTTTTTATGATAGATAACACCTCTAGAAATAAATTGAAATTACTATGTCAAAGCTCAAATCTGAAATTGTGATAGTTCTCAGCGAAGTGTACCAGAAAAATGCATAGATTGTGCCCTAGTGTTCAGGCTCGCTTCACCCCCCCTGACAATATTCAAGTTCTATAAGCATTATTTTGTTCGTTATGAAATCTTTCGTAAAGAGAATCTATCACGGTATGTATGCGCGTTATCTGAGTAATACAATTATGTATCCAATTTTAGAAAAATCAATTGGTATCTATTCTCAAAAACAATCAAAGTAAACGAATTTTATACCCAAATATGAACCAGTTAAGTTTAGAAGATTATACAAACAAACCTCATAACACTTTATTGTATTTAAAACAATTAATCATATTGTGCCATTAAAGCAGTGGGTAGGCCCCTATGTTTATTTTTTTTTAAACTATGACTGCAACGCCTTTGGCATTGATTTTGCCAATTTCAAAGTAAGGAAAGTAAGGTTCTTTATTCGATGCAAATCAGCAAACAAGATTTTGGTCAACAACACAAAGTTAAACTAACTACATTAAACATAGATCATATTAAGCATTAAAAACTTACACAGAACATACACAAAATTACTATGAACTAATTTTAATGAAAAGTTTACATTGATGGGGCAGGGGCTGTTATGAGGAAGGATGTCATATAAGGATAAGGAAAGTTTCGGACAGTTAAAAAATATGTGATGAAATGATCCTTCATCCAAGCCAAACTCACAGAGAGAACTGTCCCGTATTCCAAATTTTGCTAGAAACACTGGTATGCAAACTTGACCAAGACGAAGGCGAATTATGGTGGAAGTAATTTTTTTGGGAAGTTACGATATAATATTTTCTTAAGTTTTCGCGACTTGTATATATAATTAAACTACGTTTTAACGGTTTTAAGCGAGGTAATTTATTTGATTTTTGTTATTCCGACGTTGCGGCCACTTTTCAGTGGCCATGATCACGGAAGATAAAGATGTCAAGTGTCAACGAGTATTGTTAAAGTTTTATTTAGCCTACGTTACGATATCTGAAAAACCAGGGCTATGTGGGAATGTGAGGCTGTAGACTGCCATAGTGTTTTCCGACTGACTGACGAGTACGCTGCCACATTTCATCCCAATCTTTCATCATAGCCGGGTTAGCAAGAGCCTTTAGATCACGGGGGAAACATTTATTATATTTGTCACATCCTGCATAGACAGCTTGCTTGGCACAGCTATCAACATTTTCTTTACCACAGATTCCTGAGTGTCCAGGGATCCAAACCAATACTACTTGTCGATCCAAGGAAGAACATGGTAGGCCCTAGATAATGTCCAAACTTTCATACGTAGAACGTTCGAAAGAGACGCGCTCCATGGACTACAGATAATAAGACGTAACGTAACCCCAGAAAAAAATGTAACTTTAGAAAGTTTTTTGTTTTATTATTTAAAAAATACTTTTAGATCGAGTAAATTATTTTGATGGCCGGTTCCAATATCTTATCAAATCTTCACTTGTCTTACTACTGGTTAAAATGGTTATAAGCTCCATATGAATAAAATAAAATTGCAATCAATATTAAGGCAAATAATACCGGGTGAGTCATTTCAATTTCACCTGGTAATTATTTCAGAATAAAGGTCAGTGTGTAAAAGTATTCTTTAACAATAATTGTTAGACGTTTTGGGACAACCTTGTGCTCATCTTAGATTTGATCTTGATCAATATTTTCAAGATCGTTTGAAAGTCAGCTTAATTTTTTTTCAATATATATAATTATTTTTCAATTCAGAAATCAAATGAACGGAAAATTTACATCATACATATTTCGCTCTTTTTTTAATAAAAGTCTGAAAACTACGGTATTTATGTCAGAAAATGATTGAAGAAGTATCTACAACGCCAGAAACATTATAAGTGCTATTAAGTGTTAATTATTTTTTACTGTTACTTCAAGCACTCTTCATGGGAGAAGCTCAGTTGATTGCCCAGTTCAGACGATGCTATGGGAATACTGCTATTCCATAATACTGTGTCCCGTGCACTAAAACGTAATGTTATGTAGAGTTCACCCGATGCATATTTCATAAGGATGAACGGTACGTGTGTTTCCGGGCGCTATTGATTTTGCACGGCTCACGGCCGGACGTCCGGAACGGCTTTTCCGGGTCAATGATTTAAATGCCGCTAAGTGCTTTAAATATCAATATTTTTATTATTAAAATTTGCTAAAGGTATACGTTACAAAAGATATTCTTTCCTGTTTATATGTGTGCATTTAATAACAATTGAGTATATTGTTACGAGTTACGGGACTCGAATTAAAATGCCGTTTGGAATTACTATAGAATTAATCAGAACTATACAAACACGTATAACACAAGTACAAATATAACTGGACACAACCAGTACAAACGTAATACACGATTCAATACATACGTCTTGTCTCGCTTGTGACCATCGCTATACTGTCGATCTCCCCATTGGGCCATTGCTATATACTGCACCGATACAATATGGCTGCCCGCCCGCGTAGATCGAATTTCTTAGAATACGTAATCTGAACAGCTGCCTAATTATGCCTGCAAACGGCCAGAAACGAGTACAATACACAATAGGCTGTTTTTTAATTACAAATTTTAAACATAAGGTAAACAAAAGAAGTTCAAATGCCGAAAAGGTAATAAACTGCAGGTGAGCAGATTGGTCTTTGTCGGTCGTAACAATATTATATATCTTAACACTGGCTTCTACCCGCGACTACGTCCGCGTGGAATAGTTTAAAAAAGTAAATTAATAAAACCCCTGATTTTCAAACAATATGCATTGGTGCTCTGCTCCTATTAGTCTTAGCGTGATGATTTATAGGCCTTCCTCGATAAATGGGCTATCTAACACTGAAAGAATTTTTCAAACCAGACCAGTAGTTCCTGACATTAGCGCGTGCAATCAAACAAACTCTTCAGGTTTATACATTAGTATATAATTACAAAGGCTAATGTGAGTTTTTTGTTTCCTTATGGCGTTTTCGTCACGAAATGTGGCGTACACGCTGTCAAGGATGCTGAACAGGACTCGTTAAAATCGTCGCAGTGATGTCACTGTCATTGCCACGAGGATGCATTTTTAGTGAACTGCTACAGTGGCGCCAATGGAATGCGATCGGAGAGCCATCTTTTCAACTATCTCTCGTAAACAGTACAGTCGCGGTATGAAAAGATTCGCCAGTTTTAAAATTGATTCATTTAACGTTCCGCGAGCACATGTTACCTTTTTAAACTTAAGTCACAGAACAGACTATTTCACAAAAAATGTTAACTGTTTGAAAATAAAGTTCAAAATTACTTAGATCAAAGTTGTTTAATTTTTTATATATACTGGCCGTCCCCGCTTCGCTTCACTGGGCGAATTATAAATTAAATTTTATACATATTTTTTTGCTTTTTTGTTAAATTTTTTTATTTATATAATTTTTTTTGCTTTTTTTTGTTAATTTTATTTTTAAATTCATTTTTATGCTTTTTTGTTAATTTTTTTCTGAAATTTAAAATATTTTTCAAAGAAGAGTAAAGTTTGAATGGAGAAATTACTAGTATTTCTTGAGAGAGAAGTTTATTTCGTACTATAACTCTCCGCTGGTCTGATATTCTTTGTTCTGAAACGGTTACTTCCGGATATTGTTGGGAAAAAAGTTGATGTAATTGTTGCCTATATGTGGTCATGTCGGTCTCTAATTTGGTTATGTGAAAATAAGTACGCATGATAAATGTATTCACATCTTTGCTCCATTTCATGCGTACTCGTGATTTCCCAGCCTTGGTGGACACGGGTAAGAAGGAACTTGCCTCCCGTGCAACATTTAAGACTGGTATGGGTGGATCTGGGTTAAAAGAGAGTGTTTGGGGTGACGATGGTACGGAAGGTGAAGATGATCTGGAGGGTGTGTACGATACAGTACTTGGGCTATATGGTACTATTGGAGTGTTTGTTCTGACTGTTAAACTATCACCATCGTCACGGATTTCGGCTGTAGCATCTTTGTCGGTGGGAGCCCGCCTGTTCAACTCCTCACCGCTGACAATTCGCATGCTTGTTGAAGAAATAACAGGTATAAAAATAATTAAATAGATAACGATAGACAATTACGTCATTTATCGAAACTACTGGAACCGATTTTAAAAATCATTCACTGTTGGCAAAGTTCTACCGTCATTTAAATTATTTTTTCTTCTCAATTTAATCGCATCCATTTTGAACTCAAAATTTATCTTCCAAATCACTTTCTCGAACGAATTCGTAGTTGAAGAGTTACCAATTCTTGCAATCCATAACATGATTATTGAAGATGAAGATGAAGATTAAATATCATGTGTTAATATATTAATAAACTTTTTTTTATAAATTAACTACCAAATTTAGAGTCTATAGAGGTTACAGTTTGGAAATAGAAATTTCACATTTTAACACCCACTACCGCAATCTTTTTCGGCGGTGGGCTGTTGTAAAATCCGCTCTTAAATCATTTTTGCATCACATATAGACGACTCTATAGGAGCTACGGCTTTTTTCATTGTTAAACCACCCCTGCAACCCCTGTGGGGTGAGCTACCGTAAAATTCAAAAAATCTCTTATTAGGATCCTTTTCACTAAAACTGCAATAGTTTTTAACGTTTGAGCAGACTTTTTTAAAATTTTCTTACATATAAACCTTCTCCTGTTCTGAACAACAAAAAAAATTAACCCAATCGGTCCAGCCGTTCTCAAGTGATACTCGATCATAGATACGGCAAGGTGTAAAAAATTACCTAAAATCACGAGCGCTGCGAAAACTATTGGTGATAGAATAAAATAATGTACTACGACTTTGTAGAACACATTATTATTCAACTCGAATATTCCATTCGAAAGATATCACGAGTTTAAAAATGTAAGTATTAGAAAAAAGTTGCGTGGTCGTCGCGCACCCTAATCGGCTAGATAGGCTTTTGCGATTGTAGGCGTCACTGGGGTACGGGCAGTACGGGAGGGGAAATATTTTGAATTCGCTTAGTAGGTAATTAAACTCAACAAAAAATAAAGAGGTAAAGTTTGTGAGTTTGTGACTTTGTAGGGGGTAATCTCTAGATCTACTAAACCGATTTTGAAAATTCTTTCACCAGTGGAAAGCTACATTATTCCTGAGTGACATAGGGTATATTTGACTGTGATTAATAATAAGTATTTTTTATTTTTTTTCTGATGCCCAGCGGAGAGAGCACGGGTCAGCTAGTCTTATCTAAAAAGATTGTTTAGAGATGTAAAACCTTTTTATTGGTTTTAATATTTATGATAAGCGTAATGATTATATCCTCTTTGTTTCTAATGATCGAAACTATTGTTAATTTCGTTGTCTGTCATTGTGAACATATCAATTATTATTTTGCACATTTCTATATTTTCTAAATGTAAAAAAACGAAACGACTTATGACCACGTCTCTGAATTCCGTAAAAAACTCGAGTGGTTTTCACCGGAATACTCATATTCTCACCCTATTCTACAGTATATTGTTTCTGCCCACTAGTCCTCCTTACCTCAAGGAACGCTTCTAATTTCTGTACCTATCTAGCTCCCACAATTTACGCCCCTAAATACACTTGTACATACGTCTTGTTTTTACAATAAACCAGACGCACCGGGATGCGGCATCAATATATGGTGGACACTCCACTAACACGAAAGAAATTTTGCGTCTACCTTCATCATGCGCACCGGAAAGGAGTGGAACTCATTGCCGTAGTCTGTCAGCTGTACTCCAGCAATAAATAAAAAAAACTTATGACCTGGGTGTTTTCAAGTCCCGTATGAATAAGTACCTTCTAGTTAATCGTGCTCCATCTTAGATCATATCTCCACTCTACATCAGGCGAGATCATGGTCACACGAAAGCATATACAATTATGAAAAAAAACATAATTTAACAAAAGTAAAAGATACAACTAATAAAGATAATAATAGCTCCACATAAAACAACTTACAAGTAACTACTACTACTGTAATACAAACGATAACAAAAGTAAGAGCTTTCAGCATTATTTAATACATACAACAAATAACCTATAAACCTTAAGTCACTAGTAAGAACCCTTCGAATTATTCAGGACATCATTCTAAGTTTATTTACGTGTGTAAGAGCTTCTATAGTAAAGTACATTAGATTGAAATTTGCTTGAAATGTGGTATTAAAAACTTGGGTATGCCAGGGTCCCAGCTGCGATACGTTAGGTCTACCAGTTTGCGGTCAGCGGCCCAAATGCCGGTCTGACATTCACAGTAAACTGTGGTCACACAAACCTTATGTCTAATTCACTATTTCGATTTATTTTAGTTTGGAATTATTGTTCTGTTTGATTGCGGGTAGTTCTAAAACCACTTAAGATTGTAAGCTAAATTAATCTAGGAGAGAACTTGCAACACAAATGTCAGACATAGACATTTTTTACTGTTTACGCTTAATCGGTTTTTTTGTGCTAGGCTATGTTTATACACAAATGTAAGGGAACTATGTCCGAACAATTTACAAGCAAAATTAATTAACGCTTAACGGTCTTATTCATATTGAGTTGGAGTAAGTTTGTATGCTTCTTGAAGAACCGTAAGACTTTTTTTGGTAGTCTCTATACTCCACATGAATCTCATTTCTATTATTGATCTATTTGAAAACTCGACAACCAGAGAAGTATTTAGACATATCATGTTCTCACAACTAATTTAACGCTAATATAATAGTGTCATAATAAATGTCATGTTATAGACACTAGCCCTAACACACAGACACCAAGTGTATACAAATAGTGTACACACGACCACTGAAGAGTCAAAAGAACGCCAATGCATCGTCATCTATTTAGCGTTATTTTCTATCCTTCGGGAACAGTGCTTTGCATGATAGGTATTCCATGTCCTTTTCTGTATTCCTGACGACGTTTGTCCAAAATTTCATGATGATCGGTAGTGTAATTAAAACGTGAAAGCGTAAAAAATAAACAAACCCATATTCGCATTTCTAATATTAGTTAGGATTTATATATATAAATTAGGTCTAGACTCTAGACTGCAATAATTCCAAATGGCGGCATTCTTTAGTCTACAGCATGGCGCCATTCGGCATTAGTAGCCAGGTTCCAATACTCCTTTAGAGTGTTGAAAAATTTGAATAATAAAAAACTTTAATTAGGTTCTAATGTGAAAAAAGTTTTTCGACAAATCATTACGTCATTACGTGCGCTTGCAACGCTAGCCCGAAGCCGACTGATTGCACATGGCTGCCGCGCTGCTATCCACTATGACAAACGCATTTCGCGCGGCTGTCGCGCTGCTCTTTTTAGTATGGAAGTCTGCTGTTGCTACTGCCACGTTACTTGTGACTTAGTGTGAAGGAGCTCTAATAGTAGATTGTTACACGAAAGGTGAAAGTGACCTATTTGTTACTAGGGTACTATTTGTTCGAGTGCCTAAATAGGCCTTTAACCTGAGGTTAAAACTCTGCTTTTCATTTCGAATCGAGGAAAGTAAATAAAAACTGATTGGATAAACAAATGACTACTTCCCAAATGAAATCAAGCGGCAAATCCATATCTAAATCTGATGACCTCATTTAATACGTCACCTATGAAACGTCAAGTAAATTTCTTTATCTGTGGCATTCTACCAGCCAGTATTTTTTTGTCATTGATGATAGTAAATAATTAGCTCATATATGCAAATTAAATTATAAATTTAGTGAAAAGTAATTTGTAAGTATAAAATGATGATACAAAATTGTTGTTGTTTTTTTATTAAAATCTATGCCGCGATTTAACAGTGGCTGTAAGTGTCTATGCTTCGCATAGTTTCTTTTCATTTTTTCACAGCAGGGAAAGACGTTTCCCAGGGACGAAAAGTACCATTTTCATCCCTGCGATCAGGCAATTCCAAGCTTACTTTCAGAATATGAAAAACTAGCTTCTGCCTGCGACTTCGTCCGCGTGGAACAGCTACTTTGGGCTAACGCTAACTTTAACCCGCGACTTTGTTTCGTAGAAGATGCCCCGCCGCCCTTCCCCCTCATGGCTGCCCGCTGGCCTTGCACATCATAAATGCGCGCGCAGTGCTTAATCATTATTTTGCTGAGATGTTATTTTAAAACTGCGATATCTCCTAAGATATTCATTGGAATCGAATGATGTGAATGGCAATTTTGTTTTAAATTAAATACTTGTGACGAATAACGTATTTATTTGGATAAGGATTGATATCATCTTTATAAAAACACCTTCGCAAATAATGCATGATTTTAGAACAAATTTGGTTAACATAAAAAAAGATTATAGTGAGCCAACCTTAAAAGATAGACATATGCTGTCGCTGACTTTTTTTTAGAACTTTTAAAGGGGAACAATTCTGTCACACATGATTTTTACGAAACTTTAACCGTTTACGCAGCCCAAGCAGCGGAAACTCTCAAAAGGAAAAAAAACCCGATTTTAAAAATTCTTCATTGGTGCTCCGCTCCTATTGGTCTAAGCGTGATGATATATAGCCTATAACGTTTCTCGATAAATGGGCTATCTAACACTGAAATAATTTTTCAAATCAGACCAGTAGTTCCTGAGATTAGCGCGTTCAAGCAAACAAACAAACAAACTCTTCAGCTTTATATATTCAATATAGATGAAAATATTTTTCCTCTAGTTAATAGATTACAGACGTAGCGGTTCAGTGACTAGTGCCATTAATCACTAGCTAATAAAAGGGCATTGTGCTCGACTTCAGCAAATAGTTGTACACTCAAAGAAAACATCCCGATAGGGGGCGTAATGGACCGTGGATATGGCCGGCCCATTTATGCCCACTGCCTCTATGTAAATAGGCGTTTTTGTTTTCAGATTAACCTTTTGTCTTTTGAAATATTGCCTGTCTATTCAGTGCGCTTGTAAACATATAACCTGTGTTTAGGTTAAATGTAAGTGATCTTCGTACTTAAACGGGTTATCTATAATATTATTAAGACCTACACGCCGACAAAAGTAGATTCACACTTGCATACCATAAAAGCACACTTTATTACCTCTCCGCATTTGGATTGCTTTTGTTTACTTTGTGTTTAAAAATTTGTAATTAGAAAACAGCCCATTGTGTATTGTAATCTTTTATGGCAGTCATTGGGCAGGTGTGTCGAACTGATTCTAAGAAATTCGGTCAGCGGTCGGGCAGCCATATTGTATCGGTGCAATATAAAGCAATGGCTCAATGGAGAGATCAGTTAGTCGAGCGATAACCACAAGCGGAGCAAGACTTGTGTACAATCGGTAATCTATTTAGTTACGGACTTTGCGCGTGTTATTGAATCGTGCATTACATCTGGACTGGTTGTGTTCAGTTGTAATTGTACCTGTGTTAAACGTGTTTGTATAGTTCTAATAAATTCTATAGTAATTCCAACGGTATTTTAATTCGAGACCTGCAACTCGTAACAATATCATAATATTCTAAACATGCTATGTATGTACATTGAACCTATTAAAAAAAAACAACTGGAATAAACTATATAAATGACGGAGAACACGATGCATTTTTTTTTTTAGATTTCTTGTCTGTTTATTCTGTTTGTTCGGGATTTAAGTAAAAACTATTGGGCCGGTTTCCATGCAGTTTTCACTGATCGACAGCAAACTCTTACGACTTAAAATCTGCGCTACTTTTTATCCTGGGAATCCCGCGCGAATGTTTCTGGAAATTACTTAAAATGACCGTATTAAAAGAAATCGAATTCCAATGTGATTTTTTTCACTGATCGGTAGAAAATTTTATGTGATATTTTTTAACCTGGGAATCCCGCGGGAATTTTCCCGGTAGTAATTTGTAGTTATTGGGGCGCATAAAAATTAGCTTACTCCGACACAGCTTTCACTAAAACAGTAGTATAGCTTACATTTTTTTTTAATACTGCGGTTTTTGTGAAATTTACGAGAAATTTTGCGTGGATGTGTTGTTCGTTACTTTTTCATAAATAATTACAATACTTTAACGGCAAAACAAAAGGCGGCCTTATCGCTTAAAGCGATCTCTTCTAGGCAACCTGACTGAGAGGATACTTTTAACAACTTATGTCTAGGTATAATTAAATTAAAAAGAAGTAAAAAAAAAAGGAAGAACAGCACAATGTGGACAATAAACAGCTAAGTTAAGAAGAATACAAAAAAATATATATTTAATTATAAACTAAGGTAATGGTTTTTGACAGATTTTTTAAATATGGCAAGTGATTTAGCTTTTCTGACATCTACGGGTAAAGAGTTCCAAAGGAAAACAGCCTGCACAGCAAAGGATTTGGAGTAAAATGTTGAAGAATGTGCAGGTGCCTTTAACAGGAGGTTATTAGAGGAGCGCAAATCGAAGGTGTGTGATGTATGAAGGAAGTTGAAACATTCCTTAAGGTAAGGAGGAGTGTAGGGTATAAATAGTGTACGATATAATAAATGTAGAAGATGAGCATTCTGGCGAAGTGAGATTGGCAGCCACTTGAGTTTTTTGCGATATTCAGAAATGAGGTCATATTTTTTTAATCCAAATATGAATCTAATACAAACATTTTGAAGACGCTCAAGTTTGATAAGTAGCTCTTGGGTAATGTTAAGATAACAGGCATCCGCATAGTCAAGGATGGGTAGTAAAATTGCTTGAACAAGCGAAATCTTGGTGGCGATTGGAAGAATTTTTTTAGTCTTCTGATTGAGGCATAGGATGCAAAGATCCTGCGACTTAGCTCGATAATGTGGGGTCGCCAACACAGTTCCTTATCGATGATTACGCCGAGATTCTTGACTTGGTCACTAATAGGAATATACGAATTATGAAACATTACATCGGGGAGTAATTCAAAATTTATTTGGGACATTGTTCGAGAGCTACCGATAATGATAGCCTGAGTCTTACCAGGATTAACGCTAGGTCCGTGAGAAGTACTCCAGTTGTGTATACGACTCAAGTCATCATTAATAATCTTAATAGCATCATGTAAGGTTTCCTTCGGAGCCTGGGTATAAATCTGCAAATCGTCTGCATAGAGATGATAGGAAGAAGATAGATTTTTGGAGATGGTATTTATAAAAATAGAAAATAAAAGAGGAGATAAAACGCCGCCCTGAGGAACGCCAGCAGATAGATCTTGCCATGTTGAAAACATGTCATTTAAACGGACACGCTGCCGGCGTTCGATCAAGTAACTGTGAAACCAACCAAGAATTATATATAATTCTTCTGTACGTGTGTTGACAGTGAACTCTTCCTAAACAGCGGGACCGATTTTGATGATATTTGTTTTGTGTGTTTGAATGGGTCCCCGGATGGTTTAGATTCACAATTGGAACCGGTAGGTGGTGCTGAGATCGGGTTCTAGAATCCTAATCACCTGGAGCGATTTTGTTTTTGTGTGTTTGAGTGGGTTCCCGAATGGTTTAGATTCACAATTAGAACCGGTAGGTGGCGCTGAGATCGGGTTCTATAATTCTCCTAATCACCTAGACCGATTTTGGCGATTTTGTTTTTATGTCATGAAACAAAGTCTTTTAGGAATTCAGAAAATATGGCGGTACGAAGTCCGCCAGGTCAGCTAGTATAAACATAAATACTTGAGCAGACTGACTAGCATAACAAAGCACAGCCCAAAATTACTGGAGCTAGGATGGTGAGATTTTGCATTAGATGTCGGTGCTCCTCCAATGCTCAATTTATTTTTTAACATTATGTTAACCTTGTATGCATATGTATGCGCGCATCTGTACGTGCGTGTGTGTAAGTATATATGTTTGAGTGTGTATTTGTATGGGTGTATGCTTGTGTTTGTCTGTGTGTGTGTTTATGTATTTATATAATTACTAGCTGATGCCTGCGACGTGCAGGAACGGAGAAAGAATACAATTTCCTGCGGCCGGGCGGCCTGTCGTAAGAGGCGACTAAACAACCCATAGCCAGGTGGTAGGGTATTTACTCGACTGGATGACTACCATCCCTGACCTAGAGTATGCCGCCATAACAACCTTGTGTTGTGTTCCGGCATCAGTGACTATGTTCCAGTCTCCTTTAAGAGAGCAGCAGCGCATTTGTAGCACTTTTGGTGTTGCAAATGTACATAGGCGACGGTAACCACTTTCCATCAAGTGGGCCGTCTGCCTGTTTGCTGAACTCCTACAATAAATAAAAATAAAAAAAACTATCCCACGGGAACTCTTTAATTTTTCGGGATCAAAAGTATTCTATATGTTGACCAGGGATATAAGCTACCACCGTACAAAATTTCATTTAAATCGGTCCAGTCGTTTCGGAGATTAGTCGGTACAAACAGACAGAGAAACAAAAAAAATTTAAAAAAATCTAAATTAGTTCTATTTCACTTCTTACGTCCCCTGACTCGGTTTTTAGCATTTTTTTTCATTGTACAGAAATTTGACCTCTACAATTTTATTATATGTATAGATTACTTATATCGCCATTTTGAGTAGATTCTCAGTTTCTTTATAGTCTTGTGTTTGCAGCCAATTATAAACTTTAAATCTGAAACCAAACTATGGATACAAGGCTCGCTCCAACATAATATATGGGCAATGACATAATTCTTAGGAATAAAGAGGGCTTCGGATAGAGTTAATTTTTGGGGTACAATAATACCTTTTAATTAGGGATGGGCCGAAATTCGTTTTACATTCGGTTTGACCGAATTTCGGCAGCTTGAACCGAATTTCGGCCGAATGCCGAAATTTCGGTGCAAGAAAAGAGTAAAATACTTACTTGCACTATTTTGACTGAAGTTAATAGAAATCATATCTATCATAAGCGTAATATAAAAATTGGCATCTATATACTCATGGATATTTTAGTTAGGATCATGTAAACCTTAACGTGCAATGTGATAAAAAAATAAATAAAATTAGTTCTTGATCGAGTCTTTGCCTAATTAAATAGACATAAAATTAAAAGAAAAATAAAATAAACTTATTATTCCTCTAAGAAACTTCAGTAAAGTAGTACAACTGCTTAATTATAATGCGTAACTTGGATAAAATAATTTAAAAAAAACATATCTAAGGGACATCAGCAATTACGATTTTAATTTTGTTTGAAATCTTTTTACGAATTGAACATTATGAATTTAAGATTAGGAAATGGTGACTTTTTTTCAATCAAAGGTCTAAAAATCTATTCTTTTATTAGGTGGATAAACTCATCATCAACTCCTACTTAAAATTTACGGCGGTATCAAGTCACGACGTCTTGCCCTTGAGAAAGGGTGGCGAAATCAAACCGAAGTTCGGCCGAATTGCGGCCGAATCTTTTATTTTAACCGAATGTTCGGCCGAAGTTCGTATTCGGTTCAAACCACATTCGGCTCATCCCTAATTTTTATTCTCAAAGCACACGCGTTGTAATACAGTTTTATTACATACAACATGTATTCCTCTTTGATATACATTACTAAAAAATGTAGGATAAAATTTTTAGTGTTACTGCATACGGGCCGTTCATAAATTACGTCACACGTATAGGTGGGTCAAATGTGACATAGTGTGACAACGAGTGGGAGAGGTCCTACATTTCATGACGTCACGTTTCAAAGTCTTATTCATAGAGAGATAGAGTAAGTTTGAATGATTCTGTAGTAGATACACTTATCACGTTCGTAGTTGTGAATATTTTTATATTGTTTACTTTGCTCAACATACCGCGATGCTGATTACCACGCATTCGGGTTTCCAACTCAATTATTCGCTTATTAGAAACTATTACAAACTTTCGTAACAAAACTTGTATTTAAATATAATTCTCTCATAAACAAAAGTAGATCCAGATGAATCATTTGGCATTTGGCTTTTAACGTTTGACAAGTGCTACCTTAAGAAAAACATAGCAACAATATCTTTGGATCTACGGTATGTTTCTTATTAACAAGCTGACCCGGCGAACTTCGTACCGCCATATTTCCTGAATTCCTAAAACACTGTTTTATGACAACATTAAAAAAATAAACAATAGCTCCTGTTTTCAAAAGGACCATATATTGAAATAAAGTTAAAATAAAATAATACGACTGTATATATTCATCATATTAATTTGTTTATTGACAAATATTGGAATACATTTAATGTCAATAAATTAAATGAATTTTATGATTAATTTTGCACACTTACTTACTCAATTATTGTAAATAAATACTATTCTTAAAATTATTCTTTTATTCTGCTGTAATGCCTTGTAGCTAGCTAGCGGTCCCGGCAGACGTTGTCCTGCCCTGAAAAAATAAAAATCTAAGTCCCGATTCTGGTGCCACCTACAGGTTCCAATTGTGAATCTATACCATCCGGGGACTCACTGAAACACACAAAAACAAAATCACCAAAATTGGTCCACGTGATTAGGAAGATTCTAGAACCCGATCTCAGCGCCACCTACAGGTTCTAATTGTGAATCTATACCATCTGAGGACCCACTCAAACACACAAAAACAAAATCACCAAAATTGGTCCACGTGATCAGGAAGATTCTAGAACCCGATCTCAGCGCCACCTACAGGTTCCAATTGTGAATTTAAACCACCCGGGGACCCATTCAAACACACAAAACAAATTTCATCAAAATCGGTTAAGTCGTTCTCAAGTTATGCGCTTATCAACACATTTTGCGATTCATTTTTATATTATAGATATATATTCATAATTTCTAATCATAAAATAAATTATATACATATAATTATCCACTTCAAATTTCTTATTAATTTAATTTAATTTGTCAATTACTTAATGGTCTGCTTTTGTTATTAATGAATGCCTATATAGCTGTGTTATCCAGGGCGTAAGGATACGACTAACCAATGAGAGTTGTGTATAAAACTCGTTCTCATTGGTGGGAATTCAAAAATGTTAAAAAGACACGGGTTTTGAATGCAGTTAAGAGAGAGACATTCTATACTATTGAAAAATCCTTACTTACTAAAGTGAAAATAAAAGTCAGTTTTAAGATCGAAGTTAGTTCAAGAGCCTTACATCACGTCCAATATCATAGCACTCTCTTAAATTCTTTACGATCTTACTTTCTCTATGAATAAGACCGTTAAACTTTAAAACACGAAATTTTAACTAATATCAAAAAACTTCAAAATATTTCCAACTCTATCTGTACGGGCATAGGGTTTAAAGTAATAAAAAATAATAAAAATACGTTTTGACGGTTTTAAGCGCGGTAATTTATTTGATTTTTATTATTCCGACGTTTCGGCCACTTTTCAGTGGCCGTGATCACGGAAGACAAAGGTCAAGTGTCAATGAGTATTGTTAAAGTTTTATTTAGCCTACCGCCAACTTGTTCATTTTAATTATTTAGTTTTCATTTTGTTTATGCTTATTATTTACTCTATGGGGGCTTAATCTAATTTACCGCCACTTCGCAACATGTTATGGCTTGAGAAGAAGCGGCGCAAGAAACTCTTCAGCAAACATGCCTAGCTCTAATAATTTTATATAATATTAAAATGGGTGGAAGGACAATTAAAAGAAATTATCAATCAAGTTGGTTTGTGTTCCGCTGAACGCAGAAAGAGCTCACAGTGTCTTGAGATCTGGCAGTTGGTTTTTGCTGGGTTTGGGTCTTGATAGTTTTGATGATTGTATCCCAAATATATGTAACTTAAGAAAATATTATATTAAAAAATTATTTAAATCGAAACGAAACTAATTACGGACGTAATTTGTTGCTAGCCCGTAATACTTCGTGGTATTTAAAACCGGCTCGGTATGATACCACGGTCTCCCAGATTTTTAGTCATTCCCAGAAAAATTCCCGCGGGATTCCCAAGGTTAAAAGTAGCACAGAATTCAAGTGTAAGAATTACCTGTCGATCAGCGAAAACCGTGTCGAAATCGGCCCAGCAGTTTGTCGTGAATCCCGAACAAACAGACAAGAAATCCAAAAAAAATTCATCGTGTTCTCCATCGTCTATATAGTCTATTCCAATTTAATTTAAATAGCTTCAATGTACAGACACGGCATATTTAGAATGTTACAATATTATAAATACTTAGATACTTCGAAGCAACTCAAGCTAGGATATTCCAATCGAAAACCACCACAACTACTAAACTAGGAATGCTCTTGAGACCAACAATTGCTTTCTATTATACCCTCAAAACCAATTACTTAAAAAAATAATTTCCCCAAATTGTATTGACAAAAAATCTTGAAGAAAACCGTTTCGACTCGAAATGCGGAAATCGTTTTGCTGCAACCCATTCAATATGCAAACATACGGATTCAAATAAGCACCTGTGCCGCTGCGTTCTTGTTTTAATTACGCATTTATAATACAAGCTTTTTATGATTTTCAGTTTGAGAATATAATATCTTTTCATTATATTATATTATGGAATAGCATCGATGAAAATAAACAAAAATAAATTTATTGATTGAAATCATTCATCAATTTACGCTAACAAATCATTATAATTATTTATTTTAATATAGTGAATATTATAGCCTAATTGAAAAAATTATAGTAACTATAAACGTCTCACTCCTGAACTTGCTTGTTGTCTAAGGTAGCAATTTCAGACATCAGCAATTTCTATGTGCAGAATTCCCTTTTGTCACAATTAAAAGGACCAGAAATGAGATGCAGCATATCAATCCATAAATCACTTTAATGTATTACTCTTCCGATTTACACAACACTTGCATAAAACTTATCGTCCTCACACTTGACTGTCACATAATTACACTGAGAATTACACCGAATTACACTCTGAACTACACTGACTTGTATGCGCCACTCCCGTCAGGTTTTATACTTTAAGAACGAGAAGAAAAACAAGTAATGAAGGTAGTTAACCGTATCAGTATTTTGTTAAACGAAGTGACAAGGAAACTGGTTAACCGGATATACCACACACATCAATATTTCATTAATTAAATTGTTTACACTATTTGTAATAATCACACAATATTGTTATTATCAATTACATTTGTAACCACAGTAACTTATTTATTAAGTGTTTAATTGACATTCATCTATATTTAAAGTATTACTTAGTGAATGGTTCTTACGCGATGTTTTCCTTCATCTTCACCAATTATAACAATACTCACGTTTGATGAACGAATGTAAGATAAATACTGCAAAGCACAATCGAAATAGATATGTACAAAATGCTATTAAAAATGATGAACACAAACATGGCCAAGATAGATAGATAAGACTTTATTGCTCTTTAATATACTATTTCAAAAATACGAAGTACAATATTGTCAAGGTAGAAACAATAGGCAGTCATCGCATCGCTTGAAGCAATCTATTCCAGGCAACCTAACTTAAGGAATAGTTTAACCTTTTCGCCAGGTGGTAGGGCATTTGCCCGACTGGATGGCTACCACCCTTGGTCTAGAGTATGCCGCCTTAACAACGCTTTCCATCAAGTGGGCCGTCTGCCTGTCTGCTGAACTCATGCAATAAAAAAAAACTTAATCTGGCGACATAGGTGGTGCAGATTATGAAGTATATCATAAACAAACATACTTAAACTACATATTTTATAAATTAAATACATAGAAACATATTTATAAGATTATATATATATATATATATATATATATATATATATATATATATATATATATATATATATATTAATTAGTTTATAGTATAAGAATTGGGCATAATTATTTAAGGAAGGTAGTGTTTTCTGAGTGCGTTCTTAAATGTAGGTGATGTTTTGGCCTCTCTGACAGTAAGAGCTAGCGCATTCCAAAGTTTGACAGCCTGCATTGTAAAAGAGTCATCATAAAAGGATGAAGTGTGTGCAGGTGTAGTGAGAGATAGATGTACGATACGTATGAGTGCGCAAATTGTGGGAAGTAGAAAGGCAAAGGAATTCAAAAAGTTTTTTAAGGTAAAGAAGATTACTAGGAATAAATAATATGTTATAAAGTAGTGTGAGAATGTGAGTATTCCAGCGAAAGCGAATAGGGAGCCACTTGAGTTTTTCACGAAATGACTAGTGTAAACTATGTAATGTTTCTGTAAAACTTTCATAAGTTATGATTGAAATAAGATGACGTACCATTAAAGTGATAACATGTCCACATACAAAAAAAAACTAATTATTTCTGCCGTTATTTCGCCGTATATCCCCCCAACTCGTTCTGCCTGCGACATCCCCTGTGATATTTCTGTCGGCGGATATGAAAACATAGCTTGATTGAATCGTGATTGGAAACGAACAACCAGTGGGCTCCACAATAATAACACAACGGGATTCCATTAGCATTGAGTCAACAAAGGGTGTTTTTGCTCATACACACATTAAATAAGTACATAATTATCTATAATATTATAAAATTCGAAACATTCCTTGTCTGTACATTGAAGCTACTTAAAAAAAAACTAACTGGAACAGAGTATATAAACGACAGAGAACAATGCACGTTTTAGATTTCTTATCTTATCTGTTCGTTAGGGGTTCACATAAAAACTACGGGGCCGATTTCGATGTGGTTTTCGCTAATTGATAACAGAGATTTGGACTTACAATCTGCGGTACTTTTTATCCCAAGAATCATGCGGGAATTTTTTCTGGGAGTGATTTAAAGAGACCAGCCTGAAATTTTTTAGGTACGGTTTTTTCATTGATCGATAGCAAAATTTGTGTAACTGTACTTTTTATCTGAATTTTTGAAAACGGTTTTACATTATTCAGGTGCATGTAAATGAGAAAGAAACTATAGCTTACATTCTTTTCGTGTCCTGGGAATCTCACGGAAATTTTCCCACGAGTGGTTTAAAGTGGTATTGAGAAAGAATACAATTTCCTGAGGCCGAACGGCCTGTCGTAAGAGGCGACAAAACAACCCACAGCCAGGTGGTAGGGCATTTGCCCGTCTCGATGGCTACCACCCTAGTCTAGAGTATGACGCCATAACAACTTTGAGTTGTGATCCAGGGTTATTGGCCAGGTACCAGTCTCCATTTCGAGAGCGGCGACATTATTAGCACCTTTGGTGTTGTAAATGCCCATAGGCGATGGTAACCGCTTTCCATCAAGTGGGCTATCTGCCTGTTTGCTGAACTCCTGCAATAAAAAAAAATTCAAATTGACCCGGTCATTCAACCGCACCTCATTTGAACGCAGTCAATGTTTACCCATCCACCGATTTGATGGATTGGGGTAAAATAACGTGTGTTTCGAATGTTATTTTATAGATGCCTATTAAAAATAGAAGAGTTTTCATAATTTTCATATTAAACAAAATGAGGCGAGGTTTAATTAATGTATGGAAAATACAATATTTTGTTAAAAACAACCCTTTCCATTAGTTTGCCTTTGACATTCCTTCATAGAAATCGATATTTACAAGCTACCCTATTATTTGGTATAATACAGATTACTTTTTTTTTATCAAAGTCAGCCGATTCGATTCCTCACAAGGTGAAATGATTTTTCAAAAATCAAGCCTTAATTTTTGTCAAAATCGTCCTCGAGACTCCTTTAAATGTTTTTCCTTATTTAGCATAGTTTAGGTCTTGGCCCTGAAGGCCCACTTGAAAGTTCAGCCTGTATATATGTTCATGTAAAAACCAATGGAATTAATTACTTATTATTTATTGCACTTATACGTATATAGGTATTGTGTAATATCTGCCTACGCTTTGAATTTCCGCCACGAATGTATAAAAAAAAATATTTATTATTGTCTCTGCTAACTTTTGTTTTTATTTTATAAAAGAACGGAATAAATGGTGTTAAATGTGGCTTTTTTTATTTCAATTATAACCAGAAGTACATAATCCAAAATAAAGGAGTATCGCACAAGAGGAGACTCCGTAACATATCTAAGTAACCTATATAAGAACAATATCTATATATTTCGATTAAAAATTCTTTTTTTCCCCGAAGTTGAGAATATTATTGTGAAAAAGTAACACCTTTTTTAAACTTCCTCTAAATGTCACATGAAACCAGAACTTGAAATACCGGTACAAATGTGGTATCGTTATTTATGCTAATTTCAAAAAACGGTAAAAAATAAACATCGTTATAAAACTTACCGTAATTTCTAGCCATTTTACCGGTAATTTTTTTTTATCGGTAATTTTACCGTTATAACTATATTTTATTACTATCATCGCTTTCTTTCACTCGCAAAGATTGTAAAACAGCACTGTGCTAAGAGCGCGCGTAATATTTTAAGTTGTGTTGTCGATTGTTTCGCTAACATGCAGTCGTAATTAAGCCAATTCTTAAAAATGGCTAAGTCGCTTGAAATATCGTAAAAATTACCGATACGTATAACGTTAAATATACGGTTTTTAACGTTGAAATCATAAGTTACCGAGTAACGGTAAAAAATATACCGGTATGGCAATTTATTTTTTCGAAAATACCGATAGTTACCTATATTTTGAAAGGTAATTGATAACGTTTTCAAGCCATTTCCATACTGACCACCAAGTACCGACCAAAACATATCTTCTAAAAATACTTACCTCCCTTAAAATACTTTATCGGATACTTCCAGAGTAGTTTCAGACTAGAGCATAAAACGTAACGAACCCAAGTCCGATGGAACTGTACGGAGGAGCGTTTAGCGACGCAAATAACTGGGAAACTTTTAGTGCCCAACAGTATGTGTGTAACAGTTATGTTGCCCCATCATATTACTGGACCGGCGAAAGTTTTACCAGCGCCCATCTAGTTACGTGTACTTATTTACTTTTATTATGGACTTGTGCGGGAATAGATCACAATTAAGCCTTGGTACAAATCGAGCCTTTACCGCCACTCCATCATAAGCGACATTTGGACCTAAGTATATCGTTGCAAAAGATATTTTAAGCTGTTATTTTGTTTTAAGACTTTTAGTTTTTCATTGCGTAAGATGTAATAGAAACAAAACTGAAAGTCTTAAAACAAAATAATAGTTTAAAATATCTTTTGCTACAAAAAATATATGTTCATTGACTGCGAGCTGTCTTGGCGGTCCCATATCATCGAGCTGAGTACAAAAGTTTTTCCTTTTTCTAGGTCACTAAGGAGGTTGATCGTCATGCTGATGCCAGCTATCTGGACATTAACTAAATGACCTTAAGCGCCTTCAAAACTTCTGTATAAGGTTCATATTGGCTGACGGCCTCTGTGGTTGAGCGGGCTAAGCCTTTGCCGGTTTACCTCACTGCAACGCAGAGGCTCCAGGTTCGATTTGTGTATGGTAAATTTCGGAAACGTATTTTCTCCGTTATTTATTATGGTCTAGGTGTCTGGGATCGGCCCCAGAGTGGTCCGTTGTATATTACCCATAACACAAGCGTAACCTGCTTAATTTGGGGATATACAGTTTGTGTGTTTGTCTGCCGATTTGTTATTATTATATTTGGGTCACGTAAATATGACCACGTCTCTGAATTACGTAAAAAACTCGAAGTTGTTACCTATTAATTTTCGCCGGAATACTCATATTCTCACTCTACTCTCCAGTATATTGTTTCTACCCACCAGTCCTCCTTACCTCAAGGAACGCTTCTAATTTCTGTACCTATCTAGCTCCCACAATTTACGCCCCTCAATTAAATACAGAATAAACACACCTGTACATAAGTCTTGTTTTTACAATAAACCAACGCACCGGGATGCGGCACGTCCAGGCTGTGCGTCTTTGGAATGAGCTACCTATTTCTATAAGACAAGCCAAATCCTCAGTGTTTTAAAAATCAGGTTCAGAAACATTACTTCTCTATTGTGTATAATAATTCCTAACACATGTATATGTATGTATGTTTATATCATCATATGTACAGTCTACTCTCGATAATTTGATTTTTTTTTCCAGTACCTTGAAAAATACTCGATAAATTGAATAAAATCAATGTTAATCGGTCCCTTCGGTAATTAGTTGTTGAAGTTGAAGGTATAATCTTGCTCACAAACATGCGATAATTTGAAGTCCGGGCTTTCCTACTTTCTATAATTTGAAGCGTTTATCATGCACATACCTGTCGTTTGTTTATATACATGTACAGACCTGTCAATTGTTTACATAAATGAGATATGAGTAAGTTCGCATTCCAGTCTTCTTTCAAACGTTAATGAGTCATGTTAATGTTTGATTTGTACTATTAAAATGAATCCAAGAAAGAACAAATGTCTTTCCATAAGTAAACGCTTGTTATTTTGAACTCTTGACAATTTGAAATTCATCTCTGGTACTCTCGACTGTATATTATATGTATATATACGTGTGTATACATATGTATATATATTACATATGTGTATACATATGTAAATCATGATTAAGTTATGCATATTTTCTACATTTTAAATACAAAAAAGGCAATGAAACATAAATAATATTTTTTAATAATAAATTATTTTATTTTAATTGATTGGGTCACATACGACTTTGTGTATCGATTCCAATTTTCAAACTACTAATGTCAGTGATAGATGACAAATGTGGGTTTATAGAATGGCCGAACTTTAGGTATTTATTTCTATGGATAAATACCCATAAAAATAGACGAAGCACACTAAAAAATAAATTCGATAAATCAAAGAGATAGTGAACAAATTGTAGGACGGGATGCGAATGCCGAAAGAATGGGCACGAAAAATGATTAGCCAAGAGGCCAGGCATAAATCATGATGTATTATCATAAATAAATATTCAGTGGGGCGAGTATTAAATTTCATCCCGCTATGTGCGGTTGGCCCACTTCCAAAGGCCGCGATTGCCTCTTCGCCTAGCCGTGTCCGGAACTAATCCCGCTCTAGATGTGACAAGACGATCACATAGTACGTCTATTCAGAAAACATTACCTGGCGTTGGGATGTGATGTTATTTACACGTCTGTATATTATATATTATAGGTAGCGCACGTGCACCAAACTAAGCGTATGGCCTACGTGCCCGCTTTATTCGAACGTGCCACGGGGTGGAGCGTGCAGCGTTCGTGTCAAACAAATGGAAACGCTCGCGGGTGTCCCTAGTGGCGGCCGGCTGGCGCGGCGGCTCCAGCGGGCATGTTTAGAGCTTGTCCAGAAGGAGCGAATTCGCCTCGATTCACTCGTGCGTATCACGCGCGACCGTTTCGCCCAGAAAGAGCGTACCTACGCGCGAGCATTTGGGGACGAATTTTCTTCCCAAGATTTACGTTTTAAAATTCGGTTAGCATAATCAGGTGATTCCAAATCCCATATCGCCGTTTTTCTATTTCGTCTATAAACAATTCCGTATCAAAATTTTGGCGCTTTCTCTGGATACATGCACTCGCTCTGGAATTCGCGCGTTAACTGGGCGCAACAAGGCGTCTCTAGTATCTCGACTCTCGATATAAACATAGAATCACGAGCGAGTCGAGAGTCTGGCGCAGTGCACGCGATTTACGCGCATATTTTGAATTCGTGCGATGCTTGTGGGCGCGATGTATTGGTGCTTAGTATCTCACTAACGCGCGAATGATACGCGCGAAACGTTTCACGGCGAATTCGCCCTTTCTGGATCAGGACTTAGGTTGAGAGACGTGTCCTGTATAGGAGCGCTGCATGCTCGGTTCAGGCATGCACTGAGATCGTAGATAAATTAATGTAAATATATCTAAACGCTAACGTATACCCTAGTGCCAGCCGAGATGTGCGGCGGCTGCAGCGGGCTCTTGTGCGTCAAGCGGGGCGTTGTGTAAAAGGTTTTTTTATCGCCATCTCCTCAGTCATAGTTCAGGACAGAGACTAATCGTGTAAAGGTTTAATACTTAAGACGTATATCTCACCACAAAATATTCCATTTACCAAAATATTCACATCTGTGCAGTCCCGTGAGCGGATTTTACACAGACAAGGTATTTTTAGGGTATAGGTTTAGAAAAATCTGATTTTCTCTAAATCTAATTGCAATTATACAAAATTTCAATTAGATTTCTTACAATACACGTGACTTTGTATTGCATTGCAACTGTTCTATCAGAAATAAAATGGGTTACGTAAAACTTACCTTTAATTTTCAATTAATAAAAAATAAACGATTTGTTGTTGCACAAACCGAATAATTCGCGGGAAACACTGACTGACTGGTCACAGATTAAATCAACGATCGTCAAAAAATTTTGTACCACAGACCAAACAGCTTTTATGTGACAGGTTCTCACCTGTTCATTCTTAGTCGATTGTTAATAAGTACCATAGAGCGAGAACTGTAGTAATCAACAAAACACACTATAAATACACCTCTACGGCGGATCCCCGTAGCGGACTCGACACAGAAGCGCACTGATGTGCAAAGTCCACTGAGCGGACGCGACACTGTCGAGAGGATATTCCACTTACCAAAATAAAAACATTGTTATAGAATAAACCCTTATCATTAATTGCGACGACTCATTACTTGACTAAAAAAATTGTATTCAAACTATGGTAAGAAGTTACGCGCCAGTTTCGTAATTAATTCCTCCTCGCCACATAACTAACAACTTGTATTATGCCCTACTGTAGAGAGACTATTTTGCAATAAGATAGTTCGTGTTTGACCACGAACACGCCTAATATTAGACGATGATTCAGGTGAAGATGGAACAGTTACCTAGATAATACCTATTCACATGAGACTTGAAGATACCCGGATTGTACTTTTTGGGAGACACAGACTCTAGTAGCGCGTTCCACAGCTCTGCCAAATGTGGAGGCAAAACGTTTCCTTCGCACTGTAATATAGTGGTGTTTTCACTATGAAACGATGGCGTAGACCAGAGCGCCTTGTAGTCTGAAGATGGAATGGTGTTGGAGGAATCATGTTAAACATTAATTACAAACGCGCACTCTCCGAAATGAGTCCTATAGAATACCGATAGACTAGCAACCCGGCGTCAATGCTCTAGGCTTTGAAGCCTTGTATTGACAAGCTGATCGCTACCAATCAGCCTCTTGGCTCTTCTCTCGATTGACTCCAACGCTTCAAGCTGGTATTTAGCTGAAGGGTTTCTTGGCATCTTGGACAGTACTTATTAAATGAGACCGTAAGGAGGGCAATGTCGCTTCCAGTATCCTATACCTCGATGCACCTGACTATGCAAAATTCTGCGGGGATGTTGTTCCGTCTTCAGCTCCCACTATCCATTTTCTATCCATTAAGGAGTCTTGATTCTTCCAATTGTTTGCGCGACGACCCTCCCAATTCCTGTTTTTAAGTAACTTTTCAAGTTCCCCTTGGAGCGTGTCAAATCGGTGTTTCAGTTTGTTTTAGGAGAACTTTGGTTTATGAATTTATTGATATTGGATGAAAATCACATAAAGACGTAGTAAATTATATTACTAGTATCTCAGATGAACGAATAAATGTAAACACGGAGCATAAATTAACAAAAGCGTCTGTGAGTTACAACGGTACGCAACTTGCACAATTTGCAGTATGTCCTTCGATAGCTTTATATGAGCCAGGCACCAGCATCACACTCTCATATCTTCTACTATTTATTATGTTAAAGTTTTACACACGTCGCTGTGCGGTGGATTGAGCTCTTATCAAAAATTTTGAGTAGAACGTTTTGAGTTTTGCAGTGTCTGTTTTAGGAGACGGAGGGGGTAGAGGGGGGACATTTTGAGTACGGAACAAGAAGGACCGAACGAATAGAATTAATGGGGTATACATAGTCAAATTTTTAATGTGGTAGTGCCATGCTGGAATCACTGTTTTTACTACAGGTCGGTACTTATTCGGGTCGGTCCAATCGGTGTGATACGCTCTCACAGGATATCGGCCTGAAAAGGTTTTTTTTCTCTTCTCCTCCATCATGTGGTAAGATGGAGAGTATTCTTTTTTTTATTATTAAGCTTGCCAAAAACTGATACATTGATATGTTTA
This sequence comes from Dendrolimus houi, assembly GCA_039645545.1. NCBI lineage: Eukaryota > Metazoa > Arthropoda > Insecta > Lepidoptera > Lasiocampidae > Dendrolimus > Dendrolimus houi. The sequence continues at coordinate 1,191,076 of CM077131.1, forward strand.
AAATAAATATACAAGTACATGTTAATGGTATTATATTAAATGTACAGTCTCTTACAGACAAACATAGCTTGCTTAATATAAGGAAAAATCATGATAAAACGCTAGACTTAAGTTTTATTGATTAACTAGCTTCTGCCCGTGACTTCGTCCGCGTGGAAAGTTTTTTAACTATCCCACGGGAACTCTTTAATTTTTCGGGATCAAAATTATCCTATATGTTGACCAGGGATATAAGCTACCACTATACAAAATTTCATTTAAATCGGTCCAGTCGTTTCGGAGATTAGCCGTTATAAACAGACAGACAAACAGAGAAACAAAAATTTGAAAAAAATCCAAATTATTTCCATTTCACTTCTTACATCCCCCTGACTCGGATTTTAGCATTTTTTTTCATTGTACAGAAATTTGACCTCTACAGTTTTATTATATGTAATGTATAGATACATACATAGTTAGTGAATGTGTTTTTTAAATTGATATAAAGTCATATTATTATATAACCTGCATATACGAGGAATTGGCGACTTAAAACGATGAGCTGTTTTGCGCAATGGCGGTACAAAGGGATTGATATGATTACGCAAAATCCTAGTGGGTGCAGCAAAATTTAAAAGTTCTAAGGGTTATGGGCCATCTACTTTATTTTTGACCATTTTAAATAGAAACATCAAACCCAGTAAATCTCTACGTGATGACAAGAATAGCATTTTGAAATGCCTAAGTCTTTCGGAATGTGGAGTAAAACTGTCATGAGGCCTCCAAACCACGCCACAATACTTTAGGTAACTTCTAACTAAAGAATTATAAAGAGAAATTTTAATACTCGGTTTCCGAAATTCTTTTCCGTTACGACAGATAAATCCAACATTTTATATGCTGTTTATTATTTAAGCGGGAATTTCAAGCGTGGTTGCCAGGCTACACTTTCATACATTACATAGTATACTCTTCTCTCTCTGACTATAGTAATGTGTATGTCGGGTTCACGACGTGCGAACGACACGACACAGAGTATAACACAATAATAATCTGAAATATTATAATCAAAGTTTATTACACCAGAATTATTACAATTACAATACTAAATACAGCACAATAATACACAGAAATATTAGGACAACTCCAAGAGTTGCATCCACGCTTATCAGGTGTCGAGCAGCGATTTGCCCTCAAAGAATACTGCGATTGTCAAGCAGTAATTATCGACCACAAAGTCGACTAGGTTGTAGACTGTCGAAGACTGCCGAAGACTGCCGAAGACTGTCGAAGATTGCCGAAGACTGTCCGCTCTCTGCCCGAATACGCGTATTTAAGGTCCTCGTAGCGCACCGTAGTGACAATATCCAGTGATGCTTTGGCGCCACTTCAGAGTCGCTTTCTTCATAAAACCAACTTCCGCCATCCATATTAACTTCCAACTTCCGGTTACTCCATTTCCGATATTCGTCGTTCGATAATAAATGCCTCTACGTTGACATCCGGTTATACGACTTCCGATTACTACATGAAAGAATACTCTTTCCGGTTATTGACTACTTCCGCCATATGGTTACTTTATAATAACAAATACGATTCCTACATGTATATATGTCTATCTCCCTCCCCCAACACCGAGTACGCGCGAAATGCAGTGGCGTCAGCGGGTACAACACTTCTCTACGAATAATGGGACTCTAAACTTCTGAACATACATATACCTATATACAAAACAGTATCAAAGGCCGGCCCAGTGAACTATTCGACTTGTTTTTATGTGACTGTGTAAAGTGCTAGCGGACGTAAATGTTCTACGTGCTATGTAAGTTATAAGTATTCATATTTATTACTTTTTGAATACACAACAACGGACGCGCAAAGTTGAACTATTTGCTAACCAGCGGTTATTCGGATGCCCGGATACATTCCTGAAGTATTCTTTGGAAATCCGGGCATATACATATGCTTTTCCAATACACGATTCAGTGTGTTCTTTGTATATTTTATTCGTCTTTTTATTTTTATTTCTACTACTAGGAAAGGGGATGGGTTATTTATAAGATAAACTTATACTACTTTTCTTATACAATTTTTCTTATAAGAATTTTCTTACTATTTTGTTCATTTACTGCTTATTACATGCTATCTATTTCTATTCTATTCTAAATTATTACTCTTATTACTTTTTACATATTTACCTTTTACGTGAAACGGTTACTCTGGAGTTAATTGAGCTTCGTGCGATGAATAAAAGTTCCAGTGACTCACTTCCTTCTTCTTTTTAGCGAGGGGAATTGATTGAAGACCATCAGCCACGCGTAGGGGCAAAATAGCGGCTGGTGTGTGGGATCCGCCAGGTCGGGGTGGTCTAGCCTAGCCCCTCCGCTAGCACTGGCAGGCCGTGGACTACCAGCCTCATCCATTAATAATAATAATGAAGCATTGAATGCTTGGCTAACAAGAGGTGAATTCTTCCCAGAGACAGAGGGTTTTATGATCGCCATTCAGGATCAAGTCATTGAAACCAAAAATTACTGCGAACATATCATCAGAAACCTAGCCGCTGACTACTGCAGAAAATGTAACAGCTCCCCAGTTCAGACAGACTACAAACATAGACATGATCAAGTCACCAATATCATATATCAAAAACTTGCACACAAATATAATCTTATCAACACCATAACACCATACTATAAATACAAACCTGAAACTGTCCTAGAAAACTCTACTACTAAACTGTACTTTGACCGAGCCATATTGACTAACAGAACGATCCATTACAACAGACCTGACATAACCCTAATTAACAAAACCACTAAGACAGATTATTTAATAGACATCGCCATACCTAATACACATAATATATAGACAACAATATCAGAAAAATTGACAAAATACACTCAATTGACTGAACTCAAAGACGAAATTACCCGCCTTTGGCACCTACAGAAGGTTACAATTATTCCAGTCGTGCTCTCTACTACGGAAGTCATACCAAAACTAATACATCAATCCATAAAAGCTCTAGACCTACCAGCAAACTCTTACCATTTCATGCAAAAAGCAACAACATTAAATACGTGTAGGATAGTAAGAAAATTCTTGCAAGGTAACACCAATGATTTACTTGCTAGTAATCATACAAATATATCAAATCAAGTAGCAATCACTACATCTTAGTCGTCCTGCTAATGTACACTTGGCTTAGGCCCGTGCCATTAGTTTATTTCCGGTTAGCCGAGATAAAATATATAAATCAATATAATAATAATAACCGGCAGACAAACACACACACTGTATATCCCCAAATTAAGCAAGTTACGGTTGTGTTATAGGTAATATACAACGGACCACTCTGAGGCCGATCCAAACACCCAGACCATAGTAAATAACGAAGAAAATACATTTCCGAAATTTACTATACCAGGAATCGAACCCGGAGCCTCTGCATTGCAGTGAGGTAAGCCGGCAAAGGCTTAGCCCGCTCAACCACAGAGGCCGTCATTGCCGGGGGACTCGTTGTCCCCCAGCATCTTCATACTCTTTACGACGTGGGGCGATCTGTAACTCGCCCTACGGGAGGAGCGGTGACACGTCGCGACAGGTAGTTCAGAACCCTTTCCCCAGGGAATTTTCTATTATACTAGTTTAAATATTCTAAGCTACCACGACTAACTGTAAATATTAGAGATAAATTTGGATTTATCTATTCGTCAGAAAACGTTTTATATTATCGCAGACATAAGCGAAGTTTGTCTTACATGACCTGACCATCATACATTCGTAAACGTTGGTCGAGGTTGGCGTTGAAGAATGAAACCTCCATGTTACACTATACATTTATGTGGGTTGCTCCATTTTTAAACCTTACTTTATTTTAAGAGCAAGCATTCCCACAAGTTATATTGCTTTACATTTTTATCTAGGCGCATTTTTCCCCAGAAAGCTATCCCGTTTTTCGGGATAAAAAGCATCCTAAACTATGATCAATCTTGGTATTAATACTACATATATATCAAACGCCACTAAAATCGGAAGAGTAGTTCTTCTGTGAAAAAGTTACAGACAGAGTTACTTTTGTATTTATAATCTTATAATCACATATTTATGAACATATTTTACTTATATTGTCACAAATATAAATATGTATATATATATTGTTATGCAAAAATATGAAAACGGCTAGTGTTTGCTGGAAACGATTACTCAATCGCGATTTATGTGTAAAAGTTAAAGTGAAGTGCAAAGTTGATGATTGAAATTGTATTTAGAGGTTGAAAGTGAAATAAAAGTGTTGATATCGTGCATCGTATTTTTCTGAAGTTTTCCCACAATATAAAGATAGAGAGAAAGAGAGATAACACTTTATTGCACACCAAAATATACAATTACAAAAACAGACCATATTTACAATGTTTTCTAGGCAATATTAGGTGGTCTTATCGCTCAAAGCGATCTCTTCTAGGCAACCTAAATGAAAGAAATTTGAATCAGGCGATATATGTGGTGCAGAAAAAAGGCAATAGATACATACATAAGAAGATACGTAAGATAGAACATTATAATTTAATCTAAGAAATAGGCTTAGATCATATAAACGTCCAATGGAAATAGGTAAGCCTAATGAGTAATTTAAGGTTTATTCATAGACAAGATAGATCGCTAGTAAACATACATAACGTATAATGATACAAGAACAACAAAAAAGTGAAATAATAAAGCAAATTAATTTTCGCAATGAATCATAAGGGCGCGTTCACATTGTGCTCACGTGCTCACAATATCCAGCAGAATGATGAAGTGGCGCCACCTGGGAGCGGATGATTTAAACGATTCTTATAAAGAACGCCATTCACGGTTGGATTCATTCTTATTTAATGCGTTTATTCTGAACCTATTTACCTGTATATCCGCTAACCCCTAAAACACGCAACAGATTTTAAAGCGGTTTTCACCAGAAGTTATAACTTTTCACTAAAGGTTTATTTTCGTCGTATAACAGTCTTGGTAGCGCAATGGCTAGCGCACGCGTTTCAAACTCAAAAGGGCGTGGGTTCGATCCCGGCCGGAACACATGCACCACTGAGGCAGTTTTCTGACCTAATGTGCATATTGTTACAATTACCACGTGCTAACAACGGTGAAGGAAGACATCGTGATGCAACCTGCGCATCGAGATAACCAATGTGTCACACCTGCGAAGCCGTCATGGACAAGCGTGGCGGGTATACTGTCCGTTCCCCTATAATGGAAGGCCCGAGCCCTGGAGTGGGACATTTATGGACTGTTATTATATTATTATAAAGGTTTATTTTACTTTTATAAAAAACGTAAGTTTTTATATAAGTAAAATAGAGTAACTTTTCAGGGTTGGACCCACAGGGAAATCTCTAGATATACGAAAATTCAACTACAATTTTTAACAGTAATGTGTTTTTTCCTCTCTCTCCGGACAAACTTGATTGTCCGGGCATATTGCTTATATTCATTTTTTATCTTTTTTATTTTCTTTTTATTTCTGTTTTATTTATTTTCTTTTTTGTTTGCTTTCTTTATTTCAGATTTAACAAAGGACCTTTATATCTATTACATTTTTTTTTGGTAGAATCTTATACATGTCGGGTTCAAGGCGTGCGAACGACACAACACCGAGTATAACACAATAATAATCTGAAATATTATAATCAAAGCTTATTCCACTAGAATTATTACAATTACAATATTAAATACAGCACAGAAATATAAGGACAACGCCAAGAGTTGCATCCACGCTTGTCGGGTGTCGAGCAGCAATTTGTCCTCAAGAATACTACGATTATCAAGCAGTAATTATCGACCACAAGACGACTTGGTTGTAGACTGGTCGGTTGAAGACTGTTTCAAGACTGTCCCCTCTCTGCCCAACACCGCGTATTTAAGGTCCTCGTAGCGCGCCGTAGTGACAATATCCGGTAATGCTTTGGCGCCACTTCAGTTCCGCTTTCTTCATAAAACCAACTTCCGCCATCCATTTTAACTTCCAACTTCCGGTTACTCCATTTCCGATATTCGTCGCTTGATAATAAATGCCTCTACGTTGACATCCGGTTATATGTCTACTTCCGCCATATGGTTACTTTATAATTCTTACTGTACTTCTTATACATATTTTGCTATTTATATGTAAACATACACTTATCTATATATCTAATATCTGTTTGTAAAGTTGTTACAATTTTCTACTTCTGTTACGGACGTAGCCAGGTTTTCATTGGGAGGGGCTAGGGGGGGAAAGTTTCGACACAGGGGGTTATTGGGGGATCAGTGAGTCAAAAAAATAAAACAACAACATATACATAAAATTACACTAATATGCAAGTTAAACTTCCATTTTTTTGAAACATCAAAATCCCCCTTATGCCTACACTCTTAGTAATGTTACTCTCAGAATGAAAAAAATTAATTATCTATAATTTTAAGACATCTGATTCAAGATTTACAATAATCCTAAGTAATACTGTGAGTGCGTGGTTCGTGTTTGTTTTTTAATGCTTTCCCCACTTAAACCCGTCTTAACACTGCATACTTTAGTCGGGGTATACAAAGCACATAGGATCGCTACCATTCTCAAATCAAGTCCAAATTTCAAACAATATTTTTGAATTTAGTTTTACCGATTTTGACCGGCCTTTCAGTGACAGATAGTTAATTTTGTATAAGTAATAACTTAGGCTACATTTTTTAGGGTACCGCGAAAGAAATTCCAGACGGACGAAGTCGCGGGCACAGCTCGTATTTTATAAAAAAAATATGCGGCTATCATACAATGTCTTATTATGTCGTTGTCTTTCCTGTTTTTAATCTATATATATAAAAGAAAGTCGTGTTAGTTACACTATTTCTAACTCAAGAACGGCTATACCGATTTGACTGAAAATTGGTGGGGAGGTAGCTTAGAACCAGGAGACGGAAATAGGATACTTTTTATCCCGTTGGAACCGGTAGGTGGCGCTGGGATCGGGTCCCAGATTTTTATTTTTTCAGAGCAGCACAACGTCTGCCGGGGCCGCTAGTATCAGATATTTCTCATAAAACCTTCTTGTGACTTGTTAAATTTATTGTGTGTTTTTATTTAAATTCATGTGATTTTTCCTACTTTGAGCAGCAAATAACTTTTCAACAATATACTCGTAAAAGTCGTAAAACGAGTCTCAACGCAAATTGTTCATACGTCGCATTTGTAGTACTTTGAACTCTACGCCATTACTTGAGTATATTCAGTTTTTTATGAGATTACCCACAATGCAATTCAACGTTATATCTCATTTTTATTACAAATATTGTAATAATGGTTATTGAAACTGTATATATATATATCTTACTAGCCATGCCCCGTTGCTGTACGTGCATTTAAGCCAACTAAGGAAAATCTATACCAGAAAGTTAAAAAATTACACCAGCATTGCTGGCAATATTTCTCTTTTTTTATTGTAGTATAGGTTCGCGGTAGATTGATAGATTGACCGCAATCTCGCCCTATGTGGAGCGAAGATGTGGTCTATGATGGCGCACGCTTACCTAGAAGGTATCTATTCACACGGGAATTGAAGACACCCAGGTTATAAGTATCCGGAAAGACAGACACCAGTAATGAGTTCCACTCCTTTGCAGTGCGTCTGGTTGTCTGATGATAGAAGGGAGATGGCGGAATCAGATCAAAGAGCTTAGCTGCACACTCTCCAAAGTGAATCCGATAGAAAGAAGAAGTCTCCTTCAGGCCAAAACGAAATGGACTTATTCATCAGGGAAATTGGAGGTTGGACCTCTTGTTCTTGTAAAGGATCGCAGTCAGCCTCCTCTCCTGTGGCTCCTGGGCCGAGTGGTGAAACTATACCAGGAAGGCGACTAGTCAACAGAGTTGCTGAAATTAAAACCAAAAGGGGCAACATAGTCCGAGCATACAACAACATCTGGCCCTCTTCCATCATCATACTGAACTACAGTCTTCATGCCGGACGGGATGATGTCGCGAAGGCGACTGTAACTTCAAGCATCAAACGTCAACGTTACACAAGAACGTTACATCAATTTTTGAACTTACAATTTTGAACAACCGACTGCTTGTAATCTTTTTTTTTTTATTAACTACTCTACGGGCTCGAGTTCCGTACCCTTTTTTACAACTTAATTTCTATGAAAATTTTTAGGTTTATATACGCTTATTGTTTATTTTGTTATTGTGTGTGACATTAATTTAGTGATTTTTATATTGTAGTGTACCTTAAGAATAACTTATAATATATTTTTTTTCTATTTTTAATACTGAACTTATACTAATGTAGAGTGTATCTGTTACATGCTGGTGTTGTGAGGAGGTGCATGTGCAGTGTGTGCCTTATGTATACCTATATATATCTTAACTAGTGCCATTTTGTTGTTTTTCCTTTCTGTGCCTAGGTTATTAATTTTTAAGCTCTTTGTATGCTTGGTTTGTTTGTAAAGTGTGCGTGTAATGCAATGCGGTGGTAGTGCGCGTTGGTGTGAGTACGTGTGAGTTTTGTTGTTGGTTGTGTGTTTGTGACTTTGTGTGGTGTTATAATTTATTGTTTAATTGTTGTCAAGTAATTAGCGCCTATGAATTCCTAATGCGTACTATGGAATCTCAAACAACAAGTTTTCAACGAGGAAGGTTTTATGATAAGTATCTAATATTAAAAACAGGAAAGACGACGAAATACATTGTGTGATAACCGCATCTTTTTTATAAAATACATTTCTTATTTCGAATTTCTAATTCATTTAATTGCTTAAAACATGGTACATAAATTTGAGGTGACAAGAATACAAGACTCACATTTTACTTAAGATTTTATCCGTGCAGGAACGGAGAAAGAATACAATTTCCTGCGTTGAGGAGGCCTGTCGTAAGAGACGACAAAACAACCCACAGCCAGGTGTTAGGGTATTTGTCCGACTGGATGGCTACCACCCCTGGTCTAGAGTATGTCGCCATAACAACCTTCAGTTGTGTTCCGGCATTAGTGACCAGGTTCCAGTCTCCCTTAAGAGAGCAGCAGCGCATTTGTAGCACCTTTGGTGTTGCAAATGTCCATAGGCGACGGTAAACACTTTCCATCAAGTGGGCCGTCTGCCTGTCTGCTGAACTCCTGCAATAAAAAAATAAAAAAAGAATGTTGAAATTAATACAAATTGTAACAAAATTAAGAAAAAACAATACATTAATGTCAATCATATGTAATTTGTAAAAAAATAACCTAAAAATAAGTTTATATATATAGTACGTACGTTATATCTTTAGTGGAGTAATTTGGGAAAGTTTCTTGGAGTACTTTGTGAACAAGGCCTAATATTTCATTTCATACCATTTAACTAAGAATAAGAACAGCCCAGTAGAAGTTTTCCTCATGACAGTAACCGGACTGAAATCGTGGCCCCGAGTCTGTAACTCAAATTGGTAACGAATCGAATTGAAATCGCAACTTTTGACAGTTAGGTAATTTGTAAACCATCTCGGCTCAATATTGAATCAACTTTGATTTGACAAAGACTAATTTTATGTGAATTTTAGTGTCTGCCAATCTGCCAGTGGAATTGATCTTGAATCGCACTCGCATGGCTTTTTGTTAAAATTACAGACAGACTTGGGACCCACATTCACTCCGCAATAAATATATGTATATACTAGGATATGCCCGCGGCTTCCTCCACGCTTGATTTCAAATTCCCGCGGGATTCCCGGAATAAAAGTCACACATTTTATTATACAAAATTTGTTACCGATCAGTGAAATATTGATTCAAATCATTGGAATTTGTTTTTTTTAATCTGGCCATTTTAAGTGATTTTCAGAAAAATTCCCGCGGGATTCCCAGGAAAAAAAATTGTCACGCAGATTTTAAGTCTAAGGATTTGCTGTCAATCAGCGAAAACCAAATCGAAATCGGCCCAGTAGTTTTTACGTGGATCCCGAACAAATATACAAACTGACAAGAAATCTAAAAAAAATTACATCAATATCTTCAATTTACAGACACGGCATGTTTAGAATTTTATAATATTGTTACGAGTTAGCGGGACTCGAATTAAAATGCCGCTAGAATTATTATAGAGTTTATTAGAACTACACAAATACATATAACACAGGTACAACTATAACCGAACACCACAAATCCAAACGTAATGCAGAAGATCGTAATGCAATAAAACGCGCAAAGTACGTCACTATTAAATTCCCGAATGTACACACATCACGCCCGTATCGTAGTTGTAGCTCAACTGACTCTTCTCTTAATCAGGTCATCGTTTTATACTACACAAATGTAAATGTACCCGCCCGTATCGTCAACACAATTTCCTAGAATTAGCTTGTAAATGTAATCCGCAACACAAGCGGCCCTAAACGAGTACAATAGAACAATAGGCTATTCTCCACAATAATTAGAAACGTATGCCAATAAATAAGTGAACAAAAGAAGACGATCATAAAAGGATTACAATTAGTTCAAATGCCAACAAGTAACAAAATGTGCTTTTGCAGATCTGTACGTGGAATTTGTCTTTGTCAGGGCCTAAGTTGTAACAATATTATAGATTGATAGTAAAAAAGTTATTGGTTTTCGACATAATTATTTTAGTAAAGTTGAAAACAAGGTAACACGTTATTGAAGCGAAGTAGCGATATGAACAAATATCTCGCAAGGCTGCATCGCCGCTGCCTTCAACAATTGTTTGAACACACGTCCAAAAAACACGACAAATGTGTTTTACCGTGAACAGCGAGCTTTGCCCCACTCGCGAGTTAATTATAATGAGTCGCATGGAGGCTAATCGCGGCCCTCGACGCTTTGTCTGAACTGACAGAACAATGTGGGGTGGCCCATTCATGCGCAGTCCTTTGTGCGATATAACGTTCAATTTATGGCGGTTCTTAGACGAACAGAGCTCCTTACATCTTTGATAAGCGTCGATTCTGTAATGTCCCTAAGAATGAGTTATTTTAAATCATTTTTAAATTCAGCTTTAGCACCCTTCAGATCCATTATTATGTAAATTTAAGATAAATTTCTACCCACATATACATATATTTTACCTAGCATTGCCATCTATTTCAGTGTTTATAGATAGACAGATAACACTTTATTGTATGAATGAATGAATGAAAACTTTTTATTGTTCACCGTAAATTTAAATTTAGACAATTGTTGTGGATACATTTGCATTAGAACAATGGCCGGCCTTATCGCTTATAGCGATCTCTTCCAGGTAACCCAGTGTCTAAGGAGACTAAAGATAATTTCAATAAACGATTTTTGGTGGTATTCCAAATTAAAAGTAATAAAATATAAATCAACTACTATATATACGTATATAATTAGATATACGATGATATTATAAATTAGATATATTATATATACATTCGAACAATAGATACATTATGTAATGCAACAATTTTATTTAATACACCAATAATAGTCAGTGACCATACTTTTAAATGTAGACATTGATTTTGCTTGTCTGGTTGGAAAGGGGAGGGAGTTCCACAGTCGGACAGCCTGTACGGCAAAAGAGTTTCCTACGAAGGAAGAAGTGTGTCCAGGTATTGATAACAAAAGATTTTCATTTGAGCGCAAATTACAGGAATGAGATTGATAGAGAAAACTAAAAAGTTCCTTTAAATATGAGGGAGTACAGGGATTGTAAAGGATATTGTACAGAAGTGAGAGTAAGTGAACATTCCGACGAAAGCGAATAAGTAACCATTTAAGCTTATCACGAAATTCGGAGACATAGTTGTTCCTGGGTTATGTCTAGATAGCAGGCATCTGCGTAATCAAGTAAGGGGAGAAGCAAGGATTATGCAAGCATAACCTTAGTAGCAGTAGGTAGGAAATTCTTCAACTTCCTGAGCGAAGCGGATGACGTAAAAAGTTACTGTATTGTACACTATTACAGAAAACCTTATGACCTAAAAATATTCTAAATGTGCACAATGGGCGGTCTTATCGCTAAGAAGCGATCTCTTCCAGACAACCCGTTTATGATAGGTAGGACTCGAAATACTCAATTGTGTATCGATGTCCTTTAAATATTACAATGTTTGTATTTAAAAACTTCTCTGGACTTCGTAATTCGGGTACGGGAATACAGCCCTGAATTTTCTGATCAATATGAACTTAATATTTCTTGAATTTATTACTTTGTTTTGCTTAAAATACAAATTTTCTAATAACTTAATTATTTGAAATTGTCTTCCAAAAATATGACAATATGTCTAATTTGTTCTTTATTTTCTTTTTAAATGTGAATTTGTTATAGGTCGCATATTTTCAGGTTGTAATTCTATATTTGAATTTTTTTTTTTAATAGAATCCACATGTTCCTTAGGAATCGTATGTAAGGAGGAACAATCCTCCATTTAGCACATTCAGCTACGACCATTCAACCAGATGCGTTTGACTGGAGTAATCCTCCCAGTAAACTAATTTAATATCTACATATCTATAGGCGGCTCTTTTCTCATATAATCCTGTCATCTGAAGCAGGAACTTAAAGTCTTCTTAATCAAAGAGCTGTGTAGCTACGAGTCCTTCGACGCTGCGTCGCAGACAGGCCCTTCTACTGGCCTGAGTACGGGCTTCTGTACGCTGGCTCTGAACCCTGCCAGCGTACTGAGTGTCCTGCTGCGAGGGTTGCTGCAGTTCCTGCGATGCCGCCTTGCTCTTCGTCGGTTAACAGTCCAGCTGCAACCCGCTGCCGTCACCGGCGTGTACCCCAGTCTACTCTCAAAGGACTCGGGACTTTTGAGATAAGTGGTCTACACGTTTAAGGCCTCGATAGGTTTCTTAGGGCTGTGATAGATTACTGTAATAGGAAAGCACCCAAATAAATATTGTAAGTGAAATCTGGCTTTTTATTTCACTAGAGACTTGCTAAATATAAGCCATACGAAATTTTTTTTAAATATAAAGATAACCAGCAGAGGTTTTTTCGTATAAAACTTTTCTCTAAATACTCTTAGTACTACAATTATATGTCGTTAAGATTATTTTTAAGTTAATTTTATTTATGTGTACATAGTTTTAAGTTACATTCTATAGTAACCAGCCTATAAACATCCTACTGCTGGGCTCGGGCCTCCTGCTATATCGGAATGGACAGTATACCCGCCACGCTTGTCCAAGGCGGCTGGGTAGGTTTGACACGTCGGTTATCTCGATGTACAGGTCGCATCACGATGTTTTCCTTCACCGTTGTCAGCACGTGGTAATTGTAAAGATATTTTAAAAAGACCACCAACCTTCACAACGCGACCTAAAACATTATTACAAGTGGTATTTAATTTTATTGTAATATCGTTTCATTTTGTTTATTATAATTTTAGAAATACGTATTTATAATACTAATATATTTATTTCCGATCATAAGTTTCCCTATCTGTCTATCGTGTTGTACTATGTATGTATATATACCTATATATATATATATATATATATATATATATATATATATATATATATATATATATATGTGTGTGTATATAGTTTAAGATTCTAGTTTTATGCATTGCAATGATGTAATGTATACCGTGGTGATGATGATGATACCTTAAGGGCGGGCACAGCGGAAGATCAGCGCTGGTTTTAGCAGATTGGCATTATGCTGAGAGTGATGCCCTTTTGGGACAAAATAATATTACTCTAGTTTTTAAAGTTTTTAATTTATATTGGTAATAATTTGAGTGCCTACAAGCAGTATAGGGATATTCACAATTTCAACACCAGGCATTGTAATAGACTGATATTGCCATCTTTTAGAATACAAAAAGTACTGTCCTCTTTCTTGGGGGTTGGTATACGCTTCTTCAATAAGATTCCGAGTGAAATGTTAGATCTGCCTTTCACTAAATTTAAAACCAAAAACTAAAAAGTATCTTGCTAAAAAAGGCATACTACACTATTGAAGAATACTTAAATGACAAAACTTTATTTACATAGCAGCTCGCTCCAACCTCTTATACTATATTTTGTATAACGTTTTTATCTTGCCAAGCTTGTAAGGAATTCATGGAGATATGTTGCAGTATAAAATTTTAGGACGTCGTGTCATTATTATAACTATAATAATATGTTTCTTTCCTTTTATTGCGTCTTGGTCTTATTGAGTATGCACTGTTTGCTACAACTCCATTAATTCTTCAAAAAGTAATTCTGTAACATACTTATGTATAAAACCTATTTAAAAAAAGAGAACTTGAGATATAAATAGAACAAGAAATATAAAGAAAAACAATATTTAGCTAGACGTGTTGCTGGGGAGTTTCTTGCCGGTCAGCAATAACACTTTAAGAAGCGATGTACATAGAATAGAAAATAAATTTTAACTTATATGTATGACCTTCAAAACTGTTCTCGAGTGGAACTTATTTTGAATAAAAGCTTTTGAATTTGAATTTGAATTTGAATAAATATGTTAGCAATTATACTATTGTTACATGCCGTCAAAGATAAGCGCACAGCGGCCTGTTGTAAGCGCAGTCCATTGTCTTCCCGGATTAGGCATTCTTTTATCTTTTGAATTTGTAATTAAGAAAAACATACTATTGTCTTTTTACTTGCTTTATAACCATCAGTAGCGTAGAACTAATCCTTAATGTTATTGTTTTCGACTTTGTGGCCGTTCGCAGGTGTACAAATTAATATTTCTCAGAAACTCAGTGTGCGCGGCCAATTTCTTTGTACTGTGTAGTTATTATAAGATGATGCCCGAATAGAGGGGTGGGCAGTCAAGCGACGACTACGAGACGAGTAAGACGTCTGTAGTACTCTCGATTAGCGATATAGACAACGGACTTTACGCGTGTCGAATTGCATTGAATCGTGCAGTGTGAACTGGTTTCATCCAGTTTTACTTGTATTTGTTTTATACGTGATTGTACAGTTCTAATAAATTCTATAGTAGTTCCAACGGCATTTTTTTTATTCGAGTCCTGTATGTAGCTCGTAACTCTATTATATCTGCTGTAATTTGTCCTGAATAAAATGATTTTTTCGTTCTTTCTCTTTCGAATATTATGCACATTAGGTCAGAAAACTGCCTAAGCGGTGCATGCGTTCCGGTCAGGATTCGACACCGCGCCCTTTGAGTTTGGGACGCGTGCGGTAGCTATTACACTACCACCACTTACAAGTCTGTTGTTCTTTACGATTGTAATTTGTTGCGTATACCAATTAAATAAAAAAGGGGTGTAAAGTGATTGAATAATATTAATTTTCGCTTCCCCGAAACGTCGGACTGCAGTGCGCCTTCGTGCCGCGGTTTTGTGAAGTGAGGCAATTTCCTCTGGCTCCGCAGTTCGGCTGCACCCTAATTGGCCGGCACCACCTGCCGTTAATTGAATCAAACTGCATAAAGGTAGGGCGACCTCCATTTTTTACAACTGCCGAACTTATACCAAGCACGAGTTCGGTCATGCATGGAGTACTGTTCACATCTTTGGGACGGGTGAGCCAAATACCATTTGGAGGCTATATTGGTTGACTTCAGTGAGTGGTGCATCTCTACAGGGGTCCAGAGGCATTTAGGGATGCTGTGGAACTAGCCTCTGTTGATGAAGTGAGTTTGCTCTACTTCCCGGGGCAATCTCAAGCCGTGATGCGCGGATGAGCATGGGCGTACCTAAGTTCAAGTCTCATGCTTTTCCTACCACAAGCGCGGGCACATGGTATGCAGATTTAGGTTTAGTGGAGTATTAATGGGAACGATTTTACCCAACTGAGTCTCCACACATGCAGGCGGCGATTTTGTTACACCACTTTCCAGACGTGTGTTCTAACTGTCACCGCTTTGGTCTAACCCCCACAAAGGGCCCGGTAGTGTAAGAAAAGTATTTCCCCTGCTTTAATAACAAAAAAAAGTGAGTCGTGTGTCTATGATAGTTATCCTGTTGGATGGGGTGACGCACCACCAGGCGAGAGCCCATGGCTCAAACGCCATGCGGGAGCTAGGCTCGACCACTCGTGAGGGAAATACAAAATAATACGACAAGATTTTGTACTTAACTTAAGACTATAATATACAGAAATCTTAACTGCTCCGTGAAAATATATAAAACCTAAGCATGTTCGTAGATGCATCTCAGTAGGTTTTCTATATTGACAGGTTTTGATAATTACAAAGCAATAAATTATTCCACGTATGTGACGTAACAGAGGCGTTGAAGTCAATTTAAAAAACAGGCAGGAGGCTTGTCGGCTAATGACCGTCTTTTTAATGCTCGACTTCCAAATCTTGAGCATAAACGCAAAGTTGGTTAGGCTGTGGGTCTTCTATCGCATATGTTTGTGTACGGAATCTGAAAGTAAAAAAAAACTATATATTATATACACGAAGCCGCTGAGGATAATTTTGTTTCCTTCAATTGTTGTGTAAATGTTTGTCGAATAACAATAAACAAACAGAATAGACTATTATATAGACTCACCCAAACCCCCGTCGACTAAGAATCCGCCTTGGCTTCAGAAGTAGATATCACACATTCACGGAAAAGGAAGCCCACTTCAAACAATATCAATCACTTTTCAGTTTAGTTTGTTTTAACAACTCATTGTACTTGCTTAAATTTCTGTCTTTTTAACACTGCAAACGAATCCAACGACAAAATGGTGACGTCGTCTACGTAACGTATTAGGACATTTCTAATCGATCCGTCATCAAGTTGTCAAAAGTAAAATAAATGCTTGGAAATGGTGGTACTTATATTTCAAATTATAATTAAAATGTCTTAACGTAACGTATGCCAAATAAGAATTTGCATAAACATCTATTTAATTGTTCTATGTGTTAAACTCGAATACGACCTTCGCCAGCAATGGCGAAATAGAAAAAAATTTGAAATATATTTAAATTTTGACATTTATTTTTGGAACGTTTGGAAAATATGCTCTAATTTCGCTTGTTTTTTTTTATTGCTCGAGTTCAGCAGACAGGCAGACGGCCCACTTGATGGAAAGCGGTTACCATCGCCTATGGACATTTGCAACACCGAAGAGGCTACAAAAGCGTTGCTGTTCTCTTAAGGGAGAGTGGAACCTGGTCGCTAATGCCGGAACACAACTCAAGGCTGTTATGGTGGCACACTCTAGACCAGAGGTAGTAGCTGGGTAGCTATCTAGTCGGCCAAATGCCCTACCACCCAGCTGTGGATTGTTTTGTTGCCTCTTACGACAGGCCGCCCGGCCGCAGAAAATTGTACTATTTCTCCGTTCCTGCACGGATAGATCTGTAAAAATCTGTAATGAAAATTTACCTAAATTATTATAATATTGTTGAATTGAAAAATCCGGAGTTTCCTTCAAGTATTTGAAAGACCACAGCACCTTGGTACCTCCACTATATCATTCTTAAATTTTAGGTAAAAATGTAAGTCTCAAAATGTAACAATTGAATGGTCCACCTAGCATCAGGCTAGGCAGGCGAGCAACGGCGGTCGCCGGCGAGCTTCCTCACACCTCCAGACCACAAACTGACGGCGTCAGCTCAGCCATTTTACATTTCACGCGAACCACGAAGATTTCAAACATTTTAAACAATTATACTTGTACCTTGGATAGTTTGATTTCGAAATCAAAAGAACTTTTTAAAACCACTAATTCACCCAGGTTTTTTGACTTTTGTTTTCAAGCTTAAAATCTATTTCAAATAGGCATGAGAGAAATTACGTAAATAGATAATAATATAAGTAGAATAATAGAGAAATAAATATTGTGATTCTAAGTATAAGATTATTATTAAATAGTAAAAGGACTAAATATCTATAATTTTATACAAATCTAAACATGCCGTGTCTGTACATTGTAGTTATTTAAATAAAACAATGACTGGACTGGACAATGTTTGTACAGTGAATACACTGTACAAACGATGGAGAACAATCAATTCGATGCAATTCTTTTTAGATTTCTTGTCTGTTGGTCCATTTGTGCGGGATTCAAGTAAAAACTACTGGGCCAATTTCGATGTAGTTTTCGCTGATCGACAGCAAATTCTTAGACTTAAAATCTGCGCTACTTTTTGTCCTGTGAATCCTGCGGGAATTTTCCCAGGAACGGTTTGTGGTTGTTCGGATGCATAAAATTAGCTTATTCTGACACAGTTTTCACTAAAACGCTAGCTTACATTGTTTTTTAATTGCTGCAGTACTTAGTGACCTAGGAATCCCGCGGAAATTTCAAGTCAAGCCTAGATAAAGTCGCGGGCATGTCTTAGTTAACTATAAGATCGTTATAGTAGCTTATAATATGCCGCTGGGGCTGCTGAGTTAGGCTCACGCCACGTCCTGTGCCCCGGCATCAAGGCGGAAGGCATCCACGGGGTTTTAGTGAGTTTACCCGCGCCGGTCGTACCAACGCACATCGGCAACCGGGGAGCCCCTCACATCGGCCAGCGAAGAATTCCCCGCGCGGCTGATGGGGCAGCAATGTATTTCCCCATTTGAAAAAAATGTGTGATGGGACACATAATAGAAGTGAAACTTCTAAGGACAAGTGGCAAAACGAATCGCAACAAAATTTTAACTTGAAATTTTACGGGCAGGTTTTCAAATTGGACAAGTACGTTAACAATCTGCTAGTAAAACTTCAAATCAAAATTTTGTTGCAATTCGTTTTTCCACTTGTCCGTTGAAATTTCACTTCTACTATATGTTCCAGAACACATTTCGATTTTTCGCAGGTTTACTGCAAATTATGATTTGGTTAGGTTAGGTACCTTTTAATGAATGCATTTCTTATTTAAACATGTTTTATGAAACAAAAGATCTGAATTCAATCCGGAACCAAAAAACATCCATAGACTACTCTAAAATTATGCCGCCTCTCCACGCGACCGTAACGCTTTTTCGTAGATAGATCTATAGAAGTTTCACTTCAAATAGCTTATAATATATATTACGGACTCTGTGGTTGAGCGGGCTAAGTCTTAGGCAGGAACGCTCCGAGTTCGATTCCTGGCATGGTAAATTTCGAAAACGAACTTTCTGTTATTTACTATGGTCTGGGTGTCTGGGATCGGCCCCAGAGTAGTCCGTTGTATATTATCCATAACAAGCGTAACTTGCTTAGCTTGGGGATATACTATGTGTTTATTTTGTCTGGCGATTATTTGTTTATAATTTGTCTTTAAACTACTAAACATGCTAAAATCGTCTACTTAAATCAGTCATTTTCAGATTATCATAATATAAAAATGGTTCTAAATTCTTAAATTTTGATCAAGCAGTTTTAAAACCCCGTACACTTAATACACAGAGCTATTTCCGGCTAATAACTCTCAAACACGGGGCTTTTCTAGGCTAATAACTCTCGAAGCTTTTAGACTTATGTATTTTAATAATAATAATAATAATCGGCAGACAAACACACACACTGTATATCCCCAAATTAAGCAGGTGATATGCTTGTGTTAAGGGTAATATACAACGGACCATGCTGGGGCCGATCCCAGACACCCAGACCATAGTAAATAACAGATAAAATACGTTTCCTAAATGTACTATACCAGGAATCGAACCCAGAGCTTCTGCGTTGCAGTGAGGTAGGTTATCCGGCAAAGGCTTAGCCCGCTCAACCACAGAGGCCGTATATTAGACGAGCTCTGTCACACAACTTGGAACACTCCCACATACTCCGAATATCGCTTCTATAATTGTTTTCAATTTGTAATCTGATATAATTTAGACAAGTTAAATTCTTCTATTGTCTATTGAACATTTGAGACCAAAAGAATTTTTATATATTCATTGTTAAACTTTTGATACGTTATTTGAAGCCTAATAATAAGACTATTTGAGAGCAGCTGACTTGATATCCGGTAGCGAGTCAGTACTTTCCTTGAATAGGGGAGTGGACACATGTTACAATAAATTATAATATTGTTAATCGAGATCAAAAAGGAGGAGGTCTCAATTTAGGTCTGTATGTTTTTTTTTGTATGTTCGTTACTCGATTTCTCCGTCAATTGTAGACCGATTTTCAAGAATTTTCATTTTAAGAATACATTTACTAATAATTACTAATACTGGACTTGGTCCCATTGTCACTATGTCAAGATCTGATTAGTGGATTCCAAGGAGTTAGAGAAACTCACGAAAATTTTAAGCAACTTCTTCGTAAGACGATATCTCCGTCAATTGTAAACCGATTTTCAAATTGTTTTCTTTACTCGTAAGTGTATGCTCCCGAAGTAGTCCCATGGTCATATTCAGGATCTGATGAATAGATCGGATCCCAGGGATATCGAGCCTAACCCTTATTAATGAATGCCTGACGCCTAAATTCTTGGGAAACTGACCCCAGATTCAGTCTTTTGGTCCATACACCCTCAAAATTTTAAGGGTGAATGGACCAAACTGCCCCCAGATTCAGTCTTTTGGTCCATACACCCTCAACTATTTAAAGTGTATGGACTAAACTGACCTCAGATTCAGTCTTTTGGTCCATACACTCTCAACACTCAGATTTGGAATCAGCGCATCGAAATACATTTTTTTTATTGCAGGAGTGCAGCAGACAGGCAGACGGCCCACTTAATGGAAAGGACCATCGCCTATAGACGTTTACAACACCAAAGGTGCTATAAATGCGTTGCTGTTCTCTTAAGGGAGACTGGAACCTGGTCACTGATGCCGGAACACAACTCAAGGTTATTATGATGGCATACTATAGACCAGGGGTGGTAGCCATCCAGTCGGGCAAATACCCTCCCACCTGGCTGTGGGTTGTTTTGTCGCCTCTTACGACAAGCCGCCCAACCGCACCAAATTATATTCTTTCTCCGTTTCTGCACGGGTGAGATGATGATGATAGGATGATACATGAGAATAGATAGGTCTGGTCAAACGTACAGACCACTTTTTTGTAGGTTAGTGTGTAATAATTCTCTTTCTACTACCTACTTATTACGTCGTAAGTAGGTAAGCCCGTACCAATTCTATAAGGCCGCGACGTTCTGTAATTTTATAAAAAGTAGGTACCTGAGTTATTTGATCGAGCTTTAAAAATGGCCTCGAATTTTAGAGTGCTTGCGTGGGGCCTTAGAAAAGCCAACACCTGGAGGCCCCTTGACAAACTTAATATAAATGTGGCGTGACACTGACTGGCGATTATCCTTGTCTACACCATATAAACTGCACCCAGGACAGGCCTCGGTCAATGTAGGATATAACAATAAAAGGTACCAGGCTATTGGGATGAATTGCTAGTAGAACTGGGTGTTTGTAGGTATATATTCATATATAAAATATAACTAAATTACTTTTGATATAATAATAAATAAATGACTATTGTAATAATGATAACTTTAATAATGTAATTATGAAGAATGCAAATAAATAAATATTGTAATCTTCCATTGAGTAATTATATATATAATGTAAATGTAAAGTAAAATGTAAATTTTTGTATCATTGTATTTTTTTTTGTAATTAAAACTATCTGAGCCAATTATTTTTTTATTTTTTCATAAATTATTTTTTAGTGTAAACTTGATTGATATGTGTATTAATTTTGTGTTTTTATTTAAGAATATTAATTATTGTATGTTTCCCAAACAAATTAAATAAATATAATATCAGCCCATAACTGTCACACTGCTGGGCTCTGGCCTCCTATTATAGGGGGTAACGGACAGTATACCCGCCACGCTTGTCCAAGGTGGCTTGGTAGGTTTGACACATCTGTAATCTCGATGTGCAGGTTGCATCGCGATGTTTTCCTTCGCCGTTATTAGCTCGTGGTAATTGTAACAATATGCACATTAGGTCAGAAAACTCTCTAAGTGATGCATGCGTTCTGGCCAGGATCGAACCCGCGACATTTTTGAATTTGGGACGCATGCGCTAGCCATTACGCTACCGTGACTTTCAATTTAATAATTATGAAGTCAGTAAATATTGTAGTCGGTGTCGATAATAATTGTACTTTAATGTATATGCAAATAGTGCACTAAAGTTATTAAATTATTCATTCATTCATTTTCTTAAGTTTTCGCGACCAGTACACATATGTATGTATGTATAGTATGTCGTATGTAGGTAGAGAATATAGATCTCCACTTGCAATGATCCTGACAAACAACTTTCACTTCATCTACTTTCATCAACCTTTTCATACATACAAGTTTATTTGAGATGCTTTTTACCTGACCTCGTTTTAACACTTCTGCTATTTGATGATGTGTAGCGGTCTACCGGTACCAACTCTACCATTCACAATACTGTCGTACGCTTGTTTTGTGATTCTACTTTCATCCATCCTCTCTACATGCCCAAACCACCTTAACACTTCTTTTTCAACTCATGTTATTACATCTTTCAATCCACAATGTTCCTTTATTACACTATTCCGTATCATGTCATTAATGCTTACCTCACATATACTACTCAAAGCACCAATTTCGACTGCATTTATTCTATTTTCACATAGTATACAGTACACGTAATCTTGTATGTTTGAATGGGTCCCCGGATGGTTTAGATTCACAATTAGAACCGGTAGGTGGCGCTGAGGTCGGGTTCTAGAATTCTCCTAATCACCTAGACGATTTTGCTGGTTTTGTTTTTATGTCATGAAACAAAGTCTTTTAGGAATTCAGACAATATGGCGGTACGAAGTTCGCCGGGCCAGCTAGTACTAATATATAAAACTGAAGAGTTTGTTTGTTTGTTTGTTGGATTGATGGCGCGAATCTCAGGAACTACTGGTCCGATTTGAAAAATTCTTTCAGTTTTAGATACGCCATATATCGAGGAAGGCTATAGGCTATATATCATCACGCTAAGACCAATAGAAGCGGAGCACCAATGAAGAATGTTTCAAAATCAAGGGGTTGTGAAAACAAATTCCACGCGGACGACGTCTCGGGCACAGCTAGTATTATAATAAAAGTGGCCAAAACGTCGGAATAACAAAATTCAAATAAAATACCGCGCTTAGAACCAGTTTTAATTTGTATTTGTCAAGATTCGTAAGTAAATTTCTATCAATTTTTGTCTTCTTCATTTTCATATACCTGAGCCCAGTCCATTTAGGTAACCGCTTAACATCATTAGAAAAGTATGAATGAATCTTTATTTGTAGAAATACAGGTAATAGTTATAACTAGCATGATAACAAAGTCAGATGTGCTCACTGTATTTGACCATGGTCATACAAATATTTAAGTACACGTTAATATAAAAACAAAAAATCACAACAATTCTAATATTATAAAATTAATTCAAAAAAATTTCAAAAAAACAGAATAAATTAAATGCCAAAAGCCAAAAATATAAATAAAATGTAACATAGTATTAAAATAGTATCTCTTTGTCATATTTAAGAAAATCATTAATTGAATATATCAATTTTTTTCAGTAACCATAATTTTTAGCCTTTTTTTACATTGTTTCAACGGCAGCTCTTTAATCGATGGAGGTAATTTATTAAATATTCTTATGCACATCGCGTAACAATTTTTCATAAATAGGGTTGCTCTTGGAACATAATCAAATACTAATCTATCCCTATTTCTTGTAGAGCGTGGATATATATTGTTGCGAGCTACAGGACTCGAATTAAAAAAAATGCCGTTGGAACTACTATAGGATTTATTAGAACTGTACAAACACGTATAAAACAAATACAAATGAAACTGGATGCAACCAGTTCACACTGCACGATTCAATACAATTCGAACGCGCAAAGTCCGTCGTTTATATCGCTAATCGAGAGTACTAGAAAACGTCATACTCGCTTCGTAGTCGTCGCTTAACTG
Source organism: Dendrolimus houi (assembly GCA_039645545.1). Classification (NCBI taxonomy): domain Eukaryota; kingdom Metazoa; phylum Arthropoda; class Insecta; order Lepidoptera; family Lasiocampidae; genus Dendrolimus; species Dendrolimus houi. The sequence continues at coordinate 1,214,866 of CM077131.1, forward strand.
CCCTGCCGTCCATTCGAGCCTCGTCTTATACTAACTACACAGTACAAAGGAATTAGAGGCGCACACAAGGTTTCTAAGAAATTTAATTTGCACACCTGCGAACGTCCACAAAGTCGAATACAATAACAATACGGATTATAGTTCGACGCTAATGATGGTTATAAAACAAGTAAAAACACAGTAGCATGTTTTTCTTAATTACAAATTCAAAAGACAAAGGATTCTCTAATCCAAGAAAGGACAATAAGCTGTGCTTACAATAGGCTGTGCGGCTTATCTTTGACGGTATGTAACAATATCTTTAGCTTTTTTAAATAAATCAGCGTTTCTTTTTACAAACATACACATATCTCGAAAACACACAAACAAGGCAACGACAAGACCTTAAGAGTATAAAGTTCATTACGTTTTACAGCTTTTATCTGAACAATCAGTACAAATGAGTAAAATCTAGTTAAGTATTTAGCGATTTAAAAGAGAAACTGAGCGCATTGCGGAGAAATATAGCGTCGAATCAAACTAGACGTGCGAGGAGTCGGGGGGGTTATGAAGACAATCGACAAAGTCCCGTTCAATACAATGTTAAAGCTTTGTTTTTACATTTTTTGGTAGTATAACGTCCCTGCTACATCTGGGATAATGATAGTGTTAATAACTGTGGTCTAATGCGTCTCGTTAATGATAATCGACATTAGTGTATATGCATGGGTTATCCTGTCAAATTAAAAAGGATCTTGCTAGAAAGGGGATACTACACTATTGAAGAATACTTAAATGACAAAACTTCATTTACATAGCAATTCGCTCCAAACTCTTATAGTATATTTTGTATAATCTTGCCAAGCTTGTTAGGAATTTATGGAGATATGTTGCAGCATAAAACTTTAGTATGTCAGGTCATTATTATAACTATAATAATAATTTTCTTTCCTTTTATTGTGTCTTTATCTTATGAAGTATGCACTGTTTGCTACAACTCCATTAATTCTTCAAAACTAACTCTATAACATACTTCTGTATAAAACTTATAAAAAAGAACTTGAGAGAGAGAAAGATAACACTTTATTGCATACCAAAATATACAATTGCAAAACAGATATTTACAATATTTTCTAGGCAATACAACAGGCGGCCTTATCGCTCAAAGCGATCTCTTCCAAGCAACCTAAATGAAAAAAAAATTGTGGTGCAGGAAAAAGGCAATAGATACATAAATACTTATACTAGTTTAAGAAATGAATAAGCAAATACATACATATATACAAAGTCATATATATACAATAATATATAAGTTATTATAATAAATGTATTAGCATGATTATATTCTGTTAATCAGACAGCTATTTGTGGACAAATAATGTTTTTTGAGTAAATTTCTAAATGTTGGTAAGGATTTGGCCTCTTTGATAGTAAGAGGCAGCATATTCCAAAGTTTGACAACCTGCACCCTAAAAAATTATCATAACAGGTTGAAGTGTGTGCAGGCGTCATAAGTTTTCGGTGCGTATCACGGCGCAAATTGTGGGCAGTAGATAGGCGAAGGAATTTAAAACGTTCCTTATGGTACTGGGGACTGTTTGGAGTAAATAATATGTTATAAAGGAGAGTAAAAATGTGAGTATTCTGGCGCGAGTAAATGAACAGGAAGCTTGAGCTATAAATAGATTAAGAAATATAAAGAAAAACAAATTTTAGCTAGACGTGTTGCTGGGGAGTTTCATGCCGGTTCTTCTCCTTAACAGCAATAAGACGTTGCGAAGCGGTGTGCGTAGAATGGGAAGTAAAATTAAATTTTAAACTATATGTGTGACCTTCAAGTGCTCTCCAGTGGAACTTATTTTGAATAAAAACTTTTGAATTTGAATTTGTCAAGGTTTGACGTCATTAACAATATTCCGTCTCAAATAACCCTTTAAACCGTTGGATACATCTGTGACCCTATCTATATTATTTAAATCCGTTCAGTGCTTTATACGTAAAGCAGTTTTGTCCATCTGTTAGAGCATCACGTGATGCTCTAACAGACGGACAAAATTGACCAAAATTCTCCCGAATCCGGCGGACCGAAATAACATTATGTAGAGGGGTATTTTTGGTGTGCATAAATAAAAAAGAGAATATAACTGAAACCATATACTTTCGTCAAAATTGAGTACATAGGAAACGCGGCAGCGCGCACAAGCATTGCTCACGGACATTCTTAATCGACTAAAGGACGGGGCGGCCGGCGATTCCTGCGGGGACGCGGGATAAAGGAGGGGGTGACCGTGCCACCCATGCCAGGCGCCGGGGCACCGTGAAGCTCCGATGGGATAACGTCGCGCGCTATAATTATTAAATTCATTGTACAACCTCAGCTTCTCTGCAAATATAATTATTATATTATAGATATCACAATTATACCACGTAACCCCGACTTCAGATACCTTGGTTAACTACTGCAGAGTAGTTTTAATATAGAGAAGGATCGAAGGAGAAGAATAAATGTAGCATGTCCAAAATGGAGACAGGTAACCGGTGTCACATGCAACAAACTAATGTCACTGAAACTAAAAGGTCAAATATATAAATCTGTCATACGACCAGTCATGCTATACGGGTCCGAATGTTGGGCCACTAAAGTGATAAACCACAATCGTCTCCACTCAACTGAGATGAGAATGTTGAGATGGATGTGTGGTGTTACAGGAATGGATAAGGTGAGAAATGAGTACTACTTTGAAAGTTGCACCCGTGACTGGAAAATTGAGAGGAAGAAGATTAAGATGCTATGGACGTGTAATGAGGAGGAATGAAAGTCACGTGACAAAAAGAATGTTGAACAACAAGATGGATGGGTACAAATGTAAAGATAGACCAAAAAACAGATGGATGAATTGTGTGATATGATGATTTTTGGTGTGACAAATGATGTATGTCAAAATAGAGTAGTGTGGAAGAAAATAACATATTGTGCCGACTACAGATAATTGGGACAAGGTAAAAAATATATATATCAAAATTAGAGCGAAATTCATGTATTTGCAATTGAATCATATCATTATAAGAACGCAGCAATCTCGTTCCCCTAATAACCTCGGAGTTGTTGCTTCGAATACGCTATAGAAAAGTCCAAGGAAACAGAGGCGATCTGTCAGAGGATTCACCCGGACAAATACGAATGTGTACCCCATTTCACATAACATACGAGATGCAACGACCACTTATAAATGGCCGGATTACACATCTCACAGCGCTATTTTGCGATCGTATCTATTTTATGAAAACAGATTTTTAACAGTCTTGAACAGAGATGTTTGGTTCACTGACCATGGTAGGAGGAGGAGGATAGGAGTACCTATTTTTTTATTGCATGAGTTCAGCAGACAGGCAGACGGCCCACTTGAAAGCGGTTACCATCGCCTATGGATATGTGCAACACCAAAGGTGCTACAAATGTGCTGCTGCTCTCTTAAGGATACTGGAATCTGGTCACTAAAGCCGGAACACAACTCAAGGTTGTTATGACGGCGTACTCTAAACCAGGGCTGGTAGCCATCCAGACGGGCAAATAGCCAACCACCTGACTGTGGGTTGTTTTGTCGCCTCTTACGACAAGCTAATTGAATACCATCATGTCCCATGAATGCTGTCACTCAATTCAATTCATCGAATTTGGTTGATTCCTCTAATTTAAACATTACACATAGGCTTAAGGAAATGAAGAAACAACATTTGAAAAACCTAATTTCCAAAACAGACTTGGCTTAAAGGTCTAGAAACCAAGGCATAAAAACCAAAAAAAAAAACTATTATTATCAACATCGACTGCATTATCTATAGACTACATCATTATTAAATGGAAGATTACAGTATTCATTTATTTACATTCGTCATAATTATATTATTAAAGTTATCATTATTACAATATTTATTTACTTATTACTATTACAACAGTAATTTGTTTATATTTTGTATATGTCACACGTTCTACACAGAACATATATATACATTTCTATGACAGAACGCAACAATAATCAACCAAAATGATATAAATGTCAATATAGATCATGACGATTTCATTAAAGACTCTTCATTTTCAATTTGACTACAGAACTCCAAAAAAGAAGCGTTTTTCAAAATTATTAAGTTGATTGCCAAAAAATCCTATAAAGGTTATATATTCGGCGAGTCCCTTAAGGGGCGGTAAGTATGTTTTATTGGTAAACTATAAAGCTATGGGCCGGGAAGTTGGGACCATAAATTGCGTGCGTACGCGAGTTATGGGGTCCCCTTGTCTATACCTATTTATACAGTTAAGTTTTTCTTTCACAACTTCCGGCTTCAGACGTCGATGATATAATGCCTTTTGGCAGAATGAATTTACAGCTGTGGGGCCATGAAAAGTATATACGTTTTACGGAGGCCGGCTAATTATGTGGGGAAAAATTTCTAGCCATGCTGCCTCCGCCAGGTCCCGGTCGAAGGGGAAGGCCCAAGAAATGTTGGCTTGACGTTGTGAAGGATAACATGCGTACCAATGGTCTCAAAAGGTATGCTGAAGACCGCGCGAAGTGGAGTAGGAAAGCGGACTCTGGGCATCGGAGGGAACACTCCGAACGCAACCTTCATTTGACACTCGAATGACAATGAATGAATGAATGTGAAATAATTTTTGAAATCGGTCCAATAGTTCTTTAGTTTATTCGTTACAAACATACAAAACTACAAATGTTTCCTCTGTATAATATTGGTTTATATTGTTACAAGTTGGGCCACCTGCATTGTCACATACCGACAAAGAAATGCTGCGCATCTCATTTATTGCCCCGCATTTGGAGTTCTTTTTATTACTTCGTATTTAAATTTGCAATTAGACAATAGCCTATTGTTATTGTTTTCGGCTTTGTTGGCCGTTCGCAGGAATAGATAACCAGGTGTGCAAATTACTATTTCTCGGAAACTCAGTGCGCACGGCCGATTTTTTTTTGTACTGTATAGTTAGTACAAGACAATGCCCGAATGGAGGGGTGGGCAGTCAAACGACGACTACGAGACGAGTAAGATGTTTGTAGTACTCTCGATTAGCGATATAGACGACGGAATTTGCGCGTGTCGAATTGCATTAAATCGTGCAGTGTGAACTGGTTGCATCCAGTTTTATTTGTATTTATTTTATACATATTTGTACAGTTCTAATAAATTCTATCGTAGTTCCAACGGCATTTTTAATTTGAGTCCTGTAGCTCGTAACAATATTATCGTTTTATATCACTTTATCAATCATACCGATTATTAGTTTTTCATAAATCATACATTTATCATTTATTTAATACGTTATTATAGCAACCCAGGTGATTTATCATTGATAATCATTAACAATATATTTTAAGTATCAAGAAATCAACAGTAACTAATTAGATTGGTACTCGGTTTGTAAGTTTCGATTGATTTTTAATAAATATCGCACAATGGGTGAAAAAGTAGTTTTATTTTTTGCGAAAGATTGATGGTCCACACTTTGAAATTACATGTATTATTACGATTCGCCACAGTGGCAGGCAAAGGCACCATGTCTATACATCCTAGATCATCCTAGATACATTCTAGTTGCCAGGTGGTAGGTCATTTGCCCGACTGGATGACTACCACCCCTGGTCTAGAGTATGCCGCCATAACAAGTTTGAGTTATGTTCCGGCATCAGTGGCCAGGTTCCAGTTTTTCCTTCAAGCACCTCTGGTATTGCTAATATCTATAGGCGACGGTAACCACTTTCCATCACAGTTGGGCCCTTAGCCTGCCTCATATGCTCTAGCAATAAAAAAAATCCTAACATTTGAATAGGCAAAGGTCACAGTTAGATTTGACACCAACATTGTACGGGTGTTGCGCCGAAACCCGAATTCAGTTTGAATACATATTTTTATTTTCAATTGAATTTCACTATACATTTACCTAACTCTTAGAATTATTATCAGAACACACATGGCACTAGTTAGGATAATATATATAGGTATAGAGATAAGGCACACACTGTACCTCACAACACCAGCATGTAACAGATACACTCTACATTAGTATAAGTTTAGTATTAAAATTAGAATAAATTAATATAATAAGTTATTCGTAAGGTACACCAGAACACAAATATCATTGATTAAATGTCACACACAATAACAAAACGAACCAATAAGCGTGTATACATTCTAAAAACTTTCTTTGAAATTAAGTTGTAAAAAAGGGGAACTCGAGTCCGTAGAATTGTCAAAAAAATCTGCTAGAATCTACGTAAAACAACCAAAAAAGAACGAAATAGAAAGAAAGATACGTCGTAAAATAAGTAAGTGATTCGATTAAATCAAAGCGGATGTAGGGGAGTACGTCTAAAACAGAAGTAGATAGATAAGAGGTACTGCGAATCGCTTTGTGCAAGTTCAATGCGTTTGAGACGAGATAAATCCGCGATCTCATTACGGGCTACAGGTTCCAGCCGCTTTCAACGAACTGCCAACTTTTTGTGTATATTTTATAGTCAAAGGTTGATATACAGTCTCTTTCGGAATGACCGGTTTATGCTAAGTTTGACTTGGTTTTTCGAAAACCCGAAATAAATTCCAGCCTTTGAATAAAGTATTTTTAGCCAAACCTAGAAGTACCTAATTTTTTAGTCAAACGTCGAACGTAAAGTAATCTGCTTCGGGCTTTGCGTAGTCGATCCTAGAAGCGACTAAGGCAGACTCGGTCAAACGTCGATTCGTACTGCACTTGCTACATGTTTAATGACTGTATTAGTCAGACTGGGTCAGACAAAAAATCGTTAGTCGGCAGAACGTTATTTATTTAGACTTTGACTAAGACTTTATGTCAGACCTGAGGTTTGACTAGTCAAACCTAGGATCGCCAGAGCTTCGATGTTTGTCTATAACATATATATAAAACATATTTTACTTTCCATTATTACGTACGTATATACATCGTGCCAAAAGGAAGAATGGACTTGCTCTACAAAGCGCTTTTTACGAGCCTTGTGCATATTGGAGATTATTATTTTTCATCGCTGTATTGCTGAATTTACTGAAATACTATGACAGTTTCCCAGTAAAAATGTAATTCATAACACTCTGTAATAAAAGTTGTCGCGCCAGAATAGAATACTTTATTGTAAACCTGTGTACATAAAGGTGGTATAAACAGAATGAAGAAGCAACAGTTGGCCCGATGAGAGCGTACAAAACATTTGTTACCTACATAACAATTATTTATTTATTTACAATCATTACATTAAAAAAAATACCTATACTAATAATATATATATACAGCTTAATTTACAAATAGTAAATCCCAAATCACCGTCAATTGGGAACGTTCCCAAAACGCTGGCCGCGTTGCCACGTTGTATGGCAACGCTTTTGCGTTACCCAAAATACGCGGCAATTTATTACAATTAATAATTATGTCATAGGTTAATTAATCACTGTACTTTCATTAAATTGTCTGTTTGTATTTTAATTATATTTAAGTCATATTGTTTTATATCACGATTATTTAACATTTAACTTTCTAGGTTTTTATGCCGGTATAACTATAATTTAATAAATTAATGTTCTTTTTCACGTAGGTATAAGAAATTATGCCAATTTAAACTAATAATGATGAAAAGTATCTAAGCATGACGTTGATATGTAGTATCTTTTTATATAGCTATATGACTTATACGTATATAATGCTTACTTGTAGTATCTTTGCTTAATAGTTTATGCAACATTCATTAAAGATCTCCAGCATTAAAATTGTAAATTCTCTTTCAGTTTATGCTTTTAGTTTGTTTAATGTTTGTTATTATTTAAATTTGGTTTGTATAAATGTGTGTATTCGAAAATAATCATTGTATTGTAACAAAATATTTTATATTGTGTAAGTTTGTAAACAGGCTCGATGTATGTAGGCACTATGCGGCAGATAATGCCAAGATATATTTATATTTGAAGTACCATTATTTATTTATAACTTTTATTTAACAATTTGTATTCACTTTATATACATATATCTTACATATACATATATATTTACTGATTTTTACTACATACAGGTAATAATATTTTATTTATATGTACTTCTAAGTACCTATTATAACTATTAAATATAAACGTATTTTGATGGCATATAATATAAACAGTGACACTGACAGTCATATTGATTACCTGTCTTGCTCATCTGGTAGTGACCACGCCGGTTTTAATTCTCTTCCTCTTGCAGATTACATAGAATCTGAGTTTTAATAATCTCCACACTAATTTCAATGTATTGCATATAATTGCGCAGAGCATTCCAGCTCATTTCACAGATATGCTGGCGTCCTTTAATCAAGGATATATTCATGCTATTTTGATTTCGGAGTCCTGGTTGAAGCCTTGTTTGCCAACTGTGGCATACACTTTGCCAGGCTATACTCTCATCCGCAATGATCGCACCGGCGCTACTGGTGGAAGGGTTGCCATCTACCTCCGCTCTATTATTCCTTTCTCTATTGTTAATATGTCTTCGTAACCACCACAGCCTGACTCTGGAGAGCATTTATTTATCGATGTATCCTTATACCATACAAAAATACTACTCGTTACGAAATAACTTCTTTTCTTCTTTTGAAAGTCTACTAGAAACTTTAGTACCACAGTACTCTCACACAATCATTATGGGCGATTTTAACACTTGTTTACTTAAATGTGACACACGCTCTTCTTCCTTTGAAACTTTAGTGAATTCCATCAATCTGAATATTCTTCCGTTAAATGCGACCCACCACTTTCCAAACAGTACAGCTTCTCTACTAGATTTAATGCTAGTCTCTTCCCCTACTCATCTTATTAAGCATGGCCAATGCTCGGCGGACATGTTTTCATATCATGACATGATATATCTTTCATACAATGTTCGTCCGCCGAAAGCTAAGTCAAAGCTAATTGTGCAGCGTAACTTTGGTGGCATAAACACAGAAGACCTACGCAAAGATGCTCAAGGATTAGATTGGTCTGGGGTAACCAATGCAGTTTCTATTGATGACAAGGTGAATGTTTTTAATACTACCCTGCTGGGTTTGTATGACTTACATGCGCCATTGCGCCAGATTAAACTTAAACACCGTCCTGCACCTTGGCTGACAGACGAGATTAAATGTCTTATAAACCAAAAGAGTAAAGCCAAAACAAGGTTTAAATGTCGTCCTACGGATGTAAACAGGCAAGCATTTATAAATGCTCGCAATCGCTGCAATAGAGCATGTAGGAACGCACAACGCCGATACATTCATAGTTCAGTTGAAAATGACAATCCAGCAAAAGTCTGGAAATTCCTTAAATCACTGGGATTTGGTAAATCATCTCATGTATCAAAATCCAATAATTTAAATATACATCTTCTAAACCAGCATTTTGCTACATCTTCCGATTTCAATCCGACAATTAAGTCAAAAACTTTAAAAGTAATCTGTTCACTTCCAACTCAACAGCATTCTCCATTTTTTCTTACTCAATTTACTGATTGTGATGTTGTAAGGGCTGTTAAATCTATAACGTCAAATGCGGTCGGTAGTGACATTATTAGTCGAAACATGATCTTACCCATACTTGATGTCATCAGTCCCATCATCGCACACATTCTCAACTACTCCATAACTACAGCTACATTCCCTGAAGCCTGGAGGGAAGCCGAAATAATTCCTTTGCCAAAAAAACGTAACCCTCTTTCCTTTTCCGAATTTCGACCAATATCTATCCTCCCATTTATGTCTAAAGTCCTTGAACGTTTAGTTCATCAGCAACTAAGTGTTTATTTGAATAAAAACTGTTTAATGAATCAATATCAATCCGGCTTTCGTCCAGTTCACAGTACAACTACAACTATAATCAAAATCACTGATGACATCCGACAGGGTATGGATAGCGGTCTTTTGACAGTACTGTCACTACTTGATTTCAGCAGCACATTTAACAATGTAGATTTTGAGATTTTATTAGCAATTCTCCGCTCTCTGCATATATCTCCAACAGTTGCTGACTGGTTTCGTAGTTACCTGTATGGGCGTCAGCAGAGGATACGCATCGATGAAACTAACTCGTCATGGCAAAGTCTAACTGCTGGTGTCCCTCAGGGCGGCGTTTTATCTCCGCTTCTATTTGCTATTTTTATTAATACAATCTCTTACAATTTATCTTCATCCTATCATCTCTATGCAGACGATTTGCAGATTCACGCGCAAGGTAAAGTAGAAAATATCAAAGACGCTATAAACACAATTAATGATGACTTGGGACGCATACTTGATTGGAGTCGAACACATGGCCTAAAAGTGAATCCTAGTAAAACCCAGGCCATCATAATTGGAAGCTCACGTATGATTTCAAAGATAAACTGGGCTTCAGTACCGGACTTATTATTTGATGGGACGCGTCTTCATATTAGCGATAAAGTTAAAAATCTGGGCGTAATCATCAATAGGGAACTGTCTTGGTGGCCTCACATCACAGAACTGAGTCGTAGGGTTTTTGCTTCTTCTGCATCGCTTAGGAGGTTAAAATACTTTCTACCAACCGCCACCAAGGTTACACTTGCTCAATCGCTTTTACTGTCGATCCTTGACTATGCGGACGCCTGTTATCTTGACCGTACCGTAGAATAACTCAATAAACTTGAGCGACTTCAAAATTTTTGCATCCGGTTTATATTTGGTTTAAAGAAACATGAATGTTGTCTCTGAATATCGCAAAAAGCTCAAGTGGTTGTCAATCTCACTTCGCCGGAATGCTCATCTTCTCAATCTGCTGTATAGCATATTATTTATTCCTTCTACTCCTTCCTATCTTACGGAACGTTTTGATTTCCTCCATACTTCTCACACCCTTAATTGGCGCTCTTCTCATAATCTCGCTTTAAAAACACCTGCACACGTTTCTACTTTCTACACCAAACCCTTCTCTGTGCAGGCTGTCCGGCTGTGGAATTCATTGCCCGAAAATATAAGACAGACAAAGTCACTCCCCATTTTTTAAATATGTATTTTATGTATATTAGTATATATAATATTAATATATTATGTATTAATACTATTATTAATATTGTATAGCTATTGCTGTTGCTATACACATATTAATGATGTATATATTAGTATATATATATAATATTAATATGTGTTATTGTTTATTCTATATTTTATTTTTATTCGTTTTAGGTATAGGTATTGTGTGATATTTACATATCCTATTTATATATTATATGTGTATTTAATTTGCACACCACCGCCATACACTTGCGAATCTCCTATTCATAATATCCGTAGCCCGGGTTGTCTGGAAGAGATCGCTCTAAAGCGATAAGGCCGCCCATTGCTCCTACTTTTACTGTCTAATGTGACTACTGTAAATTGTTTATTTTATGTGTATGTGGTGAACAATAATGTGTTTTCTATCTATCTATCTATCTATCTAATTATATACAAGCATATTATTTCACACATCTAATTTTTTTGTAATAAAATGTTAATAATATGTAATTCGTGACCAGTTTCCAGTCTACCTTAAGATAGCAGCTGCGCATTTGTAACACCTTTGGTGTTGACAATGTCTATAGGCGATGTTACTGCTTTCTATCAAGTGGGCCGTCTGCCTGTCTGCTGCACTCCTTCAATTAAAAAGAATTAATCATTTGCAGGATAATTTACACTATAGGCATATTGTAATAATATAATTTAATATTTCTATTAATATAGATGTAACATAATTTATATTAAAATAAAAACTAAAATATCCTATAAATAAACCTAACTTAAAAATATATATACAATAGTAGAAAACTCAAATTAAAATAAAAACCAATGTTAAAACTCGTCCAGCCCCACCAGACCACTGTCGCTGGGCATTGTACCTAGAAGGCTGGCAGCATTACCTCGCTGGACACAGAGGCTAATCCTTTGAGCGAGGTAAGCTCCAGCCTTCCGGTCTCCTGTTGTATCGACCAGACGTTTTTTAATTTTTTGAAATAATTTTTGGGCGCTTGGCCCCCATGGGCCCAAAGTCTCCACCCCAAACGGCTCAAATATGTAACCTGTTCCAGCGGTTGTATATTTGAGCCATTTGAGGTTTTCGGCAGAAGTGGCGGTGCGACCGGCCCTAACTTTGGACTCCTGGACATGAGAAAACGCCAGTGTGTCGACGCAGGTAAAGTCCCTTCCCAAGCTCTAGGGAATTAAAGTCATAATTTAATTAATTTAGTCAGTTTTAAGGAATTACAATTGAATGTCAACCCTAATAATTATGTCATATGCTACTGTATGATTGGAGTCAAAATTAGCCTAAATTTTCGACTCAATCTCACGTTTTGTTTTATTATTATTATATATTGTCTAATAACCCTATTTAGAATTAAAAAATTCTGTACCTGAGTAAAAGCAAAAGGTTTTTCTTAAATAACGGGATACTTCTTATTTCTTTAAGATGTGAGGGCAGCTTATTATATATTAAGATTGCCATGAAGTGAACATTTGTACAACGACAGTCTAATGTTTGGTTAAACTAACTAACCAGTCCATTCTTGTTTTTATATGTATCCCACGGGAACTCTTTAATTTTTCGGGATCAAAACTATCCTATATGTTGACCAGGGAAATAAGCTTACACCATACAAAATTTCATTTAAATCGGTCCACTCGTTTCGGAGATTAGCCGGTACAAACAGACAGACAAACAGAGAAACAAAAAATTTGAAAAAAAACCAAATTAGTTCTATTTCACTTCTTACATCCCTCTGACTCGGTTTTTAGCATTTTTTTTCATTGTACAGAAAATCGACCTCTACAGTTTTATTATATTGTTACATGCCGTCAAAGATAAGCGCAACAGCTGCCTGTTGTAAGCGCAGTTCATTGTCTTCCCGGATTAGGAATTCTTTTGTCTTTTGAATTTGTAATTAAGAAAAACATGCTATTGTCTTTTTACTTGTTTTATAACCATCATTAGCGTCGAACTTATCCTTATTGTTATTGTTTTCGACTTTGTTAGTCGTTCGCAGGTGTGCAAATTATTATTTCTTGGAAACTCAGTGCGCGCGGTCAATTTTTTTTGTACTGTGTAGTTAGTATAAGACGATGCCCCAATGGAGGGGCGGGCAATCAAGCGACGACTACGAGACGAGTAAGACGTTTGTAGTATTCTCGATTAGCGATATAGACGACGGACTTTACGCGTGTCGAATTACATCGAATCGTGCAGTGTGAACTGGTTGGATGCAACCAGTTTTATTTATATTTGTCTTATACGTGTTTGTACAGTTCTAATAAATTCTATAGTAGTTCCAACGGCATTTTTAATTCGAGTCCTGTAGCTCGTAACAATATGTATATATATTAAATATTCCAATCAACGTCTCATTATTTAAAACATGTGTTTTAAACATAAATCAGTCATAATTTGGAAGTTGTAATTGGTTCCTTGGTAAATTGTTGAAATTTACGAAATTAAAGCGAAGTAATTGGGACTTCGTGGAAAGTCGTGGTAGCGTAACGGCTAGCGTACGCGTCCCAGGCAACCGAAGGGCACGAGTTCGAACGAGCTTTAGTATAGGTTTTTATCTTTTTTACTGTTGTATTATATATTTTTAAGTTAGTTTTATTTATTCTCAGTAGTTTAGTCTTAAATAAATTACTTCACATTAAATATTATATTTACAATTTCAAGCAGAAATGAAATACCAATGACCTGGAGAGTATTGGAGTCAAAAGTGGAGGAGATTGCATTAGGTAAATCCAGGCAATAGACACTCGCATGCAGGAATGAGAGAAGGAAGATGCCGGCGGCTTGGCTCCAGGTAGTGGTAGAAGCTTATATGCCACTGCTTGTCAGGGCCAGCGGAGTAGCCAGGCCGTGTCGACGGAAGGAAAACCCAGGGGTTTTAGTGGGCATTCAGGTGTCATCCTTCGAGGTGGGGTATTATCACGCCAACGTTGCGAATTCCACATGCCCCTGCTGTTCTTTCCCGTGGAGGTAAGTCCTCAATTGGATTTCCTGTCGTTAAAAAAAGCAATAAGCGAAGCAAAAAAATGCAGTGCTCAAAATTGTTGGAAATCGAATCAATTCGATATTTGTGTTACAATATACATCACTATTAAACGTAGACATCACTAAGCTCTCATTTAAAAATGGCTTCCTGGAAGGAATTTTTGGCGGGAACTGAAAGGAGATGTTGTGCTGTGCAATTTTATTTTCTAAAAATGTGTAAAATTACTCTGAAATGAACAATAGTTGTGGGATATTGATAGTTTTTGAGTATTAATTATGTGTTTTGTGAGAAATGTGAACTGTATAGTCAAATGTGGCCTTTTGAGTTGTCACAAGAACTCCGTTGAATGGCACCAGCTGATAACCTACAGTTCAGCTGTGCTACACATAGGCTTAAGAAAATGAAGAAACTACATTGTAATCTATGGCTTAAAGGCCTAGCTGCCAAGCCATAAACCAAAATAAAAATAATAAATGGCTACCTGGAAAACTATGTTCACATAAAAGTATATTCATTGAATCACTATGGATGAATGGATACTGGATGGCTACCACCCCTGGTCTAAAGTATGTCGCCATAACAACCTTGAGTCGTGTTCCGGCATTAGTGACCAGGTTTCAGTCTCCCTTAAGAGAGCAGCAGCGCATTTGTAACACCTTTGGTGTTGCAAATGTCCATAGGCGATGGTAACCGCTTTCCATCAAGTGGAACTTCTACCTGTCTGCTGAACTCCTACAATAAAAATAAAAATAAATTAATTCTTTCATTAATCCATAAAGGATCTCAAAACATAACAAAAATAATATATCGAATGTTCACAGTAAATGAAGGAGTTTTTTTCTATAATTCTCAGTATAAAAAGAACGTCTTTGAATAAACGTGTTTTTGTTCTCCCACGCACTCATAGGGATGCCCCCGTGCGGGATTCCCGGATTTCACCTAGATTGCCAGACATCCGGGTAACGTCCGGCCGGGATTTGCAATACAGTCTGGAATCCCAAATTGGTATTCAATCTTGATTTTTTCAGTAAAGGAATAAATATACCTAATACAATGTTTTAATTATCATTCTTTTACGAATATAATATAGTATAGTTTCTTTACACTGCCAACTCCCAATTCAATTATTTCCCAAAGAGGTAAATATGGGTAAATATGGTGGATTACCATTTTTTGCGATAAGGCTGTAAGCCAAATGAAGTTAAGAAGGCTATTTAGGTGGTAATTGAAGTCAATAAACAAAATACTCTAAATATATTCAAAAAACTCGTTGTCGTATATGAATATAAAAGGTTAAGAGGTTATAACTACAACGACTAAAAACGTTACATACTTAATTATTGCAGACACAAAAATTTAACCCGTCATCTGTAAACGTGGGTCATTTGAGACCCAAAATCCCTGACACTTCTGAGCCTGTGCTAGGAACAAAGCAATTTCGACGAGAACACGAATGACCCGCCCTTACAGATGGCGTTGGCCCATTTTCCGAAGTATTATCAGTAAAAAATAAGCTTTTTTAAAAACGTTTTTAAATACAAGCTTTTGAGATCCTGGATATCATGTAGCAATAGAATGCTAGCCAAGACAAGTAAAACGAGCCCAAACACGACGGGTTATCTTGTTTAGTACAGGAGTTCCTATGGCCACCTTCCGACTCCATCATCAGATCAGCTCCATGGTACCATATTATTGCATTGTCACGTGATATACATATGCATGCAAAATTTCAGCTTAATCGGAAACCGAGAAGTTGGTCAAATTTAACTTGCAAGATTCCACCCGAACTTACAAACATACATCCATTGCAAGTTAAATAAAAGCTTGTAAAAATAACAATAATAACAAAGAATTTTTTTTCTGTGTAAAGGTAAAATAGAGCAGCGTTCACAGGAGCAAATTTCCCGCGTTTTTCGTTTTACGATTGTGTTCTATAACGTCATAATTTCTGTTTCAATAATTATATTTCATCATAATGTATAAGTAAAAAATTATAGCAAAATAATATATGTACATGCAAAAATAATATACATGCTGACTGATATGCATAATTTTGCCAATTTACTCTCCAAACTTAATATTAGATAAATCAAGTAAGACATTTTTTTCTTCAAAATTACATTTTAAGCATCTATTTGCCGCTTATTAAACTAATTTATGGCTTGAAGTTACAATTTTTTATGGGCAACCCTACTCTTTCACCATTTTACTTCATATATTTTAAATGAAAAATCGATATTGTTATAATCTAATATATATATATTATTACGAATTGGAGGACTCGAATTAAAATGCCGTTAGAATTACTATAGAATTTATTAGAACTATACAAACACGTACAGCACAGGTACAAATATATCTGTACACAACACGAACACGCGATTCAATCACACGCGCAAAGTCCATCACTAACGTCTTGCTTTGCTTGTGGCTATCGCTAGACTGCACCGATACAATATGGCTGCCCGACCGCACAGACCGAATTTCTTAAAATCAGTTCGACACACCTGGCTAATGACTGCCATAAAAGATTACATTACACAATGGGCTGTTTTCTAATTACAAATTTTAAACACAAAGTAAACAAAAGAAGTCCAAATGCAGAAAGACAATAAAGTGCGCTTCTATGGTATGTAGGTATGAATCTACTTTTGTCGGCGTGTAGGTCGTAACAATATATATAATTGAAATCAACGTATATAGTGACTCAGTGCTTGAGAATGCCCCGGGAGAGGCAAACTCACTTCGTCAACAGGGGTTGGTTCCTGCGCACCCCAGATGCTGGAGGACCCCTGTGGCGGAATTACGAGAAGAGACGTCGGTACCCGCGAGACGCACACATCTCTCCCTCTCTCGTTCAGCGGCCTCCTTTTGAGACATTACTGCCTCGCAGAATATGGACGCTCCCTTCCAGTGATCGTCGCGGTGCAACATGGCCTGGACAAGGCTACCCAGCGAATCGATCGGACCTACGACAGCCTCGAGCTTAAATCGTATGAAACAGAGTCTTGTGCGCCACATAGGCGGCACTGAGAGGAAGGCAGACATCCCACAATCTGATGCAGATGCTTATCGAAGTAACCATGGCCGGTAAGTATCTGCGTTATCCTGAAGGTCAGGCTCCCACGTTTCCGTGCAAACCATCGTAGCAGGTGTGGGCGCACGGCCTCCACTGTGTCAATGCCAGCCACAGGAGATGCCAACTCTCTCAGCCAATTTTGAATCATGGACGCGGTTTCCCGCGCCCTGATCGCCTGTAGCTCGGCCTGGCAGTACACCAGGCCGCAGGCAAAGGCATCTGTCGGGTGCGACGAGCGAGGAATAAGTTATGCCGCCTGCAAGCAACTTCGTTCCTCACTGGATTCGTGCGACCGCACACTTTATATATGTTTTAGTTTTATTGGCATATAAACACACACACTGTATATCCCCAAATTAAGCAAGTTACGCTTGTGTTATGGGTAATATACAACGGACCACACTGGGGCCGTCCCAGACATCCAGACCATAGTAAATAACGAAGAAAATACGTTTCTGAAATTTACTTTACCAGGAATCGAACCCGGAGCCTCTGCAGCGAGGTAAGCCGGCAAAGGCTTAGCCCGCTCAACGACAGAGGCCGTCGATGTAAATCGTAGTAGAATTTATACAAAATACGTTAAATCAACAACAGTAAGTAATTATTAATCTAATCTACTTTGTATTAAACAAATATGATACAAAATCAATATAATCAAAGGCGGAAATACTGTGGAATTATTGATTGTTGTCTTAAGTTGTTTATTTTACATTAAAAAGTTTTCTCTTAAAATCACTTTATGCGTTTTTAAGAGCCTCTGACCTTAATCAACAATTTGCACTGCTCAAACATACATTTTAAGACTACCCTCATATATAATTAAATAAACTAAAACAGATAATTTAAAAGAATTGTTTTACATATTACAGTGATAAATGAACAGATTCGCTAATAGGGTTGAACATGTACTCAATTTAACTGGCTATTTCTCTGTAATTGAATTTATTTCTTTGGGATATAAATGTCTTAAACAAAAACAACCAATCTCAAGATTACAATCGAACTCTAGTCTTTATCATTTTATAGCGAGGAAATATATGTGATAAATTATGGCTATAGTACTTCTATAGATGATCGAAAATCCGGAAATATTGCCGCCATTATTCCCGGGATAACCGTTGTGTCGGTAGCATCCCTAGAACACTCCTAAAACCCTATAAACCAATGGTTCCCAAACTTATTTTGTATAATCCCCACTTTGAGAATAAATTATTTTTTAGCGCCCGCATTTTTTCATCTTCTTAAAAACCACTATAACGTCAAATTAAATTAATTGATTACTGTGAGCTATATTAGCGGAGATTAATCATTCATTCTAAACGAGACTTTTACTATAGCCCGCAAGAGTTAACTTGAGACCTAAGCGCAGTAGGTAGTACACAACGGCGCTGAGGTCTCAAGTCTCTTACGCCCCCTTTAGGCCTGCAGCGCCCACAGGGGGGCGTTATCACCCACTTTGTGAAAGTATGCTATAAACCGTATTACTGAGAAATTCGATTACGTATCAAACGAGTTTCATTACACGTACAAATATATAAAAAATCTGTTATCTATTAGAGATTGTTGGTGCGTGAAAATAATTAAGGAATGTAATCATATTTTATTTGGATTACTTTATTATAAAATGCTAAACATGCCATGTCTGTACATTAAAGCTATTTAAAAAAACAAGTGAATTAGACTATGCTAGTGGTCGCCCGTGGTCGAAATTCGACCATAATAATTAATGTCAAAGACTATACTTCTATAACCACAAATTTCGCCAAGGCTACACTGTTAATTTAACTTCAACAATAAACAAAAGAGTATATATGCGTGTGTGTGTCAAATACATGGTAGTGTGTGTTATGTTTTTTTTATTGATTTAATGTATTATATATGCATAATTTAAAAAAAATATATCATTCGTCGCTTCTTCTCTATATAAACTATAAGTGTGCGAAATTTCATACTCCTCCGTCCGCGCAATTTTCGTAAAAAGGGGTACAAACTTTTTGCTTCACATATTAATTCCTGTCTGTTTGTTCGGGATTCGCGTAAAAACTACTGGGCCGATTTCGATTCGGTTTCCGCTGGTCGACAGCAACTTTGTTCCGGGAATCCCGCGGGAACTCTATCTGTATGAGCATTGTATTTAAATTATTAAATATAATGTAATCTATCTCATTTTCTTGCAGGCTTAGTCCTATAGATTTATTTGTTTATCTCTTTTTAGTGTCGCTTTATCGTTTCATCGAGTTTCAAATCACAACGATTCTAAAGAAGTTTCACCTCAAAATATTATCGAATATACTTAATATAATATAAATATATATAAATCTTAATACGGAGCGAAAATATTTTATTTACAGTGAAAGGGGCATAAAAGGGCGCCGGTGTAAATAATCCGATAAGCAAGGGACGCGATGAAAGGAAACTACAAAACAGTTTTATATTATGAAGGTATAAAGGGTAAATGTGGACCCTCCAGGTTTCTTAGGGCCACTCGGCCGAACACTGCGGTATTTCTATGATTTACGGCCTTCAATGTGCTCACAAAATTCTATAAGTGTATACCGAAGCTCTTCTAATATTTGAGTTGACTCGAAAACTATACAACTGTAGGACGCACGAATTTTATCTTCAATTCGCCTGTGACTTCGTTCACGTAGAACTTTAATTACGTAGATAGCATTCACAAGTATTTTATATTATGCTGCTACAGAATTCTATAGAGACAGCGTGGAAAAAATAAAAATTACAGGTGGCTGCCATTCATGTAACTTCTTATACTACTATTATTGTTAGTAAGATTTATACAATATGGGATAAATTCGCTTATATTTCTTTTGGACATCAGGTCCTCCATATTTTTGTAACAAGCCTCTACTCTTGTCTGTGGCTCTAGCTCGTATCTGTCCGGGAATACGTAGAACACCGGAAGATAAGATGCGGAACATCTTCTCAATCCTCGTCATCTGTATGACGAGGGACTCTCCCTGCACCCGAAGCGGGTCAGGTACTCAGAGAATCCCCCGTGCCCTGTGTAGAGCTGGGTGTGCAGGCCGGTGAGGCCGACCTGCTTAACTACCTTGGGGAAAAAGAGTTTCGTAACGGACGCCATTGACTCTTAACAGTATCTCCGGTTACAATCGTCTATCTAATAAAGGCATATAAAAACGATTGTGTTTGTGCGGGGGCGTTGTAGGTGATGAAGGAATCAGGCACTCTGATCGCCATAAACCTGGGCGTTTCCTCCGAACATCGTCTCACAGACGTATTCTTGCTTCGTGCGTTTCTACTAACCCCATCTTGCGAGAGAACTCTCTACTAAGTTTACGATTGGTGGTATTTTCTTCGGTTCACCTTCATATGTAGAAGCTTTCCTTAAAACACGAATCCTTCAATTTGTGTGGTCGGATACGCACTTGGCCAATTTTTATTTGCCTTTAGTTATCGGATAAAAATACTCTAATAACATGTGCAAGGTCATGACCTAGTACAGGTTTTATGCTAAAATTCAAACTTATCTCAAGAAAATTCACCAGCAACAACTTGCATAGTGTTACGAGAAATATGATTATATTTTTTTTATTATATGCCTCTCCTCCGTCATATGGCAAGAGAGAGACTTTTATTTTCTTGTCCTTACCTTTTTGCCTTATTTTCTACTTTAGGGATAACAAAGGAGAGTGCATGTTTTCACGACACCGCTAGATGGTGCTACGAAGGAAATATATCTGTTAAAACTGTTCGAACTAAATTTATGTAAAAATAATTTTATGTTCTTTTCGTGCTAAAAACGTGTACAAATCATTGGATTGATCTAAGTTGCTAGTGGAAGTGTTATATCAAGATAAGAAACCATATTAGTGACTCAATTCTAAATAGTTATCCGACTCATACTTTATGAAGTGAAACTTCTACCTATATAGACTTAGGATTGTTGGATTGTCTTAGGATTTTTCTGTCACGAAAAAGTGTTACGGCCGCGTGGAGGAGCGGCACAAATTCAGAGTCGACTATGGACACGTTTTTTGGTTTCGAATAGAATTATTTTTATTTGTTTGATAAAATAAAATATATTTAAATAAAAAATGCATTGATTGTAATATACCTAACCTAACCAAATCATAATTTGTAGTAAACCTGAGAAAAATCGATATGTGTGCTGGGTCACATAGTAGAAGTGAAACTTCAACCGACGAGTGGAAAACGGGTCGCAACAGACAAGTGGCAAACAAAATTTTAACTTGAAGTTTAACGGGGAGGTTTTTAAATTGGACAAGTACATTAGCAATCTGCCCGTAAAACTTCAAGTTAATATTTTTGTTTCAAATGGTGTAGATAAGTGATCAAAAGATCTTTCATACTCAATCGTAGACTATGTTGGCGACAGCATTATGTTAACACAGTGAGTTTTATGAAAAGTTACGTATCTGAAGAAATTAATGGAGATTCATTTCACAAGTGAATGTTAACAAATTTAAAAATATCGTATATATGGGCTCTGCAAGGCTATCTATTAATAAATATAAGAACGTAGAAGCGACCACTAATATAACTAACGCAATCTATTGTTCTAATCCATATCAACTGAACTTACCACGAAAGTATCTATCAACCATTTGTAGTGTTTTAATAATCTAATAACAGAGGGCGCTGTGATGTTGTTTGATATTAATGCTATTGTAATATTTAATTACTTATCATAGATTATTAAGGGAAAAATGATAAGGAATAAATCAATTATTGAAAATAATGAAAAGAGAATGTCATAATCAGGAAAGACGATAATAATTGTTCAGAACGAAATCTAATGAATCCATCATTAGCTGGTCTCTAGACTCCAGTAACTCGGATCCTTGCCCACAGAGTTTTGACCTATCTTTCGGACCTGAAATTAATTGCAACGGAAAACTAAAAGAAGAAGTATCTACCTTGACAAGTCGCTTACTAAGTGCCACAAATGAAATCGATAACTTACACATGGAAATTGACCAGCTGGAAAATACAATCTCACGATAGAATCAACACATAACATCAGTAAAAAGCATCTGTAAAAGTCCATCCCAAAGCATTAGGGCCCAAACACTTTCAAACCGGATAAAGCAAAGACGAAATTTAAGCGATAGCCTGAGATTTAATTGTTTAGAAAACGAGGTTCCACTGGAGACTAATTCCACCACAAACGAAGTACTTGATCATTTAGCTCAACAGGCCTGGTCCGTTTGTTGAATCAAGATCTTGAAAAAGCTCCGAAACTACGGAGTAAGTAGTACAAAACCGGAAATCCGTAAAACCGTATTAAAAACTCAAAAGAAAATTTTCATTTTTGGAGGAGCTCAATGCCGAAGTCTGCCGAATTCCTTATACGAAACTAGATCTAACACTCTTTGTAATAAATACTATTTTATCAAACCGGGGGGAGCAAATATTTTCGAAATATTAAAGGTTATACATAACAACGACTTCCAACCTGAACAAGATGGTCGGATTATACTTTGTGTAGGAGAACATGACACCAAGCCAACTAAATTGATAATAGAAGTTTCTGCAGCTTTGAAAGTATTAACTAATATATAAGTCTTCATATTGAGTGTATTTATTAGCCAATATTTGAACAGGAAAATGCTTAATAATATGTTAAAACTCACCTGCTCTCAATTTAAAAATTGTCAATTTATCGATATCTTTTATGACTCCTACAACGTCCACTATATTGATAAGAAACTAATCTTGACAATTATGTGCAATGATATTAATTACTGTATAGAGTTATATGACTATAAAAAAATCTTGACATTTCATGTAAATAATTAGAATCGATATAGCTACCGAGTAACACACTCTATTAATAAATTATCTCATATAACAGCCGAAGCCCACTCCATACTACTTTAACAATAAGACTAATAGTGAAATACAGCGTCTCAGCAAAACGTTATTTCGTACCTCAGCCAATAAAAATCAAACGTTTTAACTTCTCCACCAAAATAATGCTGGACTATCATCAAAAAGGAATATTATTTAAATAACTTTACAAGATTTAAAACTTAAAACATAATACCTGAAATTACTTTTTTTCCGATACATTTATTAAAAAAGTTGATATGACGAAAATTAGTCTTAACGGTTATTTATTAACATCAGCAGGGAAAACTTTAGAGGGGGCTTTTGCATATATGTTCAGAAGGGAATTAAATACAAAGAATTAAGTTATATTAAGAAATATAGATGCGATAGTACATTTGAATGTTGTTGTATTCAATTAACTGATCTAAAACTATTAATATTGTGTACATACTGTACACTACAATAAAAAATAGAGTAATTTTTAAATTATTTTAATAAACTAATGATTAAAATTGTTTATAATAATAGTAAAAAAATCAATATTGTGCTAGCTGATGACTTAAATATAGATACACTAAAAGACACAAATACAGTTAAACATTTCAATGATTTATTACAAAACTACAACTTGTATTTACATATTAACTTACAAACTAGACTAAATTCTTGCATTGATCACATAATTAGCAATCCAAGTGACGCTAATGGTGAGTTGTTGCACTTGGGTCTGTCTGATCATAATACGGGTCAATTATTACACACCAAAATTAAGAGTACATTTATTCCAATTTCATACTTTATTAAGCGAGATTATAGTCCAGAGAAGAGCTTTCTTTTTATTATGTTGATATCTATAATAAACTATCCTATTTTTTATTTACTATAGTATATTTACATAATTTACAATTATAAAATTTGCATATAATCGAATACAATAAAAGAAAACTTATTTGTAGCGTATTCTACCCATATTCCCTCAAGACTATAGGTAGAATACTGAGCCTAGATCACAGACTTCTATAGGTAAGGTGCCCAGATGGCTGGTTACGTTTCCTCGCTGGATCGCCATACAGATCCGGCGAGGAATATTTCAAAATTGATATCAGAAATTTCTAGTTTGCCTCTTAACGATGTCTACAACTCACTGATCTTAATACTTCCTTCAATTTATATGCTGAATTTCGTTCTATTTTATGAGTTATGTTTTCCTTTTGTAAATAAGAAGATAAATACTAAAACACAAAATATTAAATGAGTAATAGACGCAGTTGTTTTGTTAGGCGTAACCTTCGTTTTAAATTCTATCATCGTAAAACTAAGGTAATAAAACTTTTGTATCAAAAATACTCTAAAATCTTGCGGCAATATATAAACCGGTCACAAAAACTATATAACAACAATTTTATTTAATACTCTAAGAATATATATAAAGCATCTTAAATGTTTATTACCATCAGTTTTCGATTTTCGCATACATTCTCTGCTCCCATCCATCCCTCTCCATGAACTTCAGATAGATGGCTTGCTTAGGAATAGTTGATAATGCTGTAGGTTTGAATTCAATCTTCATTGGTGTCTCATTTCCCAGTGAAACTCTATATTTTTTTAATATGGTCACCAAACCAGCCAACATCTGCATTTTTGCAAATCTTTTACCTGAAAAAAAGTATAATCATTTGACACTATATTTTTAATTTTACAGACTCCTATAGCACTCTGATGTACTTCGTTTTGAGCAATTGCTTTGTTAAGTATCTTCCTCTGTACCTACATAATATTAATTATGCCTCCGCTGAATAGTAATAATTAATGTTAATACGAAAAAGCCAATCACTGAGTCATGGAATGGTCTCAGAAACACATTAATCAGGAAACAAGTAGAGATAAAGACTAATATTTATTTTAACAAAACACAAAACCAATTTCAAACTAAAAATGACTAAATTTCGCACATTAGTTGTAGCATTTTATGTTTTACTTGGCACCGACTTCAAGATGTTGTTAGAAGAAGAAGAAGAAGAAGGCGGTTAAATATTTATTTTATGCTTTTTAATCTAATTTCTTTTTAAGTCGGTTTTCTTTTTGTAAAAAAAAATGTTTTACTGTTTAGTTGCGCAAGCACTTGTATAGCTTTAGAAATAATATATTAAGCACTGGAAGAAATTGTACTACTGGTAGGCGTATACAAGGTTACTATCTCACTCTTCAGCGTTGAGGCTCGTCAACGAGGGTTGTTCTCCATTTCCCTGTGATCCACTAATCAGATCCTGACTTAGTAATCATGGAAGCACCTCAAATGTATACTCTTACGAATAAAGAAAACAAAATGAAAATCCGTCCACAATAAACGGAGAAATCGCATAAAATTCATACAAAAAATTAAACGCCTGTAAAAAATGTAATACATACACGCGTATACAAGCTTTTTTTCCAAGACTTTAGCCGCAAGGCGTTCTTTAATAAGTTATGGTTACTCTCGATTTCCCTGGAATCCTCTCAACAAACGCTGATTTGGTAACTATGGTACCACCTTGGGAGTATAGACTTACGAATAAAGAAAAAAAATTCTAAATTGGTTTTGAATTCTGTTATCACTTTTCGTGTGTTTCTTTAATTCCTTGGAATTCCACTAATCAGATCCTCACACGGTGACAATGGGATCAATTCGGAAGTACAACCTTTCGATTACTTCGAAAATCGGTTCACAACTGACGGAGAAATCGAGTAACGAACATACAAAAAAAACAACATACAGACGAATAGAGAACCTCCTCCTTTTTTAAGTCGGTTAAAGACACAATAAATAATGAAAATATCAGTTAGAAGAGACTTTTTTGCATTGTCTCTTTTTAAACTGTAAGAGAAAGTTCTTTGGAAGCGTTGATAGTAAATAACTTAATTGGTGATGAAAGAACATTACCTCAAAAAAAAAATCAAAAAAGTTATAATTTTAAAAAGCAAGCTAAATAAAAACTTTACCTATGCAAACCCTAGGTCCTTCACCGAAGGGCATGTATGTACAAGCCTGCACTTTGTGCTTTTCTTCTTCGTAGAATCTTTCCGGACGGAACACTTCCGGCTGTGGCCAGAATTTAGGGTTGTTTTGTATGTACTGCACGGGTATATGAACAATCAAACCTTTTTCTAACTTGGTACCATTCGGGAGTTTGTAATCTTCCATCAATTCCCTTGTAACAGTTCCAAGGACTGGGTACAGTCTAAGTGTCTCGTCCATACAAGCGTCTAAATAAGGTAACTCATGAACACATTCGTAATTAATGTTATTATTATGTTTAGCTATATAAGCATCGACTTCTTTCAGGACTTTCTCTAACGCTTTCTCATTTTTCGCCAGTTCATAAAGAGTAAACAACAAAGTTGTTGCAGATGTTTCAAAACCGGCTCCAAAGAAAACTATACACTGAGCTAATAGCAAATCATCATCTACTTTTAACCGAACTTTCCCATTCGTTCCACTTTTGCTATTCTTCATGCTATCGCCGACAATAAAACTATTTTCTCTCCATCCTAAAATTAAATCAACGAAGTCATGTTTTGACGACGATTTGTAGTTCCGGTTTTGGAATACAGTTTTAACGACATCAGTAAAAGTATCCAACTCTGTAGTAGTGATTTTTAATCCCAATCCATAGAAAAATTTAGGCCAAATAGTCCTAAATATCCTTTTGAAAGCATTTGTCCTTGAATCTAATTTAAAATCATTTTTTGCCTTTTTAAAAGGATTGTTTTTATTATTTTCACGTAACGTCTTAGTTTGTACACCAAACACGCACGCTCCTATGCATTCGATGACAAATCGCTCCATTAGATCTCTAACGTCAAGCTCGTGATTTTTGGACATGCTTAATTCTTCATCGAGACGCTCTTCGAAAGAAATAGTACATTTCTCTATCAATTGAAACATATTCTTCATTTTCGCCGAAGAGAAAAGAGGTGTCATGTTCTGACGCAATACCTTCCAGTTGTCACCATAATTAGAGAATAGATTCATGGCAGCGAAGTCTTCGTGAACGTAATCACTTAGCTCTCTTCCGTTGAAATAGTAAAAGTCTTTGGTAAGGACCAACTTGATAAATTCAGGGTCCTTTGGTATAAACACAGGTTTTGTTCCTATATAAGCCCCGATGTATGGTTCGTCAGGGAATTTCTTGCAGATATCTAGTACCATGTCACCAAGATTCTTCCTCAGGAGTATGGCTTCTCGGTAGTTGCCAAGCAGTGGTATAGGTTTTGGATGCGGAACATTTTTCGCTTTCCAGTAATTGTATCTTCTCGTGGATAGGTAATAAAGCAGGCCGAAGACCACTATTGACAATATTAACCAATACATGACGTTCTATTCAAAAGTTCAATTATGACTGATTGTGTCGTGTTATGCAATCGCTATTTATAGTGCGACAAAAAAATTATAGTCAAGCGTGTGTTTGGATAGTTGTCCGAATGTCATATTTGTTATCAAATAGTTAGAGTTTATTTTTAAGTGCAAAATTAATTAATGTGATTTCACATAAGTTATGTGTTATCACTTATATTAATCCCGACTTCAACAAAACACAAATAAAATCATTATTTCCGCCCGTCTCTGTTCCCGTTTGTCTATGTGCATATTTCAGCTATTTTCCTCGAAAGCTTTTGACAATAGGTTGATATATTCTATTCTAGTGTTTACCCGCGACTTGGCTTGCGTTAATGTAGAGTATATAGCCTAAAAGATGGCGCTCCGATCGTGTTTTATTGGCGCCACCGTTGCAATATACTAATAAATAATCATCATGGCAACGATAATGACCTCACAATTTTAATGTGTTGCTCTGATAGTTATTTCCGTCTTCGCTAGATGACGTTATTATGGGTATTATTTTTCTATTTTACTTGACACTGTAGAAATGCACTGGCAGACTATCTTCGGCCCGGGAGGAGATTACCGGAAGGCGTGTGGGACCAACGGCCGGTCCTACACTCTTTCAACAAAATTTACATTAACGAAAGCGGAGCCGTAGGCAAGAGCTAGTTTTCTATAAAGCACGTTTTCTATCGTTTCGTAGTCAAATAATAAGGGCGAATGATTCCACCTCTACGGAACCCTCCACTCGCCATTCCCTGACATGCATAGTGCATGCCAATTGTTTTATCTAAATTGTTTTTTTTTTCCGGTGTTACCCATTCTTAGAATTTAAATTTTAAATCTGTAGAAGTCACGATGACATTCTTTGGTTTTGTTTATTTGAACAGTAACTTACAAATAAATAAGTATCAAATTAAAGAGTTTACTATATAAATAAAAATTAGTGATTTTCAAAGATGTAATAGGACAAAGATTATATTTACTATTTACACTCAAAGACCTTGAAGTACACGTAAAGAGTATTTTTTTATTAAATTTTAATAAAGTCACAATCGCGGTAAATGAAAAGGTTTCTACTGGTGTGATCAGATTTCAGTTTAATTTCATATTAAGGATTATAGCTAGAATACAATATAAATTAGTAAAGTTTGTTTAAGGTTAAGATTTCTTTATAAAAACAATATTGTTTAATAATAATAATTCTTTATTTACTCTCACAATAACAATAATTTAATTAGTAACAGTCAGTAAAATGGTGTCAGTAAAAGGAATAATCCTGTGTGACTGATCACCAGCCTCTTTCTCCCCGGAAAAAAACAGCTAAACAAATTGAGATAAATATTGTGTATTGAGTGTAATTATGTGTGACTGTGTGAGTATATCATCGTGTACAATAGATGTAGAATAGTAATACGTGTTTATAAAATAAGAATTACATATAAGTTAGACCTGCCTACAATAATGAAATACGACTAAATTTTATATATAATGAAGTATATATAATATAATTAAATCATTCATTTGCAGGAAACATGGGGACACCAGATGTTCATATAAGTTTTACTTGTAACATGTTTTACCTTATAGAGAAAGGCATATAAAATTTTCACCGCTTCTTTTAGACATAAGTGACCAACTTATATCATTCATAATGTTTTTTAGTTAGTTTATATTCAAATTCATTTATTTGCTTAAAACATGGTACATAAATTTGAGGTGACATAAGAATACAAGACTCACATGTTTTTCCTATGAGGCGTGCAAATTTCTATTAAGATTATCAAAAAGAAATACAAAATTAATCAAAAAAATATTATACAATATTTAAAATATAATATATTTTTTTAAATGGGCAGGCACATACTCTAATTGTGTATCCCCAAGCTAAGCAAGTTTCGCTTGTTTTATGGGTCAAGGACCACTCTGGGGCCGATCCCAGACAACCAGACCATAATAATAAAAAACAGAAAATTCGTTTACGAAATTTACTATGTCAGGAATCGAACTTGGAGCCTCTGCATTCTAGTGAGTTCAGAAGGCAAAGGCTTAGCCTAATCAATCACAGAGTCTGTGAATATTGCAATAATCGAAGACAAAAACATATATTACGTGTTTATTGATATTTTAAAAAAGCTTGGGAGTGTATTTAGTAATCAATTTAATTTAAATACTAATGGATGGAATGTCTTTGGTGCCTTGGAGGATGGGTCGCCCTTTAGTATGGGACGCGTCTTGCGTCGATACTCTGGCGGCGTCCCATCTTTCAGCCACTGGTATGTCTGCTGGTACAGCTGCTGCACAACAGGAGGCCCTAAAATGCCGCAAATATTCCGCCATCGGACATGGTTACATATTTGCGGCTTTTGGGGTCGAGGCCATGGGGGCCTGAGGCGCACAAACTTTATCGAGACATAGCGAAACGCCTTATAGACGTCTCACGTGACTAAAAGACTGGTCTATACCTCGGACAACGCATTAGCGTTGCCATACAGCAAGGTAACGTAGCCAGTCTTTTGGGCACGTTTTCAACTGACAGCGGTCTGACACTAGATTTTATAGTTTAATTTTAATTTGTATATATAGTTTTATTTAATTAGGAAATCGTATAATAGAGTTTACTTTATTAAATAAATTAATTGACGTACTAATTAAAAAACTAAAAAGTAATTAAAATAGACGTATGCGCTGTACGAGTCCAGAGCCCGCGCGGCCATGCAATAGCGGCCGCCGAGTGTTGTACCCGATTACATAATCAATACCGATAATGTAATCGGGTTAATTTCGATTAATACAAATCAACCGATACTTAACATAATCATCGACGCTGCATAACCTATACTATACAAAAAAAATATATTTTCAAAGTTGAATTAAAGAAGATTTCACTTTCCCTAATGCATTTGCAGGCTATATCCGGGCCCGGGAGGTGATTACCAAAGGGCGTGCACTACCAACCGCTGCACTCTGTCTACAAAATTTATATTAACGCAAACGAAGCCGCAGGCAAAAGCTAGTTTTATATAAAGGACTTTTTATAATTCTTTAGTCTTAATAATTTAAGTGCAGATGTTCCCCACCTCAACGGAACCCTCCACTCTCAGTGGACTGACGTACACATAAACATTTTTTTATCTAAATTCCTTTTATCCGATGTTATCTGTCTATATTTAGAAGCGATGACTTGCAAATTTTAAATATATAACAAAACACGATGACATTCCTCAATTTTATTTATTGAACTGTATTATTATTCATTCATAAAAATTGAATGAATAATATAATACTTTGTTGTGTTTTAAAAGATAACATTTAACAAAAATATTTTTTTACAATACAATAGCGGTATTAATTAACGACTTCTTCCAGACAACCTTTGGATGGACAAGAAGTTTGACAAGAACAGTGGTATGTCGCATTATTCTCACTTTACTCTGTATCAGTATCTTGTAATCAATAACTATATACATACATGATACAACACACATACAATAATAAAATATAAAAAATATACTAATAAGATAACTATAATATAATAAGATCACCCCTAAATGTCCCACTGCTGGGCTCGGGCCTCCCATTATAGGGGGAACAGACAGTATACCCGCCACACTTGTCCAAGGCGGCTTGGCAGGTTTGACACATCAGTTATCTCGATGTGCAGGTTACAACATAATGTTTTCCTTCCCCCTTGTTAGCACGTGGTAATCGTAACAATATGCACATAGACCAGAAAACCGACTAAGTGGTGCATGCATTCCGGCCAGAATCGAACCCGCGCCCTTTGAATCTGGGACGCGTGCGCTAGTCATTACGCTTGGACAAGAGTGACGGGTATACTGTCCTTTCCCCCTATAGTGGGAGGCCCGAGCCCAGCAGTGGGATATTTATGGGCTGATATTATTATATTATTATAATAATTCTTCACAAGTCTATTAAAAATAGGCAGTGACTTTGCTTTTAAGTATTATAAACAGTTGTTGAGCAGGAGAGTAAGGACCTGTGGAGTCATCTGGTGATATTTTTTTCTTACTACAAAGCTAGTAATTGGGCCGACAGCCACCTAGAGGAAAACGATTACCATCGTCCAGAGACATTTGTAGCACCAGAGACGAAGTCTGTGCATTGTCAGCCTTTATGGTGGGGCAAAAGGAAGAAGAATGGATTAAGAATATGGGAGATGGGGATGAGGGGAGGAGGAAGAGAGTCATCGGAACTTTCACTCAACGCACGAAATACGAAAAGTCAAGTGTATTCGTTTTACGCCGATATTCTGTGTTGGCGTTGTATCTCACGGATCAAGCCTGCTCTAAGTACTGCAATCAAGATAATGTCCAGCATGGCTCTACCACGTCAAACCTTTCTATGGGTTCTATTATATGGGTTTTTTATTTATTTATTAACTTACAAACACCGCTATCATTACAGTTGTCACTAATACGATAGCGTGGTACAAATAATCAAATACATTATATACATATTCAGTCGTCATAACATATTGAGATTGCAATTGAAAACAGGTGCATACAGAAAAAACATAAAACTGAGCAGGTGTAAATGTTGTGTATATGATACAACACACGCAACACGCGCACGCACTCACACACAAACACACACACATACGCTACTATTTAATTAAATCTATTGTATCATTAACTGTAATTACTGTAAAACATTATTTAAGAATATTTTTTATTTATTTAGGTTTATGGCTTGGCAGCTAGGCCTTTAAGCCAGGTCTTAGATTATAATGTAGTTTCTTAATTTTCTTATGCCTATGTGTAGCACAGCTGAACTGTAGGTTATCAGCTGGTACCATTCAACGGAGTTCTTGTGAGAACTCAAAAGGCCACATTTGACTATACAGTTCACATTTCTCACAAAACACATAATTACTACTCAAAAACTATCAATATCCTACAACTATTGTTCATTTTAGACATGTTCATGTTGATTATACACATTTTTAGAAAATAAAACTGCACAGCACAACATCTCCTCCTCCTCATCTCCTTTCAGTTCCCGCCAAAAACTACAGAATATTTTTAATAGTTTACAATATTTTAGACGAGCCGTTTTCAAATATATTAAGATCAGTGTTGTTCCTTGCGAACTCATTATAATTATCTTCCATTCTCACAATGGTATTAAAGTAAGAGATGTTATTTTTGTGAACTTGAAGTGCAAAAATATGCAGTGTGATCTACGAACAGTACATCTGATATTAAAAGATAATTGTGAAATAAGTCGCTTGAGTTAATTATATAATTTAAAATTTTGTACAAATAAACACATGTTTTACAGTCAAATAAACGCATATTACTGTTTTGCGATCTTCTTATTAGATAAGTTAGTAATGCCAGTGAAACTTCATTCGCGATGGTATGATGACAGCGAATATGACAGTGAATTGCAATGGCGGCTCCAAAAAAAAACACGACTATAGCGCCGCCAACTGGCAGGTCGTCGGGTATTTGCTCGTTTAAATAGCTGGCACTCCTGGCCTAGAATATGCCGCAATAACAACCTCAAGAGAGCAACAGCGCATTTGTAGCACCTTTGGTGTTGCAAATGTCCATAGGCGATGGTAACTGCTTTCCATCAGGTGGGCCGTCGGCCTATCTACTGAAATCGTGCAAAAAAACCTTTTTGACTATATTCAACTATCCCAAGGAATTGACGTCATTTATCGGGATAAAAAGGTATCCTTAGGCTGCCTGTCCATTGAAGCGGAGCGGAGTAACGGAGAAATATTAAAATAGGATTGACTGCCGGTCCATTGACGTATTTTTTTATGCAATCTTATTGGATAATATTTGTCCGTTTCTTCGCTCGCAGCCTCGCTCCGCTTCAGTGGACAGGCAGCCTAACTGACCCAGGGTAGAAGCCAGCTCTATGTAGTTAAATTTTACATCAAACCCTAGGCTATAGCTTGATTTTACTTAAATAAGCATTTAACTCGGTTCTTTTATATATAATAATAACAAAGAAATTAAGTCCATAAAATCTAAACAACTGCTCGGCAAAACAGGTGAGTCGAAACCAATCCGATTTGAAGTTCTATAATAAATAACACTCGGCAACACAGACCAACTTGATTGACAATTCTTTTTATTTTACCTCCCACCCATTTTAATATTGAACAAATTAGAGCTAGGCATGTTTGCTGAAGAGTTTCTTGCGCCGCTTCTTCTATTCAAGCCACAACATGTTGCGAAACGGTTGTAAATTATATTAGGCTCCCATAGAGTAAATAATAACCATAAACAAAATTTAAACTAACAATACTCATTAACACTTGACATCTTTGTCTTCCGTGATCATGGCTACTGAATAGTGGTCAAACGTCGCAATAATAAAATCAAATAAATTACCACGCTTAAAACCGTTAAAACGTAGTTTTATTAAGCCTAAATAAAACAAGCAATCAAGCAAGCAGAAATCATCTATTTATTAACTACATACAAATTAAAACATTAAGCTTTATAAACATCTGTGTGTTTATAATTGATCTTCTTATCAATTCCAAGGAGTTGTCTAATAATGAACTCTGGGAGGCGTTTGTGCCTCCAACGTGTCGGCAATGGGGTGTGGTTGGCTTTCTCGATCTTCTGGGTGACATATTGCTCAGCTGAGAACTCTTTGGCCTCCTTCACCATAGCCAGGAGTTCATTTTGGAAGTTCTTCTCTTTGATCTGGCGGCGGCGTTGTTTTACCTGTAATAACAATTCAGAACAAAATGAAACTAGCTTTTATTGCTACGGTAGCTTAATGGTTAACGCACACATCTGGCGATTATAATCCTGGCTGGAAAGCATGCATGTCTTAAGCAGTTTTCTGACCTAATATGCAAATTGTTACTATTACCCAATAGTTACAATTTGCACTTAGGTGTATAACTTACAGACGGTTTAGAACCTTTAAGTCTCAGATGAGATGTTAAAGGTATGTTTGCATGGTACAAAATGTTTCTTAAGGCCGGGGCTTATTAAGATGCTTAAAACATTTTTGTGAAGAAGACTTTTTATTGTTTAAAAACACTTTAAGACAGCAATTAAGACATTCAATGACACTGAAATTTATCTAACATAACTCACACAGTATTTTGGTATTTTATTGTAAGCGACATTTTGACCTAAGTATACTTTTTGTTAGAAAAGGTATTTTAAACTATTATTTTGATTTAAGACTTTCAGTTCTAGTTAGATTAGACCCTACTGATTCAAAAACTGAAGGTCTGAAAACAAAATAATAGTTTAAAATATAATTTGCAACAAAAAATATACTTCAGTCCATTATGTAAGTCATTTACAATAAAATGATGCATAAAGTCAATTCCCCTAATTGCACTCCATGCAGAATGAGAGATCTCTATCACACTTCAGTTGAATGTGGTTTGGTGTCGAACCTCAGAGATGTGACAAATTTGGAGCTAGAACGTGTAATTTAGGATTCTTTAACAGTATTCTGGCCTCCCCAATGAGGCCAGAATGCTGTTTAAAATTATTTCTTTAGGTTTAAGTCTTAGAGATTAATTATTAATGTTGACTTTTATCCATTTTAGTGAACAATAATGGGGTGACATTTTCTATTTGAAAAAACCCTCTTAAATAAATAAAGAATTAAATAAAACAAAAAGGGTGGTAAAGGTTAGATATATCAGATGACTAAATAAAAATACTTTTTTAGTCTGGAAAAAAATCACTAACATAGAGGTTGAACAGATGGCCACCTTATTGCTTAAAGGAAACTCATTCAGGCTACAACCCAATATAATTTTTAATTCTACTGGTCTGGGTGTTTTAGGTATCAACACTATGGTATCTATTGCAAACAGCAAAATGAGCAGAATAACCTTAAGCACACTTGTTAGCTAATTTAATTACAGGTTCCTCTCTAGGAAATTATTATTTATTTAGACAATAAACTGTTAAACTAAAATAAAAATTCTGGCATTTTGGTAAATAGAGCGAGGTAGGTTATTAAGGTTCATAAAAATGGGTCACTACTTACTCTAGCCCAGCGATATCTCATTTTCTTCCACAGCTTCCTTCTTTTATGCTTTTTCATCTTCTTTCTTCTAATTACAATCAATCTGGCAGCTTGAATTTCTTCCCTCTGCAATGTAGGCAGACCTACTTCTTCCTTTCTCCATTCTTTTTCTATTAGAGGCAGTATCGACCGTGGATTTATTATGGGTATGTACGGAATTGGGTCTTGCTTTATCTTACTCCCCGAAGGTTTATCTGTGATTTCTACGCCAATACTTCGTGGTGAAAATATTAAAACTCTTCCAGTATTTATTACATCGGTTTGGACTTTGGGAAGGTTTACAGTGAAGTTCGGTTTACGTTCTGTAGCCACTTGCAGTGCATTCTTGATGTTTATAAGCCGTAAATCTGAATTGATCAACAGTAAAAGAAAAATTGTAAGTGAATTATGAAGTACATAACCTTAATAATTTTAGTATACTTACATTTTATGGTGCTATGAAAAGAGTTTATCATATTTGTATCGTATTACTTTATTATAATTAAGTTACATGTTATTTTCTTTATAATTATTTGTTATTTTAAAGAAAATTGTCTGCAAATTTTCCCCTTCACAACCTAACCATATAACCTATTTTTTTTTATAGGTACTTTTTGACATTTGACATTGACAGTGACCACACCAATAGTGTTATCTATGGACCAAACCACAACCACGGCCGTTATCAGCTGCGTTCCACTGGGGACTCACAACGACCATGTTCACGGCCGCGATTTTTCCCGTTCCACTTGCTTGCCAGCGTTATAATCGTAAACCCAAGTGGAACGGTTATTCGAACCAACTCTTGTCATGGGTCGTTGTGAGCGTTGTGTGATCGAAAATGATGACTTCATTAGTGAGCTTTTCGCCACGACCACAATGACCGCGGTCGATAGGTGGAACGGCTAACTGAGCAATTTGGGCGTTGTGAGGCAAAGATGGAACGCGCTGATAGTAGACAGAGATCTTTGTCTACGGCCGTTATGATCATCGACGGCCTCTGTGGTTGAGCGGGTTAAGCCTTTACCGGCCTATCTCACTGCAACACAGAGGATCCGGGTTCGATTCCTGGTATAGTAAATTTTGAAAACATATTTTCTCGGTTTTTTACTATGGTCTGGGTGTCTGAGATCGGCCCCAGAGTAGTCCGTTGTATATAACCCATAACACAAGCGTAACTTGCTTAATTTGAGGATATACAATATGTGTGTTTGTCTGCCGATTATTATTGTTATTATTATTATGCGTACATAATAATAATAACAATAATAACAATAACCTGCCCGTAGGCAGGGTCTCCAGATTGAATTTACAAAACACCATATCCGTAATATTGCCCAAAACGATACTATTTCAGAAACTGTCCCCATACATATTTTGGATGAAAAAATTGGACAAGTGCCTGTCGGACCACACACAATAAAGGATATCGTATTTGCATTATTCTTTTAACCGGCTTCAAAAATGGAGGAGGTTCTCAATTCGTAATATAGTTTTTATTTTTAATAATTTGATTTCAAAACCAAAAACCATTACAATTATTGTTTAAAGATATTTAACGTCAGATTTAACTTTTATTAACAATTTTATGCTATCTCTAACCTTTTACGGCATTTAAGGTTAAGGGAATAAAATACTTTCTAAATTGCGCTGAAAGTTTAGGCCCCATAAATTTTCCAAGAAATTCTTGCCCCAAAAAATCTCCTTTTTAGAGAACTTTGAAGTTGTGTGCATATTATAAGTAACGGCTAGTAAACGTCCCTGAGGGGTGGTGGCTTACAACGTATCAGGATAAGAAAAGTCCATTGCAGTGTGCACATTAAAGTCGTAAGTCGAGGACTTGACCGTGAGCGTTGGGACGTCCTAAAGCAATCTGGAGAGTGTATGACGTGTGTGCATATTATAAGTCGCGCCTGACGGACGCAGCTGAGGGGCTTGGCTTACAACGTATCTGGATAAAGAAAGTCCATCGAAGTGTGCACGCAGTCATAAGTCGCAAATGTGACCTTGAGCGTTCGAACGTCCTAAATAAATCTGGAGTGTGTTACGATTCTTGTGTGCATATTTTTCAAACGCATCCAACGGACACGTCACGTTATGTGTGGGCACCTTTACGGTTCTGGTTCTGAAGTGCACATTATTCAGACGCGTCCAGTTATGTATGGGCACCTTTATCGAGTGAATTTGTATAAATTTAGTTTTTTAGTTTTATTAATTACTAGGTTGTGCCCGCGACTTCCCCAGCGCTTGACTTGAATTTCCCTTGGGATTCCCGGGACACAACAACTATCGATTTAGTGAAAACTGTGTCGGAATAAGCAAATTTTTATGCATCCGAATAACTACAAACCTATCCCAGAAAAATTCCCGCGGGTTTCCTGGAATAAACAATATCACACATTTTATTACATAATCGCATTTGAATTCGATTTTTGTCCAATTTGGCCAATTTTAATAATTCTCAGAAAAATTCCCGCGTGAATCCCGAGACAAAAAGTAGCACAGATTTTAAATCTCGAAATTTGCTGTCGATCAGCGAAAATCGCATCGAAATCAGCCCAATAGTTTTACCCGAAACCCGAACAAACAAACAAGAAATTAAAAAAAAACATCGTGTTCTCCATCGTTTATATAGTCTATTTTTCAGGTGGTTTTTTATAAATAGCTGCAATGTACAGACACGGTATGTTTAGAATTTATAATATTATAGATACAGATATGTGAAGGTTGTATTAAAAAGTATGTTTGCGCGGTACAAAATGTTTATTAAGGCCAGAAGCCTTGCTATTAAGATGCCTGAAACGTTTTTTGAATAAGACTTTTTATTGTTTAAAACACTTTAAGACATCAATCAAGATATTCGACGACACTGATTTTTATCTAACATAACTCACGCAGTATTTTCGTTTTGATTTAATGTCATATTTGTTTAATGTGAAATATATTAGATTTCTATTAAATTCTGTTGGTTGATTACACATATTTTGTAATATATTCTACTAAGATTTACATATTATTACTGGAAATAAAATTTAAAATAAATAATAATTATTGTATTAGTATAGAATACAATGATTACTAAAATTAATGTAATAAAATATTATAAACTAATATAAGTAGTAATAATGTAATACAATAAAAGAACTTAACATATTTGAATTGTATTCTATCCATCCCTCAAGACTTTCAGTAGAATATTATATTATTTACATATAACTTGGGGCACAGCAATATACTGAGTGCCTGCCTCATTTGTCCAATTGCGGCATGCAACTACAGAATTGTTTTGCTTCGTTAAATTAAAATATATTTTGTGTGTATCGACTTTGACAAATAAACGTTTTTCTTTTCTTTCTATATAAAAAGTGTGCGGTCGCTGGTATCCAGCACGTCAGGAACGAAGTTACTTTGATTATATAACCCCTAAAATTGCCACGATGGAGCAAAGACGTAGATAAAAATATCAGGTAACAGCTACCTCATAAGCGGCTCGCGGTCCCGCAGTGTCAATTTTATTGCCACAGTGAACGGTCGTATTACGTCTCAACTTTCAGTGACCTAAAATGTCGTTTTTCGCGATAAAAGTGTGCAGAAATTACAAAAGACGAACAAAAACGACGAACGAAGTCATCTACGATCGGTAAGTAATTATTCAGAACTCAGTATTTCGTAAAAATCAAATTATTTATTAGGTAAAATCAGTACGACGCGTACTTGACCTTTTTGTCGGTGTTGCCGGTTTTACAAAAGCAAAATTCCCTAAGTGACCGTCGAATTAGTATATCTGGGGTGGACACGAATTGGGTTAAAAAGAAAACAAATTTTGTCATACATACTACATGGAAAGATCATGTAGGTACACTTATAAAGTGGTCAAATTTTTTTGTTTGTATGGGAATGGGAATGGCCGCGAACGTAGGGACGATCGCAGGACTCGCGTTCGCAGGACAAGTGCTCAACTCCGGTGGCCAAACTGGTTCCATACTGGCGACTTTCTACTAGAAATGTGCTGCACACTAGGGATGTCATACACATTAGGGCTGTAACTCAATATGAGTGGATATGCACCATACTAGGGATGTCTCCTAATAGCACTTTAATTAATTTAATCAAAGCGCCCCACGCTTTTTGCCATATTCATTAAACATTCTATAATCTAAGCATTGAACATTATACAGTGAAGTTATAAGGGATATCCCTATTGTGAGGCACAAAGTGCAAAGCACTTTCCTAGTACAAAGTCACCAGTGTGGAATACATTCCTATAGCCTAGCGTGCTCGTTCATTCTAGAAGACAAATATTTTTCCCATACAAAACCCTATATAAAACAGGGTTAGGAAAACTGTGAAATGTCAGATTTTTCCTAATCAGATAGATTCTGAGTCGCTTGAAATGACATCGATACATTACTATCATGTACTATATTTTATCACAGACGAAACCCTATAAATACATTTATAGTTCAATAAATTCAATTCACACCGTCCCTCTCAAAAGAAGTTTCATTTTAAAATGAATTGTAACTTTACGTTACCACTATTTATGATAGATATTTAAATTCCATTTTATATTTTCCTACTTTCTTGAAAAAGCATCAAATAGACCTTAGCATGATCAGTTTTTCCCATAAATGTTGTGAGTTTGTCTTTAGCTGGCATCTCTGTATACGTTTCACACAGTCAAACAAAATGGCGGAGCGCGAGTGTAAGACAACTCTGTCACGCACACAAGTATGCATTAGCTGGCTAGTTTTTATAGTAAAAATATAGAGTGACGCCAAATCTAGAGGTTATATAATCAAAGCGAAGTTGTTTGCAGGGGGCTTAATAACGCTTTGTCCTTACGCGGCGCCGTCTGCCGGTTCACTCTCCTGTAAGCTCCGTAAACGAACTTCGTTCTAAAAACAGACTTTAATTTACTTTGCAATGAGCTTGTATTTAAAATATTATTACTGATTTTAACTCGTCGTCTATAATAGTTTTTTGGCATTGTCAACGTCCCATCAAACACCCCTCTGTAAACGTGGGTCATTTATGTCCCACCGTTAGTTTCCCAACCTATTACGGTCAAAAAATCTGAAAAAATTCATGGTCTTGCTACAAACAAACCTTCGACTTTATTTACCAATCATAATACTATAGTATTTCTCTTTTTAATTTTTATATTTGAAATGTATGGAGTAGTAATCTGGTGAAAAAGTGGTGTTATACTAAAAAATGGTAACTTCATGACTATATCAAATAAATAAATTTAATAAGCGGTAAATGAAAATTAAAAATATAGCTTTTATGACAAAAATATGTCTTTTGATTTATTTAATATTAAGTACTTAAGTTTGAAGAATAAAATTGACAAAATTATAGATACATATGTATGGGATGTATTTATTTAGCTATATTTTTTTTCCTTATACGTTATGATGAAATATATTCTTAAAACAAAAGCATGATTTATAAAACACAATCGGAAAACGAAGAAAGCGAGAAAGTTGCTCCTCTGAACGCTCTTCGATTTTACCTTTACACAGATTTTTTTCTTTGTTATTATATTAATATTCTCTGTAAATACTTCGGAAAGTGCGTCAACGCCGTCTGTAAAGGTGGGTCACTCGTGATCTTGTCAAAATTACTTTGTTCGTAGCATAGGCTCAGAAGAGTCCGGGACTTTGGGCCTCGAGCTTAGAGTTTTACATATATTTTTTGGGTGGGGATAGTAAGACACCCGCTCCCTCCCTTCATTGCAAGTTTCAATTAAAGATTGTTTTAGGCGGGAAACAAATGACCCACGCTTACAGATGACGGGTTAAACTTTTGTTTCTACAATAATTAAGTAATAAAAGTCGTTATAATTATAACCTCTTAACCATAGATAATACTTATCT
Organism: Dendrolimus houi; assembly: GCA_039645545.1. NCBI lineage: Eukaryota > Metazoa > Arthropoda > Insecta > Lepidoptera > Lasiocampidae > Dendrolimus > Dendrolimus houi. The sequence continues at coordinate 1,256,082 of CM077131.1, forward strand.
CTTAACAAGAGATTACAGTCATACACAACCAAGGAGTTTGTTATAATACTTATAGAATATTTTGTATGTTCACTTACAATTACCGGGTAATTAATAGCCTTTTTAATTTCATCTGACTTACAGACTATCACAGAAAGTGGAAATTCACCACGTTTACCTCTTTGGAAACCAAGTGTAAGAATAATGCATGTCTAGCCACTAGAGGATTAACCTCATTATTGCCCGAAAATAAAATAATACTACGAATAAGTAATTTTTTTATAGCTGGAGCTTTTTTTATAACATCAGACAAGCTGACGGCCCACCTGACGGAAAGCGGTTACCATCGCCTATATACGTTTGCAACACCAGAGATGTTAGCAACGCGCTGCCAGCCTCGAAGAAATTTTATAACACCCTTTTTGAAAAACTCCATATCGTAGCGCTTTGGGAAAACCTCGGCTGGGAGCTCATTCTAAGTCCCCACGGTACGCAAGAGAAACGTTCTCCAGAACTATTGCGTATATGAGCGAAGCGGCTCGAAGAAGTGGGGATGAACTCCCAACCGATGGCAAGCGGTGCGATGGTAGAAAGAAGACGACGGCACCATTCTAAACAGCTCCTCGTGTGGGACTTGAGTCCCACACAGAGTTGCAGTTTATAAATCTGCACTAATTTAGGAGAAAAATAATACTTTATGCTGAGCCAGATGCAATGTATGTATTTGCTAACACGATGACAGAAGGAATATAAAATAGTTAAAGTCAATGAAATATTTAAATACTTTCTAAAAGTCGCCAGTGCTTTGATAATAAGTAAACGTAGGTTTTAACAGTTTTAACACCTCGGAACACTCCCCGTTATACAGCAGGTAGAATGCGCAGAGAGACGCGAAGTCTTTCCTAAAGCCAAGCGTATCTACACCGTCTGTGAGTATGTGGTCATCAACAACGCGAACGGCTCGACGTTGAATACAGTCTACGGAATTAAGCTGGTAGACAGGTACTCCAGGCCAAATATAAGGACTTTATTTTATTGCATAACGAATATACCCACCATTAGCATCAATAACATTGTAACCTATTTCTCTTGGAACCCACAAGAGAGCATAGGTCCGTCTCTTTTGTATCTTCCCAAATGATTTGGCAGTGATCTTCTATAGTCTTCTTGGTCTTTTCGTTTCTATTCTCCCATCGCTGCACCCTTAAACCCCATAGGTTTTCTATTGGGTTTAAATCCGCAGATTTTGCTGGGTAGGGAATCACCGCTATATCACTGTGTCAATTAAACAATTTGTACGGTGCAGTTGGTGTACTCAATCACACCCCTTAAATATGGATCGTATTTATTATAGGCGCTTACAACAGCAATAGGTATGATTAGCACTACTGTACTAAACGGCACGTTCAAGTCAATCTACACAAATTCCTCTCAACATTGATAGCACTAATTGTATCGAGTTCACCGGTCAATATCAGTTGCACTAATCAAACACACGGGTATTCACTAGATCCACGAAAGTCACGCTGAGAGTCCAAATGGCTGTAGAGTTTTCCGAATGCTTCCTGGTATTCCTTCTCTTCTCTTGTTTTTATAACTTGGAAACTGGTTGTATACTTGACCAACTGACCGTTGACTATGCCGGTGGATTGCACGGCACTCGCTAAGGTAGTACTTTTAAGCAGACGCTTACCTGCTAATCGAGCGAGCTACATATTTGCGGTAAGCGGGGCGTGGGCGTATGGGAGTTCCGGGGGGTGATTCTATCCGCAACACGATTCATTCACAATATTAGCATTATGCTTGCAAATATTTTCCCGAACGTAGCTGACCTGAGGTAAATTATCAGCTGGATATAATGTACGGACACTTGGTAGCATACTGTTTTTCAGAACCGATAGCTAGTGGGTTACAATTACTCTTGAAGGAAAAAAAACGAGCTTGCCCGCTCCATCTGCTGACATCCACACCCATATATTGGCAGAGATTCGTTCAGCACTGAAACTGGGCACTAAATGGTCTTCGGTATATCTGAATTCGGTATGTTCGGTAGAGCATGCTAGTACTACCCTCGATCTGGCGAATCGCACACACGGGTCGCGAATTATCCCCCCAGGCTTCTGTGCCTGTCGCGGCTTAGTCTTTACACGGATTTCCCCTGGCAAAAAAAGGGGGATATATAACGTATATACCTTCCTTCGCTTACGAGATATTTTTCGTGATAAATTCACGGTATTTTCATAATCTACGTAAGCGTAATAAATAATATACGTAACATGTTTTCATAAAATAAACTCGTTAATTTTATCATTATCTTTGAGTCAATACAGTTCAAATAAATAAAACTGAGGAATGTTATTTTGACTTGATATAAATTTAAAATTTGAAAGTCATCTCTTCTAAATATAGGTAGGTAACATCGGTTAAACTTAAAAGCAAGTTAGATAAAAATAATTGACCCTGTGTATGTTAGTCTACTGAGAGTGGAGGGTTCCATAATTTTTCGCCCCTTTTTATACCTTTTATATGGCCAAATTAGATATAAATTAAAATAGCTTAAATAAAACATATATAATATGTAATTTCATTTGATATACATTAAAATAGCTCCGTTCTATATCCATCCTGCCCTTCCTTTCTAAAGTCTTGGAGCGTCTAGTCCACCAACAGCTAAGTATTTTCCTTAATCGCCATTATCTCATTAATCTCTATCAATCCGGTTTCCGTCCTGGGCACAGCACAACTATAGCCCTCGTGAAAATTACTGATGAGATCCGTTATGGTGTGGATAATGGTTTGCTGACCGTACTATCGCTACTCGACTTCAGTAGCGCTTTCAACAACGTTAATTTTGAAATATTACTTGGCGTTTTAAACTCTCTTAACATAGCTCCAACAGTAATCGACTGGTTCCAAAGTTACCTGTATGGCCGCCTGCAGCGGGTTCGCGTCGATGATGATTACTCGTCATGGTGTGAACTCACTGCTGGTGTTCCTCAGGGCGATGTTCTTTCTCCCTTATTGTTCGCTGTTTTTATTAACTCCGTTTCTAATCTACTAACTCCAACCTACCACCTCTATGCAGACGACTTACAGATTTATACACAGTCACCTGTTGCCACATTGGATAAAGCAGTTTTAACTATAAATTCAGACTTCGAACGCATTCTGCAGTGCAGCAAGTCATTCGGGCTTATTGACTTCAATAAGTCAAATATTAAGAAAAAGATGATAATTAATTATCTGTAAGTTACTGTTCAAATAAACAAAACTGAGGCATGTCATCGTGACTTGCTATATGTTTAAAATTTGAAAATCATCTCTTCTAAATATGGTAGTTAATAGTTAACATCGGTTAAAAGCAATTTAGATACAAAATTGGCCGCGTGCATTATAGTCCACTGAGAGTGGAGGGTTCCGTGGAGGTGGAGAACATCCAACCTTATTATTTGACTATGGATCTATAAAAAACATGCTTTACAGTTAAACGTGCTTAACAGTAAAAAACTAGCTTTTGCCTGTGGCTGCGCTCGTGTTAATGTAAATTTTGTAGACAGAGTGCAAGACCGGCGGCTGGGAGTTCAACGTGCCTTTCAGTAATCTCCTCCCGGGCCAGGAGATAATCTGCATGTGCATTCCCACAGTGTATAGAAAAAAAAATAAGAATATTACCCATAACGTCATCTAGCGAAAGTGGAACTAACTACAAGAGCAACACATTAAAATTGCGTTGTCATTTTCGTTGCCATTATGATTATTTACTAGTGAATTGCAAACGTTGACGCCAGTGAAACACGATTGGAGCGCCAACTTTTAGGCTATATCCTCTACATTAATGCTAAAATCTAAATTAACGCAAGCGCAGCCGCGGATAAAAGTTAGTATAGAATATATCAACATACTGTCAAAAGCTTTGGAGAAAAATAGTTGAGACATTACATACGGACAAAGAGACTTATGTACATAATATTAAATAAAACAAGTGGGGAGTCTGAAAGGACGACGCTCTAGAAGTGGTTCTTAAAAACGAGGACTTCTTCTATATGGTTATGGTTCATCGACGGATAAAAGTTAATAAGGACATAAGCGACATTTCGGTCGAAAATGTTATGAATGCCATCCTACTTAAAATTTTTCGCTCTTTTGAATGCGCTTACTCCCATGGCTCCACGATGACTTTTTGTCGTTCATGCCCAAGCAAAAAACTGCGTTTTTGAAGTGTCATTTCGTTTAACCAACCGAGTTTTGGGCCGTTTTTACTCTAAAGGCGCTTGTACCTCTGTAAAAATGGCATCAATTTTGGATTATAGTCGGTAATATATTTTTACTTTTTACCGGCGTAGAGATTCCAGGCGTATACTGCTATTTACCATTAGTACCTGTTTTGAAAGCTAAACCTAATACTTTACCTATGTCGTCAAAAACATTAAGCGTCGGTTATAGCCTACTACCGTTTACAAGTTTATCCTACAGTTGTCACTTATACACAATTACTAAAATCTAATTCGATATTGCACTGTCGCTTATACCTTTCTACCATTTTTAAGTTTACAATACAGCTGTCGCTTATACGCAATTACTCAAATGTAATTTGATATTGAAATGTCGGTTATACCCTACTACCATTTACTATTTTAATACAACTCTGTCGCTTACGGCGCATTGCTTTACAATGATCATACATTAATTGGCGTTTACACCAATTTGGTATCACTTTGTCGTACTAAAATAGTTATTTAGCGAGTCGCTTATTCCAAAATCAGTCGTATATAGTGTATCATCTATGATCAGTCGCATAGATCTATTGTAATTATTTGGTAATATTATTAGGTTACTTATAAAGTCCGTCGATAATAAAAATGATTTTATATGACCTAAGGAATGATGATGGGTAACAAACACCTTTTGAATATATGCAGTTACTAAAGTCTTATTTTAAATGAGAATCGTGTTAGTTGTGATCCTATTATTTTTAGGACGTGACGTTTAACCCACGTTACCATTTTTCCATATAAAGCCCTATGTTGGATATTCTCATTATCTTTTTGTTCAAGCCACTTACAGTGTTACTAATGACTAACATCCTCATGATTTATTTGCTAAACACTGTTTCTTAGGCTCCATTACCTTTTGGCATAATAATTTGAATTATCACTTATACTTCTTTACCCATTTAAGATATTCTGCAATCGTGTGACTGATGCCCTATTAGCTCTTGGTATAAGGATATCAAATGTAGCTAAGTCTACTCTACCCTTCGTTTTTTTTTTCTATGTAGATCTAACTTATACCGAATTACCTCATAAAGAATATAAGATCAATTGATCTAAGCGACATAAAACCACACAAAACAATGTGGAATCAAATTAATAAAACTTCCAATTAATGCTTTTATTTTTCTTGATTCTAGAGCTGTTTCCATTTTCACGATATGACAATAAATAAATAAGTTATGTCGATTATTCTGCATTTTTAAACTTTAAACTGCTCTCCTGAACAATTTTGTTTTTGTCGCCTATACCCTATTACCTTTCAACCGTCGACATGATCATGGTCACCGCCGTGCTGCACTCTATCGTCTCGCTCGTCGTACTCATCCGATATTATCACCTCAAAGTGCTATTGGCGATCTTGAAGCGTGAGAAGGAGATAGCGCGAAAGTTGGAATTTAATGTCGTATACATTTCTGAACAGGTCGAAGACGATGACTTGAAAAGCCATTGGGACAAACTCGTTATATCTGCCAAACATATATACCAAACATAACATACCTATCTGATACAACCGAACAAAGAGATGGACGGACGTGATGATTTTATATTAATTTACTAGCTGTGGACGCGACTCGCGTGTAACTTTTTCTCGCGGAACCCTAATTTTAGGGGTCGCCTAGGTTACTCTTTATAACATCAGCGTCCCGTCAAAATCGGCTCAGCCGTTTCAGAGATTAGCTGGAACAAATGGTTTTAATTTCTTTTCGCGGAACCTTAAAAAAGTAGCCTAAGTTACTTCTTATAACACCAGGTACCTGCTAGTAAAAGTCCCGTCGAAATCGTTTCCGCCGTTTCCGAGATTAGCAGGAACATTCAGACAGACAGACAAAATTCTAATAATTGCATTTTCGGTATCTCCATGTCCGAATTGTCCCCCCTGATTTTTTCCTATTTTTATTTTGACATTACAAACATACACTTCAATTTTATTTATCTGTATAGTTTTGTGCTTTGGTGAAGTTGTGAGTATTAATGCACATACATATTAGATAAATTAATTTTGCACTTAAAAATAAAGTCTATTATTTGATAACAAATATCACATTCGGACAACTATCCAAACACACACTTGGCTATATTTTTCTTGTCGCACTATAAATAGCGAATTCATGACACAACACAATCAGTCACACTTGAACTTTTGAATAGAACGTCATGTATTGTTTAATATTGTCAATAGTGGTCTTCGGCCTGCTTTATTACCTATCCACGAGAAGATACAATTACTGGAAAGCGAAAAATGTTCCGTATCCTAAACCTATACCATTGTTTGGCAACTACCGAGAAGCCATACTCCTGAGGAAGAGTCTTGGTGAGATGGCACAAGATATCTGCAACAAATTCCCTGACGAACCATACATAGGGGCTTATATTGGAACAAAACCTGTGTTTATACCAAAGGATCCTGAATTTATCAAGTTGGTCGTTACCAAAGAATTTCCCTACTTCAACGGAAGGGAGCTAAGTGATTACGTTCACAAAGACTTTGCTGCTTTGAATCTATTCTCTAATTATGGTGACACCTGGAAGGTATTGCGTCAGAACATGACACCTCTTTTCTCTTCGGCGAAAATGAAGAATATGTTTCAATTGATACAGAAATGTACTTTTTCTTTCGAAGAGCTTCTTGATAAAGAATTAAGCATGTCCCAAAAACATGAGCTTGACGTTAAAGATCTAATGGAGCGATTTACCATCGAATGCATAGGAGCCTGCGTATTTGGTGTACAAACTCAGACAATACGTGATAATAATAAAAATAATCCTTTTAGAAAGGCTAAAAATGATTTCAAATTAGATTCAAGGAAACTTGCTTTAAAACGGATATTTAGGGCTATTTGGCCTGACTTTTTCTATGCATTGGGATTCAAACTCACTACTACAGAGTTGGATACTTTTACTGATGTCGTTAAAACTGTATTCCAAAACAGAAACTACAAATCATCGTCAAAACATGACTTCGTTGATTTAATTTTAGGATGGAGAGAAAACAGTTTTATTGTTGGTGATAGCATGAAGAATATGAAAAGTGGAACGAATGATAAAGTTCAGTTAAAAGTAGATGATGATTTGCTTATAGCTCAGTGCTTAATCTTCTTTGCAGCCGGCTTTGAAACATCTGCAACAACGTCGATGTTTACTCTTTATGAACTGGCGAAAAATGAGAAAGCGTTAGAGAAAGTCTTGGAAGAAGTCGATGCTTGTATAGCTAAACATAATAATAACATTAGTTACGAATGTGTTCATGAGTTACCCTATTTAGACGCATGCATTGACGAGACACTTAGACTGTACCCAGTCCTTGGAATGATTACAAGGGAATTGATGGAAGATTACAAACTCCCGAATGGAACAAAGTTAGAAAAAGGTTTGATTGTTCACTTACCCGTGCAGTACATACAAAATGACCCTAAAATCTGGCCACAGCCGGAGGTGTTTCGTCCAGAAAGATTCTATGAAGAAGAAAAGCACAAAGTGCAGACATGTTCATACATGCCCTTCGGTGAAGGACCTAGGGTTTGCATAGGTAAAGTTCTCATTTTGCTTGCTTTTTAAAATTATAATTTCTTTTAATTAATTTTCTTAGATTACTAATTAAAAATTATTTACTATCAACGCTTCCAAAATACTTTCTCTAACAGTTTAAGAGAAGAGACAATGCAAAAAAATTTCTATTTCATATTCTCATTAAATCTTGTGATTTTACGATGTTTTCATATTGAGTTGGAGTAAGTTTGAACGGTTATTTAAGGTTCTACTACTAACTTACTCTAACTCTATGAATAAGACCCTAAATATCTCTACTTGTTTCCTGATTAAAGTGTGTCTAAGATTATTTCATGAATCAGTGATTGGTTTTTTCTTATTAACATCTTACTATTCAGCAAAGGCATCATTAATATTATGTTTAAGTATACTAATTATATAGATATCTATACAGCATATGGTCGATTATTACATCTAGGTACAGAGAAAGGTACTTAACAAAGCAATTGCTCAAAACGAAGGAGACAAGAATATTGCAGGGAACCATAAAATTTAAAAATACAGTGTAATATAATTATATATATTTTTCAGGTAAACGACTTGCGAAAATGCAGATGTTGGCTGGTCTGATGACCATATTCAAAAAATATAGAATTAAACTGGGAAATGAGGCACCAATGAAGATTGAATTCAACACTGCAACGTTCACAACTAGTCCTAAGCAAAACGTCAGTCTGAAGTTCGTGGAGAGGGATGGATGGGAGCAGAGAACGTATGCGAGGATTGAAAACTAAAGATAACAAATATTTAAGAATCGGTTGTAGGCTTTGTTGAACTATAGCAATACGGATATTATATTTGAAACATAAGTAGCAGTGTGCAAGTCGGACTCGCGCGTGGAGGGTTCTTTAATACATACAATGTGGTTATGAAATATTCTTCTATCCAACTTAAAAATTAATACTTATTGTATTTTTTGTATAAAATTTAAATTAATAATAGGTTAATAAATAAAGATTATGTTAAGTAAAGTAATCGGGTACAACACTCGGTGGCCGCTATTACATGGCCGCGCGAGCTCTTGACTCGTACAGCGCATACGTCTATTTTGTTGACTTTTTAGTTTTTAATTTGTATCTAAATTAAATTAATTACTAAATACCCTCAAAAGCATTTTTAAATATGAATATACTCGTAATCTACGTTTTTGTGTTCAATTATTACAATATTAATGGCCTCTGCGGTTGATTTGGCTAAGTCTTTGTCGGCCAAACTCACTAGGACGCAGAGGCTTTGGATTCGATTCGTGGTATAGTAAATTTCGTAAACTAATTTTCCGTTATTTACTATTATGGTCTGGGTGTCTGAAATCGGCTCCAGAGTGGTCTTTTGTACTTCTTTAGCTTGGAGGTATATAATGGGTGTGTTTGCCTGCAGTTTTTATTAAATATTACAAACTAATATAATAAAGAAAACTTAATAATCTAGCTTTAAATTGGAGTCATTTCCAATGTTTCCCTAGAGGGAAGAAGGGGAGAAGATATATTTGATCTAGAGGTCAAATTTCTTTACTCAGTGTCCTCCTCCAGTTCGTGCCAGTACTGCCTGGCTAGGGCAGCACGTCGCCCGTAGGGTCCAGCAGCAAGACTGACCACGTCCTCCCAGCGCTTGCTCTGGCTTCTCCTACTTCTTTTACCAACCTTTGGGTGCCAGTGGGCCACTAGCTTGCTCCACTTCGGGAACTTCCCCTCTGCCTAAATGTCCTGATCATCTATATGACTTATTTAGAAACCATGGTTCACTTTCATATGTTATGCATGGCAGAGTTCAGGTGTTAAATACGCTTCTTTTTAATGGCAGGCTTTACATCTTTGTTCTTCATAAGTACTTATTTCTTTTCTCTTCTTCTTTGATAATATAATAGGAAAACTTACAAATATGGTGATTGATTTCTAGCAATGGCATAATAATTGGTTTTATATTTGCAACCTAATCCCGAAATAAAATGAGTAATTGTTTTTGTCATAATTAGGTAAGACGTCACGCTAATTAACGTAATTACATAATTGTATTGTATGTAATTTTTTTTCTTAACTGGTGGCTTTCCGGTGATTTTATTCTCGTTATACCATTGAAAACCATATTTATAGAAAACTATAGACAAGAAAATGATGCGTTTTTTGTTTTTAAAGATAAAAACAATAACGCATAATTTTCTTGTTTCGCGTTTATGCACATACAAACATATATAAACTACAAAAGTATATTAATTATCTTATTTACAACTAGGATATGCCCACTACTTCGTCCATACTTGACTTGAAATTCCCGCGGGATTACCGGGACACAATGTATCGCAGCATTAAAAAAAAATATGTAAGCTATCGTTGTAACGAAAATTATGTGGGAATAAGACAATTTTTACGGACCCGAACAACTTCAAACCGCTCCTGGAAAAATTCCTGGGATAAAAATAACGCTTTTTATTACATAAAGTTTGCTATCGATCAGTGAAAAAGTCGCATTGAAAGTAGAATTTTCCAAATCAAACCATTTTAAATAATTCCCAGAAAATTTCCCATTTTCTGGGAATGATTCCCGGGATAAAAAGTAGCGCAGATTCTAAGTCTAAGAATTTATTGTCGATCAGTGAAAACCGCATCAAAATCTGTCAATTAGTTTTTACGTGAATCCCGGACAAACAAGAACAGACAAGAAATCTAGAAAAAGTGCATTGTATTCTCCGCCATTTATATAGTCTATTCTAGTTTTTTTTATAATAAGAAAATTGTGAAATTGATATCATTTAAAGATCTTCAGTATTATTTATTAATTAAATTCCATGCTGTATGGATTTAATTCCTTTGCCTGATATTAGCAGATTAAAGTAAAAAAAATACTTCATTGTGGTAAATTATTTATTAACACATAGATCACATAGTATGCAGTGACAGTCAATGCAGAAGTCAGACCAATATATTTTATAAATAATTATTGGGCATGGAAACTAGTCCTATGCAAAAAATATTTCTAGTGAATTGAAAATTTTTAGAAAATATTGTACCTATAAATAGCTACTACTCTTTGAAAACATATTTACTAAATAAATTGAGTAATATCTATGAAAAATACAAATATTTACTTTCATAATAATATGGAAAAAATTATGAAAGTACTGAAATCAAACAACAATATTATAATCCAATAAACAATTTAATTTTAATGATTAATAAATAAAACCATATGCTGTATACAGCTAATATTAAAATATTTTAATATTCATTTTGAGGCTACACCGTATACAAGCTCACGATCATTTGGCACTGCGCCTACATCTCCAACAACTGCAACCGCCATTTGTCCAGCTGGAGAACAAAGACACGTAACCTTTCTTATGTTATCCCAGTTTTTAATACATAATTAAAACTAAGTATAATAATGAGCATGGTGATGGTTGTTGGTTATGTTGTGTCCGTTGAGCGGTGTACAGGGAATGAAAGATAACTTCTATCGTACACTTTTAATCACACATACTACATGTTATTTATTATGCCCGCGAGAACTGAGTTTTTACACGACCACGCATTCCGTGTAGCCACCTTGAAGACGTGTGTCAAACTGTTCAGAACTGTCGTTCGGTTTTTGATAGTGTTTTCGCGCCAAAAGAATCTGCGGGAACGTTGAGCGCGCGCTGTCATATAACGGCGCGCTATTATTGTATTGATGTACTTATTTCAGAACGTATTAGAAAAAGTAAAGTTAATTAGGCGGGATCCTGTCAAATGTCAATCATTATTAAAATGGTATCTACGAGAATTAACAAGTGTTTTATTTTATATTAAATTATAACCATGAAAGCCTTGATACAATTATTATTTATATAGGTTTACGGCTTGGCAGCTAGGCCTTTAGGCCAGATCTTAGATTACAATATAATTTCTTCATTTTCTTAAGCCTATGTATAGTTCAGCTGAACTGTAGGTTATCAACTGACGCTATTCAACGGAATACTTGTGAATACCCAAAAGGCCACATTTGAATATACAATTCACATTTCTCACAAAAACACATAATTACTAATCAAAAACTATCAATATCCTACAACTACTGTTCATTCTAGAGTAATTTTACACATTTTTAGAAAATAAAACTGCACAGCACGACATCTCCTTTCAGTTCCCGCCAAAACCTCCCATAACTAGTTTCGCGCTTGCGTGCTTGCTTATGATGATGGCACTAACGTCGCCACAATAGGTATATGTTTTAACAATAATTTATTAGAGTCAATAATTATAACTTGAATGTTTTCTTAAGACATGTATTTACCCTTGGCGTTATTAACTCTAAGAAGACGCCATCTATGTAAAAGGCGAGTTAAACTTCGAACCCCAACCTTTATAAAGATATGTTTACCTTTACACGACAAAGTCTTGGCTGTGCAGGATATCTCGTCATTGCACAACAAGTCAATCATGCACATAGAGGTCCTCGCACTGTCGATCTGTACGTTGCTCGCCAGCTGAAGGGCGAGGCCTTCCGTCAACTTAGCACAGTCTTCATCATGAAGGGCTAGACTCATTTCTGTAATAAAAAAAATACATATTTATGGATTAGTTTTGAGAATGGACGTCATATTATGAGGCATGTCGACAATGTGTGTTGAAGACGTTGAAAATTGTGAAAATAAAGTGCATTGAGTAGACAGCTAGTGTCAGCACGAGCCGGGTATAATAGTGTCTAGACAAATAGAAATAAAGAAAGTTTTTGTGAGATTAGGTTTTCTAATGTAAAAAAAAAAAATTATCATAAAAATCTTACTTTAAAAAAAAGTGTATAATACTCGTACTCTGGTTAGGAACTTCTGGACAATAGTTGTAGGAAGTTGACTGTTTTAACGAAGAATTGCATGCTTGTATTGAGAATCTAAAGTGTTTAGTGAAACGTGCTATTTCGAGATCCCACAAGAACTGCTTCGTTTGCCGCCAGTGAAAGATTTACAATTTGGCTGAAAGTTTTTTTGTTGCCATTTCTAAAATTTGAAACTGGCTGGATATACAAATCATGCAGAGCCATATTTAGATAGAATAAGAACAAATTATTGACTGTCTCAATCATTGGCGTTTTGCAGTTTTCGTCAGCTAGCCAATAAGTTTTATCTATGAGTTAACCGTTGTCCACTGCTAGACGTAGGCCTCCCCAATTTTGTGTCACCTATCCCGGTCCTCCGCTGTCCTCATCAAGCCCCCATCTGCGGTCTGCATTCCAGGCCTCTTGCAGAAGGTATTATCAATCTAGAGCGTAGACAAATGTTAAACAGACTTAATCGTTTCTTTCCAACGTCGATCTGTTGGAAATCCAAGTCTCCAACATTCGAGAGGAACTCAGCCGCTGCAATCGCTGCATTCCGCGCCGTAGCTGCGCGGGTCTTCGCAACTATACCTGTCAGATATTTGTTATTACATAACTTATAGTTATAACCTGGCCATAAGGTCTAGAACGAGAACTAATTTTTTGCCTTCTGGCAATATTCTATTTTATCTGTAGCCAAGGAGTTTTTGGCGGGAACTGAAAGGAGAGTTTTATTTTCTAAAAATGTGTAAAATTACTCTAAAATGAACAATAGTTTTGTAGGATATTGATAGTTTTTGAGTAGTCATTACGTGTTTTGTGAGAAATGTGAACTGTATAGTCAAATGTGGCCTTTTGAGTTGTCACAAGAACTCCGTTGAATGGCACCAGCTGATAACCTACAGTTCAGCTGTGCTACACATAGTATAAGTTCTTTTTAAACATGTTTCCGACTGAAAGACATAGATTCTATGGTCATGAATAAATTAATATATATATATATATATATATATATATATATATATATATATATATATATATATATATATATATATATATATATATATATATATATATATATATATATATATATATCTGTAGCAAGTCAGTGAATCATAAACAAGAGTTTTTGGCGGGAAATGAAAGGGGATGTTGTGCTGTGCAGTTTTATTTTCTAAAAATGTGTAAAATTACTCTAGAATGAACAGTAGTTGTAGGATATTGATAGTTTTTGAGTAGTAATTATGGTTGATGTTGTACTATCACTAGTAAGTATCAAAATTACTCTTGACTTAATATTGAAGTTGTTTGAATCTAAATAAATTTGCGAAAGTGGCGCCTCTATTATTATTTACTTTTTTTGCCATTCTCTATTCAACTTATTTTTCTGAACATTCAGACAGGTTACATTGCATTTAACTTTTATGTAGGCGCTGTTCGTCACCGAAAAATGTAAAAGTCGATAATACATAACTCTTTATTGTACATCATTAAATTAAACTTCAAACTAATATCTACTATAGTAAATGTGTGTTGCGGACAAAGGTCGGTCTTATCGCTAAAAAGCGACTATTGCCAAACAATCCGTGACGGGAATACTTATTGGGATTATTATTTAATGTTATCCCGAAAACTATCCCATTTTCCGGAATAAAAATTGTGTGTGTGTGCAGCTCACACGCAGTAGAAGTGAAACAAAGTGTGACAAAGGGTGGGAGGGATTCTAAATTTCGTGACGTCACATTTCATCCATTATATCGTTATAATATATTTAAGCTTTAAAACACGAAATTTGAACTATTAACGAAAAACTTCAAAACATTTCCAACTCTGTCTGTATGAGCATAATGTTTAAATGATTAAATATAATGTATTCTATCTCATTCTCTTGTAGGCTTAATCCTAGAGACTTATTTGTTTATCTCTTTTTAGTGTCGCTTTTTCGTTTCATCGAGTTTTAAATCACAACGATTCTAAAGAAGTTTCACTGCCATTCTCGGTATTGAGACTCTATGTATACCAAATTTCAGCAAACTCGGTACAGTGATTTTTCCTTGAAAGCGTTTATAAGTATTAGTATAGATCAAGGATTAGTACTGATAGAATTTCAAGGACAAAATTGATTTCTACAGTTGCAAATTACACGTGAATTCATGGACAATGTCTTACCAAAAACACCGTAATCCGAGTACGATATATTGAAAGCTTTGTATTCAGTAAAAATGTCATTTCCAGACATCAACCCGAGCGGACGTTGCGGCGTTCTGTCCAACACGTGTTGCCCGACCTGCATGCTGCCAGTGCCACACGCGGCCGCTACTATCGCGTGCTCAATCAAGCAGCTGCGAGGAAAACAATGTTACACGATTTACTTTTCGAATTTCGACGAAAGAAAAAAAACTACGTTTTAACGGTTTCAAGCGCGGTAATTTATTTGATTTTTATTATTCCGACGTTTCGACCACTTTTCAGTAGCCGTGATCACGCAAGACAAACATGTCAGGTGTCAATGAGTATTGTTAAAGTGTTATTTAGCCTACCGCCAACTTGTTCATTTTAATTTTTTAGTTTTAATTTTGTTTATGGTTATTATTTACTCTATGGGAGCCTAATCTAATTCACCGCCGCTTCGCAACATGCTGTGGCTTGAAGAGAAGAAGCGGCGCAAGAAACTCTTCAGCAAATATGCCTAACTCCAATATTTTATTCAGGATGGAATTTTTTAATGCCACCTGGAGGGAAAGTGCTCTAAATAATAGAGATAGCAAATTTTACTCCAAGGAAAGATTTCTTTATTTTTGAAAAGAAATAAAACGGCATTCAGAGATTTTCGAAAATTCTCTTGCTTCACCCGGGAATCGAACCGACTAAAATCTGTAAAAATTAAACCCTGTAATTTTATTGCATCGATCGTTAGGGTCAACCACAAAGATGAAATCTCTCTAACATACTTGGTAAATTTAATGAAAGGGAAACCATGAAATCTGTACTTATAAATTCAATGGGTCAAGCTAAAGCATGTTTACTCAAAGATCCACCTGTTTCTGTTCACTTATGTTAGTAATGAATAATTTATCATTGATGTTATTTATCAATTAAAATGACAAATTAAGTACTATTTAGATAAGACGATTGCAATATCACGTGTTTTTACAAACACGTGCTATTGCATATGCAAACTCCTTTACCCAGTCTATCATTAATCTATGTATACAAATATATTTTTAATGCCTGTCTGTGATGATATTTTTTAGTCAAAACTGTTATTTAAATGATCCTAAACATAGATCAGTGGTTAGATTTTTTGTCACAGTAGTCTTGTGCTCAGCCATCCAAGTGAGCGCTCTTTTCTAATATAATCAGTACTAATCGGTCATTGGAACTTTTCAATCCAATATGGGTGAGTAGTTCTAACCGATAGAACTTCTATCAGGTAGGCCGGCAACCGTCTACTGTGCTTACTCCAACAATAAAAAACTAATCGTAGTGAACAATAAAGATAGGAATGTGATAAAAAGATATAATTTGTAAAAGGCAAAATAATAAACCAAATCTATTTTGGAAAAGAAAATTTATTGCTCAATGTTGTCACACCTCAAAAATATGAATGTTGCTCATCTAATGAGGCTAAATAATAGAGAATATTCATTATCTGATTGTTTATGTCTTGAAGAAAGAATTTCCTGTCTGTCTATCTACAACTAGACCAAAATGTCTAGAAAATAAACAATTTTTTTGCCTTCTGGCAATATTCTATTTTATCTATGGCCAAGGCCAGTGAATCTTTTTATCGTTGATCCGTATCTGAAATCTGCTAGAAATAATAACTAAATACGTATATAACAATACCAAGTTTCACAGAAGCAGTGATTTTTAAAGTTTTCCAAGGATTAACAGCGTGTTATCAGTCAAAAAGCGTTTTTGATTGATTGTTCAGCCAATATTTACACACTTTATAGAGGTGAAAAAATATATGTCAATTTTGATCATATTTCTGAGGTAAAATTTAAAAAAGTAAACATTGGTCGCGCGGGGCCAACTATGTGAAACACCGATTTGAATTAGGAGTATACAGGCTCTTAATAGTGAAATTCGAAGCAAAATTATTTTCGTTATATAATTCGACGATATTTACGCCAAGAACAGCCGACATGATAGATTTGTAATGGTTAATTAAGCTTCTTTTAATCAAATAATTGTTTTGTTAACTATCACAATATCTTAAAGGCTCTTGTTTACAAAATCATAGTAATTATTAAACATCATAGTCTATGTTGACAAAATGCGTACGTCCTAACTAAAGCAACTTGATACTTGCACAATGGTTAATTTCGTTCTAAAAATCACTAGTAAGTATCGAAATTACTCTTGATCTAATATTGGTGTTGCTAGAGCTTAGACAAATTTGCGAAAGTGGCGGTTCTATTATTTTCTACTTAATTTTGCCGCGCTGTAACTATGATGGCCTTATAAAATACTTACGGTATCTCACAGGTGCCGCAGCTCGGTACGGCGACTGCTATCCAGGTGTCGCTGCTGGCGCCCAAGTCGTAATACTCGAAACCACCGCGAGGCCGGGACATCACATCGACGCGTGACGCTGGCATTTCCTAAAAACCGTTTTTTAAGATTTCGTGGCCATTTTGACGTAAACGGAACCATTATACAGTTGTAATGACTACCCACCATCTGTCGGTTTGTCTATGCTCACATTATAAAGAGGAGACATTACTAATTTTGTATATTTGTAACGAATAAATTCAAAAACTACTGGGCTGACTTCAAATTTTCTTTCACTCTTAAAATGCTACATTATCCCCGAGAAACAAAGTATATATTTATACGTTTATCCCAAAATGTTTAAAAATAAATGTCCACCATGTCCACGGTGGTCGTCGAATACATATTGTTACATGCCGTGAAAGATAAGCCGCACAGCCTATTGTAAGCGCAGCTTATTGTCCTTCAGCGGGATTAGGGAATCCTTTGTGTTTTAAATTTGTAACATGCTATTGTTTTTCTACTTGTTTTACAACCATCATTAGCGTCGAACTAATCCCCATTGTTATTGTTCTCGACTTTGTGGACGTTCGCAGGTGTGCAAATTAATATTTCTTAGAAACTCAGTGTGCGCCTCCAATTTCTTTGTACTGTGTAGTTAGTATAAGACAATGCCCGAATGGAGGGTGGTGGCAGTCAAGCGACGACTACGAAACGAGTCAGACGTTTTCTAGTACTCTCGATTAGCGATATAAACGACGGACTTTGCGCGGTCGAATTGTACTGAATCGTGCAGTGTGAACTGGTTGCATCCAGTTTTATTTGTATTTGTTTTTATACGTGTTTGTACAGTTCTAATAAATTCTATAGTAGTTCCAACGGCATTTTTAATTCGAGTCTTATAGCTCGTAACAATATTTTATGTCGCTACCCAGGTCTGTAGCGAAATCGCGACAAAAAAATAAGAATTAGGGGTAGTAGTCTCCCTTAAGAGAGCAACAGCGTATTTGTAGCACCTTTGGTGTTGCAAATGTCCATAGGCGATGGTAACTGCTTTACATCAAGTGGGCCGTCTACCAGTCCGTTGAACTCCTGCAATAAAAAAAAATTTTAGATCAAAATTGTTTGATTTTCTATCTTGACCAAGAAGATTGTTTAGAGATGTAAGAACTTTTTATTGGTATTAATAATTATGATAAGCGTAATGCTTATAACTTCTTTATTTCTGATGATTAAAACTATTTTAATTTATGTATTTAATTCTAGTGTCCGTCATTGTCAACATTGCAATTTTCTTTTGCACGTTTCTATATATTACAAACGTAACATGTTAAAAAAATTTCAGTTTCAGACAGAGTATAACTCTTTCTTATACACTTGTGCAAGCAAAAGTCGAATTTAAGGTGAAGAATCTTTTCATACCGCGACTGTACATATTGGAAACTCACCCGTCTGTAGAGTTGTACTCTAAAATGAACAATAGTTGTAGGATATTGATAGTTTTCGATTTTGATTATTATTATTGATTTTTGTGAGAAATGTGAATTGTATAGTGAAATGTGGCTTTTTAGTATTCACAAGTACTCCGTTGAATGGCGTCGGTTGTAGCCTACAATACAACTGCGCTCTATACGTAGACTTACAATAAGATTCCTTTGCCTGCCTTTGTAGCGAATTTTACTACTGCTACTCACCTGTCTATGTTCAATCAGTTCTGCCAATTTCAGAGTCTCCTCGAAGGGCACGCCTACACTGGCCACTGTGCACTCGCTAGTCCTGACATTCGTCTTGGCGAGGCAGTTCATGCTGCCCGACGACATGCTACCAATCCTCTCTTCTTCGCAGAAAATGGAGTTACCCAAAGGTCCTGACCAACAAGCCTTTTGGACTAGATCAATGACGCGTTGTTCCGGGTGAATTCTAACTAGGTCGTCTCGGATAAGAGATCTGCTGTCGTCCAACTCCCAATCGTGGTAGCAGCATCTAATGGAAGATGTTCTCTTCAGAAGGAACAGTATTTACATAACTCTTTGCAAACTAATATTATAAACGTAACCTCAATAAAATTCACTGTAAGTCTTAAAATAGTGGCTGAGCAAGGAGTGTTTCTGTACTGTAGATGAGTTTCTTAAAAAAAAATGCAAATTCTTTGTGATCTATTTGTTATTTTTTCTCTTGACATTAATTGTTTATATATTAGCAAAACTTGTCATTTTTTTATTATTATTTTTATTAGAATATTTATGTAAATTTAATTTTAATTTTAAATTCATTTTGTACACCACTATGTGGTAGAATGTACTGTGCGTGTACAATTGTATAACACCTGTATAAACTACATTCTTGCAAATAAAGATATTGATTAATTGATTGAGTGTTATCATGTCAGACACACGATTGAACCATCAAAACAAGTAAATATGAAATTTGAATGAGAGGTGTTGCAATGCTTTTGGCTACAAGCAATATTATTATAAAGATTTTTGAAAATCGCCTCTGCCTGAAAAAACAACATCTTAAGAGTTATATTTATCAACTAGGATATGTCGGCGACTTCGTCCACGCTTGACTAGAAATTCCCGCGGGATTCCCGGGGTACAAAGAACTTCAGCATTGCAAAAAGAATGTAAGCTATCGTTTTAGTGAAGTCTATGTCGGATTAAGCTAATTTTTATGTAAATGAACAACATAAATTTTGCTATCGAACAATGAAAAAATTACATTAGAATTAGATTTTTTTAATCGGGTCTTTTTAAATAATTGCCGAGGGATTCGCAGGATAAGAAGCAGCGCAGATTTTAATACTAAGAATTTTCTGTAGACCAGTGAAAACCGCATCGAAATCGGTCCAGTAGTTTTTACGTAAATCCCGAACGAACAGAGAAGAAATATAAAAAAATCGCATCGTGTTCTCCATCGTTTATATACTGTATTGTAGTTTTTTTTTAATAGCTTCAATGTACAGACATGGCATCTTTAGAATTTTATAATATAGATTCTATAAGTAAAACCGCCATGACCAATTCTATTGTCAAGAAAATAGCCAAATTTTGTCCCACTGCTGGGCTCAGCCCTCACAATTTTTGGGGGAACTTACAGTATACCTGGCACGCTACTCTAAGGTTACACGGCGGGTTGCCACATCGGTTACTTCGATGAGCAGGTTTCATCAAGATGTTTTCCTTCACTGTAAGGACGTATATATATATATAATAAATGTCCCACTGCTGGGCTCGGGCCTCCCACTATAGGGGAAACGGGCAGTATACCCGCCACGCTTGTCCAAGGCAGGTTGGACTCATCGGTTATCTCGATGTGCAGGTTGCATCACGATGTTTTCCTTCACCGTTATCAGCACGTGGTAATTGTAACAATATGCACATTAGGTCAGAAAACTGCCTAAGTGGTGCATGCGTTCCGGCCAGGATCGAACCCGCGCCCTTTGAGTTTGGAACGCATGCGCCTGCCCTTACGCTACCACGACGTCAGCACGTGATAATTGTAATATGCATATTAGGTCCAAGATCCCTCCATTCAAGACACCTTCACATATCTTTGCACTGTGCCCACGTGTTTATAGTTTGCAGATTGGTTGATGTCACACCTCCGCTTGTATGGATCCTATAACTTTCTAGATTAAACGGGCTAACGCAAGGAGATACATAGAAAATAGCCACCTGGCAGCTGTGTCCAATAGATGATACTTTAAATCAGAGAAAACAGGCAATGGACAGCGAAGTGTAAACGCTACACTCTGCCTGTCGCTTGTACAAGTTATTGAGGCTCCGTGCTGCTGGAGGTATCTCATCTTAATGAATCCTGAATATCCCAAACCGGACGCTGATGATGCGGCTCTGATGAAGTGACTTGCACCTAACTGATCGTCTCTTTCGTAGCGGGATCCCGCCTGGAAATATTAATGCATTATCAGAACGCAAAGTCGATGGAGAACAAGTATCTGTGGTGTCAATCATCTATTAAATCACAGTAAATCATGCGGTATTGGATTCATAGGGTGTCGCCGCATGATTAACCAAGGGTGGTACACACTGGTGCAATCCGACATGGAAACAATAGGCACGCGCCGGTGTGTACGCGCAATATCAACCTTATACTATGAAAACTCTCTTTGTCTACGGCCAACCGCCAATATTTGAAAATTCACTACGGGACGACATCGAACGATTGTAGCAACAGTAAATTATTGTAAAATAGCATAATATTGTTACGAGTTACAGGACTCGAATTAAAATGCCGTTTGGAATTACTATAGAATTTATTAGAACTATACAAACACGTATAACACAGGTACAAATATAACTGGACACAACCAGTACAAACGTAATACACAATTCAATAACACGCGCAAAGTCCGTCACTATATAGCTTATCGAATGTACACACGTCTTGTTTGGCTTGTGACCATCGCTAGACTGCCGATCTCTCCATTGAGCCATTGCTTTATAATGCACTGGTGCAATGTGTCTACCTGGCAAGCGCGTCGACGCAATTTTCCAGAAAACGTACTCAGCACATCTGCGAATGGCCATAAACGAGTACAATACACAATAGGTTGTTTTCTAATTACAAATTTTAAACATAAGGTAAACAAAAGAAGTCCAAATGCCGAAAAGGTAATAAACTGCAGGTGTGCATTGGTCTTTGTCGGTCGTAACAATATTAAAATATACGCATTTCACGAGCAAAGGGTGCTTCATTGAAGACTTCCTACGCTTCCCAGGGATTTGGAGGCTTTTACATTGAATTGATTGTTCCTTTTTATTTTATTTATTTCATTTAATTAATAGTAATAAGATTATTGATTACCGTACTGGTTGTTATTGTAGTTATTATAGTTCTGTTTACGTATATATTTTCTATTTTTTTCTTATTATATAGGATAATGATTCTTTTTATTTTCTGTGCGCGTGTTTATCATATCTGTTATATGTTTCATATACTGTGTTACTTTCTTATTACATTTACTGTGGTGATGGGTCAAATATTAATCAATGAGGTGGAGTCGGCACTGAAAATCACCGCTGTGCTGGAGGAAACTCCAACACAGCTTTATGCTGAGTTGCGAACCTCATTTGTAGGAAATGCGGTTTACAACATATCGAATTTAACCATAGAAATGTATATATAACTTATTTCTACATCCTTGTATTGTCGCTTTCCTAGCAAATAAATTCTTTCTTTTTTTCTTTGTCGGTACCAGAAAGTAATTCCATAGAAGGAACCCCGTAAAAGAGGTAATCGTAGCACACTCTGCAATCACAGTTGCCAGCAGTCCATTCTTGTTTAAAAAAACTTAATTACAACTTCCAATCAATCTCCTATTATCTAAAACATATTGTTGAACTTAAATCTTCTATACAGATAAATAGAATTGAAGTGTCTGTTTGTAATGTCAAAATAAAAATGTAAATAAAATCAGCGAGGATAATTCGGACCGCGATATTCCGAAAATGCATTTTTTAGAATTTTTGTCTATCTGTCTGTTTAGATGTGCCGGCTAATCTTTGAAACCGATGTTGACGGGACTTTCACTGACAGATAACTGATGTTATAAGGGGTAACGCAGGCTACCTTTTTTAGGGATCTGCGAAAAAAAAAATCCACGTGGACGAAGTTGTGCGTACAGCTAGTTAATCAGATTCGATATACCACAAATCCTCGCAAACACCTAGAGTGATGCATTAGGCTATTGAAATTAACAAACACCTAAATTTCAATAGAGAATATGGTCAACAAGAAGTACCTTCTGTTTAGGATCCGATCATCAAAACTATTAAACCCAGACCCAGCAAACACCCACTGCCAGACCGCAAGACATTGCTTGTTGTTGTTGCAATTTGTTTGACAAATTCTTTTTATTTTACCCTCCACCCATTTTAATATTATATAAAATTATTAGAGCTAGGCATGTTGATTATGATGATGCCGATTCTTCTGTTCAAGCCCACAAAATGTTGCGAAACGGTGGTAAATTCGATTAGGCTCCCACAGAGTAAATGATAAACAAAATTAATTAAATTGAACAAGTTGGCGGTAGGCTAAATTAAACCTTAAGAATACCTAGTCATTGACACTTGCCATCTTTGTTTTCCATGATCACGGCTACTGAAAAGTGGCCGAAATATCAAATCAAAATAAATTACCGAGCTCAAAACCGTTAAAACGTAGTTTTATTATGTATACTAGTCACCAAAACTTAATAAAATATAATATACTAGCTTCTGCCCGCGTCTTCGTCCGCGTCGAATAGAGGAAAAAAAACTCCCGATTTTGAAACATTCTTCATTGGTGCTGCGCTCCAATTGGTCTTAGCGTGATGATATATATCCTATAGCCTTCCTCGATAAATGGGCCATCTATCACTGAATGAATTTTTCTAATCAGACCAGCAGTTCATGAGATTAGCGCGTTCAAGCAAACAAACAAACAAACTCTTCAGCTTTATACATTTGTATAAGATATAGCTGTTTTTCAACTTCGTACATTTTAATATATGTAAGACCGTACTGAATTAGATAAAACTTCGGGAAGATGCGAAAGCAGTAATATGAAAGTCAAGCCGATATTAGACGATTCGTCTATTTTTTATCGTGGTATAAGCACATTTGAACAAGTTTAACTGTGTTATAGGTTCGCATTAGACAGCTATCTCACCTGATGTAAGTGAAGATGCGATCTAGGATGGAGCACGCTTACCTAGTTGATACTTATTCACTCGTGATTTGAAGACCATTAGACAGCTATCTCACTTGATGTAAGTGAAGTTACGATCTAGGATGGAGCACGCTTACCTAGTTGATACCTATTCACTCGCGATTTGAAGACCACTAGACAGCTATCTCACCTGATGTAAGTGAAGATGCGATCTAGGATGGAGCACGCTTACCTAGTTGATACTTATTCACTCGTGATTTGAAGACCATTAGACAGCTATCTCACCTGATGTAAGTGAAGTTACGATCTAGGATGGAGCACGCTTACCTAGTTGATACCTATTCACTCGCGATTTGAAGACCACTAGACAGCTATCTCACCTGATGTAAGTGAAGATGCGATCTAGGATGGAGCACGCTTACCTAGTTGATACCTATTCACTCGTGATTTGAAGACCATTAGACAGCTATCTCACCTGATGTAAGTGAAGTTACGATGTAGGATGGAGCACGCTTACCTAGTTGATACCTATTCACTCGCGATTTGAAGACCACTAGACAGCTATCTCACCTGATGTAAGTGAAGATACGATCTAGGATGGAGCACGCTTACCTAGTTGATACCTATTCACTCGCGATTTGAAGACCATTAGACAGCTATCTCACCTGATGTAAGTGAAGATACGATCTAGGATGGAGCACGCTTACCTAGTTGATACCTATTCACTCATGATTTGAAGACCATTAGATAGCTATCTCACCTGATGTAAGTGAAGATACGATCTAGGATGGAGCACGCTTACCTAGTTGATACCTATTCACTCGCGATTTGAAGACCACTAGACAGCTATCTCACCTGATGTAAGTGAAGATGCGATCTAGGATGGAGCACGCTTACCTAGTTGATACCTATTCACTCGCGATTTGAAGACCACTAGACAGCTATCTCACCTGATGTAAGTGAAGATGCGATCTAGGATGGAGCACGCTTACCTAGTTGATACCTATTCACTCGTGATTTGAAGACCATTAGACAGCTATCTCACCTGATGTAAGTGAAGATACGATCTAGGATGGAGCACGCTTACCTAGTTGATACCTATTCACTCGCGATTTGAAGACCACTAGACAGCTATCTCACCTGATGTAAGTGAAGATGCGATCTAGGATGGAGCACGCTTACCTAGTTGATACCTATTCACTCGCGATTTGAAGACCACTAGACAGCTATCTCACCTGATGTAAGTGAAGATGCGATCTAGGATGGAGCACGCTTACCTAGTTGATACCTATTCACTCGTGATTTGAAGACCATTAGACAGCTATCTCACCTGATGTAAGTGAAGATACGATCTAGGATGGAGCACGCTTACCTAGTTGATACCTATTCACTCGCGATTTGAAGACCACTAGACAGCTATCTCACCTGATGTAAGTGAAGATGCGATCTAGAATGGAGCACGCTTACTTAGTTGATACCTATTCACTCGTGATTTGAAGACCACTGATTTATATGAATCGGGGAAAACAAACTCATGCAAATTGTTCCACTCGACAGCGATGCGCTAAAGAAAGGTATGTCCACCACGTAGAGGAAGCGTAAACCGGTGCGTCTGCTTTTCCGATGATAGAAAGGGGTGTTTTTCAACTGGGATGAATCAACCAAAGTGATTCATATAAACATAAACTTGAATCATTCAATGTCTATGAATAAGATGTAGGCACTTCACTTTCTATAATAAACTAGCTGACCCGGCAAACTTCGTACCCCAATTTTTTCTGAATTCCTAAGACTTTGTTTCGTGACACAAAAACAAAATCACCAAAATCGGTCCAGATGATTAGGAGGATTCTAGAACCCGATCTCAGAGCCACCTACCGGTTCTAATTGCAAATCTAAACCATCCGGTAAACCACTCAAACACACAAAAACAAAATCGCCAAAATCTCTCCAGGCGATTAGGAGGATTCTAGAACCCGATCTCAGCGCCACCGTCTGGTTATAATTGCAAATCTAAACCATCCGGTAAGCCACTCAAACACAAAAACAAAATCGCCAAAATCGCTCCAGGTGATTAGGAGGATTCTAGAACCCGATCTCAGCGCCACCTTCCGGTTGTAATTGCAAATCTAAACCATCCGGTAAGCCACTCAAACACACAAAAACAAAATCGCCAAAATCGCTCCAGGTGATTAGGAGGATTCTAGAACCCGATCTCAGCGCCACCTTCCGGTTGTAATTGCAAATCTAAACCATCCGGTAAGCCACTCAAACACACAAAAACAAAATCGCCAAAATCGCTCCAGGTGATTAGGAGGATTCTAGAACCCTGTTATATTTTTTTTATTCGATGATTAGCGCCTGTTTTATATAGAGTAAGTAGTTCTCTATAATCTATACTAATATTATAAAGAGGTAGTTTGTGAGTTTGTGACGTTGTAGGGGGTAATCTCGGAAACTACTGAACCGATTGAAAAAATTCTTTCACTGTTGCCGAGCTACACTATCCCCGGTAGGTATAGGCTATATTATATTTTCAAAAAAATTAGGGATCCTTACTAAAACTCCAATAGTGTAACCAAAGGTGTATTTGTTTTTTCTAAAATCGCGTGGGCTGCGAAAACTATTGATGATAGAATAAAATAATGTATTACGACTTTGTAGAATACAGCATTATTTGCAAAGTGTCGGGACAGCTTATGTCTAACTATTATAGTTATGCCACAATAAGTGTTCTTTTATTTTAAAATTTTAACTAAAATGCAGACGCTAGAAAAGTCTCTTTATTTGTATCTCATATTCAACCTTACCAAAATAAATGACTTCATATTCAAGACTGCTTCAATAATTTTATATAACTTTTTGAATTATTCAATTCCGACATTCCATTCGAAAGATATCACGAGTTTAAAAATGTAAGTATTAGAAAAAAGTTGCGTGGTCGCTGCGCACGGTACGGGCCTTACGGGAGGGGTAATATTTTGAGTTCTCTTAGTAGGTAATTAAACTCAACAAAAAAGTTCTTTTTAGATACCCGTGCGAAGCCGGGGCGGACCGCTAGCAATTTATAACTCGTTAATACATACCTGATACATGATACTGCAGGCAGATATCTGCGCTCCGAGCGGTTTGGCAGCGGCGACTTTGATGCCATTCAGCAGGACAGACCTTTGAACTTCCATCGGTCCATAGTCGGGTTTTGGCAAACATCGTGTATTCCTAAAGCTCTTAACTGAAAAGTGTCTTTTGAAACTTCTGAAAATAAGTATAATCATTGTAAGGTGAAATTTTAAGAGAGCATTGAAACGTTTTGAGAGGTGTCAATAAAATGTCCCATTGACTTAAAATCTGAATATCACCTTTTACAAAGGTTGTTTAAGTTTATATGAAACTGTTTGTGGAACCAAGAAATTATTATTAAACTTCACCACTTCATGCACGCGGGAGTTATCTACTCCATCATCGACACCTCCTTGCAGACACAGATCATCCAGACTGTTTCACGTAGGGGTATGCAGGGACGATAAATCTCCACTTACGACGAGACACCATTCAAAACGGTTCAAAATACCATCAAAACGATGGCTTGCAAAGTCGGTTCACAAACTGAAGGTCACTCAGAGCTGTGAAACGAGCTATGCTAAAAGTCTCTTATGGATAATCAAATCATGATACCCGTTAAGGAAGCAAGATAACCAAGACGGCTCGCAAAATTAGCAAGTAAAGTGACAGTAGACCTGCCACATTCGCCACAGGACTATAATAATGGGCAAACAGCACACACTGTATGTCCCCAGCTTAAGCAAGTTACGCTTGTTATGGGTAATATACAACGGACTACTCTGACGCCGATCCCAGATACCCAGACCATAGTAAATAATGGAGAAAATTCGTTCCCGAAATTTACCATACCAGGAATCTAACCCGAAGCCTCTGCATTGCATTGAGGTAAACCGGCAAAGGCTTAGCCCGCTCAACCACAGAGGGCGTCGACTGATAGCCAATGGAGCAGATGAGTCCTAGAGTGGAAAGTGCATCTCGAGAAACAGTGTAAAACGCCCTCCAGATGGACCGACTCTGCGCAAGATCGTGATTACAGCGGAGGACTGGGATAGGAGCCATACGTCCAGCAGTGGCTGACGACAGTGCTTGAATCTTTTCGAGTCGCCTAAATCATGGATAGTTTAGGGGGTATCCACAAATCACGTCACACGAATGTCATGATTTTGACCTCTCCCCTTCCTTGTAGCAGCTGGTCACATTCGTGAGACTCCTCCTTAGTGTGACATCACTTATTTTGTTTATTTCCATTTAAATTATTTTCTAATAATTTAAACATTATATTTTCTTAAGTTTTCGCGACTCGTATACATAATAAAACTTTTAACCGTTTTAACGGGTTTAAGTGCGGTAATTTATTTGATTTTTGTTATTACGACGCTTCGGAATAACAAAAAACACGGGAGACAAAGATGTCAAGTGTCAACGAGTATTGTTAAAGTTTTATTTAGCCTACCGCCAACTTGTTCATTTTAATTATTTAGTTTTAATTTTGTTTATAATTATTATTTACTCTATGGGAGCCTAATCTAATTTATCACCGCTTCGCTGCATTTTGTGGCTTGAAGAGAAGCAGCGGCGCAAGAAACGCTTCAGCAAACATGCCTAGCTCTAATAATTTTTTATAATATTAAAATGGGTGAAAGGAAAAATAAAAGAAATTAAAACGTCGGTATAACAAAAATCAAATAAATTACCGCGCTGAAAACCGTTAAAACGTAGTTTTATTACTTCAAACATGTTAGTTAGTTTGAACGCTTCTTTATGAGCCATAAAGAATCATTCAAACTTACTCTAACTCTTTATGAATAAGACTGTATGCATATATATACATATAGAGTTCTAATTTCGTGTTCTAAAGTTTAAACACACACATATATATATACTTGAATGCTATATATATATATATATATACACATATATATATATATATATATATATATATATATATATATTAAACTATATATATGAAATTAGTCTGAAAATAATCAAATTTTAATCTTCAATATTTGTTAAATAGTGGCATTTACGATAAAAATGTTTGAAACCTTTTTTGTAGAGCGTTTGATTTCCTACAAAAAAATACGCTGAATTTTGCTGCTAAATCAATTACTAACGGAGATATATCTTTTTTCTATTGTACTAAGGAAAAATTCGAAAACTGTAATGCGGAGGACTCTCCTATTGAAATTAAGACTTCATTTTTGGTGATAATTCTCTAAAGGCGTCTAGCAACCCATTTTTCAGTATGACTACGAAAAAAAATATTCGAATTTTTTTGGCCCACCCTAATATATATATATATATATATATATATATATATATAATATATAAGCGTAGATTTTGAAATGTGACGTCACGAAATTTAGGACCCCTTCCACCCTTGTCACACTGTCACATCTCGTTGACCGACGACGTCGTTATGGATGGCTTCTAATTTGTATTATATTCAAATTGGTCATAGCTCAGTCAAGTACCTATAAACTAGGGTCTATTAACAACAATGATAATAAAGTTGAATCCATCTGGATACAGTCGGAAGACATCAAAATCCCCCATACTTCGAACGCGCTAAGCTAACGATTAGACATCAGTACGCATGTTTTCTTTGTTATCTCACTTGTCAACAAATCTATAAAATGCGTAATAATCTTTATTATCAATTAAATTTATCACAAGGATTTAAAGTAATCACGCACTGCAGCGCCGTACTTTCCACCAGGTTACAGGATGTTTTACTCATTTGGTACGGATGTTTGATTATTTTAAAGCATAATTAAGAAGAAAGAGAGCATTTCATTTCGTCTATGGAAAAACTCTTAGTCACGCTCTCTTATCTATAGGAAATGTTTAATAACTTACCCTGTATGGCATTGAGTATACAGAGTGAATTTAGCAATGCGCCTTTTGAGCTAAATCCTAATCTATGCTAAATAGCGAAAAACAAAGGAATCTAGATTCGGCTATAGTTTTATCTATAGATTTTTGAAAAATCAATTACACTTGTCAGGAATCGAATCTGCTAATTTTGGGGGAAAATGAATTCTTGTATTATTACACTAATCCAGTGTAGCTTGTAAGAATCAAGTTCTGCGAAGTATGTCAAACGACAAACCAAGGAAAAGGGTTGTTTTATTTATTCATTTAATCTGTTTGGGAAAGATACAATAATTAATATTCTTAAAAGGTAATGTATATAATAAAAATAGAAATTGACTCAAACAATTAATTACTACAAAAAAAATATAATTATACGAAAATACATAAAATGTGTATTGAAATGAGATCAATATTGAAAAAAATATGAAACCACAATAATTATTAACAAAATAGAGAAAAGAAGGAAAGTATAAAAAATGTACAAGTTTTTGAATAAAATGTTCTATCCGACCCCCCCACACACACACATTTTATAAACATCAAAATACGCCGGCCATTTGTCCGCACCTCATTTGATCACAATCAATGTTCACCCATTGACTGATTGGGTTAAAATAATGTGCGTTTCGAATATTAATTTATAGATGCCTATTTAATATAAAATACTTTTCAACATTTCCATATTGCATAAAACAAGGTCAGTTTAATTTTTAATCTATGGAAAATATTATATTTTGTAAAAAAAAAAAACCTTTATTCAGACACAATACGCCTATTTCGGTTCTGGCTCCAACACCTTTGGCTTTGTGGATAGTTGCCATCGACAACAACAACAATTTTCAACATTAAACGTCACATTAACAGTGACAGATAAAATGTCACTTTACTAAATTGCTATGTCATTTAGTTACCTCCCTACTCTCCTATAAACTTACCAAAATTCCAAAAAATTCATTTTTGAATTTATTTTTGAATGTCTTTTGTTTCAGCTTAATATCATCTTTAATTTTGGAATAAGCAAAGAAACTTCTGGTGCTAACCAAATTTTCAACCAAATTATTCAGGAACATTGGCCTGACTGGCTTCTTATCTTCACTGACGCTTCAAGACTGAATGCAGCACCAAGAGGGCCGCTCTTGGTGCTGCATGCAGTCTGGATCCCAAGTTTAAAATAATCCTCAATTATAAAATTGTTATAACTCTGTTTTTTCCGCTGAATCTATAGCCATCCCTGAAGCCGCCCTTTATGTAGAATCCCATCGCCTCAGTAAGTCTATTATTTTCACTGATTCTTTGAGCTGCTTACAAGATATTTCTAAGTCCCCTTTTCGTTCCAATCAAATTTCCCCACTTTCCTTGCATATTAAACATATTCTTTACAATTGTTACTCTTTGGGTTTGGAAGTATTTCTAGCCTGGATTCCTGGTCACTCTGACATCTGTGCAAATGAAAGTGCTGACATGTGTGCCAAACAAGCTGTCTACGCTGGCTGTAGTAAATATAAGTGTTTCCCGTGCGATCTTCGAGCTCTCGCTAAACCTGAAATACTGAAATCATGGAATGACCTATGGTTAAATTCTTGTCAAACTGTTGGCAAACACTATGCTAATCTCCAACCCTTTGTCCCTCGTAGCCCTGGTATTTCCGTTTCCGCAAGATCCCTAAAAAAATTTCATCTATTATAATTCGTTTACGACTTGGCCATGTTTGTTCCCCTTGTTTCTTAGCAAAACTCAGGATTCGATGTGTGAGTGTGGCCTTTTTTTTTCCAGGGGAAATCCGTTTGAAGACTAAGCCGCGACAGGCACAGAAGCCTGGGGGGATGTTCGCGACCCGATGTGAGAGTGTGGGATTCGTCAGATCGGGGGTGGCACTAGCGTGCCCGGTCAGGACCGGTGCCACGCTATTGCCACTCCCCAGTTAGGGATACCCACTAAAACCCCTGGGTGTTCAGTCCTGCGCCTTATGCCAGGGCTACGGGAATGGGATTCCCAGCTCCGCTGTGCCCTGGCAGGCGTGCCATGCTCACTTGGCCTCTTTCAATTGTGAGTGTGGCCTGGGCGAAGGTTCTATAGAACATATCTTCTTCTACTGCCGTAAAATTGCTACTCCCCTTTATGATATTCTTCCTGATAATTACCCTCGTCCTGTTAATAGTAGTGTTCTTTTAACTTTATCGCATAAGTTATTTGTATATATTCTTTGTAATTCTTTGACTATGAATAAAATTATCTTATAATAGATTGTATATTATATATATATATATATATATATATATATATATATATATATATATATATATATATATATATATGTATATAATTCTTATGTACGTGTGTTGACAGTGAACTCCTCGTAAACGGCTGGACCGATTTTTTGTTGTTTTGTTTTTGTGTGTTAGAGTGGGTTCCCGGATGGTTTAGATTCACAATTAGAACCGGTAGGTGACGGTGAGATCGGGTTCTAGAATTCTCCTAATCACCTACACCGATTTTATTTTTATGTCATGAAACAAAGTCTTTTAGGAATTCAGAAGATATGGCGGTATGAAGTTCGCCTGGTCAGCTAGTATATATATATATAATACTTAGGTTGATTTGAAGTTACAAGTTAGTATTTATTTTTGTCCTTTGCTGTTATATATTTTGTAGTAAATATGTTTATTATATTGTATACTGTTTCAGATTGGCAGATTTTTCTTTTCTTTTTAATTTACAGTATTTATATCAGCTGACTTTTCTATACACACGACATTGGCAAAATCAATGAACAAAAGGCATTGCAGCCATCATTTTAAAAAAAAACTTGCTATGTCACTTCATTACATACGTTCAAATATACCAGCGTAACGATTATTGTGAAAAACCGAATTACACGATTTAATACTAAAAAACCTATCATTTTGGATATCCTCCATTCCTGCGCCTATACCATTTCGCTTGGCTTGTCCTGTGACATTTCTTCACAAAAATTGATAATTATTATTACAAGCGACACTATGATTTAAAATAATAATACAGAATGTGTTTATTTTTCAAAATCAACCGACTAAATCCTGTCGAGGGTAATTGATTTTTATAGTTCAGGATTTGGCCCTAAAGGCCCACGTGAAATATTAACCTGTATATCCTATTTCAAATTGCAAAACTGAAAATCATTAATATTATAAAAAAAACTAAACATGCCGTGTCTGTACATTAAAGCTATTAAAAAAAAAAAAACTGGAATACACAAATAAACAATGGAGGACACGATGGATTTTTTAAAGATTTTTTGTCTGTTTGTTCGGGATTCACGTAAAAACTACTGGGCCGATTTCGATGCGGTTATTGCTGAAATTCTTAGACTTAAAATTTGCGCTACTTTTTTGCGACCTGGGAATGAATCAGGATATTTTTTTGGGAATGGTTTAAAATGGCCAGATTAAAAAAAAATCGATTTCAAATGCAATTTTTTCACTGGCCGCTAGAAAATGTTATGTAATAAAACGTGATATTTTTAGCCCGGGAATCCGGCGGGAATTTTCCGGGAGCGGTTTGTAGTTGTTCGGGTGCATAAAAATAAGCTTATTCCGACACGGTTTTCACTAAGATGATACTTTTTTGAAGTGATAACTTCTTATGGGAGGGTAAACCGCTTCGTTACGTAACGCGTTACGACGCCAGTCTGTTTGGCTTTCCTTTCTTTCACGCATACGGCAGATACGGCTACAGGTAGCTGTAACAGAGCTAGGCGAATGGTTTCGCAAATGGAGGATAGAGGTAAACCCGGAGAAAAGCGCAGCAATGTTCTTTTCCCCGGGCACGCTTCGCTCTCCCAAACGCGCTTGCCTTCGCTTAAAAGCCATCTCGCTCTACGAACAAGAGATCCCCTGGGCAAAGTACACCAAATACCTGGGTGTCACTCTAGATCAGAACTTGCGCTTCAACGAGCATATCACTATAGTCCAGAATAGAGCGCGATTTGTGATGGGTCGTCTAGCACCCATGATAGATAAGCGAAGCAAAATGTCCCTCAGACACAAGCTTACTCTATATAAAACATGCATCCGCCCGATCATGACATACGCGAGTGTGGTATTCGGCCATGCCAAGCCTGCCCTTTTAAAGAAACTACAAATCGTTCAGAATAAATTCATGCGCAGAGCCGTCGGTGCTCCCCTCTATATGCGTAACGTCGACATCCACCGCGATCTGGAGCTTCCCTCCATCAAAAACTACATTACGTCGCTCTCGCGTAAGTATTTCGATCTAGCGCCGCACCATCGAAATCCCCTCGTCGTGTCCGCGTCCGATTATAAGCCTCGACGAAAGGCTCTCGTGCGACGACCGCGTAACATCCTCACGGACAAGGTCGACGATATCACAAAACGGCTGGCTCGGATCAGCTCGCCCGCGGTTAGGACGGCAGGCTGGCAGGCACCGACAGACAGACACAGACGGCGGCGTCGACGCCGCCAATCACGATCTCTCCACGTCCCCGCGAGGGACGCCAGGAGACACAGCCCCCCCATAGGATAGACTAGGCGTGTTGCTGGGAAGTTTCTTTCGCCGTTTCTTCTCTCCCAGCCATAACACGTTGCGAAACGGCAGTAAGATAGTATAGGCCACCGCGAACCGTCGATCCCGGTCCGCCGGGATCCTTCCTCTCGGGCTATATGTTACCCGTCGCCCGCTCTCAATTAGTGCATTGTGTCGCCTTATGGTGGGCATCATTAGATTCATCCCCCTGTCATGGCAACAGTCCAGCCGAGGTGAAACTCCCTAGGGAGCCCCCTCGAGCAAGTTGCCTCCCGGGCTCGAGCGCCTTCGCTTCGCAAAGGCACTCGCCCCGAAAACCCCGGTAAAGTTGTGAGGTCTTCGGACCAACAACATAAAGTCAAGTCCAATAAAAAAAGCATACGGCAGCGGTAGGCAGGCTCCTCCTCTTTCACTCTAACCCACGCGCTATATAGATAAAATTTAAGTAATAACTTAAGCTTTTCTCAAGTTAAATAATTTCAATATTAAATAGTTCAACTTAGATTACTTTAAGTTGTCACTTCTGTCTGGCGGTCCGAGACGCACAAGTTTTTTTTTAATGTTGCAATACTATGTGTTCCGGGAATTCCGCGGGATTTTTAAGTCAAGCGTGGATTAAATCGCAGGCATATCCTAGTATTAATTAAACCCCCTACCTGCGACCTTACCCAGGTACTCAGTCCAAGGGGCTGGAGGGCGTCCTATATTAACGTTCACCGAGTCGTACCCAAAAAAGGATACACCTAGGCCAAATTCCTTTGAACCTCACCAACATCAGTCCCTTGGATTAACAATTCTATACCCCAAAAAGACATATAACCTAAGATACAACCGGCCAGATCACAAACCGCAGTGGACGCAGCCCACAGCACCGTGGAACAGTCCTCCACAACCAGGTAATATTAGACCTAGTACCTCAGGCACATTTAGGAACACTGGAAACTACAGGCAGCAGGCAAATATTCCCAGACCACAAGTAAACCCGCCGCAGAATGTTTCAGATGTCACCATGAGATCGGTAAGTAAGCCGACTCAACCACAGTTTGCGTCCGAGCAACTCTTCTACACCCCACAAGAACACTACCAGGAGTACCAGGAGTATCAGAACTACCTAGACTACCAGGAGCCCCAGTGTGAAGGTAACTATTTTGATACTGGCAATACAGGTTACCCCGAGTACCAATAATTAGAAGCTGTTAACGAACCCGGATATCAGGATTTTCACGAGGACTGGAACCGGAACGGTCGTACCTGATAAATATTGCTCATCTAAACAACCAAGGTAAGCACTACTTACCTTACATCGAAATACCGGAGTTCAAATGGGAAATTTCTATTAGATACCGGTGCATCTCGATGCATGATATCACCCGAAGTGATATACGGAACCCCCTTACAAAATTTCGTTTACAACGAACCATTCCAAGTGAAAACCGCACACGCCATTACACGACATGACCACATCGCTATGTACCATTACCACCACCATTTAACACAGATATTTCTCATAAATTTTTAATATTTTCTCTAGACCCCAAATATAAAGCCCTAATAGGTATGGACTTACTTGAACAGTTAGGATGTAGTATAGACCTTAAAAATAAAATACTACGAACATCCAGTACAGAGATACACTTCGACTACCCTATTAAAAATATCTCCCTAGAACCAGCCCCAGACGAAAATTTAACAACTTATAAAACTTATGCGACAAACATACAAACAAACGATAACGACATACCTACAACCGATGCACCTGACGATTACAACATACAAGACATGGAACTACGCAGCCGCCGACTTAACCCTAATCCTGTTGATAATATAAACGGAATCCTTTTATTAAAACTAGGCCAAGTTATAAAACAGGTGGACACCTTACCTTAAAACTTATTTCTTTATATGCTAATACTAAGGCTGTTGAAAATAATCTAGAACTATATAAGGCATACAAAGATCAAATAGAATATAATTTAAATATAATAGGTAGGAAAATACTGTTTATGACAGCACACCATAGAGTTAAGCGAGGTATTATAAATGGGCTAGGCTCAGTAGTTAAGGCGATAACAAGAAACTTAGATAATGATGATGCAGTGAGATTTGAAAGCGAAATCTCTAATATACGAAACTCAGTTACTAAAATTAATAACTCTCAAAAACAATCTATATTTTTAGCAAATAATACTATAGATAAATTTAGTAAAGAAATATACTTTTTAAACCAAAACCAGAGGAAGTTAGTAACCCTCTTGGAAAATACTACCCTTAGTAATAATCAAATACATAATTCAATACATTTTTTAGATTTATAGATACAAAAAATAGAATTTAGCCTAGAGTTACTCTTAGATAAATTAGTTATTTTAGAAGATCATCGTATCTTCTAAAATAACTAATTTATCTTCTAAAATAACGTTTGCCCGGTTAGGCGTAATGCACCCTAGTATCATACCCCCACATGGCTTGATAGAATAACTGCACCTAATGCAAATAAACAATAAGTTAAAATCTATAGATAATATTACAACTAAAAATATTCATAACATCGAAGTCTATTAGCGTCAAAGCCTACAGCATAGATACGACGCTAATATTTATATTAGACATCCCCTCCGAGGACACAAACCCTTATGACCTCATCCACCTATATTCCATCCCAGACAAACAAAATTTAACCATAGTACCTAAATCCAAATACCTTGCGCTGGGAAGCGATGAGTACTCATATCTGGATGAAGACTGCAGGAAGATCACGCAAGACATCCACCTCTGCACTTCGCTGACTACCTATGGCATCGAGGACTCTGAAGATTGCATCATAAAACTAATAAAACACCAAACACCCAATTTTACGAGAGCAAAATTACACCTCGAACACAACAAAATAGATAAAATAGCAGAAGACAAATGGCTGGTAATCCTGAAGGAAGAGACCATCGCAAGAAAAGAGTGCGGACCGAAATCTGAATACATAAAATTAATAGGCATCCATATTATATCAATAACAAAGGAATGCAAATTAAACATCCTGAACCGGACTTTGAGGACCAACGCCCACGCAATAACAGTGAATAACATCATCCCACTTCCAAAGGAGGAAATAACCACCCTAGAAAACACCCCAATTAAGCTGACGCTAGAGGACATCGCACTGGACAATGTTGATAAGTTAGTGGACAGAGCCGAGGACGTCGAAGTGGACAGCAACATCGACTGGAGGCTGATCATGGCAACACCGAGCTGGTCAACAATGGGATTGTACGTAACCCTTATAACGCATGTATCCTGGAAAGTATACCAGCACAGAAAAAAAGGAAAAATACAAGATATCTCGACCAGCAACGAGGACGCTGCAGGAAGCTGCGGGACGTGCTTCCATCTTAAGGAGGGAGGAGTTAGGCAATCGCTGGACATGCGCTTGCCTACAAACCTGCTGACCACGCAGCGGCCAGTCATCGTATCAGCGAATAATTAGTATTAAGTTATAATAATGTTAATATAATTTTAATTGTAATTAAGTTAGTCTTGTAAGAACTGTCGAGCAATAAACTTGTCTTAGAAAGTTGTTTTTTTTAAGACTTCTCCACGCCACCCTACTTATCTCGTGTTCTCCGTCGTTTACATAGTCTATTCCAGTTGTTTTTTTTTAATAGCTTCAATGTGCAGACAAGGCATGTTTAGAATTTTATAATATTATAGATATCTCAGTTGATTTCACTGTTCGCTCTTCTATTGAAATTTGTCTAATATCTATGACATTTCTACAAGTAACGTAGGTAATGAAGCAAACATTAAATTATTTATGTTTATCTCGTAAAAATTAAAAGTTAGATCAAATACACTTTGATTTTTATATGTTTTTAGCAATTAGAATCACCCTATCATTTTTATGGCCTTTTATCGCATTAATCACGTCATATCTAAGGTCGACCAAAGTGTAGGAAGACAATCATTATGAATTATGAGAGAATTTTATTTCCGCCTGTTATTATTATAGGTCGTACGGATGATATAGGTGAAAAATGAAGGTTAGGTGAAAGAAGTAGATCATCATCGTCAGCCATTCGCAGTCCACTGCTGGACGTAGGCTTCCCCAAGACGGCGCCACTCATCCCTGTCCTCTGGCTTCCTCATCCAGCGCCTACCGGCGACCTTGCACAGGTCGTCGGTTCATCGGGCTGGACGGCGTCCGACACTACGTTTACCGAGACGCGGTCTCTACTCCAGGACTCGTCTGCTCCATCGGCCATCGGTCCTGCGGCAGACGTGACCGGCCCACTGCCACATCAACTTGCTAATTTTGCGAGCTGTCAGTTATCTTGGTTCTCTTACGGATATCTTCATTTCTAATTTTATTCATAAGAGAAACACCCAACATAGCTCGCTCCATAGCCCGTTGAGCGACTTGGAACTTGTGGACCAATCCTGCCGTCAGTGTCCATGTCTCGGCTCCGTAGGTCAGGACGGGGAGGACGCACTGCTCGAAGACTTTTGTCTTCAAGCATTAGAAAGAAGTAGATGTGAGAAGAGAAATAAACAGGAAAGTCAAAATTCTACAGAGTATCACTTGCAATCGTCCGATCGTCAACCTTATAATTTCTTGACTACAGAACAAAACATTTAATTTTGTGGTATAAGAAACACTCAACGCAGAGCGCCAAGGAATAATGCGATGCAAGTGTCCGATTGTGTTCGAGTGAACTAGGTGGGCCAACGCTTAGACTACTACAATAATACACAAAATATCTAACATTTTTATGTGCCTTAATTAAAAAAATATAATGTAATAAGTATACTGATAGAGATTAGATAAAAGACTAACAATTCTTTAAAAAGTTAAAATTAATGGTCACACGTTTATTAATTTGCAAAAACAATCTTAACATACAATACTTGAGTAATATTTATATAGAACTCTTACTTGTGATAATTCAGTGTTGAATGATAATACGCCTGTATTATCATTCGTTAGACTTTTCGGAAGGAGTACATTAAATCATTATATCGCAGTTTAATTAATATCTACAAGATTTTAAAAAATAATATTAATCCTAGACTCGGAATTGTGGGAAAAAGAAGAGTTATATATCAATTTAAACATCAAATAAACCTTTAATATGGATCAGGAATTCAAAAATACTGCACACTTTGCAAAACTTTTGGACAACAATGATGTAATAGGTCATTTCAGAAAGCGTTTTTACATAAAGAAAGGAGTTATTTACATGTGCGGAAATTCTTTAGGACTGGCATCAAAAGATGCTGAAAAACATTTAGAAGACGTTATAATAAAATGGAAGGAAGAGGGTGTGAAAATTTGGGCTGTTGACGACAATAAATATCTACAGTATCCAAGCAAATTGTCAGAACTAATGTCCCCATTAGTAGGTGCCAACGCAGATGAAATCACTATTGCTGGTTGCACTACCCTTTGCATACACCAAGCCATATCTACATTATATGATCCTACTAAATTCAGATATAAGATTTTAGTAGACGATTTGAATTTCCCAACAGACCGGTACGCAGTTGATAGTCAAGTAAGATTAAAAGGATTTGACCCAAAAGACGCTGTAAAAGTAGTCAAGAGTCGTGATGGTAAATTTATCGATGAAAATGACATTATCGATGGAATAACAGATGATGTGGCGCTGATTCTATTACCAACAGTTTTGTACAGGAGCGCACAAGTACTAGATATGCAAAAAGTGACTAAAGTAGCCAAAAAGAGAGGTGTCATTGTTGGTTGGGATTTATGTCATGCTGTTGGGGCTATTGAAATAGATTTAAAGACAATAGACGCAGATTTTGCAATATGGTGTACATACAAATACTTGAATGGAGGTCCTGGATCTCCGGCTGCTTTGTACATGAATAGGCGACATTTCAAGAAACTTCCAGGGCTTGCTGGCTGGTACGGAAATAAGTTACAAACTCAGTTTCTATTGAAGCAAGAATTTGAGCATGAACAAACTGCTAGCGGCTTACAAATTGGGACACCAACATTACTTTCAATGGCCCCGCTAGAGGGTGCGTTAAAAGTTTTCAATGAAGCCGGAATCAAGAATATTCGGAAAAAGTCTTTACATATTACGGGATACTTAATGTATCTTATCGAAACGAAGCTTATAGAGTACAGATTTTGTATTGGAAATCATAAAGATGATGCTAAGAGAGGCGGTCATATATGTTTAGAGCATGATGAAGCTTTCAGAATCAGTGTAGCTTTAAAGTCTAAAAATGTAGTTGTCGATTTCAGAGAACCAAACGTCATAAGACTGACCCCAGCGGCTTTATATATTAGTTACCAAGAAATGTATGATTTAGTTGATATTTTAGAAGATATAATGAAAAACGAACTTTATAAAGAATTCAGTAACCGAAAAGTTGGTGTTGTATGAAACTTATATACTATCAATAATATTATTAACTTATAAATAGGGGGTGTCTGTACATTGAAGCTATAAAAAAAACCAACTGGAATAGACTATATAAACGATGGAGAACACTATACATTTTTTAAATTTCTTGTCCATTTGTTCCAGATTCACGTAAAACTACTGGGCCGATTTCGATGCGGTATTCGGTGATTGACAGCAAATTCTTAAACTTAAAATCTGCGCTACATTTTATCCTGGGAATCCCGTGGGAATTTTTCTGGGAATTATTTAAAATGACCAGATTTTAAAAAATCGAATTCCAATGTGATTTTTTATGTCGATGTAATGAAAATGAAAATATTTATTTCTTAAGAAACACATGCACAATTTTCAGCCAGTTGCTGGAATCTTCTTTTAAGCAAAGTTTACTTCTATCAGAAGATCTCGCTCTTCCATACCTTAAATATTACATTGTATTCAAAAGATTCTAAAATATTTTCATGCTATAGAGGAGTGTATGTAATACAATGTGTGATATTTTTATCTCGGGAACCCCGCGGGAATTTTCCCGGAATCGGTTGGTAGTTGTTCGGATGCATAAAAATTCACTTATATATGTTAGTACTTACTTGTTATTGTAACATATAAAAAAATATTACCTCAACAGTTTTAATGGTTTTTACATCTTGCCAGACACATTGAAAGTCCGCTGTACGTGCGAGCGCGAGTGCTTAGTCGATTGCGATCTTTTAAGATATCCAATAAAAATAATTTTATTACGTTCATTACCATATCATATATAAAGTAAAAAATATTATTTTAATATTATAAAATACAAAAAAAAGTGTTATTGCATATAAAAAATAGATTTAATAGTTTTTATAAATTTCATCATTGTCGTCGATGTATGTACCATTTGGAATAATGCTCCTCTGAAAAATTCAACTATATATCAACCAGACAATAACGGCT
The DNA here is from genome assembly GCA_039645545.1 of Dendrolimus houi. NCBI lineage: Eukaryota > Metazoa > Arthropoda > Insecta > Lepidoptera > Lasiocampidae > Dendrolimus > Dendrolimus houi. Next base: position 1,297,660 of record CM077131.1, read on the forward strand.
GGTTATCGAAAGATGAGAAATACCAGTTCAAATGGTATGAAGGGAATCAACTACCAAGTTATGTTAGTGATTCGCTGAAAACTCAATCGGGTAGGTATGTAATTATTATGACATATTATTGTACATATTTTTTTAATTATTCATATGTTTTTCAGAAACTGTCGAAAAGTGCAATATTGACGACGATTAATTAATTTATAATTAATAACTGATTAATTAATTTATAAAAACGATTAATTTTTTTTCACGCTATAATACTGTTTTATAATATTAAAAGTAATATTTTTTATTTTATATAACATGGCTATGAACGTAATAAAATTATTTTTTAATGGACATCTTGAAGATCGCAATCGACTAAGCACTCGCGCTCGCACCTACGGCGGATTGTCAATATGTCTGGCAAGATGTAAAAACCATTAAAACTGTCTGGCTATTGAGGTAATATTTTTTAAAGATCCCCAAGTAACATATGAAATTTAGCTTTTATACTATAATGAAAGTATAATTTATTAAAGTTTGTGGGTGTCTGTCTGGCAGGGGGTAGAAATTGTCATAAGTGTTTAGCAATGAATGACGAGATTTGTATAGTTATCCCGAAGAAAATGTCCGTGTGTCTTTTTTTATTTTCCTTTTTCTGTGTTGCATAATAATTATAGATAATTTAAGAATTTCATTTGAGTCAGATTGCCTAGAAGAGATCGCTTTTAGCGATAAGGCCGTCTTTTGTTTTACCAAGTAACTATTGTCTTGTGCATTTTTTATAATTTTTGATTTGGTAAACAACAGTGTTGTCTGTCTGTCTAAAACATAAAAAATGAGCTTTATACTTTAACGAAACTTTTACTACCTGTTACCTGCTCAAGTAACCACAACCCAAACTCTATAGTCGCTCGTCGTTCTTACATGTATAGGGGACATGCACAAAAAAACTTTCAGCTTTTATAAAATGACGAAGGTCTGGCAATCGTGGGCTCTTGTTCTAATACATACATTACCGTAAATTACTCTTTGTGGCGATTTTATGTGTTATTAATTTTAGCTCTTGGGTTAATATTTTTGGAAGTTGGTATCCCTGTCTGTTGACTTATCACAGACACACTATACAGGTGCTTAAATAAAATCAAGTGTATTTTGGTTTTTTAAATGGTATTTTATTTTGAAAATAGGCTTACACTATCTTACTGCAGCTGCAATGTGATTATAATTTACGAATTTTATATATCACATATCCAGAACATTCTGATTAACCTCTAACATTCTGAGATCAAAAATAAAAACATATTTAATTTCACTATAATCACATTACGACTCAATTTTTAAATAAAAAATAATGTAAAATAAACGTAACAAGTGTCAAAACATCGGAGTTGCCAACTTTGAAAATTAAAAAGATCAATTCCAGCTGGCAACTTTTGCAAAGTTTCCGTACTTACAACTTATTTAGCAAAAAAAATATGGAGCACTATTAATTAGACCTTATATAATAAATCGCATCTATTTTTAATATATGTTTTTATTATTATTTTAATCGCTATTTACAATAATTTACATCACAAGAGCTTTTACGTTGTATGGTGGCTGGCAATTTATTTTCAAATGTTTAAAAGATTTTTTATGGTGTTGCAAATCTATTTTTTTTACATTTTGAAGTCATTTTGAAATTATTCAAGTTTAATAGTTGCAATTTGTGTGGTATTTAACTATGATTTTCTATATTGGGGTATATGCAAGTAATCATAATATACGTAAGTTTTATTGTATTTGAAGTCTTTAATATCATAAAATCATACTTATAATTGTATTTTCTCATTTGGTATTTGGAAATCGCGAAGACAGTCTACTAATGGTAGTAGCAGTAATTTCGTTGACTCGAAATCTACGTTCAAAATATTGTACGTTAATATATAGTTATTTCGATTTTCCAAAACTTTATTAATTGCAGTATTTCCGATTAAAAATGAAAAGGTCACCGAGCTTGTTCGTTCGTCCGTGGCCACCATACGCCTGTCCGCTCGCAGCGCGCACTGACTGACGGATGCTCGAGATACCGCTGTCATGAGTTTCTGTAACAATATGTGAATATTTTATTATTAACACTTTCCATCAGATGCAGGGACGCATCAATAACTAGCTGTGCCCGCGACGTCGAAACCGATTTTGAAACATTCTTCATCGGTGCTCCGCTCCTATTGGTCTTAGCGTTATGATATACAGCCTATAGCATTTCTTCCTGAGATTAGTGCGTCCAATCAAACAAACAAGCAAACTCTTCAGCTTTATATATTAGTATAAGATACGGGGCCCGCAGGCTACAGGGGCCCAGAAAATGTGCAAGTAAAAAATCCTAAAATGTTATCCACAATATTTTATAGTTTAACTAGCTTCTGCCCGCGACTTCGTCCGCGTGGAATAGATAAAAAATGAGTAAGTTAAAAATACCCCCCGATTCTGAGACATGCTCCGCTCCTGTTGGTCTTAGCGTGATGATATAAAGCCTATAGCCTTCCACGATAAATGGGCTATTTAACACTGAAAGAATTTTACAAATCAGACCAGAACTTCCTGAGATTAGCGCGTTCAAGCAAACAAACAAACTCTTCAGCTTTATATATTAGTATAAGGTAACATTTTTATAATAAGCCCAACAGTTTTTCAGATACAGTACGCGCAAAACTAAAATGCGTCTCGATATAAGTTAGCTCCTTGAGTTTGCGCTGTACCAGTTAAGTGTTAACGTTCAGTACACTTGACAGTGTGCAGTGCGAAAGAGAGGGTATGCGAGTACAGATAGTGACAGAGCGAGAGCGCAACGCTCTCCCGCCTCAGTACTGTACGTATGTACCACCTCGTGAAGCTTATTATTGTTCTGCGCAACGACGTGTACGAACTTCAAAGACGCATTAAAGTTTTGCGAGTACCGTATAGATTATCGGTTATGATCGTATAACGGCTACGTTGTTGCCAAATCGATGATGGAAACCTAAAACCAATAATTAAAAAAATCACAAGAATAATGCTACATTTTCGATGGAAGAGAGTTTAATGAAATCACTAACATGTTAGGTCAAAGCGAATATCCATTTTGCCGTGGCCATACTGCGGTATTATTAATGTATGAATTCTGCAAAATAACAAAAAGAAAAGTAAGCAATTGACCACTGACGTCTATTATTGCCACTGGATTAGCTGCTGCATATAAATGACTTGCATTATTTTGCATCAATCTAAGACGCCACTTGCTACAGTATCGATTTATTATTAGTAACCACACAAGTAATTTTTTAAATTCACTAGGTTTCAGAGCCATATGGCGGCAACCAAACCAGGTATAAAAATAAAATGACAGCACCCTGTCCAGTGGTAATAGAGTTCTCAGTGGCGCAGACAACACATACACAGTTCAGCTGTGCAATTTTAAAACCAAACAACTGACATTGTCTTTTAAATGAATGTTTGTGCGGTCATAGATTTACAAGGCATTAGCTCCAGCTTAACTTAGCTTATGGTACCACTCCTTGTAAGTTTAATACAATACTATTGTACACCAACATGATTGAAAGAAAACACACAATAATCCGAAATACTAGAAGATAGTACAATCGGCAGTCTTACAGTTAAAGCAATCTCTTCCAAGCAACCTTTGAACGGATAAGATCTAACTAACTAATACCTAAGTATAAAACATACTTATGTATAGCATATAATTATACATACACAACAAATAATAATTATACAGATGGATAGTGTTAATAAACAGTTTTGAAATGGCATGACGTCAAATTTATGACCTTTTGATCATGCGTTCTGAATTCCCTTGGGGAGCACTTGCTAGGTTTTGAAATTGTACACCTGCTACATCTACAAGTAATGTCCGATTGCTATATCTTACTGACCGTTAATTTGTCTTATTACTAGTTAAAATTTGACATTTATAAGCCACATGCATATAACATCTTTCTACTAATGTTAAGGCAAGTTTTTTTCTTTTACCTTCTTCCAATTGCTTGGGAGTGGACACAATATGCCTTTTCCTTCGACCTCTCTATACTTACAAATGTCCTCTGTCACAGCACAAATCATCATATCGTCATCTCTTTAGATTCATTCATTCATTCATTCACCTTAATAGTAAGTAGACAATCGCTGTATCAGTCATATTCGATTAGATGAATCGATAAACGTTGTTATGCGCAATATACACACAAGCATGTTACCTTATAGACAAGCGTGAGTTATATTTATTTAAATTATAAAGTTAACAGAACATTTATACTGTTTATTCTATGCAGGGATATATTATTATCTACAGATTAAATAGTTTTTTAATTAAATTCATTAAATATTCGGCTCGTATTAGTATTACGACAAAGGGAAGGTTTGCACTAAAAATGCACAGGATTAGGCTAAGTGCAAACTTTGTTTGCTGAAAATGCGGCGAACAAAGCCTCAAAATATTGTTACAACTCAGGTCCCGACTAAAACAAAATCCACCTGCATATCTGAAAAAAAGCACGTTTATTACCAGCCGGCATTTAAGCTAATTGTAACTCTTTTATGATGGTCTTCTTTTGTTTACTTTGTGTCTAAAATTTGTGATTAGAAAACAGCCCATTGTTTTATTGTACTCTTTTATGGCAGTTTGCGGCCGATTCATTAGGCAGGTGTGACAGATTAAGCCGATTTAGATACGGGGATATTGCATTTGTGCAGTATAAAACGATGACCTGTTGGAGGGGGAGACAGTCGAGCGAGAACCACGAGCGAAGCGAAACGTGTGGAGTACAATCGGGAATCTATTAAGTGACGTACTTTGCGCGTTTTATTGAGTTACGACCTTCTGCATTACGTTTGGACTTGTTGTGTTCGGTTATATTTGTAACTGTGTTATACGTGTTTGTGTAGTTCTAATAAATTCTATAGTAATTCTAACGGCATGTTAATTCGAGTTTCGCGACTCGTAACAATATGTTTTTATTTCTAAGATACATGTCAGCAATGTAAGTACATCGTTATTACTTCTTTTCTTTTTTATCTGTCTTTATTTTTGTAGCCACCAATCTTGCAGTTTAGCAATATTTTTGTCATGTAAATGTCATCCCTCCTCATTACATGCCCATATCACCTCGGCCTTCTTCCTCTCAATGTTTCAGTCAAGGTTGACATGGCGTTTTAAGGCAAGTTGGTCGAGTTTCCACTTCGCCGTTGCCCTGGCATTAGGCGAAGGGGGGAACACCGAGGGGTTTTAGTGGGTATCCCTGATCGATATTAGAATGTACCTTCCAAAACAAAACTACAAAAAATTTGTATGTCTGTCATAGAGGAAACGTGCAACTATCATCTGTACCACTTAGCATAACATCAACAATAATATCCATGTTTTAAACTATGGAAGGTAGAGAGAGGTAAGGAGTACCATGTCTGTGTTGATAAAGTGTCCATCAAAATGCGGACAATAATGGTGGCGCTGCGGTAGCTTAGGATAAATTTTAAAAGAAACACCAAAAGTAATTAGAGTGAGATAAAAAAATAAACAAGGGTCGAAAGAGTTTTTATTTTCTAAAAATGTGTAAAATTACTCTAAAATTAACAATAGTTGTAGGATATTGATAGTTCAGCTGTGCTACACTTAGGCTTAAGAAAATTATAATCTAAGATCTGGCTTAAAGGCCTAGCTGCCAAGCCATAAACCTAAATAAAAAACATAAAAGATCAATCACACCTGTCATTTTAGTCCAGGTAATTAAAAATCAGAGTATACGTATATATTTGGGGTTTTCTATATTGACATTTTATGGCACTTCACGAATGTTTAACCTCTGGATTCAGTTTTGTACAAATTTGTACGTTATGATACTCGCGTTCGCACTCTCGCTGGTATTTGGCACAAAGTGGTTGAATTTAAAACGAAACAATTTATCGTTATTGTCTCACTCTATTTATATAGGATTTGTATGAAATGGGTATATACTCTTGGGTATATATACGATGAAACGTTATAATTCAGTCATTTGATTTTGGCCCTTAAAGCTGGTACCAGGTCTTTATTATGAGACCAGGAACTTTAGTTTAATCGAGTATATAAGGGTCAATTCATATCGTAGTTTTTCCTACGCCAGCGTTATTCGAGCCTCTATTTTCAGAATACTGCTGGACACTTTTTCAACTTCCCCTCCATATAAGACGGTACTTACTCCTTGCCTCTACACCCCATATAATATAATAAACTCCACGTACAAGCCTCATTTATTTATTATATATGTTTTTGTGTTTTGTATAATTTTTTTCGTGAATGTATTATGTGTTGTTTATGTATAGCGTCGTCTTTTTAAGTCGATAAATCTTTTTCTTTCTTCTTCTTTTCTTTCCATATTTCAAACAAATAAATTACTTTGACTTCGACCATGGTGTGGCAATAGCATTTGTTGCTTGCGGTGCTAGTGCCACGCCGACGTGGCGAATCACACTCCCCACCTCGGGACCCCAAACGGACTTCCTTTCATTACAAAAAAGTAGGTAGTAAGATATATAGGTACAGTCGATCTCGATAACTTGACACTCAGGGACCAAAGAAAAGTTTCAAATTACCTATATAGTTCAAAATTCAAACAGCAGTTTATAGTCAAGAGGAAGGGTGGCAAAAAATCAAGTAAACTGTATTATTTTTAAAGATTTGTACAATCATCTACAAATGTTTATTTCGCAAAGAAGTTCGCAAGTTTCTATTCAGTGAGCGACTTCAGTCTATAATTGTCCAATCATTTTTCGATAGTGGTGAGAGCAGAGAAGAAATAGCGTTTCAAATTATAGACGAGTAGGAAAGCCCGGTCATCCAAATTATTGCGAACGTGGCCGCTAATGCCGGAACACAACTCAAGTTTCTTATGGCGGCATACTTTAGATCAGGGATGGTAGCCATCCAGATGGGCAAATACCCTACCACCTTGCTTTGGATTGCTTTGCCGTCTCTTACAACAGGCCGCGCCACCGCAGTAAATTATATTCCTTCTCTGTTGCTATCCGATAATTTTTCAAGGGAGCGGGAAAAAGATTTCAAATTATCGAGAGTCGACTGTATTGGGCATAGATCTATGTCTAGTCCTACGTACAGTTGTGCACCCTGACCGAGGGCCAGTCGTCCATCTCGTGGCTGTCGGGCTCCCGGCGCGTCACCGTGGGCGGCTCCGAGCGCGCCACGCAGCCCTCGTGGATGTGCACCGACACCACGTCCGAACCCGGGATCTCGAACATCACCTCCAGGAGCAGGTTCTCCTGTTACGGCACATAGACACATATACAGCCTGGCCATGTCTAGATCAGGGATTCCCAAACTATTTTGGACAAGACACCCCTATTCCAAAAAGAACTGATACTTCAGACCCCCATAGCCATATTACTTTCTTGTCTTGTCTTGACTTATATACTCGAACTCATTGTCTTGCACTAACTAATCCACGCTTATCTACTTGCAGACTTTTTTTAGAGTACAACAATGATATATTAGTCATTCTTATAACAAGTTGGTACACGATACACTACTTGTACAGTATCTTGAAAGTTTCAAATAAGAATTTGTGTTAATTAATAGGGGTCGATTTTGAGACCTCATCGACCTCCAAAATCAGTTTTCGTTTATGTCGATCACTGGGAAAGCGATTTCGAACCCAGGGGGTCGATATCGGTCACTTTGGGAATCCCTGGTCTACATTATCTGTAGTCAAAATCAGTGAATTATAAACAAAGATTAATTTATCCATGTTGTTTCAATTTTAACGTAGTACCAAGAGTCTAAAATCCGCTAAAATTAAGTAAATATGGATAAAAAAATACTTAACTACCCCCAAAGTAGTGATTTTTAAAAGTTTACAAAGGATATCTGATAGAATTTGATATTCACCACAGAACCTTCAAACGCACCCTCATGACAGGCCCTGTAGACAAGTGGCATTAGGGCTAAACGAATAAAATAAAAATGTATGGCGAAGACGTTACGCTAGGTAGTATTATGTCATTTCTCATATTTTGAAAGTATGCTCGGAGATGCCTGGTCACAGGGATAAAAATAGTACTTTTCGCCCCTGAGAAACGATTTTCCCTGCTGTCAAAATATTTAAAAACTGCGAACCACAGACAATTCATGCGACTCATGTACCAACTTTTTTACAGCCACTGTTTAATCGCGTCATAAATTATAATAAAAAAATATCAACAATTCTGTAACATTATTTTATACTTATAAATTACTTTTCACTAAATTGCTATACAATTTAAATAAATTTTACGTTTATTATATATCAAAACCAAGAGAATTATATCGTCTCTTTTATTCTAATACTAATTATATGTAGTTAAAGGGAAAAAGCATCAGTTTCAACGTTCATTTCAATTACCTGTTTTTGTTTACTTTCTTAATATTCGAAATGAAAAGCATGACAAGCAGAGTGTTAACCTCGGGTAAAAGGCCTATTTAAGCACTCGCAACTATTAGCACCCCCGTTACGTTCGTTACGCTAAACCATCCCATGCCTAAATAGGTCACTGTCGCCTCTCGTGTAACAATCGACTACTATTCATCTTTTCTTCGTTTAGCACTCATGCCACTTGTCTACGCTGCCAGCTTAGTTCTTTTAAGTCGTTCTTTACAAAATTATAGCCACTATTATCAAAGGAAACATAGGTTATGTTGGCGAACTGTGTATGTCGTAAATAAGCCAACTTGATACTAGCACTATACTCAACGTCCCTAAAATTGCTAGTAAGTGTCAAAATTACTCAGTAATAATATTGGGGTTGTTAGAATTCAGACAAATTTTAAATGAATACTCTTTTTGGCCAACCTGTTGAGTTGTCGTGCAGAATGTTAAGAATATAAACTAGAGCAAATCTATTCTAATGCCTCATTTATATTATGTCCACCTCCATGGCAGCGAGCAGGGAAGTGGGCAGCGCAAGTACGGCAAATGTGTTTAAACACTCGCACTGGCCATTCCCCCGTCACTTTCACGCTTGTTTCTGTGTAAGAGGCCATAATGTAAATTGACTTATATCTCCTTGTGAAATCGTATGATTTAGCGGGTTTTTCTGGGTTTCGTTCTTTATTGGGAGTTGATCATGCCTAATGCTGTTCCCCCATGTTATCGCTTACCATGATGGCCCTGAGCCCCCTGGCGCCGGTCTTCCGCTCCATGGCGAGAGCGGCCACCGCGCGCAGCGCCTCCTCGCTAAACGACAACTCGCACTTGTCCATCGCGAACAGCAACTTGTACTGCGACACCTGAAATACAACTAATTCGCTAAATCTGCGGTATCTATAATATTGTTACAATTTAGGCTCCGACAAAGACAAATTCCATGTACAGATCTGTAAAAGCACATTTTATTACCTGTCTGCATTTGAACTAATTGTAATCCTTTTATGGTCGTCTTCATTTGTTCACTCATTTATTGGCATACGCTTCTAGTTATTGTGGAGAACAGCCTATGGCCTATTATACTCGTTTACGGCCACTCAGGATCATCATTAAACACGTGTTGCGGATTATAAGTACAGGCTAATTCTAGGAAATTATGTCGACGTTGCCGGGCGGGCGTTTTTGCATTTGTGAAATATAAAACGATGGCCTGATTGAGAGAGGGGGTCATTTGAGCTACAACTACGACCTAGGCGTGACGTGTGTACATTTGGGAATCTAATATTGACGGACTTTGCGCGTTTTATTGAATTACGACCTTCTGCATTAGGTTTGGATTTGTTGCGTTCACTTATATATTTGTATCTGTGTTATACATGTTTGTATAGTTCTAATAAACCCTATAATAATTCTAACGGCATTTTAATTCGAGCCCCGCAAACTCGTAACAATATTATAACATTCTAAACATGCCGTGTCTGTACATTGAAGCTATTAAAAAAAACAACTTAACACTTAAGAGGGAGTGCTCTGATGTGCTATTTGATTTGGTGCCTATGTCGCCATTTTATCATTGGACCACTCGCCGGCGATTGGGAGTCCATCCACACTTCCTAGACAGAACTTCTCCACGGCACGTGGCGGACGCTCCTTCATGCCATATGTGTCCAATGGTTATGGGATGAACTCCCTCCCACGGTCTTCCCAGAGCGCTACAATATGGAGCTCCTCAAAAAGGACGTGAACAGATACTTAGTCTCAACGAGGTAGGCAACGCATCGGCTCCCTTAGTGTTATAGATGTCCATGAGCGACGGTAGCCACTTACCACCAGGTGGTCCGTTTGCCAGTTTACTTACAAGCAAACATTAAAAAAATACGTTGCATTTTTTTTTAAGATTTCTGGTCTGTTTGTTTGGGATTCACATAAAAAACTACTTACTGGGCCGATTTCGCTGTTCAACAGCAAATTTTTAGATTTAAAACTTGCGCTACTTTTTATCCCGGGAATCCCGCGGAAATTTTTCTGGAAATTATTTAAATTGAAAAAAATTCGAAATCCAATGCGATTTTTTCACTGATCGATAGCAAATTTTATGTAATAAAATGTTGTAGTTGTTCGGGTGCATAGAAAATAACTTATTCCGACACAGTTTTCACTAAAACGATAGTACAGCTTTGTTTTTTAAATACTGCGGTATGTTCTAACATAGTTTAAATTTTCTCTAAGTAGAGTATTAATTTTTTTTTAAACTAAAAGTAATAGCGTATGTGTCATTATATATTAAATACGGATAAAAATTCAACGAAAAATGTTTAATTTGTTTTGATCATAATTATTGTCAATTTATTTCGTTAATAACCTTTATACCTAAACTAGGGTTTACCCCACGGCTGCACCGCGGGTCAACCTCTGGTGCGTATCTTTTGTTTAAAGAGCAGGCGGTACAGGTTACATTGTATTAATTTTTTATGTGTTTACCCCCAGAAGATTCACTTCATTGTATATCGCAAACTATACCATCCCTCATCTATCTGTAACGAGACCAACAGGTTCAACGGGACCAAGTGCAACAAGTGGACCAACGGGATCAACGGAACCAACGGGACCAAGTGGATGAAATGGACAAAATCACAAAACCTATCCTAGTTTCCGGCATAACCTTTCCATAAATCTATCCCATTATCCAGGATGAAAAGTATACCTTGGCCACCCTCGGTATTAAAATTACATATGTACCTAGTTTCAGCCAAATCGGTTCTATAGTTTTTCCGTAAAAGCATAACAAACAGACACATATTTTTTTCCGGAAACTATTTCATTTTTCGGGATAAAAAGTATCCTATGTTCATTATCGGCATCGAAAATATATATATACTGAGTTTCAGCCAAATCCGTCCAGTAGTTTTTCCGTGAAATTTATAATATTAAAAGGGATTTAATTTAATATTTAAAATAATAATTTTGTTTACGTTACATACATCTCTAACTAAGACGATTTGATTCGTAAAGTATGTTCTGCGCAACCACTTGTCGCTAACTTCAGAACAGCCACGACTCATCGGCCGTACTGTACACGGAGAATTGAGAACATTTTCTTTTTTAGGTCGGTTAAAACTTTCTTCGCTCATTTTGGTAGATAATGATAGTGTTTGTACTCACCATTGCATTTTTGGGCTCCGTGAGTATCCTTACTAGCAGATCCTGATTTAAACTGTGGAAAGGAACCAGCACAGGGAACCGACCAACAAACTCCTGCAATTAACAAATCATATAACATTACAATTAATCATTCTTTCAATTTTACGACATTTGAAATGGATTGATTTAAGGAACATTAATAAAAATCGTCCAAGTGCGTGTCGGGCTACGCATATTAAAGAGCTTTGTAGAGGCGACGAAGTCCTAATCTATTTACCATTTAGCAATGAAACCAACAGAAAGTGCATTTTAAATTTGGACCGATTTTTATTTGATTTTTTCCCCTGTAGTCACTTCTGCCCCTTGCGACTCAGTTTTTTTATATCTTTTGCTATTTTCACTACGTTTTTATAATCGTTTTCTTTACGTAGGTGAGAATTATGCTTTTCTCTATCACACTTTATTTCGTTTTTTTATTAACATATTTCTATGGCTATTTTACATTATTTTATCTGGGATACATGAATAGTAAGAAGTGGCAGTGGGCCGGTCACATGGGGTGTAGACCGGGAGGAGGATGCCGATAGACTTTTAGTGCAACACTTACAAGCCAATAGATGGCGCTGTGCATTAATTGAACCCGCAAACCATTCACAAAACGTAACAAAGAATATATACATTTTTAGAACTGTAATATAGAGTTGGGTAGGACATAACTTTATAATGAGTTTGTAAGAGTAACATGACATTTTGTACTGAACCAGTACAACGTACCACTTCAAATGAGGCAAGGAAATTTGTACGTTTTGTACTGCGGCAGTACATTTGAAGCGGTGAGGCGATGAGTGTGTTTCCCTCATTTGTCCCGTACAAAACTCTAGTTTGGAAATGATCGCAAAGAATCGGATGTGATCACCGTCTGTCACCTCATTTCTAGTAATCGTACATGTCATGTTGTCCCTCTCTGTCATGTGAATATCCGTAGAGGCGTTATTGTACTGTTGTCCTCGTTCCGTCCTTCCTCTTACATTTGAAGCGTGAGTAGTAGCGGGACAAAATTTTTGAAGTAGTACACATTAAAAATTTTTTGCCGTACCAGTACAAATTTATTTTCTACAGGACAAATGTACTGCTTTACATATGTACTACTCATCACTACTGTAATAGTCGGACTTGGGTCGGCAAAGTGTCGCAATACCCCTTTGAGACGGAGGAGCATTTCGTTTCGCCCCTCCACTCTGAAGAGGACGTTCGGGAATGTTCGGGATTGTTCGGGCCGGGTCGCGTGGGGGCGCACTCTCACCGGTATCATGCCGAAGTCGATGAGGTCGCGCGCCTGCACCTTGCGCAGCCAGGCGTCGCGCTCCTCGCCCTCGGCGCGCGCGGACTCCAGCGGCGAGGCGTCGTTGGCCGCCGCCTGCGTGGCCGCGCGCCGCCCCGCGCGCGAGTCCCACGCGCCGAAGCCCAGGTACTTCTCGTTGCTGCGCCGCTGCACCAGCCTGCCGGACACCACCCCGATTAGTGCTCAAGTGCTGCCCTACCAATCGACACTTTTACAATACACCAGTTAAAAGTTTTATTCAAAACTAGCTTCTGCCCGCGACTTTGTCCGCGTGGAATAAATAAAAAAACCCGAGTTGAAACATTCTTCACTGGTGCTCCGCTCCTATTGGTTTTAGCGTGATGACATATAGCCTATAGCCTTCCTCGATAAATGGGCTATCTAACACCGAAAGAAAGTTCCTGAGATTAGCGCGTTCAATCAAACAAACAAATTCTTCAGCTTTATATATTACTATGTAAGATTTGAGATATTGTTATTACTTTAAATGAAAATAATATGTGCTCCTGCTAAAAGCTAAAATAAATGAAAAGTTAGTGGGTTGACGTGAAATGATAAGATCACCTGTCCAGGCCGTTGTAGGCGCCGCTGGCGACGAAGAGGATGTTGGTGGTGTCCACCTGCACGGCGTCGCCGCGCAGCTTCCGCGAGTTCCGCTCGGGGACTGACACCACGGCGCCCTCCAGCATCTTCAGCATACCCTGCTGGACCCCCTCGCCTGCGAACGCCACACCGACATCATCAACGGCCCTCGACCACCTTCTCGTCGGCTAAACATCCCACTGTTGGGCTCGAACCCCCCACGCTTGTCCAAGGCGGCTTGGCGGGTTTGACACATCGGTTATCTCGATGTTTTTCTTCACCGTTGTTAGCACGTGATAATTGCAACAATATGGACGTTAGCATGCGTGCATATGTTTCGATCAGGATTCGAACCCGCACCCCTTAAGTTTGGGACGCGTGCGTTAGCCATTATGCTACCACGACTACATCGACAAAGTTACATTACACAGGCCTTACTTCAATAATCATCATCATCGAACAAAGATATTTCACCAATCAGAATGAATTCAAATAAAAGTGAAGATTATAGTGAAGCTAATATTAAATCTTCACTATGGTTTAACTAACCAAAGTGTAACGGACATAAATGAAGAAGAATAATAACAAGATTTTTGAAGTTTGAAAAGTTAGCCGTTGAGCGCTAGAGAGAATCGAATGTATGGCACGTATAGTACGGTCGATAGTTGCGCGCAGAGAACCACTGAACGCGCGTACTTCACTCGGGTCGAACCCGAGTGAAGTACGCGCGTTCAGTGGTTCTCTATGCGCTCAATTACCTATTACTTATTACTAAAAACCCACACAGGTAAGTCCACAAAATGTTACATATTTTATCCTTTTATATATGTTTTATAAATTTATTACCTAATTTATACATATTTAATTTAATTCTTATATTTTGCAGGTAACACCGAGCGGGTCGTTCATCCAACGAATTCTAGCGTCAACACAAACTAAGCCATATAAACATAAACTTGAATCATTCAATGTCATTGAATACCGTCGCGACCTTTCAGTTTTTTTTCGTTTGCCTTTCGTTTGCCTTACTGTTGGTTAAAACTTGATATAAGCCCCATACAAGTAATGTCAAAATTCAACCGATGGTAAGGCAAGTGAAAGAATAGTAAGATACAGAAACCAACTTAAAATTTATTCAATTTGGTTGATCCGTCTAATATGCATAACCAGAAGAAATTTAAAAGAAAAACAAGAAGATTTTGCTTTTTTTTAAAGTCAAGTTTAATGAAAGAACTCACCACCAACATCCCTAAGCTGATGAATACCAGGAACAGCTCCAATCTTGTCAACTTCGTCCAGGAAAACTATACCGGTTTGTGCACGTTCCACACTGAGGAAGATTTTCATGGATTGATTACACCCCTAATAGATTAATAGATAGACAGATTGTTTTTACAGACATGTAACTAACTTATTTGTTAACACCGATTTTTTTTGTTTCTTTATATACTAAATTAATTATTAAGCAAGCCAATCAAATTATGTTTGCTCACAGAAAACTCGTGAAAATTGAACCTGCGTAGGTCAGCTGCCTATGTATCAGCTTTGCAATAAGAAATCGGCGTCGAGTCGAGAAATGTCGGTCGAACAGTGCCCGATTGTTGGTGCAGAGGACGCTACCCGCAAAAATAGTCGGTAAAACAGCGCAGAGCTGTATTCAAAAATTGAAGTCTTACTTGAAGTTGGCGTCCTGCAGCAGCTTCGCGATGACGCTCTCGATGTCCTCACCGACGTAGCCGGCCTGCGTAAGCGTCGTGCAGTCGCAGATCGCGAACGGCACGTCCAGGCACTGCGCTATCGTCTGCGCCAGGAGGGTCTTGCCTGGGAATGAGATTTCGATATAACTAGGTCTATTTTAGTAATCGTCCGCAACAAACGACAGGCCACCTGGCCGCGGGAATTGTATTCTTTCTCCGTTCATGCACGGATAGTAGATAGAACTAACAGCTAAAATGTTATTATATTAATATCCCTCGATATCGTGTATGTATATTTTTTTTCTTTATCAATAGGTTGTTGTTATCAGCATCTCTTTTGTTCAATATTGTTGTTACTATATTTTGTATGTAGTATATTGTAAGCTATCCGTACAGGAACTGAGAAAGAATACAATTTCCTGCGTTGGGGCGGCCTGTGGTAAGAGGCGACAAAACAACCCACAGCCAGGTGGTAGGTCATTTGCCATTTGCCTTTGCATAACAACCTTGAATTGTGTTCCGGCATTAGTGGCTAGGTTCCAGTCTCCCTTAAAAGAGCAGCAGCGCATTTGTAACACCTTTGGTGTTGCAAATGTCCATAGGCGATAGTAACCACTTTCCATTAAGTGGGCCGTCTGCCTGTCTGCTGAACTCCTGCAATACATATTTTTTTTAAAGTTTCCCTTAATGAAAATAAATAAATAAATAAAATTAATTTACAGGGGTGCTAGTGGCACCCCAACTTGGCGAATCCTACACGTCCCGACCGCGCTTCTCTCGCAGTGGTTAGACTCCAATCGGAGTTCTCTACGTTAAAAAACGTCGTTGGTCTAATATAAATGCACTGTAGTGCTCTCCCTATCTCAGACGCTTGAGGCGGCAGTTCACGGCACACATATCTATACTAATATTATAAAGAGAAAATATTCCTATGTTTGTAACGAATAAACTCAAAAACTACAGGACCGATTTCAAAAATTCTTTCACCATTAGAATGCTATATTATTCCTGAGTAACATAGGCTATATATTAAAGCTGGGGCCATGTGTCCATTATTTGTCCCGCCTCTATTGCTGAATGGAACTCCAATAAATAGAGTTAAAGAGTTTAAGTATCTGGGGCATTGGGTAACGGAGGTCCAGGACGATAATGTGGACATGGATAGAGAACGTAGGGCATTGTCACTCCAGGCAAACATGTTAGCCCGCATATTTGCTCGGTGGACAGAGACGGTTAAAACAACGTTGTTTAAGGCTTACTGTATCTCTCTGTATTCGTCAAGTCTGTGGTTCAAATATACCCAGAGCTTAAAATACCCTACGAGTCCAATACAATAATTCCCTCAGGGTGTTGTTGAGGCGACCGCGATCCTGCAGTGCGTCAGCTATGTTCGCCGAAGCACACATAGATGGCTTTGATGCTTTGTGGCGTAAAAAAACAGCGTCGTTACTGAGCAGATTGCATGGTAGCAGCAACAGCATCCTGAAGGGAATAGCTGATAAATTTGACTGCCCACTGATTTGGGCTTTCATTAAGAGAACTAAATCAGTGCTAGTCATTAATTACTAACATAGACATAAAGAAAAAACTAATTACTAATAATATTATTGTGTATATTTATATATTCGTGTGTGTGTGTATTTGTATTGAACTGTGTTGTCTTTAAATAAATAAATTATTATTATTATTATATTGTTTACTAGAAAAAAATTAGGGATACCTACTAACACTACAATAATGTAATCCAATGTGTAAAAAATTTGCCATAAATCACACGTGCAAAGCCGCGACAGGCCGCTAGTACATTATACGTAGGTATGCTGTTCGCAACATCAACTTTGTGTCAACTAAAAATTTGTGCAAACATAATATAGAAGGGCACGAAAAAAAATTGACGCGTATTTAAAAGTTTCAAAGTCCGACGCCGGAAGCGGCGTCCAACGTCGACTGACGCTAGACGTCGCTTTCAGCATCTGTGACAGACCGCGGCCTTAGAAACAAATAAATAGAGCGTGGAAAAACACTCGAGATCCTAAGCTAACAAAATCCTCCAACTTATTCAAATTAGGTTTAAATAAGCAATTATGATTTCGAGTCACGTCACCATTTTAAACTAAGGCAAGGATAATTTTGTCTTATGTTAACTACAAGAGTAACTGTAACGGTTTAAAAGTTGCGTAAATGGGCATGTCTTTAATGTTAATGTACAGTCGCCAAATGAAAATGTTCGCCACCTTAAAGTCGACTTTTGCTTGCACGAGTACAAGAAACAATAATGCCAATATTTTAATAAATGTTACGTTTATAAAATATAGAAACGTGAAAAATGAAAATTGCAATGTTGACAATGACAGACGCTGAGATTAACAATAAGAAACAAAGAGGATATTATCACTAAGCCTAACATAAATAATGTCTAAACAATCTTTTTAGTCAAGATTGAAAATTAAACAACGTTGATCTAAGTAATTTAAAACTTTATTGTCGAATAGTTAAATATAATTTTCTGTGGAACAGTCTGTTCTGCGACTTAGTTTGACAAGGTAATACGTGCTCGCGGAACGTTAAATGAATGAATTTGAAAACTAGCGAAGATTTTCATACCACGACTGTACATTTACACTAACAGATTCGTAGCTTACGGAGCGTGCACACTTGTTTTTTATGTATTGTATAGGTTCGTATTTGAAAGACATTGCACCTAATATCAGGTAGAAACGCAGTCTAAGATGGAGCTTACTTAGAAGATGCCTGTTTTCACGAGACTTAAAGACACCTTGTATGTTTCAGGAAAAATAGACGACGGTAAACAGTTTCACTGCTCAGAGGTACGTATTGTTACAAGTCGCGAGACTCGAATTAAAATGTCGTTAGAATTACTATAGAGTTTATTAGAACTATACAAACACGTATAACACAGGTACAAATATAACCGAAAACAACAAGTCCAAGAGTAATGCAGAAGGTCGTAATTCAATAAAACACGCAAAGTCCGTCACTTATTAGATTCCCGATTGTAGTACACACGTTTCGCTTCGCTGGTGGTTCTCGCTCGACTGACTCCTCCCTCAATCGGGCCGTTGCTTTATACTGCACAGGTGCAATATGTCCGCCCGGCCACGTGGACCGAATTTCCTAGAATCAGCTTGTACTTTAAATCCGTAACACCTAGCTAATGATTACAATACAACAATAGACCGTATGCCAATGAGCAAACAAAAGAAGACGACCATAAAAGAATTTCAATGTTATGAAGTAATTCAAATGCCGACGGGTAATAAATATGCTTTGTTTCAGATATGCAGGTGGATTTTGTTATTTTCGGGATCTGAGTTATAACAGCATTATAAAAAGCAAAGCGCTTCGCCCACTTGGTTGGTATTTCCACTATATATCGGTGGCGTGAGCTCGTACGTCTGTTTGTCCGATGATAAATTGTATGATTTTAATGCTGCACTATATTGCTACATTAAGATATACAATCATGCAGAACACAATCTTGAAGGGGCGAAATACATACATACACACATAAATATGACGCCTGTTTACCATGGGGTAGACAGAGACTATGGACCTCTTCATATAGGCACTTTATTTGAGATGCTTTTTACCTGACCTGTTTTTAAGACTCCTGATATTTGATCATGGCGTGTGATAGGTAATATGAAGGTATTTAATAGATTGAAACTATGTATTTGCCGTGCTAAGAACATAATGTGACTTTAAATTACTTATGTTTTTCTTAAAGTACCTGCACTTGATTTTATTACAGTGGTGTTTTAGTTTAATAAAAAATGGGTTGTATTTATATTGTTGAGCACTGTATAAATGTTTTTAGGATTTTTAATAATCTTTGTAATAGGTTTCAGTTTACCAGATTGCTAAAGGGTGAACGCTGTGTTATTGGTTCAACAATATAAAAGGAGGTGAAAGCGCCTAGACGAGACATTCTACATTCGTCGGTTGAAGAGAGCGAAAGCTCTGTTGTACAAGGAGCACATGATATGTTGTAGTTAATAATTACGGTCCGATAATAGCAGTATTCTTTGAGGGCAAATTGCTGCTCGACACCTGACAAGCGTGGACGCAACTCTTGGAGTTGTCCTAATATTTCTGTGTATTATTGTGCTGTATTTAATATTGTAATTGTAATAATTCTAGTGTAATAAACTTTGATTATAATATTTCAGATTATTATTATGTTATTTGTCGGCTTGAGCTGACACGTGCATGTCGCGATCTACCGGCGAAACCTATATATCTCCACCACGGGTCAAATAAAATGAGCGAATGAAAATTCTTATAGACCACCCAATCTATACAAATAAATAAAATGCAAGTGTGTGTTTGCAATGTCAAAATAACAGCTTTTTACTAAATGCATATGAAAGTATATACGGTACCTATATTAAAAAACAATTTAATTTTTTTGTCTGTCTGGATGTTCCGCATAATCTCTGAAACGGCTGGACCGATTTTGACGGGACTTTCACTGGCAGATAGACGATGTCATAAGGAGTAGCTCAGGCTACTCTTATTTTAGTATTTTAGATTTAAAAAAACGAAATACCCACGCGGCCGCCGCCGCTGTCGTCGCACCGGAAGGCAAATTAGATTAAATTAAATTCCACGCGGGCGACGTCGCGGGTTACTACTGGTTTCATATTAAAACTTGGCTGATTTTTCAATTAGGGTATATATACAGTCTACTCTCGATAATTTGATTTTTTTTCGATCCCTTGAAAAATACTCGATATATTGAATAAAATCAATGTTAATTGGTCCCTTCGGTAATTTGAAGTTAAAGGAATATTATCTTGCTCGCAAACATGCGATAATTTGAAGTCCGGGCTTTCCTACTCTCTATAATTTGAAGCGTTTGTCATGCACATACCTGTCAATTGTTTACATAAATGAGATATGAGTAAGTTCGCATTCCAGTCAAATCCAGTCTTCTTTCAAACGTTAATGAGTGATATTAATGTTTTATTTGTGCTATTAAAATGAATCCAAGAAAGAACAAACTTCTTTCCATAAGTTCCATAAGTAAACGCTTGTTATTTTGAACTCTTGAAAATTTGAAATTTATCTCTGGTCCCTTGAGGTTCAAATTATCGAGAGTCGACTGTATGCGGTATCGTCATTAGAATTCTGTTAGACTATTCAGTTTACAAATAGCATGAGCAAGCATTAATGTTGAATTATACAATAGTAACATTACATTTATCAAGATAACGTAGTAAAGGCTTATTTAGATTCACCGGCCGACAAAAATAAAGCGGGCAGTACATTTGACTAGACCCATCTACTCTTACTAGTGGTCGAAATTCGGCCATAATTAATTAAAATTATAAGTTTGAACATTATTAAGGTTCTGTAGTCAAAGACTATACTTCTATAATCACAGATTTCGCCAAGGCTACACTGTTGATTTGAAATTAACAATAAACAAAAGAGTATATACGTGTGTGTGTGTGTGTCAAATACATGGTAGTGTGTGGAATGTTTTTTATTTAATGTATTTTTTATGCATAATTTAAAAAAAAATAAAAAGGGGTACAAAGTTTTGCTTCACGTATTAATATAATGCGTATTATATACATACATACATTACATACGTATTACAAGTCGCTGAATCCGAATCCTAGGCGCCGAATCAGTTTGGGCCATACGCTCTCACAATTATGAGTAAATTGCAAACCTCAAAAATTGCAGTTTTGGTGATTAAAAATTTGTTATAGTAGTAGTAGATCAAGTAGATTTTTTATGTAATACTAGCTGTACCCGGCAGACGTTGCTCTGCCCTGAAAAAATAAAAATCTAGAACCCAATTGCAGCGCCACCTACCGGGACTAATTGTTAATCTCGACCATTCTCGAATCCACTTGAACAAACACAAAAAGTATTTACGACAATCGGTCTCACTGACGAAGAGGAATTAAGCGGCACCACTTACCGGGTCCAATTGTGAATTTAAACCATCCCGGGCCCACTTAAACATACACAAAAAACGTCATCAAAATCGGTTCAATCGTTTAGAAAGAGTTCAGTGACATACACAGGAACAGAAGAATTTTATATAGAAAGATTTTTGGGCCAGAAACCCACCCTGGCAGGCGTCCTCAGAAGACCCTACTAAAGTTTCAACACAATCTGATCAATGCTTTAGCAACGCATATTGGACAAACATACAAACGATGATTTTTATTTATATACATTTTTTTTAGCCAGAAGCCCTTTCGGGGGCATCCTCAGGACACCCTACCAAACTTTCAAAACAATTGGATCAATGGTTTCAATAGAGGTGTTGGGAAGTCGGCCATCGGATCCCTCAGTGGCCATACGAAATAGGGCTACCTCAAGGGTTAACCGTTTCACGCCGATATTCTGTAAGAGCGTGTTATCACACCAACGAGCCGACCCTAACAATCGTAACCAAGACAATGACTTCAGCATGGCTCTATCACGTCCAATTTATTTGATTTTTCTTTATTTCTTTTACTTTTGTTATGTATATACGTATGTTCGTTTTCTATCTTATATTCTAGTAATGGTTTTAGATTCATGTGTGGTAGAAACAGACCACACAATCAATACGTAGAAATAACTAGCGTGTTTTGAATTATAACACATACGCCACGCGCTTTGTATTCTTATACGAAAAATTTGCAAATTGAGGCACTGTTCCTCATTAACATGGAAGGAGAACGCGACAATCCTACAAAACTAGATGGCGCCATGAGTTCTTTTACATTCGCCGAGACACATTCTTTCAAAACCAAACCCGCCAAAAACTTAAGCTTCTTTTCACTTTTATATTTATAACTAGAGTTTACCCGCGCCGCGGGTCATCCTCTAGTACGTATCTCTTGTTTAAAGAGCAGGCGATAAAGGTTAAATTGTATTAATTTCTTATGTATTTGCCCCCCAGAACATTCACTTCATTTTATATCGCAAACTATACCATCCCCCGTCTATCTGTAAACTACATAAGAGACAAGAGTGGACCAAGTAGACCAAGAGAACCAACGGGACCGACGGGACCAACGGGACCAGGTGGACCAAGTGGATGAAATGGACAAAATAACAAAACCTATCCTAATTTCCCGGATAACCTTTACATAAATCTATCCCATTATCCGGGATGAAAAGTATACCTTGGCCACCCTCGGTATTAAAATTACATATGTACCGAGTTTCAGCCAAATCGGTCCAATAGTCTTTCCATTCAAGGATAACAAACAGAGAGATAAATATATTTTTATCCCGGAAACTATCCCACTTTTTGGGATAAAAAGTATCCTATGTTCATCCCCGGCATCGAAAATATATATATATACTGAGTTTCAGCCAAATTGGTCCAGCAATTATTCCGTGAAAACGGAACAACAGACGGACAGACGGACAGACGGACAGACAGACAGACAGACAGTGTTACTTTCGCATTTCTATTATTAATAGGGATTAATTTTTGAGATATTGGGGTATATAATATATAATAGCAGCCCATAAATGTCCCATTGCTGGGTTCGGGCTTCTCACTATAGGGGGCAACGGACAGTATACCCGCCACGCTTGTCCAAGGCGGCTTGGCAGGTTTGACACATCGGTTATCTCGATGTGCAGGTTACATCACGATGTTTTCCTTCGCCGTTATTAGCACGTGGTAATTGTAACAATATGCAAATTAGGACGGAAAACTGCCTAAGTGGTGCATGCGTTCCGACCAGGGTCGAACCCACGGCCTTTGAGTATAGGACGCGTGCGCTAGCCATTACGCTACCACGACTACCAGGGCTATAATAAATAAATCCCTTTAAAGTGTTACAAAAACCAAACAATTAACGTTCATTGTCTCTAGTGAACCCTTAATTCGCCAGATTCAAAACTAATTTCAAAACGGGACGTCCAAGAGAAGTGATAGTTTAAACTAATCTAAGTTGAACCTTTTAATATTGAAATTGTTGTTTGTTGTGAAATTTTATGTATATAGCGCGTGGGTTAGAGTGAGAGAGGGGGTGCCTGCGTACCACTGCCGTATGCGTGAGAGAAAGGGAAGCCAGATAAACTGGCGCCGCAACGCGTTACATAACGAAGCAATTTACCCTCCCATAGGAAGTTATCACTTCAAAAGTGCTTAAAAAGGCAAACTACACTACTGAAAAATATTTCAATGACAGAACTACGTGTGCATAGCAGCTCGCTCCAGCGTTTTTTCGTACTATATCTTCTGTGTAACGTTTTATTTTGTTAAGCATGCGAGGAATTTATAGAGATATATTGCACGTTATAGTTTTTTTAGTATTTAACCCGGACTTTTGGAGGGTTGGCGTGGGGCCACAGGAAGGCCAACACGTAGAGGCCCCTTGTCAAAAACGTTAGTGTGGCGTGACACCGACCAGCGATTATCCCTGTCTACGCCATATAGTAATGCACCCGAGGACAAGCCCCGGCCAGTGTAGGACTATTGTGGGAAATGAGAACAAAAAGGACCGGGCTATTGGGGTAAACTGCTTGTGGTACTCGGGGTCTGGGAATATGGGGACTATGGGGTCTGCCCGTCGCAATGTTCGGTGATGTATGTCTAGTTATTATTACGGCGCTTCTTCTGTTTTTTCTCTTATTGTGTGTGTGTGTGTGTTTTATTACAACTCCATTAATTCTTTGAAAAGCAATTGTAAAACATACTTCTGTATTTATAAAAAAAAAAGAGCCCGACATAGATAAACTATTTTTACTAGATTTATATATTTTGTATATATGTATATTAAGTATATATAACATTTCTGCATAGGTATATATATCATTTATGTATTTATTATTAAAAAGTAAGTGGTTCGTACTATATGTTACGTATACCACCATCGCCATTATCATCTCAATTCGTTCCTGGGGTTGTCTGGAATATATCGCTTTTTAGCGATAAAACCGGCTTTTGTTCATAACTAGATATAATTTTAGTCTATAAGTTCATTTTTGTATTGGTCAATAATAAAGTGTTATCTATCTATCTATAAACAATGATAATAACACGTCGCAAAGCGGTGTACGTGGAGCAGCAAGTAGACTCAAATTTTACCTTATACGTATGACCTAAAAAAAATCTCCAGTGGAGCTTACTTTGCATAAAAAATTGAATTTTGAATTGCGTATGCCACGCACTTGACCGATTTATTATTGTCAAAGTTAAACTCCATCATACAGTTAAAAATACAACCTCCATAAAGGTCAACGTCAGCCAGCAATGAAAATTGCCTAACACCCAACTATATTATACACTCGCTTGTATAAATATTAAGCTTGCCAATTATCATAAATGACTCATACACATACACTCTGTATATAATTGAATATTAATAACCTTTAATGACCTTTAATGACCTTTACAGACTGTTTAATATTTCTTTAATGTATTTAAAACATTCGTGTTCCTAAACAGAAAGCAATACACTGTTTACTGAGCGGAATATTTTTTTTTTTAAATATTTGAGCGGAATGATTACCAATAAATAACATACTAATGAGTTGGGAATAAATTCAAATTCAAATATAGAAGTTTTTATTCAAAATAAGTTCCACTGGAGAAAACTTCTTGAAGGTCATACATGTAAGTCCACATTTAAATCTATTTCCTATTCTATGTACATCGCTTCGCAACCTGTTATCGCTGCTCAAAGGAGAAGAAGCGGCAAGAGGTTTCTTGCCGCTTCTTCTCCTTTGAACAGCGATAAGAGTTCTCCAGCAATAACAATAAGCACTTTAGAGTGAAATTTCTTGATGAAATTCTTGACCATAATTTAAAAATATATTCCTTTTACTTACCTATCCACTTATATAGTAATGAAAACAGAAGTTAAAAAAAAATATTCCACGAGCTCAGCAGACAGTTAGACGACCCACCTGATGGAAAGCGGATAAAACCAAAGGTGCTACAAATGCGCTGCTGCTCTCCAAAGGGAGATTGAAACCTGGCTACTGATTGGCCGGAACACAACTCAAGGTTGCTATGGAGGCATACTTTAGACCAGGGGTGGTAGCCATCCAGACAGGCGAATAACCTACCACTTGGCTGTGGGTTGTTTTGCCGCCTCTTACGACAGGCCGCTCCAACGCAGGAAGTTATAATTAATGTTATCATTTCTTAATATTTTCTTAAGTTTTCGCGACTTGTATGCATAATAAAACCGTTAAAACGTAGTTTTACTATCATTTCTTTGAAAATAATAACGACAATGAAGTTAAAATTAATATGATATCATTGGGACAAGCATTTTTCCATATACTCTAATTTCCAGTGTATTTGTTTCTGTCGTTTCTTAATACAATTAACCTCCAAATATTTATCTCTATAATTAATGCTATAATTTATTCTTTTGCAAACATGTGGGACAAATAAAATTACTATGGCCAAAAATTCTGAGAAACGCTCATGCATTTTGCTTTATACCTAAACCTATGAAGAATTTTATTTTTTTATTTTTTTAGATGCTAACATTAGGAAAAGACAAGTGGTTAATATGATTTTGCGAATTGGAGATAACCACTTTGTCTTTTAGCATTATAATATTAAAATAGGTTACCAACTGTTGTGTGACTCAAAATTTAACACAATGTATTTTCATACACATTTTTACGTCAGCACAGGTGTTCATTGTCTTAATTATAAAAGAACTATGGCTACGTTCCACAAGAGACTCACAACCGCGATTTTTTCCGTTCTACTTGCTTGCGGACGTTACAATCATAAACTCTAGTACAACGGAATATGGAGCGTTGATGACATAAACGACGAAATACATAAATGTCATTGGTTGATTTGAAAATCGCGCTTTTTTCAATGTCAATCGATAGAGAGAATTAATGCTCTGTGGTCAACGTCCACTTGACACCTCTTGACATCGGTCGTTGTGAGCGCTGTGTGATCGAAAATAATGACGTAATTAGTGACGGTTTCGACACGACCATAACGACCGTGATCGCAATGTGGAACGGCATAAAAAAAGCATTTTGGGCGTTGTGAGATACTAAAGGAACGCGCCCTTTAATTTTGACAGCTCGATGACGGATCAATTAGTAATGTACTAATGCATTACCGACTCGATTTGTTATAAAAATCGACTCCAATTATAAATAAGTTTTAAACAATTATTTTTCTTTAAAGTACAACATACTTATTTTCAAATCGATTACTATAGATTAATTAACGTATAGTTTCGATGGTTTAATAGTCTGTACGTGACATGACTCACAGCATGTCATTATTACGTCTCACCCACAACAATAAAGTACGACGATTGTGTCAGTTGTTTCATGTGGAATTCACTGTCAAGAAATATGTAACTTGATAGACGTGCAAACGTCAAAAGTAAAATAAACGCTCGGAAACAGTATAAGGTAATAATTATTTAATTAGTTTTACAGACGTGATATAAAAACTATTCACTATACAATTTTTTCTTATACGAAAAACTACAGCGTAAAATCATATTTCAGAAAGATCCGTATGTAGTCTCAATGCCGAGAATGGACGTAGGATACTTTATATCCTGGAAAAATGGACAGTTTTTCGCGGTTTCAATCGAATTTTTCCAGAGATCTAGAGAGCTCTAAAATGAAAAAAAAAAATGGTTAAAAAGTATGGAAAAGCTTCTTTAATAATGTATCGTTGAATAACTCACCACAGCCAGTGGGTCCTAAGAGTAATACGTTGCTCTTGTCCAGCCTCAAGTCGTGATGCTGCCTCTCCAACACCTCGGCGCCTCCGCCGGATGAACTTCCATTGCTTAAATGTAAGAGATCTGAAAACACGTCATCAAAACACATTATCTACAGTAAAGTATGTATTTTAAGACAAAAATGAATGAATCAGGAGACAAACATACATACGTCGTATATTGTTTTATGGGTAATATACAACGAACCACTCATCCATCGATCACAGACACCCAGACCATACGAAATAACGGAAGGTTCGTTTATGAAATTTACCATGGCGAGATTCGAACGCCGAACCTCAGCCATATTAGTGAAGATTCTTAAAATTACGTTGGCTAGAAAAATTCCTTCAAGCTATAAATCCATTTGTTATTTTGTCTTATTATTAGTATCTAGTTCCACTGCACGCCAACAATATCTTTGCAATTGGATCTTGTCCATCCAAAGGTTGGCTGGAAGTGATTGCTTTAGACTTTAGGTAATGAGGCCGCCCATTGTACTAACTTTTAGTATTGTTACAAGCTACAGGACTCGAATTAAAAATGCCGTTGGAACTACTATAGAATTTATTAGAACTGTACAAACACGTATAAAACAAATACAAATAAAACTGGATGCAACCAGTTCACACTCCACGATTCAATGCAATTCGACACGCGTAAAGTCCGTCGTCTATATCGCTAATCGAGAGTACTACAAACGTCTTAACTCGTCTCGTAGTCGTCGCTTGACTGCCCGCCCCTCCATTCGGGCATTGTCTTATACTCACTACACAATACAAAGAAATTGGCCGCGCGCACTGATTTTCCGTGAAATAGTAATTTGCACACCTGCGAACGGCCACAAAGTCGAAAACAATAACAATAAGGATTAGTTCGACGCTGATGATGGTTATAAAACAAGTAGAAAAACAATAGCATGATTTTCTTAATTACAAATTCAAAACACAAAAGAATTCCTTAATCCGGGAAGACAATAAACTGCGCTTACAACAGGCAGCTCTGTGCGCTTATCTTTGACGGCATGTAACAGTATTATCGCTTATTACATAGACATAGACAACACTTTATTGTTCACCAAATCAAAAATTACAAAAAAAGTACAAGACAATAGTTACTTGGTAAAACAAAAGGCGGCCTTATCGCTAAAAGCGATCTCTTCCAGGCAACCTGGCTTATTGTGTATTTTTTATCTGTAATGTTGGTGTACAATAAAGAATATCTATTGTAATAAAACGTTTTAACGGTTTTTAGCGCGGTAATTCACTTTTCAGTGGCCGTGATCACGCAAGACAAAGATGTCAAGTGTCAATGAGTATTTCGTTTTAATTTTGTTTGTGGTTATTATTTACTCTATGGGAGCCTAATCTAATTTACTACAGCTTCGCAACATATTGTGGCTTGAAGAGAAGAAGCGGCTCGGCGCAAGAAACTCTTCAGCAAACATGCCAAGCTCTAATAATTTGTTCAATATTAAAGTGGGTGGGAGGTAAAATAATTATTAATTAATATTATAATAATAATATAATTAATGAATATTATATAGAACTATAAGAGCTAGGCATGTTTGCTGTAGAGTTTCTTGAGCCGCTTCTTCTCTTCAAGCCACAAAATGTTGTGAAGTGGCGCTAATTTAGATTAAGCTCTCATAGAGTAAATAATAACCATAAACAAAATTAAAACTAAATAATTAAAACGAACAAGTTGGCGGTAGGCTAAATAAAACTTTAACAATACTCATTGACACTTCACATCTTTGTCTTGCGTGATCACGGCTATTGAAAAGTGGCCGAAACGTCGGAAGAAAAAAATTTAAAAATTTACCGCGCTTAAAACCGTTAAAACGTAGTTTTATTATGTATACTGATCGCGAAAACTTAAAAAAATATTAAGTAACTATTGTATTGTAGAGATGTCTAACCCGGTCCAAGAAAAATCGATACAGAATGTTAACATTTTTAAATCTGATACAGGATGATGTTGTGAATCATTTACGATCCACTTTCGCAGCGCATTATGAATTCTCCCTGCGTTACCTACTCCATAAACATTTTAAGCACAATGATTGAACGTCTTGTAATATACATCGTTACACGGGGAAATTTCCGTATAAATTACGCGGTGAATGCAAAATTATTGCGCTATATTACCGCATTTCGTAATCGATTTCGCAAACGTACACAGGGCACGGATAATTAAAAGGAGACGGGGGATTCTGGGCCAATTTTCTATTACAAAATGGAAACCATCACACAAACGAAGGCACTAGTTAGGTTAATATATACAGGTAAGACATAAGGCACACACTGCACATGCACTTCCTCACAACACCAGCATGTAACAGATACACTCTACATTAGTATAAGTTTAGTATTAAAAATAGAAAAAAATAATATTGTAAGTTATTCTTAAGGTACACTACAACATAAAAATCACTAAATTAATATCACACACAGTAACAAAAATAATAACCGTGTATAAATTCTAAAAACTTTCTTCTAAATTAAGTTGTAAAAAAGGGTACTGAACTCGAGTCCGTAGACTTGTTAATAACAAAATGAAAATGACTCCCATCTTTTTACAATCTGGGCCTAACAATGTATAAAAGCGTATCCGTCTCCTTTGTAAACGTATTAAGCAGGTACCTAAATGGTTTCAGTGTCTCGCTCGCGTATTATCGAATTCTTGAAGATATAAATCGACAGAAAGTACTTACGACAAAACCGTAATATTCTAAACCGATCTTAACAATAAAATTACACATGCTTCACAAAAAAAATCACAAGCATCATTTTTTATATATAGAAACTACAGTTTACCCACGCGGCCCAAACACCAGTGGGTGCCTCTTGTTTAAGAGCCAAGCATTAATACAGGTTACATTGTATTAAGTTTTTATGTTAGTGCTATTTGCCCCCGGAAGAATCTCCCGGGATGAAAAGTATCTAAGCCCATTTTCGGTATTAAAACTACATATGTACAAAATAACAGCAAAACCGATCCAGTAATCCAGCAATTGTTCCGTGAAAGCTTAACAGACAGACAGATCGAGTTACTGTCGCATTTTTTTATAGATCATGATTTTGAACCAAAATTACCAAAAAGACCAGAATGACAAACATGACCGAAGGCCGATGGAGCAGACGAGTCCTAGAGTGGAGACCGCGTCTCGGTAAACGTAGTGTCGGACGCCCTCCAGCCCGATGAACCGACGAGCTGTGCAAGGTCGCCGGTAGGCGCTGGATGAGGAAGCCAGAGGACAGGGATGAGTGGCGCCGTCTTGGGGAGGCCTAACGTCCAGCAGTGGACTGCGTATGGCTGAAGACGACGACGACGATCCTACTTTCTGGGATAACCTTTACATAAAACTATCCCGTTATCCGGGATGAAAAGTATCCCTTGTCCACCTTCGGTATTAAAATTACAAAAGTAAAAGCATAACAAACAGAGACAAATATATTTTTATCCCGGAAACTATCCCATTTTTTGGGATAAAAAGTATCCCATGTTCATCCTCGGCAGCGAAATATATACCGAGTTTCAGTCAAATCAGTCCAGTAGTTTTCCGTGAAAGCGTAACAGACAGACAGACAGAGTTACTATTAATAGGGATGTATATGAAATCAAAATGAAATTTCTATGAAACATTCATCATTTTCATGTTAAGATTTCTGTAGTCCGTACCGTCGATAGCTTGGACACGTAGGGTTATTCACAAACGTCGGGAGAGTTTTCGTGTCCAACGGGAACCTCTCGAACCAATTTGCAATCCGGCGAAATATGAAAAGAACACATTCGAGAGAATATATTTCCGATAGGATTTGTTAAGTCTTTTACGTTGCGTCGGATTGCAAATAGATTCGTTCGGGCAGTTCCCAATATCAAAGACGGGGACAAAGACAAGTTCCAGTGGATGAGGCCGTTGGGGCACCGCCTGCCACGGCCTGCGGAGGGGCTAGGCCCTAGCACTAAAGGCGAAGAACTGATTACCGAAGAGTACCGAGGAGTAGTCGCTCTCCTTAACTGTGGTGGGGCAATAACACTTCTAGTTCTGGCTAGAGGTGCTAGTGCCACCCCCACCTGGCGAATCCCACAACCGGCCGCAATTATCCCCCCACGCGCGTAAAAAAAATAGTAAAAAAATCCCAATGAAAACACATCTGCAGGAGTTTAGCAGAAAGGCGGACGGCCCACTTGATGGAAAGCGGTTACCATCACCTATGGACATTTGCAACACCAAAGGTGCTATAAATGCGCTGCTGCTGCTCTCTTAAGGAAGACTGGAACCTGGTCATTAATGCCGGAACACATACTTTAGACCAGGGGTGGTAGCCATCCAGTCGGGCAAGAACCCTACCACCTGGCAGTGGGTCGTTTTGTCGCCTCTTACGACAGGCCGCTCGGCCGCAGGAAATTGTAGTCTTTCTCCGTTCCTGCACGGAAGTTAGGTATCATATAATATTGACATAATTAAAATATTTAAAAATACAATGCTAACTTGAAATTTTATATTTTATTCCATTACGTTATTTTTATAAAATATCTAGCTGACTCGGTGAACTTCGTACCGCCATATTTTCTGAATTCCTAAAAGACTTTGTTTCATGACACAAAAACAAAATCACCAAAATCGCTCCAGGTGATTAGAAGGATTCTAGAACCCGATCTCAGCGCCACCTACCAGTTCTAATTGCGATGTAATCTAAACCGTCCGGGAACCCACTCAAACACACAAAAACAAAATCACCAAAATCGCTCCAAGTGATTAGGAGGATTCCAGTAACCCGATCTCAGCGCCACATACCAGTTCTAATTGCCAATCTAAACCACCCGGGGACCCATTCAAACACACAAAACAAATATCATCAAAATCGGTAAAGTCGTTCTCAAGTTATGCGGGTACATTTCTGCGATTCATTTTATATATAAAATAATTTTGTATGATCTCTAAAAAAATCTTTGTACGCATAAATACATGATAATAAACCTTAAACAAAAATAAACCTTGTTATGTCTCGTCACGTGAATTAGTATGATTATGAAAATAATACAAAATAAATACCATTATTACCTATAGTTTTGAGAAATTCGTATTGCGAAATTACTGATGCAATCATTCTTTAATCTGCTTGTTCTGAATTTCCCTTATAAGCTTAAATTGTTTAACATGCAAAACAAATGGCACATTGCCTTATCCTTAATGCCATCTTAAGCACTTTCATTGCACAATAATAAAGCGTTTTATTTCTTAATCGTGTACTTAAACCTTATCACCGTAAAAGGGAAAATTGTTGACAGCTGCAAATGGCTGGTTTCGAAACGTAATTCTTACCAATATAGGTAGGTATAAATGAGAAAGTAACTTTATTTGCTCGTTTCCTTGCTTTTTTTTAGGAGTCTGTAGACTTTGGTGAAAATGGAAGCCAAAATGTTTTTGCTATGTCAGTCCGTCTGTCTGTGTTTATATGTCACATTTATATTGTTACGAGTTGCAGGACTCGAATTAAAATACCGTTGGAATTATTATAGAGTTTATCAGAACTATACAAACACGTATAACACAGGTACAAATATAACCGAACACAACAAGTCCAAACGTAATGCAGAAAGAAGGTCGTAATTCAATAACACGCGCAAAGTCCGTCACTAAATAGATTACCGAATGTACACGAGTCTTGCTTCGCTCGTGGTTATCGCTCGACTACCGCGTCCCTCAATCGGGGCATTGCTTTATACTGCACACATGCAATATGTCTGCCCGGCCGCGTGGACCGAATTTCCTAGAATCAGTTTGTACTTTAAATCCGACACACCTGGCTAATGGCTGCCATAAAAGATTACAATACACAATAGACTGTTTTCTAATCACAAATTTTAAACACAAAGTAAACAAAAGAAATCCAAACGCCGAAAGGTAATAAAATGTGTTTCTACAGGTATGCAGGTGGGAATTTGTTTTTGTCGGCGTCTATCTAGGTCGTAACAATATTTTTTAAACTTATTCTCTCAATAGTAGTTATGTCATGAATCTATAGCCATGAGATTTGGTGGAGATGATTTTTGCCCCAGCTATGCTCTATAGTTCTGTTTATAATAAATAATATAATATCAGCCCATAAATGTCCCACTGCTGGGCTCGGGTTTCCCATAATAGGGGGGAACGGACAGTATACGCGGCACGCTTGTCCAAGGCGGCTTGGCAGGTTTGACACATCGGTTATCTCAATGTGCAGGTTGCATCACGATGTTCCTTCACCATTGTTAGCACGTGGTAATTGTAACAAGATGTACATTAGATCAGAAAACTGACTAAGTGGTGCATGCGTTCCGGCCAGGATCGAACCCGCGCCCTTTGAGTTTGGGACGCGTGCGCTAGCCATTACGCTACTACGACTTGTTCTGTTTATGTTTGCTTAAAAACAAAGGATCTAATTGCTCACAACTGGCTAGCGTCACCCGTGGACAAAAGGGAAGCGGACAGTCAAGTCAACTGATACTTTACTGACCTTATAGTGTTATAGATTTTGTACAAGCGTACCAACTTAGATATATATTTGTACACGTGAAAGGAGTCAACGCATTGATGTTGTTCAAATAGTAATTAAAATTACTTGTATAAAGTACGTTCCACTTGTGGCTCACAACGCCCAAAATGCTACTTCAGCCGTTACACCAAGCGGTCATGGTCATTATGTCGAACGGCTTTCAATCACGCAGCGCTCACAAAGAACAATGTCAAGAGGTAGGCCGAAGTGAGCGTTGTCTAAAAAGCATTAATTCACTCTATCTATACGTGGACAAAGACAGTGGCATTTGTAGCAATAGTAAGAATACTCATTGACACTTGACATCTTTGTCTTCCGTGATCATACTGAAAAATGGCCGAAACGTCGGAATAATAAAAACAAATAAATTACAGCGCTTAAAACCGTTAAAACGTAGTTTTATTATGTATACTAGTCGCGAAAAATTAAAAAAAAATACTATGGCATTTGTATTTACTAAAAAGCAACAATTAATCTTCAGCTAGTGAGACAATTAATTGACGGGGTTGAGTTTTAATGAGTAATTAAAGCGTTTAAGTTTTCACCTCGTATCACCTCGCCCTGATTTTAAATATCTTTAGCGCCCTGGAAAACCGCGGACTCCCGTCACGGTTTTCTACCCCTTGCATATGTCACGGGTCTTCAGAGAAGAGTGGTGGGAAGAACAAAGGGGTTTTGCAGAAACAATTTATTGAAAGCATCTACAAAAAAGTCACGAACGAACAAAGAGCAATAGCATTTGGGCGAGGTTAGGTCATGTTCAGCAGAGCGTGTAGGCGCAACGGTGACCGGCGATCGATTCGTCTCACTTTCACAAAACGACAGTTCCGATCTATTTGTTCATTTTTCAGCGAACAACGAGTGTAACGAGCTATCTAAAATTACACAAAAGAATTATTTCCTTTTTTTGCATAAAAGAACTATAGGCTCAGCAAATTTTTTTTTGGGTGGTAGTCCGGTTGCCATTTTGCCTACGAGCAAATACAAAAAACTGTAAATACCATTTGATAAGAACCAGTGCTGGTCTTCCGTCAATGCTTATTTCTGAAGCAATGCTTTCATTGAAGTAATATGTGGTGGGACATCAGCTTTTAAAGTCGTAAATAGTGTGAATTTACTTAAAAGATAGAGATACTGAATTTCTGTAGATTAATGAGTACATGGGATAGTGAACAAGGTAGTTTGTTGCGCCGCTTTTTCTCATTTAACAGTAACTAAAATTACTTTAAAACTTTCCAAATTGGATATTGATAGAATCGTCAATCTATAACTAAGTAATAAGTAAGACGAGTAATCCTTGCCTAGTATAAGGTAGATAAAACATCGCTCAGTCAATTTTGCTGTCTACCCTCTTTTTGTGTGAGGTGACTGTTACGGGTGTAGGCAACTTTTGAGACGTTCAACAACACAGCGCCTTGCGCTCATCTGTTTTTTAAAATCAAATAATTGTAATAAGACCTATTCTATGTACAAAGCGATAGCTCTCAAGTGAAATCGTAATGCCGTGCGCTGTTGCCGGGTGCAACCTGAACCGAGCCAGGAGGGCTGATCTAAAGGTTGGTAGAGCTTCTGCTTTTCTAGTGCGATGATCTGGGTCATATCTCTCATACAGTACATGACAATCGAACCAGAAAACTACCCGTGGGCTCCAGCAGCCCACATCTTGGTCCTTCGAGCCGGATTATCTACCATGATATTGTTTTATCCTCGTATTTTTAGCTATTTTGCACCCATTTTAGTCATACTCTTATTTTTTATATTTATACTTCGTACGTATAAGTACCCACTTTCAGGCAAATTATAATTTTAATTTAAAATGTACTTGTTAAATTTGTATTTATAATATTGTTAGTTAGTAATTGTACTGTAAACTCAATAATTAAAATCGCAATCATGCCACCTTAACCATCAATAACATACTTGAATAAAAAAAGAGGTAATTTTCGAAAAATGGCAAAAATCAAAAGAAGTTTATGAATTATCTAAAGACTAAAGACATTTCTAGCTCCGAGAATAAAGGAGTGTTTTTAACAATTGCCTCGGAAATTGACGATTTTCGTCGAATATTTAAAAATCCTACTAATATTATAAACGCGAAAGTTTGTATGTATGGATGTATGTTTTTACTCTTTCACGCTAAAACTGGCGAATGGATTTTGATAAAACTTTACAATAATATAGCTTACGCATCAGAATAGCATATAGGCTATAATTTATAAAGATATAGGGTGAATTATCCAAAATATAACGATTTTCCATCACCACGCGAGTGATAACCGCGGGAAGCAGCTAGTATATATATATATATATATATATATATAAATCAAAATGAATGTTGCTAAGCGCAAAACTCGAGAACGGCTAGACCAATTCAGCTAATTTTTTTATCGTATGTTCCTAAGACACCCCGTAAGTATTAACAAAAAAATCGTATGAATAAAAATCAATGTTGTATGTTTGTTCTCGATGCGTTCCTAAAACTCAGTTCAGATTGTGATTAAACTGTGTGAAAGGGTTTCTGGCTCAAAAAATCTATATAAATAAAAATCAATGTTTGTATGTTTGTCGAATATGCGTTCCTAAACAATTACAATTGATTGAACTCTTCCTAGAGGATTGGATCGATTTTGATGATTTTTTTATGTGTGTTCAAGTGGGTCCCAGTATGGTTTAGATTCACAACTGTATCCGGTAGGTGGCGCCGCTGAACTCCTCCTAAACAGTGGGACCGATTTTGATGAATTTATGGGAGCTGCACACGTCTTGTCATCGCAGCCGACAACGTACTACTCGCTGGCGCAGCACGGGAGCGCACATATTAATAGTTGCTCTATCTCGCTCGCACATCATCCGTCCCGCTCACACGCTCTGCTATATATTGTACTAGCAGTACGACTTGTTAATATTTGTACTTAATGTTACGTTTTGTAAAATAAATCGGTTCACTTCAGTTCACATCAGCACTCGACAGTGAATACTACTCTCTGCCATCTAAAGTATCATTTAACCTCTACCTCTCGCAGCTACAATTTTTTTGAGTGTGTTCAAGTGCATTCGAGAATGGTTTAGATTAACGATTGATCCCGGTAGGTGACGCTGCAAATGGGTCCCAGGATTTTGACGAAATGTTTTATGTGCGTTTGAGTGGGTCTCGGGATGGTTTAAAATCACATTTGGGCCCGGCATATGGCGCTGCAATCGGGTTTTAGATTTTATTTTTTAAGGACAGGACAACGTGTACCGGGTACAGCTAGTAGTAATTCATAAAATATTAGAAACCGAATTGGTGTCGAACCGTGAATCCACGAACTAAAAAGTTTTGAGACTATCTATTATCGTCTCAAATTAGTTTACAATGGATTGAAGCCGCCAGTCCGAATATCGAATCACCTTCTAATTTAATAGAAACTCGCCCCCGTCATCCTAAATTAGAGTTGTTCACATTTAACGGGGACATAGAAAATTTTAAAACATTTTATGAAATCTTCTGCTCACTATCACTAGTACACGATCAACGGCATATTCCGAAAAATGATAAATTGCATAATTGCCATCGTGCACAAAAGGTAGTGCATTAAATATTGCAAGAGCTGGCCAATCACATCCCCGAATTATGAGCTTGCGTGGAAAAAAAGCCTTTTGGATAAATACCACGACAACCGTTTGTTGTTCGGTCGGTATTTAGAAGAAATATTAATGTAGAGTTCAACGTACAGCGTTTTGCTGACGCTGCGGCCTACTTTAATATTATAACATTAGTATAAATAATGCTCACAAATACTTTGTGATTGAGTTGCTAACAAGTTGTAATCAAGTCGCTATGAGCTGCTATTAGTCGTAACATACGACTTCAACTACCACTAAGTTGAACCCAGGGATCAGCATCCAAGCCCAAGTACTACGAGAATAAATCCCTGAAAGCAACAAGGTGTATTTTCTTCATCCTATTACAAGAAAGCACCAACACTCCACCAACTACTACCAGCATCCACCACAACAAGCAAGAACAAGTGTACAAACTGTACAGTTAGATTTTACACCTTTAATTAACGAGTCTTCAACTCATTTAAACAGGTTCATAGAAACATTTGAACATTCTTGCAAAGCCATTCAAGCATTAAACATTAATAATTTTAGTAGCTATGTCATGTGCCATATAGCACTTTGGGCCCTAGACCCGCAATCTAGGAAATTATTTGAACAAAGCTAATGTCTTTTATACATAGATAAAACATTATGTCTGGCACCACGTGTATTGTTACCAGTAACGCCACAATGACAGGAAAACGAACAAAATCCATACAGCCTAACCCCATGTTTCACATGTAACGCGTTTATACCTAGTCTTGCCATAAATATTGTAACAAATAATTTTTTTTCTATTGCAAATAACATTTATAAGTTTTACAGTGTGTTAGTTTAATACATAAATATAAAACAATTTAAAATATAAAAAGCTTATTCGAATTGGTCTCCATTGGCTGCAATACAGTCTTTTAAACGTTGAGGCCAGTTATCAATAGAAGCACGCACTCTTTCCATGGGAAAATTATTCACTGCCAATCGTATGGATTGTTTTAGGGACTCTAAATTATCATGGCGTTTAGAGCTAGCCATACTCTCTAAAACTGAGCATAAATCATAATCCAGCGGATTAAGATCGGGACTAGACGACGGCCGGTCTTCAGCTCTGATGAAACCCGAAACGTTCGTTTCCAACCAAGACTGCGTGGAACGAGCTTTATGATCCGGCGCCGAGTCTTGCTGGAAGGACCATTCTTGGTTATTGAACATGGTGTTGTTAAGGCGCTTAACTACCTTCTCAAGAATGGTCTTGATACACTTGTGCCGATGTTTTGATACCTTTTTCACAAAAATATGGCTCAGTCACTCCTTCATAGCTAACACCCCACCAAATTATCACTGAAGACGGATAATGCCCACGTTCCACTTTGTCGACTAATTAAGAAGCTTCCTTAGAGCTTTGACCATAAATACGGTCATTTTGTTTGTTAAAATGTTGCTCAATTGTAAAAAAATTCTCATCCGTAAACTAAATTTTTCTGTCCGATTTTACCACCCGATTCTTATTAAATTATTAGTTAAGAAATGACCAGTGCGTCTCTTATAGCATACAAGTCAAGTCATCTTTTAAAATACACGACATGGTACTTCATCTCCCGAGATAAAATCTTTTGCTTTCGGACAGAATTTCTTCAAATTCTTTCCCTTACTGCTTTGACCACCTATTTCGTACGAACACTAGGTGGACGGCCAGATCTTTTTCTGTCACAAACAGAGGAGGTCTCATTGTACCTATGAATAGCCCGGTGCATAAACATTTGACTAATACCAAGCGTATGGAGAGTTTTAAAAATTGCATTTGGCTCCATACCTACATTGTGTAATGCAATCACAGCGATTAGGTTCTCTTTATCGCCCCACTCCATTTTAATATCGCAAAATGTTTTATAATGTATTGGTGCCAAAATGAGAAAACACAATGAACAATCATATAAAAATGACAGATTCCAAATTCAAACGTAATATTTTGTTTCTTTTTTTTTTTATTTTATTATAACAGTATTTATGATCACACTAAGTATAATAAGTGCCCTCTATTTAGGTTTATAAATTTTTTAGGTACTTAGTATTTATCTTTAGGTTTTTTTTAAAACTATTGTTGATTTCACTCAAGTACAACACAAATAAAACGCACACACTTTTTTTTTTTTATTGGACTTGACTTTATGTTGTTGGTCCGAAGACCTCACAACTTTACCGGGGTTTTCGGGGCGAGTGCCTTTGCGAAGCGAAGGCGCTCGAGCCCGGGAGGCAACTTGCTCGAGGGGGTTCCCTAGGGAGTTTCACCTCGGCTGGACTGTTGCCATGAGAGGGGGATGAATCTAATGATGCCCACCATAAGGCGGCACAATGCACTAATTGAGAGCGGGCGACGGGTAATATAAAGCCCGAGAGGAAGGATCCCGGCGGACCGGGATCGGCGGTTCGCGGTGGCCTATACTATCTTACTGCCGTTTCGCAACGTGTTATGGCTGGGAGAGAAGAAACGGCGAAAGAAACTTCCCAGCAACACGCCTAGTCTATCCTATGGGGGGCTGTGTCTCCTGGCGTCCCTCGCGGGGACGTGGAGAGATCGTGATTGGCGGCGTCGACGCCGCCGTCTGTGTCTGTCTGTCGGTGCCTGCCAGCCTGCCGTCCTAACCGCGGGCGGGCTGATCCGAGCCAGCCGTTTTGTGATATCGTCGACCTTGTCCATGAGGATGTTACGCGGTCGTCGCACGAGAGCCTTTCGTCGAGGCTTATAATCGGACGCGGACACGACGAGGGGATTTCGATGGTGCGGCGCTAGATCGAAATACTTACGCGAGAGCGACGTAATGTAGTTTTTGATGGAGGGAAGCTCCAGATCGCGGTGGATGTCGATGTTACGCATATAGAGGGGAGCACCGACGGCTCTGCGCATGAATTTATTCTGAACGATTTGCAGTTTCTTTAAAAGGGCAGGCTTGGCATGGCCGAATACCACACTCGCGTATGTCATGATCGGGCGGATGCATGTTTTATATAGAGTAAGCTTGTGTCTGAGGGACATTTTGCTTCGTTTATCTATCATGGGTGCTAGACGACCCATCACAAATCGCGCTCTATTCCGGACTATAGTGATATGCTCGTTGAAGCGCAAGTTCTGATCTAGGGTGACACCCAGGTATTTGGTGTACTTTGCCCAGGGGATCTCTTGTTCGTAGAGCGAGATGGCTTTTAAGCGAAGGCAAGCGCGTTTGGGAGAGCGAAGCGTGCCCGGGAAAAGAACATTGCTGCGCTTTTCTCCGGGTTTACCTCTATCCTCCATTTGCGAAACCATTCGCCTAGCTCTGTTACAGCTACCTGTAGCCGGACGCAAGCCATTTGTCGGTTGTGATCTGATGTATAGAGTGCGGTGTCATCCGCGAAGAGGGCCAACTCTACATCTGGAGTTTTGGGATGTCGCTGGTGTACAGCGTGAAGAGTAGTGGAGATAGTGCCGAGCCCTGTGGTACACCGGCTGTGAGTGGGTGAGGGACGAGCGTGTTCCCTCCACTCGAAAACGGAAGCTACGGCCTAGGAGGAAGTCTCGCAAGATGAGCACGAGTCTGTCTGGTACACCGAACTGGTACAGCTTGTAAATCAAACCGTTGTGCCAGACCTTGTCGAAGGCCTTAGCTACGTCAAGGAACAGTGCGGCTGTTCCTATAGGGCGACGAGGGCGATGGGCAAAGTGGGATAGTATGTGCTCCGTGATGCGGTGCACCTGTTGGACGCATGAGTGTCTGGCACGGAATCCAAACTGCTCATCGGGTAGTAGATGTTTGCTGATGGCAAAATCTCTTAGTCTAGAGAGGATGACCCTCTCGTAAAGCTTGCTGAGTGTGCTCAGTAGGCTGATTGGGCGGTAGCTGGACGGTTTATTAGCCGGTTTTCCAGGCTTGTGAATACCGATGACGTCTGCTTCCTTCCAGATCGCGGGGAAAGAGCAGTTTGTTATGGCGGCATTGAAGATGCTCACTAAGATTATAATCAAGTGGCCGGGGAGGAGTTTTAACACGCGATTGTTAATGCCATCGATCCCTGGGGCCTTTCGTGGTTTGAGGACTTGATCAGATCTTGCACTTCTTCCACCGTGACTGGGTCGAGTGTGGTTTCCACTGGTAAGGAGGATCTACGTTCAACCTCGGAGTCCACCTCCGTCAGGTGTGACTGGTCGACGTTTTGTGTAGTGGGGAGCATTGAAGCTCTAGACTCTGAGCAAGGCATTCGGCTTTCTCCTCATCATCGAACGCCTCGGTGTTGTCGGCTCTTTCTAGCGCGGGTATGACGGTGAGGGTATCTGATTTGAGAGCTCTAGCCAGCTTCCAGTACGCCTGGTGAGTTGGTTCGATATCTCTCAACGTTCTGTCCCAACGTTGTTCCCTGACTTCCCGGATACGTAGTTTGACCTCGCGCTCTAGTTGGCGGAGTCGGACTCTGTTGTCTTCGGTGGGATATCTGTCGTGAGCTCTGGAGGCGGCTCTCTTTTCCCTCAGCAGTACCCTCACTTCGTCCGGCAGGCATAAGTGGCGGTCATTCTCCACTGGCACCTGTCTGGACGAGTTCCGCACTGCGGATTGAAGGTGGCTGGTGAGGGCCTCGATCGCCGTCTCCGTGTCTTGGTGGGATTCGATGTGGTCCGGGATGCGGTCCAGGTCTTGTGATTCGGTTGCCTTGAGGAGGTCCCAAGTCTCAACCAGTCCACAGAGGTCCTAGTTTCAGATGTCTGGTCCGTCTGTTGTCCTAATTTGAGGATAACCGGGCGATGGTCCGAGTCTATATCGTCCATCGTTTCGATCGAATGGAACTGAAGAGTTACGCCCCTCAGTAATGCTAGGTCGAGAGTGTTTGGGGTCCCCAGTCGCGGTTGGGGGGTATCGTGTGGGGGTCATGGGAGTTATTATATCAAACAAAAGATTGTCTGATATATTTATTAGGGCTCTGCCATTGGGGTTAGTGGTATTGCAATTCCACTGTTCGTGTTTACAATTCAGATCTCCGGCTATTATAACAGCTGGGCCTAAGTTGAATAGGGCTTCTAGGTCTTTCTTAATAAGGGTTTTCTGGCACGCGAGGTATGCTGAGACTATGACTAGAGGTTGGTGGCCAGTCATTGCTAGTCTGCAGGCGGATACCTCCATACCTACTAGTGGTGGGGTGACTAGAGGCATGCAGTGTAGAGATCTTCTGAAATAGATCAGGGTGCCGCCACCACGGCCTATCCTGTCATGTCTAGTGACCCGATAGTTAGAGATCTTTGGATCTCTTTCACTCGGTTTCAGGAAGGTCTCCTGCACTAGTAGTATATCTACTTGATTGGTAACCAGGAAGTCATGGACCAAGTCGCGCTGGTTTCGAAGGCCGTTGGCGTTATAAGTCGCCAGAGTCAATGAGCGTGGTTTATTTCTACCTACATGCGCCATTTGTTACCGGTAACAATAATTTAACTAGGTTGTTTAGTTATAATGACCTAAGTACCTGGAGGAGGTACGCGTGATCCATTTCGATCACGAGTTGATCCCGGAGGGAGGGTTGGTCAGACTCTGCAACTTGTCTTAGTTTTCGAGCCAAGAGTTGGACCTCTGCTAGGTCGAAAGGCAAGTTCTTGGC
This sequence comes from Dendrolimus houi, assembly GCA_039645545.1. Taxonomy (NCBI): domain Eukaryota; kingdom Metazoa; phylum Arthropoda; class Insecta; order Lepidoptera; family Lasiocampidae; genus Dendrolimus; species Dendrolimus houi. The sequence continues at coordinate 1,340,290 of CM077131.1, forward strand.
GAATTTAGTCGCCAAGGCTAAGTCCTCCGCTAAAGAGTGGTGGGGTGACGGCCCAGAAGGTGCTTTTAAAATGGGGGCGGGGGCAGGGGTTGCTTGGGGTAGGCCGGCCAAAATTGGGGCGCGCGTCCTTAGTGGAGGGAACGCTTCCGTCGTGGGAAGACCCGTCCAGTGATTTACCACTGGAGGGGGGGCCGCCACGAATGCGGGTTTGTTCGGCACTTTTCTAGTGCCTTTTTGGGCGTTGCCCTTTTCGAACTTACGTTTGGGTCGGGGGGCGGCAGGACAGCCTCTGTAGTTAGCGGGGTGACCCGCTTGGCCGCAGGGAATGCAGCTCGGTGGCTCCGGGGAGTCCCGGGTGCGTGTGCACTCCGAGGTCCCGTGGTCGCCCAGGCACTTGACGCACCTGGGACGGGATTGACAATGTAGGGCAGAGTGCCCATAAAGTTGGCAACGATGACACTGCCGCAGTGTATGTTTTTCGTGTGGGCGTTCCACACGAAGGCCAGAGAGGCCACAGACCTTCTCAAGTTCGAAGATCTTTTTCCCCTCTGGGGAGAGGTCGAGGACAACCAATACTAGGTTTATAGGAGACTTTGTTGCGTCGCCTCTGTGCATACGGTGCACTTCGTGCACTGGTACATCTTGGGACTTAAGGTCCTCGAGAATGTTGGAACACTCGATTTCCTGTGGGAGTCCGCGGATTACAGCCCGAAGGCGTTTTTCTTCCGGCAGGGCATAAGTATAGTAACCGATTTTACGGTCACATAACAAGGATGTTAGGGAGCGGTGGTCACTTGAAGACGTGACCATAACTTTGATGCCGTGTTGGGTATCACGGGCTTCTTTATAGAGATTGCCTTACCTGGCAGCTCCTTAGCGAGTTGAAGCCAATGGGCTTTCTCGCGGATGATCAGGGTGGCGGCGGGCGCTGTGAAGGTGGCCCAGGGCGGCTGGAAGGTGCCGCTGTTGGTTTTGTGCCCGCAGTGGGAGCGGGGTTGGGGGGACCTCCTCTGGGTCTTCCGTTTTTGGTACGATTGACGGTTATGAAACCGTCATCGTCCTCGCGGTTTAAGGGGATGTTCGCGGGAGGCGCGACATCCATGGGGGTGATTTCATCGGCCGGTGGAAGAGGGGCATCCCTGAGGTATTGCGGACCGTCAGGAGATAATTCGATTTCTCGACGAGAATCGATTACGCGGTGTATGGGCGATCGCGAACGCGATGTCGTCGAACTCGCGGAGCTCGATCGCGGTTGTCCCGACGCGGAACCGCGAGAAAACGAGGCGCGTGATTTTGGTGCCACACGGTGGGCATCGTTGAGCGGGGGTGCGGGCGGCGGGCGCGCCGGTAAAACGCCGGGTACGGATGCGAGGGGCGCGGGGGGCGCGGGCGCTAAGGCAGAGCGCAGGTGGTCAGCGATAAGCGCGGTGGCGGGGGTCGCGGGGGGTGCGGTGGTCGCGGCAGATGCGGGTGCGGGGGCCCCTTGCACGTGTAAGGGTTTCTCGGAATTAAGTTCCGAGATAGCGGACGCCATTGATTGGGACTCCGGAGTCCTCAAAAATTGGTCGAGTGCTTGAGGGAATTGCTGTCGTAAAAACGACAGCAAACCCTCCAACAGCAATGGAGAGAGCTCCACGCCGTCCATTGTCCCTGAGGGGGACGAACGATTTGGTGGAAAAACCACCTGATGACGCACTTTTCACTGCACTGTCACAGAAAAAACACAGATCGACCAGGTGAACGAACGAACACAACGAACACGAATAACGGACAGCCGAGACGGAGCGGGAGACGTGCGCGCGGGACGAACGACAACGGGCGAATGAACGCACACACACACTTGTTATGAAACTTATATTGCGAGGCGGCGATCAGCAAACCATTGTGTGCAACTAAAATGAACAGCGCCATCTAGTGACGTACATCGCAATCTTAGATGTGATTTAAATAATAACATTACACTTTTCTTAACTATAAAAATATGGTATTTTCGACAATTATGCTATCACTGTTTTCTGTTATTATTTTTTTCTTTCTCTTTGTTATTATTCCTTTCACGTATACGTTGATTATAATTTAATTTAACTTGTTTTCACCGTAGGTCGCTTGAATTTTGTGATTAAGGAGGTGGGCACTGAAAATCAGTGCTGTGTCGGACTATATTCCGGCACACCAAAAACTGATTGCCAACCACATATCGCAATTTGCGGCACACGTTTTCATTGTTATTGTATTTTTTAGAAATAAATACTTTCTTTCTTTCTATACACAATCACATTAAAGTTCTCGACCATTCAATGTCTTATCCTCAAAACGCAAATTCCGTGAAATTACAAAATATACCCAGAGCCTCTCAAAAGTATTGCATGTGTATGTAAATGTATGTTTACATTGTAGCGTTAATCACTTGATTTTCCGGTGTGAAATATTGCGGGAAATTTAAACATTTATAACCGTATCGAGCGTGTTGAAACACTTACAACTTTGCTTTAATTGCCTAAAACAAAGTTATAATGCGGGCAGTTGCAATAGCTTCAAATGTAGTGTTTGCCATCGAGCGCACCAGTCATTGTTGCATGCCGATGGTAGCAAATCCGAGTATAAAGTATAACGGGGAGTGTTCCGAGGAACTGTTTGATCTGGTGCCAACGCCTCACTTTAACAACCGCACCGCTCGCCAGCGACGCGATATTCACCCCCATTTCCTTGAGTTCCAACGCTCAACAACTACGGAACGATGCCCTAGAACATTTATTCCGCTTACAACAATGATCTGGATGGAAGTTCCCCGTCGCGGTATTCCCTTTGCGTTGCTATTAAAAAAAAACACGCTTCAACCAAACCAATATTGTTGGTCTCAATCGTTATGAAGTCAAAGCAAAAGTGAGCACCTGGCTGCAAGAGTTATCTTATGACGAAACAGAACAATTGCTTACATACTTGTTTTTAAAATAAATGCACACTCAAGCATGCCCTTGCACATGCACGCGCGCACACACAGACATACACAATTGCGAACACAGTCAACATACATTTAAAATTTTAATATATTGCACAGATAAATTACTAAAAAACAAAAAAAATGATAACTATTAAATAAATAATAGGCTCAACTCAGCCAATCAATACAATAAGAAAATAGAACATATCATGGCCGAATGTGTACCCAAAATACAGGCCTCTCCTTGTTTGGGGGCAAACCGAAAAACTTATAGTCTCTAGTAATGTACCTAGCATAAATATATTTTGTGTTGTAATTTACTTGAATAAATATACTTTTTATTATTATTGATAAATAATTAAAGATGCTGCAGCGGGCGGCGGACGCTCCTGTACAAACGTCGATAAATAATTATCACGCAGCGTCTTCCGACGACAAACATGGCAGCACCTTGGTGTTACTGGGTACGGCAGTGGTTCATGTATTAGATAAAATTGAACATTATCAGCCTTGTCGCGTCTTGATTGACTCGGGCGCGCAAACTAATTTGATTTCTACCGATCGTTTAAGACGATTACGATTGTCTTCGCGTAAATGTGATCACGGATATCTTTGGTCTCGCGGGCGAAGCAGTACACAATCAAGGCATGGCGTCATATTTACCATGAATCAATGAGTGAATGATGAATAGACGCTGTCGTGCTGCCTGAGATTATCGGTGATCTGCCAATAGTTCAATAACCTCAAAATGTTATTGATAAATATAAAAACCTTATTTTAGCCGTGCTGCACTTTTATAAAACTGGCAAAATCGATGTATAATATCTAAATTTTTTTAACAGATGTGGAACTTGAAAAACATGGTCGTACAGAAAATTTTAAATGAGCAATTTGTTGGGTGTGGCGGCCCAGGGGTCGCACTGAATGAAACACCTCTTAGCAGTGGACTGTATTTATTTATATAGGTGCTACAACAGCAAAAAGTATGCTCAACACTACTGTACTAAACGGCACGTTCGAGGTTAACCAGCACAACTTAGCACTAGCCCCGGATGTTACACCGAGCACAATTGTATAGACACCGATCAATACGAATGGCACTAATCACAATACACTGGTGGTCCACAAGATCCACGTAGTCACGCTGAGAGTCAAATGACTGTAGTCTTCCGAATGCTTCCTGTTCTTCCTGGTCTTCTTAGTCTATATATACTTTTCCTGTGTGTGTATGTATATATTCCACTGATGATCTGCCGGCAACTCGCACCGTGCTTACTAAGGTACTACAAAAAATGCAGACACTTAGCAGCTAACGGTGCGAGCTACATATTCGTGGTAAGCGGGGCGTGGGGGTACGGGATTTCCGGGGGAGAGGTCAGAGGGTTGATTTTGTCTACAACAAAATAGTTGCAGCAATTGTATAGTTTTTGGATGTGGACTTCGAACTTGTCGAATATTTTTTCGAAAAATTTCAACAAAACATTTTTTTTTTCAAACAACTGAAACTTTTGACTAGAAAATTAAAAAAATAAATACCGCTGGGATTAGCTACAATTTTTTTTTTAATTTACTGTACGATTATTTTTCTTCAAGTTACCGCCGTTATTTGGATATTTTTTGTTCCCTTAATTTTTGTGCGAAGTTTATTTATATCCTTGAATTTTATTAAAACTCGCAAGTTGTAGTGCCACCGGGCCGGTCATGTCTGTCGCAGGAGCGACGGCCGATGGAGAAAACGTGTCCTGCAACGCAGACTGCGTCTCGGTAAACATAGCGTAGGACGCCCTCCAGCGCGGTGAACTAACGAACTGCGTTAGGCCGCCGACAGCGGCTGAATGAACAAAGCTGTGATATGTGGCATGTGGCACAGACTTGGGAGGGCCGACATCCAGCAGTGGATATAGATGAAGAAAGGACGATCCATACCTCTGTGGGTGTGATGCAAGGGGTGGTGTGCGTCTGTGGATGATCCGCTCGTGACGTTGTTGTAGATCCTCTTGTAGTGGTTGTAAACCGCGACAGACAGCACCTTCTTCGCGTATTCCTGGCCCACCACATGCTTGTTCAGGTATTCGAATATCTTTTTGGGGGGAGGCGGGGGTTTTCTGTAATAAAATCGCAAAGTTTAAACATAACGGTTATGTCTTGACGTATCATCATAATAATTACTTATTTACTTAAAGACAATACTTATAGTCCAATATATACGGACAAAGAAACACACATTGTATAAAGAAATATTTTTATCTTTTTTATTTTATTTCTAAAGCACAGCAGACAAGCTGACGGCCCAACTGTGATGGAAAGTGGTTATCGTCGCCTATGGACATTAGCAATACCAGAGGTGCTGCCAATGTGCTGCCGGCCTTGAAGGAGAAACTGGAACCTGGCCACTGATGCCGGAACACAACTCAAAGTTGTTATGGCGGCATACTCTAGACCAGGGGTGGTAGCCATACAGTCGGACAAATGGCCTACCACCTGGCAGTGGGTTATTTTGTTGCCTCTTAGGACAGGCCGCCCCAACGCAGAAATTAGTATTATTTTCCGTTCCTGCACGGAAAAACTATAGACCTATGTTCGTAATTAATGACTAATACTGATTTGGATTAACAAAAGACCAAATCAGTGGACAATCTAGCTTAACAAATATACTCTTTAGGATACTGCTGCTGCTTCCGCGCAATCTGATCAGTAACGAAGTCATTTTCTTTGATCGTACCTTATTAGGTGGAATAGCCATACTAATGTTATGAATGCGAAAGTAATCGTGTCTGCTACACACGGGAAAGCTACGATACTGACTTTGCTGGACATATATATAGTTTCAATACCGAGAATGGACATAAGACACATTAAATTTTATTCCGAAAAATAAGATTGAGGTCTTTTCCGGGGGCGAATTCCGCATAGCTGAATAATTAATACAGTGTAACACATAGAAACAATTGTTCTTAATATAACGTAGGGTTAAAACTATGGTCTTATCTTAGGGAAAAGGTATATGGGCTATTATTACAATACGTCAATCTGTTGGGCTCGAGCCTCTCCATTTTAGTGGATCGGACAGTATACCCGCCACGCTTGCCCAAGGCAGCTCGGCGGGTTTGACAGATCATTTATCTCAATGACAGGTTTCATTACGACGGTTCTTTCACCGTCAGCAATACGTTCTGTTCAACTTTATTTCAAGGAGCCAATAAATCTCATATGAGAATAAGGAGGTAAATATCCATTCAGACTGAAACTGTTACCTAAGACCGGAACCAACCCGAAGGTGTCAGTTTTGAGTTAGAGACCTAGCGCGGGTACCAGAGTTAACTTTGGACGTTCTTCTAATATTGTTCCTCGTATTGCTAAATAATCTTTTATTCCCTGTACCTTTTAAGTTAAATTAATTTTATTTTCATTGCAATTAAGATGGTCATAAAACGGATGGAAATAACGTTTCCTATTGGATAAAGAACAAAGAAAGAAAGAGATTAATTGACTTCAAAATAGTAAAAAAAAAAAAAAAAATACATTCACAATAAATTTTACAAAAAAACAACTTGATTATCTATATACATATAATAAAACTGGAGAGGTCGAATTTCTGTACAATGAAAAAAAAATGCTAAAAACCGAGTCAAGGGGATGTAAGAAGTGAAATAGAACTAATTTAGATTTTATTCAAATTTTTTGTTTGTCTGTTTGTACCGGCTAATCTCCGAAACGACTGGACCGATTTAAATGAAATTTTGTATGGTGGAAGTTTATATCACTGGTCAACATATAGGATACTTTTGATCCCGAAAAATTAAAAAGTTCCGTGGGATAGTTAAAAAAGCTTTCCACGCGGACGAAGACGCGAGCAGAAGCTAGTACGAAATATTAAAGACTCATCAACGACCACTATTTTGTTCGGACAGTACTTGGACTACGTATTTAAATCTTTCGAAACCTGCAAGATATCGTATTGAAATAAAAATAAATACATGCATATGATATACAGGGTGTTTGGCGCATGGACCGACAAAACTTTTTGGGGGATTGGGTGGATCAAGAGCTATCTTTAACCCATAGATCCCTATGTCCTAAGTGTCACTGTAATCGAGATACGATTTTTTTAGTTTACCTGGTTCATCGTCTTTAAAACGACATATTTTTCTAGTTTATTGTTGTAATCGAACCAAATAACTTTTATTGCAGTCTTTAATGTATGATTATTCTAAATTAGACATTAATTCTTAGCATTGGATAACAAAAAATACTTGACGAGCTTTCAAACTCTTAAATTTTTTTTATTAATTTCGAATTTGACCTTTTTTATAGATTAATTCATTTTCAAGAGTTTGAAAGCTTGTCAAGTATTTTTAAAATTATTCTATTTAATTTAGAATAGTCATACATTAAAGACTGCAATAAAAGTTATTTGGTTCAATTACAACAACAAACTAGAAAAATATGTCGTTTTAAACACGATGAACCAGGTAATTTTCAAAAACAAACAAAAAAATCGTCGGTCCATGCGCCAAACACCCGGTATAATGCACATATCAAGAAAATTATTGACTCAATAAAAAGACATGTGGATATCTCGTGACGTAATTATTAACCTAAATAAACCATAACAAAATGTTAACCTTTGACTATCATCAACGTGATAGTTACACTTTGATAAAACTATTATCTTATCTTGTACAACGTCTCCGATTGTAATAATTATCACGACTTGAAACAATAGCAAATTAATTAGCTCACTCTTTCTATTTTCTCACGACCATAATTTAATGTTCTGTTAACAATTATGTATATTATTTGATATTACACAATTTATTTATTTATTTAATTTTAGGAAGGCTTACAGACTAATACAATCAGTATAGTAAAAAAAAGTAGTATATAAATGCTGATAACAAGCCTCCACCTATTGGTAACAACACATATATACATACACGATTCCTATTGATAATATACTTACTAAGTTTCTGTCTACCCAAAAAAATCTTGAGCCAGTATTCGCTTGACCGAATTTATGCTGGTGCAGTATAAGTCTAGGTTCAATTTTACTACTATTTTGTTGAAACAGTTTGAGCTTCGTAAGATAAAGGCGTTTTGTCTATAACAATCGGCTAAATTCCTCTATTTAAAGTAATTTTTCATCTAATCACCAACAATAATACCACACAGCATTTATAATATTTTATACTAGGCCCAGCGAAATTGCGTTCATATTGCCTTGACTTGCAATGGCGGCACCAAATTGTTTATATTCGTCTATCCCACAGAAACGTCAATGTCATTAACCGGGATAGAAGTATCCTAAGCTTTGACCCGGGATATAAGGCTGTGTGGAGTTTCATTTAAATCCATTCAGTAGTTTTCACGCGATGCTCTAACAGACAGACATCAATTAAAAAAAAAAACGAAACCTGCTGGTCGTAATTAGCCCCCTGATTATTTACCTCGTTTTTAATTTCATTGTACAAATTCGACACCTCCAACAGATTTATTATAGAAGATAGATGTAATTCACTATGAAGTAGTTTGTAAGGAGGATTAAATTCTATACAAACGCCATGGCGGCCAGACAATATAAAAAGTGCTTTTAATCTCCAAGTTATATACCGACGACATTCGGATCATTGTCCGGCCATTAATGTCACGGCAACTTGTTCAGAGATTGATCGTGCTCAACAATGTATGACAGTATCTTTGTGTTCAATGTGACTTCCAAGATTAAAACGTAATAAATTGCCTGTTTTATTTATTATATAAATTACGAACATGTAAACCGATTGACACCTGCTAGTTGTTTTCACGTTAATTAATAAATAACAGGTGTTGTTTTTAATTAATTTTAACGTTTAAAAGATACATCGTGAAGGAGGACATGCGTACCAATGGTCTCACAATAAGAGATGCTGAAGACCGCGCGAAGTGGAGAAGAAAAGTGGGAAAACAAAAAAGAAATATTCTTAAATAATGTTTTCCAGTTAATGATATAATAGATTTAATTAGATAGTAAGGTATGTATGTGTGTGTGTGTGTGTGTGTGTGTGTGTGTGTGTGTGTGTGTGTGTGTGTGTGTGTGTGTGTGTGTGTGTGTGTGTGTGTGTGTGTGTGTGTGTGTGTGTGCGTGCGTGTGTGCGTGCGTGTGTGCGTGCGTGTGTGTGTGCGTGTGTGTGTGTGCATCAATCATTTTGTGCATCAATATTAAAACAAAAAAATGAGCCCTGGTCTTCAAAGCGGACGTAACGCACGCAGACGCCCCGCGGAAGAAAAGAGGACTAAGAAATGGTACTACTCCCCTTCTGACATGATTAACTACTTGAATCTAGTGTCGCCCTAAACGCAGCGCCGTTAGATCAGACAAGACTACGGTCCTGTGTGTGGCTGATAGCTCTACCCGGATTGACAGGTACGAGATTTCGCTAAGGACGAAACGCCGGCGGTTCAGAGCCTAGTGAAAAGGGAGCTCGCAAATGTACTGCGATAAACAGCACCACAAACGTCATACATGAAACACCTTTCGCGATCAAAACACATACCTCATATATCGGTCGGATTTAGTTATGTCAATGGCCTACGATAATTTGAACAAAATAAGGTGATCTTGTTAATATTTTGTTTCAATCAAATTATATATATATATGTCTCATTATTTAAATAACCTAATAACGTGAATATTGCAAAGTTATCACTTGGATTGGCTGTTTACTAATTCAATTCATACATTGAATTGCCTTAGAAATAATTTTTGTACAGTGGCGGAATGTTAATTTCGCCAGTTTTCAAATTGATTCATCTAACGTTCCGCGAGCACATTTTACCGCTTCAAACTAAGTCACAGAACAGACTGTTTCACAGAAAAATATGTTTTAACTGTTTGACAACATAGTTTAAAATTACTTAGATCAAAGTTGTCTAAGAAGATTGTTTAGAGATGTAAAACCTTATTAAGATTTAAAACAACACAAATGGCACTAGATAAGATATATATAGGTATAGACATAAGGCACACACTGCACATGCACTTCCTCACAACACCAGCATGTAACAGATACACTCTATATTAGTATAAGTTCAGTATTAAAAATAGAGAAAAATAATATTATAAGTTATTCTTAAGGTACACTACAATATAAAAATCACTAAATTAATGTCACACACAATAACAAAATAAACAATAAGCGTGTATGAACTTTAAACTTTAGAAATTTAGTTGTAAAAAAGATAGGGTACGGAACTCGAGTCTGCAGAGTTGTTAAAAAAAACCTTTTTATTGGTTTTAATATTTATGTTAATCTTAGCGATTATATCCTCTTTGATTTTTATTGTTAATCTCAGCGTCTGTCATTACCAAAATTGCCATTTTTTCATGTTTCTATCTATACATACAAATAAATAAAATTAAGTGTCTGTTTGTAAGGTCAGAATAACAGCTTCTTACCAAATGCATATGAAAGTATATACCTATATCAAAAAAACAATTTTAAACTTTTTTGTCTGTCTAGATGTTCCAGCTAATCTCTGAAACAGCTGAACCAATCTTGACAGGACTTTCACTGGCAGATAGCTGATGTTATAAGTAGTAACACAGGGTACCAATTTTTAGGATTCCAAAAAAAAACCCACGCAGACGAAATCTGTGCGGGTACTGCTAGTATTTTATAAACGTGACATTTATTAAAATGTTAACAGTACTGTTTCTTGTACTTGTGCAAGCAAAAGTCGACTTTAAGGTGACGAACATTTTAATTCCGTGAGTGTACATCAAGCACAAGATTTTTGAAATCAATTACACTATTTAATTATGTTATAATGTTTTATGGACGATTCCTATAACCGAATTTGCCTCACGACCAGTAGAAATTTGACATTAATTGTATGGAGCTTATCTCAAAATGTAATTGGTATAAGCCAATGAAAGGCTAATAACATAACAGAACTAGCCATTAGTCAAATTAACGACCATTTAATATTTAAAAATTAAAAAGTAGAATATGTTTTAAATTAATCACCTACAATTTAACAAAAATTTTAGTCAATAATTCAAATTCAAAAGTTTTTATTCAAAATAAGTTCCACTGCAGAACACTTTTTGAAGGTCATACATATAAGTTTAAATTTAATTTTTCTTTCTATTCTAAGTACACCGCTTCGCAACGTGTTATTGCTGTTAAGGAGAAGAAGCGGCAAGAAACTACCCAGCAACACGTCTAGCTAAAAATTGATTTTCTTTATATTTCTTATAATAATTTATTTCGTAAGAAAGACCGAGGTAAACGATTAGAGATAAATCTTCCCCATGGTACTCTTTAAAATAACTAAATACTTTAGTGTTAATTATATTTTAATATACATAATTACACTTGTTCTTTGATGAGTCTTTGGTTGAAGTCAGTCTGACCACTAATCGTTTAATGACTTAGTTTCTCCCCACTTCGAATGCATTTTTATTTTGCTGGAAAATAGCAATCAGCCTCCATCCAGGCCTAAACGATGACAAGTAGCTATTGTCATGCTACGGACATTTGCAACACCGCTGACGGTGCAGGCATCAATGGGAGGGACTGGATCCTGGCCATTTATGCCGAAAAATAACTCAAGATTGTTAGGGCGGCATACTCTACACCGGGGGTGGTAGTCCCACCACCAGTCTGTGGGTTGTTTTATCGTCTCTTACTTGAAACTTGAATTGCTACTAACTCTCCGTTCCTAGACAGATAGTAGTGAATGTGGGGTTACCTGTAGAATCCGGATTTGTTGTCGGCGTTGTCCTTGATGCTCTTCTTGGTGTCGACCTCGCTGAGGACCACGAAGAAGTGGTGGCACTTGTCGCACTTGACGAAGCGCGTTGAGCTTACGAAGGTCTCCACGTGCGTGCACGGGTCGCCGCACTTCGGGCACGTGAGCACGCCGTTGCCCGAGCCCGACTTCTTGCCGCCCGATGTCGTGCCTGAATGTATACATACAATGTCACCCCACAAAGTTCCCATTGCTAGGCTTAAACTTCCCCATTTCTGGGGAACGGGCAGTATAGATTTACATTTTACGGATCAGCCAGTTATCTCCGATATTCCCAAATTAAGTTTGTGTTAATACAGAAATTTGGAGCCGATTGCAAACACTAGCAGTGTTGTTCATAAACGTTGTTTAATTTTTAAGCAAATTTTTTACACAGTTATTAAAAGAAAATTGTATTCATAAACACTATTTAGACTTAATAATCTGTTTAAACAGTTACTTAAGTAGCTGTCGCTGTCAGATTGATCAATATTACCCCACCACTATTTAACTTTCTTAAGTAACATAATGGCGGACAAAACTATTGTCGCATTTAACAGCTGGTGTTAGATTTTGTGAAGATTAAGACAAAAAATGAAATCTTTTGATTTCGGAGGCCATTTACAAATTATTGACCAAGATGTATTAGATATATATTGTTACGAATTTGTAGGATGTAAACTCGAAAATACCGTTGGAACTATCACAAAGTTTATTAGAAGTACACACACGTAATTCACAGTTCTTACAAGTATAGCTGAATACAACAAAAACAAACCGTAGGGCAGAAAACCGTTATCACATAAATCGCGCAAAGTTCGTCGTTATAAGATACTCGCTCCGAAAGTTCACTAGGGAACGCCTCGTTCGCAGTCAGAACACGACAGCCCGTATCCCGACTGACCGACCCTCATCCATTTGAAATCAGACATGGTGTCCTAGCAACATGCCGCCCACTGGTTCTTGAAATTGTTAAATGGTCAGCTTAATGGCTTCCAAGAATTTGCTTGCATTGCATTTGCATTTGCAATTGCCAGAATGCAAGCCATTATTGCATTTGCAAGAATGGCAAGAATTTCGCACGAAATACCAACAGATGAAAGAAGATTTTATGACGTCGTACGGTGGCGTGAACAAAGAGATTAGCGACCAATATATCACTCAAATTCAAAGGGGTAATAAGACACCTGCAAAGGATTAGTATCGGCGGCTTGCAACAATATGAATTCAGGCGCCTTCGTGCTAAGTTTTATAAATATCGGTTGGACCCTATGATACGGTATGACGATGTAGAATTTAAAAAAAGTACAGGTTTATAAGGAAAATATGACAATAATTTTACCATTAATCTAGTGAAAGATGACATTAGTTGCCTTGTTTTCAATTATTAGTTCAATGTTTTTTAATTGGTAGTGTCAATAAAGCCTACAGAAATAAAGTAAAAGGACATGAAAACGAATTTGTCATTTTACATAACTCTATTAAAATCACTGCATATCTTCTCAAACTCACTGCAGTATGAAGAGTGGCTTCATTTAGTTATTTTATTTTCCCTTTTAAAGAATTATCAGTAGGTAGAATTATTTACAACAATATAAAAATAAATAACAATCTTTGCGAAGTGTGTATTCGAAGACGACAATGACAGATTTTTTTTTTACTATGATGAGAAGATTACTCATACCGTCTATATTCTACCAAATTCTATAATAAAGTTGCTAGGGTAAAAAAGTTAAGTAGTATGTAGTTAACCAATGTCATTTTTTTGTTTATAAATGAAGAATTTTTTAAATACTGTGTTTAAGGCTTAATTAGTTGCTGAGTTAACTAATGTTAAGATCGTTTTAATTAACATATTTTTATGAATAACGCTGTAAGTATTTGCGCTCGGCTCTAGATTTCTATAATCTATGTCCAGTAATGAATTAAAAGTTCGTTTACATAATTTCCCTGCCGGGAATTGGACACCTTTGTATTCCAGGACAAACGTCACTCCACCACAGATAAGATGTATGTGTTTGCAGTCTTTTTTTATATTTGCCTCGTAGAGTGGCGAAGACGGTGGGTAGCGCAAGTACGTAAACACAACATACAAAAACATTTCAACCTTGTGTTGCCGACTTCACTCATCAAATTCCTACTGGTTGATGTGAAAGTAGGTATAATGTAGACCAAGTTTTTTATGGTAAAACGCTCACCTGCTGTTGCAGCTTCTTTGGGCGGATGCGGATGTGGCGGACCGGGCGGCTGTTCCGTTGGGCTCTTGCAGAGTACTGTGCAAGTGCTGAGCGCGCGTGGACACGTGCGCCTCAGCGTGCGGCACGACTGGCCACCTGGAGGACAAAACAATTTATTCACAACTTCCTTATTATCAAACAGATACAAATAGATCTCACCGGTTTGCGCCACCATTACATGGTGGAAACACCACCAGTCAGGACGAAGCGCTTCACGCTCTATCTTTTCTGGTGTGTACTACCGAAGATTTTTTTTAATAAATTCGCCTCCTTTATCCCAAGTGTAGAGAGTTCATGCGTAGCTAACTAATTAACTTTTTCTTACCAACTGCCAAAGAATTGAATAATTTACCGGAGTCTATTCTTCCTGACAAATACCATTTAGGAGTGTTCAAGTCACGAGTGAAGAGGTAGGTATCTTCTAGGTAAGCGTGCTCCATCCTAGATCACACATCTATACACATCACTCAACATTAAGTGAGATATTGGTCAAACGCGAACCTATGTTATCCGGGCAGGAACGGGGAAAGAATACAATTTCCTGCGTCCAGTCGTCCTGTCGTAAGAGGCGACAAAACAACGCATAGCCAGGCTGCCCGTCTGGATGGCAATCGCCCCTGGCCTAGAGAACGCCGCCATAACAACCTTGAGTTGTGTTCCGGCATTAGTGGCCAAGTTCCAGTCTCCTTTTAGGCATTTGTAGCACTCTTGGTGTCCGTGGGCGATGGTAACCGCTTTTCATCGAGTGGGCCATTTGCCTGTCTGCTAAACTCGAGCAATAAAAAGAAGGTAGCCGGAGGTACCCAGCTCTCCGGCTAACAAAAGGTAGCTAGGCTAGTCCGTAAAGGGGCCGGCCGACATCCATCTAGGCTGGTGGTGAATGCACAAGCGAGCCCACAGCCCAGACAAGGAACGTTCGAAGATCATGGCTAGGGATTTTAGTGGGACCCCCCCAACCGTGGTGTGGCAATAGAGTTCCCACGGGGGTGCTAGTGCCACCCCAACGAGGCGAATCCCACAAACCGGCCGTGACTTTCCCCCTCGCGCGGCTGATGGCCCTCAAACGGATTGCCCCTGGTAAAAAGAAAGCTGGGATAAAGGGAGGGATAAGATAGATAGATAGATAACACTTTAATGTACACCATTACAGAAAACTTACGAACTAGTAAAATTCTAATTGTGAACAAAGGGCGGTCTTATCGCTAAAAAGCGATCTCTTCCAGAAAACCCGTTGCGAGAATATTGCTGATTAGGAGTGGCGATGGTGGTATACATAATTATTATACGATTACTTACATTTTAATTATAAATATATAACTATACTACTAATACACTATAAGTGGGCCAATGGAACTCTCGTTCATCATACGAAACACGACTCAAGGCTAACCGTTTCACACCGACATTCTGTGCGAGCATGGTATCACATCGATTAAGTCGGTCCTAAGAGCTGTAATAAAAATAATAATTCCAGCATGGCTCTACACCGCGTCAATATATAATAATCTATCTATCTTCTATCCTATATATTAATACGTGAAGCAAAAACTTTGTACCCCTTTTTACGAAAATTGCGCGGACGGAGGAGTATGAAATTTCGCACACTTATAGTTTATATATAGAGAAGAAGCGACGAATGCTAATATTTTTTAAATTATGCATAAATCGACATTAAATCAATAAAAAAAAAACATGCACTATCATGCATTTGACACACACACGCATATATACTCTTTTGTTTATTGTTCAAAATAAATTAACAGTGTAGTCTTGGCGAAATCTGTGATTATAGAAGTATAGTCTTTAACAACAAATTATTATTGTCGAATTTCGACCAGTAGTATAAATAAAAATAACTCGTAGACATCTATGTACGCGCATAACTTGAGAACGACTTTACCGATTTTAATGAAATTTTTTGTATGTGTTTGAATGGGTCCCCGGATGGTTTAGATTAACAATTGGAACCTGCAGGGGGCACTAGAAACGGGTCCCAGATTTTTATTTTTTCAGGACAGGGCAACGTCACCCGGGACCACTAGTTCAGTATAAAATATTTTATTTCTATCTACACTAATATTATGAAGAGGAAATATTTACATTCTTGTATGTTTGTAACGAATAAACTCAAAAACTACTGGACCGATTTCAAAAATTCTTTCACCAATTGAATACTACATTATAACTGATTAATAATAGGCTATATAAACATTTGGGATCCCTACTAAAACTTCAATAATGTAACCCATCTAAACAAAACACTTGGCGCTGTAATCGGGTTCTACGATTTTGATGCAATTTTATGCGTGTTCGAGTGGGCGTCCCGAGGTGGTTTAGATTCACAATTAGACCCGGCAGGTGGCGCTGGAATGGGGTTCTAGGTTTTTATCTTCTCAGGGCAAGAAAACGTCTGCGAGACCGCTAGTTGTTTATATAAGCCTAATCTGTGTACTCTGTGATCAAAGTGGCTCGTATTTACGTGTTATCCTTTTGAAATGCATCGCGTAAGTGAAAGCGATCTAAAAACCTGTTCCATAAGATACTTAGGGTGTGATATAATGAAATCGTGTTTATGTTCATCCGATTTCAACTTGAAACAAGTATCGTTGGGATATTTTATTGATTATATCGTTTTATGAATGTAGATTGCAGCCTTGGAAATTATTCAAGTCTATATTATATAGTATACACACACATATATATATATATATATATATATATATATATATATATATATATATATATATACATATATATATATATATATATATATATACATATATATATATATATACTGGTCAACCGGCCAATTTTCTAATAGGGATACGGACATGTCCCTATTAATATTATAAATGTGGAAGTATCTATGTCTGTGTCTGTATGTCTGTCTGTTCCGTTCTCACGGAAAAACTACGGGACCGATTTGGCTGAAACTCAGTACGTATATATTTTCGATGCCGAGGATGAAGATGGATACTTTTTATCCCGAAAAATGGGATAGTTACCGGGATAAAAATATTTTTGTCTCTCTGTGCTTTTATGGAAAAACTATTGGGCCGATTTGGTTGAAATTCGGTATATACGTAATTCTAATACCGAGGTTGGACAAGGAATACTTTTCATCCCGGATAATGGTATAAGATTTTGGGTTAGATTTATGTAAAAGTTATCCCAGAAAGTAGGATAGGCTTTTTGTTGATTTTCCATTTTCGGTCATTTCGATTATTTCGGTCATTGTGGTAATTTCGGTCAATTGGGCCATTTCGGCCATTTCAGTCATTGCATTTCGGCATTTCGGTCATTTTGATAATTTTTGTCTTTTATGTAGTTTTTAGATAGATAGACGGGATAGATAAATAAAACTAGAATGAAATAGAGGATGAAAGTTTGCATGCGAGTCCAATCATTTCTCAAGTATATGGATATAACAATTCACCATCTATAAAAAATGCTATAGTAACTCGATCTGTCTATCTGTTAAGCTTTCACGGAAAAAACTACTGGAGTATTAGATCCGTTTTTGCTGTAAGTTACTTTGATTATAGTTATAATACCGAAAATGGACATAAATAATGCTGGGAGATGGGATCGTTGCGATATAAAATGAACTGAATCTTCCGGGCGCAAATAGCACTAATATAAAAAATGTAGTACAATGTAACCTGTATTAGCGCCTGCTTTTTAAAGAAGAGGCAGGCACTAGAGGTTGACCCGCGGCGTAAACTTTTTATTTATTTTTATTGCAGGAGTTCAGCAGACAGGCAGGCGGCCCACTTGATGGAAAGTGGTTACCGTCGTCTATGGACATTTGCAACACCAAAGGTGCTACAAATGCGCTGCTGCTCTCCTAAGGGAGACTGGAACCTAGTCACTAATGCCGGAACACAACTCAAGGTTGTTATGGCGACATACATTAGACCAGCGGTGGTAGCCATCCAGTCGGGTAAATACCCTACCACCTGGCTGTGGGTTGTTTTGTCGCCTCTCACGACAGGGCGCCCCAACGCAGGAAATTGTATTCTTCTCCGCTCCTGCACGGATAAAAACTCTAGTTGTACTATAAATTCTAATATTTTCATAAAGAACAAGAGTTAAAATACAATCTTAAAATCTTATATTATATTATCTTATAAGTTTAGTCTAGTAGTCTTATATTTTATCTTATAAGTTTATAAGACAACTTCAACAACATGACAAAAACAATTTCATTTACTTTTCTAACAATTTCAAAATCAGATACGTAGTACACATTTCGCCTGGTAACAATCGCTACTAACTCCTACGTGCTACTCTAACGCTTACTTACTTTTTTTTATAATGTACAAGTTCGCGTTTGACCGACATTGCGCCTGACGTCAGGTGGAAATGCAATCTAAAATGGAACACGCTTACCTAGAAGATACCTGTCCGCGCGAGACTTGAGGACACCTAAATCGTACGATTCAGTAAAAGCAGACACGTAGAAACAGACGACGGTAAAGAGGTTCCACTCTCAGCGCTACGTATGATTAAATAATGCTTCGTCTGCATTGTTGGTATATCAATAATTTATCGCTGGCGTGAGCTCGTACATCTGCAGTAGCAGTAGTATGCAAGTGAACATCTACTTATGACGTCATAAGTAGTATGTACGCTCGTACAAAATCTATGAAACAGCGACGTTCTTTTGGTCCATAAAAAAGTATCTCAGTAAAAAATTGGCCTTAATTGTATGGAGTCAAATTTTAACGGTAAATGAACGGTCATTAAGATATAGTAACGAGCCATAAGTGGTGCACCCTTCCCAGATAGGATCTGAACCTACATACGTCATTTTCAGCCACTCGTAACCCAATAAAAAAAAGCTCTAATGACCACCAAATTCGAAGACCCTGACCTTCTTTACCACTAAACTTTAAGGTTACATTGCTTGAATAAGATTATAGTAAAATGTACATTATAAAACTACGTTTTAACGGTTTTAAGCGCGGTAATTTGATTTTTGTTATTCCGACGTTTCGGCCACTTTTCAACGTCGGAATAACAAAAATCAAATAAATTACCGCGCTTAAAACCGTTAAAACGTAGTTTTGTTATGTATACAAATCGCGAAACTTAAGAAAATATTAAATGTAAATTATTTAGCCATTACCAAGCATCAAGGTCGTAACATAAAAAGTGATCTAATCCGTTACATTTGTATTCAAATAGTGTCGATATAATTTAAATAATATGTTGTATCTTATACTAATATATAAAGCTGAAGAGTTTGTTTGTTTGTTTGTTTGCTTGAACGCGCTAATCTCAGGAACTACTGGTCTGATTTGAAAAATTCTTTCAGTGTTAGATAGCCCATTTATCGAGGAAGGCTATATAG
Source organism: Dendrolimus houi (assembly GCA_039645545.1). Taxonomy (NCBI): domain Eukaryota; kingdom Metazoa; phylum Arthropoda; class Insecta; order Lepidoptera; family Lasiocampidae; genus Dendrolimus; species Dendrolimus houi. Next base: position 1,359,596 of record CM077131.1, read on the forward strand.
GCTATATATCATCACGCTAAGACCAAAAGGCGCGGAGCACCAATGAAGAATGTTTCAAAATCGAGGGTTTTTTTAACTATTCCATGCGGTCGAAGTCGCGGGCAGAAGCTAGTATTAAAATATTTCTTTGACTTAAAGTACGACATACGAAAGTCTTCATCAAGCACTTCCTATGTGTAAACTGAAGTCGTTTTTTAAATGGTTTCTTTTATATTTTCTCAAAATATGTTTAATATCGAAATGTTCCAGCGTGATTCGGATAATATTTGCCGCCGCCTTGTCACCATGGATGAAACGTGGGTCCACCATTTCGATCCTGAAACTAAGAGACAAAGCATGTCATAGAAACGACCATTCTCTCCATCCATTAAGAAATTTCGAGTTGCTCCTACCGCTGGCAAAGTTATGGCCTCAGTGTTTTGGGACAGTGAAGGAATCCTTTTTATTGATTACATGCCAAAAGGCCAGACGATTATTGGGCCCTATTATGCTAATTTAATTCCGAAAGTGCGTGAAGCGATTAAAGACAAAAGTCGTGGAAAACTGTTTCTTCACGATAACGCTCCCGCTCACCGATCGGAAGTTGCGCTCAACGCAATCCACTGTGCCGGCTTCAATCGCCTTGACTACCCACCATATTCTCTGGACTTAGCCCCAAATGATTTTCACTTATTCCCAAAATTCAAAGAGGAAATTTGTGGAAATAAATTTCACGATAATGACGCGGTCATGGCTGCCGTAGAGGAGTTTTTCGAGACTCATTTTTTTTCTCAAGGAATAAGGAAGTTGGATACGTGTTATTCTAAATGCATTGCATTGGAGGGAGATTATGTAGAAAAATAAACTGTTGTTACGAGTTGCAGGACTCGAATCAAAATGCCGTTGGAATTATTATAGAGTTTATTAGAGCCATACAAACACGTATAACACAGGTACAAATATAACCGAACGCTATAAGCCCAATCGTAATGCAGGAGATCTTAATTCAAATACACGCGCAAAGTCCGTCACTAAATAGACGACCAAATGTGCACAAGTCTTGCTTCGCTTGTGGTTATCGCTCGACTGCCCCTTCCCCAATCGGGCCATTGCTTTATATTGCACAAATGCAAATATGTCTGCCCGGCAAGCGTCGACGCAATTTCTTAGAAATCGTAACCCGCACACCTAGCTAATGACTGCCATAAAAGATTACAATACAAAATGGGCTGTTTTCTAATCACCAAGTTTAAACACAAAGTAAACAAAAGAAGTCCAAATGCCGAAAAGGTAATAACATGTGTTTCTACAGGGCTGTAGGTGTTAATTTATCTTTGTCGGCACTAGGACGTAACACTATTTTTAAATTTTTGCATTTTTTAATATTGATTCCGATGACTTTTTGATTCACCTAGGTATAATACCTCAAAGGGCTTTCAATATGGCCCTAGCGGAAAACCAGTATCGGTCTATTCAATTACAACTTCTTTCATATAAAAAATATAAAAAGTATTCATGGATTTAGAATCAAACTAAAAAAGTTCTTATATGACCATCAAGTGCGCCAGGCTGATCTTATTCATGATACTAGTGCTATATGATGGTGCGCATGTGGAGGGCATGCCTGATATATCCTGGCTGTTACTTATGTCGTGTGTTAAATGCTGTATTTTTTATTTAAGTTGTTCTATATTGCTCTTTTTAAATTTTATGTATAATAGGTACCAATCTCAATTTGTGTATTTAATCTTTTAATATTTTATTAACGTTATTATGGTTTTTTTTTATTTATTTTTTATCGTTGTTGGTTCACTTCATATCTTTATCTTGTTTGCCTGTGTTCGTGTATGTCACTAATGGCCCTAGCGGAAGATCAGCGCTGGTTATATTAATTAACCGGTAGTTTTGCTGAGCTAAGGCCAATTTAGGACTACATTTACTTGTTTTTTTATTTTATTTTAATAGTTTAAGTGAGTTTTACTGTAGTTCTAAATAAATCTTTTTCTTTCTTTCATATTTATTTTACGCTATTATCCTGTGTTACTGTTGTAGTTTTAACTAAATTTTTAGGAACCCGACAAGCACCATTCCTGTGGACACCGTGTGATCAATGAATTGTCGAATAAACTATCAAGCGTATGGTATTCTATAATGCTCGGTTACATTTGCCTTACTATCGGTTAAAATTAGACATAAGCTCCATCTCATGTCAAATTCAACCGACGGTAGGGCATGTCAATGAAACCTACTAATATTATAAACTGAATATATGAATGGATTTTGTTGAAACTTTACAATAATATAGCTTACACATCAGAATAACACATACGCTATAATTTATAAAGATGTAGTGTGAATGATCATCATTATCCCGCAGCCAGTAGTAAGATATAGGAACCGGACATAAGTGAATCATTCCGAATAGCGGGTTGTCACCGAGTCTTTCACTCGCCGTCGGCGCGTGGACAGCTTGCGAACGACGCAATACAACCCCTCCGAATCGAAAAGTATCTTCTTAGACGCAAAGCGTCACGGTCTTGCGAACTCTCAAAATTTACCAATTACATAACCGAACCAAAAACGACATACCATAAAAAGATGGTTAACTTTTAAAGTAAGCAAGAGGCTTTATGAAAGTGCCTATACACTAATTAAGAAGAAAATAACATCCCAGATTCTCGCTAAAATGGCCATTTTAGCGTTACGTAAAAAGTGAATGTGAATGGTTCGCGTTGAAGTAATGTTTTTTAAAGTGCCCCATCATTATGGTCTGAATAAACTGAAGGAAAGTGGCTAATCTCAAGCTTCGCATGGCACAGATAATGGTGATTAATTCATACCCGTTCTAATCTATCTATCTATACATATAAATAAAATTGAAATGTCTGTTTGTAACGTCAAAATAAAAATTTGAAAAATCTGTTTTTTTAGGGTTTCGCGATAAAAATTAAAACCATTTGTTCTTACTAATCTCTGTAACTGCTGGACCGATTTTGACGGGACTTTCACTGGCTGATAGCTGATGTTACAATGGGTAATTTAGGCTACGTTTTTGAGGGTTTCGCGATAAAAATTAAAACCATTTGTTCCTATTAATCTCTGAAATGGCTGGACCGATTTTGACGGGACTTTCACTGGCTGATAGCTGATGTTACAATGGGTAATTTAGGCTACGTTTTTGAGGGTTTCGCGATAAAAATTAAAACCATTTGTTCCTATTAATCTCTGAAATGGCTGGACCGATTTTGACGGGACTTTCACTGGCAGATAGCTGATGTTCCAAGGAATAATTTAGGCTACCTTTTTTAGGGTTCCGAGAAAAAAGTTCCACGCGGACGAAGTCGCGGGCACAGCTAGTCTATAATATAACAAATCTGTAGAGGCGTAAGCTTATACATTGAATTTAAACATTAAAATAAATCAGGGGTCTGATTCGGACCAGCAGATTTCAAAAGCAGGCAGCAAGCAGATCTCGCACTTGATACAAGCAGCGCCTTTTAGTCAGCCTGGTTGAGTCTTTTTCATAGTTATAGTTCTATTTAATTTCATTTCTTTTTGTTCATAACGTACCTATTATTATTTTTCCAAAAATCATTATTTTCACATTTCAATAATTATTTCGTAACATATTATGTACTCATATTAAATTGTTCAAAATATGTATCGTTTGTCTATTATTTGTTTGATGTTGTTATAATTATAAACAATAATAAATGTTCATTAGTTATTTTTTTCTTTTCTGAAGGTGACGTTAGTGCCTGGCACTAACGAAAAACCAGCGTTGGTTGTTATCAATCAGCATTTGCCGAGTGTGGGTCTGTTTAGAGTTAGATAACCTTTGTTAAACTGCTTATGTATAATTTATATTTTAAATAACTCTAAATAAACATCATTCAACAAAACTCATACACATACTCACACTAACGCGCACTACCACCGCATTGCATTACACGCACACTTCACAAACAAATCAAGACACACAAAGAGCCTAAAAATTAATAACCTAGGCACAGAAAGGAAAAACAACACACATGGCACTAGTTAAGATATATATAGGTATAGACATAAGGCGCACACTGCACATGCACTTCCTCACAACACCAGCATGTAACAGATACACTCTACATTAGTATATGTTCAGTATTAAAAATAGAAAAAAATAATATTGTAAATTATTCTTAAGGTACACTACAACATAAAAATCACTAAATTAATGTCACACACAATAACAAAATAAACAATAAGCTTGTATGAATTTTAAAAACTTTCATAGAAATTAAGTTGTTAAAAAGGGTACGGAACCCGAGTCCGCAGAGTTGTTAAAAAAAATACATTATTTTCTTGCTTTCAAAAATGCACATTTCAGAATTTTTGTCTATTCGTCTTTTAGAGCACGTGAAAACTACTGAACGAGTTTAAACGACTCGACACGGTGCTAGCTAACATTTAGGATACCTTTAATCCAGGTAAATTGCGACGTTTCCGTGGGATAGACAAAGATAGCCAAAGAAAGGGCGCTGCGGTCACATTTTTGGTGTATTGTAGTGGAACACTTACAAGCCAATAGATGGCGCTGTGCAATAATTAATGTCACAAACGTTTCCCGAAATATACAAAAGAATATATACAAATTTTCCTGGGCCTAGGCCAGGGTTAAGACCCACCAATCTCTCCTCACTCATTACAGACACAAGTAGCCATACAAGATTAGCTTAGGCGTGTTGCTGGAGAGTTTCTTCCGCCGCTTCTTCTCCTCCAGCTATAACACGTTGCGAAGCGGTAGTAATGATAGACTAGGATCGGCTCCGCCGGCGGAGTCGATAACGAGTCCCCAAATAATCACTTCAGCCTGTTGGCTTAGCTCGTTCAGCCTTTTACGGCTAAATCCTATATAGTCAATCCCCCGCAGCGGTCGAGACGAGGTCTAACCTCACAGGAGGTGCCTCCTCGAGCGTGCTGCCTCCGGGCTGAACGCCTCCGCTCCCACGGAGTCGGGAAGCCTCCAAAGTCTGGTATCGCTGAAACAGCCATCTGCGGCTATTCAGCTGGGGCCAGCAAAAAAAAAACTGTGAGGAACAACACTGGCTTCGCTGGAAGATCTTCCTTTAAGACGGAGGAGCATTCCATCTCGCTCCTCCACCCTATACGGGTCACCCCCTTCAGTATTTTGGTGCCGCCTTTGCAATTCATCGTGTTAATGACAACGCGTAGTATACTTATAAGACTGCGTCGTAGCTAAAGGCTTACCACGAGGGCGTCAAGCATAACCATAAACGCTTATTACGCTACTCTAGTTCAAAGTGACAGAAGATCTGCGGCGCCATCTAGTATTGTAGCGTTTAAGAGGTTTTCAGCGTTCCATATTTTGGTGGACGATTTTCATCCCTGCTATTGAAAACTTGGAACCGGTTCAAAATTAACCGGTCTTAGTCACTGTTTCGTTCCGAGTATAAACCTTAAAAAGGTTAAACTTATAATTAAAGTACGTTTTAACGGTTTTAAGCGCGATAATTTATTTGAATTTTTTTATTATTCCGATGTTTCGGCCACTTCTCAGTAGCCCTGATCACAGAAGACAAAGATGAAAGCATCAATGAATGAATGAAAATGAAAACTAAATAATTAAAATGAACAAGTTGGCAAACAGACAGACAAACAGAGAAACATAAAATTAAAAAAACTCTAAATTAGTTCTATTTCACTTCTTACATCCCCCTGACTCGGTTTTTAGCATTTTTTTTCATTGTACAGAAATTCGACCTTTACAGTTTTATTATATGTATAGACAAGTTGGCGGTAGTCTAAATAAAACTTTAACAATACTCATTGACACTTGACATCTTTGTCTTCCGTGATCACGGCTACTGGAAAGTGGCCGAAACGTCGAAATAATAAAAAATATAAAAAAATAGCGCGCTTAAAACCGTTAAAACATAGTTTTATAGTATACTAGTCCCGAAAACTTAAGAAAAAAGGAACTATATAAACCTGAATTACGCGTTTTTTTCCGCGAGAAGAGGAAGTATCATTCTATCTCCCTCAACATGTGTTTGTATGTGAAAAACTGGCTGTACCACATGGCTCCGCTTTGAAGGTGTGCAGTAAAAACAGTTCGAAAGCGGTTGTCTTCAACAAAACCTATTCAACGAACTTATTTAACCAAAAACCGGTCGATTGAGCTTGTAGTGGAACACTTACCAAGCCAATAGATGGCACTGTACAATAATTGAGGTCGCAAACGATTCCCGAAACGTACAAAGAATATATACAAATTTCCAACATTAATAGATGGGCCTAGGCCTGCGAGGAACAACAATAGCCTCTCGCTGGAAGATCTTCGTTTGAGAAGGAGGAGCATTCCATCTCGCTCCTCCGCTAGTCGAGACATCCCTAAAAGCTTAAAGTGAGAACAAAACCGAAAAGAAACGTTCCTATGTATTTAGGGTATAACCGGTTTGCAAAACAAACAAAATAACCAAAACTTAAATCAGAAAATTATAATCACATAAATCACGCAAAGTGCGTCGTTATAAGATAATCGCTCCGAAAGTACACTAGATAACGCTTTGTTCGCATTCAGAACACGACTGACTCCTTCCTCGATTGACCGACCCTATTCATTAGTAAATTGGACAAGGCCTCCTAGCAACATGCCCAGTGGTCCTTGGAATTCTTTATTTATAAGCTTTATGGCTTCCATGAAATTCTATGAAACAGAATAAAAAGGAATATGATTTTATGACGTCGTGCTGCGGCGTAAATCTACGGACTTAATTTCTATGAAAGTTTTTACAGTTCATACACGTTTAGTGTTTATTTTTGTTATTGTGTGTGACATTAATTTAGTGATTTTTATGTTGTAGTGTACCTTAAGAATAACTTATAATATTATTTTTTTCTATTTTTAATACTAAACTTATACTAATGTAGAGTGTATCTGTTACATGCTGGTGTCGTGAGGAAGTGCATCTGCAGTGTGTGCCTTATGTATACATATATATATATGTATACATATATATATATATATCAATATCAATATCATTATTATAACTTTCATAATATTTTTCTTTCCTCTTATTGTGTCTTGGTCTTATTGAGTATGCACTGTTTGCTACAACTCCATTAATTCTTCAAAAAGTAATTCTGTAACATACTTCTGTATAAAACTTATTAAAAAAAAACAACTTGAGATATAAATAGAATAAGAAACTTAAAGAAAAACATTATTTAGCTAGACGTGTTGCTGGGGAGTTTCTTGCCGCTTCTTCTCCTTAACAGCAATAACACGTTGCGAAGCGGTATACATAGAATTGGAAGAAAAATTAAATTTTAACTTATATATTTATATGACCTTCAAAAGTGTTCTCCAGTGGAACTTATTTTTAATAAAAAACTTTGAATTTGAATTTGAATATATATATATATATATATATATATATATATATATATATATATATATATATATATATATATATATCTTAACTAGTGCCATTTGTGTTGTTTTTCCTTTCTGTGCCTAGGTTATTAATTTTTAGGCTCTTTGTGTGTCTTGATTTGTTTGTGAAGTGTGCGTGTAATGCAATGCGGTGGTAGTGCGCGTTGGTGTGAGTATGTGTATGAGTTTTGTTGTTAGTTGTGTATTTGTGACTTTGTGTGGTGTTATAATTTATTGTTTAATTGTTGTGACATGAAAACATCCAACTGAAAAATTTTCAACAATGAGATTAGCGCGAACAATAGATCACTCCAATTCAAGAGGTAATAAAACACCTGCAAGGACCGGATTGCATCAATATTATGGAGTATGCATGAGAACCATCATCATCAGCGTTAAATCCCGCTTGCGGTCAAAGCATTTGCTTAGAAGCGCTAGGTCCGCTTTCCACCTTTTTCTTCTCCACTTAACGAGGTCTAAGGCGTCCTTTATTATGAGCCAGTTCATAATAAATACGATGTCATCCTTCACGACGCCAAGCCATCATTTCTTGGGTCTACTTCGACCGGGACCCGGTGAAGCCGATACGACTAGAGTTTTCTTCCTTAAATAACTGGTCGGTTTCCGTAAAATGTAACCGTGCCAGCGTAAGCGACTCTCTTGCAGTTTACTTGCGACAGAAAGACTGGCGGATGGGAACAACTGTCATAAATTACATACCTACCTACTTTTATTTAATAACTTAAATGCAGAACACCATAGTAGGTGCATTGTTATATGCACAGACTCTCGTAATACGCGGAAAGTTAAGGAACAATAACACCCATTGTCTGACCAGATTCTTTGATAACAATGTTGAACATTTTCAGTCACTTCTTTTGAAATTATAAGACACTAGATTCTAGAGCTTTCCTCGAAAAACGATTAAAAGATCACGACCGCAACAAACAAACCTTGATCTTTATTTATAAAGACGAATAATATCCGTGCAGGAGCTGAGAAAGAAACAACTTACAGAAGCCGTGCAGCCTGTCGTAAAAGGCGACAAAACAACCCACAGCCAGGTGGTAGGGCATTTGTCTACAGTATGCCGCCAAACAACCCTAAGTTGTGTTCCGGCATTAGTGGCCAGGTTCAGCCTCCCTTTAGAGAGCGGCAGCACGTTGGTGTCACAAATGTCCATAGGCGATGTTAACCGCTTTCCATCAGTTGAGCCGTGTGCCTATCTGCCGAACTCGTGCAATATAAATATAAATATATATACATATATATATATATATATATATATATTGCACGAGTTCAGCAGATACATATAATATATATATATATATATATAATAAAGCCAGCGAAACGTTGTCCGCGTTGTCATGACGACGTGTTTGTTAGTGAACTATAGCGCCGGCACTAAAAATAAACGCTACAGTAGTGCTATCTTCTCGATATAAGCTTAACCATTCAGTAATATTCACGTGATGCTGTAACAGACAGACAAACAAAAGTTGTATATATATTTTCGGAGTCTGCTGGTCGTAAAACGAAAAAGAAATCAAAATGAATAGAATCTTACAAATTACTTAGTGAAAGTCACGAATCTACCACCGCTTCCAAAGCAATTTTAGTTATTGTTAAAGGAGAAGAATAATAAAACTACGTTTTAACGGTTTTAAGCGCGGTAATTTATTTGATTTTTGTTATTCCGACGTTTCGGCCACTTTTCATTGGTCGTGATCACGGAAGACAAAGATGTCAAGTGCCAACGAGTACTGTTAAAGTTTTATTTAGCCTTTAATTATTTAGTTTTAATTTTGTTTATGGTCATTATTTACTCTATGGGAGCCTAATCTAATTTAACACCGCTTCGCAACATGTTATACCTTGAAGAGAAGAAGCGGCGCAAAAAACTCTTCAGCAAACATGCCTAGCTCTAATAATTTTATATAATATTAAAATGGGTGGAGGGAATAATAAAAGAAATTATCAAGTCAAGTTCAAATAAATTACCGCGCTTAAAACCGTTAAAACGTAGTTTTATTATTTATACAAGTCGCGAAAACTTAAGCAAATATTAAATCTTTTCTTAATCGTTATTGGACTTTCGATTCCGATGATATAGCTGAGAACTTCTAAAAATCAAATAGAGAATGTGTAATGATAGAAATGCTGTTAGGTTTATGACAATCCAGAAGCGATTAGGTACCAAATTATGATCAAGAACGTGCTGTACTGCACTAGGACCCCTCTGCAGATTACATAATACTTAGATAGATGTATTGTGCCTAACCAATTATATCGGATAATATATCGAGTTTAAAACAATCATTTTGGCAATCAAAATCCGCGCCAAACGACTAGCGCACAACTTACTGAAACAAAACAATAAACTTCCTTTTGTATATTTTTGATGCCAAGGCGAGTCTTAACAAAATATTTAAAGAAGGTTATGAATATTAACTATTTCGGCAGAACCAACGGCTTCGAGTCGATAAAAGGCGGCCACTTAATGCCTGCTACATATATAACGATATATCGGAGCGACTAATCTGTACAAAACGATTTGCGCAGATTTATCGATCTTGTGCATGACAAATCGTTGCAGATTATCGTTCATCGGAGGCAGTTGCAATTTCTATTAGATGAATCGTTGTCGATTCCATTTGCACAGTTTTAGTGGGGTAACTAAAGCCAGTAGATTTAGATATATAGGAGGCATTCATCCTTAAATAAGTTGGTCTAAGACAATAGCTTTTCATGAGCCAGTCTTTACACCACACACTCCGCGGCTTTCTTTAAACACATAATCGGGCACAATAACACAAGTGCGTCATCATCTTCTATCGTTTATGACATGTTTCTTGCGCGAACTTATGCGGAGAACCGACGATCAACGCCGATATCGGTGGCGTGCGGAGACACTAGGGGAGTTCGATTTAACTGCACTCTAAAATCGCTACGATTTATCGTTACATATGTAGCGGGCATTAGTAGCAGACAATTTATTAAATTTTTAACTATATTCAATGTTGCTGTGAAGATGTTGAATAATAACTAATGAATGTATGTTTTATTGTATAATATTGAATTTATTTTTACACAAGTAAATATAATTTAAAAAAATGTGTGTGTGTACAGTTCACACGCAGTAGAAGTGAAACAAAGTGTGACATAGGGTGGGAGGGTTTCTAAATTTCGCGACGTCACATTTCATACATTATATCGTTATAATATATTTAGGCTTACAAACACGATACTTGAAGTATTAATGAAAAACTTCAAAACATTTCCAATTCTTATCTGTATGAGCAGTGTTTAAATTATTAAATAGAATGTATTCTATCTCATTCTCTCGCAGGCTTAGTCCTATAGATTTATCTCTTTTCAATGTCGCTTTTTGTTTCATCGAGTTACAAATCACAACGATTCTAAACAAGTTTCACTTCAAATATTAAAAGAATATTATTGTAACTAGAATAGTTAAAATTGAATCCCTATCGCTAGGGTTTTTGAGCACAATGAACACGCCCTTCACAAGTAAACTACTCACTCCCGCATTGCCACATTCTTGAAGATATAAATTAAAGCAGAATTTACTTATGCAAAATCTATTTTACACAAATCCTAACAACAAAATTACGAATGTTTCATGATAAAAGAAAGAAAGAAATACATATTTTATTTAGGACAAAACAATACAGAGTATTATCAAACAGCAAAATAATAGAAACAGAATAAATCCTAAAATTGGACCCAGTCTCAGCATATGCTGACCAATTTAGACCAGCGCTGTTCATCCGCCTGGGACCAGCAAGTGAAGTCACAAAGGACAATACAACACACATAATAATACATAATGTACAATGCAGTTAAATAATGATAAAGCTCATACACATAATCATTAATAATAAATTAATTACTAGGATTTTATTTTATAAACATTTCTATACTTATACAAATAGTGACTCCATTAACCGGACTGATTGTTGTCGAGTAAGGAGCATAAGGTAAGTAAATTAATATATGACGAAGAGATTTTTGTTCATAATTATTATCAACTCTAAAAAGATAATTAACCTCGTTCGCGAATACATGTTTATTCAAAATGACAAATCAACCAAAATCTATGTTCTTTTTTTATGGATGTATAGGTTTCCGTTTGACCCCTGTCTCACCTGATGTTCAGTGATGACGTAGTCTTAGGATGCACGCTTACCTAGAAGATACCTATTCACTCGTGACTTGAAGACTTCAAGGTTGTATTTGTCAGGAAAAACTGTTTATGGCCCGTTCCTATATGCTATCATTTGTCTTACTATCTGTTAAAACTTGACATAAGTTCCATACATACAAGTAATACCAAAATTCCAAGTTAGATAAAGCAAATGAATGAATAGTAATATAGAGGAGAGGAGCCGGTCATAACAGTTACGAAATTTTCGTACAGCAAAGTCGTGGTAGCGTAATGGCTAGCGCACGCGTCCCGAACTCAAACAGCGCCGGTTCGAATCCTGGCAGGAACGCATGCACCACTTAGTCTGTTTTCTGACGTAATGTGCAATATTTAAAAATTAAAATTACCACATGATAATAACGGTGAAAGAAAAAGATCGTAATGGAACCTGGACATCAAGACAACTGATGTGTTAAACTTGCCAAGCCGTCTTGGACAGCCGTAACGGGTGTAATATCGTTCTCTACAGTAGAAGTCCTGAGCCCAGGCGAAACGTTTAATGGGCTGTTATATAGTAACTACATTGCAATTGTAACCATGAAATGTCTACAAATCCCGGATAATATAAAAATCCGTGTAAATGAGGTTCTGGAAGAATAAGTCGAGTCTTCACCGTATATGAAACCTAGTCAGAATCAAAATTGTTTTTTGTGAAATATAAGTAAAATACCTTCAATTGTATTGATATCTTCAAAAATGTGTAAATGTGTGACCGAGATACTGAACTTTATTTAGGTAACTCCTTAAATGCAGGTACTAGTTCTTAATAAGTCAATCACCTTTTCAGCGATGATATCACTCTAAACAACAAAGAATCAAATGTCAATAGACATTTGACTGTTACCAAAACAGGTCTGCTAATGTGTATCTCAACCAGAGTACAATGAACCCCTCTTTCTTTATCCATGCAATGTTTTTCTTATCACCATAACAAAGATTAGGAATTGTGTCATTTACAAATGATTTATTAAAAAGAATTATATTATTGTTGTTATGCCAATGTAGTGGAACACTTACAAGCCAATAGATGGCGTTGTGCAATAATTGAGGTTGCAAATGTTTCCCGAAACATACAAAGAGTATATACAAATTTTCAACAATAACGGATGGGCCGAGGCCTGTGAGGAACAACACTAGCCTCTCTGGAAGATCTTCCTTTGAGATGGAGGAGCATTCCATCTCGCTCCTTTACCCTATCCGAGGTACCCCCTACACCAACAAAAATGACATTTAAGACAATATTTGTAATATTCTAAATTATACAATGGGGTTTCTAAAGAACCTCTGCTCCAAAAGCCTTAGGCCCTTAAGATCAACAGAAGTTTGAATTAAGCAGTAGTTTAAACTTGTTTCATCTCATTCCTTCAAACAGCCAAACAAAGATGGTGCCCACCCCTTGGATGGTAATATATTAAAACAATATAATAGTTGCCATAATAGGCATTGAAAATGCCTCGAAAGAACAAATGAAATGAAAAAGCAATATTCGAAGTTTAGTTAATCTGTCCATATTTTTGAATTGATCTGACAACACTAGCTTAAACCATGTATCAACTTTTTCCATAGATTATGAATTCCATAGTTTAAACTGCATATGAACTACTGGTCCTGAGTGTTTGTGCAGTTATAATTATGGACTGTGACCAAATATGATTAAATAAAGTAAAGAAAAAATAAAGTGTTAACAATTAGCTGCTTTAGTGTGTATAGTCAAAGATCAATATGCAGTCTCTTCCCAGAATGACTGATTTATCCTAGGTTTGACCAAGGCCTTTCGACAAAATCCGAAATAAATTCCAATTTCAGCCTTTGATTAAAGTATTTTTAGTCAAACCTAGAAGTACCTAACTTTTTAGGCATACATTGAACGTAAAATAATCTGTTTCAGGCTTTACCTAGTCAATCCTAGAAGCAATTAAGGCAGACTCGGTCAAATGTTGGTTCATACTGCACTTGTTACATGTTTAATGACTGTATAGATTAGTCTCCCCTAGGTTAGACAAAAATTAATTAGTCAAAGGCAGAAAAATATCATTTATTTGGACTTTGACTAAGACTTTATGTCAGACCTGAGGTTTGACTAGCTAAACCTAGGAGCGCCAGAGCTTCGATGTTTGACTTTAACATATATACACGAGTTATCTGTCAATTTGTTTTGTCATTAACAATGTCACAACTATAAAAACGTATTAAACCTCCTCCACTTATTCTATTCCCCTATCTCATCCCGTCTATCCATTTCCTGCTGTCTTGATACCTCTATCCCACCCCCTTTATGCTATCCCTCCTATTCCATCTCCCCTATTACGTCCTAAACGCTAACAATGTGTTGGCTTTGGCAATTTTAATGTGTACAGATACTATAAACTAAGTCTAGATCCACAATTTACTCAAGTAGGAATCATAAAAAGCAGATCTGAATTTTCATATCTTAGTTGCAAGTACTAAAAAAATAACAAAAGACTTAACCTAGTAGTTTGTTTTTTAACATTGTAAAGATAAGCATAATACTGTGATAATTTTTTTATCTGGTTTAATAACCTAGGTATACCTATTATGAATAGGTCACTAATGGAAATGAATGAATGACTAGCTGGTGCCCATGGCTTAGTCCGCGTGGTGCGGTTTTTTAACTATCCCATGGGAACTCTTTAATTTTTCGTGATCAAAAGTATCCTATATGTTGACCAGGGACATAAGCTACCACCATACAATATTTCATTTAAATTGGTCCAGTCATTTCAGAGATTAGCCGGTACAAAAAGACAGACAAATAGAGAAACAAAAGTTTGAAAAAATCTAAATTATTTCTATTTCACTTCTTACATCCCCCTGACTCGGTTTTTAGCATTGTTTTCATTGTACAGAAATTCGACCTCTACAGTTTTATTATATGTATATGTATAAATTACTAAAGGGCTTGGTAGAAATCTCATTATATCCATTAGGTGAGGTCATCTAAAAAATCATTCATCATAAATTAAACCTTCTCAAACAAACATTCCTTTATTAATTTTTTAAATTTGTTTATTGAAAGCTCTTGAACATTTTCTGGGATTTTGTTGAAGAGCATTGTACTCCCAAAGAAACCATTGTAAACTTTATGGAGCCTACATGTAAGAGTTTCTATTTTATTTTTGTTCCTAGTATTTTAATTATGTATATCACCTCATCTGAGAAAAACTGAGATATTTTTCTTAACATATAGTACATTTTCTAGTATATACTGTGAAGCCACTATTAAAATATTTATTTCTTTAAACTTATTTCACAAAAAATCCTGCGCTTTCATGTTGTAAATAGAGCAAGTAGGATGCCTCTCCAGGACAAAACTAGCATCTATGCCACCTGCATTACCGCATAATTAAATACCATAAGACATAATGCTGTGAACAATTACGCCTTTATCAGTTTAGTGGAGAACTAATAAGACACTTTTTTTTTTAATATGTCAATGAATCAGTGGACTAATAACAACAATTTTTAAATCCATTGCAGAACAAATCCGATTTTTTAATATGGCTTATAATAAATAAATGTGATTATGTACAAAAAAAATATAGTTTCATCTTTATTGGCAGGTGTTTTGAATATTTTCATGGCTACTCTTGTAGTGTATGTGAATGTGCTCTGTTGTGATTATCTTCATTTTTGATGATTTACACTGTTTTTTTATTTTGGTTCTTTTTCTGTTGATTACTGGCTTTCTTTTGGACTTTGAAAAGGTTATTCAACTTTTACCCTATAATATAAGTGCAATATAAGTGACAAAATAAGTGAAAGATATGTATGGTTAAGATGTTCAATTTCAAGATGTCTGGACCATAGGAATGTCTTAGGGATAAATATGCCTCCCCCCTCCTAACTCCGCCAACCCACTATTTAAAATTTGTGTATATATAGTTTTACCAAATATTATTTCTAAAACTATTCAAGCAACAACTAAAAAGTAGATAGTATTATATTTTTTAACAAAAACAAAACTGCCTTCAAACTAAAAAGCAAAAAACAAATATTTTCTAAATAAATAAAATGTAAAAAAATAACATTTACTTTTTCTTTAAAGTTTGAAGTTTTTTGTATTATTGTTATTACTAATGCACAGCAGATAGGTTGATGGCCCAACTGTGATGGCAAGTAGTTACCGTCGCCTATGGACATTCACAGTACCAGAGGTGCTGCCAGCCTCGAAGAAGAAACTGGAACCTGGCCAGTAATGCCGGAACACAACTCAAAGTTGTTATGTTATTATTATACTTTAGACCAGGGGTGGTAGCGATCCAGTCGGGCAAACGCCCTACCACCTGGCTGTGAGTTAAGAAGTAGGTTTTGTTAAAATAAAATATTTTGTTTTCCCAGTTTACATTTGCAAACAGTTGTAACTGTGAGCAGATTTGGGATGGGAGATGGAGTGTGTCTTCCAATGAAGACATCAACTCAGATGGTAGTCTATTATTAACTAGTACAAAATATCTCTCCTTTACAGGTATAGCTTTCGGCAAGAGTTGTAATTTTTTTTTTGGATGGTGTTTCAACTTTTGGTCATATAGATTTGTACTTCTAATTAGATGTGAAACGCTGTAAACACAACTCAAGATGTATAGATAAAATACTCGGTATAAACCGAAATATGTTCATTATATTGTGAATTCAATTACAACCCAATGGAAGGCTGAAGTGTCCACTAGGGGTTGCTCTTTTTTTTTCAGGTGGGGGAAATGCATTTCGCACATACCGGGTCCTTTGCTATGGATTAGACCGTTGTCGATCATGGAGGCTTTCCACTGGGGCAATCCAAACACTAATCGACCGGCTTGTGTGGACAAATGCCCATGGGCTAATACCTCACTAAAACCACCCTCCTCCCATGTGCCCCGGCTTATGGTAGGAAAGGCATGAGACTTAGAATGTAGTTACGCCCAAGCCGATCCTAGCGCAAAAGTGCTAACTAGGGGGATGCTACCACAACCCTTGGGAGTTCTGTGCTTTGGAACCAGCTAAATTTGAAAGCTAACACACAATTTTATTATTTACTCTGGTCTCACATGGATGGCATCATGTGGTATCACAAATCATACCTAGAGTTATTCATTATATTATTATACATAAAACAAGAGTGCTTTGCCTGAGAACATAATTATGATATGTTTGCCTATCATTTTATTAATAAATGAAAGACAAAATAGTTTTCTAAAGGTCTATTCAATAGCTCACAGGATTCACACATTCCCGATAATAGTGACTCCATCAAATCTGATTATAGTATTGTGATACTAGTTGCGGATAAGAACACAAGAGATCTTTGCTGAAAAGTAACAAAACTGAAATCAATTTTGAGACATGAGCCAGTAACATTGCACCAGCTAAAGTGATGCCTACTAATCAACATAAGTATGTCAGTGTTGAGGAAAAACACTTTGTTTATAATAACATTTGCATTAAGATTACTAATATGCCAAATCACTAATTCATATGGGTAGCTTTAAACATTTACAGTGAATGAAATGTACATGTGTTTCTTTATAAGAGATAAAACTATGTAAGGATTGAGGAAATGAAATTCCATACACAAATAAACATGACTGCAGCCAATAAAGAGCTTCCAACACTTCTCATAGAGTAGGTTCCAAGAGTGTTAGATACTTATACATTCAGTGTCAAGAGAATAAATGCGGTACCTTGACCTTGCTTCAGAATGGATATGAGGAGAACTACATGTAATTAAATCAGATCCAATGCCGCGAGCATGCGTAGTCACGTATTAAATAAGTTTGCAATAAACTATCACATAAACTTTGTTATCAAACAGTAATTCATCATGCACCTTACTATCGCGCGTACAGTCACTGCGCCACAACTCTGGATTAACGCCAAATAGAAAAAAAAACAGTGAATCCACTCACCCGATGTCAACTGTGCATTTCTCCTAACAGCTATCCTTCCCACGGAAACGAAGCTCAATCTAACACTACTCATTATATATGGCTCGGTAAATACAAATATAACATCAGCCACCGTCCCCAGGAAACGATAAATGTTAAATAGAAATCACAGAAGTCGATGAATACAACAGAGTCGCAATTTTTGTATTTGTTTGTCAGTGAGAGGTTTCTGTCATGACGCAACACTTTCAGATAACATCAACACTGTTCACTAATAAACAAACTGCTGGTATAAGTACGAAAACTGCACTTTACTATTTTTTTATTGTATGATTTTACAAAAAACAATTTTATTCTTGAAGATATGACACGGTCATACTGATGTTCACAGCTGATTTTGATGTGAAAGAAAATGAAATTCTGTACCACGTTGTTTCGACGCTGTCGCACTCTCCCGTTTTAATGGAGTAAATTTATATCTCTGTTTTATCATTGGAATATTAATTAATAAAATTTCAATAGATGGCGCATACATACGCAACTAACTTCAAGACATAGCGTTCCAATTAGTGATGGCACATTGCACTGATCACCGTTGAAATAACCGTTATATAAAATAAATCACGTTTCACTTCAGTTACCAGAATAGGAAACGACTGTTAAATTTCACCAGAGCATAGTACAAAATACCTAAAATAGATATATGATATTATAAACGAGCGAATTGATGTGAGTAAAATTGAACCTTATTCTTTAAAAAGTTAGGTATTCATTTTCTTGATTTATTTATAACGACGCGAAGTAACGTTGAGAGTGCTATGTATTATTTCATTTCACAGTTCCAATAATCACTCGCAGTTCTAGTCGTCACTGTGACACGTAGCGGTATTGTTATTTTATCGTCACTTCTAAAATATCGGGTGATGATTTTTCACCGATGAAATAGCAGCGATAATATGAAATATTTTCACGGCAGTCATCGATATATTAAAGTAGCTGTATTTTCCATTACTAGTTCCAATAATAAAACTTATTTTTTTTTACAGATGATAATAAAGATATAAAAAATTACTTCTTCCGATGCCGCGTACACATTGTGCCAATGATGAACTTTCACTGATTTTTATTAGTTCAATGTGTACATTCGTCAAACAGTCGAATGTGTGGAACTGTGGATGGATTCCTATAACCCCGCGTTTCCTTCGAATGTTCGGTGGCCTTTGCTTCAAATATTTTTTTCTGTCATTCTTTCTTTCTTTATTGGCTGTATAATATGAAATTCTCAAAAAAAAACAAGAGTGTTCAAGTAACTTGTCTAGAAATTTATTTTTTAAATGGTGTTTTTTAAGTTCTATCAAAGTAATATCACAAGGGATGGACGTTTTTTTACTTTGAAAGTATTTCCTAGTCACAAGAATATAAAACACATTTATTATGAAAATTAATAACATACAATATAATATTATAAATTAAACTATGCCGAAAACAAAACTTTATAATAAGTAAATTAAATAAAATTATGTACCTTGAAAGTATTATAAATATAATATGACTTGAACAAAAATCCCAAAAATAATCTGTTTGTCTTAAAAATGTCCTTTTCAATATAATAGTAAATGTTCATTGTGCATACGCTCAATCGTAGCTTAAAATGTTACAAAAATAATCTGTTTGTCTTATAAATGTCCTTTTCAATATAGTAGTAAATATTCATTGTTCATACGCTCAATCGTAGCCTAAAATGTTTTTTTTTATTTAAAAAAGCTTTGGTTACTCATTCAAAAGTTTCTAAAAAAAACCACCACATCTATTTGATTCGATCTTTTCACATCGTGAACTGTTTTTCTGGCTTACTTGCTGTAATATTTTACGTCGTAGGACACATTTAATATGCAAGGTTATTAAAAACGCTCTCTGTTTTACATTTATTATTGAAAACCTTTTGTAATAATTAAATACAACGTACATTAATAGCCCTGGATTTTAATAGTTTCCAGGAGTTGCTATATCAATTTATCCTGTTAAAATTTAATACACCTGTATTATTAAAATAATATTGTACATACATCTATTTGGTGATAAGTAAGAGAGGCTATATGGTTATTAAACTTTCTACAATTCATTTGAGTTATAATAAAAAGGGTAATTAATTTATTAAAATCATCAGATTAATGGGGTCTTGGTGTGCCCAAAATAAATAATATTGTAATCCAGAAAAAATATTGAAAAGTTGGTAACATTAGGATTGAACGTCACAAACACAAACTGATGTTTCTGATTTATATATTTGTCAAACGTATTTTTCGTGCTCTGTGGTGAATTAGTTCAAAATGGCTGAGACAGAAACCGATAATAACAGTGTTATCAGAACGGATAGAATTAATAAAGCAACAGTGGCAAACAATGGACCCCGTCGCGTTACTATCTATAAAACTGAGACCGGTTTCGGTTTCAATGTGCGTGGGCAAGTGTCTGAGGGTGGGCAGTTGAGATCTATCAACGGTGAGCTTTATGCTCCTCTCCAGCACGTAAGCGCTGTGCTGGAGCAGGGCGCAGCTGAGCAGGCGGGCATCAGAAAAGGAGATCGCATTCTTGAAGTGTAAGTACTATTAACCCTAAGAAAACTAGCACACATACACCTTATTCCTTAGTGATCCATTGGGATTATAGTTCTACCCATAATTGTTTAATTTATTGACTTGGCAACGCATTTCGCGCCGTGTAAACGACAATTTCAGGAAAATTTAGAAGTAGAGCTCCTGTTGTTGTTGAAAGTTGACAAAGTTCCGAATAGTTTATTGTGGTTGTACTACACATTTACATAATGTTGTGATGATTCATAACTTTAAAACTTGTTTTATTTTCGTTCACAAAACCCAGTCAACTTTGAAATTACCTTTTACATGATTTATGCATGTTATATAAGTTATTATAGAAATAGTTTTTTTATATATCTCTGCTAAACATTTTGCCAGCTATAATTTCACTTACAATGTGCAAAATGAGCCCTCTATAAATTGTATATTTTCCAATAGGTAATAACTTTTTATTTTGTTGTATTCTCATACATATTAAATACATCTTAATTTTATGAATTCCATAATGAGATTCTAACATGACTCATACAACAACAACTCTTTATTGTACACTAATATAAAAATAGTAAAAAAATCTAGTGTTAAGACTATAAGGTAGTGCAATTTGCTTATTGTTTAAAGCAGTCTCATTAGATTTATTTAGATGGACAAAGATTCTTCATTCTCACAGCTAGAAAGCACCTTACACAATGTATCATACATGAAGTTTGTTTTGTAAATTTATCTACTTGTTTATAATGGTCAAGTATTTTGATGGAGATAATTTAAAATGGTGTAGATTGAATAAGGCAAACTCCAAAAACACCTAGCTTTAATTATTGCTATACAATAAGAAAGTAGAAACATTTTATATACACCTCAGTCGGGGACAATAGCTGAGCTGATGTTGCAACCGGTTTGTGGGTATATCTATGTCAGCTTATGAGGCAGAGGCTGTGGGATTCCTAAAGCTTTTAGTATGTAATTCTAATACAAATAAACTGAGCGCCCATGCAATACCTATGTGCTATTGTTGCCTTGTCGCAATGATAGACAATGTGTGTTATGATAGTCATCTTCCAGACTGTCTGAAAAAGTAAGACAGGGAAAGTCACTCCCTATTTTTAAAAAACTGGTATGAGAATATTATATTATCTCACACAATAATAAATCTTTAATTTTAATACCTAATTGCATGTAAATTTACTTATTAGTATATATATTAATATTATGTATATTAGCATATTTATTTATTTTAGGTATAAGTATTGTGTAATATTTATATACCCTATTTGTACATATATGTATGTATTTAATGTGCACACCAGCATCATACGCTTATGATTCAGTTTATAAAATACATAGTCTGGGTTGTCAGGAAGAGATTACTCTAAAGCGATAAGACTGCCCATTGGGCAGTCTTATCCTGCTTTTATTGTTTAATTTGACTACTGTAAATTGTTGATTTAATATGTATGTGGTGGACAATAAAGTGTATTTAATCCAAAAGGTCCCTCCTGGTTCATGCTCCGAATCTCACCTGTATCATAATCAAATCGCACCTGTATCATAATCGAATCTCACCAGTATCATAATCGGATGCAACAGGTCAACTGGGATCTGATTAACATTGTCCTGGTTTTTTTTTAAAACACACTTGTAGGCAGACTAGATTAGCTTTTGATTATTGTCTCTCCCTTATCAACTATAAACTAATTTACTGCAAGTAATTAACTATTATCTCAAATATATAAGAATTAATTATATTAACTCAAATAATTCATTGTCCATGGCAATAACTGATATTGGTTATGTTCCACAAGAGGCTCACAATGACCATGTTCACGACCACGATTTCTTCCATTCCACTTGCTTGCGGGCATTATAACCATAAACTCTAGTGGAGTGTTGATGTCATAAACTACGAAATACACAAATGTTATTGGTTGATTTGAAAATCACACCTCTTTCAATGTCAATTGATATTGAGAATAAATGCTCTGTGGTCAATGCCCACTTCTTGACTTAGGTCGTTGTGAGCGCTGTGTAATCGAAAATGATGAAGTCATTAGTGACATTTTCACCACGACCATAACAACGACATGAAATGGAACGGCTGGTGGGGAATTTTGGGTGTTTCGAGCTACTAATGGAACACATCCTTTGTGAGATGATCTTATAAGATGGCCTGTGGTTATGTGGGTTAACGTCTGCTGGCCTATCTCACTGCAACACGGCACCTATGGGTTTGATTCCTGACGTGCTTTATTTCTTTTATATTTTATTTTATTACATAAATTTGAACAATAAGCTCTATATAACATTGGTTACACCAATTATAGGATACTTCACACTTTACAATATTTTTGTACAGAGATAAGTTTAGGTTAGGTGCTTCATGAAGGCCATGGTCGGTAGCGCCGACACATGGGATGCAGCCGCCTTCTTCTGTGAAACCGTCATGTCCGCGAAGGACGCAGCGGAGCGGAAGAGGGAGCAGTCCGCCACTCTCCCCTCCCGCCAGAGCCGGCGGCGGCGACGGAGGGTCGTCCATGACGACCTCCAGCCACCGTAAGCTACGGCCGTGCGGGCGACCGGCGGGAAAACCGGACCCGCCCAAACATAAAGGCCGGAGAGGAGGAACGCTCCCCGATCTCCGAGATCCAGATCTCCGGCTAATGAATGGTGAGGCCAGCCCGCAAAGGGGCCGGCCGTCGTCCGTCCGGGCTGGTGGTGAATGCACGAGCGAGCCCACAGCCCGGACGAAGAACGCTCGAGGATCGGACAGGGGTTTTAGTGGATATCCCGAACCGCGGCGTAGCAATAGCATCTCACACGTGAGGTGCTAGTGCCACCCCAACCTGGCGGATCCCACACATGGGCCGCGACCTTTCCCCCTCGCGTGACTCACGGTCCTCAAACGGATTTCCCCTGTATACAAAAAATAAAAATAAGGTTAGGTGCTTCAAAGGATTTACTGTAAGCTCTATTGTAAAGACAATTTATAAACATAACGCCTAAGGGACACCTAATGAGGTGTCCTTACAAATAGATAATAAAATAAATATATAATAATTTATAATATATGTATGTTATGATTAAAGAAAAACTCGTAACAATATTATTACAATAATATTGTTACGAGTTGCAGGACTCGAATTAAAATGCCGTTGGAATTTTTATATAGTTTATTAGAACTATACAAACACGTATAACACAGGTACAAATATAACCGAACACAACAAGTACAAACGTAATGCAGAAGGTCGTGTTTCAATAACACGCTCAAAGTCCGTCACTAAATAGTTTACCGAATGTACACAAGTCTTGCTTCGTTCGTGGTTATCGCTCGACTGTCGCGTCCCTCAATCGGGGCATTGCTTTATACTGCATAGATGCAATATGTCTGCACGGCCGCATGGACCGAATTTCCTAGAATCAGTTTGTACTTTAAATCCGACACACCTGGCTAATGACTGCCATAAAAGATTACAATACAGAATGGGCTGTTTTTTAATCACAAATTTTAAACACAAAGTAAACAAAAGAAGTCCATATGCCGAAAGGTAATAAAATGTGTTCTTACAGGTATGCAGGTGTGAATTTGTTTTTGTCGGCGTCTAGGTCGTAACACTATATTTATAATTATATATATATGTGTGTGTGTGTGTGTGTGTGTGTGTGTGCGGGTGGGTGTGTGTGTGTGTGTCTGTGTGTTTTTGTATATATACATAAAAACTGTAAAAGTGTTTCCAAGATGTATTTTTTAATATCAATGTCGCCTAAGAAACATTCTCAAATTCATTGTAATTGCTCAAGTATTTTTAATTTGAAAATTGTTTTTCTGTGATAGAAAATATCTCTACTTCATTAAATTTTTTTATTATAAGTCATAGTAAGACGAGCTAGTAGTTTATTTAGGCCATAATTAGTTCTGCTGCAGGGTATGTGGGAAAATTTGTTAAGACTGGCATGTTTTAAGAGATGTTGTTTCCATTCCTGGCATAGTAAATTTCATGACTTTTTCATTATTTATTACTGACTGATATCAACCCCAGAGCATTCAATTGTATACAATCCATAATACAAAAGTAACTTGCTTAGCTTGGGGATATAAAATGTGTGTTTGTCTGTGGATTGTTGATTTATTGTGTAAAACTATAGGACTCAAATAACTTAGGACATGTAAAGACTACTCATGAATCAAAATTTGGTTTTTTATATTTGGACTTTTAAATCTTTATAAGGGGTGAAGAAACAAATAACTAATTGTAAAACAATTACTTATTTATATCTTCAACACAACAAAGAACAACATACATGTAAACAAGTGCTTGACATACATTCAAACAAGATTATGATGGTAAGTCATACAACACATTATAAATTATAGTATTGTATGGTTTCATACCTACACTTTGTAATAGTTTAATAAAAAATTTCAATCTTAATTTTATCACATTTAAGTTAACATTTTGTAAATGAATAATAAATATACTTAGATTTTTTTGGTCTATACCAAGGATTCCCAAACTATTTTGGCCTGGAGACCCCTTTTCCAAATTGAACTGATGAGTGAGTTAACATGACATCATTTTCTCATCAAAATTATACAAAATAAATAGGCAAAATTCAGTAAATATCAAATGTAATTAATAATTATTAATACAAAGTAAATAAAAATACTTAAGTAGGTAATGATTCTACAACAATGATACTTCATACTAAAATATTAGTCAAGTTTGTAATATGTTGATACATGTAAGACAACTTACACAGTATCTTGAAAGTGTCAACAAAGAACTTGTGTTAATTAATAGAGGTCGATTTTTAGACCTCGTGGACCTCCAAAATCAGTTTTCATCTATGTCGACCCCTGGGAAGTACAAAAATATTATTATTAACATTGTATAGCTACAAAATAAATTTAAAAAATATAAAGTATTCTTTATTTTAATGTTGAAATTTTAAAATGCCCATATCTGACATTGAAGCTAATTAGAAAAACACTACTAGAATACAACAATATATAAATGATGGAGAACACAATGCATTAGATTTTTTGTCTGTTTTTGGTTTGTTCGGGATTCATGTATAAACTAATGGGCCGATTTCGATGCGGTTTTTGTTGATTCACAACAAATTATTAAACTTAAAATCTGCGCTACTTTTTATTGTAGGAATTATTCAAAATGTCATATTAAAAAAATCGAATTTTAATGTGATTTTTTCACTGATCGATAGCAAATTTTATGTAATAAAATGTGTGATATTTTTATCCCGTGAATCCCGCGGGGATTTCAAGTCGAGCGCGGACGAAGTCGCGGGCATGTCCTAATACCTTCAATAAATTAAAAGGTTGTCAATCATTAGGTTGGATGCCAACAGTGGTATAGTTACATACCACTGTTGGCCATAAACCACCCATCCTACCGTCTTTCTAAAATGACAATTTGGCTCAAAGAGATAGCTTTTATGTGATATGGTCTGGTTATGGGTACTCTTTCCTTAAAGCAAAGTAGAGTAATATAACAAAGAGAGCTGGAATATGGTATATGCATAGATTTAACTAGCTTTTTTTATATTTAATTTTTGAATAATATTTTTTAATCTGTGTATTTACATTTTAGATGGTTATTTTAAAACATTTTCTAGTTGAATATCTACCTCTAGGTGTTCCTTAGTTGGCTTAGGGCCGATTTTTCAACCATCAGATAAAAGTTATCAGTCGATTAAATTATAACCTGACCAAATTCAAAAGTGAAACAATTCAACTGTTTTATTCAAGTAATTGTCTTTAATAATAGTCACCCGTGGTCGAAATTCGACCATATTAATTAACAGTCAAAGACCATTCTTCTATAATCGCAGATTTCGCCAAGGCTACACTGTTAATTTGACTAAACAATAAACAAAAGAGTATATATGCCTATGTGTGTCAAATACATGGTAGTGTGTGTATTTTTTTTTTATTGATTTAAAATATTTATTATGCATAATTTTAAAAAATATTAGCATTCGTCGCTTCTTCTCTATATATAAACTATAAGTGTGCGAAATTTCATATTCCTCCGTCCGCGCAATTTTCGTAAAAAGGGGTACAAAGTTTTTGCTGCACGATTTTTTTTAAAATATATATTATGTATATATAGATTAATTTTCCCATGTTGTGATTTATTCTATAGAATAGCTTTTATATGGTGACTGAAATATCGACCCTTAGAGCCTTTTTTAAATGGCTTCAATGTACAGACACGGCATGTTTCGAATTTTGTAATATTGTTACATACCGTCAAAGATAAGCGCACAGCTACTGTTGTAAGCGCAGTTTATTGTCTTCCCGGACTACGAATTCTTTTTTGTTTTGAATTTGTAATTAAGAAAAACATGCTATTGTTTTTCTACTTGTTTTATACCCATCACTAGCGTCGAACTAATCCTTATTGTTATTGTTTTCGACTTTTTTTTAGCCGTTCGCAGGTGTGCAAATTACTATTTCTCGGAAACTCAGTGCGCGCGGCCAATCTTTTTTGTACTGTGTAGTTAGAATAAGACGATGCCCGAATGGAGGGGTGGGCAGTCAAGCGACGACTACGAGACGAGTTAGACGTTTGTAGTACTCTCGATTAGCGATATAGACGACGGACTTTACGCGTGTCGAATTGCATTGAATCGTGCAGTGTGAACTGGTTGCATCCAGTTTTATTTGTTATTTGTTTTATACGTGTTTGTACAGTTCTAATAAATTCTATAGTAGTTCCAACGGCATTTTTAATTCGAGTCCTGTAGCTCGTAACAATATTATAGACCAAAATCGATGAGATATTGATACAATGGTTATAACGTTGTATTATATCTAGGACAAATATGCAATTGGAGTGCTCTGTGCGGCTGAGTGATTGCTCAACTGAGTTGTACATTTTTTATTACTTTTGATCTTGAACAAGCTAGCTTTGAAAGTATGCGGAAGAGTATGAATTAGTTCATGTACCGTGTGCACTCGTAAGGCGAATTTACTTGACTACAATCACCACATGCCCTGTAGGCAAGTCGTACAGTAGCACCTCGATATCTCTAATGTCAAGGAAAAGCAAAAAATTTCAACTTAACAAGAAATTCGAAATATTAAGTATTTGATGGCTAAAATTTCGACTTAAGAAGGCTCGTTTTAAGACTCATGTTGTTGCTTGCTACTTAGCGGCCAAATATTGAAAGAACAAATTTAGGTTTGTTGATTATCTTATGGTACAGAGCTGTGTGACTTAGAAAGTTGAATGAATAAATTCATTCATTGCACAGAATAAGAAACAGGCAGAAACAATAGAATAAACGCACCGGACAATCCTTTTCGACTTTATTGCTTAGAGTTCGGGGAATTCCAAGTTTGGCTAACTTCGACTTACAGAGTCTGATTTTTGATATTCGAGTTATCAAGTATAAATAATGTTACGAGTTTAGCGGGACTCGAATTAAAATGCCGATAGTATTACTATAGAGTTTATTAGAACTATACAAACACGTATAACACAGGTACAAATATAACCGAACACAACAAGTCGAAACGTAATGCAGAAGGTCGTAATTCAATAAAACGCGTAAAGTCCGTCACTATTAGATTCCCGAATGTACACACATCACGCCCGTATCGTAGTCGTAGCTTGACTGCCTCCTCTCTTAAACAGGCCGTCGTTTTACACTTCACCAATGTACTGTGCCCGCCCCGCAACGTGGACTAAATTTCCTAGAATCGGCTTGTACTCGTAATCCGTAACACCTGGCTAATGACAATGGGCTGTGCTCCACAATAAGTAAACAAAAGAAGACGATTATAAAAGGATTACAATTAGTTCAAATGCCGACAGGTAATAAAAAGTGTTTTTTTACAGATTAGGAGTGGAATTTGATTTTGTCGGAACCTAAGTTGTAACAATATGTACTAAAATGCCTACGCAGGGAAATAACATTTTGTTCGAGTTACAAAGCCTTAAATAATTCGAGATACCGAGTATTTGGCGGTCTAGTGGAAGGGAACGGCATTTTTTTCGACTTACTGAGGATTTCGACTTAACAAGATTCGAGTTACAGAGATTCCACTGTATTAGCGCAACATTAATGAAATAGAAAATGTATGGTAATGACATATTATTACGCAAAGCATTGTCTTTTTCATAGTTACTATAGTAACAGCCCATTAACGCCCAAAAACGAACCGGCAGTATACCCGCTACGCTTGTCCAAGGTGGCTTGGCAGGTTTGGCACATCGGTTATCTCGACGTGCCGGTTGCATCACGTGGTAATTGTAACAATATGCACATTAGGTCAGGTTAAAACTGCTTAAATGATGCATGTGTTCAGGCCAGGATTCGAACCCGCGCCCTTGGAGTTTGGGACGCGTACGCAGGCCAATACACTACCACGTCATTCCTATACATTTTCAATTCTATTCGTTTAGCGTTAATATCATTTGTTTACAGGGCCCGAAGATTTTCCTCTCCCTATGTAGGTGCGCTTGTCTCATGAACAATTAGACTGTCACCATCAATGACATCTATATATATAATAAAACTGTAGAGGTCGAATTTCTGTACAATGAAAAAAAAATGCTAAAAACCGAGTCAGGGGGATGTAAGAAGTGAAATAGAACTAATTTAGATTTTTTTTCAAATTTTATGTTTCTCTGTTTGTGCCGGCTAATCTCCGAAACGACTGGACCGATTTAAATGAAATTTTGTATGGTGGTAGCTTATATCCCTGGTCAACATATAGGGTACTTTTGATCCCGAAAAATTAAAGAGTTCCCGTGGGATAGTTAAAAACCCGCACCACGCGGACGAAGTCGCGGGCATCAGCTAGTGTTTAATAAATTTGCCCAAGCGCGTGTCGGATCTCGTAAATTGCAGGGTACGTAGATGCCTTGGACGTTCACTGTACAATAACTAATATAAGCGGCAAGAACGGGGCGCAAGTTTAGGTTTAGTGGTGTAGTTGGGAACGACTAGCCCAGAGTCCCCAAACGTCTCGCCGCATTTGGTCTTCCCCCGAATGGCCCAGATAGGTACGAAACGTATTCCCCCTACCTAATAAAAGAAAGACTACACACGTAAACTGTTTTTGGTATTTGGCAAGGCAACCCTTTTTTGACCATAGTTAAACATGCTCTAATGTGTACCTCGACATTGTTGGTACAGACACCATCACATCATATGAAATTAACAATATATCAAGTAATATGTTTAGTTAATATCATCAATATGTTTTTATTATATTTCAATGTTAATGTATATATTGTTACATGCCGTCAAAGATAAGCCGCACAGCTTATTGTCCTCCCGGATTAGGGAATCCTTTGTGTTTTGAATTTGTAACATGCTATTGTTTTTCTACTTGTTTTATAACCATCATTAGCGTCGAACTAATCCCTATTGTTATTGTTTTCGACTTTGTGGACGTGCGCAGGTGTGCAAATTAATATTTCTTAGAAACTCAGTGTGCGCCTTCAATTTCTTTGTACTGTGTAGTTAGTATAAGACGATGCCCGAATGGAGGGGCGGGCAGTCAAGCGACGACTACGAAACGAGTAAGACGTTCTCTAGTACTCTCGATTAGCGATATAGACGATGGACTTTACGCGTGTCGAATTGCATTGAATCGTGGAGTATGAACTGATTGCATCCAGTTTCATTTGTATTTCTTTTATACGTGTTTGTACAGTTCTAATAAATTCTATAGTAGTTCAAACGGCATTTTTAATTCGAGTCCTGTAGCTCGTAATAATATATATAATAAAATAATAGCAGCCCATAAATGTCCCACTGCTAGGCTCGGACCTCCCACTATAGGGGAACGGACAGTATACCCGCCACGCTTGTCCAAGGCGGCTTGGCAGGTTTGACACATCGGTTATCTCGATGTGCAGGTTGCATCACGATGTTTTCCTTCACCGTTATTAGCACGTGGTATTTGTAACAATATGCACATTATGTCAGAAAACTGCCTAAGTGGTGCATGCGTTCCGGCCCGGATCGAACCCGCGCCCTTTGAGTTTGGGACGCGTGCGCTAGCCATTACGCTACCACGCCTTATAACAATATATATATATATATATATATATATTTACATATTTACATGTACCTACCTATCTATGTATTTTATTTAGATTTATTTCAATTATTAATTATTATGTATATGTTTAAGTATATACTTATTTTCACTTATGTATATGTAAATGGACTCAGAAAAACCTGTTATTAGCCCTATATAATAAGTTATTTTTGTTGTTGTTTGTATTTTGATATGCGCTGTTGGTTTTTTTCAATAAATAAATAAATTGTCGGCTCGTAGCGAGGGCGCCGCGTGCCGCTCGCTTCGAGCTCGCGAGCGACGTATGCATTGTTTTTCCTTAGATCATTTTAATAATGTATATATTAGGTTGGGGAAAAAGTGTCTTCGCATTTTGTATAAAAATTCAAAAGGTTTTTTTATAAAGTTTATTTACATTTGACTAAAGTATGTAGGTGCCATTTTGTTGGATAACTTTTTGCCATCTTGTATGTAGGGACGTGATCCCATTGCTATAAAAATTTTGGGGTTTCTGATCAAAAAACTGCGATAAGTGGTTTTGGCAGTCCTCTCGTGATGTTAACCTGACACTGCCTAAGGAATTCTGCAGAGACCGAAACAGCTGAAAATCTGAAGGTGCAAGGTCAGTACTGTATGGCGGATGCATTAACACCTCCCAGCCAAACTCTCGTAATTTTTGCTGAGTGGCTAAAGATGTGTGAGGTCTAGCGTTATCATGGTGAAAAACCACACCGCTTCTGTTGATTAATTCCG
The DNA here is from genome assembly GCA_039645545.1 of Dendrolimus houi. Taxonomy (NCBI): domain Eukaryota; kingdom Metazoa; phylum Arthropoda; class Insecta; order Lepidoptera; family Lasiocampidae; genus Dendrolimus; species Dendrolimus houi. The sequence continues at coordinate 1,390,527 of CM077131.1, forward strand.
GCCGCTTTCTCTCAACTTTTTGCTTTAATCTCATCAGTTGCTTGCAGTACAGTTCAGAATCGATGGTCCTGCCTGGCGGTAACAGTTCATAATGAATAATGCCCTTCCAATCCCACCATACACACAGCATCACCTTGTTGCGAGTTAACCCGGGTTTCGCCACAGTCTGTGAAGCCTGACCTGCCTTTGACCACGATCTTTGTCGCACGTTCTTGTCGTACGTGATCCACTTTTCATCACCAGTTATCAGCTTCTTCAAAAATGGTTCGGTTTCATTACGTCGTAATAAAGAATCACAAATGAGTACACGGTTCATTAGGTTTCTTTCAGTGAGCTCATGAGGCACCCAAATATCGAGCTTTTTTGTGTATCCAGCTTTTTTCAAATGGGTCAAAACCGTTTTGTGGTCAATTCCCAGTTCTCTAGCTACATCGTAACTACTAATATGCCGATCTTGCTCCACTTTTTCAAAAATGGCATCAATTTTGTCCGTAACAGGGCGACTAGAGCGACGTGCATCTTTGATATCAAAATTTCCGGATTCAAAACGCTTAAACCAAATTTGCGCTACTCTCACAGATACTGCATTAGGTCCATAAACATCACAAATTTTTTCGCGGCTTGTGTTGCATTTTTACTTTTTTTGTAGTAAAATTTTAAAATGTATCGAATTTTTTCATTAGATTCACTCATTTTAACAATAAGAAAAACAAATGAAAATCACATATTTTCGTAATTTGATTTTGGAATTGTCTTCTTTAAAATTAAAACTTTTTAATAATACCAAAACCAGCCAGATACAAATGGTATAGCCAAAGAGATCTTATTACAAGTTGATACATACTATATGCGAAAAGACTTTTTCCCCAACCTATTAATTGGATATGTATAATATTAATGTGTTATTTGTTGTCTATTTTTTTTTATTTCTCTTAATTATATGTATTGTGTAATGTCTATGTATCCTATTAATTACGTGTATTTGATTTGCAAACCACCGTCATACACTCTTGATTCTTTTCACACAATCCACAGCCCGGGTTGTCTGGAAGAGATTGCTCTAAAGCGATAAGGCTGCCCTTTGTTCCTGCCTTGACACGAAATGACTGTAAATGATTTACTTTACGTGTATGTGGCGAACAATAAAGTATTTTCTATCTATCTATATATCTTTGGTACATTACAAACAGGATTTTTGCAACGAATTACACTATTTAATAATGTTTTAGGGATGTCCCGACTAGGTGGACGAGCCAAATGGAATACTCCCCCGTCTCAAAGGAAGATCTTCCAGCGAGACAATTGCTATCCCTCGCAGGCCTAGGCCCGTCTATTATTGTTGGAAATTTGCATATATTCTTTGTACGTTTCGGGAATCGTTTGCGACCTCAATTATTGTACAGCGCCATCTATTGGCTTGTAAGTGTTCCACTACAATGTTTGAATGTCTCCGACAACATAAGCCACATGTAAAGTCAGATGTTGCAGTAGAAAATGTTTTTATTAATTACTAGCTGTGCCCGCGACATTGTTTTCGCGAAACCCTAATTTTAAAACTAGCCTAAGTTACCCCTTATAACATCAGCTATCTGCCAGTGAAAGTCCCGTCAAAATCGGTCCAACCGTTTGAAAGATTCAGACAGACAGACAAAAATTCTAAAAATTGCATTTTCGGAATCTGATCCGAATTATACTGCTGTTTTTTTTATATTTTTATTTTGACATTACAAACAGACACTTCGATTTTATCTGTCGGGATAGATTTAATCGCCCTAAAGACACAATCTAAGTAAAATTTTATCTTGTAAGAAAAAAGAAGGTATCAAACTATGATTTTGGTTACAGTAACTGCCCGTTGCAGTTACTGTTACGGTTCGCAGGTGAGTACGCGGCTTAACTTGACATATAAAGACAGACGCACACGGCGAAAATGTAAGGGTTCCCTTTTTCGTCCAATCGTTAGGGAATCCGAAAAAGTAGAGCTGCCACGATTATTCGGCTGCTATTCGGTAATCGGCCGAATATCGAATACCAAATCGTGAAATAAATAAACGCACTTATTGCTCAAAATTTTATATATTTCCATCAAACATTTATTGTTAAACTACGTTTGAATGCGATTTTAATAAAAAAAATATTTAATTATTACATTTCGGGTAGTTTTAAAAATTTTATATTAAATAATTATTTAAAATGGCGCTTAAAACTTTTAAAACATAGTTTTAATTGTGTACACCTATCATTCGCCAGAACGTAAGAATTATAATTACCCGTGCAAGACCGGAGAAAGAATACAATTTCCTGCGGGGCCCGGCGGCCTATCGTAAGAGGCGACAAAACAACCCACAACCAGGTAGTAGGGCATTTGCCCGGCTGGATGGCTACTACCCCTGGTCTAAAGTATGTCGCCATAACAACCTTCAGTTGTGTTACGGCATTAGTGGCCAGGTTCCAGTTTCCCTTAAGAGAGCAGCAGGGCGTTTGTGGCACCTTTGGCGTTGCAAATGTCCATAGGCGATGGTAACCGCTTTCCATCAAGTGGGCCGTCTGCCTGTCTGCTGACCACCAGCAATAAAAAAATAAAAAATCTTCACAAATTATTGCCTTATTAATAGCCTGCCACGCGCGAATTGCACATATCTTACGCTAAACATTCGGCGCTTCGGCCGAGAACGTGGCCGAATATTCGTCATTCGGCTTAACCACTATTCATGGCATCTCTACTAAAAACTCCCGACAATACTCAACTTATAAGTTATATAATAGTACACATATCTTGTAATTATTTGCGCGCTATTTACGCAAGATAATGTTGCTATCGCTGTAATTGGTACTTAGTTATTTACCACCATCAATTACCTACCAGTAGTGCTTTCACTCGCTCGATTCATTAGTTTTATAACAGTGATTGTTCGGATGTTAATCATTTTTAATGGTATTCAATTAAAAGTAAATTATTTTATTTTAATTAATGTAAAAGAAACTGAGTGAAAAGGGGAGTGCTTATTTATCACAGACCTTAATAAATAAAAAGTTTGTTGTAGTATTTTGGCTTTTGGCTCGATTGATATTTTAAGACGTAGCGTTTTCAAGAGTGGATAAACTGAGAAATGAGTACACGAAGTCGCTGAAAGGTGCTGCGGTGACTGAAAAATTGAGTGGAAGTCTTAAGTTAGTATGGGCACGTAACAAGGGATGAAAGTTATGTCACAAACAGAATGTTAAACTAGATTTGAGATTGGGATTCTTGATGTCGACATAACGAACGACGTGCAGTTGCGTGGTCATCTGGAAGGCAACGCCAAAATAACCTAAAAAAGGTTGGTGTGATAAACCGGTCCAAGCAGTACATTACTCCTGATAAAGACTTGTATTTTATATAGCACAAATTAAGTAGCATAAGGAGTACTGCTCACACCTATGGGTCGGGGCACCAGCTTACCAGACTGACCCCCTCGATTCCATTCAGCATCGCGCCGTTCGTATAGTTGAGTCACGATCCCATACTAACAGGCAGACACCATCTGTGCCGGTTGAGTCGTGTTCCGGCATTAGTGGCCAGGTTCCGGTCTTCCCTTCAAAGAGCGGCAGCACATTGGTAGCACTTATGGTGTTACAAATGTCCATAGGCGAAATTAAAAAGGCAGCTTAGAATCGCTTAGCCTTCGGAGAGACTACACCTCTCCGCATATTCTACCGCCTGTACGAATGTACAACGGGGTGTGTTCCGAGGAATTGTTTGATCTGGTGCCAACGCCTCATTTTTGCAACACGAATCGACGAACTTCGTTCGCGTCGTTGCCATCACGATGAGGTGTTAGTTAGTGAATAGAAATGGCGTCAAAATTAACAAGACCGCAGCGGCACTGTTCAGTATTGTTCAAATTAGACATAGACACCTCCAACAGCAAGACCGAAATGGTCGAAATGGACGAAATGACAAATCAGTGGTGGTAGGACATTTGCCCGACTGGGTGGCTACCACCCCTGGTCTAAAGTATGTCGCCATATCAACCTTGACTTGTGTTCCGGCATTACTGTCCAGGCTCCAGTTTCCCTTAACAGAGCCGCAGCGCATTTGTAGCACCTTTGATATTGCAAATGTCCATAGGCGATGGTAACCGCTTTCCATCAAGTGGGCCGTCTGCCTGTCTGCTGAACTCCTGCAATAAAAAATAAATTTAAAAAAATGGCCGATATGACGAAAATGGCAGATCACAAAAAAAATCTAAACCATCCCGGGACCCACTTGAACACACACAAAAAAATCATTAAAATCGGTCCAGGGGTATAGTAGGAACTCAGTGACATACACATACATAAGAAGATTTTTATATAGATACAGAGTTACCCACGCAAAAAATATGCGCCCAACCAATCACAGCCTTGACCCCACACCTTGCAAACGTGTCGCAACGTAAAATCACACGTGCAAAACGTTTAAAGCCTGTACCATTTTGCCTTTAAGTGAAAGTGTAAACCTGGTTAACAACATTTCAGTACATAGTGAAAGTTGTCTCAGAGATCAAGGTGTGCTGTGCGCTTGCGCATAACAATGCGTGACTTTTTAAAACAAAACAGAGGTGTTGCTAACTCGGTGATTTCGCGTGTTGTCATTAGTATAATCGCTGTCATTTTCAAAAGCTTGTATGTGTTTTTGTATTACTGGTAGGGTTGCCACTTTTTGGAAGATGAAGAAAAGAAAGAAAGAAAATATAAATAATGTTTAATTACAGTTATTTAAAATAGAAATTATACATAAGCAGTTTAACAACGGTTATCTAACTGTAAACAGGCCCAAACTCAACTAATGCTGGTTGATAAAAACCAACGCTGGTTCCGTTAGTGCCTGGCACTAATGTCACATTTAATATTATTTATAATTATAGCAACATCAAACAAATAATAGACAAACGATACATATTTTCAACAATTTAATATAAGTACATAATATGTTACGAAATAATTATTGAAATGTGAAAATAATTAAGTTGAAAAAAACCGACAAGTTATTTTTTTTTATATCATATAAAGTTACTGAAAACTAACTTTTTAAATACAAAATTTGCATGGAATGCTAATTAAGTACCAATTTAGTTTTTCATATATTTAGTACTTGATGCCCCTGCTTTTAAAGTGCTATTGCCTGAGATGGCATCTTTGGATTCAGTGCAATAAGTATGTATAAGTTTAAAAAAAAATATACGCCGAACCGGCAAGAAAGATGTGAATATTCTAAAATAACAACACCTATTTGTATAATTACCATGTTTCCATGCAGTAAATGATTTGATTTGATTTAAACGAAACGTTCGAATATTCTTTCGAGTTTGCCAAATAATTAACGAATTTGCTTTAAAACCGGACAATGGACCTGGACATCCACCATCTCTACAATTTCAGCATTTTTACAGTTCCGCCAGTTGCCGTCGCTTTCTTAGAAAGTGAATGAATAGTAAGATATAGAAAGAAACAAGGCATAGTGTAAATTTTAAAAATCTTGTTTTTCTATTGTATGATCTATTGAATAATAAGATGTTTTAATAATAACAAATCCGACTAAAGATGTATTGTGTCTATCATATATGCAATCAATAATAGTTATAATAACAAAAAACAATTTGCTACGTGCGTAACAATGTTCAACAACATGAGTTGTTTGTGCGAGCCGATGTACCGTCCGCCAGAAATAAGCGGAAATTCGAGATTATGCAGCGGACGCCGTAATAGGTATGTATTTATTTATCATAAAATATCTATTATTTTAATCTATACTAATATATTGTTACGAGCTACAGGACTCGAATTAAAAATGCCGTCGGAACAACTATAGAATTTATTAGAACTGTACAAACACGTATAAAACAAATACAAATAGAGCTGGATGCAACCAGTTCACACTGCACGATTCAATGCAATTCGACACGCGCAAAGTCCGTCGTCTTTATCGCTAATTGAGAGTACTGGAGAACGTCTTACTCGTTTCGTAGTCGTCGCTTGACTGCCCCGACCCTCCATTCGGGCATCGTCTTATACTAACTACACAGTACAAAGAAATTGAAGGCGCACACTGAGTTTCTTAGAAATATTAATTTGCACACCTGCGAACGTCCACAAAGTCGAAAACAATAACAATAGGGATTAGTTCGACGCTAATGATGGTCATAAAACAAGTAGGAAAACAATAGCATGTTTTTCTTAATTACAAATTCTAAACATAAAAGAATTCTTAAATCCGGGAAGAGAACAAACTGCGCTTAAGACAGGCAGCTGCGCGTTTATCTTTGACGGCATGTAACAATATATATAAAGCTGAAGAGTTTGTTTGTTTGCTTGAACGCGCTAATCTCAGAAACTACTGGTCTGAAATTGAAAAATTCTTTCAGTGTTAGATAGGCCATTTATCGAGGAAGGCTATAGGCTATACACCATCACGCTCAGGCCAATAGGAGTGGAGCACCAATGAAGAATGTTTCAAAATCGGGGGGTTTTATTAAGTTACTTTTTTTTAAGTTATTCCACGCGGACGAAGTCGCGGGCAAAGTCCGGCACTCAAGGCAGAAGTACATTATAAGCATCAATTAATGTCTAAGTCTAGCGTATTGCTTCTTTCGAGTCCGAGGGCCTAAAGCGGCCGCATTCGCAGATTCGTATTACGAGTATGACAAGTATTAATATAAAATGGAACTTTATGCTTTAAGTTATGTCCACTTTTAAAGGGCTTTAAATTAAACAACTTATTTCAGCAACTTAACAAAACTACTTACAGGAACGCCCACACCGGGAGTCTGTGCGCGACGCGCTAACGTAGGTTGCTTATTTGTTTATTGCCGCTTAGTCACCCTGATAGAAACTATCACAAAATTTAGCTTTTCTTGAAGTTATATCGTTATATCAAGTGTTCTAGTCTATCTGTAAAATAATAATTCTGTTGGAGGTGTAAATTCTGGAATCCTATTCCAGCGCCACCCAGCGGATCTATTTGTGAATCTAAACTGTCTCGGCACCCACTCAAACACATTCTCCCAAAGTGACTGCTTTCCACGACAGATCGCGGGCCTTATGCACATTGAACAATAATATTGTTACGAGTTGCAGGGACTCTGAATTAAAACGCTGTTGAAATCACTATAGAATTTATTAGAACTATACAAACACGTATGACACAGGTACAAACATAACACAATCAGTCCAAACGTAATGCGCGATTCAATAACACGCGCAAAGTCCGTCACTATATAGATTATCGAATGTACACACGTCTTGCCACGCTTGTGGGTATCGCTTGACTGACGATCTCTCCATTGGGGCATTGCTTTATACAGCACGATACAATATGTCTACCTGGCAAGCGTCGACGCAATTTCCCAGAAGTCGTAATCCGCACACCTGCGTAATTATGCCTGCGAACGGCCATAAACGAGTACAATAGGCTGCTCTCCACAACAACCAATAAATAAGTAAACAAAATGAGACGCTCATAAATGTTATTAGCTCAAACGCCGAGGGTAATAAATGTGCTTTGTTTACAGATATGCAGATGGCCCAAATTGTAACAATATTCTTTGATGTTTTGCATAGCTATACCTCTATTAAAAATTTCAAACCAATTAAGATGTAGGTAAAAGTGATAGAATCCTGTCCTATAATACTGGATAAGCGGATAACAACCTGGTTACCAGAATATCCTAAATTATCGCGTTTTATAACCGGTTAGAGCGTGTTAATAGTTCTGTGACCCTAATTTAGCACTCGTTATTCGAGAGATAATACGGCTAGCATTGGCTCAGTGTGCATTAAATACTCTATTAACCTATTTATTCCTTATTTATAACTAGAAAGAGTCGATGCGTTTATGTGAATGCATTAGACACTTAAAAAGTGGAAAATTTACTTTGTACTATGTAGCATATTTTAAATTATTGTTTAAAATGACTTGTAAGTTGTATTTCGTTTAGTTATGTTATATAGTATAGCATAGTGCATATAATTCAAATGTTTTCTGGTGTTAGTGATGCGCACAAGAATGATAATGATTATTTTAGCAAAACATTAGTTATTATATCAGAACATTTACTCTATAATATGTTATCATTATGGTAAAATTTTACTTAACTAATTTGTAGTTGGGTCGTTTTTAACGCGATACAAGCGAGGTTTGCACTGAAAATCAGCGTTGTGTAGGTTAAAATTCCGGCACAACAGTAAGTAACCTGAGTGCAAACCTCATTTGCTGAAAATGCGGCGCGTGCATATTTTCAAAACTTGTCTCTTTCTTTTTACTATGATTTGTAATTGTTGTAAGTACATCGCTATTTCTTCAAATAAAATCTTTTTCTTTCTCTCTTTCTTAGTTACTAATTCAATTATTGGTTAGATATGTAAGCCAGAATAGCATGTCAGAAAATCATTGACTGAAAATTTTAATCTTTCTGTAATTATATCAAATCGGATTAAATGTATCTGTGATTAAGTTAGTGATTGTAGATATAAGTCCCTATTAGTCAAAATTAACAGTTGCTCTGAATGTGATGAAACAGGAAAATACATAGATATTAATCTCTCATCACGTATATTTTCTACTCGACCTAGTGTTTGATAAGAAACTAATATGAAACAATAATTTAGGGTCAAATACGTATGAGATACCGCGACATCAACGAGTATATTCCAACACAATTCAACGTCGCAATAATTGTATCGTATGTTTGTTGTAGGTGTCATTAAATTATGTCATTACTACTTTGGAACTGTTGTACTGCACTTGTGCATTTGAAGTTGGTGATTTTGTCTTTAGTCTTTGCTGTTTCTTGGATTTTGAAAATATTGAAAGCGTAAGAAACTTCCATTAGCCAATGATCTTTTATCTCATCAGCTGGATATAAATTTATAGAGAAGTGATTGGAAATTCTAATTACAGTCCCAAGCTCATCTGCAGACGATAAATATACGCCGGAATCTTCCAGTGTTTGCTATATTGGAGGCGATTGTTGGAAGATTTCTTGAGTACTGTTAACTATTGGATTAATTGAAGATAAGATTAAAGCTCTAATAGTCCACTCTAAACTTAAACTGGGCTCTTACTTATTGGGATCTGAAATAAAGTTATACGCTAGTAAGGATTAAATTTTATCCCAAATATTCTTGGTGAGGCTAAAATTAATATTGAAGACAGTAGAAAATCGCACATAGAATCTTGCATCGGGTTCAAAGACCTGTTGATGTCTTGAAGATGTGATCAGCTTTAATCAAGGTCTGATGTAAATCCAGTGTTGTGACTGTACGCTAAACTCGTTTGTGTCAATGGTGATAAAACAACGGATATTTCCGTTATGTCAGTGCAAAGAGGTGGTGCCGGGAACTTTAGATACTGTTTCTATTATTGTGCTGCAAGTGGTTTCGAGATATATGATTTGGAGAATGAAGGAACGTTGGCTGTGACGAATGGGTAAATGAAATACTCAAGGTTTATCAATATCTAGGAGTCGACTTGCTTTTCAACTGTTATCTACATTGCAACGTTAAATAACAATTTGTTGGTAATTACTGGAATTATGCGTGCAACTTATTCTTCAAGCACTTTCGTCAGCGCATTCTTCATATTCATGTTGGATAATGGAAACTTATCTGAATTTTCCTGGATGAGTTTATCCTATTTTTATGCCTGATGTCGAAAGAACATTTTATGTCTTGCTCAGAGGTGTAAAGAAGGAACGAACAAAAGAAACAAACTTTCATATATATTTCGACACATATTGGTTAGGTGAATATGATTTATGCTAGTTTCATTAGCCAATGTTATATACATACTACCATCATACCTGTCTTACCATTTCTATTGTGGGTTTTAATGTTCAACAAGTAAAAGCATTTTCATTTACATTTTGGCAGCCACATCCGATCAGATTTTCGACAAACAGTCAAGTCTTATTGGTAGAAACTACCTATTTTCATCGAAAATATCATAATATGTGAACAAACAAATTTATGTGAAGAATCTCCAGTCTTAGCTAAACACACCATGGCTTAGATAATTAAATCACGGAACTCGCATCTAAAACCCTTTTTACTTGCTAAAAAGCCTATTATAGAGTTTTAGTATAAACAAATCCTTTGATCTGATTTAATCCTTACCCAAACATTGATCTAACTTTAACATTGTTTATATCAATTACTCTGATCAAGGCCTGTCTATTGTAATCCCAACTGCGTAATGTAATCCTAGTTAAACACCTTGTTACGAATGTTCGTATTCCTTTTTTCTTTTTGTCTTATAGCACCAGTCGCCACTGGTAAGATTTTCCTCGATTCCATATGCCGTTACGAGCTAGTATGCAATGTTGATTCCTTATGTAGTATTTTTTTATGCATATTTCACGGATTTAGAATTAGAATATCTTTCAGATGGGACTTTTCTACAGAAACCTTTTTGCTGTAATATACACTTCAGTTTTGATTCACTACATCCCTGAGAGCGTTTCGTTTTATTTATGATTACGCGTTGACGGGATATCAACAAGAATTGGTATTATATTATGTATATATCGTATTCTATATTTCCCTTAGAAAGTACTATTTGTCTTTAAATATATATGTGTAATATATTAAACATTTACTTATTTATCTATTGTAATATATGTTAATATAAAATGCTTGTCACATATAGGCTTGCCAGACCGCCGGGAAATCCGGGATTGCCCCGGAATTTTGGCTCTTGTCCCGTGTCCAGTAATTAGCGCTTATTGTCCCGGATTCTGAAAACTTACTATTTTTTAAAAAAATGTACCAAAACATTTTCTGTTTCTAAACACTTACTGATTGTTTTTAAGTTTGGAATTTATTGTTTTAACATTTTTTATGGTAGTATCTTATTATTATTGTTTTTTTTTCTTCAGTTTATTACTATTTAATTTGTAATTTAGTATTCATTGTCTACCAAAGTTTAAGTTTGCTAATTTAAGCTAAGTGCTCAATTCTATGATAATTTATCGTGTTGATTTACTACCACAGTGCTTCATCTTAGAATTACAACTGGCGTTAATTACCTACTAAGTACAGAGTACATACCTATCTAATAAAAGTATGTATTTGAAAATAAATGGCATTTTTATTTTCAAATTCAAATAAAAATCGTTTGAAAATAAAATAATTATGATATTTTCTACTATGGCCACGATCCGACATTGTTTTTCTAGAATTGTCCCGGATTTGATAAGTTACTATCTGGCAACCCTAGTCACATATAATGTTAACAAGTAAATTTATTTAGATTTTTTTTATATAAACGTAAATATATTAGTATTATATTGATGTATGTATTCAATTTATAAATTAGTGTAAGTATGTATATTTATATTGTACAGTCCTATCATTTTTCTGGTCCACCTACATCGCCAGATTAGTTAAGAATTTATTTTAAGCTAGGTTGCCTGGAAGAGATCGCTTTTAGCGATAAGGCCGCCTGTTGTTTTGCCAAGAAGTTTTGTAATTATGCATTTTATTTCTGTATTTGTTTATTTTGGTGAACAATAGAGTGTTATCTATCTATCTATTTGGAGATCTACCACAAGGTCTCTTATCTTCAACTTTCCCAGTGACCACAAGTCTCCATATAGCGAGCTATGTGGCCAAATTGCTTCAATATCCGTTGTCATCATACTGCTGATAACCTCTGCTGATCTCAATGATCCTCATGTCTTCTAATAGTAATCTTGTTAACTTTTCTTTTGTTACAGCAATGGCGTCAACGTTGAAGGCTCGACGCATAGACAAGTTGTCGATTTGATCAAATCTGGCGGCGACTGTCTCACACTCACAGTTATCTCTGTTACACCAAGGGTAATTACATTGATTTGACAATATTATTTGTTAAGTATTTATCGTCAATTTGTATGTATTTAGTTATAATTACAACCATCCTAATTAATATTATAAATGTGAATGTAATTTGTTTGTTTGTTACGCTTTCACGCCTTGATTAATCAACCGATCATCATGAAATTCCATACACGTCGCCAGGGGCACAGAAGAGGTCATAGGATAAAATTTGTCGAAATAAAAATATCGAGGGATAGAAAATAAAGCCAAACAGATTATGTTGCAATCGCGTTTTTTTCACAATTCGCTAACAAACCCGTCGTTGTGACGTTGCCACGTTTGGTAGGTTTTGGTATGGACGTGTTGGTTTATTAGACAGGGCCGTCTTAAGTATATTGGATACCGCGGTCTGAAATTCATTTTACGCCCCTCTTCCCAACAATTTAAAATAAATTTTGCTGAAATATTTTTTTTAGGGTTAGGTTCGCTCTTGTACTTGTACTTCACCACTATTGTTTTTTTTTATAATGTAACTATTCCGTGTACAATAAAAAAATAAAGAATTTTATCTTTTATGTTTAACTTTTCAGAGTACTATTGGTGGCAGTTGCTTCTTCTAAATAAAACTCGATGTGGACTGTATGACTTATTATTGGCGCTATTTACAATTAAGTTAAGGTTATACATAGACGAGTTATAGAGAATATAATGATGAATGGCAGAGAGTACCGTAGTGCGATTACGTGCCATATGTATGTGAGCAAGTGAGGAATATTTCCGGCCTCAAAGGCCGTTTCTTGTATCCCGCGTTCCGTCCGACACCTAGCTGCTAACTGTGCGAGCTATCGACGTCGGCAGTATGCGGGGCGTGCTCTCTGTCCGCAAAAAGTACCTTATTCTCATACCTTATTTTGACGAAAACGGTGCCCTTATAAAATCCTCACGATCGTTCGTTTGTTCGTTATATGACGTTATCACAAAACGGCTGGCCCGGATCAGCCCACCCGCAGTTAGGACGGCAGGCTGGCAGGCACCGACAGACAGACACAGACGGCGGCGTCGACGCCGTCAATCACGATTTCTCCACGTCCCCGCAAGGGACCCCAGGAGTCATAACCCCCCATAAGCTAGACTAGGCGTGTTGCTGGGAAGTTTCTTTCCCCGTTTCTTCTCTCCCAGCCATAACACGTTGCAAAACGGCAGTAAGATAGCATAGGCCACCGCGAACCGCCGATCCAGGTCCGCCGGGATCCTTCCCCTCGGGCTTTATATTACCCGTCGCCCGTTCTCAATTAGTGCATTGTGTCGTCCTATGGTAGGCATCATTAGATTCATCCCCCTCTCATGGCAACAGTGCAGCCGAGGTGAAACTCCCTAGGGAGCTCCCTAGAGCAAGTTGCCCCCTGGGCTAGAGCGCCTTCGCTTCGCGAAGGCACTCGCCCCGGGAACCCCGGAAAAGTTGTGAGGTCTTCGGACCAACAACATAAAGTCAAGTCCAATAAAAAAAAATGTTCGTTATATGATATGTGTATAAATAAATATGTTATTAAGCGCCTTCTAAGTCCTTGCGCACGGCTGCCACGCATATCCTTGCGCCCCCTGGTAACGATGGACCTGTTGTTGTTACCTAACAACAACAGGTCCATCGTTACCCGGATAATATTATAATACGTCGATTCTACGGTCCACGGTGAATATACGACAAGGTGGGCAACGCCATGGCTCCCTTACTGTTGCAGATGTCCATGGGCGACGGTAGCCACTTGCCATCAAGTGGACCCGTCTGCGAGTTTGCCTATAAGCAAACATAAAAAACACGATCCGGCCATTAATCGACGATTCTTGTAGATATTGATTTGATTTATAGGAAGCAGAACGCCTTGAACCATGCGACGACGGCTCAGCACCGGTGGGTGTCATCGGTGGCGCTGCCAACTCCCGAGCGACGGTGTACCAACGATACGACTACACAGACAAAAGGTCCTTGCCGGTCTCAATACCGGACTACAGGGTCGTGATGGAGAGGAACACTGGCAGGTCGTATGTAGCGTTCAACGTGCATATGGCCGGCAGGCATCTATGCAGCCGGCGGTACAGGGAGTTCGCCGCTTTACATCAGGCGTTGAGGAAGGAGTTTGTTGGTAAGTGGACCTGTCAAATGGAAAGTGTATCAAATAAATAAATATTTCTGAGGCGCTGAGGCGTTTTTGTCCGCGTGTTCTTTTTTTCGCTATATCATCAGCTATCTGCCAGTGAAAGTCCCGTCAAAATCGATTTAGCTGTTTTAGAGATTAGTTAGAACATCGAGACAGACAAAAGTTGTAAAAATTGATTTTTGATATAAGTACTGTATATACTTTCATATATCCACTTAGTGATAAGCTGTTATTTTGACATTACAAACAGACACTTCAATTTTATTTGTATGTATAAATAGGTTGTTTATAATACATTTTAGGGTTCAATTTCCCCAAACTGCCTGGCAAATGGCCGTTCACCCTCAGCGAGCAGCAGCTCGATGCCAGAAGGAGAGGACTCGAGCAATATCTGGAAAAGGTAATAAATAAAGTAACTTTCTATTAGAATATTGGCAAACTGTGATATAATAGTCGATTGTTACACAAGGGGTGAAATTGATCTATTTAGGCATGAGATGGTCTGGCGCACAAGCATAGCGAGGGCGCTAATAGTTCGAGTGCCTAAATAGGGCTTTCACCCGAGGTTAACACTCTACTTTTTTTTTTCGAATATAAGGAAAGTAAATAAAAACTGATTAGTTAAACAAACAACTACTTTAATGAAATGAGGCGTTAGATCCATATCTAAATCTGATGGACTCATTTAATATGTCACGTATGAAACGGTATGTAAATTTCTTTGTCTGTGCTATACTATACCGGCCAGTGTATTTTGTCACCCGATGGTAGTAAATGTTTTGCTCAAATTTATGTAAATTTAGTGAAAAGTAATTTGTAAGTACAAAATGATGTTACAAATTGTTGATACTTTTTTTATTACAATTTATGCCAATTATGCCGCGATTTAACAGTGGCTGTAAAAAAGTTGAGACATGAGTCGCATTATCTATGGTTCGCAGAGTTTTAAATTTGTTGACAGCAGGGAAAATCATTTCCCGGGGACGAAAAGTACTGTTTTCATCCCTCTGATCAGATAACTTCAAGTGGACTTTCGCAGTATGAGAAATGAAAATCTATATATTTGTTCATTTATATTAGAATATAGTCCGTTCTCCAAATAATATAATGCACCCAGCCAACTAAATCAAAATTTTCGCGTACTCAAAGAAAAGGCAGCAATAAAACTACCACAATGTAATGTGGTGCACTATATACATTTTTTATATTTAACAAGTTCCAATCCTAGACAGGAGAAATTCATCAATTCATTACAAATAAGTATGAAATGCCGTAAAAGATAAGCGCATAGCTGCCTGTTTTAAGCGCAGTTTATTGTCTTCCCGGATTAGGAATTCTTTTGTGTTTTGCATTTGTAATTAAGAAAAACATGCTATTGTCTTTCTACGTGTTTTATAACCATCATTAGCGTCGAACTAATTCTTATTCTTATTGTTTTCAACTTTGTGGCCATTCGCAGGTGTGCAAATTACTATTTCTCGGAAACTCAGTGTACGCGGCCAATTTCTTTGTACTGTGTAGTGAGTATAAGACAATGCCCGAATGGAGGGGCGGGCAGTCAAGCGACGACTACGAGACGAGTAAGACGTTTGTAGTACTCTCGATTAGCGATATAGACGACGGACTTTGCGCGCGTCGAATTGCATTGAATCGTGCAGTGTGAACCGGTTGCATCTAGTTTTATTTGTATTTGTTTTATGCGTGTTTGTACAGTTCTAATAAATTCTATAGTAGTTCCAACGGAATTTTTAATTCGAGTCCTGTAGCTCGTAACAGTATTATAGTCACAATAATACCTTTTTTATGTCCAAAGAAAGAAAAAAAAAATATTTGAAGAAATAGCGACGTACTTACATTGCTGACATGTATCTTAGAAAAATAAACATATTTTGAGTATCTGTACGCCGCATTTCTAGCAAACGAGGTTTGCACTCAGCTTAATGCTGTGTCGGCATAATATCCGACACAACGCTGATTTTCAGTGCATTCACGCAGGGAGAATGTCTTTTCTTGGGACTCCATCCTCGGGCTTGAGAGGGGAAGGCTCGTCGAGGGATGTGTGGGACTCCTGATCCGTTATATTCCCACCGTGGCCTCCGATCGGAGAGACGGGAGTCAGACTACCCACTAAATCTAACCTGCGTCTCTCTTCTATGTGCTTTTATGGGGTGCCTCAGGAACTAAATCATAGGTAATTAGGTTTTACATCTGTGGCACCCCCACGCTTGGCTCTCACTCAGGGCATCCCAGGGAAGGCTACCCTCTTCACCAATAGGGGTTGTGCGTAGCGGCGCCTTCAACCACTAGACCGCCTCCTTCTGGGCCCTTACTTGCTCACAGGAGAACACGGCTTGCCACTAGTGTTTGCCCTGGAGCATGGCCCCCACCAAGCCCCAGAGCGAGTCTACGTGGCCGACGATGTTCTCCAGTTGGGACTTCTGAGTCCCCCAGGCGGCGCACTCGATTTTTGGATATCAAATAATCCTGATGATAATTTTGCAGGTTTGCGCCGTCCGTGTCATAGCAGAATCGGACGCGGTCCAGGAGTTCTTGACTGACTCCGATGATTCCTCGAACCCGTCGCCGGTGGACCTCAAGGTCCTGTTGCCGGACAAAGAAGTCGTCACCGTCTCGGTGCTGAAGTCGACCAACGCCGACGACGTTTACAGGGCGGTCTGTGAAAAGATTGGCCTATCTAAATCTGTGCAGAAGTACTTCTATATATTCGAAATTGTCGAATATAACTTTGGTAAATATTTTTTTTACTATCCCTCCTTTACACCTGTAAGTTTTGCTCGCGTAAACCTCTAAGGCTGAGCCTATATTAGAATTGTTCATGTCTGACTTATCCTTTCACAGCTTAAACCTTACGGGTTTATGGTTGGGCTAAGACAGTATGAGTAAGATTTACACATACTCTACATGTACTAAAATGTGTACGGTCAGCGGACTGTATTTTAATATGTATATTGAATTAAAAGGAAATAAAGTAAATAATAACCATAAACAAAACTAAAAGTAAACAATTAAAATTAACAAGTTGGCAGTGGGCTAAATAAAACTTTGACAATACTCATTGACACTTGATGTCTGGCCAAAACGTCGGAGTAATAAAATTCAAATAAATTACCGCGCTTAAAACCGTTAAAACAGTTCTATTATTAAAAGGAAATGTTTAAAAATGTATTTTTTTTTTTGTTTATTTATAAATGCACAAAAAATACAATCATCACAAATCCATACAACTAAAATAGAAACATAAATATGGATTGCAATTTGCAAATAAGTGCATACATAAAAGTAGTAAAAACACATTTGACGGACTCTGTGGTTGTGCGGGCTAAGCCGTTGCCGGCCTACCTCACTGCAACGCAAAGGCTCCAGGTTCGATTCCTGGTATAGTAAATTTCGGAAACATATTTTGTCCGTTATTTACTATGGTCTGGGTGTCTGGGTTCGGCCCCAGAGTGGTACGTTGTATATTACCTATAACAGCGTAACTTGCTTAATTTAGGGATATACAATATGTGTGTTTGTCTGCCGATTTAAAAAAAATTAACATTGAAAGTGACATATTCAATTATTTATATTTAAATTTCGATGCGGTTTTTTCTGATCGAAAGCAAATTCATAGACTTAAAATCTGCGCTGCTTTTATTTATTATTCTAGGAATCCCGCGAGCAATTTACTGGGAATGATTTAAAAAGGCTAGATAAAAAAAATTCAATGTGATTTTTTCACCGAACAATAGAAAATTTTATATAATGTAATATGTGTGTTATATTTTTCCCGGGAATCCTGCGGGAATTTTCCCGGGAGCAGTTTGAAGTTGTTCGGATGCATAAAAATTAGCTTATAATCGGCAGATATTTGTACATTTCCAAATTAAGCAAGTCCTGCTTGTTTTATGGCTAATATATAGCGGACTGTTGGACGAAAATGTTGCGTTACATTGTGTCCGGGAATCCCGCGCTAATTTCAAGTCAAACATGTACGAAGTCGCGGGCAGATCCTAGTATTACATACTAGCTGACCCTTGCCCACTTCGCTGGGCAACAGACTAAAATTAAAAAATAATGTAGCTTTCCACTGATGAAAGAATTTTCAAAATCGGTTTAGTAGATCCAGGGATAACCTCCCTACAACGTCACAAACTTTACCTCTTTATTTTTTGTTGAGTTTAATTACCTACTAAACGAATTCAAAATATTTCCCCTGCGGTACTGCCTGTACCCCAGTGACGCCTACATCGCATAAGCTTATCTAGCCGATTAGGTTGCGCGGCGACCATGCAACTTTTTTCTAATACTAACTAATATTTAAACTCGTGATATCTTTCTAATGGAATGTCCGAATTGAATAATTCAAAAAGTTGTATAAAGGTATTGAAGCAGTCTTGAATATGAAGTAATTTATTTTGATAAGGATGAATACCAAGATACAAATAAAGAGCCTTTTCTAGCGGCGGCGTTTTAATTAAATTTTTAAAATAAAAGAATACTTATTGTGGCATAACTAGAATAGTTAGACCTATGCTGTTGCGACACTTTTTGTAAATAATAATGTGTTCTGCAAAGTCGTAGTACATTATTTTATTATATCATCAATAGTTTTCGCAGCGCACGCGATTTTAATTAATTTTTTTACACGTTGGGTTACACTATTGGAGTTTTAGTAAGGATCCCTAATTTTTTTTGAAAATATAATATAGCCTATGTCAACCGGGGATAGTGTAGCTTGCCAACAGTTTTGCCCTCTAGCATCTAGAAAAAAGCGGAGTATTCACCCCTGTTGACGAAGTGAGTTTGCTCTGATTCCTGGGGCACTCTCAGGCACTTTTGCGCTAGGATCGGAGTGGGCATAACTACGTTCTAAGTCTCACGCCTTTCCTGCCATAAGCGCGGGGCATATGGGAGGAGGGTGGTTTGTGGGGTATTGATTAGTCGAGTCTCCACACAAGCCGGTTGATTATTGTTTGGATTGCCTCAGTGGAAAGCCTCCATGATCAACAACGGTCTAATCCCTAGCAAAGGACCCGGTATGTGCGAAACGCATTACCGCCGCCTGAAAAAAAAAAATCTTGTCAACAGTGAAATATTTTTTTAAATCGGTTCAGTAGTTTCGGAGATTATCTCTTACAACGTCACAAACTCACAAACTTTATTATATTAGTATAGATAACTGGACATATTACTATGCGCATGATATATTATAGAGCGCAAGCTGCAGCCGAACGAGTGTCCGCACTCGCTGTACATCCAGAACTACAGCACGGCGTCCAGCAGCTGCCTGTGCCTGCGCAAGTGGGTGTTCAGCCCCGCCACCGAGGTGTCGCTGGTGGCCGAGGACGCCAACGCCGCCGCCTTCGTCTTCTGGCAGGTGAGGGCTCGCGACCATCTCATGGAAAGCGGCCACAATCACTCCCTAAACTTATCCGCCTGGACTCTCTCGCCAAAATCGCCGGACACTACCGACTCAAGTCGTAGGTTTGCCTCATTTCGGTGTTCTGTTAATTCCGCCACTCTATCTTTATAAATATTTATGTGGGAACGATGTACCTTGAACGCATGATGTGATGAATGTAAGACGATATTTCTGAACGCGCCCATAGTGTGAAAGAGATGACGAGTAAAAGAGAGATAGACGACGTACGCACGACGCATAAAGAGACGCTCTGAGATTTTCTTCAAAATATTGTACCAGTGTTATAAATAATTTATTAAAATAAACGCACGCGCATCGCTGATAACCGAAACTCGTAAAGTGTTGTTTTACCAGTGGTACCAGTGGTAGTGGTAAGTGATTACTTACCAGCCACCATGCCACATTTACGAGTGTAAGCGAAAACTCGTGAAATAGATGTTTAAAATTTTGATAGCTTTTTAATATTAATTTCGGCTAACACCATGTCTGTTAATGGTAATGCTATTTTATTATGCTACTATTCCACCACGGTGATGTTGTGGATTTAATAGAATACGAATTTTCGGCACTATACCAATGGAATCCTACTCTAAATATCTTTGCAACACCGAGTGGTTGAAAAAGTCGAATTGAGCCCCAGGATTTTGTGTTGTGTGTCACTATTAGAAATAAATATTTTTAAATTGTTTTATGTTTATGGCTTGGCAACTAGGCCTTGAAGCCAGGTCTTAATGATTATATACAGTAAACAGTTCATTTAATTAACTATTTTTTGTTTCGATTTATAGTTTACCGAAAGTGTTTTTGATATTTTCAAATAATGGCTTATGATAGTCTTGAACTTTTAAGATATCACGCAAGCGGCGGGAGTCCGTTTTTTAAAATCTTTATTACATAAATGGGGTTTTGTCGCTTTGTGAGTCACCCCGTCCAATCTTACAATTCTTTCTACTTCCTTAAACTAAGTACACAGATATAATAACTGAACGAGCATTCGGGCCTCCCCAGAAAATGGAGAAGACAGAATACTGCTCCAGTTGCCCATATTATAAGCGCCTCGCCCCGGACACACTCCGCCAACACGTGATAGATGTCTTCAATTTTTTGGCATTCAGAGCAATTTGGTGAATTAGAAACCTTCATCCATGTATTTGAACTTGTTAGAAGGAATGTGCCCGGAGCGAAGTCTTAGTAGAGCTACAATAGTTTTCACTTCGGTCATTTCACTGGCAAGGTTCATTCGATTTTAGGGTGGACCCGAAACGGGAAAGTCCTTTTGAAGCCGGATATTTTGGATAAGAGTGTTTACAAAATGGCACCTGCAGTCTCTATAAATATTTTAAACGCGAAAGTTTGTTACTCTTTCACGCAAAAACTACTGAATGGATTTTGATTAAAATTTTCCAGTAATATACCTTGCACATCAGAATAATACATAGGCTATTATAATTTATAAATATATAGTGTGAATTATCCAAAATATAATGATTTTCTATCACCACGCGGGTGAAACCGCGGGCACAGGTAGTATTTAATAAACTACCAAAACCAATATCGTTGAATATGTTTAAAACAAGACTAAAGAAATTATTAATAGACAAATCATATTATTTCACAAACGTATTCCTTAATAACAAAATTTGAAACATAATATCAATATATAATTAATTATAATATTTTAATTAAAGACATTAAATAATTAACATGCACAGATTGAAATAATAAAAAAAATATAATAATTAATAAATAGGAACTAATTATTTAAATAAGGACGATTAAGATCCTGCTTACTTGCACACCATTGAAACTTGTAAAATGTACTGTACCATGTATTTTATCCGTGCAGGAACGGAGAAAGAATACCATTTCCTGCGTTGGGGCGGCCTGTCGTAAGAGGCGACAAAACAACTCACAGCCAGGTGGCATTTGCCCGACTGGATGGCTACCGCCCCTGGTCTAGTGTATGCCGCCATAACAACCTTGAGTTGTGTTACGGCATTAGTGACCAAGTTCCGTTCGCCCTTGGTGTTGTTGTTGTAAATGTCCATAGGCGATGGTAACCGCTTTCCATCAAGTGGTCCGTCTGCCTGTCTGCTGAAGTCATGTAAAAAAAGACGTACCCGTAAAACTTGAAGTTAAAATTTTGTTGCGATTCGTTTTGCCACCTGTCCGTTGAAGTTTCACTTCTACTATGTGTCCCAGCACACATTTCGATTTTTCGCGGGTTTTATGAAACAAAACATCCAGTCTACTCTAAAATTATGCCGCCTCTCCACGTGGCCGTAACGCTTTTTCGTGACAGAAAAATCTTACTACCCGCCCTCCCCCGCCCCCACGTTTATATAGAAGTTTCACTTATAAAAAAATACAAGTACATTTATGCAAGAATAAATATTTAATTGAATATGTATGTGTTGCGCGCAGGCGGTGGAGGACGTGAACCGCGGCGTGTGCGTGGCGGGCGCGCGCCTGTACCAGCTGAAGGCGCTGCAGGAGGTGCGCCGCGCGGACCAGTACCTGGCGTTGGCGCGCACGCTGCCCGGCTACGGCGCCGTCGCCTTCCCGGCCGCGCGCACCGACTGCCGCGCCACGCCCGCCATCGTCGTCACCGTCGGTGAGGCCCCACGCCAATTCCTCCTAGTCTTTCACATTCTGATACTGCGCTCGGAGTTGGAGTGGAGACACAACGCATTGTACCGACTCGAACTATTTACAGGTTTATTACAGTGCTAGAGTTTGACCAGCGGCTCAGCCGCAGGGTAAACTCTAATTACATATATACCGAATTTCAGCCAAATCGGTCCAGTAGTTTTTTCGTAAAACAATAACAAATAGAGAGACAAAAATATAGAGTTTATTAGAACTATACAAACACGTATAACACAGGTACAAATATAACCGAACACAAAAAGTCGAAACGTAATGCAGACGGTCGTAATTCAATAAAACGCGCAAAGTCCGTCATTAGATTCCCGATTGTAGTACACCGGTCTTGCTTCGCTCGTGGTTATCGCTCGACTAACACTTCCGCAATCGGGCCATTGCTTTATACTGCACGTATGCAATATGTCTGCAAGCTTCGACGTAATTTCCTAGAAATTGTAATCCGCACACCTGGATAACTATGCCTGCAAACGGCCATAAACGAGTACAATAGGCTGTTCTCCACAATAAGCAATAAATAAGAAGACAATCATAAAAGAATTACAATTCGTTCAAATGCTGACAGGTAATAAAATATGTTTTATAGATATGCGGGTGGATTTTGTTTTTGTCGGGGCCCGAGTTGTATCAATATATATACTGAATTTCAGCCAAATCGGTCCAGTAGTTTTTCCGTAAAAACGGAACAGACAGACAGAGTTACTTTCGCATTTATAATATTAATATGGATAGGATACTATTGACCCAAGTGTACACTGGTGGTGTCAGGTTGGACGGGCATCAAGCTGTCGTCGTGGTGCGAGGGCGAGGACGCGCGGGGCGGCGGCGGGGGCGCGGGGGGCGCCAGCGTGGAGGTGCCGTGGCGCGCGGTGGCCGCGTGGCGCGCTGACGACGAGGCCGCCTGCGCGAGGGTCACCTACTCACGCCAGGACGACGCCAGCAGCACCATCGCCCTCTACACGCCATACGTGAGCACAACGCATATGTTTTTTGTTCGAGTACATAACTAATAAGACCTCCCGATTTACCTGCGACGGAGACCAATTTCAGTAGCACGCGACAGTGTACGAATCGTGTAAGCGGGACAGAGCTAAAGTGCATATCAAGCAACACTGACACTTCCCTTTGCTAATAGAGTTCAATATAGATTATTTACATCTCGGAAAGCGGTCTGTCGACTTTTCTGTTCAACGATAACTGCCGATCGGAATTATAAGTTGAGCAAGTTATACCGTGATTTGGTGTGTTAATACAATGTGTTTTTTCAAAATTAGACGATTCAAGGGTAATTTTTATTTTTCATATATTTTATAATACTGCATGTAGTTTTCGTTAAAATCGGCCCTGGTACTTTTTTTGAGTGTTTTTCGCTATTTCGTATAATTCAGGATTTAGTCTTGGAAGGCCAAGGAAATATGCTTTTTATATCTTAGCCACCCGCCTGGTGGAAGGTGGTTACCTTCACCTATGGACGCCTGCAAGAATTATGTCTAGCGTTGCTGTCCTCAAGGATTAGATGGGGGAGGGGGGGCAGGATAGGTAAGGGAGGGAAAAGCGGGCCACCGGAACTCACTCACCGCGCGAAACAAGGTTACCCATTTCACGTCAATATTCTATGCATTTGTTTTCAGTACCAATTCCTTTGCAACTGCATGGACAGAATAGCCGAGGAAGCCAACTGGGCGGACACGGGTGAATAAGATTAAGCAACAGTAAGAAAAATATGTAGAAAGTAAGCAAAATATATTGTATTCCAATTAAAATCTCATGATTCGTCGACATTTTTACATTTACGCGCCTGAATCAATTATCGAACGAAATTTAAATGCGGCTCTGAAGTTCGTGCTCTTCATTGCGCAAAACACAATTGTAAGGGCCACGAAGTGGTACATACAGAGCTTAGACTAGAGAGTGGTGCTCTCTCGCTCATACGTGATCCGGGCTCGCATGCTATCTCTTTCGCACCATACACTGTCAGGTGTATTATGCAATGTCAAATATATATGATAATTTTGCCAGATCACAGTAAAGATTAGCTAATGTATAATCGTTATGAACCTATTCGATTACCGTATATTATTCCCATAGAACATGGAATCGATAGTGTCGTGCTTGTCCTGAGTGGTCAGATAATACAAAACGAAAAATGTTTTTTTAATATTTACAAAAAAAACCACAGTTATCTAATTACCTAAATATTATTCGATTTATTTTATTTAAAAACAGACTTTCGATAATCTGTTGTTGTTCGTTATCCGTGGCACTTCACTTTGTGGGCATCAATGAAGTACGACATTATCTGTAGTTACTGGAAAAAATACGAAACTTCACAGGCGTCAACTGTCAAAATTATCATCCTAAATTTGACAAACCATAAACGTTAACCCTCGACTGGATCCACGTAAACACATAGAGCTAACTTCTCTCGATACGCATTTAAGTTTTGCGAGTACTGTAATTATCATTACTTTTAGGGAGAACGATGCATAGATTGACTAATAGAATGTCTGACAGCTATGAATCATTACTGTCTTTGTCTTGATCGTTATTAATTGAATAATACGTATAGGATATTGAGTGATTTCTTTAACAAGAATTTTGTTTCGTGTGAAAATGTTAACTGATTAATGAAATGTGGAGTTTTGAGTTGCCACAAGATGTATGACTTTAACGTCAAAGATCTACAATTTCGTCGACCTAATACTAGTGATATAGTACCTTTGCTAGCCATTACGGCGACTTGAACAATTGCAACACCAATTATTGCCAGCTAAAAAATCAATATTATGCTAAAAATCTCGACATTGTACTGTCTATTTAAAATACAACAGTATGGCTGACATATCTCATCGAATGCAACTTGTAGCAATATCTTATACATAACCCATTAATTAGATACAATTTAATTATATAGAAATAAATAAATAAATTAATTAATAATAAAATGTTACATGAAAATTACGTAAAAAAAGAGAGAAAGAAACACTTTGAATTTAATTATAGTATCAACGTTAATTATTTCTATATAATTAAAAATTGTATCTAATTTATGGGAGCTGCATACACATCTGGTCATCGCAGCGGACAATGAAATACTGGCTAGCGCAACGCGGGAGCGCACATATTAATAGTTGCTCTATCTCGTTCGCACATCATCCGTCCCGCTCACGCACTGTACTATATATTGTACTAGCTGTACGACTTGTTATTATTTGTACGTTTCCAAAATAAATTAGTTTACTTCTGTTCACATCAGCACTCGACAGTGAATACTATCTCTGCCATCTGAAGTATTATTTAACCTATCGCTGCTACAAATTCATAGTTCAAGTATAAGTTATTGCTACAAGTTGCGTTCTATGGGATGTGACAGCCTTAACGTCGTATTTGAAACAAATATGTACAACAAATGTAAAAATTACTACTGTCTAAGTAGTAATTTTTGCATAGTAGTTAACATTATTTAACAATGATCAAACCTAACCTATCGAATATGGATATGAGCTTTTATGTGGCCAATTTTTTTTTTAATGGTATTATTTTTCTTAGAACAACAATATGAATGCAACTAATCTATAATTCATAACGACACTCAACCTTGCGTCAAAACTAAGCATAGAACTCTCATAATAGGGAGGCGTACACATGCAACAAACTCTTAAAATTATTTATTTAAAATTATTTTATGTGTTATTTGACACACAGCTTTTTCTAAGTTATGACGCCATAAGTAGGTAAGCTCGTACAAAATGTATAGGCCTGCGACGTTTTGTGAGTCCTTACAAAGTATCTCCATCGATTTCACTGTCCGCTCGTTTATTGCAAAAGTGTTGTATATATTTGAAGTCTTATTTCCATAAAATATTTTATCCAGATTTTCGAATATCTCTCTATAATAGAAAATATAAATATATTATTAGTCACTATGGCAATTAATATGGCAGTTTAATATTTGCCATAGATAAGTTCAACAAGAAAAAAAATACCATCAATTATAATATTAATCGATGTAATATAAGGTATTTCAAATAACCGCCTTTTTATATCCTAAATAATATTTTTTAGACATATATTTATTAATTGAACGTGTTTATATGTTCTCATATTTCCCTCGGAATAATAAAGCCATAGAAATCGTGCTAAAATAAAAACTGAGTAAGAACTCTTTTATTCATGTAAAATAATATAGCGTTCACGGGTGTGAGTGAGAAAGGAAACGTTTTACGAGTCCGATATATAAATTGTCATAAAATTTTGTTCTACGCTAATAAATTACAAATACATGCTGTAAACTAAGACCAGTTTAATATGATTGTCATTAGTTTATCTATTGAAAATCATAAATAACTTGAGTATGACTGTATGCGTCTCTGTCTAACGCTCTTTCAATGCTATAAGTGAAAATAGTTCAAATGTATTTTAGTACAGTTTTTTTGGCTTTATTAGAGATAGTTTCAATGAGCATTGTTGTTTTTAGAATGTGGAGGAAAGTCGTTGCAATTTTACTAGTCATGTTCTTGTATAAGGCTAATTAAAACTATTTCTTCGCATATTACTCTATATTGCCATCATAAAAAACAGATTATTTGTATATAAATTAATGCAAACCGAAAACTGTACCAATGGTACAAAATATTTCATTTGGCCATGTTCAATGTTGCAAGTGGTAAATATATAATAATCGGCTAAGTGCGTGTTGGACCACATATATTGAAGGGCGTCCATAGAGACGTTCAACGTCTACTGTTTCTGTCATTTGACTACGAAATACTAAAGAATCAAAATTTTACGTTTATTATATTACAGTTTTACACAACTAATAATTCCTCCCGATGTACAGTTGCGGTATGAAAAGGTTCGTCACTGTAAAGTCGACTTTTGCTTGCTCGAATACAAGAAACAGTACCGCCAACATATAAAAACGCAAAGAAAAGAAAACTTCAATGTTGACAATGACAGACACTGAGATGAACAATGAGTAGTTTTAATCGTCAGAAACAAAGAGGATATAGTCACAATGCTTATCATACAGATTAAAACCAGTTTTAGACAAGATAGAAAATCAAACAACTTTGCTCTAAGTAATTTTAAACTTTATTCTCAAACAGTTGAAACATATTTTTTGTGGAATAGCCTGTTCTGTGACTTAGTTTGTAAAGGTAACATCTGCTTGCGGAACTCGTTAAATGAATCAATTTGAAAACTGGCGAACCTTTTCATACCGAGACTGTACCTGCGCCGTGGAACAATTTTAGTAGCGCAGTGTACGAATCGTGTAGGCGGAACAGAGATAAGAATGCATAGCAAGCAACGCTCTGCCATTTCCACTTGCGAATAGAGTTCAATATAGATTATTTACGTGTCGGAAACCGGTCTGCACTTTTCTGCGCACACAAAAACTACCAATCGGAATTATAAGTAGCGCAAGACTATTAACAAATTGCACGAATTTCTTTCACATGTATTATTAAAGTGCTCCCATGAATATTTGATAGATATGTTTTTGGACTTTGCATTATCATATTGTTTGCTATCAGTGAAACTGTTTGATCTGTTATGTTTAAGATTGTCAATATAGCTAATAGACGTTTTTGATCGGGGCGTTGTTCTATTAGCCAAGTGTTTTAATAATTGCTTATATATTGTAATATAAGAACTACTACATAGATATAATATATGTCACGTTTCGAAGATATCTCTTCGTCTATAAAAAGCAATAATAGTATATTAACAGGGAAAAACAAGGAATGAAAATAGTACAGTTAAAAACGTAACCCAAATTGTCTAAACCCTAAATGACTAGATAACATCATAAGTGATTATCTCGTGTTTTAACAATTTATGAATAAAAGTTAATAATAAGATAGAAAACAGATTGGTAACTCGTCTCTATTTTCAATAACCTCGTTTTAGGGCTTTGGAACTTTCATTGTTACTTTTTTACTGGGCAACTAACATTCCAAGTAGTTTTTTCTATGATTATTAACAATTTATCTTGAGGGGGTAATCTGGCTTAGAAGCCCGAATTTTAGGTGTTTTTTTCAGTCGCGATAAAAAATAAACAACAAATATTTCTACTGTCCATTTTTTATTGATATTTAAATAGTACAAAACATTAATAAAAAAAATTCAAAAACCTGCAGACCGGCAAAGTGGGGACTGATTAAAAAATGGCACATCCTGGTGTGCAGGATATCAATCCTTCCAGTGACCTGAAACGAAAAACAATTAATAGTTCTTAAAGAGGAAGGATTTAGTTATCGCACTACGAGACGTTTTAAAAGAAAAAAAATCAGAAAATGGCTGCGGTTTTAAAAATACGTTTTGTTGGAAACACCTAAAATTCGGACTTCTAAACCCAGAATACCCCCTTAATATCAGATGCCCGGAAATTATTGGATAATAATTATGCCACCTAAGTTCAATAAATATGATTTCAAGTCATAATATTTGTTTTTTAAGTCAATTTTCTTATGATAGTTTTAATATTATCAAAAATGCTGTAATGGGTCTTTTTTGTTTGAGATTATGGCTCTGATGCTTTCAGCATTGATTCTGCCAGTATTACAGTGATGTAAAAAGCCTTAATCGCAAAATTCAGATACAGTAAGCGATGACGAAATCGCTAATTCCTGTATCGGAAATCTGATCTCAAATTTAAAATTATACAGTACGCGCAAAATTTTAATGCGCTCCGAGTGAAGTTAGTTCCGCCAGTTTGCGCTGGTCCAGTGAAAATCTACCGTTTAATACAAATTACGGAATGTTATGCGAAAGATACGGCATGCGATTACGCAAAACAGCTGAGCGAGAGCGCAACACTCCCTTCTCTCTGTCTATGAACCTTATAACTGTGTTCTGCTTAATGATGTGTACGAACTTCATGGACGCATTTAAGTTTTGCTCCTAAGTAAATACAAATCAATAACATAGTGTCTATGTCCAGTGTGTAGGCGTGGACTTGAGCGTTTGTGTGCAAGTCTTGGAACCGGTTTTAATCGTTTATTACTGGTTGTAGTCCACCGTTTCGTTCGGAGTGTAAAGTTTAAAAAGAACGTTATACAAACCTGGATTAAACGTTTAATTCCGAGAGAATTACTATCTCATTCTATCTCTCTTTCGACATGTGTTTGTGTGCTTTGTTACCGAAAATCGTTTGATTGAGTTTAAAGTTAGAACAAAACCGATAAGTCCCTATGTACTTATAAAATGTATTAGTTTTGTTGAAGAATTTGTGTACTGCATAGGTGTATTATATACTTGTGTTGTTCTGTATTTTTAACCGACTTCAAAAAGGAGGCGGTATTTCCTGGTTCGACATTTTTACCGGTTTCCAAGACCCCTGTGTCTGAATCTCTGTGTGTGTCTGTGTATGAATGAAAGAAATGTCAGATGAAGGCATTAAAAAACATAATTTTTTGCTAGTAAAATTTCCATTTTTATGGGTAAAACTTTCTTTTAGTTTGACATCAATTAAAGGGGCATCTGATATAAATAGTCAAAACAGGCACGTCAATTTTATACGATTCGAATTATTATCAATACGAACGCGCCCTAATAGTTTATAGTGAGCACTTTACATATCCATTATATATAGTGAATAATACATTATAATATCATGTTAAAATTATTTTATATATAGATGAATTTGAAAGATTATTAAAGTTTTCTCGGCGTATCCAGACTCGATATGAGAATGTTATTTGTCTTAGGTTGTTTCCTGATTTGTTGATATTTTTATTAGGTAAAATGTGTATAAAATACTAATCTTAACACAACAGTTAGATGGGATAATCGAATTAAATTATAAATATCTTTAACTCGATGATACCTCGTTCGTCCAAGATACATTCAGATTTGGACGGGTTATTGCAAGCATTGCACATGAACGTTCTAGAATAAAGTGTCTTCGAAAGAATGTGTGGGAGATATAGATGTATTATGTACTCACCTCACATTTATTTATGCGCCGTCTTGTTTGATGCACAGCCAAAAGGAGACAACAGTTCGTAACCACTCTTGTATTACACTTAATTACAATATTAAGCGATTTATAAAAGTATAATATTTATGAGCATTTAAATTAGAGCAAGTAAAGTTTAAAGTATATGGTTTTGTTTTTCTCACTGTCGCACCGCAAGAAACTGCAAACTTCATTGCTATATTTTAGTTTGCGGGTGACCCACTCGCGGCGCTGGTGCGCTCGCGCAGTGGATCTGCGCATGCGCGAGGAGAGATTGTTACCCCCTTTATACGACACGACCGACAATGCCTTGCGACCAACGATGTTTGATCGTAAGGTTGGGTCGTGTCGATATATACTTATATTTAATATTTATGGACTTACATATATTATATAATTGTGTGTATGTGAATAATGTATAATAAATATAATAATATTTATATGTGATATATGAGTGAGTTTGTGCATGAAAGTGTATGTATGTGTGTGTTATGTAATACACCCATAAATGTTTTCTTGATTTTGAAAAAGAATATGTACTTATTTTGAGGAATTTGGTATGAGCTCCCAGCCTAGATTTTGCCCTTCGGACTTGTTTGATATACTCGCGTTATAAAAATATATTTCAAATAATAAATAAAAACATATTTTTTCAATTCTATTGCAGTAAACAATATCGACAAATCGGGAAGTAATAATAATAATAAAAGCCTATAATGTCGGTTAAGCAACAATAAAAACTAGATTCCTTAACTATGAGGATTATACTAGAAAATTATGTACAGTATTACTATACTGATATTTTGTGTAAAGTAATATGAGATATTAGTGCCATAAAACGTACATTTGGTGAAGTAATACACTATGTTGATATGACCACCGAATACTGAAGACGTAAGAATGTAGGTACACTCGAGGAATTAAAATGTTTAATATATTTAAGCTTTAAAACACGTAATTTGAAGTGTTTACGAAAGACTTCAAAACATTTCCAAATCTTATCTGTATTAGCATGGTGTTTAAATTATTAAATATAATTCATTCTATCTCATTTATTTGTTAATCTCTTTTTAGTGTCGCTTTTTTGTTTCACCGTGTTTCAAATTAACGATTATAAAGAAGTTTCACTTCAAAAAAATTAAAATTGATTTTTTGATATAACTGTCGTATATACTTTCATATGCATTTAGTAAGAAGCTGTTATTCTGACGTTACAAACAGACACTTAATTTTATTTATTTTTATGCATAAATAGAAATGTGAAAAAGAAAATTGCAATATTGGCAATGACAGAAAATCAAACAACCTTGATCTAAGTAATTTTAAAATTTATTGTTAAACAGTCTAACATAATTTTCTCTGGAACAGTCTGTTAGTTTACTCTGAGTTAGTTTGAAAAGGTAACGTTACAACATGAATTAATTTGAAAACTGGCGAACTTTATCATTCCGCCACTGTACATCAAACGCTTAAAAAATAGTCAAGTCCAAGATTTAAAACAAAGTGTAAGTTAAAAATTGTGTTCATTTACTCTATTTACACCGTTTCGTAACGCAACTATACTTGTCCTATGAGTTAAACCAGCTGTACACTTTGGGCCAAAGTACTGGACCTCAAATATTACTGATCAAGTATTGACTACCCTTATTGGGCGTTATGAATATCGATGAAGAAATTGTGGTAGTTGCAGCTATTTATTTATAAAACACATTCACGAGAAACCAAATTGTAAACGTTATTGGTGGAACGCACCGATATCCTTTGTAGTATACAAGAAAAACCAATCAGCAAAATGGGCTAAGTGTGTGTACATTTGTTCGAGAGGCTGGCACAACGTTAGTAAAAATGAATATTTGTACTAAGTACGATAACACAAATTTCTTTTATGTTCTTACTTTTAATAATGAAGAAACAATCGGAATAACGTGTACGGCAGCTTACAATTTATTTATATAATCTGACAGTATTTGGTGGAGTTATTATATATGTGTATGAAATAAATGTTTTTGAATCGAGCATATTGGAGTGATGTTAACGATCAACAAATTGTAATTAATACATAATTACTATTAATGTATAATTGTGATCACTTATGTGTTGAATGCTAATGTGGTTTTGTATTAAAAATATGTTATGTAGTAATGTTCTATGAAGTTTATATCAATATCA
This sequence comes from Dendrolimus houi, assembly GCA_039645545.1. NCBI lineage: Eukaryota > Metazoa > Arthropoda > Insecta > Lepidoptera > Lasiocampidae > Dendrolimus > Dendrolimus houi. The sequence continues at coordinate 1,422,721 of CM077131.1, forward strand.
TATTTGTTATGTACAGAGTTGTGTAAAAAACTGGACGGAATTTTTTATTTCTGTAACAAATAGTTACTTTAAAGTTTGGGCGCGTTTTCTTTTGATTTCTTTGCTGCTATCAAAGCTTAATAATCGAATAAATTCGACTACTGAAATTTTTATACAGATATTTTACTAGCAATATAAATATTTATTTAGATTTTAACTGATTTTTACTATTGAAATATTTAATATTTGAAATAAAATTATACAATTTTATTTTTACTAAAAAAAAACGTTTTCAGTTTTATACACAGAAAAAATAACAACAGTCCGTACATATTTTTGCACTACACTGTAGATAAATGTAATTTTCATGCGTGGAATTTAATGATTGTATATATTTTAAGCTGCTTTCATGACGACTGTTGATGACAAGTACTTACTTTAAGCTTCATTTAAGTATTTTTTTAAATTATAAATTATTTCTACATTTCATATTTACATTTAAAATATGATTTGAAAATTCGATCAATGAAATTGAATCCTTTAGAGTGCAATAATAATTGAAAATTTGTAATATATTAGATGGTTGACCATATCATATATGAAATAGCAATTTTTTAGATAATTTGAATTTTTTATTCTTAAAAATGGTAATAAAACTTTTTTTGTATTATTTTAACAAGTCAAGTTTAATAATAAAAGCTCTCCCATTCTTGTTTCAGATAAAATCGATCTTTTTAAGTTTCATTTGAATTATTTGTATTAAAGTAGTGATATTTTTTTTAAATAATTGTTAGGTATATACTTAATATTTTTAAGTTTTTTTTTGTTTGTTTTAATGTAATTTGGTCTCGAACGTGCCATTGGGCACTAAAAACTAATGTAGAAGTTTTAGAGGAGTGGTCGCCATGTTTTTTTTTTCTTAAATTACAAATAATACGTTGAAAATTGAAACGAAGTTTGAATTTACATTTTTTGATTGGGGATCAGATTTGGTACTTAAGGAATAAATATTCCCGCTTTTTGGCGGGAACTTGAAGGGTAACGTTTTGCAATTTTATTTTCATAAGGTGTATAAATCTGTTTAACAGCGGCCAATAGACGTAAAATAATAACTGCTTTTAACGAAGAATTAAGTGTACTGAAAATCTAAACCGCTTAGTGCTTTTTTTTTAAATGCCCGAGTTCAGCAGACAGGCAGACCTGATGGAAAGCGGTCACCATCGCCTATGGACATTTGTAACACCAAAGGTGCCACAAATGCGCTACTGCTGTCTAAAAGGAGATTGAAACGTGCCACTAATGCCGGAGCACAACTCAATGGTGGTAGCCTTCCAGTCGGGCAAATACCCTACCACCTGGCTGTGGGTAGTTTTGTCGCCTCTTACGACAGGCCGCCCCAACAGATAGCTTTTCATGTTGCCACAAAATCTCCTTTGATTGGCGTCATTCAAAGACCTACGAGTTGGCTGAAGGTTTAACATGAAGATGTTAAACTTGAATATTTATGAATACCGACTCTGGTTAAATACACAATTTGTGCTGTTTAGAACAAAGGAGAACTGTGACGAAGTTCAATACTAATAAATAGTGATGAGTAGTACACGTGTGAGGTGGTACATTTGTCCCGTACAAAATAGATTTGTACTGATACGGCTCAATATTTAAATTTGTACTACTTTAAAAATTTTGTCCCTCTACTACTCACGCGTCAATTTAAGAGGAAGGACGGAACGAGAACCACAGTTCAATAACGCCTCTACGGATATTCACATGACAAAGAGAGATTAACCATGACATGTACGACTGCTAGTAAAATGAGGTGACCGAGGCCGATCACATCCGATTCTTAACGAACATTTCCGAACTAGAAGTTTTGTACGGGACAAATGAGGGAATGACGCTCACCGCCTCACCGGCCTCATCGCTTCAAATGTACTGCCGCGGTACAAACCGTACAAATGTCCTCGCCTCATTGGAAGTGGTACATTGTGCTGGTTCAGTGCAAAATGTTATTTTACAAACTCATTTTAAAATCATGTCCTACCCAACTCTACTGATAAATAACAATTTTTAACATTTTGTAATACTCTAAGCTTTCAAGCACTCGTGTCAGCCAAGATACTTGTCGGTGGAAAGTTGAATAAATAAAATAAAAATATAGTTTACTCTGAATTGATATGAAAATAGTGTTAAAATATTTTTTTGTCACGTTTCAATTTTCAAAATAGAATATTTACATTTTTTATAGTATTTATAATTTTTTATTTTGTATTAATTAATTTTAGTAGAGAAATATAATAAATATAATATAATATGAAATGTTTTTGCACTCAAATATATTATGGTTATTAATGAATAAGTAGTATTGTGGAGTTGTAGTTTAAAATACAAATCTCGTAAAATCTCTTTCGATAATGGCATTATTAACGACATTAGGGGAGACCGAGGTATATTCATCGATCTCACTCGTATTTGATCGGTTTAGAGAAGTTTTCTTTTGATGCCTCCACATGCGTTAATGTTAGTATCAGTACTGAGTCAAAATGCGTCTTACTTATTGCGTTTGTAGTGGAACACTTACAAGCCAATAGATGGCGCTGTCGCAAGTCATTCCCGAAACGTACAAAGAATATATACAAATTTCCAACAATAATAGAAGGGCCTAGGCTTGCGAGGAAGAACAATAGCTTCGCTGGAAGATCTTCCTTTGAGACGGAGAAGCATTCCATCTCGCTCCTCGAACCATTAGGGTCATCCCTAAACGTTAAAAAATAACGCGTTAACGATTATCTAGATTAGTGTATATGTATGAGTTATCGTTAATATTTAACGTCACTGATAATGTCGCGTCTCAAATACCTCATTAAAACCTTGACTACATCTGCGTAATGTATTTACTAGTGCGTTATTCAAAGTATTATGGCGCAAGTGTAGCAGAGGCATAAAAGAGAAACTTTCAACCAAGTCAAAGACACTCATTCTCAATTGACACTCAATAACAAACCGAAACTTGAGGTGACATTAAAATAGAAATGTTGCTTCGATTTCTACGTGAATGTTGCTCTAGAATATGGACTTGAGTTAGATCTATAAATATATCCATGTCGGACTTTGAAAGTGGATAGCTAAATGAATTCTAGCGTAAATCATAAATGAGTCACTTGTCTAAAGAGTGGACTAATCCACAAAGCAGTAACAAAGTTACGTGGGTATTTTTTTCTTTATGTGTAGATCGTTTCAATCGCTGTGGCATTTTGTGTTATTGTGTTATTAAAAATAAATCGAAACTAATAGAGCACTATCTATGGATTCAAAAATCTACACAAAGGAAGAAATACATGCTTAGTTCTGTTGCTGTAAATTTGTGAATTAGGCCACTCTTCCCCTGAGTGACTAATAGTTAAAACCAAATTTAAGATTGGTTTTGGATGCTTCAGAAATAGGTCTAGTTATTGCAAAACACGAAGGCCAGCGTGCGTTACTTGTGGTAAACACGTATATGTGTGTGCGTGATCGAAAGCGGGTATAATTGCACGAAACGTTATGTCATACACGCACACTATCGCAATTAATGTGTATGTACACATTCAACCTCAGGCGACGATCGCTCGCTTTCGGCGAATACAAGAACTATATATCGATGTAAGTCACTTTTGAACTACCTATTTTCAAAGTTGGACACAAGTAACTCCCATTATGAAATAATATGTAACATTCCAAGTCTAGTGTAGTTCATTTCATGATAAATAATAATACTTATGTATAGATATAGTGGAGCGTTCGTCAGTCACAGTTTGTGTGATATACAAATCAGTATAGAACATGCTTAAAATTAAATAAATTGTATTCCAAGAGTTTTTTTTTATTTTAACCAATCCATATCTATACTCTATATAAATAAATAAAATGCAAGTGTCTGTTTGTAATGTCAAAATAACAACTTTTTACGACGAAGTTGCGGGTAACAGCTAGTGTACCGTACACGGCGGGATCGGTAACCCGACGACACAAACCCACAAGGTAATTTTTGGTACTTAGCTAGGTACTTATCTGATACTCCAGCTGGCGGTGGTGAGAGTAGGAACAAGGGGGAACACTAAGCCGTCAAAATTTTAAGGGAGGGGCGCCCCTTGAGAAGAAATATATAAAATATCCCACTAAACTACTACAACAAGGGAAACACTATGGGGGATGGATAAATGTCTGTCCAAATACAGACTATAGAGGGTTAATTTTTTTTTATTAATTAATGGAATTTAATAATTCCAAAGATGGCTGATGATAGCTAATTAATTATTTCATTCAAAAGCGATTATGTACAAGGATTATTCGAGTTTTTCCTTATGTGGTGCCACTTTCCCCGTGCTCCCCTAATTTGCTGAAATTGTTTATTTTATTCTTTTAACCAGCCTTACTAGTAACTCATAGTACCTACTTACTGATGGATATTCAATGCCAGTATTATTTTCTTTATCTACAGTAGCTGCCATCTTTACGAAATATTATTACTTACGACCAGATGGTTGCTTGTTAGAGTTAGCGTGTCGTGAGCGACATATTAGCATCCCACTTCGCATGTTGCCCGAATTGTTTGCACAAAATCATTTGGCATGAATACGATGATAATGGAATTGTAAATTGAGTGGACTCGCCTTAAGGTTTTTGTCCATTTGCTTGAAACAAAATCGAAATGACTGGGACATATAGTAAAAGTGAAACTTCAACGGACAAGTGGAAAAAACGAATCGCAACAAAATTTTAACTTGAAGTTTTACGGGCAGATTTTCAAGTTGGACAAGTACATTAACAATCTGCCCGTAAAACTTCAAGTCAAAATTTTGTTGCGATTCGTTTTTCCACTTGCCCATTGAAGTTTCACTTCTACACATTTCGATTTTTCGCAGGTTTACTGTAAATTATGATTCGGTTAGGTTAGATACATTTTAATGAATGCATTTTTTATTTAAACATATTTTATTTTATCTAACAAAAAAACTGAAGTCGATCCCGAACCAAAAAAACACCCATATTCTACTCTAAAACACGCAGCCGTAACGCTTTTTCGTGACAGAAAAAATCCCGATACCCCCCGTCTATATAGAAGTTTCACTTCAAAAAAGGGTAAACTATACCAAGGGATGTCCTCTTCAATTTCATTCAAAGCGTTAAGAACGTTTAATATTTTTTTATCTTGTAGCCATACAGTGATAATAATAGTATTTATTGTATGGCTACAAAAATAAAACCGTAAATACTAGCGGGCTCACCAGACGTTCTCCTGCCCTGAAAAATTAAAAGGGTTGCAAGTTTCCTAGATTGTGTTGAAAAGATTTTATGGCCTCTGGACTAACTTCTTAAAATTGATGTTTGCAATATAAAAAATTAAAATGAAAGTAACAATGCTCGGATATTATATGGCATAGAATATTTTTAACATTAGGTACAAAACACGATAAACTTTAAATTGAAACTTATATAAAAAAACATATTTAAATATAATTTTGCAATGAGCACTATCGAGTAGCGACTTTAATTTAAAATTGTAAAATTAAATTCAGTTCTGTTATATTTTTCTCTGTAAAACTTGAAAGTGGTCAATGTATTGACTTTTTGGTAATGTTGTTCTTTTTTATTATTTACTTTTATATCTTTAAATATATGTAAAATTCTTCTGTAAGTATATATATACGTTAGTGAAGTCCTCGTAAATCGCTGGACCGATTTTGATGAAGCGTTTGTGAATGATCATCTAGGTACCTATTCCAGCGCCACCTACCGGGTCCAATTGTGAATAAATTGGTCGCTGGTTCATATCCGGCTCGAAGGACCAAAAAGAATATGTTAAACACTTCTTTAAATATTAATTTCCTGTAGACTGTAATTATTTTGATTATAAAAGAAAACTGCACGTGCTTGTCATAATGACGATATTAATAATTGGGGGATATACAGATAAAAACAAAAAAAAACATCTATGTTCTAAATACAAAAATTTAGTATATTTGGTGGCCAGTATTATGCCGCACCAAATGAATAAAAACTATTTGTTTGAGATTCCAACATATGAAATGACATGAAAATCGGTCCAAGCCGTGTGTTCATTTGTTCACCTTACTACTAAATCGTGCGAGCCAAGTTAAGTCGTTTACATATCTGACGAGACAGAACTTAATCCCTCCCTATTTATTTGTCTAGAAGCCTAATTGATGGTCAACTGTTGTAAGCGGATCGCATAACACACGCTTCCTGAGGAAATATTAATGTTACACTTTAACTCGGGCGAAGGGAAACCGGTTGTTTCAACTTATTTACATATTTACTAGTATACAACAACACATAGGAGCAGAAAGATTATTATCTTTTCGGGGTTCATGAATTTTGTTTTTTAAAAGACGATTTTATCACGACACCTACAACAAAAATAACTACGAACTAGGGGATGATAATAGATGAGTAAAAAATTTACTCGTAACACGCGCTCCAGTCACAATTGGCGCCACCAGCCCTGAAATTCATGTACGAAAATGAAATGTGCATTAATTACTTTTTGAAGTGAAACTTCTCTATACTCGTGATTTGAAACGCAATGAAAAAGCGACACTAAAAAGAAATAAACACATGAAATTCAATCTATCCAATTCGAAATAAAACGCATTCCTCTTTACCCGTTAGTATTAATTTTCACTTTTAATAAAACTTAAAGGATTTCAAATTAATTTTAGCTCTATCTGTATATAATTAAGGTACATATTCTTTTACACTTAGATCAACGGATACGTAGATACACATACGTGCGTAACAGTGCATTGAATTTTGAACTTTATGCTAGTGATTTAAAGTGTAATTCAGATTCAGATTACGAATAAGGGTCAAAATACCTAAGAATAAAGACGCCTGTAATAGAACAGAAATGCAAACATGTGTGTGTGCAGTTCACACTTATCTACTAAGCGTTGTAGATATAATTATGTTCGCCTGTATATGCTCTGAAGTTGCACTTCTACTGTGTGTGAACTGCACACATACACACATTTTTTGATTGCAAACCTGGCAGACTGGCAGACGGCCCAGTTCACGAATAATGATTATCGTCACCTATGCACGTTTAGCGTCGGATAGAGGGATCAGGCAGAAGGAATGGGATAGAGAGGATGGGGTATGAAATAAGGGAATAGGGTGGGGGAACTGGGCCATCGGTATTCTCCCTCGTCACACGAAACAATATCTCAGGGCTAACTGTTTCCCTCCCAGCCGTGGTTCGCACCATGGTCGGGAGCCGTACCAGATGGAACGCGGTCTCCTTTTGCGAGCAGGTTATGCTGGCAAAGGAGGATGCGAAGCGGGAGCGTAAGCGCACGTCTTCTTTTTTGTTGCTGAAGCTCAGCAGACAGGCTGACGGCCCAACTCTGATAGAAAGTGGCTACCGTCGCCAAGTGACATAAGCTATAAAAGTGGTGCTGCCAATGCGCTGCCGGCCTTGAAGGAGAAACTGGAACCTGGTCACTAATGCCGGAACACAACTCAAGGTTCCATCCAGTCGGGCAAATGCCCTACCACCTGGCTGTGGGTTGTTTTGTCGCCTCTTACGACAGACCCCAGGAAGCGTATTTGCTCCACTCCCGCCAAAGAGGGATGCGTCGGGACCGGAGGGCCAGTCTGGACCTTCGGCAGCCGTGAGCGAGCGGTGCGGGTGGTTTCCTTGCGGAAAAGGGTTCTCAAATTCAAATTCAAAGTTTTTTATTCAAAATAAGTTCCACTGTTCACTTTTTGAAGGTCACTTCCATTCTATGTATATGTATCTCACCCACCGTTATGCCGTTGAAATGGGGGATGGAAACTAGTTCTGTCTAGGACTACTAGCGCCACCCCGACCATATACCACCCTCGCGTGGTATATGGCCTTCGATCGGATTTCCCCTGGCTAAAAACGAGGAATATTTATTTTGTTTTTTTTTATTGCAGGAGTTCAGCAGACAGGCAGGCGGCCCACTTGATGGAAAGCGGTTACCATCGCCTATGGACATTTGCAACACCAAAGGTGCTACAAATGCGCTGTTGCTCTCTTAATGGAGACTGGAACCTGGTCACTAATGCCCGAACACAACTCAAGGTTGTTATGGCGACATACTTTAGACCAAGGGTGGTAGCCGTCCAGTCGGGCAAATGCCCTACCACCTGGGTGTGGTTTTTTTTCGCCTCTTACGACAGGCCGCTTCAACGCAGGAAATTGTATTCTTTCTCCGTTCCTGCACGGATATATGAGAAATAACCGATATTCTAACAGCTGTAATCAAGATAATGACTCCAGCATGGCTCTCCATCTCATAAAGGTCATATAGAAACTCAGCATATGTGTTATTGCACCTGCAACACACACCTTATTTGCACCTTCTGTATATTCTGTGCCCGGGCATCGCGTGATTACCTTTTCTCACACTAAACTAGTTATCTCACGCGGTTCTTTCCACACGTCACACATTACTCCGATCCGCGTAGACTCAAGTAAACTAACTGATAATGAGACAGTCCGCCGCGAACCATCGAATCAACTCTTGCGCATCTACGAGTAAAAAAATTGAACAGCTTATATTATAGTGAAGTGAATTTTATGTATGGAATTTTATGGTAGGTTTTTAGGATTTTATATAGTTTGTTACTTTGTTTATTTTGATATTAAAATAATTGTGTAAATAAATTATGAGTAAAGGTTCTCGAGAAGCAATGGTAATAGGCGTCAAAAATCGCTAAAAACTCAAATTCAAGATTTTATTCAAATTAAGTTCAGCAGTTTTTAAAGGTCACACATATAAGTTAAAATTTAAATCTACTTCCTATTCACATGTACACCGCTTTACAATTTGCTGTCTCTGTTTGTGGAGAAGAAGCGGAATGGAACCCCCCGCAACATCTAGTTAATAAATATTTCTCTTCATAATTATCTATCTCAGACCCTTTTAATTTTCATCTTTACTAATTATAAAGAGCAAATATTTGTATTTCCGTAGGTTTGTAACGAATAAACTCAAAACGTACCGACCGATTTGAAAAATTCTTTCACCATTCGAACGCTACATCATTCCTGAGTTAATATAGGTTATATTTATTACTAGAAAAAAATAGGGATCCCTACTAAATCTTCATCTTCAATAATGTAACCCAAGGCCATAAATAACCATAAAATGTCTTTCATCGCATGCGCTGCGAAAACTATTGGTGATGGAACAAAAATATCTTCTACAATATTTTAAAAAAACATATTGTAGTTATGTCACTGTTATAGTGACACAACTACAATAGTTGGATATACTTTTTTACATTTAAATAGTTTGATAGAAATGCCAACCAAAATCAGACCATGTTATCCATGTCTTTGTATTAATCCTTATTCAAAGAAATCATTTCATATTCAAGACTGTTTTAATACCTGTTGAAATATTTTTGAATATTCAAATCGGATATTCTATTCAAAAGATATTACGAATTTAAAAATGTCAATCTAAACAAAATACTTAGCGCTGGAATCGGGTTCTACATTTTTTTTATGGGGAGTACAACGTCTGCTGTAACCAGTAGATTTTAATAAACACAGAAATATGATAAACGATTACTTAATACTTTAGTACCTATGTTAGTCTTCTGGTAAAGTATAACATTAATAAAAATATTAAATAAAATGATTAAAACCTCCCTTTAATTATTAATAAAAGCAGGTATTCATAAATGAAAAAAGTTTGTCTTTAATAATAGATACGCTTTGACATGATTTTTCAAGACGAACATGTGGAATATTAGGTTACTTTTGGGACATTTGCATATAACGGAAAGAAGCAGAAATAATTCAAATTGAATTTAAATTAGTAATAATAATAATAAAACTTTTAATCAACACAAAAAAAATTGCAAAGAAGCATGATGTTTGAGTCAGGTGTCTGAAGTATATTTATAAAAAATCTGTATGACACGTCACTAGTGCTCCACCAACAATAAGGGATTCATATGACGATGAATTTAAATAAGCTTACTTAAGATAGTTATAATTACAAAAATCTAAATCAAATCAAATCATTTTTATTGCGTATTTGTGTTACGTAGGTGTTATACAACATAACTGAGAACTTATTACTTAGTCCGCCTTTAATAGCATCACAATATTAATGTTACTTAACCTATCTCTGTAAAATATGTAATATTTAATTTGGTGCCTTATACATATTTTATTTTATTTAAAACAACACAATCTTCTTAATTTTTACCTCTCACTTAAATATTGTTGGACACTATAATAGGATTTTTTGACCAACCACTCCAATAATATTTGTTAAAACATATTAAAATTATATTAGTTATTAGATCTATAATATCAAATTCTAAACATGCCGTGTCTGTACATTGCTATTAACAAAAAACAATTTCTTGTCCTTTTGTCTGTTTGTTCGGGATTCACGTAAAAACTAATGGACCGATTTCGATCCTGCTTTCGCTGGTCGACGGCAAATTCCTAGACTTAAAATCTGCGCTTTTTATTCTGGGAATCTCGCAGAAACTTTTCCTGTGAATTATTTAAAATTATCAGATTAAAAAAAATCTAATTTAATGTGATGATTTGACTGATTGATAACATATTTTGTGTTATAAAACGTGTTTATTTTTAACGCGGGAAACCCGCGGAAGTTTTCCCAGAGCGGTTTATAGTTGTTAGGGTGCATAAAAATTAGCTTAATCCGACACAGTTTTCACTAAAACCATAGCTTACTTTATTTTTTAAATGTTGTGTTACTTTTTGTTCCGGGAATCCCGCGGGAATTTCGGGTCAAGCGTGGACGAAGTCGCGGGCATATCCTAGTAAGTAAATACAACAACAATATGATGAAGTGTAATGTGATTTATAACATAATAATTTATTATTTTGTAAATTGTATGTATTATACTAGAGTTATAGTGTATATCAAGGATTCCCAAGGTATTTTGAGCAAGAGACCCCTTTTCCAAAATTAACCTCGGACCCCATAGCCAAATTAGTTTAAAAATCCTACCTCTAGTATTTTTCGTATTGATACAAAAATACTTATCAATTTAAAAATTTTGTGATTGGTTAAGTGAGTAAAATTGACATAATTTTCTCATCAAAATTTAACAAAATAAATAGACATAAAATTCAGTCAAGTGTAATTAATAATTATTAATATAAATTACGTAAAAATACTTAAGTAGATAATTATTTATTTAATAAAAAATAAACACATTTATACACGTAACACGTCTAACTTATACAGTATCTTGAAAGTTTCAAACAGTCCGAAATCAGTTTTCGTTTATGTCGACCTCTGGGAAATCGATTTCGAGCCCAGGGGGTCATATCGACCACTTTGGGAATCCCTGGTGTATATTGTGATATTATAGCATGTCAAACAGAAAAGACCTCTAAGAATCTTATATGGAGTCCGCGCCACAAAAGAAGTCCCACAGACGTGGCGTTGCAATCACCGTACTTAATCCTGCCAGAGTAATTATTTGCTAAACCGATAGTAGGTAATTATTAAATAATAAATACAAAAATTTTCACAGTTAAAGTTGTGAATTTATTTCTTGACTATTTTACGAACAAAATTATATCAAATAGCGAAGTTGTCACTTTTGTTTATTTTATTTTTAGGGATGGGCAGAAATTCGTTTTACATTCGGTTTGACCGAATTTGGACACCTTGAGCCGAACTTCGGCATTCGGCTGAAATTCGGTTCAAATGCCGAACATTCGGTGCAATTAAAAGTAAAATACCTGCTTGCACTATTTTGTCTCAAGTTAATAGAAATCGTATCTAACATAACCGTAATATAAAAATTGGCATCTATATACTCATGGTCATTTATTTTAGTAGGAACATGTAAACTTTAACGTGAAATGTGATAAAAAATAAATAAAATGAGTTCTTAATTAAGTGTTTGCCTAATTAAATAGACATCAAATTAAAACAAAAATAAAATAAACTTATTATTTCTCTAAGAAACATCAGTAAGTACTGTAACTGCTTAATTATAATGCGTAACTTGAATAAAATTTCAAAAAACACGTCTGAGGGACATCAGCAATTACAACTTTAATTTTGATTGAAATCACTTTTTACGAATTAAACATTATGAATTTAGAATTATGAAATGGTGATTTTTTTTCAATCAAAGGTCTAAAAATCTATTCTTTTATCCACCTACTCATACTTAAAATTTACGGCGTTATCAAGTCGCGATGTCTTGCTCTTGAGAAAGCGTGGTGAAATCAAACCGAAGTTTGGCCGAATTTCGGCCTAATCTTTGTTTTAATCAAATGTTCGGCCGAAGTTCGTATTCGGTTCAAACCACATTCGGCCCATCCCTATTTATTTTCCGTGGGATTTATTTTGTGTCGCGGACTTTACATGATCCTCACGAAACTTCCAGGGACTTAGATCTATCCGTGCAGGAACGAAGAAAGCATACAATTTCCTGCTGCCGGGCGGCCTGTCTTAAGAGGCGACAAAACAACCCACAGCCAGGTGGTAGGGTATTTGCTCGACTGGACTGGAGACTGGCTACCACCCCTGGTCTACAGTATGCCGCCATAACGACCTTGAGTTATGTTCCGTCCCTTAAGAGAGCAGTTTGGTGTTGCAAATGGCCATAGACGATGGTAGCCGCTTTCCATCAAGGGGGCCGACTGCCTGTCTGCTGAACTCATGCAATAAAAATAGTCCCAGATAACGATGAGATACCATTATCCTCAGCATTATAATGTACCTAGATTTATCAAATTTTTATTTCATTTTAAAAGGATATCAGTGTCCATGATTGTTGGCCCTGATAAAGAGCTGCTGTCTTACATGCCATTACAAAGACTGTCTACTAAACGTCCTTCAGCAATGGATAATGTCTTAATAACAATGCATCGATCATAATATCGTAAAATATACCTATCTAAAGATAATGACAAAACATGACCTAGTTAAAAGTTTATCGCGTTTTTAACATGAAATATTTCTTCCTTATAATTCGAAATATGTAAATAAATATTTTATGAAACTAAATAATGGTTGCATTAATATATAACGCTAAAGAAATATTATTTTTACAAATGTTCCAGCTCGATCGGTATGATGCCACGCTTTCACAGAATATCGTATTTCCTACGAGTGATAGTTCCGACAGCCCACTTCCCATGGGTTAGCCCCTATCCAATCCTCTATTCAATTTTTTTATTGCATGAGTTTATCAGACAGGTAAACGGTTCGGAAAGGAGTTACCAATTACCATCGTCTATGAACATTTGTAACACCAAAAATGCTACCTATGTTCTGCCGCTTTCAAAGGGAAATTGGAATACGGCCACCAATGCCGGAATACAACTCGAGGTTATTATGGCGGCATACTCTAGACCAGGGGTGGTCGCCATCCAGATGGGCAAATATCCTACCACAAAACTATGGGTTATATTGTCGTTTCTTACGACAGGCTGTCTCAACGCAGGAAATTGTATTCTTTCTGCTGCACCCTTAATCATATGCCTATTCCGTCCTGTCCTGTCCCGGCCGGTCCCGTGGAATCCCGTCACGCTCCATGGCGTTCCATCCCGTTCCGTCGCGACTATCCCATCCTAAAGTTTGACAACGCGCTGGCTTCGCCGCCCGTCATGCAGATGTCCCTAGACGAGGGTGACCACTTTCCATTGGATAATCCGTCTGCCGATTTGCTAACATGACATTTTAAAAAAATGACTATACTGGAAGTAGTTAATCATATAATTCAGTTAATGATAATTACATTCATGTATAATTATGTAATAAACAATCAGGATAAGATCTAAATAATAATGCATCGCACATTAGCATAGACCTCGTTGCAACAATGGGGTGCATTCATTCATGATCAGAATAACATTACGCATCTTAGTAACACTGAGTAATCCCATGTGTTTCAATGATTCTCTTTACTTAATAGCGGCGCTCCACTTGGCCGGTGTTTAATTATTTGTCCAAAACCAGCCAGAAGAGATTATTCGTTGTATTTGCTTCATTTGTACAAATAAGGCAAATAAAACTAATAGTAAAACGCGTTTCCATCGACTGTCGGTTTTAATGACACATCCAAGGATCCAAATTAGCCGAATATTTGCCTCGACCGTCTCCACTTGGTTTGCTCACTAGCGTCATTGCATCGGTCGCGTTTAAACGTGTTGTTATAAAACTTAAAATCAACTTTTTTTTAATCGATTTTGGTAAACTTGTGTGCATCCACCGACGTCTTCTTTACCAAGGTCTTTAGTAACTTTATACTTGTTTAAATATACCAAGTATTGACAAGTTGTATTAAAGTGAAATAAGCAATTGGTGTTATCAACACATTCATATCGTACCATTTCACGTCCAAATATATTCTCATATGTTTGAGTTATTTGATCATTCAGTCCATGTTTGGATGGCGTGTTTGTGATATTTGCTAATTATATCAAATGTTGATCAAATACAGTGACAAATACGCTTATCCAATTGAGGCGCCGCCATTACGGTCCATTTCACGCGTAGCGGACAGCGAAATAGATCAGATTCGGGATTTTGTTCATATTTGGATTAATTGTACTTTTGTTTCTATAAAGCCTAATTCAAAGAATTGTCAATTTTTTAGGAAAGGTAGAAAAAACGTAAATAGTGTTATTTTGAGACAAATAAATGTTATTCTTGACAGTTATTACAGATTTCTAATAAACTAGTGGTCGCCTAGTGGTCGAAATTCGATCATAATTAATTTAAATTACAAGTTTGAACTTTATTAAGGTTCTGTTGTCAAAGACTATACTTCTATAATCACAGATTTCGCCAAAGCTACACTGTTAATTTGACTTTAACAATAAACAAAAGAGTATATATGCGTGTGTGTGTCAAATACATGGTAGTGTGTGTACTGTTTTTTTATTGCTTTAATGTATTATTATGCATAATAAAAAAACATTAGCATTCTGCACTCCTCTATATAAACTATAAGTGTGCGAAATTTCATACTCCTCCGTCCGCGCAATTTTCGTAAAAAAGGGTACAAAGTTTTTTCTTCACCTATTAATATAATGATAACGTCTTTTATATAACAATCCGGGAGTATACAAATCAAATCAGATTTAACTTCACTAATTAAATGTGCTTCACTTCATTTGACGCTTTCGTTTAGGTAGGCTCCGTCTATACTTTTATTTCGTCTGAGTTTATAATAAATATGAATCAAAATAAAACATCAATCTACTGAATTATCAGACAGTAAAATGTCTTGGGAATAATAAAATAATATTTCATCGTAAACATTACTTGAATGATAATTTGCTACCCTATTATGTCGAGCTCGTTATACTAAAGCCTTCTGTAATGCTACTTCGTAATGGCAACTGCTTAACTGAATTACCACAAGCGTTATTATAAACTGAATACTAAAATTTATTTTGCAAGTAACTTTGTATGTATAATATATTGTTTATATATATTTTTATATTTAAATAGCTGCGTACCTGGGATACATTACAATGTCATTGGTTCAAAACAAATTATTATTAAAATATAATATACAATTAAATTGCAAGACACTTGTAACTAACACACTAACAATATATGCACCCTAGTCTGAAATAAAATCTTATTATTATTTATATAATAAAAAATAATTGATTAATAAAGATAAGCTTTTTTAAAATGGTTTTTAAATACAAGCTTTTGAAATCCTGGATATCATGTAGCAGCAGAGTGCTAGCCAAGGCGAGTAAAACGAGTCCAAACACGACGGGTCTATATTGTTTAGTACAGGAGTTCCTATGGCCACCTTCCAACTCCATCATCAGATCAGCTCCATGGTACCATATTATTACATTGTCACGCGATAGACAGATGCGTGCAATATTTCAGCTCAATCGGAAACCGGGAAGTTGGTCAAATTTAACTTGCAAGATTCCACCCGAACTTACAATAACATCCATTGCAAGTTAAATAAAAGCTTGTAAAAAATGTTATACCAATATATAAATCTGAAGAGTTTGTTTGTTTGATTGAACGCGCTAATCTCAGGAACTACTGGTCCGATTTGAAAAATTCTTTCACTGATAAATAGCCCAGTTATCGAGGAAGGCTATATATCATCACGCTAAGACCAATAGGAGCGAGAATGTTTCAAAATCGGGGGGTTTTGAAAACAAATTCCACGCGGACGACGTCGCGGGCACAGCTAGTACTCGTATATTTGTTCACTGCAAATCAGTGACACGCCAGAATGGTTTCGAGTCACAATAAGACCCGGTAGGTGGAGCTGGAATCGGGTACAAGATTTTTTTTCTGGGGAGGACAACGTCTGCCCGGACCGCTAGTATTTTATAAAGATACAATTGAAAGAAAGAAAAAATATTTATTTAGGACAACATACAAAAGTCTTACATGATAATATGTCTAAAAATGGTGTCCTAAAAAGGCTCTTGCTCAGCATAATGCTAGTTTCACAACCGGCGCTGATCTTCCGCGAGTACCTCTAAGTGACACCACGGCTTAGCTCCACAAAGTAAATTAAAAAAACAATGAACATTACTTACAAAATTATGCAATTAGTAGTGTATATAAATATTGTTATAAAAAAAAACGGATAGAAGTGACGTATAAGACAGAAATAATAAATTCCTAATGGTTTGTTAACAATTAATATTGTTCTTTTAATTAGGTCTTTACCTATGTAATTTCAGTTAACTCAAATAAATAAGTCAAATAAGTTAACGTAATTTTTTTCTATGTTATTTATTTCTATTAATCAAAGTAATCACCCGTGCAATCAATGCATCTTTGCTAATGCAGTGGCAGTTTATTGATGCCCGCCCTTCTTGAAGAAATCAGCTGGACGAGAGGCAACAAATTCTTCAGCCTCTCGGGTATTGAACTTTTTTCTCGCCAAGATGTTATTGTGTTCATTTCTTCACTGATGCGTAATGCTCATCCCATTTAGTAGGAAGCTGTGATGAATCACACCGTCTCTAGACCAAGAAACAGTGACCATCACTTTTTTTTTAATAATGAATAGGTTCGCGTTTGACTGACATTGCGCCTGATGTCAGGTGGAAATGCAGTCTAAGGCGGATCACGCTTACCTAGAAGATACTGAGGAAAAACAGACGACGGTAAAGAGTTCCACTCTTCAGCGGTGCGTATGATAAGAGTGGAAGCATAGCGTTTCGTCCGCTTTGTTGGTATTTTCACTATATATCGGTGGCGTGAGCGCGTACGTCTGCTAGTCCGATGGTAATATGGTGAGGGAGGAACCAATGCATGTAATTCCGTGACACACTCCCCGAAATGTATCCTATAGAATACCGACAAACTATTATGAACTGAGGCTTCTGGTCATAAATCATATTTATCTGTCTGTCTCGCTCGCACTTACAGGTCTTATGGAGAGTGGTAGTGATGTGCGTAAGAATTGTAGAGGTGCATATCAATAACGGGATAGGTACGATCGATATGCTAAATTGTGTTAAGTATTAATAGGAATAATTTTTCGCGAAAATAAAAGTTTTTAATTTGTAAGATAAAATGTTTGTTTCGACTTAATCATAGAGAAACTGTATAGATTGTAATGTGGCCCTGAAAAGGGCCATTTCTATATTTTCTAGGGATATTCCTTAGTTCTTCGTTCGTTAGAAAATAAATTCTCCATTGTGCGTATTGCGTAACGAAGCGTAAGTAATGTAATGAGTGTCATAACAAAAAATATTATGTTTATAGAAAAACAACAACCCTTACTCGTAACGACCAATCAGGAGTCAGAGTGCTAATGAAGGTCACGGTGACGCATCGACCCTGCGTGCGCAGGTAGCTAAGTATCGATAACGGGTTGCTTTGCGTGCACATTCCTTTTGTCAGTGACATTTATTGCCCAACGACTCAGTTTAAAATGCGTCGACTATAGTACTACTTTAAAGGGGTAAATTTTCGTTTAGGGCATTGTTTAGGTGCTGAACCAGGATCCAACCAACTTGCTGAGCGCTTGCGATTGTCCAACAGAATCCCTTTTTCGTCGCAGGTAGTAATGCGGTTCAAAATTCCGTTAGTGTGCCTACCTGTTGAGCAGTGCAAGATACGTCTGACGGTGTACTTCACGCTGGCGATCATTGACTTCGTGGGATATTTATTTATCAAGCTTTATCACCTTGTCAATTTGGCTCAAATGGACCAATACGTCGCTAACGTCGAAAGCTACTGCTGATTCAGCGGTAGATTAAGTATCATCAGCTTCCACAATCGCCTTTAATTCGTCATTGTCGACCAAAGTTTCCGGACGACCACGAGGTTCATTTTTCAGGTCGAAATTTCCAGAACGAAAGCGGGCAAACCAATAACAGGTGGTACGTTCGTTTGTAAAGTTCGCTCCGTAAACATCGTTGATGTTGTGTATGCCGTGTTGATGCCACGACGGTAATCATATTTAATAATTAAACTCGTTTTTTTTTTAAATCCACGATGTGCGAAAAAGAGTCAAACGCGATGAATACATAACGATAATCAATAAAGAATCGACTAATTTTGAAAATAGAATTCCATGTTTTCTATTTGCATTATTTTTATTTGAAATGGCCAATACTACAAAACGATAATTTCATAGGCAAAGACCTGTTATTTGAAATAACATCAACACATGTTGGCTGCGTTCCACGAGAGGCTCACAACGACCACTTTTCACTACCGCCATTTTTCCCGTTCCACCTGCTCGCGGATGTTACAATCATAAACTCTAGTGGAACGGATTACGGAGGGTTGATGTCATAAACGACGAAATACACTCATTGGTTGATTTGAAAATCGCGCCTTTTTAAATGTCAATCGACAGAGAGAATTAATGCTCTGTGGTCAACACCCACTTCGACCCATCTCTTGACATGGGTCGTTGTGAGCGCTGTGTGATCGAAAATAATGACGGCATTCGTTTTTGCCACGAACGTAATGTCTGTGGTCGGCATGTGGAACGGTTGACGGAGCATTCTGGGCGTTGTGAGCTACTAACAGAACGCGCCCGTTATTATTATTATAATCTCTTGATTAAAGTACTTTTGGTCGCAAATTTTTCATCTGGTGCGTATATAAATAAGTCAGACGGTTTCCCGATGCGTGGAAAAGCCACAGACAGCTGCATGCGAGAAACACGGATTTTCCAACGTTAATTTTCGCACTATATATGACGGCCTCAGTAGTTGAGTGGGCTAAGTCTTTGTCGGACTAGCTCGGTGGAACGCAGAGGTTGCGGGTTTCATTCCAGGCATGGTAAATTTTGTTAAGAAACTTTCCGTTTACTATGGTCTGGGTGTCTGGGATCAGCCCCAGAGTGGTGCGTTGTATACCCATAACAGAAGGGTAACTTGCTTGCCTTGCGGATATACAATATTTGTATTTGTCTACAGATTTTTATTATTATAATATACTAGAGTATTCCCCGCGGCCACACTGTGGGTCAAACACTGGTAAGTAGTTAATTAGGTTTTTATATATTACGAACGAAGCCGCGGGCCAAAACTAGTTTATTATAGAAACCTTCCTTGAAAAATTAGCTAACTGATGGTGCAAACCGCTTAATAATTTGTTGCGTGGTTTAGGAGGAGTTAGCGGATATACAGACAGACAGACAGACAGACGCGGAAAGTGACTACTTTATACTGTGGAAATAAAGAAGATAAAGATTGTTAATTTTTGTGTATTTATTTTCATGTATTTTTTTAAAGTTTACACAACAACAAAAAGAAAATAACAGATTCAAGCCCTTCATAGTGTTACGCCGACAAAAGTAGATTCACACCTGCATACCATAAAAGCACACCTTATTATCTTTCCGCATTTTGACTTCTTTTGTTTACTTTGTGTTTAAAATTTGTAATTAGTAAACAGCCCATTGTGTACTGTAATCCTTTATGGCGGTCATTAGCCAGGTGTGATTCTAAGAAATTCGGCCCGTGCGGCCATGTAGAAATATTGCATTTGTTCAGCAGAAAGCAATGCCCCAATGGAGAGGTCGTCAGGTGGTGGAGGTGTGTACATTCGATAATCTATATTAGTGACGGACTTTGCGCGTGTTATTGAATCGTGCATTACGTTTGGACTGATTTCGTTCATTTATATTTGTACCTGTGTTACATGTGTCATGCTCTTGCCAAATTGTATTACTTCTATATTTGAATTAGTCTCAAATTTTGTTGTATAATATGTATGAGATGGTATGCCCTTGATCGGTCCAAAAAATCTTGTAAAACATTGCAAAATCACGCGGTAATGATTACCGGTCATTAGTCATTCATTAGCTTTTAGTTCCGTAATGCGATACTTTGTTAGCATACTGTTATTTTGCTAATAGTGCTCATTGGAAGCACATGAGTAGTTTAATTTATCTAAGAAATGTGATCTTTGTGTTCCAAAAGTCAGTTGTTTTACTTGTGCTTGATTTATACATTTTATCTGTTTTATAAACTATGTGGTATTCTGATATCTAGTCGAAATAATAATAGACTTTAGTAAAAAAAACATATCTGAATAATTACCGGGAAAATGGCGCCGAGCTCCACTAATTCCTTTACTCTTCCATATTATTTACTTTGAAGGCTACGGGCTATAAAAATGCCCAGGGCCTTGAAGCCCAACACGCAGAGGCCTCTTGACAAATTTGATGAAAATGTGGCGCGACACTGACCAGCGTTTATCCCCGTGTACACCATATAGTAATGCACCCAAGGACAAGACCGGTCTAGTGATGAGTAGTACACCTGTGAGCCAGTACATTTGTCCCATACAAAATATAGTTGTACTGATACGGCTCAAAATTTGAAAATGTAAGACTTCAACATTTTTGTCGCGCTACTACTCACCCCACAACCGTAAGAGGAAGAACGGAACGAGTCTTATGCTACAACAGTACAATAACGCCTCTACGGATATTCACATGATAAAGAGGGATAATGTACCACTACTACTAAAATGAGGTGACCGAGGCCGATCACATCCGACTCTTAACGAATATTTCCGAACTAGAAGTTTTGTAAGGGACAAATGAGGGAATGACGTTCACCGCCTCACTGGTCTCATAGCTTCAAATGAACTGCCACGGTACAAACTGTTCCAATCTCCTCGCCTCACTTGACCACACATTGTACTGGTTCAGTGCAAAATGTCGTGTTACTCTAACAAACTCATTTTAAAATCATGTCCTACCAAACACTACCCCGGTCAGTGTTGGACTATTGTAGGAAATGAGAGAGCCATATTATTTTAATTATTTTAATACAAGGTCTGCACAAAGTCAATAGAAATGGTAATCGTCTCTCTCAAAAAGTTAAACCCTAATTATGAGACTATCCATCTCCAAGAAAACGAACAAAGTAGAATTTCCTTTATTTTTTTGTGTTCGACTGGCCCACTCCTCCTCCTTCTATTCTAACCCCTCTATCTAACTCGTATTGTCTGATCTCTCATACCTTTTACTCATTCCTTTTATATCATCCTTTCTCTCCCATTCTAAAGGCTGACAAGGCTTTGGCTTAGCAATAAAAGAAACTGAAATATTTGCCTAGTTATTAAATGTAATTATTTATTAACTTTGTTAATTCTTAATTGTAGGCCTTTTAAATATAAAAGATATCCAATCTGTATTCAGATGTGACGAATCAATATAAAATTAGACGCAAAGTGATTGTAAATTGTTTCCAGATAAACTAGTTTTTTTGATGTGCAAAAAACCGTGATCTTTACGAATGGCATTTGGTTTTTAGTCTCAACTTTTGTTTGGTTGTATTATGTAATATTGTTGTGTGTAAAATTCATCTCGCATATTGTTAAAACACAGACTTTTGGAACTTTAATTACTTAATTATTTTTAGTGGGTAGATTAGACTTGTTTTAAACTGCTTTATTATTATATTTATTTTAAAGTTTATTTATATTTGTTCTATACGAAATTTATTTTAAAGTAATTCTCTGTATACCCCAAAAGGTGCTTTATTAAATAAATATTATCTCTAGATAACTACTAACTACATTCAGTGGGGTGTCTCAAGGTTTCCTTCTTGACCCACTTCTATTCCTAATTCGGATAAAATTAACATAGCTTAAAAAAATACTACTAAAGTCTGTTACCAAATTGTGCAAAAATGGAGAATAGCCAAAAAACTCTCAGTGAAAAGTTTAATTATTTGTTTTTTATCGCTCACCTGGACTATTTATTGTATGCAGTGTTAATAACAGTGCTTCTTGTACTTTTCGTTTATTTTATGATTAAGTAGCCCCGGCGTCTGTTTGGTAAAGGTAAATATAGTGTTATTAAATAACTTTTGTATCTTATGATAGCTTAGTGGGTATGGCACATTCTAATTATAATGATGTAGACCTAATCCTGACAGAGGGCATGTGTAGCGGAAACAATATCTTACCTAATATTCACATAACTAGAATTACTCACTTCATACTGGTAATAAATACAAACCCACGGGGAAAGTACTAAGAGCTAGCCGATGGATGACCCTCTCCAACAAATTTTGGATAAGCGTTTTATATACTGATAATTATAATATATTTTAATAATATAATTTATATTCGTAATAATTTGAGTGCCTACGAGCAGTAAGGATGTTCACAATTTCAACACCAGGCATTGTAATAGACTGATATTGCCATCTTTTAGTTTACAAAAAGTATTTTCCTCTTTCTTGGGGGCTAGTACACGCTTCTTCAATAAGCTTCCGAATGAAATGTTAGATCTGCCTTTCACTCGAATGGATGGCGACCACCCCTGGTCTAGAGTATGCCGCCATAACAACCTTGTGTTGTGTTCCGGCATCAGTGACCAAGTTCCAGTCTCCTTTAAGAGAGCAGCAGCGCATTTGTAGCACTTTCGGTGTTGCAAATGTCCATAGACGACAGTAACCACTTTCCATCATCAAGTGGGCCGTCTGCATGTCTGCTGAACGCCTGCAATAAAAAAAAAGAGATATTACACTATTGAAGAATATTTAAATGAAAAAACTCCATTTAGATAACAGCTCGCTCCAGCCTCTTATACAATCGTCTGTATAACGTTTTAATTTTTCCAAACATGTAAGGGATTTATGGAGATATGTTGCAGTACAGACTTTTAGTACGTCTCGTCATTATTATAACAATATTAATATTCTTCTTTCCCCTTACTGTGTCTTTGTCTTATTGAGCATGCAGTGTTTGCTATAACTCCATTAATTCTTCGAAAAGTAATTATGTAACATACTTATGTATAAAACTTATATAAAAAACTTGAGATATAAATAGAATAAGAAATATAAAGAATAACAATTTTTAGCTAGACGTATGCTGGGAAGTTTCTTGCCGCTTCTTCTCCTTAACAGCAATACCACGTTGCGAAGCGGTGTACATAGAATAGGAAGTAAAATTAAATTTTAACTTATACACATGTCCTTTAAAGAGTGTTTTCCAGTGGAACTTATTTTGAATAAAAACTTTTCAATTTGAATTTAATTTAATAATATTTAGCTCAGCGAATAAGGCAAATATGTTTCAACAGTTTGATATCCATGTCTTTATTATATTTACCCTTTGGGTATATGTTAACAATTGGCTAAATTCTAAAACAACCCAAATCAAGCGTAGCATAGAAAATTCCTAATACTATTAAATATAACTCAAAGTCTAGAAATAGTTTATTACTTCTGTGAAATATATTTTAGGATCAAATCAGTCAAAATTTGAAATGAAACTTTAAAACAAATTGTGTTGGTATTGTGAACTGCTCACACGTAGTAGAAGTAAAACTTCACAGAATATACTCACAGATAATTCTACTGTAACATTTATTAATATAATAATAAATATAATTCCTTTAGCTTACATTCGTCAATATGTTATAATTTAAAATAAACTTCTTAAGTATCACTTTAAAATTTACACTGTTTAATTCGAAAAAATATTATTATCAGTTTTATTTCCGTCCAAATTGGACCTATGTTTAATCGTCGGTCTTATTGACTCTCTAATCTGTGCTGCACAATGTAAAACTCGTATCTATTCTCTCACAAGCTTAGTCCTACAGATTTATCTGTTTATCTCTTTTTAGTGTCGCTTTTTCGTTCCATCGAGTTTCAAATCACAGCGATTCTAAAGAAGTTTCATTTCAATAACACATTCAACGTTTGTTTTTGTTATTCAAGTCGCCATAATTTGATGAATTTGACATTCGGGTTATCAAATCAACACTGTAGGTACTTGGTTTTTTTAAAAACTATGGCTACAACACGTTTGGCACTTGGTTGGTCTTAGTTATTTTCATTGTTTTGGATACGATTCCTATTGCTTGGAAAACTTTAATTAATATTGTTACAAGTTGCAGGACTCGAATTAAAATGCCGTAGGAATTATTTATAGAATTTATTAGAACTATACAAACATGTATAACACAGGTACAAATATAACCGAACACAACAACTTCAAAAGTAATGCAGAAGGTCGTAATTCAATAAAACGCGCAAAGTCCGTCACTTATTAGTTGCCCGATTGTAGTAGACACGTCTTGCTTCGCTCTTGGTTATCGCTAAACTAAACATCTCTCCATCGGGGCATTACTTTATGCGGCACAGATGCAATATGTCTGCCTGGCAAGCTTCGAAGCAATTTCTTAGAAATCGTAACCCGCACACCTGGCTAATGACTGCCATAAAAGATTACAATACACAATGGGCTGCTTTTCTAATCACAAATTTGAAACATAAAGTAAACAAAAAGTCCAAATGCGGAAACGCAATAAAATGTGCTTTTATGGTATGCAGGTGTGAGTCTACTTTTGTCGGCACTAGGTCGTAACAATATAGTAAACAGATAGAAATATACGTTTTTAGTTAATTAATTTTCTCAAGGTATAATATCCCATAATAACTAAAGATATAATTCGGAATCATTCATAAAAATAATTTGAATTAATCGCGTAAAAACTCTATTATTAAAGAATTTATTAATTATAATGACTGGCGATACTATAGTTACAAGTAATCACCGAACAAAAAACGCTTTATAATTAAAGTTTTTCATTACATACTTCATATCCATTTTTTGTTAACCGAATTCAAAAAAGGAGGAGGTACTCACTTTGTCGAGTAAATATATATTTAAAAAAATTATGTATGTTTAGAGATAACTTTGTTGTTTCGAAGCGATTTTAATTATTCTTTTTGCGTTTGATTTAGCAAATGGTCCTATATAAATTTTATTGCTAGCAGACTTTAGCTTCCGAAGATATAGCAGAAAAACCTTTGAAATCAGGCAAAAACGTGAAAGTTTTGCGGTTTTCAGCTATAACTTCTTTATTTCTGAACAGATTCATTATAGTTTCAGAATGATCCCATATGAATTCAATATCAATTCAATCGGTATAAGACATTCAGTCCCGAAGATATAGCAATAAATCCTTAAAATTAAGTAGAAAACGTTATAGTGGTTGACGTCTGTAATTTTTTTTGTTTCTGAACCAATTTTGATGATTTTTTGCGTTCGATTTAAAGTATCTTCATAGTAGTCTGGTATAAATTTCATTGTTATCTGACTTTGGTTTTCGAAAATGTAGCAAAAAATTCTTAAAAATCGGGTAAAAAAATTTGTAGTTTTTGACTTATGTCATTCATAATTTTTTTATTTCCGATTTTGATCATTCTTTTTGCATTAGATTTAGTATAGATTCAGAATAGTACCATATACATTTCATTGGTATTAGATCCTGGGTTCCGAAGATATAGCAGAAAAACTCTTGAAATCAGGCTGAAATGTCAAATTTATGCGGTTATTAAGAAAAAATTATAACAAAAAAGAAACCGACTTCAAGATTAATTAAAAGCATAAAATAAAATTTTCTGCAACATCCTCAAATCGCTTTTAAGTTAAACACAAAAATTACTACATTTTGCAATATTTTGTTATTATAACACAATGTATATGATAATTTTTATGTTTTGCTTGGCACCGACTTTAAGATGTAGAAAATTTAATTTGTTGTTTAACCCTGGTGTATTGGCTGAAATCAAATTGAAAATTCCAGCGAATTTTGAGATGAGACGTAGGCAGCCACCAATGTTCGTAGTACCATACGGCAGGACCAACTTGCTTAATAAGGCGCCGTTGACACAGGCCTTGCGGATATTGAACACGATATGTCAACAAATTGACATTTTTATCTGTATTGTGACTGAATTCACAAGAACTGCATACTATATTATATGTTATGATGATTGAATATTTTTATATAATGTATTATGTGTACCACGCTATCGTATTGGTGAGAACTGTAATGATAGCGATGTTTGTAAGTTAATAAATAAATAAATATTTTTTTGCTTTTTAATTAATCTTGAAGACGGTTTCTTTTTTGTTAGAATTTTTTTGGCATTTATTTTGCAATCGCAAATATGTTTTTTAACTTCAAAGTCTATAAGCAAAATTAAATGTGAATTTACTAATTACAGTGTCATCTATATTTTTTTAAACTAAAATCCAACAAATATGTTGACTCCCCTATGGAAAATAGTTACTGTCGCTTGTAGATGTTTGCAAAATCGGGGACGATTTCAACGCCTTGCCAGCTTCTTGGTGGGATAGAGATGACGAGATGGGAGGGATAGGGAGGACGAGATAGGAGGATAGAATATGGATATGGAATACAGGCATGAAAAAATGGATTACTGGAACTAACTAAGCATTTTTTTTTATTGCATGAGTTCAGCTGACAGGCAGACGGCCCACCTGATGGAAAGTGGTTACCATCGTCTATAGATATTTGCAACACCAAAGGCGTTACAAATGCGCTGCTGGTCTCTTAAGGGAGACTGGAATCTGGCAACTAATGCCGCCGGAACACGACTCAAGGCTGTTATGGCGGCATACTCTAGACCAGGGGTGGTAGTCATCCAGACGTGCAAATACATAGAAATTGTATTTTTTCTCCGTTCCTGCACGGATAAACCCATTTGACACCGATATACTGTGAGAGCGTGGTATCAAACCGGCCCTAAGAGCTAGGATATAATAATGATTTCAGCATGGCTCTACCACGTCCATATGACGTTTAGTATTTAAGTAAATCCAGAAACCCTTTCAGATGTAGACGACACATTTGTAGGAAACCGTAGCTCCTGTAGTTGGATATGGTTAGTAATTACTTAACAGTGACATACATATGGATTGTTTTATTAATTCATATTATAAACATGACGTAGATAAGGCGTTGGTTCCACGTAAGTCTCAGTATATAGAGATCTTAATCTCGCGATAATCGTATCGCACACAGTTCTGTTTACCCGACTTTGTTCGCATAGCCTAATGTTACGCGGTGTGTGAATTTCAGAAACATTAAATAGAGTATGGTTGCTTTAAAAAATAGTCAGACTAAAAAATATCTGGCACTTTATTATACAAATCTCTTTTTACACAGTAATCGTTGTCATATTTTTTTTTCACACGGATTCCCGGGATAAAAAGTGCCACATAAGTATGTAATTTGAGTGTAAAGATTTTTCATCTATGACTTTTGGTTCTAAAACTTTTTTAAAATGGGTTGAAACGGGAATAGGAATGTGTTCATTTGGGAAAAATATATTCGTGGGTTGTGACGTCATGGATTGAATTGGGAAAAACCCGGACAGGGAATATTGAATTTTGTACTACTTGTAATTAGCTTAAGGCTGTAAGTGGCAAATACTCTACAATCAATTATGACGTCCCTACTCCAACTGGGATAATGTATTAGTACCCGTTTCACGCAAATATATAGTGATGAGTTTAATGAAATTGTTAATGACATTAAACATTGGCAAATAACGTATGTAACTAATCATTAATTACGTTATTTTAAGCGCATTTGGCTACAGTCACAATCACTAACATTATCCCAGATGGAGTAGGAATATGCGAAAGAAATAATACAAGTATCCCACCCAATTTTGAATACCTAACATTCCAACGAGAGTCAAATTTAAGTCTAAAGAACGCGCACCTGGATTAATTGAATTAAACAAATAAAATATTAAATGTAAACATAAATTAAAATATGAATATAAATAATAATATATCACTATAGTATCTACATCGGAAATTCAAATCATACAAAGCATTAACCGGTCTTTCAAATCATTTATGCATACAAAGTGATTCACGTACAACGCAAAAGGATCTGTCTAATGATTTTACAAGTCTTGACGTCACCGGTGTACCTTTTTGTATATGGCAGGTGAACAAGGCACACGTTTGTACGTATTTGTAATTGAAGAAAATATCAAATCATTGGTGGAATCAATTAAAAAGTAATTATTTGCAATCGCATCTTTAACGGGGTCAAATAATAGTTAAAACACATAAAGAAACAAATATAAGTTTAAATGAACTTTACCCACTTATTAATATATTTAATTACTTATAATAAGCAAGGCTTTCATTTTTTGATTTCAGCCCCTACTATGAAATAAGATTATGGACAAACAAACCAACGTAAACATCAATGAAACAGTAAGAGATCTTAACTCACCAGAAATTAGAAAAGATGAGAACATACCGTTTGTTGATGATTTCGTTGAGCTAGATTTAGTTAAAACTGATGAGCCTATACGACCGAAGCGAATAAGAGATGTCGAAACAGGAGGAGAAAATGACGATACACTTAAAAGAGACGGTAATTTGCACGCAGGAGATCTGGGCGAAGTTCATTCATCACCAGACAATGACACCATAGTAGTTAATACCCCAGAAGGTACTTTGTATATAACTCTAGAACCAGATAGATCAAAGGCAGCTAGCCCAAGTACACAGTCTACAGATTTGAGTTCTCCGAGTACTTCGAAAGCCTTTGGTGCGATAGAGTCTAATGAACTGATACAAAATGAGAGGGATATGCAAGCTAGGAAAGCGAGTTTGCGAAGGAACTCGATTTCTATGCCAACACTGCAGAATTTGGAGTTGGAGGTGTTAAAGCAGCAGTATCTCAAAAATCCACAAAACGAGGTCAGTTAATCACTTGAGTAATCAGTTTTTACTAACTTCAGCAGCACTTAGCCTTGGAAAATAATATCTCCATCTTTTTTTATTCTAAAGGATATTGAATTTACGAGGTGAAAAAAATTTAATTTCTAGTTATAACTAAAAATCTTTTTATAAGACTTTTAATGTAGTATGTACCATAAATGATATATATTATTTATGGTACTTGATTTCTCGTGACGTAACTACATACACAATATAACTAAATATTAATTAAATTTTAAGATACCTAATGCATGTAGGCGATAATCTTATTATAATAATAACAGCCCATGAACGTCTCACTGCTAGGTTGGGGTCTCCCCCTGTAGGGAAACAGACAGTATAACCCGCCACGCTTGTCCAAGGCAGCTTAGCAGGTTTGACACATCGGTTATCTCGATGTGCAGGTTGCATCACGATGTTTTCCTTAACCGTAATTAGCATGTAGTAATTGTAACAATATGCACATTAGGTCAGAAAGCAGCCCAAGTGGTGCATGCGTTCCGGCCAGGACCAAACCCCGCCCTTTTGAGTTTGGGACGCGTGCGCTAGCCATTACGCTGCCACGACTTATTAAGAATTCTTAGTTCAATTGTGCTGATATTATACAGTTCACTTCTATCTTACGATTTGGATTAAGCAACCAAAGTGATCCATATAAACGTAAAATTGAGACATTCAATGTCATTCATTGAATGGCATTGTATCCTTTCAGTGCATACCAAAGATCACGCGACTAGAATCAAACAGAGGAATTATCTTAATCAATATGCAAATAATGCCTTAAACGGTTAAGACAATGTACGTGAAAATACGTGGGTTCTTAATCAAATATACTTAATATCATGTTGATACTCTAATCTTTATGGTCATCTACTAATTTGGGGCTAATGTCCTCGTTCTAGTTAAATGTACAAAGAAATGCCGACATATCATGTTATTGTACAATTTGATATGTATCATCAAAGCTTCTGAGTGAGTTTCCTTGCCTTTTGTTTCGAATTTCGTTTATTGACATACAACTTTTTACAAAAAATTTAATGATTTTTTTGTTTCTTTTTTAATTCTTGATCATTTTTGATGTTTTAGGGTTTTGGCAAAAAGTGGAACATTACAAAACTTCTTCTCTGTATCTCTATCTGTCTATATAAATGTTTGTTCAAGTTATTTTTTTTTTCAAAAATGTTTAGTAGGATGATATCTATGACAATAATTTAAACGCGAAATTAAGTATAAGTATTATATTATATTATTTATAAGAATCTCTGCTGCGCTTTGACCTCATACCAAATTAATCAATTTTAATACAAATTCTCATTCACATAATTTCCATGTTGGGGATGACAATGGCCAATGTTTTATTCTAGAAAATGAGTTTGTTTTCATATGATACGTGTCAATTTTTATCAACGAAGCTACGTGAAAAGTAATAGTAAATAATAGTTCGAAATTTAATAGTACGACAGATTATTAATGATTATTAAAATGATTTTCTTTCTTTCTGCTTTCTTAATAATATAGATGAACTGGAAGATTGATGAGTACAGATCTAAGGGTAGAACTAAAACAGATGAATGAATTGTGTGACAGATGACATGATGATTTGTGGTGTGACTGAAGACGTATATCAGAATACAGGAGTATGGAAGCGAAAGACATATTGGTGCCTACCCTAAATAAATTGTGAGATAGTGAAAGAACAGAGAGGCATGTATATAATATCAATTCTTTAAATGTTAATAAAACAACACGTGAGACCCTCAAGAAGGTTCGCTGCCAGACACTAGTTCTTTGTAAAACAAAAGGAATTGTCATTCAAGATAAAATAATATAATTTTGCTATCTTTTAAAGTTTATCAAAGCCGACTAGGATTGGAGCAAATTTGATAAACTTCAGGAAAGAAATATACATACGTTTACTGCGATAATATTACGACATTGGCTACCAGTATATTATTATTAATACCAGTGTTTTTGTTTAATTATACGTGTCGTGATTAAAGAAACGAATAAAAATGTGATTATTGAAAAATCTCAGTGTCAAATATAAACGAACAATATTGGTATTTCTTAGGAAAAAGTAATATGTTATGATTATAAAGTTTCATGATGACCAAGGATTTTCTAAACGTAAAATGTTGTTTCATTAGTTAGTAGATTTGTTACAGATTCCTAGTCTATGACAAGAAATACTGAAATATAACGTGTTTTAGGTACTTAAATATAATAATATTATGTATAATCTTGTTATTGTGACTGAATAGATTAATGATTACTCCATCAATAATCTAGATGTTCTTAAAAGAGATAACAAATGTTTCTCCAAAAATTATGGTGCTCTATAATAAAACCTATTTACAGAAAAGAATAGTTATCTTGTGTGTTTAGTAAACTATAGTAAACTATTGTCGACGCCTATACTTATATAGGTATTCATTTATAAAATTAGACGAGATAACATCAAGAAATCGATCTGTGAGTAATTTAAGAGGAAAATTACGTATCCTTGAATTAGAAAGATAAGGTTTGTCTTTACCTTAGTCTTGCTGATAAAGTTTTAGAACGCCTTAATCCAAGATTCATACTAGCAGATTAAGGTAACATCAACAGTATAGTACCTTTACCATTCGAATTTTGAAGTACGATTTCTACCAATTATTTGCAATACTTACATTTTAAAATAAAACTACCAGTTTTATCCTAAAAGACACTGATCTATTATAATGCAAAGAGTTTTAAATGAGTTATAAGGAAATCATTAGTAATTACACTGAAACTTGGTGGCAACGAATTCAACACTGATTAATTCAACTGAACAAGCGATATCCTCTTACGACTGATTTAAAATGAGGGTTAGAAAAAAGCCAGATCTTCGGGTAAACATCCCGTCATACCCTCATGACTATGTCGAGATGCCGCCAGAAACAAAGCAACTAATTCTTGAAGCAAATCGAACTCCAAACGACATCAAATATATTGATGATGACGAAAATACTCCAGGAGTTAGCTTTCGTGTTGGAAGTCCTGACCCTCCTGATGACAGACCCGATGGTGTTCGAACTCCAGAAGTCAAGATCACTGAACCGGATGAGCAGAACATGGATAATAATAAAAAAGACATTAAAGATGTTGAGAAATGTGAAGTAGTAGAATCTGTAGGTGCAGATAGTCTGGTGGTGTACAAAAATCCTTTGAAACGTGGCTCTGTATCAGTGCCTGTTGGATTAAAGAGTTATAACAATGATAAGCAGAATAAGGACCGGCTCAACGTAAGTAAAATATATACGCCTTTTCTTGATCGCTCTCTTCCTAAAACGGTTTCAGGTACCCTAGTAATTTTGGGGAAACGCAACACTCTTGGATGTTCTCCTAAGCTATTAAACTTTTTTGCTAATTACATGAGAGATCGTCAATAGCTCGTCGACTATTCTAGTTGTAAATTCAGAGCCATACTATACCCGATCAGGAATTAGTCAGGGAAGTAACCTGGGACCACTCCAGTTTATTATCATGTGGTGAAAAATTCCAAATGCCTTTTGTTTGTGGATGATTTAACATTGTTGCTTGCGGTTAGAGATGAATCGGGCTGTGAGCTACTCCAGAATGACGTGAATAAAGTAGCAGATTGGGGTGAAAAAAATAATTTATTTTTAACATGATAAAATGCTCTCTCATTTCCTTTAGCAGAAACAAGCATCTTCTCCATAATAACTATTTCTTGCTTAACGTAGCAATTAAAGGAGTTGAAACGGTCCGGGATCTTGGAATATGTCTTAATACACAGCTAACTTTTCGCGATCACATAATTAATATTTGTAATGTAAATGTAAAGTTTTTCGAAATTTAGGGTTTGTATTACGTCGAGTAGAAGGTATTAATAGTATTTATGTCATTAAAACATTATTTAACGCTTTAGTAAGAAGCCACTTAGAAAGCAATGCAATCATCTGGGCTCCACATGAAACTAAATATAGTCTCATGTTGGACCGCATACAATATAAATTTACTAGACTTTTATACCTAAGACTTTTACGTGTTTACCCATTTTATCCCTTGATGTACTCCACCTTGTTTGTCTTAGGCACGGTTGGGAATAATAATTTAGCATTCAGACGAAAGTTTGCATTGGTCTCCTACTTATTTAAATTGTTAAGAGGTAAATTGTTTAACCCATGTGTATTGGCTGAAATCAAATTGAAAATTGCAACGAATTATATGATGAGACTTAGGCAGCCACCAATGTTCGTAGTACCATACGGCAGGACCAACTTGCTTAATAAGGCGCCGATGACACAGCCCTTCCGAACATTAAACAAGATATGTCAACAAATTGTCATTTTTATCTGTACTGTGACTGAATTCACAAGAACTGCATACTATATTATATGTTATGATGAATGAATATGTATATATAATGTATGTATTATTTGTACCACGCTATCGAATTGGTGACAACAGTAATGATAGCGATGTTTGTAAGTTAATAAATAAATAAATTTTAAAATTGTTGTATACGTCCGTTCGTCTGTTTATCCGTCTATTTGTGCTACTGTCATTATTTTCAAAACCTGTTAGATTTAGAATTATAGATAAATAAAGTATGGTTCATTGAAGAAGTCAAATGATATTTTTATAGAGAGTATTTAAATATGGTCGGTCGCTATACATATTACAAAAGGATTAAAACCTTTTTCTTCTAGTGTAAATAGATTTGTATGCAGTCGTTGAATAGGTAGATATTAAAATTCAAAGTCTTGAGAGTTCTGAAAAATATCAAATTCAAATTTGGTAGCAACTTTGTCTGGTAGAATTTGTAAAATACTTTTAACGAAAACAGCATAGTATTGGACATGACCTGTTGATGATTTGATTTTCATAATTTCGTAAACAGATAACAAAAATCAAACAGTTCATTTTCGTTAGAGGTAACCCTCTATGGGATGGGACCTTTATTTTATTGGGCAAAGACTAATGTGCAAGCCGCGTGTCACGGAGGTGAATTGTTGTGATGGATGTGTGCAGTCACGTCTAAAGACCGCGTCATTTGACCGCAGAAATCCGGCATCTGTGGTAGTCTTCATGTCCGTAACATAGCAGATAATCTGCAAGAGAGTCGCTTACCCTGGCGCGGCCACGTTTTACGGAGACCGGATAATTACGTGGAGCACGTATGTCTAGCCATGCCACCTCCGCCAGGCCCCCATCGAAGGGGAAGACCCAAGAAATGTTGCGTCGACATTGTAAAGTGTGATATGCGTACCGATGGTCTCAAAACGGGCATGCCGGAGGCATGAAGTGGAGAACAAAAAAAGGAAACGGATATTTTGTTAATTTCTTAAATAATTTTGTACTAAGCCAAATTGAACTAGAAAAGAAGACTATATATATTTCTTCTGGCTCGAAATGGTTGATGTAGTACTTGTGTTTTCACTTTTTCGAATTACCAGCGTTTTCCTCGCGGCTACGTCGCATGAAAAACCCTAGGTAGTAAGTAGCTCTGTAATACTTATATAAAATGTTAATTAGGTTTATATAAAAACCTTCAATGAAAATTTATCTAATGCTGAAAATTATTTAAAGATCATAGCTACATTATTGTATACATATACATTATCTATCAATATTTAACGTCATTAACAATTAATAAGAATAACACATCACAAATGACGCATTAAAATCATCGCTACATGTGCGTGAAACAGTCAATAACTATAACATTATGTCAGAAGTAAACACTTTTCTTAGTTAACGAGCTTTTAGCTAAGCCACTGCTTAAGCTAGAAGCTCGCGAACGAAACTGTCATTTTTATGTTTTAAAGAATGTATAAAAAAAAACTCATAAAATATGAATGATGATTTCTAATAAGATTTTATTGCTATTCTGTAAGTTTTATAGACCTAAAACTTTTCTGTTTCTTCTCAAATTCACTACAATAACAAAGGAACTAAATCCGTAGCTTACATAACTGTCCCGCAAAACAGAGGCTAGTCGAAGCCAAGCTGACTTGACGTAATACAATGAATGATATGTTGTTTATGACGACGTAGGTATTTGTCAATGAATTGAAAATACACGATTACAGCGCCATCTATTTTACTAATCCCATTATTCTAAAAAAACGATGTTATTTATTGGGATAAAAAGTATCCTAAGTCTTGATTCGAGATATAAGCCAACTCTGTGTTGAGTTTCATTCATATACGTACAGTAGTTTTCAAAAAAGAATACGATCTCAGCGCCATCTTTTTTCAAATTTTCGTCTATCCCGCGGAAACTACGTCATTTACTGGGATGAAAAGTATCCTATGTTACGCCCCGGAATATGAGCTGGCTCTGCGTTGAGATTTATTTAAATCCGTTCAGCAGTTTTCACGTGATGCTCTAACAGACAGAGACAAAAATTCTAAAAATTAAACTCTCGGAATCTCCTGGTCCGAATTATCCCCGCTGATATTTTCACATTGTACAAACTCGAACCATTTACAGATTTTTAATAGAAAAGATTGTATCAAACAAGTTTTAATGTTCGAAAAGCGTGGGACTGGCTTTCCGGGTAAGCCAAATGAAAAAACATCCTTCTCAATCTATAATTGTGTTAGAGGTAAACGTGACATTGAATACGGTTCAGATCTCAGAGTCGAGTGGTTTAAATTGTTCGACGACATCCTGTCACGGGATGATCAATTTAATCCCTATAGTTTCATATTTAACCGACTTTAAACAGGAGGATATTCTCCATTTGACTATACGTCTTTTTGTATGTTTGTTACGTGATGTCTCCGTCAATTGCGGAATTTTTTTTTTTTTTTTTATTTGAAAGAATTTATATATTTACTTACAAACATCGCTATCATTACAGTTGTCACCAATACGATAGCTTGCAATACATAATACATTATACATACATATTCAGTCGTCATAACATATTTTTACGAGTTGCAGGACTCGAATTAAAATACCGTTGGAATTATTATAGAATTTATTAGAACTATATAAACACGTATAACACAGGTAATATAACTGAATTAAACCAGTCCAAACGTAATGCACGATTCAATAACACGCGCAAAGTCCGTCACTAAATAGATTACCGAATGTACACAAGTCTTGTTTCGCTTGTGGTTATCGCTCGACTGACGATCTCTCCATTGAGCCATTGCTTTATACTGCACCGATACAATATGGCTGGCCGGCCGCGTAGACCGAATTTCTTAGAATCAGTTCGACACACCTGGCTAATCACTGCCATAAAAGATTACAATACACAATGGGCTGTTTTCTAATTACAAATTTTAAACACACAAATAAAAATTCACAGTACAAATAAAAATTTAAAATTTCTAGACATATTTTGAATGTTAGGTGGTCACATTGTCGCCAAGTCAAGAGCAACCCTCGTTGAACAGCGCCTACATTCAACGAAAGGCGAACTTGTATACGCGTGCCAGTAGTAGAATTTCTTTAGGCGCTTCATATGTTATTTCTAAAGCTATTATATAGTCAAGTATTTGGACAACTAAAAAGTAGAAAATATTTTTTTATCAAAAAGAAAACTGACTTCAAACTAAAAAGTAAAAAATAAACATTTTCTACAATAGGTATATTAGAAAAATATACTTTATGTACTTACATATACTTTACTGTAATAAATAATATACTGTATTTATTTTATTATAAAATAAATATTATTTAATTCGCAGGCAAACATACACATTCTGTACCTCCTATAAGCTAAGCATGTAACGCTTGTGTTATGAGTAATATACAAGGAACACTCAGACCATAATAAATAACGGAAATTTCGTTAACGTTTACCAATCAAGAATTGATCCCGGGACCTCTATGTTCCAGTGAGCTAGAGGACCGTAAAGGCTTAGCCCACTCAGCACAGAGGTCCACAGAGGTTGAATTGATAACTTTCATATTATTTTTATATTCTAAATAAAAATATTCTAAATAATAAATGAAAAAGTGTCGGCACAAGTTGAACTACCCGCGGGATCTTATTTGCCTACATTCGATTAGTCTAGCACTGCCCCTGATCTATAGAATAGGAGCAGTACAACAAATACTAGCTAACCTAGAACACATTTCACTTCCACCAGTATTACGAGTTAGGTAGTGAAAACGGCGGAAAAAGTGTCATAAAGTGGAAAATTGTCTTTAAAAGTAAACCTTTTGTATAAAGTTTTTTTTTTAAATATTTTTTATATAAAATTTCAAAAAAACATCAAAGTGTGCGAATAGGTTATTGGTATGCTCAAACTGCGATTTTTATATTTGAAAAAAAAATACTCATAACATGGTATATAAATACAAGATAATAATTATAAACGTACAAGGCTCATATGTTTTTCCTATGAGGCCTGCAAATTTTGCTTAAGATCAATAGAAAGTATTAATAGCAACCAGTCTGTTATGCAAGGATAAAAAAAATACAAAAAAATGAAGGTATTTATTGTGTTTTTTTTATTTAATCATGGAAAACCTACAGCTAATTTATACACATGAATAAATCTCTGAAATTGATACAGAAAGCCAATTACAGGGTTTCGCGAATAAAATCTTGATTATGTAACACGCAGACATAACTACAGTATTCGAAAACTAGTCATGACACCGCTCGGCTCCCAAAATAGTGATCCTACATGGGTTAACATTACGCTTCGCGACTAGTTCGAACCGTGCAGGAACGGAGAAAGAATACAATTTCCTGCGGCCGGGTGGCCTGTCGTAAGAGGCGACAAAACAACCCACAGCCAGGTGGTAGGGCATTTGCCCGACTAGATGGCTACCACCCCTGGGCTAAAGTATGTCGCCATAACAAACTTGAGTTGTGTTCCGGCATTAGTGACCAGATTCCAGTCTCTCTTAAGAGAGCAGCAGCGCATTTGTAGCACCTTTGGTGTTGCAAATGTCCACAGGCGATGGTAACCGCTTTCCATCAAGTGGGCCGTCTGCTTGTCTGCTGAACTCATGCAATAAAAAAAAATAGTAGACATAATTAAAATTACATTTTAATTTGGTTTTTATATCGACCTTTCGCCCACTTTTCAGTAACCGTCATCACGGAAGACAAAGGTATCAAATATCAATGAGTAATAATCACGGTTATTGAAAAATGGCCAAACCGTCGAAATGAAAATCGAACAAAACACCGCCCAAAACCGTTAAAACAGAAGATATTAATTAAATACATATATGTCAAGTGTACAAAAATTCTTCTTAAATCCTGGATTAGCTCTCTCAAGGAGGATTGAAATATCAATGTCAGTTAACAAAATTTGTATCAGAATATTAGACAATTTCAGTCGTTACTCGAAACTTTAAAAGGCAATGGATAACGAATCAAAGTTTAACGCGTTCGCGCACAAGTTCAAATACCGTTCCCCGTTGTGGATTGAGTCCGACTCAGACTTGAGTCAAAGTTCCTCAGTGGGGAATAAAGGTGGCTTGAGCAGCGACGACAGCATCGGCTGCCACAGTACCGACAGCTCGAGTAGCATCGACCTCGATTCCAAGGTAAGGTTTATGCATTTGTATATTCATACCTTCCTTCTTCAGTCTTCTTTTTGAAATTGAGTTTTATGTAACTTTTATTTGTATCTGGTCCTATTGATAATAATAACAATAATACTACTGTCGCCAATAAGCCTGCTATTGTGGTAGTTGATCGGTCTGCGAGACGTGCTATAATTGTAGATGTCGCGATTCCCCATGATGGTAACCTCGTGGAAGCCGAGAAAGAAACAAATAAAGTATATTGATTTCGCTCACGAGGTTACTTCCATGTGGAACTTGGACTCTACAATTATAGTACCGATAGTGGTGTCAGTGAATGGACTAATAGCGAAGAGCCTTGACCGACACCTCGAAAGGCTCTCGCTAGGTATCTGGATGAAGGGTCGGATGCAGAAGGCAGCCCTGCTGGACACGGCCTGTATCGTGAGGAGGTTCCTGTCGCTGGAGCCTTAACCACCGGTAGCCTGGACAATGAATCAATAAGAGAAATACTAGGGCATTACACCCGCATCACTATAATTGTTATCAATTTTTCTACTCCACGGCGTCAAAGAGACATGTATACCAAAATGACTTCAAGTATGAACTCTGCCATCGGGCCGCGAGGCGGCAGGGAACAAACAAACTCATGCATCTAACTGGGTGTGCAGTTGTACATATTTACGTAGCAGTGACGAGTCCCAACGATCTACAAAAATACTGAGCATACTGCCGCGAACGCGGGCCAGTAGGGATGCGCATCTCTTACAATTATACATGTCTTTGCACGATCTCAATGCACGAATTCAATAACAAAAATATTTTGTGTCTGCATATAAATACGTAGTACATAAATCTCAAATAATTATTTAAAAAAGTCCACAATTACCATTATAAGAAATGTCAAATTTACAATAAATATTATTCATTTTACAAATATTAGATTAGATTAGATAATACTTCGTTGCTCACCAAAATAAACAATTACAAAAACAAAATGCCTAATTACAATACTTGTTGGCAAAACAACAGGCAGCGTTATGGCTAAAAGCGGTCTCTTCCAGGCAACCTAGCTTGAAATAAGTAATTAACTAATCAGGCGATGTAGGTGTATTGAAAAATTAAATTTTCTATTTTCAAAATTGCATCTTAAACCCATATTAAACTATTCATTTCTGTCTTTCAATTTATATAAATCAACCAAAGTGAATTGAATACGACGTGACCTTTCAGTTCTGTGCCTTTCAACCAAATTGAAACTAAATTGATTCAATTTGGTTGATTCGTCTAATACGAGCATAACAAGATTTATTGGAAGTCATTATTTTACTAACGCTTCCAAAGCAATTTCTCGGCACAGTATGTCTTATCCTTCCATACTCCTCTATTCTGACATACATCCTCTGTCACACCACAAATCATCATATTATAATCCTTCATATAATGCATCCATCTCTTTTTTTTGGTCTACCTTTATATCTGTATCCAGAGATCTTCCCGTTTAACATTCTTTTTGTCACGTGACTTTCATCCCTCCTCATTACATGCTCATTCCACCTTAATCTTCTTCCTTTCAATTTTGCAGTCACGAGTGCAACTTTCAAAGATTGTCTTATGTACTCATTTCTCACCTTATCCATTGTTGTAACATCACGAACCACCGCAACTTCTCATCTCAGCTTAGTGGAGACGTTTGTGGTCTATCACTTTAGGGCCCAACATTCGGAGCCGCATAACATTATATACCTGACCTTTTAGTTTTAGTGACATTAATTTGTCGCATGTCCAAAGCGATTTCTCTATACGAATGACCTTTGACAAGAAGGTACTAACCGTGCGCAGAAGATTTGCCGATAGCCTCATGATGTCACGTGTCGATGGCCAGTAAGGTTGACAAAAAAGGTTACATAAATAGTTGTTGCAATAAATATATTATTGTATATACTTTACATAAGTATGTACAATAATAGTAAGTAGTCATCGGCAAACCTTCTTGGTCTTGTACATACAACTAAAAACGTTTAATATTAAGTAACATGACCCCGATTAATAAAAAAGTTAAAGAATATTTTCTTCATTAATGAGGAAGTCTCAACTTTTCCCTTAAACAAAAATTTTGCTGTGCCAAGTCATATATTAGGTTGGGGAAAAAGTTTTTTCGCATTTAATATAAAAATTCAAAAGATTTTTTTATAAAGTTTATTTACATTTGACTAAAGTATGTAGGTGCCATTTTGTTGGATAACTTTTTGCCATCTTGTAGGTTGGGGACGTGATCCCATTGCTATAAAAATTTTGGGGCTTCTGATCAAAAAACTGCGACAAGTGGTTTTGGCAGTCCTCTCGTGATGTTAACCTGACACTGCCTAAGGAATTCTGCAGAGACCGAAACAGGTGAAAATCCGAAGGTGCAAGGTCAGGACTATACGGCGGATGCCTTAACACCTCCCAGCCAAATTCTCGTAATTTTTGCTGAGTGGCTAAAGATGTGTGAGGTCTAGCGTTATCATGGTGAAAAACCACACCCCTTCTGTTGATTAATTCCGGCCGCTTTCTCTCAACTTTTTGCTTTAATCTCATCAGTTGTTTGCAGTACAGTTCAGAATCGATGGTCCTGCCTGGAGGTAACAGCTCATAATGAATAATGCCCTTCCAATCCCACCATACACACAACAACGCCTTGTTGCGAGTTAACCCGGGCTTCGCCACAGTCTGTGAAGCCTGACCGGCCTTTGACCACGATCTTTTTCGCACGTTCTTGTCGTTCGTGATCCACTTCTCATCACCAGTTATCAGCTTCTTCAAAAATGGTTCAGTTTTATTACGTCGTAATAAATAACCACAAATGAGTACACGGTTCATTAGGTTTCTTTCAGTGAGCTCATGAGGCACCCAAATTTCGAGCTTTTTTGTGTACCTAGCTTTTTTCAAATGTGCCAAAACCGTTTTGTGGTCAATTCTCAGTTCTCCAGCTACATCTTAACTAGTAATATGCCGATCTTACTCCACTTTTTCAAAAATGGCATCAATTTTGTCCGTAACAGGGCGACCAGAGCGACGTGCATCTTTGATATCAAAATTTCCGGATTGAAAACGATTAAACCAAATTTGCGCTACTCTCACAGATACTGCATTAGGTCAATAAACATCACGATTTTTTTTCGCGGCTTTTGTTGCATTTTTACCTTTTTTGTAGTAAAATTTTAAAATGTATCGAATTTCTTCATTAGGTTCACTCGTTTTAACAATAAGAAAAACAAATGAAAATCACACATTTTACTAATTTGAATTTGGAATTGTATTCTTTAAAATTAAAACTTTTTAATGATACCAAAACCAGCCAGATACGAATGGTATAGCCAAAGAGATTTTATTACAAGCTCGTACATACTATATGTGAAAAGACTTTTTCCCCAACCTATTATGTAAAAACATAATGTCATACAGAACAATAAAAGTACTGAACATTAAAAGGAATTACGTGGGTGAACATATCGTGACTAGAATAATAAGTTAATAACCGTTTAACATATAAATTTATGAATTTTATTGAATAAATAGGTATATTAGCAATTGTTTATACGCATTCCTAAATAAGTTATTAATAATGCTTCTTGGTCTATTGAAGGTTTTGTTTTGTATTTAATTTCATCGGCGCCACAGGTTGTATTTTCCTTGTTATTTAAATAATATTTTATTAGTTAAGATATATTTTATAGCCTAAATCAGTTTCCATTCGACTAGAGAATTACCTACAGGCCGCCGCTTGACTATTCGCGGAGCTAGCCATCAGTCATAACACTTACTTGCATCCTTAAAAACTTTTCTGCGTCTGTGGCAAACCTACCTGGGTATTTGACAAACTTGTAGCGAGTAAAGCCTGCCTTTCGCCCACTGGCCAGTAGGTTACATATTATGATATAGTAAAATTAACAACTGTCAGAATAATTGACACGGAGAAGAAGTGTCATCACGAAATTATCTTGTATAATGTATTCCGCAAGAATTTAATTGTATATAAATTACAATATGTTTTGACCTTGAACATATTGTAATCCTGTAATCTTCTCTTAATTTTCTCCATGAACGACCCGTCAAACTCACCCACGTCCCTGACAAACTTACCCACGTCCCAGGGAAACTTTTCCGCGTCCCTGGCAAACTTACTCACGTCCCTGGGAAACTATTCCGCGTCCCTGGCAAAAGGCGATCAAAGAACACTGGTGTGTTTTCGGGATCCGTGTTTAGGATGTGCATAGCGAAAACGCCATAACACACCAACTGTGAGACTTTTACATTTCCTTTACGGAACCACGCGGTGTGCAGACAACAACAAAAACAGTTATTGCACAACGAAGTTCATCAACAACACAACACAAACTAGCGCCATCTATGCTAAATAGGGTAAACTAATTGAAACTCTAACCCGAGGTTGTAATGTACAGTTCATATTGATTACTACATAGCCTTTGACGTTCTTAGTTCATGTAGATCACGCTAGATAGAGTTAAAAACAATTTAAAATTTAAGGTTTTTGGCGACCGTCTATTGAAGTACTCCAGTATTGTGTTATTTAGTAAATGTAGTGTGTAAATAACATTAAATAATAACTAGGAATGACAAATTTGAAATAAAATATATAAATCTGAAAGCTTCTAGTTTCCTGGCTGACTACGTGGCGCTACATAATCTCTTGCTTTTCGATCTTTTATTATTTAAAGCACATTTTTAATTAAATTATTCAAAAAATTGTTTAACAAAAATGAGAACTTTAAAAGCCAAATCAGAATAATATGTAGCGCCATCTAGGCATGTAAGATATAGTCATTTTTCAAAATTATGCTTTTTTTTTGTTGCATGAGTTAAGCAGACAGGCAGATGGCCCACTTGATGAAAAGCGGTTACCATCGCCTATGGACATTTGCAACACCAAAGGTACTACAAATGCGCTGCTGCTCTCTTAAGGGGGACTGGAACCAGGCCACTAATACCGGAACACAACTCAAGGTTGTTATGGCGGCATACTCTAGACCAGGGGGTGGTAGCCATCCAGTCGGGCAAATGCCCTACCACCTGGCTGTCGGTTGTTTAGTCGCCTCTTAGGACAGGCCGCTGGGCCGCAGGAAATTGTATTCTTTCTCCGTTCCTGCACGGATGCTCTTTAGACGATTGTCATTCTAGTTTTCTATCATGAAATTTTTTATACTAGAATGCGAGGTATGGTTTAGTAGGTATTCACCATTGATCAAGTAAAATCCTTTTATCTCAAGTAAAACCCATTTAATTCCCTTTTGAGTCGAGTAAAAGTCTTATTACACGTTACTGACTTAGATTCTGACTGCCTTTTTTGTTATACCACCATGAACGAGAGTCAGGATCGTAAAATCAGGGTAGTGTAATAACCAATTTAGTGTTAGTAGCTCAGATATTAAAAGTATCGAAAAATATCATCAACCCTAATATAGACTTGTCTGGGCGTAGTGACGTGATAACTGCTCGCAATAAATTAAAGTTTAACCAATTAATTAATTGATTAATTGAAATCGGACACAGTGCAAAATGTGCCGCGATGCGCGTCAAGAGGGTCGAGTTTGATTGTATACCGCTTACACGGGTTAGTAGTGCGAAATAGTGATTGACCAATTAGTTAATTGAATTAGAGTACTTCAATTAATTGGATTATTATTAATTCAATTAATTGAATACCAATTGAAAGTTATAAATTTATAACACGTATTCTTTTGATCGTGAATTGTGTGTAGAGGTATCCATGTCGACAACGACCAATACGTATACGTTAATTCAATTTGAATTATTTTTATATTGAAAATATCTTTGCAATTTTGTTACATCTATTATTGTGCATAGTAAACTGCTCTTACCCGATAAGTGTTTATTAATTGTATTCTAATCAAATTCTCTCTTTTGTGTTAGCTAGTATGTACCAGATGATTTTGGGTAAATTTAAAAGACGCAATGGATGGTGACGCCTGATGGATTCAAAAATATATTTTCATTAGAAATGTTTATTCTTATTCTTGTAACTGTTTTAGATACAGACATAAGTGTAGACATTCTACACAATTATATTAAATTATATTCATAATAATTATGTCCATGTACATT
Organism: Dendrolimus houi; assembly: GCA_039645545.1. Lineage (NCBI taxonomy): Eukaryota > Metazoa > Arthropoda > Insecta > Lepidoptera > Lasiocampidae > Dendrolimus > Dendrolimus houi. The sequence goes on from CM077131.1 coordinate 1,467,379, forward strand.
TTTATACTCAAATATTATAATTTATATTTCACCAATTTGTGACGTTTAATGTCAAAAGTACTACGGGATAGGTTAACATTATAAAACACTATTAAATACCCCGACAGCACTCAGAGAGCTTAAAGATCGAATAGTTTAAGGAAGATTTAAAATTTATAATAATACATTTATTTGTTCAAATAGATTCTTTAAAAGTATATTTACTTAATTCACAATTATAAAATTACATATAATCGAATACAATAAAAGAAAACTTATTTGTATCGTGTTCTACCCATTGTCCCTCAAGACTATAAGTAGAATACTGAGCCTAGATCACTGTCTTCTATGGGTAAGGTGCCCAGAAGGCTGGCTACGTTTCCTCGCTGGATCGTCATACTGATCAAATAGTCGGAACAAACAAATATGCAAATAGATAAATTCATATCACTTTTATTATTAGATAATATATGGAAGTAGAATACTACATACTACAACTTTAAAAGACTGAGTGCAATAACTTATGTTAATTATTCATAAACGCCTGTCAATTTTCTTTAACTATTCTATACAAATAAAATTAGAGTGGTCTGTCTGTTATTTTACAATAGTCAAAATTGCTATTTACACAATGCATAATCATGAAATTCCGTTTTTAGAAATTTTGCCCATCAGTCTGTCTGAAAGTGTGTCTTGAATAAATTCTGGAACAGGTCAACGGATTCAATGACAATTTTAGAAATGAAAAAGGAATTATTTTTTTAGTGCTGTAATACAGCACTGACGATCCACCAGATGGAAAGTGGCTACCGTCACTTCAGGGCCGAGCGTAGGCAAACTCGAAGAATTCTATATATTTCGGGGAGTGTTCCTTAGAATTGCACGAGCTGGTTCCTCCATCCCCATTTAACCATCGGACAACCAGACGCACCGGTTTGCGCCACCGTTACATGGTGGAAACACCACCAGTCAGACCAAGCGTTTCGCTTCATCTTTTCTGGTGCGCACTGCCGAAGAGTGGAATAACTTGCCGGAGTCTGTTTTTTGTGACAAATACATTCTTGAAGTCTTCAAGTCACGAGTGAATAGGTATTTTCTAGGTGAGCGTGCTCCATCCTCGACAGCGTCATCACTAGCATCAGGTGAGACAGTGGTCAAACGCAAACCTACAAATTCATTAAAAAAATCAATTCTCCCAGAACCAGACAGGGTTCTGGGAGAATTGTTTTTTTATGTACTTGTTTATTTCACTACTCATAATATATTTTTTAGATTCAAGTGAACGAATTATTGATTACTTGACTGAGGCCAGAAATGCGTGGTCTATGGCCTGGCCACACCAAAATTTTCCTCTAAACCCAAAGCCACAGAAGCTGTGGGACGGCCCGCTTTGCTCATTGGTACATCGAAATCTACTGGATACGTGTGCCAATGAGACTGAGCGTGCCCGTATCCTAGCTGTTTCGCGTTGGGAGTCTGGCTTGTCGCTACAGGCACTCCCCTAGGCGAGTGGGGTCGAGACCCTGGGAGACCATGTCGAGACCATGGGGGCCTGAGGCGCACAAACTTTATCGAGACATAGCGAAGCGCCTGGTAGACGTCTCACGTGACCAAAAGACTGGTCTGTACCTCGGACAACGCATTAGCGTAGCGATACAGCGAGGTAATGTGGCCAGTCTTTTGGGCACGTTTCCAACTGACAGCGGTCTGGCACTAGATTTTATAATTTAATTTTAATTTGTATATATACTTATTTATAAGATAGATTATATTATATTATATATTAATTATGCTATTACCATATATTAAATTTAAGTTCTTTTTTAATGTATATATAAATTCAAATCTATTAATAACTTAATAATTAGTGAACGAATTGATATATTGTTACGAGCTACGGGAATCGAATTAAAAATGCCGTTGGAACTGCTATAGAATTTATTTGAACTGTACAAACACGTATAAAACAAATACAAATAACACTGGATGCAACCAGTTCACACTGCACTATTCAATACAACTCGAACGCACAAAGTCCGTCGTTTATATCGCTAATCGAAAGACTACTAGAAAACGTCTTACTCGCTTCGTATTTCTCGCTTAACTGCCCGCCCCTCCATTCGGGCATCGTCTTATACTAACTACACAGTACAAAGAAGTTGACTGCGCACACTAAGCTTCTAAGAAATACTAATTTGCACACCTGCGAACGTCCACAAAGTCGAATACAAGAACAATAGGGATTATAGTTCGACGCTAATGATGGTTATAAAACAAGTAAATTGACAATAGCATGTTTTTCTTAACTAAAAATTCAAAAGACAAAGGATTCGTCGATTACTAGAAAAGGACAATAAGCTGCGCTTACAATAGGCTGTGCGGCTTATCTTTGACGGTATGTAACAATATGTCTTTGTTTATATATTTTTTTCTATTGGTCTTTAGTAGTTCAAGTATTTTTGCCGGCCTTAATTTTGTCGCCGTCGTCTACGGTCTCGAGCCGCTTCTGGTTACTTATGGACATTTGCAACACCGTGATATCCCCTGCGCTCGAAAATATCTAATGATACTTCGTTTAAAACCACAAATGGTGTACAAAAAACAAATCTGCTCATTCCAAACTTCTAAGCAAGAAAAACGTTCTTGACAACCGTTACGTACATGAAATGTCTTAAGGAAGTGACGATGAATATGAACACCCAGCCGATGACGCGAAGAGTGTGGTGGTAGATAAAAGGCACGATTATGAACTGTTCCTCGGTATACAGACTGTAGAAACCGCAGAGAGATACGAAAACTTTCCGAAGGCCAAGCGTATCTACACCATCTTAGATTTTTGTGTTTGTTCGATTTGAATATCTTGCAGGATTTAGAAGATTCAAAATTGAAAATGAATGTATTTATTGTAAAATGGATTATCTTATAGACTATTTATGGCAAGTCATGAGTTCACCACCGCTTCCAAAGCAATTTTAACTCCCCAACAATATATATTATACATAATTTTGCTTCATAATTATTATATACTCGTGGTCTTTTTTATGTATTATTTGAACTAATATTAGGTTTTGAATAAAGAGGTCAAGTTCCGCACAAGCGTCGTGGCGGGCGTCAGCTAGTTTCTTTATATATATTTTACTATAGCTTATATATAAATATGTACATTATTGTCAGTCACATGTCTAGATATTCTAAATAAGGAAACTTATGTAAACAATAGTTTACATCAATCCAAACATAGTTTTGTTTGATTTCATCATTTTGTTAAGATAATGTGTTAGTATTACATTCGCGGTGTAGAACAAATCATTTGCATTTTTTTAATACTACAAATGCATTTTAAAAGCTAAAATAGTACTTAATTTTAATTTCACAATTGTTTTTAATTTAATTATTCAAACAATTTTTATTTATTTAAAAAGCATGTCTATCCGTGATTAATATTTAGTGTATTCAATTAAAATATTAAATTTAATTTCCTTTAGGTAAATTAAAGTGTTTTAAGTGTAAGATGGATATGTTATATTACAAGAATGGATAAGGTGAGAAAAGAATACATGAGAGTGTATTTGAAAGTTGCACACGTCACTAGGATATTGAGAGGAAGAAGACTAAAGTTGTATATTATATGGAGGGATGAAAGTCATGTGACAGTTAGAATGTTAAACTGGAAAATTGATGGATACAAGTTTAAGGGTACACCAAAAAAGAGATGAATTGATTGTGGGTACGTTCCACAAGAGGCTCACAACGACCATGTTCACGACCGCGATTTTTCCCGCTCCAGTTGCTTGCGGACGTTACAAACACAAATGGAACGGATTAGGGAGCGTTGATGTCATAAACGACTAAATACACTAATGTTATTGGTTGATTTGAAAATCGCGTCTTTTCAATGTTAATCGATAGAAAGAATTAATGCTCTGGTCAATTGCCCACTTCGACCCACCTCTTGACATCTAAATCTAAACCATCCTGGAACCCATTCAAACACACCAAACAAATATCATCAAAATCGGTATAGTCGTTCTCAAGTTATGCTCGTACATACATTTCTACGATTCATTTTTATATATAAGACTAGCAGTCCTGGCAGACGTCGTCCTGCCTGAAAAAGCATCAATCGATATGCCGACAGCAGCGCCACCTACCGGGTCCAATTGTGAACCAACTCAGAAACCTTCTTTGGCTGATGCACAACAACTTTGCTAAAGATCATCACATCATCAAATGTATAGTTTACGATTCTATAAAGGACATACAGACAAACATTCATTTTTATATATCAAGAAGATGTAAATTGAAAAAAAGTGATGAGTATAAAATATAGATAACGAATCTAAACGTATCGAAATTAATGAAGGTTTTTGAAGATTAATGTTTTGTTATATACATATTTGTTGTATTTTGTTATGTAAGATAAATATAATAAATGATAATCGTAATATTATATCGTGGTATTATAATATGTATGGTGGAAATACTAAACAAGCGGACGAAGCGTTATGCTTCAACTTTTATAACACAACCGCTGAGGAGTGGAACTCTTTCCGACATCTATTTTTCCTGAAACATACAATCTAGGTGGCTTCAAATCTCAGGTGACTAGATCTATCTATCTATCTTCTAGATAAGCGTGCTTCAATTTATACTGCTTTTCCACCTGACATCTGTGTGTCGATCAAATACGAGCCTATACTATATAAAAAAATAATAAAAACTTAGGCTACGTTCCACTAGAGACTCACAACGATCACGATTTTTCTCGTTTCATTCACTTGCCGGCGTTATAATCGTTAACCCAAGTGGATCGGCTATTCGACCCACCTCTTGACATGGTTCGTTGTGAGCGTTGTGTCATCGAAAATAATGATTAATATATGACAACGACCGCGATCGCCTTGTGGAACAGCTAACGGAGCTTTTTGGGCGTTGTGAGTTACTAATGGAACGCGCTGTTAAAAGCATCAAAATCCTTCGTGTCAAACAATAAAAAATTAAAAAGCGGCAGTAATTAAATAAACATTATTGCCTCTTTTCAGATACCTGAGCATCATCAGAGCACGGGATCAGGGTTCAGCGATGGAGATATATCCGTTGACGACAACAATGGAGCGCTCTCTGACGACACCAGATCTAAGTAAGTGTTAAATAAACAGGTACAGTAAAGTAATTTACGTAAAGAAAAGAAGCCACTTTGCATGACAGAGAATTGTTATTTATTATTTATTTAGTTTTATGGCTTGGCAGCTAGGCCTTTAAGCCAGATGTTAGATTATAATGTAGTTTCTTCATTTTCTTAAGCCTATGTGTAGCACAGCTGAACTATAGGTTATCAGCTGGTTCCATACAACGGAGTTCTTGTGACAAGTCAAAAGGCCACATTTGACTATACAGTTCACATTTCTCACAAAACACATAATTACTACTCAAAAACTATCAATATCCTACAACTATTGTTCATTTTAGAGTAATTTTACACATTTTTAGAAAATAAAACTGCAAAGCACACATCTCCTTTCAGTTCCCGCCAAAAACTCCCCCACAGAGAATTGATTAACAGAATGTTGTCATACCTACATCAAAACTAACTAGTGTTGCCAGACTAAATATTAAAGGTAGCATAATAATTTTATGTCTTGGATAGTAAGCAATGTTTAAAAATTAATAATTGCTCAAAAGTCTAGTGATGTTTTTCAACATCAAAACACAAGGCCTTTTTCGTATTACATTTTTACTGACCCGTTATGATTCCTTTTTTTTAATAAGCTTTTATTAAACCTTGCAATATTAATTTGTTTAAGGGTTGATTTTTCAATCATCAGATAAAAATATACATCGAATAGAATATAATAATAATTTATTGCTAGAAATGTATATGTACATAGGTGTATTTTTCGTGGTAATTGTCTCAATACATTTTGCCTTATTAGGGGTGCAATTTTCAGAACTTATAACTAAAACTTAATTGAAACTAATGTAAAATAATAATTAAATAAATTAGACAATAATATTAAATGCCAAGCAAAGCATACATTGATTTTATAATAGCATTTCATTATCAAAAAATTCTTTAGATGTCTCTTAAATAATATGGATTTTGCCTCTTTATACTGTCAGGTAATTTATTGTATATTACTGGTGCCCAGTGGCGTAGTGTAGGGGGCGGCAGGGGCGGCCCGCCCAGCTGTGCAATTTAAAAACCTAGCAACTGACCCTATTTTTAATTGAATATCTGTGCTTTCATTGCCTTGCTTGGCATTTGCTTATTTGTGATGTTTACCACAAATAGGGAAAACTATCAAAATATAGTATTGCTCCCAATAAGCTTAATAGTTTTGAAGTGGCATGTGGCATACATGACGTATTTTTGTGCTGTTTTGTAAAACTTGGGAAGCACTTGCTAGGTCTTGAAATTGTATAGCTGCGCCCCGGGCGGCACTTTTTAGGGGCGGCAAAATTTCACAATAAATAATATAAATATTTGAACCATTTCATATCTTTATCGCAACTATAAATTCGGACCGATTGAAAAAAGCACGGAATTTTTCATTACTTATTCTGTGACGAATTCGGGGAATTTGAATGATATTTTGTAGCGACTGCTGGCAACACAAAAGAAAAAGAATTATCAAAATCGTTTTAGTATATCCAGAGATTACCCCCTACGACGTCGCAAACACACAAACTTTACCTCTTTATAATATTAGTATAGATATAGTATGCATTAAATTGAAATACCTAAATAAAAGGGCGGCAAAATTATCTTCCGCCCCGGGCGGCCGTCACCCACGCTACGCCGCCGCTGGCGCCATACATAATACACTTTTTTGCAATAGTGTTGTCTAATAGACTAAAGTACAACCTGGTTGAATTTAAAAGTGAAGCAATTCAACTGTTTTATATGCGCAACTCTAATGTTTAATTTGTTCAAGTTGTATTCTATCCTATTATATCCTTTTATCTCGCGACTGCGAAAATCGGGCTTAAGTCAAATTTTGCAAGCTCAATAAGAACCAAATCCTTTATACATACTGACACTTTTGCAATTTTGCATGATTGTTCAGTACCAGTGATTAATTTTTAAAACAGTTTCAAAAACAATCTTTTAATTTGAAACCCGATTCCTGCGCCAAGTGTTTTGTTTATATTGATGGGTTACATTATTGAAGTTTTGTAGTGATCCCTAATTTTTATATAGCCTATATTAGTCAGGGATAGTGTAGCGTTCGAATAGTGTAAGAATCGGCCCAGTAGTTTTTGAGTTTATTCATTACAAACATACAAAAATACAAGTCTTTCTTCTTTATAATATTACTGTAGATATATTATATAATTGTATATCGTAACAAATTATTTGATCTTATTCAAATATTGTTTTCCTTTTAATACTGTTACGACCTGACGCCAACAAAAGACAAATTCACACCTGCATACCTGTAAACATTTTATTACTTTTTCGGCATTTAGACTTCTTTTGTTTACTTCGTGTTCAAAATTTGTGATTAGAAAAACAGCCCATTGTGTACTGTAATATTTTATGGTAGTCATTAGTCAGGTGTGATTCTAAGAAATTCGGTCACGCGGTCAGGCAGACATATTACATCTGTGCCGTATAAAGCAATGCCCCAATGGAGAGATGAGCAGTCGAGCGATAACCACAAGCGAAGCAAAACTTGTGTACATTCGCTAATCTATTTAGTGACGGACTTTTCACGTGTTATTGAATCTTGCATTACGTTTGGACTGGTTGTATTCAGTTATATTTGTACCTATGTTATACGTGTTTGTATAGTTCTAATAAATTCTGTAATAATTCCAACGGCATTTTAATTCGAGTCCTGCAACTCGTAACAATAAATTGGCTAAAAAAGTTAGATGCTAGTTATGATGATATTGAAAATTTGTTTGTGCTGTTAAAATAATTTAGTAATAAATGAACACAAATTAATTTGCTAGTTACGAAAGTTACTTCAATACTTCTTATTTTTTACAAAACAACATTTAATTTCTACAATTTTCTTATGCATTAAAACATTTTCTTTAAGACACTGGAAGGGACTAACACCTAAGAAACAGGCTCGGCCTAGATGTTAGAAAGATTTAAATAAAAGCTTGTTTTTAAAATTACTTTTTAACGATTTTTACTATGGGATAACCTTCCCTTAAGAAAGAATCTCAACTGTTACGTAATGCTTACCACAATTCCAAACAAATTTCGACCTTATTCTTCTGTAATAAAGCTGAAATTATAAGAAGCCACTAAGTCATTGCATTGACGGCATCACGATTTCGCAATGCAAGTCAGGTCAACGTTCTAAGCGTTTCCTCATTACTGACCCTTATTTGCTGCAGACCCTCGCAGCATCCGCCACTCAACCCAATATCCACTTGGGATATTAAAGAATTTGTAATGTTCTTTCTAAGTACTTTTTTATTGCATGAGCTCAACAGACAGGCAGACAGGCCACCTGATGGAAAGCGGTTACCATCGCCTGGGGACGTTTGCAACACCAAAGGTGCACAACAGTAATACATCAACGCAATTTAAACATTTACTTCTTACACGCACAGTTAATAACAGAACACAACACAAAATCCAAGAACAATATATACCATCTAGACACAAAAAGACTACAACACACCAGACAATAGAACTAAGATTAGATTTATATAACCTATATTAAGCAATATTAGGTAAATTATAAGCAAAACTGCACTAGCACTCTACACGACATTGCTGTGACAGGAACACTTCACGTGAGAATAAGTAATAATAATAATCGACAGACAAGCTACATATTGTATATCCCTAAATTAAGAAAGTTACGCGTGTGTTATAGGTAATATACAACACACTACTCTAGGGCCGATCCCAGACACCCAGCCCAAAGTAAATAATGGAGAAAATTCGTTTCCGAATTTATTTATTTTTAATAAATTCGCTAAGTTATATAAGCTATAAATTAAATTCAAGTAAAAAAGGCAAGGCTTTTTTACTTGAATGTAATATACTTTTATAAATTTGAAAATTGATTATTACAGGCTTGTTTGTTTTTAATATATTGTGGGTATGTGTGATATTTGTTTGCTGGCTTGTTGTGTTGAGGTGTCTCTTAGTTTACTTGTAATATATTATTAATTAACTTGTAATATAATATTAATGAACGATCTAAGCCTTTGCTGGCCGACCTAATTGCAACGCAAATAGCTCTGTCTGGGTTCTATTCCTGATATGCTGAATTTCGGAAACAAATTTTCTGTGTCTATACCATATGTTTCTATCTAGTTGTCATCCAGCTCCCAAACTAGACGGTCGTCTTTAAAATACCTAATCCTTTAGTTTTAATTATACTTTTTCTAAAAAGGGATGAACCCGGTTCCCCATATCACTACGGAACCCTAAAAAGGATTTCAGCGAAAATATCTTAGGGGTACTAATGACAATTCGATATTATAAATAATATGTATTATCGGACGTAATTAAAACCAAGAATGTTGATGATGCCACCGTTTGTGTCCTCTTGTAGCTCACAACGTCCAAAAACCTCCTTCAGCCGTTCCACATAGCGACCACGGTCGTTATGTTCACCGCCAAAACTTCTCAGATGACGTCATGATTTTCGCTCACGCAGCGCTCACAACGATCACAGTGGATCGAATAATCCGTTCCACTTGAGTTTGCGATCGTAACGCCCGCAAGCAAGTGGAACGGGAAAATCACGGCCGTGAGCGTGGTCGTTGTGAGGCTCGTGTGGAACGTAGCCCATGTTGCGTGTCCACTGTTGGGCAATGGTAAATCCCAAATTTTGCCACTGGTTACGTTTCCTGTGAAATATGATGAAGAGTTCAACTGAAAAGTGATTTTTTTCGGACACAATTTCTTTTTTTTTTACCTCGTTTTACGAAACAAAAGTCCAACATTTCAGGGGTAATTAAGGCGTAAAAGAGTATCAAACACACAAGTTGACATTCGTATTTATAATATTAGTTAGGATTTTAAATTTTTATGTAATTCATTGAATTTTAATTAGTAAGTACAGGTATTAGTAGTTTCGCTAGTTAACTCGCCTTTTAACTAATGCAAATGTAAATCAGGTCTTATGTCAAGTAACTGTTTCAAAGTAAATCTTGTTTAGTATAGGCGCTTTCCAACGTTAACTATTAAAGAAATACAGTTTCACTTCAAGTTAAGTAATATCTATTCGATAGATGCATGTGACACTTATCTTAAACTTAGCTATATAAACTTTTGGAAATTTAGCATCGCCTTGGAAGAATACTAGATAAATCTCATAAGAGTAGATTACTCTACAGGTTATTGTTCTCTCGGCTTTTTATAATTAAAATTTTGTTTTAGATCTAAGGGGGTTTGTTGCAGACGCCGCAGGTTGCGTACGACGTAACGCTGTACGCGGCTGACGAATGTTTATTATGAATATACACTTTATTCCTATTTACACAAGATGTTGCCAGACGCTTCGCTCGTGTAGTTTAAAAATAATCATGGTTTAAGTAGTCGAAAAAAATAAAAAATTTACCCCTTTTCCACCCCCTTAAGGTTAAATTTTCAAAAACGCCAAAAAAGTATACAATTATTTCTAACAAGAAGTAGCTACATAAAATTTCGTGCTTCTCACTTTGAAAATGACGGATTTTCATCCCCCTTTTCACCGCCTTGGGGGTTGAATTTCCAAAAACACCAATAAACGTGTATTATAGTCAAGATGGGGAAGTCTGTCAGTGGGGTAAGATCATACACTACTCGTTTTTAACTTTTTTAAACGGAATTTAATGCCAGCTATAATTCTAAGACAGAATCCAATGGTGTCTTAGCTTCACTGACTGATTTGTTGTCGTCGTAACTACTCGAAAACGGAAATAACGAGAGGTGTGTGGAGTTCGTCCACTGACGGACTTCGCCACCTTGACTATACATTTATTTCTAACCAAAAGTAAGTACATAAAATATTGTGCTTCGTACATTGAAAATGACGCATTTTTATACAAACTTGCATTTTCACTATAGCCCCAGTAGTTTGGGCTGTGTGTTGATGTGTCTTTCAGTCAGATAGTTAGTCACTCAGCAAGTTAGTCAGAGAGGTCAAGACGTAAAGATTTATTTATTTAACAAGACAACAAAACGATTACAACTTGTTGGATTATACATAGCATAGAAAACCTCTGGGGTTTATATTAGTGCTATGAATATTTACGTTAAAAAGTGCATTTTAAGTTTATTTTTAATATTGATTGATCTAATGCTTTCCCTAAACTCAACAGGTAAGTCATTTAACAAGCGCGGAACTAAATATGCAGTTGTGCGCTTGCCGCACATGTTGATTCGTGACGAACCGGTTGGCTCGCGTATATATAGAGTGTTTTACTAGTGTTTATATAAATAAAAACGGTTATGTAATAAGTGACATCTATCGGAATATGATAATACCATACTTGAAATATCTTACAAGACTGACTTTTGTACCGAATACCGTTAGCATAGCATTATATTGCGAACTTTCTTTACACAGTTAGGTAAAAAGTAATATCCAGAATAGAGAGGTATGTCGCGTTCGTTACATTGATGTGAAACTTTTAAATTCTTGTTCTATAATAATTTCTAATCGTATTTTGATACTTGTGGAACTACCCTCATAAATTAAGAAGATTTCTTAATACGTGAGATATATTCGCAGTACTATTTAAAAACACAAAATACCCAATTTTTAAATTTTGATGCAAATACATTAAATCAATTTTATACGTATTGACATTTTTCAAAAATAATTATATTTACAGTGTTTTATCAATTAAGACTTAGAGGAACAAACATAAACTAAACTATGAATAAAATTAAACTATAAATTAAATTACCTTATAAATAGTGTTACGAGTTGCAGGACTCGAATTAAAAAACCGTTAGAATTACTATATAATTGATTAGAACTATATAAATACATATAACACAGGTACAAATATAACTAAACGCAATCAGTCCAAACGTGCATTAGCACGATTCAATAACACGCGCAAAGTCCGTCACTAAATAGATTATCGAATGTACACAAATCTTGCCTCGCGGCTGGTTATCGTTCGACTGGCGATCTCTCCATTGAGGCATTGCTTTCTGCTGCACAAATGCAATAGGTCTACCTGGCCGCACGGGCCAAATTTCTTACAATCACACCTGGCTAATGACTGCCATAAAAGATTAAAATACATAATGGGTTGTTTACTAATTTCAAATTTTAAACACAAAGTAAACAAAAGAAGTGCGGATAGGTAATAAAGTGTGCTTTTATGGTATGCAGGTGTGAATCTACTTTTGTCGGCGTAACAATATAAACAATTATCCGTGCAGAAACTCTGTCGTAAGACACGATAAAACAACCGACAGCCATGTAGTAGGGTATTTGCCCATCTGGATGACTACTTACTACCCCTGGTCTAGAGTATGCAGCAATAACAAACCTTGAGTTGTGTTCCGGCATTAGTGGCCAAGTTCCAGTCTTCCTTTAGAAAGCGGCAGCACATTGTTAGCACCTTTGGCGTTACTAATGTTCATAGGCGATGCTAACTGCTTTCCACCAGGGTGGTAAATGTTATATAGTTGATAAAATAGTAACAAATAAATATGGCTCGCTAATCCAGAAACTATTATGTATTACTTGATGTGTTATTAAATTATCTAAATACAATTATGCCGATCATGATAATGATAATAATTTATTAAAATTATATAAACAATTATAATTAAATAAGTGGTCATATGCAAATGTATTATATAAAGAGGCCAAGCATCAGACAATAACTATTGTCCTATTTGATAACAAAGGTAACAAATAAAACACAAAAAATTGTGATAACGTTATCATATAACAACATAACAGTATTAAAATCAAAGACACTCAGGTAGAGATACGTAGTTATGATTGTTTTAAACATATTACACTTAAGAATGTCATATATAAGCACACATACACACTTTCACATTTAATGTAAGCATTAAATAGTGCAAGCAGAAACGGAGAAAGAATACAATTTCCTGCGGCCGGAGGACCTGCCGTAAGAGGCGATAAAACAACCCACAGCCGGGTGGTACTGTATTTGCCAGTCTGGATGGCTACCACCCCTGGGCTATAGTATGCCGCCCTAACAACCTTGAGTTGTGTTCCGGCATTAGTGGCCAGGTTCCAGGAGAGCGGCAGCGCATTTGGTGTCTGCCTGTCTGCCGAAGAACACATGCAATAAAAAATATCCAACTAACGATGCAAGCCGCTTAAAACCCGTTTCGTGGTTTAGGAAGAGTTAGCGGGTATACAGACAGACGCGGAAAGCCGCATTGTTTTATATTGCGTAAAGATTATAATAGATATATATCGCAAAGAATAGTAGCCCAAAGATACAATTGATACTAATCTTGGGGTTAGTAGAGTAATAAAAAAGAGTTTATATATATATAGTGCTGCAAAATTCTATATGTGTTGTTCTTATAACGTTAAGTTAATTACTAATCTTTGAAAAATACTTAAAAACTATAAAATTTTGAATTGCGTCAGCAGCGCGGCCTGGCATCTAAGCTACGGGCGTTTAGGGCTCCAGAGACCTTCTCACTTATTGTTGTTATATTATTATTCATCGTCAAATCAAGTTAAAATCAAAAAGAAACATTTTTATGATTTGAGACGATTTATGACCGATTTGATCTAAAATAATTATGTATTAAATAATAAAACGTCAAATAATATGCAGCGTCTAGTTCTATAGAATTTGAGAGCTTCTACGAGGCGTCACTGGACGAATGCCATTCCTAGTATTCTTCATCCATGATAAAACTAATTGATAATACCTTTATGAACAGACTATTCTCGCACTAACATTAATCCCTGTCGCGACTTGAGCTTTAAATCTTCAAACATACACCTTAACCGCGCGAATGTTTCATAATTATATTATGTACATACGGGGTGTCCGACATCAGTCAGTTAGTGGCCCGTCAGTGGTGTCAGTAGTCTGTCCTACGTGCTTGCACGCAGCCTACTTCCGACCTTGAGTTGTTGCTGACTTCATGAATTTTGAACTGTTAGTAAAATTGCCAGACAGAAATAAATACCACATAACTAAACAGATCGTATCACAGTTTTTTTTTATGTAAATAGTTTGTTAATTTTACTTAAAACGTAAATTTTAAAAGTGTGACTTTTTTAGAATGAGTGTTTAATTTTTTGGTAAGTGTTTATGTGTTTTTTAATACAAAATCTCTTGAATTAAAAATAACATAAGCTCACCTGTACTCTTAAAATAAGTTCACGAAAATCGTTTTCATTTTCAACGGCATAAGATAATTAAACACGCAAAGAAGCATCTCCCCTTCCTCCTCTAAGCGTTGCAAATGTCTGTAGGCAACGGTAACCGCTACCAGGCGGGGCTTCAAATAATATTAATATCTCAATTCAAATTTAAAAATGTTTTTATGCTATTTATTATTACCGTATATCACGAGGGAATAATTACTTTTGATAACTGCATTACATTCGAATAACCTGGATTCAAATCCTAACAGAACGTAAGCATTTTTTATGCTATTTTCCTGGCCTGTAACAATTACGACGATGATGAAGGAATACATTTTGATGAAATCGATTACCGACAAACCGATATTTGGGATTAACGATGTGTGAAACTCTTCAAGCACGCCGTGAGAAAGCTGGCGGGTATATCATCCTTTATCATGAAATCAAGATACTAGAACAAAGTAAGCCGTATTTAGGGTGATATCATAATTATTTTGGACTAAGTAATAAGTATTGCATACTTAGATAAGGTTTATTAATCAGGATTACAACTAGACATTGGTTCACTTAGTCATACAATATTTAAATAAGAATTGGAGACTAGCTCCGTCGCCTCATGTAGGTAGATTGGTTTCCTCATTATCACGAGTCATATCCATTTTCTGGACAATCATACACGCTATCGCGAGGTTACGAGGTCTTGACGTATATCTTGGTATCGTTTGCAGAAATATTATTATTGTATTTGTACCGTTTCTTCAAATAACTGAATTGTCAATTTCTGTGGTGTAAAATCTGTCGAAATAGAAAGTGATATATGTTATGGTGAGTGGTTATGGTTGTTTCGATATCTGCAACACCAAGGATACCGGCGCTATAGTAGAGCAGACATATGAAATACGGCGAAGTGAATAAGTGACACCTGAAGAAGATAAGAGATAATAACGTGTATTGACCAAGGGTTAAAAACAGGAAACAGATAAAAACAATGAAAACGTGAAACGTAAAATATATTTAAGAGTTGCATAAATGTCGTATTAAACGAATGAAGGTGATACTGTGCTTTGTTGTGATGAAATTTAATTCAACATAGAAATAAAGCTATATTTTATTTTATTGAAAGTCGACATGAAAAATAAGATTGCAAACTATGTGCTTCATGGCAGATAGAAGTACATTCGTTTAGAAGGCTGGCTGTCTGTGTGTAGTAACTAGCTTTCTGGCCATAGGTGGCATTAAAAAGTTTCCTCCAAAGTTCTTTGAAGAAAGTTTTTGAGGATAGTTCCCACGGATCTAGTGTCTCAACTCGAAATGGTGCAAATATGTAATCTATTACATATTTTGCGCCGCTTGAAAGCTTCAGCTATTGAAGCAAAGTTCACTCAGTCCAATTCAATATAATACTGATACTTTTCATACCATCTTCCTAGTTCGCTAATAATGTATCCCTTGTTAAAACAGTGGACAATTATCTAAGGTCTGATCTAACTCAGGCAAATTCGATGAGTTTTAAACTGATGCGTTGGTTCATCGACAGGAAAATATGTGGCCTTTGATTTTGAAGTTGTGATTTTGGTGTAGTCTCTCGTAAGAGTTTTTTATTTTCTTTCACTTCTACTGTTTCATATTGAACGAAACATAAGATAAAGTCTTCGCGATTTGCATAATTGAGACTGCACCCGCAAATTTGAGCACATCCGTAGAAGCTAGCTGTTCGAAACTCCTCGTGGCGACCGCCGCACTTTAAAGCTGGGTGCAAACGCGGGGAATTATGTTTTCTACGAACTCAATAGATTATTGAGTTTCGTGAAAATATTATTCATATTAGACCTGTGATTCGTGCTGAAAATACTGTTTAGAATGTTTAAAAATCTTGATGTGAAAGTATCATATTTTTCATTTAGATTTGATTTTGGACTATCGAATTAAATCCAGCTTCTAGATCACAGAATGGGAGAATAGAAAGATCAGTTTTAGTCTTGATAACCTCAATGTAAACCACCTAATAGTTAAAATATGCTACAAATTAGGTGAGTAAATTGCCCAAGGGGTGAAATCTGCCAAGATTGAAACCTACGCCATTGGAATAAAATAAGGGTGCCAGAGGAATGAACTGGCTTAAAAATAGTAATTAAAAAAATATAGTAACTAGCATAGCGACTTAAATATATAAAATGTACTAATTTTCTGGCTATAATCAGTTGCTAATTCACATTCACAAGCACACAAACACACACAACAAAATCAAATGATTGTACACATATGCACACACACAATCTGAGCAAACACTTGAATAGATCTCTGCTTGGATATCTAATTTAGTATATTAATTCGTTATTCATCTGTACCCTTTTAGTATAATCTACTATAGGGTTAAGAATTATCTAGTATACGGTTAAGAATTTTAAAATGTTACTTTAACCTTTATGAGGTAAATTATTTATAATGTATTTACACTACAAAAGTATGAATATATAATACAATATAATCTATCTTATAAATAAGTATATATACAAATTAACCTTTATTATATTTTGTATTCTGCTGCAACCGAAAGTTGCTACTGTACTTTACAGGTCAACTGTAATTTACAGGTTAAATCATAGTTCAGGACTTTGGTTGCTAACGGATTGCACAAAATAATTTCTCATCATTTAGATTACAAAAGTATTGTCCTCTTTCTTGGGGTTTGGTATACGCTTCTTCAATAAGATTCCCAGTGAAATGTTAGATTTGCCTTTAACTAAATTTAAAATCAAATTAAAAAGTATCTTGCTTAAAAAGGGATATTACACTATTGAGGAATATTTAAATGACAAATATTCATTTACATAGCAGCTTGCTCCAGCCTCTTATACATTCGACTGTATAATGTTTTAATCTTGCCAAACATAAATAGTAATTTATGGAGATATGTTGCAGTATAAACTTTTAGTACGTCTCGTCATTATTATAACAATAATAATATTCTTCTTTCCTCTTACTGTGTCTTTGTTTTACTGAGTGTGCATTGTTTGCTACAACTCCATTAATTCTTCAAACAGTAATTCTGTAACATACTTCTGTATCAAACTTATAAAAGAAAGAACTTGAGATATAAATAGAATGAGAAATATAAAGAAAAACAATTTTTAGCTGTGTTGCTGAGGAGTTTCTTGCCGCTTCTTCTCCTTAACAGCAATAACGCGTTGCGAAGCGGTGTACACAGAATAGGAAGTAAAATGAAATTTTAGCTTATATGTATGACCTTCAAAAAGTGTTCTCCAGTGGAACTTATTTTAAATAAAAACTTTTGAATTTGATTTTTTTCCATTGTTACGCATTGTAGCAATTTTTTTTACAATAAATGGACCACTAGCAATAATTACAATATGCTGTATTTATTTTCCAGAACTCCCCTTCGTTCACCGCGTCGCAAGTCCGGTTTCCCAAGACGTCTCGGCAGCAGATCCGAGTTTAGCATGGACGAGGACGAGTATTCGTCGAGCAATTCCGTCACATCAGTTAACTCGCTTGCCAGTCTGCTTAAGGAGAAATTACAGGTTTTTGAATACCACGTAATATATAGCCAGAAGATAGAAGCTGTAAGTGGGTTGGAATCCACAACACCACCAGATACTTTAATTCTGTAGACAGAAAATAGTTAAAGGAATTTCGCTTGTTCATATTAATTTGGGCTAAATAGAAACTAGTCTTTAAACTCCTAGAGCCAGTGTAAGGGCTATTTTTCAGTTCTCCTGTCAACATTATGGCCACAATCACTTAAAAAGCAGGGAAAATGTTCCATCTACATACTAGTGGTATGTTGATGGAACATTTTCCCTGCTT
Source organism: Dendrolimus houi (assembly GCA_039645545.1). Taxonomy (NCBI): domain Eukaryota; kingdom Metazoa; phylum Arthropoda; class Insecta; order Lepidoptera; family Lasiocampidae; genus Dendrolimus; species Dendrolimus houi. Next base: position 1,485,480 of record CM077131.1, read on the forward strand.
TGTGACCAATGTAGAGCAATTATATCACGATTAAAATTCCCACGTTTTTAATACTTTGTATTTAATTAAACAATACTTTTCAGAGTATCCCCCAGAAGATGCGTAAGAAACCAACCGACTACAAACTCCGGGCCTTTGTAGGTTTAATGTTCCTGGCTGTCTGCTTTTTTGTGGGTTTCGCGTACGTGTTGTACCATCAGCAGGCACTCACCAAGGCCTACTTCGATAGTGTGAAATTCAACGAACCCAAGAGGCTTATTAGGATCTTTAATAAGGACGACGTCGAGATATTGAAAGCTAATTTAGGTTAGTTGCAATTAATCTTTTTAAAACAAATCAACCTTTTTAATGAAATGGCCTATAGTTGAGATGTCTTAATAGCTAAATTATTAGCTTTCCTACCTTCCTCCTGACAAACGAACTTCCGAAAAAATAATTCTGTTTCAAAATTTTGAACTCTTTCAAAACCAATATAAGTATTATCTAAGTTCAAAACAATGAGAGTTGAATTATGGAAGTTGAAATCTCAACCGGGGAGTATCTTTTAGATAGTTTTTGGAATCTAATCTGCATATTGTTAAAATAATGAGGTGTTGAAGGTGAAGAAACGCAATGTGAAGTTACAAATTATCGATCTATGAGACACATCAATCTGCCTTGGGTTTGCGTGACAGCTATTACGTTCGTCCAAAATAGGTAGGCCCAAGCACATCAGAGACTTTTATAGGCTAATTAATAGGTATTGTTAAAATAATAATAAAGAAATCAAATTTAGGATAATACATACTTCTAAAACAATATATATATATATATATATATATATATATATATATATATATATATATATATATATATCTCAAATATATATTGCGCATCTCAAATAAAGCCTTAAACCTGTCGCCATATCTGCGTGAAACGGCTTAAATCTTTAACAATATCACAGGTAAAGCCCCATCTTTAGAAATCAGTAAATCTATATAAGATATATTGATAAGATAGGTATCTTAAAAGTCATTTCAGAAAACACATTTAGAAATATATTCTGTTTTCCAGCTGTCAGTCTAAAAGGAAACGTGAAAGCGTACCCTTGTCTACCGGAACATCGTCGTGCAGGTTCTGAATGTTTAGAATGGCTTCACAACCTTCGATTCTACTTGAAGTCTATGCCGCATGATCCTGGTGCTGATAATACCACCTGCTATTCTATACATTGGAAGGCTTTGAGACCAGGTAATTTTCAATAATAGACTTATTAATTTTTAACTCTAGGGAGTTCAAGACCTGTGATACTACTAAGTTCTAAGCCCGAGGTGTACTGTCTGATGTGATTCTGATAAATCTATCTTTAGTTACTTACTTAGTTAGAATTAAGTAAGCTACGCAATTTTAGGGACTATGATTCAAAAACTTAATTTCGTCTCTTATAGATGTATATCCTAACGACTGCTTCGATTGGAGCGAAACGAAAACTCACTGGTACGGTGGTGGCCAATCCATGAATCTTACCTGGCCATTGAATACTGGTGCTATCGATTATACACCATTCATCACTGGTGACATGCAAAAGGCGCAATGGGGAAATGTTTTGACTAGATATTTTATCAACAATAAAGGGGCTGCTCTGCTTGTCCATGAGGATACACCTTTATATGTCTCAGTTAATAAAGACGGAAAAGAAATATGTCTTAAAGCTATGTATGATAATTTTGCTTTTGCTAACAGAGTTCTTGAATTCCCAGAAATGAGATATAATATATGCGTAGCTGCCGATATGAAATCGCTGCATTCATCCATACATAGTCACAGAAGTGCGCCTCTATGGGATGGTTTGAAACCTGCAGATATGCAAACTTTAGAATCTTTAATAACAGAACCTGTTTGGCAAATAGCACCGAGATTCAAACAGGAATTACAAGCGGAAACAATTTCTAAATATACAGAAGACGTTATAAATTTAGGTTTTCTGAAACAAGGTCATGTTTTGATCAATGAGCATTGGCAAAATGAAATTGGAGATCTGTCAGTTGACAGAAGTCGCTTTGAAACGTTGAATATCACTGTTGATAAACTTCATAGGCGAGGATTTAAAGTTGCATTTACAATTCAGCCTTTTATTAGTACGGAGAGTAAGAATTTTGCAGAATGTGTCCAGAAAAGACTTTTAATTAGCGAAAGGAACAGTGATAGGCGAATACCTGCTTTAACGAGGTTCAAATCTTTAGTAAGCGCTGGTGTAATTGATATCACCAACAACAGATCAGTTCCCTGGATACTTGGCAAACTTCAAGCAGTCATAGATGAGTATCACATCGATTCATTCTATTTCGATTTGGGCACTGCTTATGATATGCCTCACTACTATCGCTGTGAGAGGTTACTTACAAACCCTGATCATTATAAAACAGTATTTACTAAAACATTTGACAAAACTTTGAGTATTATTGGAGTATCTTCTGCAATATCATTGCCCAGGCCGCCAATATTTGTATCTTTACCCCCATTCGAATCAACTTGGGAGTCGATGAGGTTGGTAATACCAACAATGTTGACGTATGGAATAAATGGTTACCCATTCATAATGCCAGGAGCTGTAGGCGGTGATATTTATTGGCCGGGAAGTGAACAGTTCTTACCGTCTTCAAAGGTGTCAATGGATTCAACAAACACGACTCAAGAGAATGGTATCGAGTTGCCAGAAAGGGAGTTGTATATGAGATGGTTACAAATGGCAACGTTTCTACCAGTGATGAAGTTTACGCATCTACCAAGTAAATATAATGATGAGAGGGTGCTGGAGATGGCTAAGAATTTAACTTCTTTAAGACAGAAAGTGGTAAGTTACACAATATTTTGAGAATATTAAATATTTAGGGGATATACTAACTAATAATATTGTTACGAGTTACGGGACTCGAATTAAAATGCCGTTGGAATTACTATAGAATTTATTAGAACTATACAAACACGTATAACATAGGTATAAATATAGCCGGATGCAATAAGTCCAAATGTAAAGCACAATTAAATAACACCCACAAAGTCCGTCACTATATCGCTTATCGAATGTACACGTCTTGATTTGATCGTGGTTCTCGCTAGACTGCCTCACCCTTCCGTTCGGGCATTGTTTTATACTAAACTTGTTTTATACAATATGTCTCGACCGCGTAAACAATGATTTCCTAGAATCACACCTGGCCACTGACTACCATAAAGGATTACAATACACAATAGGCGGGTTTTCTAATTACAAATATTAAACACTAAGTAAACAAAAGAAACCCATCTGCGGGCAGGACATAAACCGTGCTTTATGGCCGACAGGAGTGCATTCACTTTTTCCGGCGTGCTTCGTGGAATTTTGGCTAAGTTGTAACAATATGTTAAAATTGAAATTTGAATGTTTGGACGTCTCAACGTTGTTAGCCATACGCAGTCCACTACTGTACGTAGGCCTCCCCAAGTTCGGGCTGGAGGGCGTTCAACACTACGTTTATCGAGACGCGGTCTCCACTCCAGGATTCGTCTGCTCCATCGAACATCGGTCCTGCGGCAAACGTGACCGGCCCACTGCCACTTCAACTTCCTAATTTTGCGAGCTATGTCGGTTACCTTGGTTCTTTTACTCTCTATCCTCATTTCTAATTCTATCCATAAGAGAAACACCCAACATAGCTCGCTCTATAGCCCGTTGAGCGACTTGGAACTTATGGACCAATCCTGCTGTCAGTGTCCGTGTCTCGGACCCGTAGGTCAGGACGGGGGGGACACACTGCTCCGAAGAATTTCGTCTTCAATCATTGCGGGATAGTCTACGAGAAGACTTGTCGAAGCTTACTGAATGCTGTCAGGCCTATCTGAATCCTCCTATTGGCTTCCCCCTCGAAGTCGTGCCTGCCTACCTGAATTTTCTGTCCAAGGTAGACATATTCCTGCACAACTTCCAGAGGGGCGCTAAGGACGTTTACCGGTAAACGTATAAATCTTAGAATGTAGAAATTTAGAGTAGCCATGTTTTTTTAGACGGCCAATTCATTAGATTTATAGGCTTTAAGATAGTAGTCATCTGTATTAATGTTGTTATAAGAAATATGTTTAAGACGTAAATTAATTATAAGTAACTCATAATATATTATAGTACATTCTTTACACCATAGTCTATATATTAATACGTGAAGCAAAAACTTTGTACCCCTTTTTACGAAAATTGCGCGGACGGAGGAGTATGAAATTTCGCACACTTATAGTTTATATAGAGAAGAAGCGACGAATGTTATTTTTTTTTAATTATGTATAAAATACATTAAATCAATAAAAAAGAACATTACACACACTACCACGTATTTGACACATACATGCATATATACTCTTTTGTATATTGTTCAAGTCAAACTAACAGTGTAGCCTTGGCGAAATCTGTGATTATAGAAGTATTATTCAGTAGAATAGAAGTAGTATTATTTATTAGTTCTAATAAAACTACATTTTAACGGTTAAAACGTAGTTTTATCATGTGTAATAGTCGCGAAAAGACGAGACATATTTTAAAATTTAATCAAATCATCCAAAAACATGATTATACTAGTCGACATTTTGAAAATAAAATTGATTGGGTAGTATGTTTTATAGGTGACTCCCCATCTCCTGAAATACAAGCGTGAGGCGTTAGAAGAAGGCTTGCCGTTGATCCGACCGTTGTGGCTGGTTGCTGGCGGTGACCCAACACTCTTCGTAGAGGATGAGTTCGCGATTGGCGATGAAATTGTTGTCGCGCCCATCTTGCACAAGGGTCAGACTACTAGAGAAGGTAAGAGTTTCTATAGACAGAAGAGAAATACTGTGCAATCAACATTCGTTGTTTATTATTTTACGTCACATACATTGCCGTATGTATTCCTATTCATAATATAACGTTTTTCAATAATTCTTTGACGGTTAAGACTGAAATTTTGGAATACATTGCCTGTTGCTGTCAGACAAGCAAAACCTTTATTAACATTTAAGAACAATGTCAGGAAATACTATATGCAATATAATGATATGTAATTAGTACTATATTGCGTAGAGCTATATGTTTAGTATGTTTAAATAGTTGCATTTATATTAATATATCTTGTATATATATAGTTATATATTTATTATTAAAATGTAAGTAATCATATAATAATTATGTATTCCTAATCAACAATATTCCTGCCATGGGTTGTCTGGAAGAGATCGCTTTTTAGAGGTAAGACCGCCCCTTGTAAACAATTAGAATAATACTAGTTCGTAAGTTTTTTGTAATGGTGTAAAATAAAGTGTTATGTATCTATTTATAAATGTATTGCCACACTAGCTGACCTGTGTCCACTTCACTGGTCATTAAAAAATAAAAATAAATATTAATTATTAATATTTATCACAATCAAATATGTCTATTTCCCTATGTCACTCAGGAATAATAACTATTTAAACAATTTTCAAAATCGGTTCAGTAGTAGTAGTAGTGGCAGTGGGCCGGTCACGTCTATCGCAGGACCGACGGCCGATGGAGCAAACGAGTCCTGGAGTGGAGACCACGTCTCTGCAAACGTAGTGTAGGACGCCCGCCAGCCCGGTGGACTGACGATCTGCGTAAGATTGCTGGCAGGTGCTGGATGAGGAAGACGGGAGACCGGGTTATGTGGCGCGTACTTGGGGTGGCCTACGTCCAGCAGTGGACTGAGATTGGCTGAAGAAGAAGAAAAAGAAGAAGAAGTAGTAGTAGATTACATACTACAAACAAGCAAACTCACAAACTTCAGCTCTACATAACATTATTACGAGTCGCGAGACTCGAATTAAAATGCCGTTAGAATTACTATAGAGTTTATTAGAACTATACAAACACGTATAACACAGGTACAAATATAACAGAACACAACAAGTTCAAAAGTAATGCAGAAGGTCGTAATTCAATAAAACGCGCAAAGTCCGTCACTTATTAGATTCCCGATTGTAGTATACACGTCTTGCTTCGCTCGTGGTTATCGCTCGACTAACTCTTCCTCAATCGGGCCATTGCTTTGTATCGCACAAATGCAACATGTCCGCCCGGCAGCGTGGACCGAATTTCCTGGAATCATAATCCGCACACCTGGCTAATTATGCCAGCAAATGGCCATAAACGAGTACAATAGACTGTTCTCCAAAATAACCAATAAATAAGTAAACAAAAGAAGACAATCATAAAAGACTTACAATTAGTTCAAATGCCGACAGGTAATAAAATATGTTTTATAGATATACAGGTGGGTTTTGTGTTTTGTCGGAACTTAAATTGTGACAATATTAATATAGATTACTATAAGATTAAAACTTTAGTTTACTAAAAGTACGTGATTAAATCTGCCAATACAGGAAACAAAAATTATACCATCGGAGATGCATTTCACGAACAACTTCAGAATATATGATTTTAATATTATCACAGATTTTTGCATATATAGTATTAAGTTTAATGGTAAATTAATTAGGCACTCAGAAACATCGAAAGTGAAAGATGACGAATACGATCGACACTCTCCACGATGGACACACTCCCACTACGGGGTAGTGATCATAAATGCATTAATCTGTAAATATATTATTATTATAAAATAGAATATACTTTATTATACAATAAAATTAATCAAACAATATACAAAAACAGCTTAGAATTAGGTACAAATGGCGGTCTTGTCGCTGACAGCGATCTTTTCCAGACAACCTTAGGATGGCGAGAGAAATATGGCACAAAAGCTTGGGCTGGGTTTTGTTGCATAATATTTTTAAAAATGTAATCATATATTAATATTATTATATAAATATACATGTAATTAAATACATAAAGCAATACATATTATTTAATTATTCACTAAATAACATAAAGATACGTACTGTAATAATAAGATATACTTTGAGGTAGTAATCCTTAAACGGTCTATTAAAGAAGGACTTTGATTGGACTTGCCTCACTTACAGTGGAAGCATGTTCCGCAATTGGACAACTTGAACACTGAATGAATGATTATAAAAAATTCGTTGTATTGAGCGGTGTTTCTAGTCTCGTGTTCACTGATGACCCGAGTGTGCTGACTGATAAATTGTATTATCTATTTTTTACATTAACAATGGTATAAATTTGAAATGACTAGTACGAAGTTTCAATAGTAGAAGTTGTAGAGAATGAATAGTTACATAAATTGTCTCGTCTAACAAACTAACATTTTTCTATACCTAATTCAGATTTGACTTGTAGCGGGTGTTGTTTGTAGTAATTCGGGTGCATAAAAATTAGCTTATTCCGACAGTTTTCACTAAAGCGATACCTTACATTCTTTTTTAAATGCTGTGTCCCAGGAACCACGCAGGAATTTCAAGTCGAGTGCTAATGAAGTCGCGGGCATATCGTAGTTGTTACAAGATGTCCACCACTGTAGTTATGAGAACCATAGTATATATTAATATGACATAGAAAATGTCATAGATAATACTTTTATCACATGATTCGATTTATAATTAAATTACCATTTTCTACCGGTTAGTTAATTTTATAAGCCCACTAAATTATCATCTAGATAATTTAGTACATCAGTAACTACTTATTATAATTGTTTTTATGATCCTGGTAACACTATGATGTAATTTCTATTTTTAGCAATGATGCAATGTTATTGTTTTGTAGGGTAGGATTTTTTGTATAAAAGGCGTAGTGGCGTTTAGACTGTTCATTGCGGCATTAACAATCGCGTCTTAAAACTCCTCCCCGGCCACTTGATTATAATCTTAGTGAGCATCTTCAATGCCGCCATAACAAACTGCTCTTTCCTCGCGATCTGGAAGGAAGCAGACGTCATCGGTATTCACAAGCCTGGAAAACCGGCTAATAAACCGTCCAGCTACCGTTCAATCAGCCTACTGAGCACACTCAGCAAGCTTTACGAGAGGGTCATCCTCTCTAGACTTAGAGATTTTGCCATCAGCAAACATCTACTACCCGATGAGCAGTTTGGATTCCGTGCCAGACACTCATGCGTCCAACAGGTGCACCGCATCACGGAGCACATACTATCCCACTTTGCCCATCGCCCTCGCCCTATAGGAACAGCCGCACTGTTCCTTGACGTAGCTAAGGCCTTCGACAAGGTCTGGCATAACGGTTTGATTTACAAGCTGTACCAGTTCGGTGTGCCAGACAGACTCGTGCTCATCTTGCGAGACTTCCTCCTAGGCCGTAGCTTCCGTTTTCGAGTGGAGGGAACACGCTCGTCCCCTCACCCACTCACAGCCGGTGTACCACAGGGCTCGGCCCTGTCTCCACTACTCTTCACGCTGTACACCAGCGACATCCCAAAAACTCCCAGATGTAGAGTTGGCCCTCTTCGCGGATGACACCGCACTCTATACATCAGATCACAACCGACAAATGGCTTGCGTCCGGCTACAGGCAGCTGTAACAGAGCTAGGCGAATGGTTTCGCAAATGGAGGATAGAGGTAAACCCGGAGACAAGCGCAGCAATGTTCTTTTCCCCGGGCACGCTTCGCTCTCCCAAACGCGCTTGCCTTCGCTTAAAAGCCATCTCGCTCTACGAACAAGAGATCCCCTGGGCAAAGTACACCAAATACCTGGGTGTCACCCTAGATCAGAACTTGCGCTTCAACGAGCATATCACTATAGTCCGGAATAGAGCGCGATTTGTGATGGGTCGTCTAGCACCCATGATAGATAAACGAAGCAAAATGTCCCTCAGACACAAGCTTACTCTATATAAAACATGCATCCGCCCGATTATGACATACGCGAGTGTGGTATTCGGCCATGCCAAGCCTTCCCTTTTAAAGAAACTGCAAATCGTTCAGAATAAATTCATGCGCAGAGCCGTCGGTGCTCCCCTCTATATGCGTAACGTCGACATCCACCGCGATCTGGAGCTTCCCTCCATCAAAAACTACATTACGTCGCTCTCGCGTAAGTATTTCGATCTAGCGCCGCACCATCGAAATCCCCTCGTCGTGTCCGCGTCCGATTATAAGCCTCGACGAAAGGCTCTCGTGCGACGACCGCGTAACATCCTCACGGACAAGGTCGACGATATCACAAAACGGCTGGCTCGGATCAGCCCGCCCGCGGTTAGGACGGCAGGCTGGCAGGCACCGACAGACAGACACAGACGGCGGCGTCGACGCCGCCAATCACGATCTCTCCACGTCCCCGCGAGGGACGCCAGGAGACACAGCCCCCCATAGGATAGACTAGGCGTGTTGCTGGGAAGTTTCTTTCGCCGTTTCTTCTCTCCCAACTATAACACGTTGCGAAACGGCAGTAAGATAGTATAGGCCACCGCGAACCGCCGATCCCGGTCCGCCGGGATCCTTCCTCTCGGGCTTTATATTACCCGTTGCCCGCTCTCAATTAGTGCATTGTGTCGCCCTATCGTGGGTATCATTAGATTCATCCCCCTCTCATGGCAACAGTCCAGCCGAGGTGAAACTCCCTAGGGAGCCCCCTCGAGCAAGTTGCCCCCGGGGCTCGAGCGCCTTCGCTTCGCAAAGGCAGTCGCCCCGAAAACCCCGGTAAAGTTGTGAGGTCTTCGGACCAACAACATAAAGTCAAGTCCAATAAAAAAAAAAAAACTGTTCATTGCTTACTGTGCTGTGTGAATATTCACATCAAAGGGAGAATAATAAAGGGGAACCCTGCCCAAATAGTTAATATTTGGTATATTTGGTACTTTCTTACCCAAATCTCTCATTGCATTTAGTATACTGTAATATTATAAACTAAGTTCGGTCCAGCCCGACCAAACCGCTTTCATAGCGGTATGTACCAATAGAAGTTAAGATATTTATACTTGATAACTAATAATTATACAATGTAACAGATAAATAATTGTATATATGTCGGGTTTTCATGGCGTGCGAACGACACGACACCGAGTATAACACAATAATAATCTGAAATATTATAATCAAAGTTAATTACACTAGAATTATTACAATTACAGTATTAAATACAGCACAATAATACACAGACATATTAGGAGAACTCCAAGAGTTGCATCGACTCTTGTCGGGTGTCGAGCAGCAATTTACCCTCAAGAATACTGCGATTATCAAGCAGTAATTATCGACCACAAGACGACTTAGTTGTAGACTGGTCGGTTGAAGACTGTCCCCTCTCTGCCCGAACACCGCGTATTTAAGGTCCTCGTAGCGCGCCGTAGTGACAATATCCGGTAATGCTTTGGCGCCACTTCAGTTTCGCTTTCTTCGTAAAACCAACTTCCGCCATCCATTTTAACTTCCAACTTCCGGTTACTCCATTTCCGATATTCCTCGCTCGATAATAAATGCCTCTTCGTTGACATCCGGTTATATGACTACTTCCGTCATATGGTTACTTTATAATAACAAATACGATTCCTACATATATATAAATATATACATATTATAATTTAGCCATAGTTGTTTAGAGATAGGTAGTGCTTCCTGAGTATATTCTTAACTATCAGCAACATCCTGGACTCTCTGACTTTAAGAGAGTTAATCTGCACTATAAAAGAGTTTCCATAGAGGAAGATGAATCAAGAAATAATACATACGTGCAATGACCATTTTTCATCGTTTCAGTGTACCTACCAGCGGGGCTCTGGCAGGACGGCATCGATGGATCCCTCCGGAAAGGAAGCCGATGGATGCATGAGTACAGAGTGCCACTAGACAAGGTCGCGTATTTCACCAGAAGACCTGACGACTTCAGATCCATATAGTTTCTTTTTATAACGAATAGATATACGACCTGATGATATATATGATATGATGAGCGTTAAAATAATCATTTTAAGCATAAACACCGACCCACAAAAAAGTGGTCTGTACTTTTACCCATTTATTGTTAAATATTTGATGCGCTGAATCCGATTCTGGGCTCAGTTTGGTTCAAACTCCCTCAAATTTAGGTTCATACGCCCTTAAATTTGTGAGTAAATTTCACCGCAAAAAATAGCAAGAAATTACAATTTTGGTGATTACAAAAGTTTTATGGAACTAAATCAAGTATGACTGTTGCGGTGGCGCTGGATTTGCGATAAGCGAACAATGTCAATTTTATGGAAAAAGAAATGTGGGACAATTTGGATGGGAATTTGAGAATGAGCACGCACGTACCTGATTAATGGGCATGAAATGCAGCTATTCCTCACTTTCACTTCCTCTTCAGAAATGCATTTGATAGTTATAAGTTTAGTAGCATTGTTTATTTTATGTTTTTATATATGTATATAAGGCGATGCGAGAATATTATATATTATTTCTATGTTACGTTATTTTATATTTACAAGGTAATTATAAATTATTATATTAGACGTATTCATTGTATTTTATATTAGCGGTGTGGAGCGAGTTATTTATAACTATACGCATTTACAGTATGTTGCAGGCGCGACATATTTTATGTAATAGTAATTTACGTTATTAAATTATTTACAATTTGCGGGACGACGTAATTTTATTTATTTTATTGATGACATGACATGAAAAATGACTGACGTGCAAATTAATAAAAGAAACGTTTGTATAGGTCGAAAAAAGGTTACTTGGCGATACCAATGCCTTTTATGTATTCCGATCTGCTGATTCTGAATCTTAAGCCAATTTGGCTCATAAGCCCTCCAAGTAAATTGCAAAAAACCCCGAAAGTTGCAAATAAAACCCTCAAAATTTTGAGGGTGTATGGACTCCACTGATTTGGATTAAGCGCATCGAATTACATAAGAATGGATGGGTCTGGTCGAAAGTACAGACCACTTTTTTTGTGGGTCAGTGTATTGTCAGCCTGTTTTGGTTACTGCTTGTGAGACGTTTTTTAGAAAAATAAATTGGAAAGGACGATTTTAATTATCAAACAAAAAAATTTGATTTGTCGAACTTTTCACGTTATTGAAGCAATGAGGCGATATATTTTTCCCCATGTACCGAAAATATCCGTGTCGATGAAATAAAATAAATAAATTTGATACACAACTATCTATCAAATTTATTTATTAAAGAGTGATTTAACTAGATCACTCTTTTTTGTACACCACCACCAAAACCTTACAAACTACTACTATCCTATTTGTGTACAAAAATACAAATTATTGGATAGAAATTAACAAGGGCTATAAGATGTCTTCTCTCTCCTTAAAACTCAAAGTTCAACTTCAACTTAAACTCAAACTCAAAACTGCTAGAGCATTTTCCACTGCTTAAAATATGAAATGGAATGTTTAATAGTAAGTGGTTGTTTCAATTTTCTTTCATTCGCCAAACTGTTGTTTTAGCTTTGTAGTCATTTAATTATTTAAGTAATAATTTTAAGTAAATCTATGATGCTGGCCGGAATATAATTCTTGCTAAAAGAATTTGTAGAAATTATCAAACGAACTGGTTTACTTTAAAACCGAAACTTGTAACCCCAGTCTTGTGGATGACATGTTGCAAAAGTTGGAAAATGCTGTGTTTATCTGTTGTTGTAATATGTTTGTTTTCATTTAGTTATAAGTTCAAAATTATTGAGGTTCAGAAGAGGTAGCAGTGATTTGTTGCTTTGTCTGAGTTAAACCTAACGAGTATACCTACATACGTAAGCCCCTTACTCACCACGTTTTTATCAGCCGGCATCGACGCGCGTCGCACGCAACTGTAACGCGCTGCAAACGCGATTTTATCGCAACCAATTTACCTAAAAGTTCCGCTCGAACCGCACTCCCGAACGGCCGATTTTTCCGAGCTCCCGCCTACAAATTTATAAAAATAGGTTTTTTTGAATATAGGAACAAGTGCGATACACCAAATTGCCAGTGCCACTGAGGAGAGTTTAATGCTATCACATCTGGGAAAAAAGTAAGGCGTAAAAACATAAATTCAAACTTTAGTGCTCGATTACTCGAAAACGAAATCAAATTGACCCATTTTTTAAGGGCGGCTTTTGTGGAGCCTCCGTGCCCTAATAGGTCCGTATACTCACCTCAAGTTTCCCAACTCTAGTGTAGAAGTTATCACCTGAAAACGCAAAAACAAACCAATTTACTTATTCACGCGTTCATAAAATTGTAGTATGCAGACAACGACTTTTTCGCGTGCTGTTGACGCCCTTTGGCTGTAAACACGTACAGCGCGTTTTAATCAGATACTTACCGACAGTATTACGATGGCATCAATCAATGCAACGCGCACGCACGTTTCCAGTGCGATACACGCACGTGTGTGGCTCGTTCGCGCGCGTGCTGGGCGCGTTTTACTTTGCAAGGGGAGTTGCTCACGCGCGTCTGTAGCGCGATTCTGGTGAATTTGCAGCGAAGTAATCTCAAGTTTTGCCTTTTTCAAGTTTAGCGACGCCGAGAATGCGCGGTAGCAAAACGCGCGTCGACGGCGCTTTAAAAAAAGTGTTGTGTAAGAGCCCTAATAGCTTTTGAAAAAGATAATAAGTAAATGTGTAACGTAGGTTAGTTTTTATTAATTATAGTAATATAAGTAGAATTGTATGTCGTTTTAAATCACAAACAATTAAGAGTGGCCCAGAGTTTGTTTGTCATGAGTTATTTACATGTGTAAATACTGTGTCAAAAAATCACTTTCAAGGAGCTAAAATAAGTATTTTTGAGTGGAATATGTTTTATATATCGTAACATATTTTTTTGCTTTGGTGTTAAATTCCTTATCCTTATTATTAACTACTTACTAAGTTTTGATTTTTCGTCATCGAAAATTCTTTTAGTATACTAATCACAAAATAATAAGCCCGATATGACAGTTCTCATTACAACATTTTTAGGGATTGAAATTTTCAAATCGTTAACTAAGTTAACCGGATAACACGAGAAATCGATTAAAAACGGACAAGTGGCAAAACGAATCCCAACAAAATTTAAACTTTAAGTTTTACTATGTGTCCCAGCACACATTTCACAGTTTTTGCAGGTTTACTGCAAATTATGATTTGGTTAGGTTAGATACATTTTAATTAATGAATTTTTTATTTAAAAATGTTTTATTATATCAAACAAAAAAACTGAATTCGATCCGGAACCAAAAAATACATTCAGTCTACTTTAAAATTATGACTTTTTCGTGACAGAAAAATTCTAATACCCCCCGTCTATATTTATTTATTTATTTGGACAACACAACAGATAACAATAATTAAGTCATTTATATAATATAGTTTGTAAATTATTAGATCTAGATTGAAATCCAAGCGTGCTGACACATCCGTGTTTAAATTATATTTTCGCAAACAAAATGATGTGAATAATGTCAGTAATAATGATTCAATAAATACTTAAAGCTAGGAATTAGTTTTAGTGATACATTATAAGGTAGTATATTAAGAAAAAGAAAGCATTAAACAAATTACTAAACAAGTGAAGAGGTGTGATCTTTCAGCATAGAAATTATATTTTTTTTAAAAGCTAAAGGTTTTGCATTGAATATATCTAATTTTTTGTTTTATATAGAAGTTTCACTTCAAAACTATAGGCCTTTGTGATCTTTTTATTCACATTTTTTGTGTCACACAAATACCTCATAAAATCAATATGAACCGCGAAAGTGTTGTCGCACATAGCCTTTCGCGTCCCGCATGTATTTGTCACGCATCACAATTTGAAATTTGTATTATTTCACCCATATAGTATATATTTATTCAATCGTTTTTGTTTTCAATACATATTACAATTAAGTAGTATTGTTTTAGTATAAATACATACATAACTAACACTCTAAGGTTTTGGAATAAATATGTATATAGCTTTTTTCCTGAATCGAATTGAGTTAACGAAATGTAAGGCAACCTTTGGGAAGCAACACTAAATTTAAAAATAAGACAATTTAGAATGTAACTGTTATTGGAAATACACCATAGATTAATACGCCATTACAGAATTTAAAAAAAATCTTGTTTCTTCATCATTTGGAGGAAAACAATAATTGAAATATGTCAAATTCCACTTCAAAATATTTATTAAAATAAGTTCCACTGGAGAACACTTTTTGAAGGTCATACGTATAAGTTAAAATTTACTTTTACTTGTCTATGTACACGGCTTCGCAATGTGTTATAGCTGTTAAGGAGAAGAAGCGACAAGAAGCTCACCAGCAACACACATGTTTTATAACATTATATATTGCACCAGTAAAAAAATTTATATTATCAGCTAAATTCATTCGTTTTCAGTTTTGTTGCTTTCATTCAAAGTGACGTTCTATTGACTTTCTTAAGTGTCATATCAAGCTTCTTATTTTGTGACTAGGATATGCCCACGACTTCGTTTACGCTCGAATTGAAAAGAATGTAAGCTATCGTCTAAGTGAAAACTGTGTCAGAATAAGCAAATTTTTACGCATCCGAACAACTATAATACAAACCGAATCCGAAAAAATTCCCGCGGGATTCCCGGGATAAAAAATATTACAAATTTTATTACATTGAATTTGCTATAGGTAAGTACTAAATCACACTGGAATTCGAAATTTTATTTTAATCTGGCCATTTTAAATCACTCCCAGAAAAATTCCCGCGGGATTCCCGGGATAAAAAGTAGCGCAGTGTTTAAGTCTAAGAATTAGCTATCGATCAACGAAAACCGCAGCGAAATCGGCCTAGAAATTTTTACGTGAATCCCGAACAAACAGACAAACCGAAATCTAAACAAAATTGCATCGTGTTCTCCATCGTTTATAAAGTCTATTGCACTTGTTTTTTTTTTTAAATAGCTTTAATGTACAGACACGACATGTTTAGAATTTTAAAATATTATAGATTATAGTTTGTGCGACTCAATTGTACAGTAATAAAACCTAGCAACTGCATTACAATAATTTTTAAAATATATAATTAAAATGACATGAAATTCAATTATATATTTCAAAATTAAGTTAAGTGGGAGCGATTTTATATTTTGTTATAGTCTTTACATGTTTTGGCAAGCACAATTCATCAGCAAACAACTAGTGAGACAATAAATGCACCAACACTAATTTAATAATTAATGGCAGTTGCTAGGTTTTAAAATTGCACAGCTGTACTGTTGTGACATAAATACGAAGACCAGATGTGAATGCTGGCGGTCAAGGATGGAAACCATTTTTATGCAGGGATGTATGGGTTCTAACTCGAGAAGTCCTTCATTTGACAGCGTATTAATTATTTGTGATTGGCAGACGACAAAATCCCGCATTCTAGATTCATTCTCTAAACATCGTGATGATAATCCGTCCAAATTTAAAAGTGTTTTCATATGCAGGTAGCGTCACAAAGCCTCGTGATATTTTAATTTTATAGAATATTAAAATAGCATTGTACTAGAATACGTCTTAAATGTAACTCCGGAGTGAATTAATTGTCAATTATAATATAATAAATGTGTACCTATATGTCGCAAAAATATGAGTAAACTCTAATTATAGAGTAAATTTTTGATAAAACAAAATTATACATAAGATACAACACGAAAAAATAAAAAAATACCATTGTTTGAATAAAAGTTGAATTTTTCCACTTTTATATTATAATTTAGACTATGAATAATTTAATTTTATGATTAAAAAAATCAGCTCTATTATGGCATTAGTAGAGAATTATTTTTTAAATGAGAGGATATTTAAATACAAGTATAAATTATACAATGTTTTATGTTATTTTGACTTATACAAAAATTTCCTGGTGACGACCAGAAGTTTCTTAGATTACACTTTTTTTCTATTTATTACGGTCTTCAAAACTGAACACATTCAGAAACATGTTTTAAAATAAATTAATAGTATAATATTTTGTAATCTGTAGAATGTGATCTTTTATATGAAGACACTTGCCTTATTATGTTATCTATAGTACTAAATCATAAAAAAAGTAATACAAACTCTAGTAAGCCGGTGCGGACGCTTTGGTTGGTGCATGTACGCCTGCACTCACCATAAAATCTTATAATTATAATTATACTTATACAAAAAAAAATACGATGATAATATAACAAATATAAAAAAAAAAAAAAAAATTATTATGGAGCGCTTAAACGATTTTGTTAAATAATAATCTTAGTTTTAGAATACTATTTTATGTATACTTCTAGTCTATTTTATGTAATATATATGATATTAATGTGATTATCCCAAAGCTAGTTTAAAATTTTAATTTAAGAAATTGATAATTGATAATATTTTCAATTCCAAAAAACTATTAGTGATATCTAATTTTTAAAAGAAAAAACCTAGGTATGGCACAGCCTTCTGATGGTGCGTTTCCATTCTTGCCAAAGCTCGACAAGCATCCACAAGCGTCTTCAAATCTCGCATGGCATTTGGAAGTCGTTTACACGCTTACGAATGCATCAGTGAGCTACGTACATCCAAGCATGGCGGACACCGAACTTGTATTTTGTATCGTATGAACAATACGTGATATAACGAAGGAAGATTTTAAATTAATACACGCTGCCTATGCCATATTTTAAAGCGGACAAAAAACCGCTTAGTGCAGACGCTTGTGATGCCAACGTGTGAACGCGTCGCAAGCGCTTGCCACAAGCGCCCTTTGATCTGTGTCCAAAAACAAGTGTGTGGATCGAATACAAGCGTCTACAAGCTCACGCAAGCCAAGCAAAACGCCCTCTTTACACGCTTGTGCTTGTGGACGCTTGCCGAGCCTTGGCAAGCATGGAAACTCGCCATGAAGGTATATAATAATATGTAGTCTATCTATTTCCAAGCGTTTATTTTACTATTGACGTTTGCACGTCTATCAAGTTACATATTTCTTGATAGTAAACGCCACATAAAACAAATGACATAATTGTCGTACTTTTAAAAAAATATATATATAGGTTTATGGCTTGACAGCGAAGCCTTTAAGCCAGATCTTAGACTTTAATGTATTTTCTTAATTTTCTTAAGCCTATGTATAGCTAAGCTGAGCAGTAAGTTATCAACTGAAGCCATTCAACGGAATTCTTGTGACAACTCAAAAGGCCACATTTGATTATACCGTTCACATTTCTCACAAAACACACAATTATTACTCAAAAACCATCAATATCCTACAACTATTGTTCATTTCAGAGTAATTTTACACATTATGAAAATAAAACTGCACAGCACAACATCTCCTTTCAGTTCCCGCCAAAAACTCCTCGTACTTTATTATTGTGGGTGACTTAATAGTGATGTGCTGTGAGTCTTGTAACACACGGACTATTGAACAATTTACACTATTCTTAAATAAATCGAAAGTAATTGACTTGTAAATAAAAAATGTTCTTCTACTACAAGGAAAAATAATTAATTAAAACTTATTTATAAATGCAGTCGATTATAAATGCTTGGAAAGGGTATATAGACCATTAAGTTTGTTGCGGACTTTATATATGTTGCGGATAGGGTTGCCAACTATTTCTGAGAAAAATAACGTATTACATTTTATAAGTAGGGAAAAAATAAAGTATATGGAAGAAAAAAAAGGATTTATCAAAATTGTATTTGTTTATTATCTTGGAGACACTATTTTTGTGTGCTTCTAGCACTCACTAATCCCTTTTCATGATCTTTAAATTTTTAGAAGCTATCTTTACATTCCCAATTTAAATTTAAATAAACAAACAATTCGTTTTTTATTAAATTTATAGATATCCTGTTTCCTTCTTCTCGCCATTTTAGATTCATTACTGAATAAACACTTTCAGTCAAAGCTGGATCAATAATAATTCAGTAATTATCCATTTAAGTATTTCATTTTATGCATCAGAGTAACTATTGGAAATAGAGTATTTTCACATACTTTTTTTATGTAAAAGTATAAAGTATATTTACCAAAAATAAAGTAGGATACGTTA
Source organism: Dendrolimus houi (assembly GCA_039645545.1). Lineage (NCBI taxonomy): Eukaryota > Metazoa > Arthropoda > Insecta > Lepidoptera > Lasiocampidae > Dendrolimus > Dendrolimus houi. The sequence goes on from CM077131.1 coordinate 1,504,347, forward strand.
TTATAAAGCACGGTTGGCAACCCTAGTTGCGGACCATATTCTTTTAAATGTGAGAGTGAAATTCGCTCTTGTATTACTATGCATTTAACTCTTGATATGAAAAATGTGCCTTAATATAAAGGATACTAAAATGTATACGTTTTTTTATTTTTCACCTTTAATTTGACAAATATTTAAACTCTGCGGGGATTATTTATAAACCAGTGGGTTATAAAGAATCGCCAATATCCCATAGGCGGGTGGGTGGGTTTAATTGGCGTGATAATTAAGTACCTATACATTGTTTATTTAGATTATTGTATTAGAACACACACACGATTTTTGCAATCAATTATGTACATCAGGTGGGCCGGGCCGTAAACCTGTGTGTTGTGCATCAGCAATAGAAAAAAGTTAACACCAAGCTAAACGCTAAAAAAATTAGTGTTGCAATAGAAAGGGTCCTAAATAATACCACATTTAATAATTTCAATAATGATTTATTTCTCAGAGCTATTGATGTTCACTAAGCTGATACAATTCTTAAAATTAATAACATTTTTTTAATATTCCTAATAATATGCATTAATTAGAGTTTCTAGCTATAAAATACAGTAATTCGGGCCACTGACCTATTGACCAGCAGCCCGAGGAAACTAAGCACATTTTAATGAAAAATCACTCAAATATTTTTCGTTAATCATCATAAGCGTGTAGTCTTCACCGAACCACTCATAGAAATATTTAATAGTCACTTAAATTTAATGTGTCGCAATTGGAATGTTAACACAGTCACATTTTTAATTTAAAATTGTATTACTTAAAATTCAAAGCAAGAATTTCTTACAAATAATGCTTCTTTCTATTTTTATGTTCAAAATTAAGCCAGTAATTCGATCGATTAATATTAAATTATAAAATCTAGTGCCAGACCGCTTTCAGCTGGCAACATTCCCATAAAAATGGCCGTTGAATGGCGTCACTAATATGTCGCCTAAGTTTTTAGACGCATAAGACATCTTGTACGGTTAAATCTTAAATCTACATAGTAGAAATGATTTCAAATGTATGTATTAGTGGGTATTTGTAATATTTATATATAAAAAATAATAAATAAATTACAAATATATATTAAGCATTAACATTCGAATTTGTGACACTAGAGATGGAAGATGATAAGCCTGACATCAATAAAATCTTTCTTTAGACTTTTAAAATATAAAACAATATTTATTTGCACAGATAATCCAAACTCACCATGCTGTCTAGAAAGCAAATTTCAAACAACAACACAGGCACTTGTTGTTATCTAAAATTTACTTTATACATAGAATATAGCGCCAGAATTATCCACAAATAATACAGTTTGTTAGAATGTCACTTTACACACGTGTCTGCGCGTTTTATTCTCCTGGTAGAACAATAACAAACTTTGATATAATAACCAAAACTATAGTTAATATTGAGTCTATGAAAAAGATTTCTACAACATCTAAGACTCGCACTAGGCTTTACGCTAAAATTGACTCAAAGCCAATGACGATAGAGCATAAAAAGGCTTAAGAAAAAACGTGGTATCGGCTTAGACTCCTCCCAACGAGATTTTACCATCATCCCTGTTTTATCCCAAACCAAAACTACCTAAATGATAAATTCATGGAATGACCGTGTCTGTGTTCGACATTAAATCCAACATGGTTAATATTTCTGTAAAATTACACAAAAAAATCAACAAAACATTGATCACATTACAAATTAAATTACAGTAAATTGATGTAAATTAAATCATAGCTTTCACACTTTAATCATCAAGAAATCAATATTCGTTTAAACACCGAACAGGTATTAGACACGGTCAAAACATTATGCTCACGTCAATTCACACACGTAACACATACTATTCATTACATATATTTAAATATATTTTTATTAAATAAATTAAACCCCATCTGACCCACAACAGAAATAATATAGAGTTGTACAATAAATACATTAATTGTCTGTTATATAAAATGTAACTATTACAATTTTAAATGTTTTTACGTTGTGCTGGTGCTTTGGGGATAAGTTTTATTCGTTTTACTATAATTTTATTGTTTATTATAAAAAGGTTTGGCAGAAGAAGCGATGGAGCCTTGGTTCATCTTACTCTATGGATGACTTAAAAGTAATTGACTTAAACTTTTCATTGGATAGTTTGGCAAATAATCAAATCAATTATATCGGAAGAAAGCCCACAGCTTACACGCTAGATGATAAAACAAATATAATCTGCACGGCTATCACATTCTCGCACCACATTCTGACACAAGGAAACCGGAGTTCTTTGGACGACTTCATTAATCGAACTTAAATTGAACCACGGTAAATGAAATAGTATACAATAACATTCGTCCAATAAATACATAACTTTAACATACACTACAATCACACTTGACGCCATCAGTCCCTTTTTGTGTTTAAAGAAAATCTCAAAACGTTTAAACAACGCTTATTTTTAAAAACATATTTTTTAAACCAAAATCTGTATTGTTGTATGTTTGTAACGAATACAGTCAAAAACTACTGGACCGATAACAAAAATTCTTTCACTATGAGAATGATACATTGTCCGTGAGAAATATAGGCTATATTTATTACTAGAAAACATTAGGGATCTCTACTAAACTTCAATAATGTGACCCAAGGTGTAAAAAAATATTCATAAGTTACCCATGCGAAGCCAGAACGGGCCGCTAGTCAGACATAAACTGAAGGTCTTGATAAGCTCCGTTTTAATTTCATGAAATTTACGAAATTGAAAATGTGCTAATTAGGAAATTAAATGTATGAATGATTTTAAAATAAAAATATAATTTATCCTTTCATTATTCCCTCCCGTTTCCAAAAAAGAAACGCTTCGCATCTCGACCGCTACGTACGCATAAGAACTCAAGTTCTACTTAAAAACCTATTAAAAGAGCTTAAAATAAACCACTACACCGCAACGTGTGTAAAACTTTCAAATAATTAAAAATAGAATATATGAGAGGGTCATACGCTAGCAGCTAGACGTCAGCAAGACCCTCGTCTTGCTGACGTCTAGCTCGAATCAAGCTATCGAAGGACAAACTGTAAACTGATGCAACGTGCGTAAGTAATCATTTTAACTCACAAAAAAAGTTATCATTAATTGAAGTTTTGATATAAAAAGCAAAATTAGATTGGTGTTGCCAATTGTTGTTGCAGAATATGTTACGAGTTACGTTTGTTACTAGACTATTGTCATTCTTTAGTAATCATTCATGATTGAACTTATCTCCAATACAAGTCAGTAATAGACATTTGTACAAAAGATTGATTTAAGTTCGAATATTAAAACGGTCGAAACTCACAGTCATCTAATGAAGTACGTTAACCATAATTACATGAGGATTTAGGTTTAATCCCATCGACAAAAACGTAGAAAATCTTAAAAAGAAAAACAATTCGATAGGAACGTATAGGACTATTACGTCATAAGTATTTGGGTCGTTACGACTAGAGATTTATATGAACAAAAATTCCAACAACGGTTCGAAAATGTAAAGAAGGAGAGATTCGGAAATCTCTTATTTCACTGATGCATTAAAGTGAGTAAAATTCATATAACACGTATTTAAAACCTATTTTATACTAATCTTTGACGCAACAAGCAAACAACTCAAACAAAGGTAAATAGAATGATCGTTTTTAATAATATTTCTACTAAAACATTTTTTTTTTTTTAAATATCGTTTTAAGCTCTATTTTGTTTAGGCTCATGGTTTATCTAGAGGAACAGATGATACTTCGAAATCCGTATCCACGGCCATACTAACCATCTCTGTCCATTCAAAAATTTTCGCTACGCATACAAAAATATCTAAAAATACAGGCACTTCTTTTTGAATTTTTTTATATACGTCACGAGAATCAATCAAGTTTGTGCTAACAATATCGGCCATCGAACGGATTGTATAGGCAACTAAATTTGTATTTGATTTGCATAAAAAGCTGAAGAAAATAAATTATGTTGCATCATCACGCTCTATTGCATTATGATAACTGTCGTCAATGGAAGTTATCTCTGTTCGTCTAGATGGAATATCACTTCTGACATGATTGAATGAGTTAACACGAGTTTTATTAACGTTCCGAGCGGGTAAGTCTTTAAGACACGTTACTAATATAACACTCTGATCGTTAAAATTGATATCAGGTGTATCGTCGTAGATGCCGTTCGTTTATTCTATTTTTTTCATTTAATTTATATCACGTCCAAGCTTGTAACTATAAATAAAATCCAAAATACGTGCACGCTAAAAATTGTACAAGATCTTTTCAAAATTTTTCAAATAGCAAAATAACTTTCGTACATTACTTAATAACATCGTCGTATCGAAAAATGTAGATTTCTCGCGCACAAGCGTTATATGGTTGGCTAAATAAAATGGACTGGTCTCGCTAAATATGTGTATAAAAGCACTACAAGTATAAAAGACCAAATCTCTAAAACATTCTCAGAAATATATTCCAAAATGGCATGTTCAATGAAGCTACTATGAAAACCGTATATCATTTAAGAACAAAATGGACGTTTGTTTTCTTAGGTCGAGATTGGTTTGACAATTTTGATGAAGTTTGGACATTACAGAGGGCCATGACGCGTTTACTATAAGCCAACGCCTATTCGCGTATATCTTTCACTAACATCTATGATTTTATCAAACTCTTTTACAGTCTGTCATTTTCATTCATTATATTATATATATCACAAATATTCATATCTATTTGCAAACTATCTCATGCGAAATAGGGACCGCTTTTGCGGCGTCGATCAGGAATTCCATCTTATCACAGACTAGTTCTTTACACATCTTCATGAATCGCATATTTCATTAAGGTGCTATTCAAATAAATTAAATATACAAGTAACCGAAAGCTTAGAGGCGAAAATTAAGTTACGGCAAATACAAACTTGAAGGCCGTATTGCAAAATTTAGAAAATGAGTAACGTATCCGAGTTTAAACTATCATTACATAATATACAACCTTAAGAAAATAAATATTATACTATGTATCATATTCCTGACCGGCGGCTGTTGCAGCTCACTTCTTCGATGAGAAGGCCACAAATAGACCCGACACCTAGAATTCGAGTCTATACGCGGCGCACGATGTCTCGTGGTCTTGAAGGTTGATAGTACACCGTGAAGCCGAGGGTGACAAGTCAATTTTGTACTTCTCTAAAGCTTCCTCATTCTCTGTTACCCAGAAGCCAAGGACGTCTGTGTCATACGTTGGGATTATAGTTACTTCTGTAAATGAAACACAATTGTAAATTTAAGCGATGTGGTCATTTTTATAAAAATAACTTCAATGTAGATAATACAAATATGTGTAAAAATGACATAGAAAAAAGAGTTATACCTAGATCTTTATCTTCCCAAGTTTTCTTGGCATCAAGCAAGGCGTTGTAAATTTCCTTCGAGGGCTCAGTGCCCGAGAAAACGTAGTATCGGGCCCGAACGCGTTTAAAGAATTCTATAGCCGAGTAATATGAGTTGCCGTGATGAGGAACATAAGTTAGTTCCATGTAAACCGGAGAAGGCCCCTTCTTTTTACTTGGAGATTCTGATGCTCGTTTAGCTTCTTTACTCTTTTCTTGATTAATCTTGTTCTTATTCGTTATAGTTGAATTTTGCTTTTTTGGAGTGCTTTTCCCGTCCATTGGAGGTAAAATAGGACTTGGAAGCCCGAGAGGTTTTCCCCACGATTCAATAGGATCAACGCCGTCTTTCTCAACGCTTCTACGTTCAGTTCTCTCACTTGTTTCTCGAACACTCTTAGACATTGAAGAACTTGATTCTGTAATTTTTTTAGACTCCGTTCTTAAGTCTTTAAGTGTTATTGTACTTTCTTTTTTTGAGGAACTTTCATGCGTGGAAGATATTTTTTTATCCAATTCATATTTGGCAGTTATATTTGATATAACATCCGAACCGCTCACCTTCTTATGTTCCTCGATAGCCTTTTCAAAATGTTCGTCAGCTTCTTTTAAAAACGTGGCATCTGATTTGATTGTATGTGATGATTTCTCATGCGCTATGAAGTCTTCAGTTATTTTGTTAACAGATTTACTCACATGTATTTCGGTTTTAGCTTCTGAATGAGATGAGGATGATCCAGAATCTAGTTCAGTTAACTGGCCATATATTGATGTCGTCATTGGATCTTTTACGAGTGTAGAGGTCAAGTCATGTTTATCAAAAATAATTTCTTGACTGGATTCTCTTTGTGTAGGCAGTTTTGTGTCCAATTCAAAGCTTAAGTTTGATCTTGGTGAATGCGCGATTTGTGATTTGGTACTGCTTGGGCTGCCTTGACCGTCGTCATCGCTATAATACATTCCACTGCTGTCAGTTCCCCATAAATGAGTAGCAGCTTTTGAACTAATTTCTGAAGGTGGCGAAGAGAATCCCAGGTGTTCAAAATCATCGCTAGCTGATAGACTTTGCATATCGCCAGTTTTTGTTGATAACTTTAAGAATGATTTTTCGCTTTCCCCTTTATCTATCGATTCTTCATATTCTTCTCTGCATTCAGAAATTGTCGTTTTGGTTGACTTAGTTGTTTTAGTTACTCCATCACTACCTTTGCTTACTGTTGTAGTTTCAACAGTAATTTTGATCTTTTCGGGGCTGATAACTTCTTTCGTAGTAACGACTGTAATCGTTTGAGTAATTTCAGTTTCACCCTCCTTTAACACTTTGGTGAATGTTTCTGTATCAGTGGTGACTTTGCCAACTGGTGATTGCTTTGTCTTTGATTGTGTTGTAGGTGTTTCTTTAAGTGGCAGCTGCAGTTCTTCAGCAACTGGCATTTCTTCCTTAGCAATTGGTTGTTTTTCAATTTCTTCCAGCTCTTCGGGGGACCAATCATCTAGTCCAGTACCCAATGGTAGGTATGTTATTTGAGTTCGTACGTCTTTTGTTGTTTCAACTGATCCGTCAGCAATGGCATTTTCTGTAATTGTTTCGGTTACTGTTTTAACTGCAATTTCATTTGTTTGAGAATTTTTGAGTTCTTCTTTCGTTACATACTTTGTGATAGTTTGAGTAATTTTTTGATCTTGTTCTATAATAATATTTGTTTTCTTGTCTACGGACGTTTTGATTTTTCCAGTTGTGATAAGACCTTGTAAAGCTGCTTGCAAAGTACTGTCTGATGTCTTTTGAAACTCGGAAACAGTAATTTTTACATCTTTCGTTGTTTCAGTGGAACCATCGGGATACTCATCGACTGTTATAGTTTCAACGGTAGTCCTGACTCGTTTGATATTTTTATCGGAACTTGCTAAAGTGTCTCTTCGTGTTTTAGTAGTTATTGTCCGTTTAATTTTTATTGGACCTTGCTGTATGATCTCATTTTTAATATCAGAGTCTTCTGTTGTATCCTCCACTATTTCAGTATCGTCTATGTATGACTCAGGTGGCTCTGCGTAAAGTTCCCCGGGTGCTGCTATTTTTAAAATCACATCAGCTATAGACACCTTTTCACTTTTTTTAGTAATGACTGTGCCGTCAGGATATTCATCTTCAACAATAGTTTTGACTATAGTTTTGACCTTTTTCGACTTAATTGCTACATTTTCGTATTCTTGTCTTATCGTAGTAACTGTAGTTTTTCTAATGATTGTTATACCATTTTCTTCTAAGCTTTCCATATCATGTGTTGTATGCTCATCTGGTATTCCCACTTCAGAAAATCCAACGAGGTTTTCATCTAAACTTTCAATGCCATAGTCTGCTACAGACACTTTGATGTCTTTTGTGACTTCAGTGATCCCAGTCGGTAACTTAGTTTCAGTGACTGCTTCTGTTGTAGTCCTAAGTTTCTTTTTTGACCCATCCTCTGTTGACAACATTTCTTTTGTAATAGTCGTAGTAATAATTTGTTTAACTTCTTTTCCATCTCTTGTAGTATCCTTTTCTTGTATATCAACAGAAATAGACTTATTTTCAAGATGTGAAAACTCTTTGAGGTCCTGAGTATGAACTAAATCTTCTTCTTCTATATCACTCACTGAAGTACTAGTGTTCACGGTCGTTTTTATAGAACCGTCTGGATATTGATCTGTATTTGTAACAATTTTTACAGTTTTCATTTTTCTTAATACACCTTTATCGTCAGCATACTTTGTTTTTATTACTTTGTCCACAATAGTTCTTTGAATGACGCTTTCATTTTCTTTAAATATCTCTTTTCTTAGATGTTCACTTTCTTCGGGTTCACCGACTAGGAATAAATCTTTAAGACAAGTTTCAATTTTACTACTTTCCACTTCGGTAGCATCTTCATAGTCTACTCCATCTTCCAATAGACCTTGAAGACATTCATCTACCATAGATACTTTTTCACTGGTTGTAGTGACAACTGCTCCATCTGGATGCTCGTCTTCTGTTACTATCCTGACTGTGGTCTTGATTCGCTTAATACTGTCCCTTGTATTATTGTATGCTTGTACGATAGTTGTGGTAGTTATCTTTCTTTTAATTAAGATTCCACCTTCTGTTATGGTTTCAGTCTCCACTTTCTTGTCTTCGCTGGTTTCGCCTGCTGGTTCGAAACCTTCAAAGGTTTCATCAACAGTGTCTTTTTCTTCTTGTATGTCGGTTACAGTAGTGCTGCTTTGTACACTAGTGCGAATAGTGCCATCAGGGTAATTATCCGTTGTAGTCACTGTGGTAACCGTTTTTAGTTTTCTAAGAATCCCTTGTTTGTCGGCGTACTTTGTCTTGACCTCCCTTATTACTATCACGCGTTTGATTATTATTTCTTTTTCTTCAATATCTTTAGTATCGGTTGTTTCAGTGATTTTTGGTTCTCCCAATGGAGTTAGGTCTTTGAGCGCATCTTGAATTCTAAGAGTTTCTGGTGAAGTTTCCTTTGTTTCGATTGAAGTTTTCTCTTCTTTCGCAATAGTGACTGTAGACTCTTTTTCTGGCGAGGGTAATTTTTCAGGAAGAGCTGCTACTTTTTGCAATTTTTTCTGTTCCGTGATCTCTGATATAGATAGTTCAATTTCTGTTATAGAAATATTTGTATCCGTGGTCGTTCGTTTGGACCCATCCGGGAGTTGATCAGTTGTTGTTACCGTTGTCACAGTTTTGACTTTACACAATTTACCCTGTTTATCGCAGTATTTTGTTTTAATGATGTTCGTCACAATAGTCCTAATTATTACTATGCCTTTTTCATGGATTTCGTGAGTTTCGGTAGTCTCGGTTTGCTCAGGCTCACCTACTGGCATAAGTTCCTTGAGTTCCTCTAACTTATAGCTGTCGCCAACATAATCAGATAATGATTCAAGAGTTTCATCAACCATAGATACTTTTTCACTAGTTTTTGTGATGATTGCTCCATCTGGGTGCTCGTCTTCTATCACGGTCTTGATTGTGGTCTTGGTTCGCTTAATTCCGTTCACAACATTAGTGAATATTTGAACGATTGTCGTGGTGGTTACTTTTCGCTTAATTAAGATTCCACCCTCGATTATGGTTTCATTCTCCACCTGCTTGTCTTCGCTGGTTTCGCCTGTTGGTTCAAAACCTTCAAAGGTTTCTTCACCAGGGTCTTTATCTTGTATATCGGTTACAGTAGTACTGCTCTGTATAGAAGTTCGAGTAGTACCGTCAGGATATTTGTCTGTTGTAATCACTGTGATGACTGTTTTTAGTTTTCTAAGAATTCCTTGTTTGTCGGCATACTTTGTCCTTGCTTCTTTTATTACTATCACTCGTTTGATTACTATTTTATTTTCTTCAATGTCTTTAGTATCTGTCGTTTCAGTGATTTCTGGTTCTTCAATCGGTAACAGGTCTTTCAGGGCTTCCTCATGTGTTAGATCATCTTGTGTAAGTTCTTTTTCAAGTACAGAAGTCATGCTGTCTACTGGTTCATTACCAACTAATTGGTTTTGAATAACGCGTGGCGTAGGCTTTTCCTTTATACTTAGAGGTATTCGATCTGTCTGTATTACCGTTTGAGGCAGTTTTTCAATCTGAGCTGATTCCGGCTTTATTTTTTCAGTTGCTGTTGGTTCTTTTTCATCTTTGTACATATCTTTTTCTTTGTATTGTTTGATTTCTATTGATTCTGTTACTTCTGGTTCTCCAAAGGGTTTTAGTTCATCATCCAAATTTTCAGTGGTATCTTTTCGGAAGTAAGAAGTATCGAGTGAAGAACTATCAAGAATATTATCGATATAGGACACCTTCTCACTTGTTTTAGTAATAACAGAACCATCAGGATATTCATCCTCAATTAAAGTAACAACAAAAGTTTTTGTTCTTTGGATATTTTCTTCTACATTTACAAATTTATGTTTCGTTGTACTAATTGTCATCTTTCGTTTAATTAGAACGCCATTTTCTGTTAATAAAAGCGACTCGACTTTAATATCTTCTTCAGGGTCACTTTCTTTTTTAAATCCTTTTGGTATATCCTCTATAAAGTCTTTCAAGTAATCGGATACAGATACTTTAATATCTTTTGTTACTTCTGTTGTTCCATTAGGGAGCAAAGTTTCTGTAACCGTTTCTATAGTTGTTCTAAGTTTCCTTTCGGATTTACGTTCGTTTGTTAATATTTCTTTAGTAGTAGTTGTGGTTACTAGTTGAAGTACGCTTTTACCATTAATATCAATATTTTTTTCTTGTGTCTCGGTTTCAATAGACTTATTTTCTACAACATTAAAGCTTTGCATTTCTAGATTTTCAACCATTTCAAAGTCTATGTCAGTTAATACGATGTTGCTTTCTACTCGTTTTTGGGAAGAATTATCTGGATAGTCATCAATTATTGTCACAATAGTTACAGTTTTTAACTTTCTCGGAATACTTTGACTGTCTGCATATTTGGTCTTAATTATTCTTGTTATAATTGTACGCTTTATTATTAATGTTTCCTGTTTTATATTCTCCGTTTTCGTAGTAACACTTTCTTCAGGTTCACCATATACAAAATATTTGCTTAATATTTTATCCACATTTTCACTTGAATCTAAAACTAATTCTTCTGTTTTAACTTCTACATTTTTTTGCACATCTCTAGTTCCATCAGGAAGTTCCTTAGTTATATTAGTTTCAGTTGTAGTTCTTAATATTTTTTTACTTTCACTAGCTCGTATGGTTTCTTTCTTAGTGGTTGTCGTTGTAGTTTCTACGATATCAATATTATTTTCCTTAATGATTTTTTTACTGACATCAGTGTCGATAATTGTGTCCTCAACGTTATCATCTGATTCATCTGTTACACTAATAAAAGCATCCATATCCCTTCTTATTAATGAAGGTGCTTGTTTATCAGACAGATCTTTTATTTGGAACGTGCTTAGTATGTCTGATTTGTCTTCAGCGTCATAATTGTCTATTCTGCTATCTTTTGTATAATAGTCCAATTGCGATGTTGATCTTAAGACTAGAAGAACATTCTGAAAGTAACGTTTGTGTATCTTTTGTCGTTGTTATCGAACCATCCGGCCCTTTACTCAATGTGGTAGTTTCAATGGTAGTTTTAATATTTTGTGGAGTTCCATCTTCACGTGAGATTATTTCTTTAGTCGTTACTGTAGTGATTGTTTGCGTTACAACGTTCTCACCTTCTTTAATAATTTTTGTGACAGTGTCGGTTTCAGTTTTAATTTTTCCGACAGTTTGCATAAGGCTTAAAAGTTCTGGATCTCCATCTGGCTCTGATGTTTTGGGTAGTCTGGGAAGCTTTTCAGTGGATGTAGAAATTTTTTGAGTTAATACATCTTCTCCAACATGTACAACTTTAGTAATAACTTCTTCACTGCTATCAGACTTATCATACGTAATTTCACTTTGCATACCTTCTGACATCTTGACATCTTGTATGCTGCTTGGAGTTTTCGGCAAAGGACTAACTGGTACAGTTGGTGGTGTGGATACTCTATCAACATTGGGGTGGACTACTAAAGATTCAAAATCTTCTGTCTTAATACCTTGTTGAATAGTGTCATCTTCAAATGCTTTGTGTATAGACTCCATTAATTGCACTGCGCTATCTTTTATAAATTCTCCAATATTACTAGTATGGTCAGTATCTAAAATACTATGCACCCCAGAATCGGTGGTCTCTGAAGTAATTTCTTCTTTTAGAGAACCTGTTACTTTAGATGCTGTTTCAGTTTTAATATGATGTTTGTGTCTAATATCATAATTTTCCGTTGTTGGTGTATCTTTAAATTCATATTTTTCTGATATTTCATAACTATATTTTTCTTCTAAACTTATTTCTTTCGATAAGTCTTCCGAACTACTACCGTGAACGATAGTTTGTGTGATACTGTCTTTGTCAGTAACCCCACTATCGATAGTCGATATAGAGCATTTATCGAGAGAGTCCTGAATATTATGTCTCCTTTTTACATCATAAGGTAGAGATGCACTATCTTTAAGTATTGGTTCAAATTCAGAAATAAATTGCGTTTTTTCTTGAACTATCTCATCTCCAGTAGAAATCTGAGTAAGTCGAGCTTTAGTTTTCAAAACTTCTCCTAATTTAACTTCACTATCTTCACTTCCTGATTCAACATCTTTTGGAAGGCTTTCTTTACATCTTGTACTGTTTCATCTAAGACTTGACATTTTTGTGTAATTTTATTCAATTCCAAATCAGTGAAATCATTTTCATTAGATTTGTCTTTTTGTTCACTTGAAATATCCAAAATTTTATTTTCTTTTTCATCGATATCTTTCTCGTCATATGATGTTTTCAATTCTTTTTTCGTAATATCACTATCGAATAATTTCACGTCTAAATTATCCGAATAATGTTCTTTAATTTGATGTTTTAGTAGATAAACTTCTTCATCTTGTTCTATAGAGTGTGAACTGGAATGCATAATTTGTTTAGGACTCGTCAAATCATTTGCTAGCTTTTCAAGGTTTAATTTATCATCAGAATAAGACCCAGAGGCTTTATATACTGGATCAAGTTCACCCAATACTGAACTATCGTCTGGTTTCTTTAATTCTCCACCATCGATGTCAGTTAAATTAATAACATCTGTTTTTTGCCTAATATCTTTTTCTAAACCTACTTGCTTTATCACAAGTTTGTCAGAAATATCATCTTTAAACAATTTGCTTTCTGTAGTTGTTATTGAGCTAGGTTCTTTGAAATCTTGAACAAGCTCTGGACTTGGTATATCTACGATTTCGGAAATGTTATCTGTATGTATTGACTCCCTTTTTGCTAAATGTGTAGTCCCTAAGTGAAGATCTTGAGGTTTAATATTGGTCAACGATACTAATTTTTTGTCCATGGGATCTAATTTAAACTGCGCTTTTTTCTCGGAACTAGGTTCTATTTCAGGAACTTTGCTGAGAAAAGCATCAGTTTTGAATTGAAAGTCTGAAGGTGTTCCTTCTTCGATGGTGTGAATTTTTGCATCCCTTTTAATGTCATCTTTGGTTGTTGTTACGCATGTGTCTTCAAAGCCTTCCTTGATTGTGCTGAATTCTTTTTCATCGTCTATCAAATCATTTTTATTCTCGTCAGGATTGATATCCCCCTTTGCTAAGCAAGACTCCTTAAATTCTTCATCATAGCTTGACAGCCTTGTGTCAGGTTTAGTCTCTTCCTTAGCAGGGCTAGGCTCCTCGACTTCTTCTTTGATTAGAATTGCTATCTTATCCTCCGGTTTAGTGACATCTGTAATTATGCTTGATACATCTTCAACAGGTTTCATTTGTTTTTTGAGAGGGCTAAGCTCCTCATCCATACTAGATTCGATTACTAACTTCTCATCGTCTTTTGTAATCAAGAGAACGTTATCTTCAGGTTTATTATCATCCTGAGTCGATCTCGGTGACTTTTCATGTGCTTGGATTTCCTCTTTGTCTGGGCTCGGTTCTTTGGCTTCTCGTTTGCTTCTTCTTGGCGTTTCTTTGTCAGGTTTGGTGAGATTCCTAAGGGGAATTTGTACCTTTTCACCAAGTTTGATATCTTCTACTAACGAGCTTGGCACTCCGATAGTGCCAAACTTAACTTCTTGTATGACTTGGTCATTAGGTAGTTCAGCAGACTTGTGAACCGGACTTACTACTTTCGCGTCTGACTTAGTTTCGCCCTTGACTAGATCAAGTTCTTTAATTTGTCGTTTAATTAGGATTGGTTTTTCATCATATTTGATAGTATCTTTGTCTGGGCTTGGCACCTTTCCGTCAATTTTAACTTCTTTGACTATTATAGGTTCCTTTTCATAAAGTTCGCTTATTTCTTTACCTGACATTGGTAACTTCTCGTCTAGTTTTGGAGCCTCCATATGAGCCTTTGTATCTTTTATAGGTTGGTATAGCACTTTGTCTTCAAATTTAATTTTCAATTCTATAGGGCTCGGTGCATTTTCAAGTGGTTTAAGAGTTTCATCCACCATGGATACTTTTTCACTAGTTTTTGTGATGATTGCTCCATCTGGGTGCTCATCTTCTACCACGGTCTTGACTGTGGTTATGGTTCGCTTAATTCCGTCCACAACATTAGTGAATATTTGAACGATTGTCGTGGTAGTTATCTTTCTTTTGATTAAGATTCCACCTTCTGTTATGGTTTCAGTCTCCACATTCTTGTCTTCGCTGGTTTCGCCTGCTGGTTCGAAACCTTCAAAAGTTTCGTCACCAGTGTCTTTGTCTTCTTGTATATCGGTTACAGTAGTACTGCTTTGGACACTAGTGCGAATAGTGCCATCAGGGTAATTATCCGTTGTAGTCACTGTGGTAACCGTTTTTAATTTTCTAAGAATCCCTTGTTTGTCGGCATACTTTGTCCTGACCTCCCTTATTACTATCACGCGTTTGATTATTATTTCTTTTTCTTCAATATCTTTAGTATCGGTTGTTTCAGTAATTTCTGGTTCTCCCAATGGAGTTAGGTCTTTAAGCGCATCTTGAATTCTAAGAGTTTCTGATGAAGTTTCCTTTGTTTCGATTGAAGTTGTTTCTTCTTTCGCAATAGTGACTGTAGACTCTTTTTCTGGCGAGGGTAATTTTTCAGAAAGAGCTGCTACTTTTTGCAATTTTTTCTGTTCCGGGATCTCTGATATAGATAGTTCAATTTCTGTTATAGAAATATTTGTATCCGTGGTCGTTCGTTTGGACCCATCCGGGAGTTGATCAGTTGTGGTTACCGTTGTCACAGTTTTGACTTTACACAATTTACCCTGTTTATCGCAATATTTCGTTTTAATGATGTTTGTCACAATGGTCCTAATTATTACTATACCTTTTTCATGGATTTCGTGAGTTTCGGTAGTCTCGGTTTGCTCAGGCTCACCTACTGGTATAAGTTCCTTGAGTTCTTCTAACTCATAGCTGTCGCCAACATAATCAGATAATGATTCAAGAGTTTCATCAACCATAGACACTTTTTCACTAGTTTTTGTAATGATTGCTCCATCTGGGTGCTCGTCTTCTATCACGGTCTTGACTGTGGTCATGGTTCGCTTAATTCCGTCCACAACATTTTTGAATATTTGAACGATTGTCGTGGTAGTTATCTTTCTTTTGATTAAGATTCCACCTTCTGTTATGGTTTCAGTCTCCACATACTTGTCTTCGCTGGTTTCGCCTGCTGGTTCGAAACCTTCAAAAGTTTCGTCACCAGTGTCTTTGTCTTCTTGTATATCGGTTACAGTAGTACTGCTTTGGACACTAGTGCGAATAGTGCCATCAGGGTAATTATCCGTTGTAGTCACTGTGGTAACCGTTTTTAATTTTCTAAGAATCCCTTGTTTGTCGGCATACTTTGTCCTGACCTCCCTTATTACTATCACGCGTTTGATTATTATTTCTTTTTCTTCAATATCTTTAGTATCGGTTGTTTCAGTAATTTCTGGTTCTCCCAATGGAGTTAGGTCTTTAAGCGCATCTTGAATTCTAAGAGTTTCTGGTGAAGTTTCCTTTGTTTCGATTGAAGTTTTTTCTTCTTTCGCAATAGTGTCTGTAGACTCTTTTTCTGGCGAGGGTAATTTTTCAGAAAGAGCTGCTACTTTTTGCAATTTTTTCTGTTCCGGGATCTCTGATATAGATAATTCAATTTCTGTTATAGAAATATTTGTATCCGTGGTCGTTCGTTTGGACCCATCCGGGAGTTGATCAGTTGTGGTTACCGTTGTCACAGTTTTGACTTTACACAATTTACCCTGTTTATCGCCATATTTCGTTTTAATGATGTTTGTCACAATGGTCCTAATTATTACTATACCTTTTTCATGGATTTCGTGAGTTTCGGTAGTCTCGGTTTGCTCAGGCTCACCTACTGGTATAAGTTCCTTGAGTTCTTCTAACTCATAGCTGTCGCCAACATAATCAGATAATGATTCAAGAGTTTCATCAACCATAGATACTTTTTCACTAGTTTTTGTAATGATTGCTCCATCTGGGTGCTCGTCTTCTATCACGGTCTTGACTGTGGTCATGGTTCGCTTAATTCCGTCCACAACATTTTTGAATATTTGAACGATTGTCGTGGTGGTTACTTTTCGCTTAATTAAGATTCCACCCTCGATTATGGTTTCATTCTCCACCTGCTTGTCTTCGCTGGTTTCGCCTGTTGGTTGGAAACCTTCGAAGATTTCATCTCCAGTGTCTTTGTCTTCTTGTATGTCGGTTAGAGTAGTACTACTCTGTACACTAGTGCGAGTAGCGCCATCAGGGTAATTATCCGTTGTAGTCACTGTGGTAACCGTTTTTAGTTTTCTAAGAATCCCTTGTTTGTCGGCATACTTTGTCCTGACTTCCCTTATTACTATCACGCGTTTGATTATTATTTTCTTTTCTTCAATATGTTTAGTATCGGTTGTTTCAGTAATTTCTGGTTCTCCCAATGGAGTTAGGTCTTTGAGCACATCTTGAATTCTAAGTGTTTCTGTTGTTTCAGGACTTTGCATTTTTGTATCTTCATGTTTTGGTTCTAAAACCGTTTCATCTAATTTATCTTTTTTACCTACCGGTATTGATTCTAAGATATGCTTTTTAACAGGAATTTGCTCTCGCAAATCTTCCACAATAGAACTTGATACCCTTTCGTCTATTCCAATTTTTTTATCAATAACAATTTTTTCCTCGATGTACTCTTTAACAGGACTAGGTTCTTTAATGGCTTCCTTTTCTAGACTTGGTTCCCTGTCGTCCAGTTTAAATTGTCTGTTTATCTCCATTGGCTCTTTTATGTCCTCTTTAACGGGGCTTGGCTCTCTCAAGGTTTCCTTCACCGGGCTTGGTATCTGTAAAAGATGACGTTGTTAATTACTGAAAAGCAATAATATGTATTGAAGCTAAAGATACCTAAAATCAGAATAAATGTACTTTTATTTAATTCAAATTTTATATTATAACAAGTTTTATCAGTGTCCTTACAGCAGGATATGCTGAAAAGAAGCAAATATTTAGCGTTTTATTCTTAGACTTAATTGAAAATTTAGCAATCTCTACGTGTAACAATTTAAAAAATCACTAAACGAGACGTATCTAAATTTAAAGAATTAGTAAGTAAATTAAGTTGATCTACTAAAAGTAGCTTGAAGGGGTCAGTCTAGTGATGAGTGGAACATAAACAAGTTGAAGACAAACATCATACGTTAATCGATTCAAGACTCGTCACGTCAACGTTAAATAATTACGAGATTACAAAGCATTTTTAATATCTTTGTGCTGTCATTGCTAACGAGGGAAGTTTTGAGTCAGAAATAAGCAGACGCATTAGCGTGCAATGTCTCTTTTAAAGAACGTATGAGAAGAGCCTGCACCCTAATCATTTCAGGGAAAAATCCCGTCGGATTCCCGAGACAGACTTAAAAAAGACCGCTATCGGTCTGGTGAAATAGTATCCGAATCATTAAAATTTTATGCATTGTAACCATTGGAAATAGCTTCCGATTTATCAGCAAAATTGTTATTCGCGAATTATATTTAAAAATAAAACATAAAATTCTGATGGAAATGAATGATATTTACTAATTAAATTTGTATACTATTATATTGTATACTATGAGAAGAAAATATGCATACGCTATAACTTAGACATATGAACCTTATAACCTGATTTTGAGCTAGTAAATTGATGTTCATTGATGTTATAAACAAAGCACTTGAAACCGTAAAATTGTTAAGATATAGGATTTAAAAAATACACTTTGTAGACATTTTAGTGAAGACAAGCCGTTAAGAAATCTTCGTCTGTGTGTCATTGTCATTTTCGTCGTAAATTAAAGGCTCTTTATCGATGTTCACGAGCAATTGGTTATCTACACATTGTTTTGCCTTAGATCATTTTGAGTAGAATACATAAACAAGATTTTCGCAAACAATTACACAATTTAATGTTGTTTAAAATGTCCATTGTATTTATTCAAGGTATTCTTAGGATAAGAACCACCAAGACTTTTTATGCAGATAGAGAACAGTTTAGGTATACATAATTAAAACTACGTTTTAACGATTTTGAAGCGTGGAATTTTGTTTGATTGTCATTTCGACGTTTCGACAACTTTTCAGTAGCCATGATCACTAACACAAATATCACGGCTACTGAAAGTGGCCGCACCATCGAAGTAAAAATCAAATGCCTCGCTTAAGACTGTTAAAACATACTCTTAATTATCTGTACTAGTCTCGAAAATTAGAGAAAATACTAAATTTAGGTGTGATTAGTGAAAATCGGCATTAATCAACTTAGGGATCTAGGCAAATATTAAAAAAGAAAATAAAGTTTATTAACTATCTTAAAAATATTAACTTTTTTTTAAATCACAAATTTAAGCAATAAAATATTTAAACAAATAAATATATCTGTGCGTTTTGAAGGACTTAATATCCTTTGCGGGAAAATGTTAAATGCGTTTTCCATAATTATCAAAGCAATAAAATATACCACACATAAAAATAGTTACATTTAAAACACAGCGCATTTTCATTTAATTATATTTTAAACGCTGCTTTGTTTACGTTATGCAGATTTTGTCAATCAGATTAATCACTATGCTACGGCTGTATATACTTAGAACATCTAAAACTTATTTTTGTAAACTATGACAAAAGTTCTTTATCTGATTGTAGTTGTATTGAAGTAGGTAGAGTAAGTATGTAGAAGTATGTATGCAAAACTTTATGCTGAAAGGTAAAGTCCTATTAAAGCCGGAAAACATTATACACAAACAAGCTCACAACTCAATTTATAATATTATACAGTAATGGGATATGCCCGAGACTTTGTCCACGCTTGACATGAAATCGGGATTCCCGGGAAACAAAGTACAGCAGTATGTAAAAGAATGTAAACCATCGTTTTAGTGTAAACTGTGTAGGAATAAGCAAATTTTTATGTACCCGAACAATTATAAACCGCCCCCGGAAAAATTCCCGTGAGATTCTCGGAAAAAAAATTTCACACATTTTATAAAATAAAATTTGCCGGTCAGTGAAAAAAAACACATTGGAATTCGTTTTTTTTATTAATCTGGCCATTTTAAATCATTCCATAAAAATTCCCGCGGGATTCCCAGAATAAAAGTAGTGCAAATTTTGAGTCTAAGAATTAGCTGTCGATCAACGAAAACCGCATCGAAATCGGCTGAGTAGTGTTTATGTGAATCCCGAACAGACAGCCAAGAAATCTAAGAAAAAAAAAAATAAGTCGGAAAAGTACCTTTTCGTCTAGTTTAATTTCCTTATCAACCACGATAGGCTCATTGATATCCTCCTTGACAGGACTTGGTTCTTTCAAGACTTCTTTCAAGGGGCTCGGTTCTTTCTTGTCTAGTTTAATTTCTGTGTCAACCATGATAGGCTCCTTGATATCCTCCTTGACAGGACTTGCTTTTTTCTCGTCTAGTATAGTTTCTTTGTCAACCACGACAGGCTCCTTGATATCCTCCTCGACAGGACTTGGTTCTCTCAAGACTTCTATCACGGGGCTTGGTTTTTTCTCGTCTAGTTTAATTTCTTTGTCAACCATGATAGACTCCTTGGTATCCTCCTTGACAGGACTTGTTTCTTTCTCGTCTAGTTTAATTTCTTTATCAACTACGATAGGCTTTTGGAAATCCTCTTTAACGGGACTTGGTTCTCTCAAAGTCTGTTTGTCGGGACTTAGTTCTTTGTCGTCTAGTTTAATTTTTCTGTCAACCATGAGTGGCTCCTTGATATCCTCCCGAACAGGACTAGGTTCTTTCAAGGACTCCTTGACTGGGCTCGGTTCTTTTTCGACTAGTTTGAATTCTTTGTCAACAATGATAGGCTCAATGATGTCCTCTCTAACAGGACTAGGATCTTTAAAGTCCACTTTGACGGGACTTGGTTCTTTCTCGTCTAGTTTCATTTCTTTGTCAACCACGATAGACTCCTTGATGTGCTCCCTGGCAGGGCTAGCTTCTTTCAAGGCCTCCATGGCGGGGCTTGGTTCTTTCTCATCTAGTTTAATTTCTTTGTCAACCAGGATAGACTCCTTGACATCCTCCTTGACATGACTTGGTTCTTTCTCGTCTACTTTAATTTCTTTGTCAACCACGATAGACTCCTTGATATCCTCTTTAACAGGACTTGGTTCTTTCTCATCTAGTTTGATTTCTTTGTCAACCGCTACAGGCTCCTTGATATCCTCCGTGACAGGACTTGGTTCTTTCTTGTCTAGTTTAATTTCTTTGTCAACCATTACAGGCTCCTTGATATCCTCCTTGACAGGACTTGGTTCTTTGTCGTCTAGTTTGAATTCTTTGTCAACCACGATAGGCTCCTCGATAACCTCCTTGACAAGACTTGGTTCTTTCTCATCTAGTTTAATTTCTTTGTCAACCATAACAGGCTCCTTGACAGCCTCCTTGACAGGAGTTGGTTCTTTCTCGTCTAGTTTAACTTCTTTGTCAACCACGATAGGCTCCTTGATATCCTCCTTGACAAGACTTGGTTCTTTCAAGACTTCTATCACGGGGCTTGGTTCTTTGTCGTCTAGTTTAATTTCTTTGTCAACCACGATAGGCTCTTTGATATCCTCCTTGACAGGACCTGGTTCTTTCTCGTCTACTTTAATTTCTTTGTCAACCATGATAGTCTCCTTGATATCCTCCTTGACAAGACTTGGTTCTTTCAAGACTTCTTTCATGGGGCTTGGTTCTTTTTCGTCTAGTTTAATTTCTTTGTCAACCACGATAGGCTCCTTGATATCCTCCTTGACAGGACTTGGTTCTTTCTCATCTAGTTTGATTTCTTTGTCAACCGCTACAGGCTCCTTGATATCCTCCTTGACAGGACTTGGTTCTTTCTCGTCTACTTTAATTTCTTTGTCAATCACGATAGACTCCTTTATATCCTCCTTAACAGGACTTGGTTCTTTATAGTCTAGTTTAATTTCTTTGCCAACCACGATAGGCTCCCTGATATCCTCCGTGACAGGACTTGGTTCTTTCTTGTCTAGTTTGATTTCTTTGTCAACCGCTACAGGCTCCTTGATATCCTCCTTGACAGGACTTGGTTCTTTCTCGTCTACTTTAATTTCTTTGTCAATCACGATAGACTCCTTGATATCCTCCTTCCTGAACAGGACTTGGTTCTTTCTCATCTAGTTTAATTTCTTTGTCAACCACGATAGGCTCCTGATATCCTCCGTGACAGACTTGGTTCTTTCTTCTATCACGGGGCTCTAGTTTAATTTCTTTGTCAACCATTATAGGCTCCTTCCTTGATATCCTCCTTGACAGGGGCTTGGTTCTTTCTCGTCTAGTTTAATTTCTTTGTCAACCACGATAGGCTCCTTGATATCCTCCTTGACAGGACTTGGTTCTTTCTTCTAGTTTAATTTCTTTGTCAACCTCTCCTTGATATCCTCCTTGACAGGACTTGGTTCTTTCTCGTCTAGTTTTAATTTCTTTGTCAACCAACCGATAGATAGACTCCTTGATATCCTCCTTGACAGGACTTGGTTCTTTCTCGTCTAGTTTAATTTCTTTGTCAACCACGATAGGCTCCCTTGATATCCTCTCCTTGACAAGACTTGGTTCTCTAGTTTCAAGACTTCTTCACAGGACTTGGTTCTTTTTCGTCTAGTTTAATTTCTTTGTCAACCACGATAGGCTCCTTGATATCCTCCTTGACAGGACTTGGTTCTTTCTCTTTGTCAACCATCTCCTTGAGTTTTGGTTCTTTCTTTGTCAACCACAGGACTTGGTTCTTTCTCTCGTCTAGTTTAATTTCTTTGTCAACCAACCATAGGCTCCTTGATATCCTCCTTGACAGGACTTGGTTCTTTCTCGTCTACTTTAATTTCTTTGTCAACCACGATAGGCTCCTTTGATATCCTCCTTGACAGGACTTGGTTCTTTCTCGTCTAGTTTAATTTATCCTTTGACAGGACTTGGTTCTTTCTCGTCTAGTTTACCAACGATAGGCTCCTTGATATCCTCCTTGACAGGACTTGGTTCTTTCTTCTTTCTTGGATTCTTTTCTCTCTAGTTTAATTTCTTTGTCAACCATGATAGGCTCCTTGATATCCTCCTTGACAGGACTTGGTTCTTTCTCGTCTAGTTTAATTTCTTTGTCAACCACGATAGGCTCCTTGATATCCTCCTTGACAGGACTTGGTTCTTTCTCGTCTAGTTTAATTTCTTTGTCAACCACTACAGGCTCCTTGATATCCTCCTTGACAGGACTTGGTTTTCTTTCTTTGTCAACCACGATAGGCTCGTCTAGTTTAATTTCTTTGTCAACCACGATAGGATCCTTGATATCCTCCTTGATAGGACTTGGTTCTTTCTCGTCTAGACAACCACGGGCTCCTTGATATCTTGGTTCTTTCTCGTCTAGTTTAATTTCTTTGTCAACCACTATAGGCTCCTTGATATCCTCCTTGACAGGACTTGGTTCTTTCTCGTCTAGTTTAATTTCTTTGTCAACCACGATAGGCTCCTTGATATCCTCCTTGACAGGACTTGGTTTCTTTCTTCTTTTCTAGTTTAATTTCTTTGTCAACCACGATAGGCTCCTTGATATCCTCCTTGACAGGACTTGGTTCTTTCTCGTCTAGTTTAATTTCTTTGTCAACCACGATAGGCTCCTTGATATCCTCCTTGACAGGACTTGGTTCTTTCTCGTCTAGTTTAATTTCTTTGTCAACCACTACAGGCTCCTTGATATCCTCCTTGACAGGACTTGGTTCTTTCTCGTCTAGTTTAATTTCTTTGTCAACCACGATAGGCTCCTTGATATCCTCCTTGACAGGACTTGGTTCTTCTCGTCTAGTCCTCCAACCACAGGACTTCTATCACAGGGCTCCTTGATTGGTTCTTTTCTCGTCTAGTTTAATTTCTTTGTCAACCATGATAGACTCCTTGGTATCCTCCTTGACAGAACTTGGTTCTTTCTCGACTAGTTTAATTTCTTTGTCAACCACGATAGGCTCCTTGATATCCTCCTTGACAGGACTTGGTTCTTTCTCGTCTAGTTTAATTTCTTTGTCAACCACGATAGGCTCCTTGATATCCTCCTTGACAGGACTTGGTTCTTTCTCGTCTACTTTAATTTCTTTGTCAACCACTACAGGCTCCTTGATATCCTCCTTGATAGGACTTGGTTCTTTGTCGTCTAGTTTAATTTCTTTGTCAACCATTACAGGCTCCTTGATATCCTCCTTGATAGGACTTGGTTCTTTCTCATATAGTTTAAATTCTTTGTCAACCACGATGGGCTCCTCGATATCCTCCTTGACAGGACTTGGTTCTTTCTCATGTAGTTTGATTTCTTTGTCATCCACGATAGACTCCTTGATATCATCCTTAACAGGACTTGGTTCTTTCTCGTCTAGTTTAAATTCTTTGTCAACCACGATGGGCTCCTCGATATCCTCCTTGACAGGACTTGGTTCTTTCTCGTCTAGTTTAATGTCTTTGTCAACCACGAAAGGCTCCTTGACAGGACTTGGTTCTTTCTCGTCTACTTTAATTTCTTTGTCAACCACGATAGACTCCTTGATATCCTCCTTAACAGGACTTGGTTCTTTATAGTCTAGTTTAATTTCTTTGCCAACCACGATAGGCTCCTTGATATCCTCCTTGACAGGACTTGGTTCTTTCTTGTCTAGTTTAATTTCTTTGTCAACCACGATAGGCTCCTTGATATGATCCTTAACAGGACTTGGTTCTTTTTCATCTAGTTTAATTTCTTTATCATCCACGATAGGCTCTTTGATATCCTCCTTGACAGGACTTGGTTCTTTCTCATCTAGTTTGATTTCTTTGTCAACCGCTACAGGCTCCTTGATATCCTCCTTGACAGGACTTGGTTCTTTCTCGTCTACTTTAATTTCTTTGTCAACCACGATAGACTCCTTGATATCCTCCTTGACAGGACTTGGTTCTTTCTCGTCTACTTTAATTTCTTTGTCAACCACGATAGACTCCTTGATATCCTCCTTAACAGGACTTGGTTCTTTATAGTCTAGTTTAATTTCTTTGCCAACCACGATAGGCTCCCTGATATCCTCCGTGACAGGACTTGGTTCTTTCTTGTCTAGTTTAATTTCTTTGTCAACCACGATAGGCTCTTTGATATCCTCCTTGACAGGACCTGGTTCTTTCTCGTCTACTTTAATTTCTTTGTCAACCACTACAGGCTCCTTGATATCCTCCTTGATA
This sequence comes from Dendrolimus houi, assembly GCA_039645545.1. Classification (NCBI taxonomy): domain Eukaryota; kingdom Metazoa; phylum Arthropoda; class Insecta; order Lepidoptera; family Lasiocampidae; genus Dendrolimus; species Dendrolimus houi. The sequence goes on from CM077131.1 coordinate 1,529,035, forward strand.
GGACTTGGTTCTTCCTCATATAGTTTAAATTCTTTGTCAACCACGATGGGCTCCTCGATATCCTCCTTGACAGGACTTGGTTCTTTCTCATGTTGTTTGATTTCTTTGTCAACCACGATAGGCTCCTCGATATCCTCCTTGACAGGACTTGGTTCTTTCTCATCTAGTTTAATTTCTTTGTCAACCACTACAGGCTCCTTCATATCCTCCTTGAGAAGACTTGGTTCTTTTTCGTCTAGTTTAACTTCTTTGTCAACCACGATAGACTCCTTGATATCCTCCTTGATAGGACTTGGTTCTTTCAAGACTTCTTTCACGGGGCTTGGTTCTTTCTCATCTAGTTTAGTTTCTTTGTCAACCACTACAAGCTCCTTCATATCCTCCTTGACAGGACTTGGTTCTTTTTCGTCTAGTTTAACTTCTTTGTCAACCACGATATGCTCCTCGATAACCTCCTTGACAGGACTCGGTTCTTTCTCATGTAGTTTAATTTCTTCGTCAACCACTACAGGCTCCTTGACATCCTCCTTGACAGGACTTGGTTCTTTCTCATCTAGTCTAATTTCTTTGTCAACCACTATAGGCTCCTTGACAGGACTTGGTTCTTCCTCGTCTAGTTTAATTTCTTTGTCAACCATGATAGACTCCTTGATATCCTCCTTGACAAGACTTGGTTCTTTCAAGACTTCTTTCAAGGGGCTTGGTTCTTTCTGGTCTAGTTTAGTTTCTTTGTCAACCACTACAGGCTCCTTGACAGGACCTGGTTCTTCCAAGACTTCTTTCACGGGGCTTGGTTCTTTCTCATCTAGTTTAATTTCTTTGTCAACCACGATAGGCTCCTTGATATCCTCCTTGACAGGACTTGGTTCTTTCTCGTCTTGTTTAATTTCTTTGTCAACCACGATAGACTCCTTGATATCCTCCTTGACAGGACTTGGTTCTTTCAAGACTTCTTTCAAGGGGCTTGGTTCTTTCTGGTCTAGTTTAGTTTCTTTGTCAACCACTACAGGCTCCTTGACATCCTCCTTGACAGGACCTGGTTCTTCCAAGACTTCTTTCACGGGGCTTGGTTCTTTCTCATCTAGTTTAATTTCTTTGTCAACCACGATAGGCTCCTTGATATCCTCCTTGACAGGACTTGGTTCTTTCTCGTCTAGTTTAATTTCTTTGTCAACCACGACAGGCTTCTTGATATCCTCCTTGACAGGACTTGTTTCTTTCTCGTCTAGTTTAATTTCTTTGTCAACCACTACAGGCTCCTTGATATCCTCCTTGACAGGACTTGGTTCTTTCTCGTCTAGTTTAATTTCTTTGTCAACCACGATAGACTCCTTGATATCCTCCTTGACAGGACTTGGTTCTTTCTCGTCTACTTTAATTTCTTTGTCAACCACGATAGACTCCTTGATATGCTCCTTGATAGGACTTGGTTCTTTCAAGACTTCTTTCACGGGGCTCGGTTCTTTCTCGTCTAGTTTAATTTCTTTGTCAACCACGATGGACTCCTTGATATCTTCCTTGACAAGACTTGGTTCTTCCAAGACTTCTTTCACGGAGCTTGGTTCTTTCTCGTCTAGTTTAATTTCTTTGTCAACCACGACAGGCTCCTTGATATCCTCCTTGACAGGACTTGGTTCTTTCTTGTCTAGTTTAATTTCTTTGTCAACCACGATAGGCTCCTTGATATCCTCCTTGACAGGACTTGGTTCTTTTAAGACTTCTTTCACGGGGCTTGGTTCTTTCTCGTCTAGTTTAATTTCTTTGTCAACCACTACAGGCTCCTTGATATCCTCCTTGACAGGACTTGGTTCTTTCTCGTCTAGTTTAATTTCTTTGTCAACCACGATAGACTCCTTGATATCCTCCTTGACAGGACTTGGTTCTTTCTCGTCTACTCTAATTTCGTTGTCAACCACGACAGGCTCCTTGATATCCTCCTTGACAGGGCTTAGTTCTTTTAAGACTTCTTTCACGGGGCTTGGTTCTTTCTCGTCTAGTTTAATTTCTTTGTCAATCACGATAGACTCCTTGATATCCTCCTTGACAGGACTTGGTTCTTTTTCGTCTAGTTTAACTTCTTTGTCAACCACGATAGGCTCCTCGATAACCTCCTTGACAGGACTCGGTTCTATCTCATCTAGTTTAATTTCTTCGTCAACCACTACAGGCTCCTTGACATCCTCCTTGACAGGGCTTGGTTCTTTTAAGACTTCTTTCACAGGGCTTGGTTCTTTCTCGTCTAGTTTAATTTCTTTGTCAACCACGATAGACTCCTTGATATCCTCCTTGACAGGACTTGGTTCTTTCTTGTCTAGTTTAATTTCTTTGTCAACCACGACAGGCTCCTTGATATCCTCCTTGACAGGGCTTGGTTCTTTTAAGACTTCTTTCACAGGACTTGGTTCTTTTTCGTCTATTTTAACTTCTTTGTCAACCACGATAGGCTCCTTGATATCCTCCTTGACAGGACTTGGTTCTTTCTCGTCTAGTTTAATTTCTTTGTCAACCACGACAGGCTTCTTGATATCCTCCTTGACAGGACTTGTTTCTTTCTCGTCTAGTTTAATTTCTTTGTCAACCACTACAGGCTCCTTGATATCCTCCTTGACAGGACTTGGTTCTTTCTCGTCTAGTTTAATTTCTTTGTCAACCACGATAGACTCCTTGATATCCTCCTTGACAGGACTTGGTTCTTTCTCGTCTACTCTAATTTCGTTGTCAACCACGATAGACTCCTTGATATGCTCCTTGATAGGACTTGGTTCTTTCAAGACTTCTTTCACGGGGCTCGGTTCTTTCTCGTCTAGTTTAATTTCTTTGTCAACCACGATGGACTCCTTGATATCTTCCTTGACAAGACTTGGTTCTTCCAAGACTTCTTTCACGGAGCTTGGTTCTTTCTCGTCTAGTTTAATTTCTTTGTCAACCACGACAGGCTCCTTGATATCCTCCTTGACAGGACTTGGTTCTTTCTTGTCTAGTTTAATTTCTTTGTCAACCACGACAGGCTCCTTGATATCCTCCTTGACAGGGCTTGGTTCTTTTAAGACTTCTTTCACGGGGCTTGGTTCTTTCTCGTCTAGTTTAATTTCTTTGTCAACCACTACAGGCTCCTTGATATCCTCCTTGACAGGACTTGGTTCTTTCTCGTCTAGTTTAATTTCTTTGTCAACCACGATAGACTCCTTGATATCCTCCTTGACAGGACTTGGTTCTTTCTCGTCTACTCTAATTTCGTTGTCAACCACGATAGACTCCTTGATATGCTCCTTGATAGGACTTGGTTCTTTCAAGACTTCTTTCACGGGGCTCGGTTCTTTCTCGTCTAGTTTAATTTCTTTGTCAACCACGATGGACTCCTTGATATCTTCCTTGATAAGACTTGGTTCTTCCAAGACTTCTTTCACGGAGCTTGGTTCTTTCTCGTCTAGTTTAATTTCTTTGTCAACCACGACAGGCTCCTTGATATCCTCCTTGACAGGGCTTGGTTCTTTTAAGACTTCTTTCACGGGGCTTGGTTCTTTCTCATCTAGTTTAATTTCTTTGTCAACCACGATAGGCTCCTCGATAACCTCCTTGACAGGACTCGGTTCTATCTCATCTAGTTTAATTTCTTCGTCAACCACTACAGGCTCCTTGACATCCTCCTTGACAGGGCTTGGTTCTTTTAAGACTTCTTTCACGGGGCTTGGTTCTTTCTCGTCTAGTTTAGTTTCTTTGTCAATCACGATAGACTCCTTGATATCCTCCTTGACAGGACTTGGTTCTTTCTTGTCTAGTTTAATTTCTTTGTCAACCACGACAGGCTCCTTGATATCCTCCTTGACAGGGCTTAGTTCTTTTAAGACTTCTTTCACGGGGCTTGGTTCTTTCTCGTCTAGTTTAATTTCTTTGTCAATCACGATAGACTCCTTGATATCCTCCTTGACAGGACTTGGTTCTTTTTCGTCTAGTTTAACTTCTTTGTCAACCACGATAGGCTCCTCGATAACCTCCTTGACAGGACTCGGTTCTATCTCATCTAGTTTAATTTCTTCGTCAACCACTACAGGCTCCTTGACATCCTCCTTGACAGGGCTTGGTTCTTTTAAGACTTCTTTCACAGGGCTTGGTTCTTTCTCGTCTAGTTTAATTTCTTTGTCAACCACGATAGACTCCTTGATATCCTCCTTGACAGGACTTGGTTCTTTCTTGTCTAGTTTAATTTCTTTGTCAACCACGACAGGCTCCTTGATATCCTCCTTGACAGGGCTTGGTTCTTTTAAGACTTCTTTCACAGGACTTGGTTCTTTTTCGTCTATTTTAACTTCTTTGTCAACCACGATAGGCTCCTCGATAACCTCCTTGACAGGACTCGGTTCTATCTCATCTAGTTTAATTTCTTCGTCAACCACTACAGGCTCCTTGACATCCTCCTTGACAGGACTTGGTTCTTTCTCATCTAGTCTAATTTCTTTGTCAACCACTACAGGCTCCTTGACAAGACTTGGTTCTTTCTCTTCTAGTTTAATTTCTTTGTCAACCACTATAGGCTCCTTGACATCCTCCTTGAGAGGACTTGGTTCTTCCAAGACTTCTTTCACGGGGCTTGGTTCTATCTCATCTAGTTTAATTTCTTTGTCAACCACGATAGACTCCTTGATATCCTCCTTAACAGGACTTGGTTCTTTCTCGTCTACTTTAATTTCTTTGTCACCCACGATAGACTCCTTGATATCCTCCTTGATAGGAGTTGGTTCTTTCAAGACTTCTTTCACGGGGCTCGGTTCTTTCTCGTCTAATTTAATTTCTTTGTCAACCACGATGGGCTCCTTGATATCTTCCTTGACAGGACTTGGTACTTCCAAGACTTCTTTCACGGGGCTTGGTTCTATCTCATCTAGTTTAATTTCTTTGTCAACCACGATAGGCTCCTTGATATCCTCCTTGACAGGACTTGGTTCTTTCTCGTCTAGTTTAATTTCTTTGTCAACCACGATAGACTCCTTGATATCCTCCTTGACAGGACTTGGTTCTTTTTCGTCTAGTTTAACTTCTTTGTCAACCACGATAGGCTCCTCGATAACCTCCTTGACAGGGCTCGGTTCTTTCTCATGTAGTTTAATTTCTTCGTCAACCACTACAGTCTCCTTGACATCCTCCTTGACAGGACTTGGTTCTTTCTCATCTAGTCTAATTTCTTTGTCAACCACTATAGGCTCCTTGACAGGACTTGGTTCTTCCTCGTCTAGTTTAATTTCTTTGTCAACCACGACAGGCTCCTTGATATCCTCCTTGACAGGGCTTGGTTCTTTTAAGACTTCTTTCACGGGGCTTGGTTCTTTCTCGTCTAGTTTAATTTCTTTGTCAACCACTACAGGCTCCTTGACATCCTCCTTGACAGGACTTGGTTCTTCCAAGACTTCTTTCACGGGGCTTGGTTCTTTCTCATCTAGTTTAATTTCTTTGTCAACAACGATAGGCTCCTTGATATCCTCCTTGACAGGACTTGGTTCTTTCTCGTCTAGTTTAATTTCTTTGTCAACCACGATAGACTCCTTGATATCCTCCTTCACAGGACTTGGTTCTTTTTCGTCTAGTTTAACTTCTTTGTCAACCACGATAGGCTCCTCGATAACCTCCTTGACAGGACTCGGTTCTTTCTCATCTAGTTTAATTTCTTCGTCAACCACTACAGGCTCCTTGACATCCTCCTTGACAGGACTTGGTTCTTTCTCATCTAGTCTAATTTCTTTGCCAACCACTACAGGCTCCTTGACTGAACTTCGTTCTTTCTCGTCTAGTTTAATTTCTTTGTCAACCACTACAGGCTCCTTGATATCCTTCTTGACACGACTTGGTTCTTTCTCATCTAGTTTAATTTCTTTGTCAACCACTACAGGCCCCTTGACAGGACTTGGTTCTTTCTCGTCTAGTTTAATTTTTTTGTCAACCACTACAGGCTCCTTGATATCCTCCTTGACAGGACTTGGTTCTTTCTCATCTAGTTTAATTTCTTTGTCAACCACGATAGGCTCTTTGATATCCTCCTTGACAGGACTTGGTTCTTTCTCATGCAGTTTAATTTCTTCGTCAACCACTACAGGCTCCTTGACATCCTCCTTGACAAGACTTGGTTCTTTCTCATCTAGTCTAATTTCTTTGTCAACCACTATAGGCTCCTTGACAGGACTTGGTTCTTCCTCGTCTAGTTTAGTTTCTTTGTCAACCATGATAGACTCCTTGATATCCTCCTTGACAGGACTTGGTTCTTTCTCGTCTAGTTTAATTTCTTTGTCTACCAAGATAGATTCCTTGATATCCTCCTTGACAGGACTTAGTTCTTTCTCGTCTAGTTTAATTTCTTTGTCACCCATGGCAGGCTCCTTGATATCCTCCTTGATAGGACTTGGTTCTTTCTCGTCTAGTATAGTTTCTTTGTCAACCACGATCGGGTCCTTGATAGGACTAGGTTCTTTCTCATCTAGTTTAATTTCTTTGTCAACCACGATAGGCTCCTTGATATCCTCCTTGACAGGACTTGGTTCTATCAAGACTACTTTGACGGGGCGCGGTTCTTTCTGATCTGGTTTAATTTCTTTGTCAACCAAAATAGGCTCCTTGATGGGGCTTGGTTCTCTCAAAACTTCCTTGACGGGGCTTGGTTCTTTTTCGGCAAATTTAATTTTTTTGTCAACTGCGATAGACTCCTTGATATCCTCCCTGATAGGACTAGGTTCTTTCAAGGACTCCTTGACTGTGCTTGATTCTTTTTTGTCCAATTCAATTTCTTTTTCTACCACGATAGGTTCTTTGAGGTTCTCCTTGACAGTACTTGCTTCTCTCGAAATATCCAGGACGGGCCTTGGTTCTTTTTCGTCTAGTTTAATTTCTTTGTCCAAGATGATAGCCTCCATAGGACTAGGTTCTTTCAAGGACTCCTTCACTAGTAGTGTTTCTTTTTCGTCTAATTTAATTTCTTTGTCTATTACGATTGGCTTCTTGATGTCCTCTTTGACAGGACTTGGTTCTCTCAGAACTTCCTTAATGGGACTTGGTTCTTTTTCGTCTACTTTAATTCCTTTGTCCACTATGCTTGGCTCCGTGATGTCCTCTTTGATAGGATGTGGTTCTGTCAAGACTTCCTCAATGGGAGTTGGTTCTTTTTCGTCTAGTTTAATTTCTTTGTTCTTCAAGATAGGCTGCTCGATGTCCTCCTTTACAGGGCTTGGTTCTCTGAAGGTCTTCTTACTTGGGCTTGGTTCTTTTTCATCTAGTTTAATTGCAGTTTTCTCTTCTTTTGTAACAGTGACAGTAGACCCTTTTTCTACTGAGGATGGTTTCTCGAAAACAATTGGTACTTTTTGGAATTCTTTTAGTTCTGGAATTTCTAATACAGATAATTCTATATCTGTTATAGATATATTTCTTTCTATAGACGTGCGTTGTGACCCATCCGAGAATAGATCAGTTGTGGTCATCGTTGTTACAGTCTTGACTTTACATAATTTACCCTGCTTATCGCAGTATTTTGTTTTAATTATATTCGACACGATGGTTCTAATTATTACTATATCTTTCTCTTGGATTTCTTGAGTTTCTGTAGTCTCGGTTTGCTCAGGCTTACCTACAGGCGTCAGTTCCTTGAGTTCTTCTAACTCATAGCTGTCGTCAATATACTCAGATAATGCTTCTAGAGTTTCATCCACCATGGATACTCTTTCGCTAGTTTTTGTGACGACTGCTCCATCTGGATGCTCGTCTTCTTTCACAGTCCTGACTATGGTCTTGGTTCGCTTAATCCTGTCCACAACATTAGTGAATATTTGAACAACTGTCGTGGTAGTTATCTTTCGCTTGATTAAGATTCCACCTTCTGTTATGGTTTCAGTCTCCACCTTCTTGTCTTCGCTGGTTTCGCCTGCTGATTCGAAACCTTCAAAAGTTTCGTTACTAGTGTCTTTGTCTTCATGTATGTCGATTACAGTAGTGCTGCTCTGTACACTAGTACGAGCTGTACCATTAGGGTAATTGTCCGTCTTAGTCACTGTGATGTCCGTTTTTAGTTTTCTTAGAATCCCTTGTTTGTCGGCATACTTTGTCCTGACCTCTGTTGTTACAATAACGCGTTTGATTATTATTTTCTTTTCTTCAATATAGTTAATAACTGTTTTTTCGGTAATTTCTGGTTCTCCGAATGGACTGAGATCTTTGAGGGTATCTATAATTCTTATAATTTCTGTTGTTTCTTTTGTTTCAACAGGAGTTTGCATTTTTGTGTCTTCATGTACTGGTTCTAATACCATTCCGTCTAATTTACTTTCATTTCCTACTTGTATTGATTCTAAAATATGCTTTTTAACAGGAATTTGCTCTTGAAAACCCTCCACAATAGAACATAGTTCCGTTTCGTCTATTTCAATTTTTTTGTCAGTTTCAATTTGTTTCTCGAAATACTCTTTGACAAGACTTGGTTTTGCGTCTAGTTTCACTGCCTCGTCTGTAAATACTGGCTTTTTAATAACTTCCTGAACAGTGCTTGCCTTTTGGATGTCTTCCTCTTCTACACTTGGTTCCTTTTCGTCCAGTGTAATTGGTCTGTCTATCACAATTGGCTTTTTTATATCCTCTACAGGGCTTGGCTCTCTCAAGGTTTTTTCGACCGAGCTTGGTATCTGTAAAAGATGATCTTGTTAATTACTGAAAAGCATATGTCTAGAAATATATGTATGGAAGCTAAAGATACCTAAAATCAGATTAAGTGTACTTTTACTAAATTAAATTACTATGTTATACAAGTTTTATCAGTCTCCTTGGAACTGGATATGCTTAATAGAAGCAAATATTTAGCATTTTATTCTTAGATTAACGTTAGATTATGTGTAAAAAATTAAAAAATAATTAAAGAAAGGTATTAAAATCTGATGAATTAGTAAGTAATTTAAGTTAATCTACTATTAGTAACTTGAAGAGACCGGTTCAATCGTTTCAACACTCTCTCTCACACACCTCGACAACTCAAGAATTACTTTACGCAGAAAAAAACCTCGACAAGTCAGCATTAAATAATTACGAGATTGTAGCACTTTTAATATGACGTTTTGAGTCAGAAATACCCAGATCCATTAGTGTGGTCCAGATTGCAACGTCACTTCTAAAGAACGTACGAGGAGAGCAGCACGCTAAACACACCCGGGAAAAGTCCCGCCGGATTTCCGAGACATACGGTGCCACAGATTTGAAAAGACCGCCATCGTTATTAAAATTGACAAGTCTTTATGAAGAAAAACACCCGTACATTTATAATAGATATGTAGATTTGTGTTTAATATTTACATGATGGAAACGGTTAACAATGAATACAGTAGAATCTCAATAAGTCCAAAACCTCCCGAAAATTAAAAAAAATGTTCCTATCCCTTCAACCCCAAAACCTCCGTTGCTCCAAATCTGAACTTTCTATAAATCGAAATAATAAGCAAATTCAGTACTTTCCCTTACTTTTTACAGTATTTTCCCTCAATAAGTCGAAAAAATAAATTGGGATGGGTACCAGCCTCGGTCTAGAGTATGTTGCCATAACAACCTTGAGTTGTGTTCCGGCATTAGTAGCCAGGTTTAAGTCTCCCACTTTAAGGTCGTCACCCGCATCTAAACCCGTCGAGTAGGGGGCGCGTCGGTTCCCGCGCGCGCCTCTCTCAACCGTCGAGAACGGAGAGGCCCGCTAGGGCGGGGCCACGCCAGTCAGGGTCGTGGGAGAAAAGCTCGCGCACATCCCGTGACCCCGGCACATGGCGTAAGCTGGCACCAAGGGGTTTTAGTGGGTATTCCAGCTCCTCTAGTCGGCGAGTACCACACTCCCCCGCTGAAGTCTCCCCGGCGGGGAGTCCGCAAATAGTATTTCCTCTTGTAAAAAAAAAAAAGTTCGAGTCTCCCTTCGTGGGGGGAGCTCTTGACGAGTCTTGACCAAGACCCGTGGGGGCGGCCCTACAGGATGGTGCGGAAGAATCTCCGCTCATGGGTCCCCCCGCTCACCGAGAGTCTCCCCCCGGAACAGGTCGCGGAAATTATCCGCGTCCTGTTCCCCTCGAGAGACGAGCACAACTCGCTATGGTTCCGCCCAACTGGGAGGCCAGCGTGGATGACAGCAGCAGCGACGTGCCCGACGTGACCCGGGAAGAGCTGGGGACAGTGGTTCTCAGGCTGCGACCCAAAAAACCGCCCCAGGCCCAGACGGCCTCCCAGGGCGTGCGTGGGTTATGTCCCACGACGCCCTGGAGCCCCGACTACTAGGGCTCTTCACCGCGTGTCTAGAGCAGGGCCGGTTCCCCGGCAGTGGAAGACCGGAAAACTGGTCTTGTTCAAAAAAGAGGGGCGCCCCGCGGAATCACCGTCCACGTACCGGCCCATCGTGCTGCTGGACGAGGTGAGCAAGCTCTTCGAAGAGTCATTGCGAACCGCTTCGTCCAACACTTATCAAGGGAGGGGCCGGACGTGGCCGATGTACAATTCAGTTTCCGTAAGGGGCGCTCCACGATTGACGCGATAATAGGGGTGAAGAGCCAGGCGGAGGAAGCAGTCTCCAGCGGCGAAGTGCTGATGGCGGTGTCCTTGGACATCGCCAACGCAATCAACAGCATGCCCTGGAGCTGCATCAGGGAGGCACTCCGATATCACGGGGTGCCGACTTACCTCCGCCACATAGTCGGGGCGTATCTCAGCGACCGGGCCGTCATCTTCCGGGTCAAAACGGCTGGGGACGCCAAGAGATGTCGTGCGTTGTTCCACAGGGGTCGGTACTGGGGCCAACCCTGTGGAACATCGGGTACGACTGGGCGTTGCGGAGCGTCCTCCTCCGCGGCGTAAGCATCACGTGCTATGCCGACGACACGTTAGTCGTCGCGCGGGCGAGGACGTACCCCGAGGCAGCCATTCTGGTGACAGCTGGGGTTGCACAGGTGGTCCACCGAATCCGGCGGCTGGGTCTCGAGGTGGCCCTGCACAAATCCGAGGCCGTGGACTTTAACGGGCCTCGAAGAAAGCCACCTGCGGGATCCGGCATCACAGTGGGAGGCTTCCGCATCGGCGTCCAACCGACCATAAAATAGCTGGGCTTGGTTTTGAACAGCCGATGGGACTTTTCGGCACACTTCCAGCAGATGGCCCCCAGACTCAAGAGGGCAGCGGGCGCACTATCGCGCTTCCTGCCCAACGTCGGGGGGACAAATGTGACGAGCCGAAAGCTCTTCGAGGGAGTCGTGCGATCCATGGCCCTTTACGGGGCCCCGGTGTGGGCGAGCGCCCTGGCGGATCGCAACGTCGCAACGCTGCGACAGACACAGCGTATGCTGGCCGTCAGGGCTGTCCAAGGGTATCGCACGATATCCTTCGAAGCGGCCTCCCTACTAGCCGACGCTCTGCTGTGGGACCTGGAGGCCAAAACACTGGCCTCCTTGTACGCGTGGCGTAAGGAGAAGGAGGCCAGTGATGGCCGACCTGCGTCCCGGGAGATCAAGGGGCTCAGAGACAAGTCGCGCCAGGTCCAGGTGGCAGAGTGGGCGGACCGCCTACAAAACCCCAGCGCCGACCTCGCCGTTATCCAAGCGGTGAGGCGGATTATGCCAGAATGGCTGCAGAGGCGTCACGGCACCCTGACGTTTCGCCTGACGCAGGTCCTCTCGGGGCACGGATGCTTCGAAAGGTACCTGTGTCAAATAAGGCGTGAACAGATGCCAGGTTGCCACCACTGCGTCGGCGGCGACGAAGACATGGCGCTGCACACCCTCCAGGTGTGTCCAGCTTGGGTTGAGCAGTGCCGCGATCTCGTCGCGGCCATAGGGGCGGATTTGTCCCTCCCGGCCGTGGTGAAGGCCATGGTCGGGAGCGCATACGCATGGGTCGCAGCCGCCTCATTTCTGCGAGACTGTCATGTCCGCAAAGGAGGCGGCGGAGTGGAAGAGGGAGCAGTCCGCCACGCTCCCCTCCCACCAGAGCCGGCTCCGGCGTCGGAGGATCGTCCACGACGATCTCCAGCCGCCGTAGGCTACGGCCGTTCGGGCGACCGGCGGGGAAACCGGACCCGCCCACACATAAAGGCCGGAGAGAAGGGACGCGCCCCCCGTGCGCCCCCTCTCACCTCGTGGTGAAATCGAGTAGCCGGAGAGACCCAGATCTACGGCTAAAAATGGTGAGGCCAGCCCGCAAAGGGGCCGGTGGTGAGCGAGCCCACAACCCGGACAAAGGACGCTCGGGATCGGACAGGGGCTTTAGGACAATAGCATCTCACACGTGGGATGCTAGTGCCACCCCGACCTGGCGAATCCCACACACGGTCCGTGACTTTTCCCCTTCGCGTGGCTCACGGTCCTCAAACGGATTTCCCCTATACAAAAAAAAAGTTTCGAGTCTCCCTTAAGAGAGCGGCAGCACATTGGTAGCACCTTTGGTGTTACAAATGTTCATAGGTGACGGTAACTGTTTTCCATTAGTTGGGTCGTCTGCTTGTCTGTGAAACTCATGCAATAAAATTTAAAAAAAATCATAGTTTTTTAGTAATAAATGGGCTGTTTTTTAAATATCAAACTCATAATCAGTTGAAATTAATCTTAACCTCTACAAGTCGAATGTTTTATTACAAAATTCTCTTTAGTCAAAAACCCTATAACTCGAATTTGTTGGCGTCTTCCTTCGAATTCGACGTACTTTATATGATAAGATTAAACTGGTTTATAATATATAATATTTTACACCATAACTTTATTCCTGTCTGTCTAGTAATGTGACGTGTTATCAATTACAATTTCTTCGGCCGACCAGCCAGCCAGATTAAGAGGTTTTATACTCCACAATTTTTTATGCATTGTAGCCATTAAAAATAATTCCCTGTTTATCTCTTAAATAATTATAAACGAATTATATTAAACAACAAAACAACATTAAATTCTGATGAAATAAATAATAATTATAAATAACATTTGTATACTCTTATGAGAACAATAATACGCGTAAGACATAAATTAAAACATATGAACCTTATAAACGTGTTTAGAAAGAATAAATTTATTTGGTTTGAATAATAGCCAAACAACAATGGAAAATCATACAGAAATCTTAAATAGCACCACTATAATAAAGTTTCATTAATTATTATTTCTGGTATAATATAATTCTAAATCATGTTTTGACTTAATGGGTTTGTAAATGGCTAGAAATGAAACAATTTTGTAAACAAAATGCGTATTACCTTCTAGACTTCTTGTGTGTTTTGAAGGACTAATTAGTCCCTGCGGGTAAACGTTAAATACAGCGTTTACAATTATCAAAGTAATAAAATACATAACACAAAAAATAGCTAGAATTAAAAAACAATGCAGTGTCATTTAATATTATGTTACCAGATTTTATACGCGGCTTTGTTCGCTATATGCATATTTTTGAAGTGAAAACTTCTTTAGCCGCGTTGGGTACTTTTTCTTAGGGGAAAATATCGTGCGTTCGCGTCACCGACATGCTTATAGCAGTATATCTGTAGCTATACAGCTGACGTATTATGCAACATTAGTGCTGTGTATATCTTATGAGTGAAAATGAATGGATTTAGTGAAAAGTTCAATGTGTATATACTGTGCATTGTTGAAATAGTGTTTTAATTCAAACATGAAATTTCTAATTTTTATATTTAAATTACTATACTAGAACTGTTCATACACAGAATGTTGGCAACACCAACATAGAATTATTTTTATTTTTAAACTGGCAACATTGTGGTTGCATTTCTTTCCTCTTCCGTTTGGGTTGTAGCCGGAGGAAGACGCTTTCGTTATATAATGTGATTTATTATTATAAGTTTTCACCAACTAACAGTGTTTTAAATTCTACGATTACATCGACTTGGATATCCTAGGCCCACCACCATCAGCGTGCACCAAAGAAATATATGTAATATGTGCGACGTGCAGCGTACACAGAATATATGAAAATTATTTTTCCAAATATACCTTATGTCTTCCTTCATATCCTGACAAAGTATATGCAGAACTTTATGATAATAAGTGCAATAATAAACAAACAAACAAGCTCAAACTGCGAATTATAATATTATATAGTATAAAAAGATAAGACAATAAAAATCGGAACAGTACCTTTTCGTCTAGTTGAATTTTTTTGTCTGTCATGATTGGTTTCTTGATGTCATCTTTTACGGGACTCGCTTCTTTCAAGATCTCCTCCAAGAGGATTGGTTCTTTTTCATGTTTTTCAATTTCTTTGTCAGCCACGATAAGCTCCTCGATCTCCTTCTCGAGAGGGCTTGGTTCCTTCAACGTTTGCTTGAATGGGGTTGGTTCTTTTTCGTCTAATTTAATTTCTTTGTCCACAACGACATGCTCCTCAATATCTTTCTTGATAGGACTAGGTTCTTTGAAGGCCTCTTTGACAGGACTAGGTTCTTTCAAGGCCTCTTTGACGGGGCTTGGTTCTTTCTCGTCTAGTTTGATTTCTTTGTCAACCGCGACAGGCTCCTTGATGTCCTCCCTAACAGGACTTGGTTCTTTCTCGTCACGTTTAATTTCTTTCTCCACCAAAATAGGCTCCTTGAGGTCCTCTTTAACGGGACTCGGTTCTCTCAAGGCCTCTTTGACGGGGCTTGGTTCTTTTTCGTCTAGTTTAATTTCTTTGTCAATTGCGATAGACTCCTTGGTATCTTCCTTCACAGGACTTGGTTCTTTCAAGACTTCCGTCACGGGGCTTGGTTCTTTCTCGTCTAGTTTGATTTCTTTCTCAACTACTATAGACTGCTTCATGTCTTCTCTGACAGGACTAGGTTCTTTCAAGGCCTCTTTGACGGGGCTTGGTTCTTTGTCATCTAGTTTAATTTTTCTGTCAACTACGATAGGCTCCTTGATATCCTCCCTAACAGGACTAGGTTCTTTCAAGGCCTCTTTGACGGGGCTTGGTTCTTTGTCGTCTAGTTTAATTTTTCTCTCAAACACGATAGGCTCCTTGATATCCTCTTTAACAGGACTAGGTTCTTTCAAAGCTTCTTTCACGGGGCTTGGTTCTTTCTCGTCTGGTATAATTTCTTTGTCAACTATGAGAGGCTCAGTGATGTCCTCTCTGACAGGACTAGATTCTTTCAAGGCCTCTTTAGCGGGGCTTGGTTCTTTCTCGTCTAGTTTGATTTCTTTGTCAATTACGATAGGCTCCTTGGTATCTTCCTTGACAGGACTTGGTTCTTTCAAGACTTCCTTCACGGGGCTTGGTTCTTTCTCGTCTAATTTGATTTCTTTACCAACCAAGATAGGCTCCTTGACGTCCTCTTTGACGGGGCTAGGTTCTCTCAAGGCCTCTTTGACTGGGCTCGGTTCTTTTTCATCTAGTTTGATTTCTTTGTCAACTATGATAGGCTCAGTGATGTCCTCTCTGACAGGACTAGATTCTTTCAAGGCCTCTTTAGCGGGGCTTGGTTCTTTCTCGTCTAGTTTGATTTCTTTGTCAATTACGATAGGCTCCTTGATATCTTCCTTGACAGGACTTGGTTCTTTCAAGACTTCCTTCACAGGGCTTGGTTCTTTCTCGTCTAATTTGATTTCTTTATCAACCAAGATAGGCTCCTTGACGTCCTCTTTGACGGGGCTAGGTTCTCTCAAGGCCTCTTTGACGGGTCTTGGTTCTTTGTCGTCATGTTTAATTTCTTTGTCAATCACGATAGCCTCCTTGGCATCCTCTTTGAAGGAGCTAAGTTCTTTTAAGGCCTCCATAATGGGGCTTGGTTCTTTCTCGTCTGGTATAATTTCTTTGTCAACTACGATAGGCTCCTTGATATCCTCCTTGACAGGACTAGGTTCTTTCAAAGCTTCTTTCACGGGGCTTGGTTCTTTCTCGTCTGGTATAATTTCTTTGTCAACTACGATAGGCTCTTTGATACCCTCCTTGACAGGACTTGGTTCTTTCAAAGCCTCTTTAGCGGGGCTTGGTTCTTTCTCGTCATGTTTAGTTTCTTTGTCAATTACGATAGCCTCCTTGGTATCTTCCTTGACAGGACTTGGTTCTTTCTCGTCTAGTATAATTTCTTTGTCAAGTACGATGGGCTCCTTGATATCCTCCTTTGCAGGACTAGGTTCTTTCACAGCTTCTTTCACGGGGCTTGGTTCTTTTCGTCTGGTATAATTTCTTTGTCTTTCAATTACGATAGCCTCCTTGGTATCTTCCTTGACAGCTTCTTTCAGGACTAGGGGTCAACTACGATAGGCTCTTTGATACCCTCCTTGGCTTTAGGTTCTTTCTCGTCATGTTTAGTTTGGGGCTTGGTTCTTTCTCGTCATGTTTAGTTTCTTTGTCAATTACGATAGGCTCCTTGATATCTTCCTTGACAGGACTTGGTTCTTTCAAAGCCTCTTTAGCGGGGCTTGGTTCTTTCTCGTCATGTTTAGCTTTTAAGACTTTGGTATCTTCCTTCACGGGACTTGGTTCTTTCAAGTCTCTTTCTTTCTCGTCTAATTTGATTTCTTTATCAACCAAGATAGGCTCCTTGACGTCCTCTTTGACGGGGCTAGGTTCTCTCAAGGCCTCTTTGACTGGGCTCGGTTCTTTTTCATCTAGTTTGATTTCTTTGTCAACTATGATAGGCTCAGTGATGTCCTCTCTGACAGGACTAGATTCTTTCAAGGCCTCTTTAGCGGGGCTTCGTTCTTTCTCGTCTAGTTTGATTTCTTTGTCAATTACGATAGGCTCCTTGATATCTTCCTTGACAGGACTTGGTTCTTTCAAGACTTCCTTCACAGGGCTTGGTTCTTTCTCGTCTAATTTGATTTCTTTATCAACTACGATAGGCTCCTTGATATCCTCCTTGACAGGACTAGGTTCTTTCAAAGCTTCTTTCACGGGGCTTGGTTCTTTCTCGTCTGGTATAATTTCTTTGTCAACTACGATAGGCTCTTTGATACCCTCCTTGACAGGACTTGGTTCTTTCAAAGCCTCTTTAGCGGGGCTTGGTTCTTTCTCGTCATGTTTAGTTTCTTTGTCAATTACGATAGCCTCCTTGGTATCTTCCTTGACAGGACTTGGTTCTTTCTCGTCTGGTATAATTTCTTTGTCAAGTACGATGGGCTCCTTGATATCCTCCTTTGCAGGACTAGGTTCTTTCACAGCTTCTTTCACAGGGCTTGGTTCTTTCTCGTCTAATTTGATTTCTTTATCAACTACGATAGGCTCCTTGATATCCTCCTTGACAGGACTAGGTTCTTTCAAAGCTTCTTTCACGGGGCTTGGTTCTTTCTCGTCTGGTATAATTTCTTTGTCAACTACGATAGGCTCTTTGATACCCTCCTTGACAGGACTTGGTTCTTTCAAAGCCTCTTTAGCGGGGCTTGGTTCTTTCTCGTCATGTTTAGTTTCTTTGTCAATTACGATAGCCTCCTTGGTATCTTCCTTGACAGGACTTGGTTCTTTCTCGTCTGGTATAATTTCTTTGTCAAGTACGATGGGCTCCTTGATATCCTCCTTTGCAGGACTTCTTTCAGGTTCTTTCACGGGGCTTTTCTTTCTCGTCAGTTCTTTCACGGGGGCTCTTGGTTCTTTCTCGTCATGTTTAGTTTCTTTGTCAATTACGATAGGCTCCTTGGTATCTTCCTTGACAGGACTTGGTTCTTTCAAGACTTCCTTCACGGGGCTTGGTTCTTTCTCGTCTAATTTGATTTCTTTATCAACCAAGATAGGCTCCTTGACGTCCTCTTTGACGGGGCTAGGTTCTCTCAAGGCCTCTTTGACTGGGCTCGGTTCTTTTTCATCTAGTTTGATTTCTTTGTCAACTATGATAGGCTCAGTGATGTCCTCTCTGACAGGACTAGATTCTTTCAAGGCCTCTTTAGCGGGGCTTCGTTCTTTCTCGTCTAGTTTGATTTCTTTGTCAATTACGATAGGCTCCTTGATATCTTCCTTGACAGGACTTGGTTCTTTCAAGACTTCCTTCACAGGGCTTGGTTCTTTCTCGTCTAATTTGATTTCTTTATCAACTACGATAGGCTCCTTGATATCCTCCTTGACAGGACTAGGTTCTTTCAAAGCTTCTTTCACGGGGCTTGGTTCTTTCTCGTCTGGTATAATTTCTTTGTCAACTACGATAGGCTCTTTGATACCCTCCTTGACAGGACTTGGTTCTTTCAAAGCCTCTTTAGCGGGGCTTGGTTCTTTCTCGTCATGTTTAGTTTCTTTGTCAATTACGATAGCCTCCTTGGTATCTTCCTTGACAGGACTTGGTTCTTTCTCGTCTGGTATAATTTCTTTGT
Organism: Dendrolimus houi; assembly: GCA_039645545.1. Lineage (NCBI taxonomy): Eukaryota > Metazoa > Arthropoda > Insecta > Lepidoptera > Lasiocampidae > Dendrolimus > Dendrolimus houi. Next base: position 1,547,298 of record CM077131.1, read on the forward strand.
CAAGTACGATGGGCTCCTTGATATCCTCCTTTGCAGGACTAGGTTCTTTCACAGCTTCTTTCACGGGGCTTGGTTCTTTCTCGTCTGGTATAATTTCTTTGTCAACTACGATAGGCTCCTTGATATCCTCCTTGACAGGACTTGGTTCTTTCAAAACCTCTTTAGCGGGGCTTGGTTCTTTCTCGTCATGTTTAGTTTCTTTGTCAATTACGATAGGCTCCTTGGTATCTTCCTTGACAGGACTTGGTTCTTTCAAGACTTCCTTCACGGGGCTTGGTTCTTTCTCGTCTAATTTGATTTCTTTATCAACCAAGATAGGCTCCTTGACGTCCTCTTTGACGGGGCTAGGTTCTCTCAAGGCCTCTTTGACGGGGCTTGGTTCTTTGTCGTCATGTTTAATTTCTTTGTCAATCACGATAGCCTCCTTGGCATCCTCTTTGAAGGAGCTAAGTTCTTTTAAGGCCTCCATAATGGGGCTTGGTTCTTTCTCGTCTGGTATAATTTCTTTGTCAACTACGATAGGCTCCTTGATATCCTCCTTGACAGGACTAGGTTCTTTCAAAGCTTCTTTCACGGGGCTTGGTTCTTTCTCGTCTGGTATAATTTCTTTGTCAACTACGATAGGCTCTTTGATACCCTCCTTGACAGGACTTGGTTCTTTCAAAGCCTCTTTAGCGGGGCTTGGTTCTTTCTCGTCATGTTTAGTTTCTTTGTCAATTACGATAGCCTCCTTGGTATCTTCCTTGACAGGACTTGGTTCTTTCTCGTCTGGTATAATTTCTTTGTCAACTACGATAGGCTCCTTGATATCCTCCTTGACAGGACTTGGTTCTTTCAAAACCTCTTTAGCGGGGCTTGGTTCTTTCTCGTCATGTTTAGTTTCTTTGTCAATTACGATAGCCTCCTTGGTATCTTCCTTGACAGGACTTGGTTCTTTCAAGACTTCCTTCACGGGGCTTGGTTCTTTCTCGTCTGGTATAATTTCTTTGTCAAGTACGATGGGCTCCTTGATATCCTCCTTTGCAGGACTAGGTTCTTTCACAGCTTCTTTCACGGGGCTTGGTTCTTTCTCGTCTGGTATAATTTCTTGGTCAACTACGATAGGCTCCTTGATATCCTCCTTGACAGGACTTGGTTCTTTCAAAACCTCTTTAGCGGGGCTTGGTTCTTTCTCGTCATGTTTAGTTTCTTTGTCAATTACGATAGGCTCCTTGGTATCGTCCTTGACAGGACTTGGTTCTTTCAAGACTTCCTTCACGACTTGGTTCTTTCTCGTCTAATTTGATTTCTTTATCAACCAAGATAGGCTTTGACGTCCTCTTTGACGGGGCTAGGTTCTCTCAAGGCCTCTTTGACGGGTCTTGGTTCTTTGTCGTCATGTTTAATTTCTTTGTCAATCACGATAGCCTCCTTGGCATCCTCTTTGAAGGAGCTAAGTTCTTTTAAGGCCTCCATAATGGGGCTTGGTTCTTTCTCGTCTGGTATAATTTCTTTGTCAACTACGATAGGCTCCTTGATATCCTCCTTTACAGGACTAGGTTCTTTCAAAGCTTCTTTCACGGGGCTTGGTTCTTTCTCGTCTGGTATAATTTCTTTGTCAACTACGATAGGCTCTTTGATACCCTCCTTGACAGGACTTAGTTCTTTCAAAGCCTCTTTAGCGGGGCTTGGTTCTTTCTCGTCATGTTTAGTTTCTTTGTCAATTACGATAGCCTCCTTGGTATCTTCCTTGACAGGACTTGGTTCTTTCTCGTCTGGTATAATTTCTTTGTCAACTACGATAGGCTCCTTGATATCCTCCTTGACAGGACTTGGTTCTTTCAAAACCTCTTTAGCGGGGCTTGGTTCTTTCTCGTCATGTTTAGTTTCTTTGTCAATTACGATAGCCTCCTTGGTATCTTCCTTGACAGGACTTGGTTCTTTCAAGACTTCCTTCACGGGGCTTGGTTCTTTCTCGTCTGGTATAATTTCTTTGTCAACTACGATGGGCTTTTTGATATCCTCCTTTACAGGACTAGGTTCTTTCAAAGCTTCTTTCACGGGGCTTGGTTCTTTCTCGTCTGGTATAATTTCTTTGTCAACTACGATAGGCTCCTTGATATCTTCCTTGACAGGACTTGGTTCTTTCTCGTCTGGTATAATTTCTTTGTCAAGTACGATGGGCTCCTTGATATCCTCCTTTACAGGACTAGGTTCTTTCACAGCTTCTTTCACGGGGCTTGGTTCTTTCTCGTCTGGTATAATTTCTTTGTCAACTATGAGAGGCTCAGTGATGTCTTTCTGACAGCTTCTTTCACGGCCTCTTTAGCGTTCTCTTTCTCGTCTAGTTTGATTTCTTTGTCAATTACGATAGGCTCCTTGGTATCTTCCTTGACAGGACTTGGTTCTTTCAAGACTTCCTTCACGGGGCTTGGTTCTTTCTCGTCTAATTTGATTTCTTTATCAACCAAGATAGGCTCCTTGACGTCCTCTTTGACGGGGCTAGGTGCTCTCAAGGCCTCTTTGACTGGGCTCGGTTCTTTTTCATCTAGTTTGATTTCTTTGTCAACTATGATAGGCTCAATGATGTCCTCTCTGACAGGACTAGATTCTTTCAAGGCCTCTTTAGCGGGGCTTGGTTCTTTCTCGTCTAGTTTGATTTCTTTGTCAATTACGATAGGCTCCTTGATATCTTCCTTGACAGGACTTGGTTCTTTCAAGACTTCCTTCACAGGGCTTGGTTCTTTCTCGTCTAATTTGATTTCTTTATCAATCACGATAGCCTCCTTGGCATCCTCTTTGAAGGAGCTAAGTTCTTTTAAGGCCTCCATAATGGGGCTTGGTTCTTTCTCGTCTGGTATAATTTCTTTGTCAACTACGATAGGCTCCTTGATATCTACCTTTACAGGACTAGGTTCTTTTAAGGCCTCCATAATGGGGCTTGGTTCTTTCTCGTCTGGTATAATTTCTTTGTCAACTACTATAGGCTCCTTGATATCCACCTTTACAGGACTAGGTTCTTTCAAAACTTCTTTCACGGGGCTTGGTTCTTTCTCGTCTGGTATAATTTCTTTGTCAACTACGATGGGCTTTTTGATATCCTCCTTTACAGGACTAGGTTCTTTCAAAGCTTCTTTCACGGGGCTTGGTTCTTTCTCGTCTGGTATAATTTCTTTGTCAACTACGATAGGCTCCTTGATATCCTCCTTGACAGGACTTGGTTCTTTCAAAGCCTCTTTAGCGGGGCTTGGTTCTTTCTCGTCATGTTTAGTTTCTTTGTCAATTACGATAGGCTCCTTGATATCTTCCTTCACAGGGCTTGGTTCTTTCTCGTCTAATTTGATTTCTTTATCAAAAGATAGGCTCCTTGACGTCCTCTTTGACGGGCTTGGTTCTTTTGACTGGGCTCGTCATCTAGTTTGATTTCTTTGTCAATTATGATAGCCTCAGTGATGTCTTCTCTGACAGGACTAGATTCTTTCAAGACCTCTTTAGCGGGGCTTGGTTCTTTCTCGTCTAGTTTGATTTCTTTATCAACTTCAAGATAGGCTCCTTGATATCCTCTTTGACAGGACTTGGTTCTTTCAAAGCCTCTTTAGCGGGGCTTGGTTCTTTCTCGTCATGTTTAGTTTCTTTGTCAATCACGATAGCCTCCTTGGTATCTTCCTTTGACAGGAGCTTGGTTCTTTCAAGACTTCCTTCACGGGGCTTGGTTCTTTCTCGTCTAATCTGATTTCTTTATCAACCAAGATAGGCTCCTTGACGTCCTCCTTTGACAGGACTTGGTTCTTCAAAGCCTCTTTAGACGGGCTTGGTTCTTTGTCGTCATGTATAATTTCTTTGTCAATTACGATAGGCTCCTTGATATCTTCTTTGACAGGACTAGGTTCTTTCAAGACTTCTTTCACTGGGCTCGGTTCTTTTTCATCTAGTTTGATTTCTTTGTCAACTATGATAGACTCCTTGACGTCCTCTTTGACGGGGCTAGGTTCTCTCAAGGCCTCTTTGACTGGGCTCGGTTCTTTTTCATCTAGTTTGATTTCTTTGTCAACTATGATAGACTCCTTGACGTCCTCTTTGACGGGGCTAGGTTCTCTCAAGGCCTCTTTGACTGGGCTCGGTTCTTTTTCATCTAGTTTGATTTCTTTGTCAACTATGATAGGCTCAGTGATGTCCTCTCTGACAGGACTAGATTCTTTCAAGGCCTCTTTAGCGGGGCTTCGTTCTTTCTCGTCTAGTTTGATTTCTTTGTCAATTACAATAGGCTCCTTGATATCTTCCTTGACAGGACTTGGTTCTTTCAAGACTTCCTTCACAGGGCTTGGTTCTTTCTCGTCTAATTTGATTTCTTTATCAACTACGATAGGCTCCTTGATATCCTCCTTGACAGGACTAGGTTCTTTCAAAGCTTCTTTCACGGGGCTTGGTTCTTTCTCGTCTGGTATAATTTCTTTGTCAACTACGATAGGCTCTTTGATACCCTCCTTGACAGGACTTGGTTCTTTCAAAGCCTCTTTAGCGGGGCTTGGTTCTTTCTCGTCATATTTAGTTTCTTTGTCAATTACGATAGCCTCCTTGGTATCTTCCTTGACAGGACTTGGTTCTTTCTCGTCTGGTATAATTTCTTTGTCAAGTACGATGGGCTCCTTGATATCCTCCTTTACAGGACTAGGTTCTTTCACAGCTTCTTTCACGGGGCTTTGTTCTTTCTCGTCTGGTATAATTTCTTTGTCAACTACGATATGCTCCTTGATATCCTCCTTGACAGGACTTGGTTCTTTCAAAGCCTCTTTAGCGGGGCTTGGTTCTTTCTCGTCATGTTTAGTTTCTTTGTCAATTACGATAGCCTCCTTGGTATCTTCCTTGACAGGACTTGGTTCTTTCAAGACTTCCTTCACGGGGCTTGGTTCTTTCTCGTCTAATTTGATTTCTTTATCAACCAAGATAGGCTCCTTGACGTCCTCTTTGACGGAGCTAGGTTCTCTCAAGGCCTCTTTGACGGGGCTTGGTTCTTTCTCGTCATGTTTAATTTCTTTGTCAATTACGATAGCCTCCTTGGCATCCTCTTTGAAGGAGCTAAGTTCTTTTAAGGCCTCCATAATGGGGCTTGGTTCTTTCAAAACTTCTTTCACGGGGCTTGGTTCTTTGTCATCTAGTTTAATTTTTTTGTCAACTACGATGTGCTCCTTCAAATCTTCCTTGACAAGACTTGGTTCTTTCAAGAATTCCTTCACGGGGCTTGGTTCTTTCTCACCTAGTTTGATTTCTTTGTCAACCAAGATTGGTTCTTTGATGTCCTCTTTGACAGGACTTGGTTCTTTCAAGGTTTCTTTCACGAGGCTTGGTTCTTTCTCTTCACCTTTAATTTCTTTCTCCACCAAAATAGGCTCCTTGACGTCCTCTTTAACTGGACTCTGTTCCCTCAAGAGCTCTTTGACGGGACTTGGTTTTTTGTCGTCTAGTTTAATTTCTTTGTCAACTACGCTGGGCTCCTTGATATCCTCCTTGACAGGACTTGGTTCTTTCAAAGCCTCTTTGATGGGGCTTGGTTCTTTGTCGTCTAGTTTAATTTTTCTGTCAACCGCGATAGGCTCCTTGATGTCTTCCCTGAAAGGACTCGGTTCTTTCTCGTCTAGTTTGATTTCTTTCTCAACTACGATGGGCTCCTTGATGTCCTCCTTGACAGGACTAGGTTCTTTCAAGGCCTCCCTGATGGGGCTTGGTTCTTTGTCATCTAGTTTAATTTTTCTGTCAACTATGATAGGCTCCTTGATGTCTTCCTTGACAGGACTAGGTTCTTTTAAGGCCTCTTTGACGGAGATTGGTTCTTTGTCGTCTAGTTTAATTTCTTTGTCAACTACGATGTGCTCCTTCATATCCTCCTTGACAGGACTTGGTTCTTTCAAGACTTTCTTCACGGGGCTTGGTTCTTTCTCAGCTAGTTTGATTTCTTTGTCAACCAAGATTGGTTCTTTGATGTCCTCTTTGACAGGACTTGGTTCTCTTAAAACTTCCTTAATGGGACTTGGTTCTTTTTCGTCTACTTTAATTTCTTTGTCTACTATGCTTGGCTCTTTGATGTCCTCCTTAACAGGACTTGGTTCTTTCAAGGTTTCTTTCACGGAGCTTGGTTCTTTCTCATCACGTTTAATTTCTTTCTCCACCAAAATTGGCTCCTTGACGTCCTCTTTAACGGGACTCGGTTCTCTTAAGAGCTCTTTGACGGGGCTTGGTTCTTTGTCGTCTACTTTAATTTGTTTGTCAACTACGATGAGCTGCTTAATATCCTCCTTTAGAGGACTTGGTTCTTTCAAAGCTTCTTTCACGGGGCTTGGTTCTTTCTCGTCTAGTTTGATTTCTTTGTCAACCACGATAGGCTCCTTGACGTCCTCTTTGACGATGATGGGGCTTGGTTCTTTATCGTAATATCTTTGTCAATCCCTTTAGGTACTTCCTTGACAGTTGGTTCTTTCAAAGCTTCTTTCACGGGGCTTGGTTCTTTCTCGTCTAGTTTGATTTCTTTGTCAACCACGATAGGCTCCTTGACGTCCTCTTTGACGGGGCTAGGTTCTCTCAAGGCCTCTTTGATGGGGCTTGGTTCTTTATCGTAAAGTTTAGTTTCCTTGTCCACCAAAATAGGCTGCTTAACGTGCTCTTTAACGGGACTTGGTTCTCTCAAGGCCTCCCTGATGGGGCTTGGTTCTTTGTCATCTAGTTTAATTTTTCTGTCAACCACGATAGGCTCCTTGATGTCTTCCCTGACAGTACTTGGTTCTATCACGTCTAGTTTAATTTCTTTGTCAACTACGATGTGCTTCTTCATATCCTCCTTGACAGGACTTGGTTCTTTCAAGACTTCCTTCACGGGGCTTGGTTCTTTCTCAGCTAGTTTGATTTCTTTGTCAACCAAGATTGGTTCTTTGATGTCCTCTTTGATAGGACTTGGTTCTCTTAAAACTTCCTTAATGGGACTTGGTTCTTTCTCGTCATATTTAATTTCTTTGTCAATCACGATAGCCTTTTTGGCATCCTCTTGGAAGGAGCTAAGTTCTTTCAAGGCCTCCATGGTGGGGCTTGGTTCTTTCTCGTCTGGTAGAATTTCTTTCTCAACTACGATAGGCTCCTTGATGTCCTCCTTGACAGGACTAGGTTCTTTCAAGGCCTCTTTGATGGGGCTTGGTTCTTTGTCGTCTAGTTTAATTTTTCTGTCAACCACGATAGGCTCCTTGACGGGGCTAGGTTCTCTCAAGGCCTCTTTGACGGGGCTTGGTTCTTTGTCATCTAGTTTAATTTTTCTGTCAACCACGACAGGCTCCTTGATGTCTTCCCTAACAGGACTTGGTTCTATCACGTCTAGTTTAATTTCTTTGTCAACTAAGATAAGCTCCTTGATATCCTCCTTGACAGGACTAGGTTCTTTCAAGGCCTCTTTGACGGAGATTGGTTCTTTGTCGTCTAGTTTAATTTCTTTGTCAATTAAGACAGTCTCTTTAATCTCCTCCTTGACAGGACTTGGTTCTTTCAAGACTTCCTTCACGGGGCTTGGTTCTTTCTCAGCTAGTTTGATATCTTTGTCAACCAAGATTGGTTCTTTGATGTCCTCTTTGACAGGACTTGGTTCTCTTAAAACTTCTTTAATGGGACTTGGTTCTTTTTCGTCTACTTTAATTTCTTTGTCTACTGTTCTTGGCTCTTTGATGTCCTCCTTAACAGGACTTGGTTCTTTCAAGGTTTCTTTAACGGAGCTTGGTTCTTTCTCGTCACGTTTAATTTCTTTCTTCACCAAAATTGGCTCCTTGACGTCCTCTTTAACGGGACTCGGTTCTCTTAAGAGCTCTTTGACGGGGCTTGGTTCTTTGTCGTCTAGTATAATTTCTTTATCAACTAAGATAGGCTCCTCGATATCCTCCCTAACAGGACTAGGTTCTTTCAAGGACTCCTTGACTGGGCTCGGTTCTTTCTCATCTAGTTTGATTTCTTTGTCTACTGTGATAGGCTCCGTGATCTCTCTGACAGGACTAGGTTCTTTCAAGGCCTCTTTAGCGGGGCTTGGTTCTTTCTCATCTAGTTTGATTTCTCTGTCAACCACGATGGGCTCCTCGATGTCTTCCCTGAGAGGACTAGGTTCTTTCAAGGACTCCTTGACTGGGCTCGGTTCTTTGTCGTCTAGTTTAATTTCTTTGTCAACTGCGATGTGTTCCTTGATATCCTCCTTAACGGGACTTGGTTCTTTCAAGACTTCCTTCACGGGGCTCGGTTCTTTCTCATCTAGTTTGATTTCTCTGTCAACCACGATGGGCTCCTCCATGTCTTCCCTGAGAGGACTAGGTTCTTTCAAGGCCTCTTTGACGGGGCATGGTTCTTTCTTGTCTAGTTTAATTTCTTTGTCAACTGCGATGGGCTCCTTGATATCTTCCTTGACAGGACTTGGTTCTTTCGAGGCCTCTTTGACTGGCCTTGGTTCTTTCTTGTCTAGTTTGATCTCTTTGTCAACTAGAATAGGCTCCTCTATATCCTCCTTGACAGGACTGGGTTCTTTCAAGCCTTCTTTGACGGGGCTTTGTATGTTATCAGCAAGTTTAATTTCTTTGTCAATCGCGATAGGTTCTTTAATATCCTCATTGACAGGACTAATTTCTTTCAATTCTTTTTTGGCGGGGCTTAGTCCTTTCTCGTCAAGTTTAAATTCTTTGTCCACCAAAATACGCTCCTTGACGTCATCTTTAACGGAAATTGATTCTTTCTCATCAAGTAGAATTTCTTTGTCAACTGCGATGAGCTCCTTGATATCCTCCTTGACAGGACTAGGTTCTTTCAAGACTTCCTTCGCGGTGCTTGGTTCTTTCTCTTGTAGTTTGATTTCTTTCTCAACTAAGATAGGCTCCTTAATGTCCTCCTCGACAGTACTTGGTTCTCTCATGGCCTCTTTGACGGAGCTTGGTTTTTTCTCGTCTAGTTTGATTTCTTTGTCAATTACGATAGTCTCCTTGATATGCTCCTTGACAGGACTTGGTTCTTTCAAGGCCTCTTTGACGGAGATTGCTTCTTTCTCGTCTAGTTTAATACCTTTTTCAACAGCGATAGGTTCCTTCATATCTTCTTTGTCAGGACTAGGTTCTTTCGAGGCCTCTTTGACGCGGCTTGGTTCTTTCTCGTCTAGTTTAATTTCTTTGTCAACCACGATAGGCTCCTTGATGTCCTCTCTGACAGGACTAGGTTCTTTTAAGGCCTCTTTGACGGGGCTTGGTTCTTTTTCGTCTAGTTTAATTTTTTTGTCAACTATGACAGGCTCCTTGATATCCTTCTTGACAGGACTTGGTTCTTTCAAGACTTCTTTCACGGGGCTTGGTTCTTCAACGTCAAGTTTAATTTTTTTCTCCACTAAAATAGGCTCTTTTATGTCCTCTTTGACGAGACTAGATACTTGCAAGGCGTCTTTGACCGGGCTTGGTTCTGTTTCATCCAGTATAATTTGTTTGTCCACGACTATAGGCTCCCTGATATCGTCCACGAGAGTACTAAGTTGTTTCAAGGTCTCCCTAATATGGATGGGTTCTTTATCGTCAAGCATAAATTCTGTCTCTACCACGATTGGCTTCCTAATGTACTCCTTGCCAGGACTAGGTTCTTTTAAGGCTTCCTTAATTGGGCTTGGTTCTTTTTCGTCTTGCTTAATTTCTTTGTCTATCATTATTAACTCTTTTTTATCCTCCGTAACAGAACTTAGCTGTTTATCTTCCTGAACAGTGCTGTATATATTTATGTCTTGTGTAATTTTTTTATCTAACAGTATATGCTCTTGTAATGTTTCTTCGACTGATGTTGTTTCTTTTTGGTCCAGTTCAATTGTTTCTACTGTTGGGAATAATTCTTTAAGATCGTTTTTGTCGTGGGTCGTGTCTAATGTGGTTTCAAACGTTGGCTTTATTATGATCTTTTCAAATGAACGTGGCACCTTTTTTTCAACTGCGCTTGTTTCTTTATAAACTTGTTCTATGTTATCCATTTTGTGGGATAGTTCATCTTCTTTCTTTTTTAAACTTACTATTTTTTCTTCTAGTTTTTCAAGTGTCTTAGCTGATTGTAATGATGCAGTTATTTTTTCTTGTGTTAATATTTCATTGGCATGCCCGTTACTTTCTACAATTCTTTTCTCTTTTAATTGCCAGTCTTTTTCTAACGATTTAACTTGCTTAGTAGTTTTAACTTCTTCTTCGCATATTGATACCGTTTTTTCAGCCTTGGTCTCTTGTAAGTCACCTATGGCCCTGTCTTTTTCATTAACAGGTATTGAAATTTTTTGTTTGTAAATAATGTCAGTTTCTAAATTTGTTCCTAAATTCGAACTAGCAAAGATAGGTTTTTCTTCTCGAAGTTCACGTTTGATACGCTTTCCTTCACTGATAACAGTTTTGTCTGAAAATTCACTTACATCTTCTGAGGTAATAGATCTTACGGGAGAGATTTCTTTCTGAATATATATCATGTCTATTGTCTCTTTTATATCGGGTTTATGTAGAACTTTCTGTATTTCGTCATAATTATCGATCTTAGTGTGTTTTTCACTTTCAAGAAGCAATTTAGTTGCTTCAATATTTGAAATAATTGCTATGCCAGTTTTATACAATTCTTCAGGGGATTTACTTGCGGATACAGGGGATTTTTTGGCCATTATTTCATCTAAGCTCTTTTCTGATTTTAATACTTCAGCTACGTCAGCCACGATTTTTTCAACATCTTTAGGACTAATAGGGGATTTTTCACTACCTTCTATGTACTGCGCCTCTTCTATTTCTTTTTCAACGTCTTCTGGTATCGATGGGATCTTTTCAGGCATATGTGAAATCTCTTCCACAATAATTATATCGTCTTTAATAGGAGAATCTAAAGTTGTTATATGTGTTTCCCGCAGTTTTTCTGTATATTGATCGTAGTTATATGTTTGATCATATTCTTTTACAGAATGCAAATCCTTTCCAGGCAATACAGAGATTTTAAATTGTTCATGATACATAGGAGATTCTGGTGCAGATCCTGGCGTAACAGTAACAATTTCAGCATGTGATGCACGTTGAACAGTTTTGACAATAACATCATCTGATAATGGTAGATCTTTGGGAGCTTTTATTTCTTGCACATATCCTAATTCATGTTTACTCTTAAATAAATCATCTTCTGGGGTTTTCTTGTCTTCATAAGCTCTATAGTCTACTTCTTCGTGCAACGGCAAGTCAGCTACTTCGTCAGGAGTTTTGACAATTTCTCTAACTGGTAAAGGAATATTATCTAATTTTGAAGTCTTCTGGAGTAAAGTCGGTTTCCGTGTATCTATTAAGTTTTGTGGAAACAGTACTTCCTTACTTTCTTCTTTTGATAGTTTTGGTTCAATGTGTTGGTCTTCCACAATGTCATCTAAAGTTATTCGCTCATCTTCAGGTAAAGTTGGGGCTGTGGTGGCTCCAGATTCAATGGTAGTTGATATTTTTTCATCAGGTTGAGACTCTTGTTGATGTTGTATTAGTTCCGGAGAGTATTTAATTTTTTGAGCGCTCTTACTATCTGATGTTTTCTTTTCACTACTTATATCCTGTTTTTCTTCAACACTAACAGAATGTTCTTTTGATTCTATTTGTTTTGTTTCAACTTCAGTTGTAGCTTCCATTTTTAATTTGCTATCATCTAGTTTAACAATTTGTATATCCTTTTCATTTTTTTGTGTTACTAATCTTACGTCTTTAATCTTCTCAGATTCTTCAGTATCCTTTAAATGTTTCAGGAGTTCTTCTTCGTGTTCTCTTTCATCGTGCTTGTCATGTTCAATCACAGATTCCTGAGGGTATTGTTCTATTTCTTCTTTTTCAATAATTAAATATTCTTCTTCGAATTCACCGTCGGCAGTCGTCTCAGTCTTTGCTTCGTCTATCATGCACGTGATCTTTTCAATGTCAGAACGTCCAACAAATTCAATCTTTTCCTCAGCTTCACTATCCCTATTGAAAACTGCTTCAATTTCCCTTACAATTTCTTGTTCTTCTCTCTCATCCAATTCTTGTTGTTTGATGTCATCAAGCGATTTAGAAGTATCTTCATCTGATTTTTTTGCATCTTTTAAGATATCTTCATAATTTACTCTTTGTAAGCCTTTTAATTTAGAAGTATCTGCTTTGCTTGCTTTTGCCGATTTTGATGGACTCTTCATGATTTTTAAGCCTTTGACTGGTGATGCTAATGGTCTTGGCCTACGAGAAAGAGGTTCTCGTTTAGTTTTAGTTTCCTTCTTTTCAATAGTTTTAGTTACGTCTCTTTTTGGAGAACTTTGCTTATATTTAGATTCAACCACTCTACGATTACTTGCTTCTTTAACACTTTTAGCTGTAGTTGTACTAGGACTTAATCTTCTTGACTTGATTTTGATTTTGTCTTTAACAACTAATGGAGGTCCTACTCTCGTATCTAAAGTCTTTTTAGGTGTAGTCGGGGGCGACTTTTTATCTTCGGTGAATTTTTTTTCAACTAAATTTGGAGTAGTTTTCTTTTCAACTGCTTTTATAGCTTTATGGCTAATTTTAGTTCTAGTCATTGTGCTTGTAATTTCAGTTTTAGGTTTACTTTCAACTTTTTTCTTTTCTGCTTTTTTCACTTCATCACTTTTAACTACAGAGTCTTTTATTTCATCAGTCTTATCGAGTTTTTTCTTTTTATCAGTAGCTTTCTTTTTAACATCCTTCTTTTTAGATAGTCCATCTAAAACTGTACTCTCATATTGAGCAACTTTATCATCTAATTTAGTTTCTATTCTTGCCGTGATTGCGTCTTGTAGCACGGATTCTAGTTTCTTCTCTTCACCGTCAACTAATTCATTTATTAATTTATTATCTATAATATTCTTGGAATCGGATTCATATTTTAATTCTCTTATATCCTTATATTTTGGCGGTGGTTCCGATTCTATAATTTTTTCGTCTCTAGTTTTTTCACTAACAATTTTGTCTTTACTAATTTTTGTTGTAGCTCTAGCTGTTTTGGTCGATGTAACCGTTGTTGTTGTTGTAGTAACAGGCGGAGGCACGGGGGCCATTTGCCTTCCGGTACAAGTTGGATGCTGGAGAAACTCTAAATGCTTAAGTTTTTCTAGACCCTCGAATATCTTGTGTTGAGGAGTAGAACCAGGGAACATGATCCTTGTAATCGTGTCATCGGGATTGGCCGGTCGCCAAACAAGTAACGCGCAAATTGAAACCAAATTCGGTATGGGAAAATTGAATTGTCCAGATACACTAGCACCTTCAAATAGTCTTTGTTCACTGCTATGCCACTTTTTAAGAAATTCACGAACGTATTTAGAGTCCTTGGACGGATTCAGTACGTACATGTCGAGTGTTCCTGGAAAAAACAAATGGCACTGATTACAAATCGGTTCAATACAAATACTATGAAATTTTATTCAATAAAGGTAAATTAGCTTCAAGAAGTTTTTGCGTTTGTATTTGTATTTGTATATTCACAGGAATTGTAAACTTTAAATTTAAAATCGCTTGTACAGTCAGCAAAAAGAGGTTCGTTACATCTTGAAGAAGAAATTATATTTACAATCAAAAGTCAAGACTATTTGGTTTTAGTTTGATAATTAATGAATTAATTGATTTTATATGTGGTTCATTCTTATTATTTATTGTTCAGTGTTATTCTTTGTTGCTAATTGTTGTTATTTGATATTAAATTTGTTAATTAAAAATGGTTCCGATGTTGAAACGTGGTCGAAGTAAGCTTTTGACTTCCCAAACTAAAGAAGTTTTGTATAATTTCTACTAATATTTCTAAAATGAATGCAATAGCAATCCGAACAGTATTATGAATTCCGCTCAATTAGTTGCTAAATCAACCGAAATACCATTGTATGGACCATTGGAAAGGTGCTCCCAGAAAGCAAATGTCATTATTCAGAACAGGGACCAACAATTTAATAGTAATAAAAATTATGTTTAATATTAGTATTTATTATTTTAATATTGTTTAATATTATTAGTTTCATATTAACCTGCCTATAAAAATATATAAAAAGTATTAGTTTATTGACTTATGGTATTTGTTGTGCTTGCAGTACACTACTACCAACGCAAAAACGTCTCGAAGCTAATTTACCTGTAATAGTAATTGTCAGTCAAATCAACTGATATAATTTTTATCATCTTACGCCGAAGCTATCTAGATTCTGTACGAGCGTTACTAATTATAGCGAGTCAAATAGCGTATTAATTATACTTTAAACCGCAATTTAAATTATTTCTATTGGTGGCAGTTGCTTCTTTTTTGGAAATGAAACTCGATATAGACTGGAGTGTATGATTATTATTAAACTATTTACATAAATTAAATTATACGTAAAGGAAGTACGCATTGGAATGATAAAGTAACTGTGCGAGAGAGTCGAGTGAGAGTGGTAAGTAGTCAAATGCTAATGTTTTTCCGGCCTCCAAAGCCGCTTATATATCCCACGTTCCGTCCGACACCTAGCTGCTAATTGTGCGAGCTATGGGCGTCGACGGTATGCGGGTCGCGGGGGTGCTCTCTGTTCGCAACAATTTCTATAATGAAACTTTAAAGTTACGATGCTGACATGATATTTGACCGCCCGCTCTTTTATATGGGCAATGATTTCAGATTTTATTGTGATAATTATGTATCAACTACCTCATTCTACACCCGCATATAAATATAACAATACTATGATAAAATAAAATTAGACAAGTGCGTGGCAGTTTAAGAACTATGAACAGTCTGTAGACAGGACAAATGTCCAATATATTCCTCATTTGGCTAAAGGATATATATATTGAATATTCGGCCACGCTCTCGGACGAAGCGGCGAATTTTCAGCTACCGAATGTTCGACGTAAGATAATATGCGCGCTCAGCATGTTTGTTAGTTAGTAATTAATTGCGACAGGCCGCCCGGCCGCAGAAATTTGTATTATCTCTCCGTTTCTGCAAAGATAATGATATGCTTATACTAACCATGTCCCACTTTGTGGTAGAGATTGATGGGTTCAGGGTTCCGGTAGCAGTGCTGGGGCTTGAGGTTGATGTGGCGCAGGTCGGCCATCATGTCCGAACCCTGCTGCAGCAGCGAGACCAGCAGTGGATCGGCGTCCTTGTCACCGTCCGGGCTGGCCAGACTGCGTCGCTCCTGAAATTAATCAATACACAAATTAAAGGAGTTAAAGGCCACAAATTAAAGTCCACCCAGTTTAATAATCATAGTTAGAAATTGTTTCTATTGCATAAGTTCAGCAGACAGGCAGAAGGCCCATCTGATGGAAAGCGGTTACTATCGTCTATGGACATTTGTAACAGGTGCTATCAATGTACTGCTGCTCTCTTAAGAGAGGCTGTAATCTGGAAACTAATGTCGGAATACAACTTGAGGTTGTTATGGCGGCATACTCTAGACCAGGGGTGGTAGGTATCCAGACGTGCAAATACCCTACCGGGCTGTAGGTTGTTTTGTCGCCTCATACGACCGGCCGCCCGGCTGCAAGAAATTGTATTATTCCTTCGTCCCTAAGCGAATAAATAGTTAAAAAAAGTTAAGGGTAGCCCCTTTTTCACCGCTTTAGGGGTAGAATTTACAAAAGTGCCTATACTCGTGAACATTTCTTTGTAACTAGAAGTAGGTATATACGTATATACATTATTGCTTCTTCTTACATTGAAAATGACGGATTTTCATACAAACTTTCGTCCTCCTTTTAACCGCCTTAGGGATTGAATTTTCAAAAATCCTTAGTGAACACCCACAGTATAGAAAACAATTCGAAGAACCCTGTCAATAAGGTCAAGTAATCTATATTATCGTACTATAAAACAATTTTTAGCTAGACGTGTTGCTGGGGCATTTCTTGCCGCTTCTTCTCCTTAACAGCAATAACACGTTGCGAAGCGGTGCACATAGAATAGGAAGTGAAATTAAATTTCATCTTATATGTATGACCTTCAAAAAGTGTTCCCCAGTGGAACTTGTTTTGAATAAAAATTTAAATTTGTATACATCTCATATTTTAGGTCAGATTTATATTACTTATTAGTCTTGTTTCTTACTTTGAAAATTTAATGTTCTACCTTTAACCATGCAGCATTGAGTTATTAAAAAGCTTGCTAGGTTAAGTTAGTATTTAAGTAAAAAATAAATTTCTTCCTATCACAATTAATTACAGAAAATATACAAAAAATTACCGTAACTCCAACTTATTACATTTAAAACATTTCAAACTACAATCCATGAGGCACAAAACTTTTCATATTGTCAACTTCGTTAAAATTGTTTTTGTAATTTGGTCAACTTTGTGAGGTGCGTAACGTTCGCAACGCGCAGCAACTGGTGACTTAATGGAAGTAATTAATATCGCTTGCTCGATCAAGCATTAGTAAATATTAATATTATGATCAAGAACTGAACACGTGACATATGTATACATTCCTAAACAATCTACAATTATCGTAGTGGAAGTCATTTTTATAAAAATAATCTAGTTATTTTAATTGCCAAAAGCTGGTAAACAGGCAGACAACCCTGATGGAAAGTGGTCACCGCCGCCTATGGACATGTGCCACATCAAGGGCGTTACAAATTATACAACGCCCTTCTTAAATGATCCCATGATGCCCATTACAATTATTATTACAGTACTATAGATTTTTTTAAGCCAATATCTCAAAATAAGGAAACACAACGAACCTGGTTTCCAACTGAAATCTATAGACACTCTTCTGTTTCAAACATGGTATACTTTTACCCTAGACCCTAATTCCCTTTTGCGAGCAAGCAAGCAACACGGATTATATTTCATGACATATTTATCTAGGCGCTGTTTGCCCCCGGATAATTTGCTTGATTTTATCTTGGAAACTATCATATTTTCCGGCATAATACGTATTCTATGTCCCTTCTCGGTATTGAAACCTACATATACACCAAATTTCAGCAAAACTGATGTTGAATTTTTTTCGTAAAATGTAACAAACACAAATAGGGTAAAAGTTATCGCATTTATAAAATGAAGTAGGCACAGTTTATTAATGATTTTACATAATACTGTAGTAACTAAACTTCTAAATCTCTTCTTCTCAAAGCACACACATATTCATCGGCATGTTATAGTGGTTCTTTCTCCTTCCACGCAGTCAGACTATGGAACGTCCTGCCATATACAATCCGAGATCATCGGAGAGCCGCTTCAAAAAAAAAAGTCAAAGAGCACTGTCTTAAATTATCTTTATATGTTTATATTTTACATTATATATGTATGTATGTATCTTTATATATACGAGTATATATGTGGGTGTGTGTGTGTGTGTGTTTTTATTTTGTGCATATTCTAATTCTGTAGTTACATTTTTTGTTTCTCCCCTTCTCGCTAGACTCATAGGTTTGGTGGAAGAAAACTCTTTACCACTACTCTATAGTTTTGTGTATAATAAAGAATAAAGAAATGATAAACTAAGTTTTACAAAATACAATTGAATACTAAAAATAAACCAAGTTAATATAGACTATGTAACAAATCGCTGCAAGGGGGAAGCGTGGACAAAAGGTTGATTAATTTATGTGGTTCATTTGAAACTTGTAACATTTTTCTGACACCTTTTCTAAATATCACTTAAAACATCATCATGTGATTTTGACATCACCTGTACACGATTCTTAGACATATAGTCTGAATTCCATTTACTACCTTAGCTACTTGTGATCGATGAAGCAAATCTTGGGTTAGTGTTACGTGAAAAACCTTGAAAGGGCCGACACGATGGCGCCGCTGACGTGAAACGTTTACATAATTGGACCATTATAATATTCGGATAACTAATTATTCCCAGTTTTAGGGCTAATTAATATGAGATAATTATAATAATTATAGCTGCTACGTTTTAATAACTTTAAACTTACACGCATGTGTTTATGAAAAATATATAAAGAAATATGTTGTTTGTGTTTCTTATAAGTGTTCATTATATTTTATTTTATTATTGTGTTCTCTGTCATTCATAGATAACACTTTACTACACACTAAAATACAAAATTACAAAAACAAACTATATTTACAATATTTACTAGGCAGTAAAATACCGACGACCTGCGCAAGGTCGCCGGTAGATGCTGGAATATTTTTATTGCTGAAGCACAGCAGACAGGCTTACGGCCCAACTGTGATGGAAAGTGGTTACCGTCGCCTATGGACATTAGCAATACCAGAGGCGCTGCCAATGTGCTGCCGACCTGCAAAGGAGAGACTGGAACCTGGCCACTGATGCCGGAACACAACTCAAAGTTGTTATGGCGGCGTACTCTAGACAAGGGGTGGTAAATGCCCTACGACCTGGCAAAATGGATGGGGAAGTCGGAAGACAGGGACGAGTGGCACCAACTTGGGGAGGCCTACGTCCAGCAGTGGATTTTATTAACCATTGTCTAGGTTGGCGTTTGTCCACCATCTCACTTGACATTAATTGATGGCGCGGTTTAGGATGGGGGATACTTACCTATTCGTGACTCGAAGATTCCAAGTTTGTATTGATTAGGAAAATCAGACAGACAAGAAATAAAACGCATCGTTGTGACTTGGGGTGTTTCCACCATGTAACAGTGGAGCAAACTGATGAGTCTGTTTATCCGATTAAAGTTTAAGTGAGGAGGGAAGAACCTGCTCCAAGCGTTAACGCACACCCCCGAAGTGTAGGACTACGTATAAAAGTAAACTTACTTCTAAATTACAGAAGAAGTGTCCAATCTGAGGGTAGACATTTGTCGTGGCCTTCCTGCGGAGGACGGACGCCATTCCCGACGAGGAGCAGTTGTTCAATCTGGTGAAGAGGACGGCGTCCAGCCTGTCCAGATGCCGGGCGAAGTCCCACCAGCACGCCTTGCGGGAGAAACCGCCGTCAACTGAAAAAGTCAATCAAATATAATGTCAACTTACAGTCGTACCGGTAATAATAAAAACAAATAATTGCGCGTCTGTTGGTACATTAAGAATCAGCATCCACGGATTTGGTCTATATCTTACCCCTTTGTCTTTTTTTATTGCATGAGTTCAGTAGACAGTCAGACTGCCCACCTGTTGGAAAGCGGTTAATTATAGACATAGACATTTGCAACACCAAAGGTGCTACAAATGCGCTGCTGCTCTCTTAAGGGAGACTGGACCTGGTCACTAATGTCGGAACACAACTCAAGTGGTAGTCATCCAATCGGTCAAATGCTCTACCACCTGGCTGTGGGTTGTTTTGTCGCCTTTACGACAGGCCACCCGGCCGCAGGAAATTGTATTCATTCTCCGTTCCTGCACGGATAAGGTCACGTCATGTGTCACGCCACATTTATATTAAATTTGTCAAGGGGCCTCTACGTGTTGGCATTCCCATGGTCCCACGCAAGCCCTCCAAAAGTCCGAGTCATTTTAAGCAAGTTACGTTATGGGGTAATTAATATACAACGAACTATTCTGGGGTCCATCCCAGATACCCAGACCATAGTGAATAATGGAGAGTTCACTTCCGAAATTTACCATGCCAGAAATCAAACCCGGAACAGGAGGTAGGCCGGCAAAAGCTTAGCCCGCTCAACCACAGAGGCCGTCATACATGGAAAGGCACTTGCCTGATATTCATTTTACAAATACCATCAGAACATTGAGTGCTTAAACTGAATGCAGTCGAACCTTTTGTTCCAATGCAATTTAGCTTTATTATCGTCAGGCAATTGATTTGTAAATCAGCACAACCCAACAGCGCTCGTAATGTTTCCATCGGAATAATAACGCTTTCACGATTGAACCCGACAACGCTTATTCAGGTCAACGTATCAATTTGAAATTCTGTATGGGATATGTAAATATTGACGCAAATACATGAGACTGATTATTATTGGAGGAAAGGTTTGAATTGTTGTATGTTGCCAAAATTGAATTCCAAATCTCATTGTATTTATACAGTTAAAATTTAAATATTTGTCTATGTAATATTTTCTTAAGTTTTCGCAACTAGTATACATAATAAAACTACCTTTTAACGATTTTAAGCGCGATTTTAATAGAGAAAATGGTTGGCAAATACCTGTTTGGGATCCGATCATCAAAATTATTAAGACCCAAATCCAGCAACAACCAACTGCCAGACCTCGATTATGTTCAGTTATATTTGTATACGTATTATACGTGGTTGTATTGTAATTCTAAAGGAATTTTAATTCAAGTCCTGCAACTGGTAACAATATAAACTATTATATCTATATATTAATATGGAAGCAAAAACTTTGTACCCCTTTTTACGAGAATTGCGCGGACGGAGGAGTATGAAATTTCGCACACTTATAGTTTATATAGATAAGAAGCGACGAACTCTAATATTTTTTTTTAATTATGCATAATAAATACATTTAATCGATAAAAAAAACATTACACACACTACCATGTATTTGAGACAAACACGCATATATACTCTTTTGATTACTGTTGCCTTGGCGAAATCTTCGATTATAGAAGTATACTCTTTGACATTAATTATTATGGTCGGATTTCGACCACGGACGACTACTATTAGTAAATATTAACAAATAACTAAACCCACTATAGTTACAAAAAATATCAGCATAATAAATTCAAATTCAAAAGTTTTTATTCAAAATAAGTTCGACCGGAGAACACTTTTTGAAGGTCATACATGTAAGTCAAAATTTAAATGTACTTCCTATTCTATGTACACCGCTTCGCAACTTGTTATCGCTGTTTAAAGGAGAAGAAGCGGCAAGAAATTCTCCAGCAACACGTCTAGCTAATTTTTTTATCGTAATTATTTATCTTATATATATATGTGTATATATATATATATATATATATATATATATATATATATATATATATATATATTAGGTTGGGGAAAAAGTTTCTTCTGCATTTTATATAAAAATTCAAAAGGTTTTTTTATAATGTTTATTTACATTTGACTAAAGTATGTAGGTGCCATTTTGTTGGATAACTTTTTGCCATCTTGTAGGTGTAGGGACGTGATCCCATTGCTATAAAAATTTTGGGGCTTATGATCAAAAAACTGCGACAAGTGGTTTTGGCAGTCCTCTCGTGATGTTAACCTGACACTGCCTAAGGAATTCTGCAGAGACCGAAACAGGTGAAAATCTGAAGGTGCAAGGTCAGGACTATACGGCGGATGCCTTAACACCTCCCAGCCAAATTCTCGTAATTTTTGCTGAGTGGCTAAAGATGTGTGAGGTCTAGCGTAATCATGGTGAAAAACCACAACCCTTCTGTTGATTAATTCCGGCCGCTTTCTCTCAACTTTTTGTTTTAATCTCATCAGTTGTTTGCAGTACAGTTCAGAATCGATGGTCCTGCCTGGCGGTAACAGCTCATAATGAATAATGCCCTTCCAATCCCACCATACACACAACAACACCTTGTTGCGAGTTAACCCGGGCTTCGCCACAGTCTGTGAAGCCTGACCGGCCTTTGACCACGATCTTTTTCGCACGTTCTTGTCGTACGTGATCCACTTTTCATCACCAGTTATCAGCTTCTTCAAAAATGGTTCAGTTTTATTACGTCGTAATAAAGAATCACGAATGAGTACACGGTTCATTAGGTTTCTTTCAGTGAGCTCATGAGGCACCCAAATATCGAGCTTTTTTGTGTACCCAGCTTTTTTCAAACGTGCCAAAACCGTTTTGTGGTCAATTCTCAGTTCTCCAGCTACATCGTAACTACTAATATGCCGATCTTGCTCTACTTTTTCAAAAATGGCATAAATTTTGTCCGTAACAGGGCGACCACAGCGACGTGCATCTTTGATATCAATATTTCCGGATTGAAAACACTTAAACCAAATTTGCGCTACTCTCACAGATACTGCATTAGGTCCATAAACATCACAAATTTTTTTCGCGGCTTGTGTTGCATTTTTACCTTTTTTGTAGTAAAATTTTAAAATGTATCGAATTTCTTCATTAGATTCACTCATTTTAACAATAAGAAAAACAAATAAAAATCACACATTTTCCTAATTTGAATTCGGAATTGTCTTCTTTAAAATTAAAACTGTTTAATGATACCAAAACCAGCCAGATGCAAATGGTATAGCCAAAGAGATCTTATTACAAGTTCTAACATACTATATGCGAAAAGACTTTTTCCCCAACCTATTATGTATATAATAGTGCAACATCCGTCCATCCTAAGGTGCAGTTGAAAACCAGCGTCAGGCACCTGTTGCCTGGCAGATGCTGAACTACACCTATTTAGTACCATTGCGAGACTTTTTTGCATATATCACCGTACTCTTCATTATGTGTCTCGCTGTGTGATGTCCAAATAAACGTTTTTTCTTTCTTTCTATCTATCTCAATCTCTTTTTTTAAAATACATATTTATTTGAAGTTTATTGCAATATATTCTAAAATTGTTTTAAAACTTAAACTACACTAAAAAATGCCTAAAATTAAATACTAGAACTAAATAAAAAAGAAGGCATAATTATAAATAAAATATTGATCCCAAACCATTGTCATTTACCGGGAACGTTCCCAAAAGGCTGGCGGCGTTACCACGCTGAATGACAATGCTTAGCGTTTGAGCAAAATAGACGCCAGCCTTTTGGTCGCGTGAGAGGTCTACTAAGAGGTCTATCGGCGACATCTCGATAAAGTTTCAAAGCGTTAGGACCTCACGGACCCAGAGTTTCCACTCCAAACGCCGCAAATGTAAGTATTTCTTATGGCGGCGTACTTGCGGCGCTTGAGGGCCTCCTGTTCGGCTGCAGCAGAACCGGCGGTAGCGGACGTACTTGAAAGGTTGGACCCCGCCAGAGCGTCAACGCAACTTATAGAAGTTATATTACAATTACTTTCCAAAAAATGAATGGAGTTGTAATATTGTTACTGTCGCAATAATGACATACCAAGAATTCATATTGCGACAAATCTCGGTTTTTTTTTACAATCTTTTCATTACTTTACAATTACAAGTTTCATTCCATTGGATACTTACATTATTTGTGGGTTACTACCACAAAGATACCACGGCTTAATACTCGTATGATAAGGCACTAACAACATAAAATAGCTTTAAATGGAATTCCACCGCAAACCAGATTAAGCCATTATAACTCCAGGGGGGTGAACAACGAAATGTACATCGGAGTGCCTCGAATGACTCGCCAATTTTATTTCCAATAACTGGCGCGGCGTTTTTGCAATTGCTTCAGGGATTTAAGGCTTTTAATCTGCTGATTCTTTTAAATCGAATTGATAAAAATATTTACATTAAATGAATAAATATGCTTTATTTTAAAACACAATATGTTTTAAAAAAACAGTTAACAGAATTAAAATTTTACAATACAATAGGCGGTCTCATCCTTATTAGAGATTTCTTCCAGACAACCTTTGTATGCACAAGAAATTTAATAAGAACAGAGGTTATATTGTTACGATTCACGAGACTCGAATTAAAATGCCGTTAGAATTATTACAGAGTTTATTAGAACTATATACAAACACGTACAACACAGGTACAAATATAACCCAACACAACAACTCCAAACGTAATACAGAAGGTCGTAACTCAATAAAACGCGCAAAGTCCGTCACTTATTAGATTGCCGATTGTAGTACACACGTCTTGCTTCGCTCGTGGTTATCGCTCGACTAACTGCTCCCTCAATCGGGCCATTGCTTTATACTGCACAGATGTAATATATCCGCCCAGCCGCGTGGACCGAATTTTCTAGAATCGGCTTGTACTCTAAATCCGTAACACCTGGCTAATGATCATAATACAACAATAGGCCATACGCCAATAAGTAGACAAAAGAAGACGACCATAAAAGAATTTAAATGTTATTAGTTCAAATGCCGACGGGTAATAAATGTGCTTTGTTTCAGATATGCAGGTGGGTTTTTTGTTTGTCGGGATCTGAGTTGTAACAATA
This sequence comes from Dendrolimus houi, assembly GCA_039645545.1. Classification (NCBI taxonomy): domain Eukaryota; kingdom Metazoa; phylum Arthropoda; class Insecta; order Lepidoptera; family Lasiocampidae; genus Dendrolimus; species Dendrolimus houi. Next base: position 1,571,271 of record CM077131.1, read on the forward strand.
TTATAAATAAATCGGCAGATAATAATAATAAATCGGCAGACAAACATACACACTGTATATCCCCAAATTAAGCAAGTTACGCTTGTGTTATGGGTAATATACAACGGACCATTCTGGGGCCGATCCCAGACACCCAGACCATAGTAAATAACGGAGAAAATACATTTCCGAAATTTACTATACCAGGAATCGAACCCGGAGCCTCTGTGTTGCAGTGAGGTAAGCCGGCAAAGGCTTAGCCCGCTCAACCACAGAGGCCGTCAAATATATACATATATGATATAATATACATAAATTAATATAATATATTAATTATACTAATAAGATATATACTTAATAATAATAATAATCCTTCACAAGTCTATTAAAAATAAATTCAATTTCAAATTTAAAAAAAAATACTCAAAATATGTTCCACTGGAGAACACTTTTTGAAGGTCAAATTAAGTTTTAAATTTAATTTTACTTCCTATTCTACGCACACCGCTTCGCAACGTGTCATTGCTGTTAAGGAGAAGAAATGGCAAGAACTCCTCAGCAACACGTGCGTCAATAGGCAGTGACTTGGCTAGTTTGATATTAACAGACAGCGCGGTCAAAAGACGAACTGCTTGGACTGTAAAGGATTTGCTATAAAAGCTAGAAGTATTCAGATGAATTTGAAATAACAAGTTTATATTTTAAAATATTAAAAAAATTTAAGCGTATATACATATATTTTTTAAATTTTTTATTGCACGAGTTCAGCAGACAGGCAGACGACCCACCTGATGGAAAGCGGTTACCATCGCCTATGGACACTTATAACACCAAAGGTGCTACAAATGCGCTGCTGTTCTCAAAAGGGAGGCGGGAACCTCGTCACCAATACCGGAACACAACTCAAGGTTGTTATGGCGGCTTCTCTACACCTGGAGTGGTAGCCACTCAGACGGGAAAAAACCCTACCTGGATGTGGGTTATTTTGTCGCCTCTTGCGACAGGCCGCCTGCCTGCAGGAAATTACATTCTTATATTATATTATCTTAGACATATCTAAACAGTTTTTTGTTTCTGTATAAAGAGGATGCATTGTCATTTCACTGTTGGTATATGACCGTATAATGTTAAGGGCCCAAGCCTTTTACCGCCGTAGGCAAACTCGAAAAATTCCGCCCCCACCAAAGCTTAAGATAACTTCTTTTACAAGATTGATTTAAATCATTATTATTAAATAGTGGTCGCCCGTGGTCGAAATTCGACCATAATAATTGATGTCAAAGATTATACTTCTATAATCACAGATTTCGCCAAGGCAACAATAAACAAAATAGTATATATCTATCTAAATCAATGGCTACATTTAAACGTATAGTCACTGACCATTATTGGTCTATTAAATAAAAATTGTTGCATTAAATGAATGTATCTATTGTTCGAATAAGAGAGAGAGAGAGAGAGAGAGATAACACTTTATTGCACACCAAAATATACAATTACAAAAACAGACATATTTACAATATTTTTCTAGGCAATACAACAGGCGGCCTTATCGCTCAAAGCGATCTCTTCCAGGCAACCTAAATGAAAAAAAAATTGAATCAGGCGATATAGGTGTTTATTTACAACTCTATCAATATAGTGATTAAATGATTAAGTATCTCTTTTTAGTGTCGCTTTATTTTCGTTTCATCGAGTTTCAAGTCACAACTATTCTAAAGAAGTTTTCCTTCAAAAATGCTATTACCACCTGAGTTAGGGATACCCACTAAAACCCCGAATGTATATATATCTAATTTATAATATCATCCTATATCTAATTATATATGTGTATCTCCGTATATAAGTATATAGTACTTTATTTATATTTTATTTTTATAATACACCACCAAAAATCATATACTGAAATTTCCCTTAAAATCTCCTTAGACACTGGGTTGCCTGGAAGAAATCGTCATAAGCGATGAGGCCGCCCATTGTCCCAATGCAAATGTATCCATATCAACTGTCTAGATTTAAGTTTATGGTGAACAATAAAGAGTTTTCATTCATTCATTCATTTATATATATGCGTGTGTGTGACAAACACATGGCAGTGTGTGTAATGCTTTTTTATTGATTTATTTTCTTCTCTATATAAACTATAAGTATGCGAAATTTTATACTACTCCGTCCGCGCAATTCTCGTAAAAAGGGGTACAAAGTTTTTGCTTCACGTATTGATATATTATGGAAGATACAGATTTCATTGACCGTAAATTGTTTTATTGAAAAACAAAGTTTAAATTTATTTTCCTTTTTGCTGTCATTTTTACCGTCTCGAGCCGCCTCTGATATGGTACTTAGACTTAATTAACAAATAATTATAACGGAAAGTTCAAGAGTCACATGTTATCTTACTTTGGAAATCTTTGCCCACTGACGTCAGAAAAGCTAAATCTTTTGCCATATTTAAAAAATTACTCGGGAATCATTATGTTAGTCTTACGCAATAATGTATGTGCTAGTTTACAATACTTTGGACTGTAGTCTGCTGTCCATGATTGTAATTTTTTCCCCCTCTTCTTTGTTGCATAATAATTATAGATAATTTAAGAATTTCCTTTAAGTCAGGTTGCCTGGAAGAGATCGCTTTTAGCAATAAGGCCGCCTTTTGTTTTACCAAATAACTATTGTCTTGTTATGCATTTTTGGAATTTTTGTTTTGGTGAACAATAAAGTGTTGTCTATGTTTAAATAGTGGGCGTAATTAAAACAACGTTTCCTTGGTTTTAAACGCGGCATTTTATTTAATTTTCATTTCGACGTTTCGGGTACTTTTCATTAGCCGTGATCACAAAGACAAAGAAGTCAGGCGCCAATAAAGAACCATTAATTATGTGTACTACCCGCGAAAACCTAAGAAAATACAAAATTGTGGCCATTTAAATTGTATATTATCAAGTATACTAAATTTTAGTTTGCAAAAAACTATTACGCATGTACCTACATAAGTTTATTTGATAAAAGGTACACATAATATTTATTTTTTTTATAGCTGGAGTACAGCAGACAGGCTGATGGCGCACCTGGTGGAAAGCGGTTACCATTGCCTATGGACGTTGGCAACACCAGAGATGTCGCTAACGCACTGCCCGTCTCGAAGAAATTTTACCCTTTTTGAAAAACTCATAGCGCTTGAGGAAAACCTCAGCTGGGAGCTCTTTCCAAACGTACGCAACTTTTTGTTTTGTTTGTTTTTGTTTAAATAAACTCAATTATCATAAAGAGTAGAATGAGTATTCTTTATAACTATTTCTAACAAAATCTTACAATAAAACAGTTTTGAGAATCATAAATTTTAATATGCTTCTCTAACTATTCTCTAATCTATCCGTGCAGGAACGGAGAAATAATAACATTTCCTGCGGCCGGGCGTCCTGTCGTAAGAAGCAACAAAACAACCCACAGTCAGGTGGTAGGGCATTTGCCCGACTGGATGGCTACCACCCCTGGTCTAAAGTATGTCGCCATAACAACTTTGAGTTGGTTTCCGGCATTAGTGACCAGGTTCCAGTCTCCCTTAAGAGAGCAGCAGCGCATTTGTAGCACCTTTGGTGTTGCAAATGTTCATAAGCGATGATAACCGCTTTCCATCAAGTGGGCCGTCTTCCTGTCTGCTGAACTCCTGCAATAAAAAAAAATGCATATCGGTTCAAAACCTACACCGTGTATTAAGTAAAAGAAATTGCAATAATTATTGTTGACCCATGTATCCCAAAATACCCAAACACATAACAAACAAATGCTTCTTATCTTACGTAAATGTTTGTGAAATATAATATTTTCTCATTTCCCAAGTAAACAACTTGCTATAAGGACAGCGATCTCTATTGTTCGAGATTTTTCTCCCTCTTATTGTTGAAAACCAAGCCTTCGTTGGCGACATGTGTACTTCTAAGAGGGGGGAGTACTTAGGTTGTCAAGGGCGGGCCGAGAACACGTCTCCACATTTGTGTCAAGTCTTTTTCACTACCTATTTCTTAGACTAATACTATATTTCACGAATGTATTAGTATTGTTACGAGCTACAGGACTCGAATTAAAAATGCCGTTGGAACTACTATAGAATTTATTAGAACTGTACAAACACGTATAAAACAAATACAAATAAAACTGGATACAACCAGTTCACACTGCACGATTCAATGCAATTCGACAAGCGTAAAGTCCGTCGTCTATATCGCTAATCGAGAGTACTACAAATGGCTTACTCGTCTCGTAGTCGTCGCTTGACTGCCCGCCCCTCCATTCGGGCATTGTCTTATACTCACTACACAGTACAAAGAAATTGGCCGCGCGCACGAGTTTCCGAGAAATAGTAATTTGCACACCTGCGAACGGCCACAAAGTCGAAAACAATAACAATGAGGATTTACTATAACAATTAGTTCGACGCTAATGATGGTTATAAAACAAGTAGAAAAACAATAGCACGTTTTTCTTAATTACAAATTCAAAACACAAAAGCATTCCTTAATCCGGGAAGACAATAAACTGCGCTTACAACAGGCTTACCTTTGACGGCATGTAACAGTATTATTGCGACTGTAACAATATATTTTGTTTGTTACAGCTCCATCAATTCTTCGAAAAGTAATTGTAATACAACTTCTATATGTATTTTAAAATAGCTGGGGAGTTTCTTACCGCTTCTTCTCTTTTAAACAGCGATAACACGTTGCGAAGCGGTGTACATAGAATAGGAAGTAGATTTAAATTTTGACTTACATGTGTGACCTTCAAAAGGTGTTCTTCAGTGGAATTCATTATGAATAAAAACTTTTGATATCGAATACTTTGTTCGCGTTGCCGTGATGACGTGATTCTTGGTAAATTCCAACGGTGACAGTAAAACCCGCGAACACAGTGTTATCTTTCTGGCTATATTTGTCTGTCCTTGAAAAAGGTATCCTAAATGTTCAGTAGTTTTCACGTGATGCTCTAACAAACAGACAAATTTAAAAAAAAAAATCCCCCTGATTTTTACTAATGTTAAATACATACATAGTACAAAAATTACACCTCTGATATATTAATAATCCTATAGAAGTTATCCAACTACTTTGTAAAGTTCTTGCAAATGTATGATATTATAGTTCTGATTATAATAAATTTATTACAAAACTAGGAAAAATAAAATGTTAAATTCTGAACACTATCTAAAGATTGAAATTTCAAAATTTAATAATACGTGGCAGTATCTAAAAGCACAAACAGTTTATAGTAATGTACGAAAAGGTTGGCCAGTTTTCGAATTGATTCATCTAACGTTCCGCGAACACGTGTTACCTTTTTAAACTAAGTCACAGAACAGACTGTTCCACAGAAAATTATGTTTAACTATTTAACAATAAAGTTTAAAGTTACTTAAATCAAAGTTGTTCGTTTTTCTATCCTGTCTAAAAAGGTTGTTTAGAGAGAGATTGTTTTTTTTATGATAAGCGGAGTGATTATATATCCTCTTTGTTTCTGATGATTAAAACTGTTATTCATTTCAGTGTCATTGTCAACATTGTAATTATCTTTTTTTACTTTTCTATATTTTATAAAGGTAACATTTATTAAAATGTTGGCGGTACTGTTTCTTGTGCTCGTGCAAGCAAAATTCGCCTTTAAGGTGATGATCTTTTTTTTTTAAACTATTAAGATTGCCAACAACTGATAAATTGATATGCTTAAATTAAGTATACATGTTAATGGTTTTATACCAAACGTTCTCTTACAGGCAAACAACTTGTTTAATATAAGGAACATATTATTTTAAAAAAACCAGGGTAAAACGCTAGACTTAAGTTTTATTAATTAATAGTGACGAATGTATTTTTTAAATTTGTATATGATGTATGTCTGTAGTGTTCATATTGTTACGAGTTACGAGACTCGAATTAAAATGCCGTTGGAATTATTACAGAGTTTATTAGAACTACACAAATACGTATAACACAGGTACAAATACAACCGAACACAACAAGTCCAAACGTAACGCAGAAGGTCGTAATACAATACAACGCGCAAAGTCCGTCACTATTAGATTCCTGACTGTAGTACACACGTCTCGCTTCGATCGTGGTTCTCGCTCGACTGCCCCCCCCCTCTATCTATCAAGCCATCGTTTTACACTGCACAAATGCAAATATGCCCCGCCCGGCAAGCGTCGACGTAATTTCCTAGAAATAGTAATCCGCACATCTGGCTAATTATACCTGCAAACGGCCATAAACGAGTACAATAGGCTGTTCTCCACAATAACCAATAAATAAGTGAACAAAAGAAGACGGTCATAAAAGGATTACAATTAGTTCAAATGCCGACGGGTAATAGAATGTGTTTTTACAGATATTCAGGTGGATTTTATTTTCGTCGGAACTTAAGTTGTAACAATATTATTATATAACCTGCATATACGAGCGAAAGGCGAGTTAAATTTTAAAATTATTTTTCGAAACAAACACTGTGTACGCTTGTACAGTCTTCGTGCACTTAGTAGTTGGTTTGATAAACTAAAATGAGTTCAAACTTTATTGACCCAAGAAACTATATAAATCTTTATTAGACAGATACTAACTACACTTATATAATTGTTGGATACATAATGTCGAAGTTTCCTCAGAGACTCAACGGCACGCCTACAAAGCGTAACTTGTACTTTTGGCTTCATTTTTATTGGCCGAGATCCAAAACTTGGCTCATGCCTATACTGGCTTGCTCTTCGCTTTTACAAGGCTTTACATGAAGTGTTATTTGTCGGCATCTTCAAAAGAGGCTGGTTTCTTCTTTCTTTTTAACATTAAAAAAGTTCAAGCTGTAAGGAATAACCTTCACTGATATTACGCTTAATGCTTTTTTAAAATTTATTTTTTATTGCAGGAGTTCAGCAGACAGGCAGACGGCCCACTTGATGGAAAGCGGTTAACATCGCCTATGGGCAACACCAAAGGTGTTACAAATGCGCTGCTGCTCTCTTAAGGGAGCCTGGAACCTGGTCACTAATGCTGGAACACAACTCAAGGTTGTTATGGCGACATACTTTAGACCAGGGGTGGTAGCCATCCAGTTGGGCAAATGCCCAACCACTTGGCACCTTTTTTATAGTTATGTCAACGCATATAAGTCCCATTAAGGGTAAACTCACTCTGTCTTATACTTCCTTGCTCTTACTTGTAATATAATCATATAATCATAGTTTTGCTATTATTATCTCCTGACTTACGGAGCTGAGACATGGACACTGACGGCAGAATTGGTCCACAAGTTCCAAGTCGCTCAACGGGCTATGGAGCGAGCTATGTTGGGTGTTTCTCTTATGGATAAAATAAGAAATGAAGATTGTCATCAATCAGTAAGAGAACCAAGGTAGCCGACATAGCTCGCAAAATTAGCAAGTTGAAGTGGCAGTGGGCCGGTCACGTCTACCGCAGGACCGATGGCCGATGGAGCAAACGAGTCCTGGAGTGGAGACCGCGTCTCGGTAAACGTAGTGTCGGACGCCCTCCAGTCCGATGGACCGACGACCTGTGCAAGGTCGCCGGTAGGCGCTGGATGAGGAAGCCAGAGGACAGGGATGAGTGGCGCCGTCTTGGGGAGGCCTACGTCCAGCAGTGGACTGCAAATGGCGACGATGATGATGATATCTCGTTAAAACAGCCAGACAGTATCGTCTCTATCGTAGGATTGTTTGATTTCGGTATTCTGTTAATTCTAATTGCGTGCCTGTGGCACACCACTTTTTATAAATATTTTTAATCAAAAACTCGCGAATAAATGTTTAAATTTTTGGTAGTTTTTTAAATATTCATTTAAACTAACGCCATTTCTGCTAATGGTAATATCAATTTTTATCTACTATCATTCAGCCGCGACGATGTTGAGAAGATATTGTGGATTAAGAGAATACGAATTTTTGACACTATCGCAATGGAATCATACTTTGAATATCATCGCAACGCCAAGATATTACTTTGTTATGTTAGTACTATTTTGTGTTGTGTCGCGCTATTGAAAATAAATATTTTTCTTTCTTTCTTTCTTTCATGTTGAAATAGCAGAATTGGGCCCTTGTAGTAAGTACACCACAAATCTTCATGTCATCTTCACACAATACATCCATCTTATTATGTACACATGTTACATGTGAAACTCTTAAGAAATAATATCAATTTTCTATCAGCAATAAGACAAATTAATGGATAAAGACAGAAACCGGCAAATAGTGTACGTGTAAACTAGTATCTTATTAGTATAAGGGTAAGCGCTCACCTAGCATGTTGAATCCATTGATGCCGAAGAGTGCGGCATCCCCCTGCCCTCCTGGGAAAACGTAGAGCGTCGGGTGGCTAAACCTGATGTTGCCAACCACGTCGCTCGACACCAGGAGCTGCTCCAGGCTTGCTGGCACTATGTATGGGTCCAGGTATGCTAAGAATTGAAAAAAACATTACACATTAATTTATGCTACTTGACAAACGTATCATAGGACTCGTGTTTTCCACGCCGTAAATTTAAAAATTATCGCTAAGAAACCCATTCAAAATCCTGCAGTGCAGTCCTGCATTGGGCGGAGCTTGCAGAACTCAAGAGGGCATTCTGCTCGATGTTGCCGGATGCAATACAGGCTTACCACAACATTCACAATCCTTTTGAGTAGTGCTCATGTGTTTTCATGAGAACTACACACGTTAATTGAAGTCACTCAAAAACCTACAAAACTCGGCTGAGATACAAGAACATCAGAGAAGGCTGTATGGACTAAGTACCTTTGCCTGTCATTGTGGCAAATACTACTACTTGACATGTTCGTGTTTGATCATATATTTTTTTTATTTCTGTACTTTTGTTGGTCTTGCTTAAACAAAAATATATACTACTAGCACGACCCGTGCGCACTTCGCTGGGCGTTATTAAAAAAAAACACTTATGCACCCACGCACACACGCACGCATATCAAGGTTTAATTAGGCTTTGTATTCTTTAATTAATTCATAAACGCAGAAATCACTCGCAATGCCTCGTACGAGGATGTGCGCAAATTTTGCGTGGAACGTTATTGCTATAACATATTTGACAGGCGTTCCCGTGCCCATTTCGCTGGGCGTAAAACATTTTTACTTTTTGATTTGTGGCGAAACAAACCTGCACACAATATTAATGACAATCAAATATAGCCTAAGTCACTCGGGAATAAAGTAGCTTTCTACTGGTGAAACAATTTTCAAAATCGGATCAGCAGTAGATAGCGGACATTATCCCGAACATCCAAACTAACAAACTTTACCTCTTTATAATTTTAGTATAAATTATTTTTAAATTTAAACCATTACGGGAAATCACATTACTATTATCAGATGTACTTCTTCCATTAATTCTACCTTCAACAAATAAGTTTTAAGACTTTCTCTACAAAGAACGGTTTAATTAAAGTAAGTTTGAGTTTGCAAAGTTGTAACTGAGTGCCCGGTTTTCTTTTTTTTTCTAATTAACAGTCATTCGGGAAATAATTTTATTCGTCCCTCGTCTAATCAGGAATTCAACGAAAAAGGTTATTTAATTTCACCAAAAGTTAGATTGTCGAAATTTATAAAAATATTTTAAGAAATGTTAATTTTTTAATATTTCGTAAGTTTCGTATTATTTCAGTTATTACATTACTCACATTTCGTAAAATCTAAAATAAATCAACTTTATTTATTCAGGTAAAATTGCCCAGCAGTGGGACGTTTATGGGCTGTTATTATTTATTATTAGTTAGCTGACCCGGCAAACTTCGTACCGCCTCAGAATAAATAAATAAAAAACGTTGATTTCTGAAAGACTGGACGAACATGAAACGTTTGACATTCAAAACCAAAAAAATGAAAAAAACTTCACTTTTAAATCTAATTGATTTCTAAACGACGGGACGAACATCAAATGTTTGACAGGTAGGAATAGTTTCTAAGGGAAGCGTAATTGTTGTTTTTACTATATTCCAAGCATACATACTTATTTATCTATTGTAATATATGTTAATGTAAAATGTTTGTCATATATAATGTTTTTCTGTTATTGCAGGAGTTCAGCAGACAGACAGACGGCCCACTTGATGGAAAGCGGTTACCATGGCCTATGGACATTTGCAACACCAAACGTGCTACAAATGCGCTGCTGCTCTCTTAAGCCAGACTGGAACCTGGTCACTAATGCCGGAACACAACTCAAGCTTGTTATGGCGACATACTCTAGACCAGGGGTGGTAGCCATCCACTCGGGCAAATATACTACCACTTGGCTATGGGTTTTTGTCGCCTCTTACGACAGGCCGCCCCAACGCAGGAAACTGTACTCTTTCTCCGTTCCTGCACGGATAAAAATAAATATATTTATTTAGATTATTTCGTATATACGTATATATTGATATTTTATAATGTATCTGGATTTATGTATGCATTAAATTTATAAATTAGTGTAAGTATGTATATTTAAATTGTACAGTCCTATCTTTTTTCTGCTCCACCTACATCGCCAGATTAGTTAAGAATTTCTTTTGATCTAGGTTGCCTGGAAGAGATCCCTTTTAGCGATGCCTGTTGTTTTACGAAGAAGTATTGTAATTATGCATTTTGTTTTTGTATTTGTTTATTTTGATCCATTTATCCTTCATAATTCTACTTGCGAAAATGTATCCATTATTTCTTATTTCACTTGTATGCGGGCGCTACATCCATCAAGTATCAAAAATTCATAAGAAAAATAAATGGACGACCCAACGCGAACCGACAAGGGACCGGATGAACCTGAATTTCACGGAAAATGAGAATAAAACATCGTTACTCCGAATATCATCAGTATAAATGGTTTTTACAGAGAAACACTTTCGAAATAAATGTATATTTTCTTGGAGTTATCATGTTGTACCATTGAGTATTGTAAAGAACAATGGAGAGGTGGTAATTAATTATCGCATTTTTTATTTAATTCCTTCCATTCCACTAAAACGCACGTCCTTATTCCCGCCGCATCAAAGTGAATATTCCACCATTTTTAAAAAGTTATAATAAAAACGCAAGACAAGAGCTGCAAGCCCCATTCCGTCTCAGTACGTCGTTCGCACCACACGCTTAAATTTAATCGCTCCGCCGTTATAAAAAACCGCTCCTATAATCAAGACTGTGCGCACGTCTCGCAAAGTGACAATATAAATATATAAATAAATTAAAAACTCATCGGACCTGTTGCTGGGGCTGAAGAAGAGAACCAAGAGCAGCAGCGCACGGTGAGTTCCTTTTACTCCCAATATTGAACCAAACCTATAATACAGTCCATAACCACCCCTAATCAAATGGTGAATTTATTTTCCCACCAAGAGGTACAATATTATTTACTTATTTTAGAAATATGATCAGAGTTTCATCTTTACTTAAATGAATGTCATTTATTTATTTCAAAATGGAACCTCCATATTATAACTGGTCAACAATGAAGTTCTGACCAGGAAACAGTGGCGTGGCTTGCCTTAGACGGGCCCTGTGTCAGATGTGTTTAGGGGGCCCAAAGGAAGGGTTAAGTTGGAGTTTTTGGCGGTAACTGAAAGGAGATGTTGTGCTTTGCAGTTTTATCTTCTAAAAATGTGTAAAATTACTCTAAAATGAACAATAGTTGTTGGATATTGATAGTTTTTGAGTAGTAATTATGTGTTTTGAGAGAAAAGTGAACTGTATAGTCCAATGTGGCCTTTTGAGTTGCAACAAGAACTCCGTTGAATGGCACCAGCTGTGCTACGCATAGGCATAAGAAAATGAAGAAACTACATTATAATCTAAGATCTGGCTTAAAGGCTTAGCTGCCAAGCCATAAACCCAAATAAAATAAAAATGGTAAAGCATTTTTTATAAAAGAAACAACAAAGTGCTCGAATTGAATTAAAATAATTATACTTATATATTGATTATAAGTTATTACTTATACTTAATGCTCCTAGAAGCTAAGTTAGACAAACAATTCAAATAAAAGATACACTTTTCTCGCGTTTCATTCGGAAAGCTTATTTATCAAATCATCCATAGCTAAAGACGATTTCAGTTTTTTTAGATTTTCTACCTCTACAATGACAAGTCTGACAGCCGTTTCTGTTGGTCCAGGAGTTATTCTCAAAAATGTTATTAATCTATAAAAGATTATAGATAACATTTTAGGAATTTTTGCTTACACGCTTTGGGGGCCTGGGGGCCCCGTAACATTGATACGGCTGATATGGCAGTAGCTACGCCCCTGCTTGGAAAAGAACATCTAATGTTAAAATAGCTGCATAATGGCCCTGACTATGTTAAGGGGGAAGAGGGGTCTGAAGGGTCCTTATATATAAAAAATAAAAACTGATCAAGATAGTCGAAGAAGAAGTTAGAAGTTGGTAGAAGTGCTCACCTTGTTCCACACTCACTCAAGATTATCAGGGCATCTAAACCATGTAACTGACGAGAACGTGTAACTTTATGCTCATATTCATTCTAAAAATCTTAAGAACCAAAGTCAACTCAGTACTTCCATGAATATATTCGCAAATTGTGTACTAGAAGCTGCAGACATATCTAGGGTTACAATTATTTTTAAAATTTTGATGACATGTGTTATTTATTGAGTCTACCGTCGCACCGCTTCCAAAGAAATTTTAGTTACTATTAAAAGAGAAGAACTCCACAACAACCAACATATCTTTACTTCTTTATTGTTTATGATTTCGTGGCTTTTTATTAAACGGTAATTTCTACTAATACAAGGCTAATTTTGAAAAACATCTTCAATAGTATGTAAGAGAGTTTCTTTGAGTGAGTTGGCAATGTTTGCCGGTCTAGCTCATTGGAACACAGAGGTTCCAGGTTTGAATTCTAGCATGGTAAATACTGTAGACGAATTTTCTGTTATTGACTGTGTTCCAGGTGCCTGAGATCAGCCCCAGAGTGGTCAGTTGTATATTACCCATAACATAAGCGTAACTTGATTAGCTTAGGAATATAAAATATTGTATGGTTGTTAGCCAATTATTATTAAAAAAAATAAGAAATGCAATAAGCTCGTTGACAGTTGATATTATAAAACGCCGAAGCCGTCTAGATTAGTGTATTGCTACAACTTCGCAGGGTATAGACGAATGTTTTACTAATTTGATACTTCTTTTTGAATTCTTCTTCATGTGGAATGTATGACGTATTAACGCCAATTCTTTTCGTATCTATAAGCAAAAATATCCTCGAGTATTGAAGTCCTTTTAGGAATTTCCAATAAACGCATAGCACTGGCCTCGCGCGTCTTTAGTCGCCTTCACTATTTTTACTGCTGGACTTTAATAGATTCCAATTTGTATTTTGTATCTGTTGTATCCGCTTTGCAGCGATTATAAACTCAAAAAATCTAAAATAAAAATTATAAATTAATTACTTAGATAGGTACTCAACAAATAAACAAATAGATACAAGCAAATTACTTTCAATTGATGCTTAATTTTTTTTTAAGATTCCCTAGTTATTTCAGCAAAAACAGTAGATTTTCGTCACCTACACAACATTCGTCACTGAACGTTCATTGACACGCACTTGATCAATTTATACTGAAATTTGACATTTATTTTGAAATTAAAGACGGACACTTCTACTTCATTAGTATATAATCTTATATATAAAAATCAATTGCTGTACGTTTGTCTCGTTAAAACTCAAGAACGGCGGAACGGACTTGGCTAATTTTAGTTTTGAATTATTTGTGGAATGGACTTCCACAAATAATTCAAAACTAAGGAAGGTTTAAAAGGTGAGTAAATATGAAAAAAATATATATTCTAAGGCGGTACGAAGTTTGCCGGGTCAACTAGTATAATATAAAATATAGATTTGAAGTTAAAATGATATCGAAATTGAGAACTTCGTGGCCGATCCTAACATTATAGGAGAGATAAAATCTCATCGCCTCCGTTGGCTCGGTCACGTGGAACGGCTGGAAGAGGATCGAAGTGTGAAGAGGGCCTATTTGGGGCGATCGGATGGGCGACGCCCCAAGTGCTGGTGGAGGGACAGAGTGGAGGCTGACCTGTGTGAGCTTCAAGCCCATAACTGGCAAGAAATCGCCCAGGACAGCAACAGGTGGCGTGTTCTCGTCTCGCAGGCCAAGACACATTTTGGGTCGCTGAGCCAACGGAGTTAGTTGGTTAAAACGATAAAAATTATATTGCAATGCAATTCTAAAACAGTAAGTTGCACGTAACACTCAGTTTAATGCGAGCTTTTAACAAACGAAAGCTTTTAACCATATAGCTCGAGTATAAAATATATTTTTGAAAAGATTTCCACCACCTTTTTACAAAATAACCGACGTGTTTTGTGCGAATGTATTTTTAAATGCGGTCGGTGTAGGTATCTACATACTTGCTAAACATAGAATACTTTGTTTTATTAAAAACTAGAGTTTTCCCTGCGGCTATGCCGCTTGAAAACCCCTGGATAGTAGTTCTGTGTTACTCACATAAAAACTACATAAGGATTTTCATATTAGACATAAAACTAAACTGGTTCTTGTTGCGTTACGTATACCACTCACTAACTTATGTTCGCCTAGTACTTGATTGAAAAGAGATAAAGTTTACCTACAAAACTTGTTTTTTATATATATTATATTATTTACTAGAGTTTAGGTAGTAGCTTTATGTTACGTATATACGAATTTAACTTGGTGTTTTTACTTTAAACTTTACTGTTTCTTGTTATTAAGTTTCACTATAATGACGAAGAAACTAAGTCCATATAGTCTAAACAGCTGCCCAGTAAAACACATAGATGAGTTAAAGCCAACCTGATTAGAAGTAATACAATGAATGACTTGTTTCTTATGACAACGTATTTGTTAGTGAACTGAGAAAACGCAATTGCAGCGCCTATTCTATTATATGGAAGCGACGTTATTTGTCGGGATAAAAACTATCGTAAGTGTTCACTCGGGATATAAGCCTCCTCTGTGCCGACTTTCGTTCATATACGTTCAATAGTTACCAAAGAGATGCGATCGCAGCGCCATCTTTTTCGCTATTTTCGTCTATCCCGCGAAAACGACGTCATTTATCGGGATAATAAGTACCCTAAGTTACGCCCCGGAATATGAGCTAGTTCTGTATCGAGTTTCATTTAAATCCGTTCAGTAGTTTTCACGTGATGCTCTAACAAACAGACAAACAAAATTTCCCCCCCTGATTATTTTCACATTTTTATACCTAATGTACAAACTTGAACTATTTAAAGTTTCGGCGGCGGTCAAGCGGCGCAAATATGCAACCCTCAGTGAGAGTTACATGTTTGTGCCGTTTGCTGTCGAGACGCTTGGACTGTGGGGTCCTGAGGCCATGAGCCTCTATTAAAATTTATCAAAACGGCTCATTGACTCTTCAGGTGATCAGAAGGCTAGTGCTTACTTCGGGCAACGGATCAGTATGGCGATTCAGCGAGGAAACGTAGCCAACCTTCTGGGCACCTTACCCATAGAAGACGGCTATGCTCAGTATTCTACTTATAGTCTTGAGACTGGGACTGCGGGTAGAATTCAATACAAATAAGTTAAGATTTCTTTTATTGTATTAGATTATCTATATACGGTATACTAATGACATTTGTGTATTTACAGATTTATTATATTATAGTTCGATATATGTTTAATAAGATACAAAGGTCACAAAAAACAATATTGAAAGGATTGAAATAGAGTATCCAAATTAATGTCGGCCACACATAATTCCTCAAGAGACCAAAAGCCTAAATATTAAAATTTGTATTGGTTTTTGAGAATACCAATAATGTAATAGTTAGGAGGGCAAACTCTAAAATGTTTAGGATAATGGTTTTAAAAATTGCAAAATGTGTCATGCCTCAAATTCATTGCTATTTTATAAAATAAGGTGTTATATGGTGAAGATTTCTTGTATCCACATTAATAGATATAAGAGTGTATTTGTTAGGATGTTTCTCTGCTCCATCTTCAGTTAATTGTCATAAAATTTGGTATAAAATTATATATGATTGATAATAATAGGCGAAAAATGGAATAGTGGCCGAAGGACACTGATCTAAAATTTATGTGAGCCCGCTAGAAACTTAAGTGTAACAATAATACTATGTAAATCTAACTGAAGACTCTTAAGGCGTCTAAAGTCTAGTCTATCGGGTACTAAGTTGGAAAACCAATTTAAGTTATCAACAAGTTTCAAGTTACAAGCTTGAATGTGTGAGAGCTGTGTAATTTGTGGAGAGGATCGGAAAGTGGTTGTTACAGAGTTTGCTATTTTATTAAAAGGTAATATGTTGTGTTGTTACCAAGTGGTATAGCTATAGAACAAGAATCCTAAGAATGGTAGCCGCTTAATAAAAGCGACACAAAATAAACTCTACTCCATGGATGTCGTTCAAAATAGCTTTAAACAAAGGTCTTTTTTAATATCTACTATGTTTAAGTTTTTTTTTAGAATATACACCTTCACCAAAACAATAAAATAGAATATACACAATATTTTATTTTATTGTTTTGGTACATATTTTGTTTTAATTTATATATTAGTTAATAGTTTATAACTTGTATAATTATCATATATTTGTAATATTTACTTGTAATGCAACATTCAAGTAGTGATGACAGTGACTCTGACGATTTTCTTTCTTGTTCCGATAGTCTTAGTTCTGATAATGCTCGGCCCCTTCAAACAGTTATAGATTCTCACCTGTCAAACTTTTCCCTAAATTTCAATATCTTACATATCAATGCGCAGAGCATTCCGGCTCATTTTACTGATATGCAGGCTTCACTTAATAATCAGAATGTACATGCTATCATGGTGTCCGAAACATGGTTTAAACCTTGTCTCCCCACTTCTACTTATACTTTACCTGGTTTCGACCTGGTGCGCCATGATAGAATTGGTATTACTGGTGGAGGTGTTGCCATTTACATACGCTCGCACATTCCTTACAGAGTCATCAAAAAATCACCTCAACCATCTCCACCTGACACAGGGGAATATCTTTTTATTGAAGGAAGTTTAGGTTTTAAGCGTGTACTTCTCGGTGTATTTTATAGCCCTTCCCTCCGGATAAACTTTTTCTCTTCTCTTGAAGAGCTGCTAGCCGAGTTTAATGTCACCCATGAGCATATGATCATCATGGGTGATTTCAATACATATCTTTTAAAACGTGACCCTCGCTCAATTAATTTTGAAAATGTAATTAAATCTTGCAATCTCACTATTCTTCCACTATCTGCTACTCACCGTTTTCCAAATTCTAGTCCTTCTCTTCTCGATCTTATTTTAGTATCTTGTCCTTCTTATGTTTCTACACACGGTCAGTGCTCAGCAGATGCCTTCTCATACCACGACTTAATCTTTGTCTCTTATAAATTGCACCCGCTCAAAACCAAACCTAAAATTTGTATGCAGCGTGACTTTGGTGGCATAGTTATGGATAATCTCATTAAGGATGGTCGTGAAATTGACTGGTCCGAGGTCTACAAAGCAGTTTCTGTCGATGAAAAGGTGCATGTATTTAATACAGCTTTGGTTAAGTTGTATGATTTACATGCACCCTTAAGGGCCATAAAAATTAAACATTTACCTGCTCCCTGGCTGACAGATGAAATCAAATCGTTGCAGCACAAAAAATGTTCAGCTAAGAGCAAATATAAGACTAAGCCTACAGAAGCCAATCGCGCCAAATTTGTCAAGATCCGTAATCTCTGCAATAGGGTGTGTAGGGACGCCCAACGCCGCTATATTCACAAGTCTCTTGAAATCGATGATCCTACAAAAATATGGAAATTTCTTAAAGCACTAGGAGTTGGCAAATCTTCGAATAATTCACTTCCACAAGATCTAAACTTCGAGCTGTTGAATCAGTATTTCTCCTCTACTGCCAAATTTGATAGGCAATCTAAAGCTTCAACTTTAAATATCCTTTTTAATGTGCCAACTCCTGCGTATCCTTCTTTTAACTTCTGTCAATTTTCTGAGTGTGATGTTAAGAAGAGCTTAATGTCTATCAGCTCTAATCCAGTCGGCAGCGACAGTATTAGCCGCAATATGAACATTCCTTATATTAGACGATATAATGAATGTGATCACCCACATTCTCAATGCTTCTGTATCTTCTGGTACATTTCCTGACTCTTGAAAGGAAGCTCAAGTAATTTCATTACCTAAAAAACCCAATCCTTCTTCCTTTTCCGAATATCGTCCTAATTCCATCCTACCTTTCCTTTCTAAAGTACTGGAGCGGCTTGTACACAAACAACTCAGCATTTTCATGAACACCAATTCACTTATCAATCCTTTACAATCTGGTTTCCGCCCAGGACATAGTACCACTATTGCACTGGTTAAGATCACTGAAGATATCCGTCATGGTATGGGAAATGGTCTATTGACTATACTGTCGCTGCTTGACTTCAGTAGTGCTTTCAATAACGTTGATTTTGATGTCCTTCTTGGAATCTTGAGTTCTCTTAACATATCTCCAACAGCTATTGACTGGTTTCGTAGTTACCTGTTTGGACGCCGGCAACGCATTCGCGTTGATGATGTTTATTCATCATGGTGTGATTTGTCTGCTGGTGTTCCTCAGGGCGGCGTTTTGTCACCTATCTTATTTGCTATCTTCATTAACTCAATTTCCAATAACCTTTCTTCGTCATACCACCTCTATGCAGATGATTTGCAGATCTATACACAATGCAATCCTACTAATATTTATGAAGCTATCCACAGAACTAATAAGGATTTCACTAAAATTCTCGACTGGAGCAAAGCGTATGGTCTTATGGTGAACCCTAATAAAACGAAAGTTATTATAATCGGTAGTTGTAGACTTGTTTCCAGAATTGGTTGGTCATCACTTCCTCGTGTCGTATTTAACAATGTAGATATAGAATACAGTGAAACTGTTAAGAATCTAGGAGTCGTCATTGACAGAGAACTGTCTTGGCGACCTCATTTAACTGAAATCAATAGGAAACTTTTCGCGTCATCTGCTTCGCTCAGGAGGTTGAAGAATTTCTTACCTACTGCTACTAAGGTTATGCTTGCACAATCCTTGCTTCTCCCCCTACTTGATTATGCAGATGCCTGCTATCTAAATATAACCCAGGAACAACTAGATAAGCTAGAACGCCTTCAAAATGTTTGTATCCGGTTCATATTTGGTTTGCGTAAATATGACCATGTCTCCGAATTTCGTGATAAGCTTAAATGGTTACCTATTCGCTTTCGCCGGAATGTTCACTTACTCTCACTTTTGTACAATATCCTTTACAATCCCTGTACTCCCCCATATTTAAAAGAACTTTTTAGTTTTCTCTATCAATCTCATTCCTGTAATTTGCGCTCAAATGAAAATCTTTTGTTATCAATACCTGCACATACTTCTTCCTACGTAGGAAATTCTTTTGCCGTAGAGGCTGTTCGACTGTGGAATTCCCTTCCCTTACCAATCAGACAAGCTAAATCAATGATTACATTTAAACGTATGGTCACTGACCATTATTGGTCTATTAAATAAAATTGTTGCATTACATGAATGTATCTATTGTTCGAATGTTTGTATATCTAATTTATAATATCATCTTTATCTAATTATATATGTGTATATTGGTAGTATATTAATATTGTAGTTTGTTTTTAATAATATTTAATTGTGATTTTATTACTTTCATTTTGGTTTAGTACACCACCAAAATTGAATTTGTTTTGAAATTTCGTTTAAAATCTCCTTAGACACCGGGTTGCCTGGAAGAGATCGCTATAAGCGATAAGGCCGCCCATTGTTCTAATGGAAATGTATCTATATCAATTGTCTAGAATTAAGTTTATGGTGAACAATAAAGAGTTTTCATTCATTCATTCATACACCGATAGCTTCTATAACTTTGGGACCAGGTATTGGTTAGAAGTCAAACTCACTTACAATTTATTCAAATTACATCACAAGACTTTCACGATTTATTGACTCTCCCCCGTCCTTGTCACAGCTGGTTACATTCGTGAGACTCCTCATCACAGCTGGTCACATTCGTGAGACCTAGTGTGACATAACATATTTTGCAATTTTACATCAAGAAATTATTAAATTAAAACAGCAGTTCCGTAATTAGTTTTATTTATATTTAACATATTTTTTTAATAATTTAAATAATACAATCATACAGATAGAGTTGGAAATATTTTTAATTTTTTCGTTAAAAAGTTTTTATTTCGTGTTTTAAAGCTTAGATTTCGAGATTTCGAAATGTCACGTCACGAAATTTAGGACCCCTCCCACCCTTTGTCACAGAATGTCACACTTCCTCGACCCCTCCCCCTTCACGTGTGACGTTATTTATGGATGGCCCTTTATAGAAAAAGTAAAATGTTACATTATTTGTCCGTGGCGCTGTGATCGCCCCTTCGCCTTCTCCGCTGATGGGTGAAATAGTATAGACGATCTGTGTTGTATTAAACAAAGTTTATATAAAACTCTTGTGGTTTTAGTGATGCCTTCCCATAACAAGTACAATGCGAATAAATGATATGTCGAATGCAAAAGGGTTATGATTTACCAAAATATCTACAGAATCATAAATACACGCTTAAAATGGAGTATGAAAAGGCTAAGCGCAGCACGAAACCTCTCATAACTTATCACAAGCGCTCGTTAAGCTTCGTTCACGAAAGTCAAACTTTGCGTTGCGAACAATTTGAAACTTGCGAGCGTAAATTAACTGCTATACACGGTGAGCTGTATTAGTATGGCTTTTGGTAACATAGTATACATGTGTGTAATTGTTGTTGTACGTCGTGTTTATTACGGTTCTATAGCCTTTGCATAAATTACGAGAATTTTGAGTCTTTGTAAAGCTGGTATTGCCAATAAGCTTGGAATAACATGTTAGCTCAAAACGTCTGGTACTTTGTGTTTGTAGTAACAATATTGTAGGTAGTTAACATCTACGTAATATATATAAGTTACGGGAATTAATTACGTTTGTTAAGGTTCCCTTCGTTGAATTCATATTAATATTATAAATAAGAAGTAACTCTATATTTCTGTTACGCTTTCATGGAAAAACTATGCTACATTTCATACTGAAATTAGGTATATATGTAGGCACAATACTGCGAATGGATGTAGGATACTTGTTATCGCCAAAAATTAGATAATTTCCAGAATAAAATTAAGATAGATAGATAGATAGATAACATTTTATTGTACATCATTACAGACAACAGAAAAACTTACAGCCTAAAATTATTTTAAATGTGCACAATGGGCGGTCTTATCACTAAGAAGCAATCTCTTCCAGACAACCCGTGGCGGGAATAAAACGGATTATATTTGTCAAAGGTGGTATACATAAATATTATAGGATATACGTTACTTACATTATATTTTATTCATTAATAAACATATAAGTATGTAAAATATTATATAAGTAAGAATTATAATTAATAGACTTATATAAATACACCTATTAAAATTACATACATAAATATATAAAAATGTTGCTCAGTTGTAAAAAATTCTCATCCGTAAATCATCAATCCATCCGTTGTTTCGATTTTACCACCCTATTATTCTTTAAGTTATGAGTTAAGAAATGACCAGTGCGTCTCTTATAGGCTGCAAGTCCTTAGTCATCTTTTAAAATACGCGACATGGTTCTAGATGATATCTTCATCTCCCAAGATAAAATCTTTTGATTTCGGACAGGATTTCTTCAAATTCTTTCCCTTACTGCTTTGACCACCTTTTTCGTAAGAACATTACGTGGACGGCCAGATCTTTTTCTGTCACAAACAGAGGAGGTCTCATTGTACTTATTAATAGCCCGGTACACAAACATTTAACTAATACCAAGCGCATGGAGAGTTTTAAAAATTGCATTTGGCTCCATACCTACATTGTGTAATGCAATCACAGCGATTAGGTTCTCTTTATCGCCCCACTCCGTTTTAATATCGCAAAATGTTGTACAATGTATTGGCGCCAAAATGAGGAAACACAATGAACAATCATATAAAAATGACAGATTCCAAATTCAAATGTAATATTTTGTTTCTTTTTAATTGTAACAGTATTTATGGCCAGACTAAGTACATGTACATAAATATACGTAAAAATATCAAACATCGCTATGTTGCACGTAGTGCTTTTTTGTCATATTCTTAAAATAAAAATAAAATTAAGTAATCCTTCGGAAGCGAATAGTGCCTACATACAAATTTAAAGCAATTTAACTCGTGTGAATGCTTGATCTCTAAATAAACCAGGCTTTTCCCCACGGGAAACCATAGTTATTTTATACATAATTTATTTTTATTTAGATGTGAATATAATAGGAATACTTTGGGCGATATTGAATTCTATGCATGTTTCTATGTCGATTGAATCGTTTGTCGTCAGGCAATCGACCCCACTGCTGGAGTAGGACACATATCCTAGCCCTGCATCTTTCTTAATAGTAAATATGTCTCTATTTCTATGATACTTAAGGAAAAATTTCTTAAAATTGAATCTTCATTATATTATATTTCTAGCGTTGCCTGCCCTAAAAAAAAATCTAGCACCCGATTCCAGCGCCACCTACCGAGTCTAATTGTGAATCTAAGCCACCCCGGGACGCACTCAAACACATAAAATTTCATCAAAATCGTAGAATCCGATACCAGCGCCAAATATTTTGTTTAGATCGATGGGTTACATTATTGAAGTTTTAGTAGGGATCGCTAAGTTTTATATAACCTGTATTAATTAAGAATTATGTAGCATTCGAATGTTGAAAGAATTTTTGAAATTGGTCTAGTAATTTTTGAGTTATTTTGTTACAAAAATACAAATCTTTCTTCTTCATAATATCTATATATTAATACGTGAAGCAAAAACTTTGTACCCCTTTTTACGAAAATTGCGCGGACGGAGGAATATGAAATTTCTCACACTTATAGAGAAAGAGTGCAGAATGCTCAAAAAAAAATTAAAATTATGCATAACAAATACATGAAATCAATAAAAAAAACATTACACACATTACCATGTATTTGACACACGCATATATACTCTTTTGTTTATTGTTAAAGTCAAATTAACAGTGTAGCCTTTTCGAAATCTGTGATTATAGAAGTATAGTCTTTGACAACAGAACCTCAATAATGTTCAAACTTATAATTTAAATTAATTATTATGCTCATATTCGATCACGGGCGACCACTAGTTATAGATACCTATAAACGGTTAACCATTTAACAAGTGAGTAATTACTAACCGGTAAAATAATACTTTGTTACTCAACCTGGCGAAGAAAATTAAAAAAATTAAGGTGTAGAATAGAATTTAAAAACGATTTAAACAAAACTGAGATTAAAGATTTTTTACATTAGTTTTTTTCTGAGATATGTGGTATCACTGACAAGTTTGTTTTAGGGAGTAGTAGTCATATTACGTAAACACCGTACTACGGAATCTTATAATCTATCTTACACTTATCGCACTTAACCAATTGGCTATTCAATCTCACAGTGTGACACCTTATTGCTAAAAAAAATTATTAGGCGCTTATTTTATTAGGTGTTAATGATACGTGCCAATTAAAAGTAATTTTACCAATTATACGGCAGTAACAAAAATACACCATTAAGCAATATTTTAACCATAATCTTACCATATGAATTATTCATAACAAGAACGAAAACCACTAATAGGGGGTATTAAATCAAGGTATCATCACGCGAACTTATTTCATTTTTATTGGAATATAAAACTAGGTTATCAAAAATTATTATTCTATGATTAAAGTGTTTTAAAGTTCCGTAGATGTTTTTGAAAAAACTGAACCATAATATTTATTTTATCCGTGCAGGAACGGAGAAAGAGTAGTTTCCTGCGACCGGACGACCAGCCGTAAGAGGCGACAAAACGAAACACAGTCAGGGTATTTGCCCGTCTGGATGGTTACCACCCCTGGTCTAGTGTATGCCGCCATAACAACCTTGAGTTGTGTTCCGGCATCAGCGGCCAGGTTCCAATCTCCCTTTAGAGAGCGGCAGCACATTGTTAGCGCCTTGATGTTACAAATACCCATAGGCGATGGTAACCGCTTTCCATTAGATGGGGCCGTCTGCTGAACTCATGCAATAAAAAAATATATTAGGTTGGGGAAAAAGTTTCTTCGCATTTTGTGTAAAAATTCAGAAGGTTTTTTTATAAAGTTTATTTACATTTGACTAAAGTATGTAGGTGCCATTTTGTTGAATAACTTTTTGCCATCTTGTAGGTAGGGACGTGATCCCATTGCTATAAAAATTTTGGGGCTTCTGATCAAAAAACTGCGACAAGTGGTTTTGGCAGTCCTCTAGTGATGTTAACCTGACACTATATAAGGAATTCTGCAGAGACCGAAACAGGTGAAAATCTGAAGGTGCAAGGTCAGGAATATACGGCGGATGCATTAACACCTCCCAGCCAAACTCTCGTAATTTTTGCTGAGTGGCTAAAGATGTGTGAGGTCTAGCGTTATCATGGTGAAAAACCACACCCCTTCTGTTGATTAATTCCGGCCGCTTTCTCTCAACTTTTTGCTTTAATCTCATCAGTTGTTCGTAGGACAGTTCAGAATCGATGGTCTTGCCTGGCGGTAACAGTTCATAACGAATAATGCCCTTCCAATCCCACCATAAACACAGCATCACCTTGTTTGGAGTTAACCCGGGTTTCGCCACAGTCTGTGAAGCCTGGCCGGCCTTTGACCACGATCTTTTTCGCACGTTCTTGTCGTACGTGATCCACTTTTCATCACCAGTTATCAGCTTCTTCAAAAATGGTTCGGTTTCATTACGTCGTAATAAAGAATCACAAATGAGTACACGGTTCATTAGGTTTCTTTCAGTGAGCTCATGAGGCACCCAAATATAGAGCTTTTTTTGTACCTAGCTTTTTTCAAATGCACCAAAACCGTTTCGTGGTCAATTCACAGTTCTCCAGCTACATCGCAACTACTAATATGCTGATCTTGCTCCACTTTTTCAAAAATGGCATCAATTTTGTCCGTAACAGGGCGACCAGAGTGACGTGCATCTTTGATATCAAAATTTCCGGATTGAAAACGCTTAAACCAAATTTGGGCTACTCTCACAGATACAGCATTAGGTCCATAAACATCACAAATTTTTTTCGCGGCCTGTGTTGCATTTTTACCTTTTTTTGTAGTAAAAGTTTAAAATATATCCAATTTCTTCATTAAATTCACTCATTTTAACAATAAGAAAAACAAATGAAAATTACACATTTTCCTAATTTGAATTTGGAATTGTCTTCTTTAAAATTAAAACTTTTTATTGTTACCAAAACCATCAGATACAAATGGTATAGCCAAAGAGGTTTTATTTACAAGTTCATACATACTATATGCGAAAAAACTTTTTCCCCAACCTATTATATAAAAAAGTGACATCCGTTAGTCTGTCTGTGTGTGTATGTATAAATTATCAGCTACACTAGGCTTCGAAATTGTTTTCGAAATAAGAATTTTCAATAATGTAATTATTTATCATTACATCACTTTTTCACTTTTATTTACAAAATAGCATATGCCGGAGAAACTTCATTCACGTTATTATGATGGAGATGTATTGGGTTTTGAAATTGCAATGGCGGCATCAAAAAAACGCGATGGCATCGCCATATCTTGAGAATTTGAATAGTTAATATTGGCGGGACTCGAAATAAAATGCCGTCGGAAGTACTATAGACTTTATTAGAACTATACAAACACGTATAACACAGGTACAAATATAACTGCACGCAACCAGTACAAACTGCACGATTCAATAACACGTGCTAAGTCCGTCACTATATAGCTCATCGAATGTACACGTCTTGCTCGTATCGTAATCGTCGCCTGACTGCCGGTCTCTCCATTCGGACATTCCTTTATACTCAGCTTACAATATGTCACGACCGGGTAAACAATGGTGTCCAAAAATCACACCTGGCCACTGCCTACCATAAAGGATTACAAAACACAATAGGCGGCTTTTCTAATTACAAATATTAAACACAAAGTAAACAAAAGAAGTCCAAATGCGGGCAGGTAAGAAACCGTGCTTTATGGCCGGCAGGTGTGCATTCAAATTTGTCGGCGTGCTTCGTGGAATTTTGGCTAAGTTGTAACAATATGAAGAGGTCTATCATCGCTTTAATTTTGTTACTAAGCGGGTTTTTGTCCCAGAACTTCCAAATCATTGACTTAACGAAATTGACTTCGAGACATTTTTTGAACATAATTGAACGCTCTACAAAAAAGGTTTAATTACAATTTTCCATCAAATAAACCAATTCCTTACAATCGTGCCTTAAACATTCGTATAGTTTTACAATTTGATTTTCCAATTTTGTAATTCATATAAAAGTCAGTACCCGGAATAAGTCGATAAATATTCTTATGGGAAATCTAATGCTTGACGAAGAAAGTCTATTAATGTTTTTGGTTAAATTGACTCCTTCAAAAGTTATTCAAGGTTAAAGTTGAAGCGATTTTAGGAAATTGCAAATTGCTTATTCCGTCGCAGTTTTCACTAAAACGACAGCTTACATTCTTTTTTGAATGCTTCGGCACTTTGTGTCCCGGGTATCTGACCGAAATTTAAAGTCAAGCGTGGACGAATTCGTGGGCGTACCCTAGTAGTTTTCAAGATCGCAACTTGTTCAAAATTGTTTGTTTTATACACAAGGACATTGTACCATAAAATAATGCCAGTCTGCTTCTGACAATTCTATTTTGTTCGAATAATGGCAGCTGGGAAGTGCACACCGCGCGCCACTAGTTCCATTCAGGCCTAACAAGAACGTCTCTTGTGGAAGTTTAGATAATGAGCTCTGGTACGGAAACAAGGGGGAACTATGTCGGAAAATTTATATTGTTCCACCAACTTTATGTCTGGATTCCAATTTGTCTTTTTGAATTTGCATGGTTGGCTTCAAATTTAATTTGATGCGGGCTACGATGCATATTGCTAAGAATCTGTATTACTAGGATAATAAAATAAATATATTTGTGAGATCATGAAAATTAAAGGTCTCTGTTTGTATTGTCAAAATAACAGATTTTTACTAAATGCATATGAAAGTATATAACCGTATATATAAAAAAAAGATTACAAAAACTTTTGTATGTCTGTCTGGATGTTCTGTCTAATCTCTAAAACGGCTAGACCAATTTTGACGGGATTTTCACTGGCAGATACCTGAAGTTATAAGGAGTAACTTAGGCTATTTTTTTACACAAATACACTAAACAAATATGTTATACTGTATATTATATTCATAGGTGGTGATAAAAATTCAATATCCACTGGAGTAGACTTTTGGAAGGTCATACATGTAAGTCAACATTTAAATCTACTTCCAATGTATATAGTATACATCGCTTCTCAATGTGTTATCACTGTTTACAGGTGAAGAAGCGGCAAGAAACTCGCCCCAGCAACACGTCTAGCTAAAAATATTTTTTTCATCACAATCTTATATATAAAAATGAATCGTAGAAATGTATATACACCTATAACTTGAGAACGACTTTACCGATTTTTATGATGTTTGTTTTGTGTGTTTGATTCGGTCCCCGGATGGTTTAGATTCACAATTGGAACCGGTAGGTGGCGCTGAGATCGGGTTCTAGAATCCTCCTAATCACCGGGACCGATTTTGGTGATTTTGTTTTTGTGTTATGAAACAAAGTCTTTTGAGAATTCAGAAAATATAGCGGTAAGAAGTTTCGCCGGGTCAGCTAGTTATTTATATATTATCTTAGTCTTTTAAAAAAAATACATATAGAAGTTTTATTAGAATCACTTTTCAAAGAATTAATAATGACATACTAAGAATTCCTACTGCGACAAATCTCCATAGAATCCTTAGATGTTATGCAAAATATATACGTTTTAGAACAAATTTGGTTAGCATAAAAAAGGTTATAGTGAGCCAACCTTAAAAGATAGACATATGCTGTCGCGGACTTTTTTAGAACTTTTAAAGGGGAACAATTCTGTCACACATGATTTTTGCGAAACTTTAACTGTTTACGCAGCCCAAGCAGCGGAAACTCTCAAAAGGAAAAAAAACCCCGATTTTGAAACATTCTTCATTGGTGCTCCGCTCCTATTGGTCTAAGCGTGATGATATATAGCCTATAACCTTTCTCGATAAATGGGCTATCTAACACTGAAATAATTTTTCAAATCAGACCAGTAGTTCTTGAGATTAGCGCGTTCAAGCAAACAAACAAACAAACTCTTCAGTTTTATATTGTTACGAGCTACAGGACTCGAATTAAAAATGCCGTTGGAACTACTACAGAATTTATTAGAACTGTACAAACACGTATAAAATAAATACAAATAAAACTGGATGCAACCAGTTCACACTGCACGATTCAATGCAATTCGACACACGCAAAATCCGTCATCTATATCCCTAATCGAGAGTACTACAAACGTCTTACTCGTCTCGTAGTCGTCGCTTGACTGCCCGCCCCTCCATTCGGGCATTGTCTTATACTCACTACACAGTACAAAAAAATCGACCGCGCGCAATGAGTTTCCGAGAAATAGTAATTTGCACACCTGCGAACGGCCACAAAGTCGAAAACAATAACAATAAGAATTAGTTCGACGCTAATGATGGTTATAAAACAAGTAGAAAAACAATAGCATGTTTTTCTTAAGTACAAATTTAAAACACAAAAGAATTCCTAAATCTGGGAAGACAATAAACTGCGCTTACGACAGGCAGCTGTGCGCTTATCTTTGAGGGCATGTAACAATATATTAGAATAGATTTTGAAATGCGATTTTACGAAAGTTAGGACCTACCCACCTCTTGTCATACAATGTCATACTTCTTCGACCCCTCTTAACGTGTAACGTAATGTATGGATGAGCTACTCGCAATGCTACGATACCGAAAACCGACTATATGTCGACGAAATAAAAACATAGAAAATATTCTATGGCCGCTCTTTAAATTCCCATTCCTAAGCATGGAGCGAACAGCGGGTGCACAAGTGGTATCGTTAGTAGCGAATGGCCCCCTAGTACGTAATTAGGGACCCACCCCTAAACTTGCCGAGCCTCTCATTCGAATGCAATAAGCTACTAATAACATTTTTATCCTTCTTTGAATAAGTAAATAGAATTTTATCAAAACGACTCATTGATTCTTCAGGTGATCAAAAGGGTGGTGCCTACCTTGGGCAACGGATCAGTATGGCGATTCAGGGAGGAAACGTAGCCAGGCTTAGACTCAGTATTCTACTTAGTCTTGAGGGACTATGGGTAGAATACAATATAACTAAGTTAATATTTTCTTAAGTTTTCGTAACTACTATACATAATAAAAGTACGTTTTAACGGATTTAAGCGCGATAATTTATATGATTTTTATTTTCTTACGTTTCGGCTACTTTTCAGTAGCTATTATCACGGAAGACAAAGATGTCAAGTGTCAATGTATTGTTAAAGTTTTATTTAGCCTACCGCAAACTTTTTCATTTTAATTATTTAGTTTTAATTTTGTTTATGGTTATTATTTACTCTACAGGAGCCTAATCTAATTTACCACCGCTTCGCAACATTTTGTGGCTTGAAGAGAAGAAGCGCAAGAAACTCTTCAGCAAACATGCCCAGCTCTAATAATTTTATATAATATTAAAATGGGTGGAAGGAAATATAAAAGAAATTATCAATCAAGTTGGCTTGTGTTCCGGTGCACGGTGAAGAAGCTCACAGTGTCTTGAGGTCTGGCAGTTGGTTTTTGCTGGGTTTGGGTCTTAATACTTTTGATGATTGGATCCCAAACAGGTGGTACTTGCCAACCATCTTCTCACTTGAAATTTGGGTGTTTTCAATTAATTAAACATAGTTTTATTATGTATACAAGTCGCGAAAACTTAAGAAAATATTAAATGGTAAGTTATAATCATTAATTATAATTTACCACTGCTTCGCAACATGTTGTGGCTTGAAGAGAAGACGCGGCGCAAGAAACTCTTCAGCAAGCATGCCTAGCTCTAATAATTTTATATAATATTACAATGAGTGGGAGGTAAAATAATATATGTAATAACTAAGATAATTTTTATTTTATTATATTAGTTTGTAAAGTCATTGTACATAATAAATAGAGAATTTATATAGATACTACCGTTTTATTAGGTTAGGTAATTTTTGAGAAAAATAACAGTGACTTTGACATCTGTCATTTGTCTATATAGACAGACATATTAACAGATTGTATGACAATAGGATAGTTGACAGATAGATCAACTGATATAGTTTTATTTTGCTTTACCGATAGTTTATTTGCCTTACTATTGGTTAAAATTGGCATAAGCTCCATTCAAGTAATGTCGAAATTCAACTGACGACCTCTGTGGTTGAGGCTGGGCCTTTGCCGACCTACCTCACCGCAACGCAGAGGCTCCGGATTTGAGTCCTGGTATGGTGAACTTCTGCAACGAATTTTCTTTTCTATTTACTATGGTCTGGGTGCCTGGGATCGGCCCCAGCATAGTCCGTTGTATATCACCCATAACACAAGCGTAACTTGTTTAATTTGGGGATATACAATATGGGTGTTTGTCTGCCGATTATTTATTTATTTATTTAAAGACGGTAAGGCAAGGGAATGAATAGTATGATACAGGAACCGGCCATTAATCATCTTAAGCCGATATTAGATGTTTCATTTCTTCATGTCTCAATTTGAATGAATCAACCAAAGTGATGCATATAAACACGAACTTGAATCATTCAATGTTATTGAATACCGTGGTGTCCTTTCAGTTTTGTGCCTTTCAATCAAATTGGGCGGAAGCCTCCTTGATCTTGTACGACAATAGCACGTTATGACGTCATAACTTAAAGTCGAAAAGTGTATTAACTTTATTTATCACTAGCTGAGCCCGCGACGTCGTCCGCGTGGAATTTGTTTTCAAAACCCCACGATTTTGAAACATCCTTCATTGGTGCTCCGCTCCTATTGGTCTTAGCATGATGATATTCAGCCTATAGCTTTCCTCGTTAAATGGGCTATCTAACACTGAAAGAATTTTTAAAATCAGACCAATAGTTCCTGCGATTAGTGCGTTCAAGCAAACAAACAAGGAAACTCTTCAACTTTATATGTTAGTATAAGATTGAAACATTTCTTGAAATTATTTATATCGTAATATTTTAAAATATAATTTAAGCACCCACTCTTATAAATGACAATAATATGATATTTTGAATTTATTATAATGTCCCTTCTAAAGGGAAATTTAGATAATGTTAGCGACTATGACATGCAGATGTAGCCGAGGTTTTGATGCGTTATTTGACATACATTTATAATGACGTTAAACATTGACAGCGAACTCATGTATATACATTAATATAGCAAATCATTAACGCGTTATTTTTTAAGGCTATAAATAAGAAGTATTTTGAAGCTTTGAATTCTATAAATATTATCTATACATATAATAAAACTGTAAAGGTCGAATTTCTGTACAATGAAAAAATTGCTAAAAACCGAGTCAGGGGATGTAAGAAGTCAAATAGAACTAATTTAGATTTTTTCAAATTTTTGTTTCTCTGTTTGTCTGTTTGTACCGGCTAATCTCCGAAACGACTGGATCGATTTAAATGAAATTTTGTATGGTGGTAGCTTATATCCCTGGCCAACATATAGGATACTTTTGATCCCGAAAAATTAAAGAGTTCCCGTGGGATAGTTAAAAAATCGCACCACGCAGACGATGTCGCGGGCATCAGCTAGATATCTATTTTATGAAATTGAATTGGATATCTTTTTTATTTATAATATATGTATAATATATGTATTATTAATTTCTTCTGTTGTTATTTATTATAGAGGGAGATGAATTTGAGTTTGTTTATTATTTTAGTATTATTATTTGTATTTTCTAGAATTTTATTGGGATGAGAAGGTTTTATTGGGATGAGGTTTGGGGTTACTTATTGTTTAGTAATTTATTACTAAAATTTGAAATCTTATAGTGCAGAAATATTAACTATTTTATGTAAGTAATCG
The DNA here is from genome assembly GCA_039645545.1 of Dendrolimus houi. Classification (NCBI taxonomy): domain Eukaryota; kingdom Metazoa; phylum Arthropoda; class Insecta; order Lepidoptera; family Lasiocampidae; genus Dendrolimus; species Dendrolimus houi. The sequence continues at coordinate 1,603,403 of CM077131.1, forward strand.
AATTAGAAATGTTTTTATTTTAATAGTAATTGCTTGGATAATAAATTATGGAAGATGAAATTATATTTTTTTATTAGAAACGATTTTGATATAATAATAATTGGAACAATAATTATTATAGCAGCAATAACTAAAGCTAACGCAGGTGGAGCATGGGCATAACATGTGTCTATCGAATTTCATAGGAGTACCTAGTATTTTGGCAAAACTTTGCCACGACGAAGTAGGGCCAAGTTTAGGTAGCTGAACATAAATAAAGTTTTTTAATATTCTACAAGCTCGACAAACTTCAAGGAATTACATTTCATAACACGGCCCTAAACAAAGGTAGCACAAATTCAATATATCTGAATAAATTATATTCTAGACGTATGAAATTGAGAACGGCCACAATGGATCAATATTTCACGGGTAACTAAAACTTTTCTACATGCGCGGCCACTAATTTTGTTTATGTAGGCACGGCCTATTGATTGAGTAAACTCGTTTACAAAATTTTAGGAATTACTAGAGTTTTCCCTGCGCCGCGTGTTATACCCTAGGCAGTAGCTTTATTTTACTTACACAAAAACTTAATTCAGTTTTTTATATATAAAATAACATAGAAACTAAGTCCAAATATTTTATCCATGCAGGAATGGAGAACGTATACAATTTCCTGCGTTGGGACGGCCTGTCGTAAGAGGCGACAAAGCGGTAGGGCATTTGCCCGACTGGATGACTAGCACCCCTGGTCTAGAGTATGCCGCCATAACAACCTTGAGTTGTGTTCCGGCATTAGTGACCAGGTTCCAGTCTCCCCTAAGAGAACATCAGCGCATTTGTAGCACCGTTGGTGTTGCAATTTTCCATAGGCGATGGTAACCGTTTTCCATCAAGTGGGCCGTCTGCCTGTCTGCTGAACTCCTGCAATAAAATTTAAAAAACCCCACAACAATAAAGTACGATAATTATTTCATTTGTTTCATGTAGGCTTTTCTGTAAAGAAATATATAACTTGATAGACGTGCAAACGTCAAAAGTAAAATAAACGCTTGGAAACAGTACCTATAGCTGCAGAAACTTAAAGTGTTTAACCTCAAATAAGTGGTTATTTCAAAAATAATTAATTAGGCGGCTATTTTTGCTTTTTATAGTGACAAGGAAGGCGGATCTTCCATACTGCCGAAGTATAGTTTTGTTGGTAAAGTAGTGCTGTACTACTTTTACCAACAAAACTATACATATAGGTGTGTACTACTTTATTTTACTAACTTACCGACAAAATCCTTGATGGCTTGCGAGCCAGAGTCCAATATATCTGTAGGGTTGACCCTAATCTTGCAGTATTTGACGAAGGGCATCTCTGGAAGGTTCGCCCATTCGCCGCCGCCGCTCGTCGAGCAGTGGACGTCGATCGAAATCGAGTTCTCGTATGCACGGATGACGCGTTGGACTTCATTTTCCTGATACGCGTCTGTGAAGTCAGCCAGGGAGAATGTACCGTCCTGGAAAGATGGAAACGTGCTTTACAAGGATTCTCTAGGATACTCAAATATATATAATAGTCAAAATCAGTAGGACTTGTCAGATCTAGCTCAATATCAACATTATTTAAATAATTACAACCTTATGTTTTTAAAGGAGATCAGTAGGGTTATTCACAAACGTCGGCAGTTTCCGTGTCCGAACGGATTTATTTGCAATCTGACGGAACGTGAAACGAACACATTCGAGAATGTGTTGCCGACAGGTTTTGTTAATAGCGTTTCACGTTCCATGGGATTGCAAATTGATTCGTTCGGGAACTTTCCGCTCGGACTCGGAGACTTCCGACGTTTGTGAATAACCCTTCAGATCCAGATCCCTATAAAAGTCAAATATCAATACACATTCTGTTCTACCTTTATATATAAAATTCTTCTCTGCAAGTGTGACTGAATTCTTTCTAAACGGCTGGACCGATTTCGATGAAATTTTTTGTGTGTGTTCAGGTGGATTCGAGAATGGTTTAGATTCACCATTGGACCCGCTAGGTGGCGCTACAATCGTGTTCTAAATTTCATTTCTTCAGGACAACGTCTGTCGGGACAGCTAGTTAATATATAAATTAGAAAGTAACATTATTTCTTTGTTATGATAGGGTTGAGGGTCTCGTAGCCACATAGGCAAAAAACACATCGTTGCGTTTGTCATTTTATCTACGTGTAAAAATAATCAGCGTTAGATCTCAAAGTATGCTCCCACTATCCTCTTTGAACTAGAAGATCGAAAATACCCAAAAAAATTAAACATTGTAAACTCAAATGCAATTAGACAAGATCCGACGAGTTATAGTTTATAAGATATGGTGTATTTATATTGAATAAAACTAGTTGTGCCTGCGACTTCGTCCGCTTGGAATTCTTTTTCACGGAACCATAAAAAAATAGCCTAAGTTATTCCTTATAACATCAGTTATCTGCCAATGAAAGTCCCGTCAAGATCGGTCCAGCCGTTTTAGAGATTAGCCAGAACATCCAGACAGACAGACAAAAGTTTAAAAAAATGATTTTTTGATATATTAAGTACCCTATATACTTTCATATGCATTTAGTAAAAACAGACACATCAATTTTATTTATCTGTATAGATTTTTAAGGTTCAGTGTGCACGACACGCACTTGGCCGATTTTATTAACATTCCCATTTACCAAAATCAACAAAATTCTATTCAGGACGACCAAAACCAATTAAGAGTTTTCAATATAACTTATTGAATTCAATCAAAACATTTTATTGAAATCAATTGACGTCCATCTTAACAAATTCACCATCATTCTTCGAGAAATCTAATAAAGCTTTTGATTTCTTTGGTTTGCCTTTCAAATTTCAATTTCACTTGATTTATATTAATGTTTTGCCTTTCGGAAACATTTCCAGGTTTGTTTACTTCAAAATTACATTAGTAAGAACACGGAGAGGTTTTCCTAATTTAAGTTTGCAGCCACAAAAGAAGTCTCAAGGAAAATAAAGGAAGTAAAAATAGCACCTCCTATTTGATAGAATTTTGTTCGTAAATTAGTCAGGAAATAAATTTACAGCTTTGCTTATGGAATATTTTGTATTTATTATTCAGTTATTAACTGCATCGATTCACAGATTAAAAAATAATTACTCTTATGGATGGCGATTGCAGCGCCGCGTCTGTGGGACTTCTTTCGTGGCACGAACTTTAAGAAATATGAGTAGTTTGCATCTTAATTTAATATTTGAAAAACATGCCACAAGTTATACAGACTTGTCATTTATATGCTTTACATTTCCTGTAGATTTCAATCAGAGTATTTGACATATTATATTTATTTCTTAGAGGGTTACGAAACGCAACTAGCATTGATTTTGCCAATGTCACAGTGGATGTCAATGAATGATAAAACGATAAATGTACTTATATAAAAAAGTGTGTACGTTTAAATAGTTTGCTATCATTAAAATTTTCATCATAAAAACAATTTTAATTACTGCATAAACAATATTCTATAAATTGATTGACTAGTTAGAATAGTTTAGTTGACAGTAAAATCAACTGAGATACTTTTATCATCTTACAAAACGTCAAAGCCACCTAGATTTGTAAGAGCGTTACTAGTTATGATTAATTTCTATAACAGGTCAAATAGCGTATTAATTATATTTTAAACAATAATTAAAATAATTTCTATCATAATATTTTAAAGGTATGATAATGACATGCTATTTGAACGCCCGCTCTTTTATATGAACATTATTTCAGAATTTATTGTGATATATGTCAACTAACCCATTATGACTTCATAACACAATACACCCAAAATCCGAAATCAAATAGGCTATGACGATTAACCGATACTGCCACATACGATCCGGAATAGTGCATCGGAGAGCATTTATCCGTCTTAAATTATCCTTATGTTTATGATCATCCGTGCAGGAACGGAGAAAGAATACAATTTCCTGCGTTGGGACGGCCTGTCGTAAGAGGCGACAAAATAACCCACATCCAGGTGGTAGCGTATTTGCCCGACTGGATGGCTACCACCCCTGGTCTAGAGTATGCCGCCATAACAACCTTGAGTTGTGTTCCGGCATTACTGACCAGGTTTCCAGTCTGCCTTAAGAGAGCAGCAGCGCATTTGTAGCACATTTGGTGTTGCAAATGTCCATGGGCGATGGAAACCGCATTCCATCAAGTGGGCCGTCTGCCTGTCTGCTGAACTCATGCAATAATATATATATATCTTACGTGTATGTATCTTATATTTATATGTATTTTCTATAATATATATTCTAATTCTGTAATCAGATTTTTTAAAATATGTTTATATTATATATTACATAGGTAAATCATAAAATATTCTAGTGTACACAATCCTGCCCTTTTCTTTCTCTCCTTCTGGCTAGAGTTATGGGTTTTCTGTAAGAAAACTCTTTTAGGGTTAAGCTCACCTTTCTACATCACCACTATTCTATAATTTTGTATGTAACATTTTGTGTACAATAAAGAATAAAAAAAGATAAAAATATATCAATAGATTTAACTGCCAAGTACCCCAGTGAGTAAAGGGTATCTCTTTTGATATAAACTTTATACAATACTTAGGTGCCTAGCTTCCAAGCCATAAACTAAAAAAATGTATAACGAATAATGGCTGTCATTTAGCCGTTCCGAAAATATAATTCGATACTGCCCGTTCATTAAATGTTAGGCCCCAAGCGACGTTGAACCGGCACACGGAAATTAAATATTGATGACCATCCAAAGCGTTCCAAAAAGTAGGTTGGCACACCTAGATCCGATCTATTTCATCCATATAAATACGTACATAAATGTGAAAGTAACTCCGTAGTGGTCTTTGCATTATTGAACGACTGAACGGAAATTAATGATATTTTTCAAGGAGATAGATTGTATCCTAGGGAAGGATATAGGCTTAAATTTTGTCGCAAAACATTATATTAAACGGGGTGAAATAGGGGATGAAAATTTCATTCAATAAGTTAAAAATAAGGGCTGACGAAGTAACAGGCAATCAGGTGGAATATGATTTAGTAAGAAATGCCGAATTACTTTCCTATATTAATCGGCAGAAAAACATATATAAAAGGTAAGAAAGTTACGCTTGTGCTATGAATATTAAGCAACGGACAACTCTGAGGCCGATCCTAGCCATCAAAACGATAGTAAATTACGGAAAGTTCATTTATTCATATATTTAGTAAGTCACAAAACGAACCTAGAATCTCAGTTTTCCAGTGAATTTGGCGGTCAAAAACCTAAAAGTCAAAAAGTACTCAACCACAGAAATCAATAGTATATCTATTGAATTTATCATATAATATTTGATAACAAGATACGAAAGACAATTTGTTTGGTATAAATGAAAAACAAGAGCTAAAAGGCAATACCGTAAATACCTCTTCACCGTTGGATAAAAAAACAAATGGTCAATTTGCAAAATATACCTTCGAAAGCAGCAATAAGCCGTCGTTGAAGATAATTGACTTAGATATCCCCCCTTGGGATCTCGGGGAAAAGCGTATACAGCCTGTTTTGGGAGCTGATAACGATTTTTTATGGTGTTAGGTTTTGTTATGGTACTACTACTGCATATTCCATTTTTGCACAAGGTTTTGAAGGGCACTATCCATAAAAATCTTTGTTGTCTTGCTCAATAAGTCAGTTCAACGATTCTGCGAGTCAATTGTCTTAACTGCTTCAAGATATTCATCAACTGTTGATACGCTAGAGCGAGCATCGTCATTAACACCTCTTCAGGCTTCTGTGAAGAGCTTGTACCAATTATTAACATTTTTTTGATCAAAACAGACTCTCCCAATACCACAGTCAACATTTAAGTGTCTTGAAACACTTAATTTTATTTTTCACACAAAATATAATACAGATCCTTTGAACCCTTTTTTGGCGATAGCAAAATCGCCAAGCACACCAGAATACGTCTAACCTCTTTTATTATATTAATGTACTCTGTGGTCTAACCTTTATATCTATCAAAAATAAACTCAAAATGCAAAAGGCTAAAAAAATGTCAGCATATTATGTTGGAGACATGTCTTGTGTACCAATATAATAACAGAAAATAAAACGAATATAGAGTCCGCGCCATAAAATAAGTCCCATAGACGCGGCGCTGCAATCGCCGTACTTAATGCTGCCAGAGTAATAATATGCTAATCAGTAAATCGATGTAATAACTGAAAAAAAAAATACAAATTTTTTTTAGAAAGCGTTCTTTCCCCGTTAGCAACGGTTATGAGCAACTATTAATTATTTATTATTAATATTCCACAATTAAAGCTGTAAATTTATTTCCTGGCTACATTACAAACAAAATTCTATTATATGCGGTGCTGCCACTTTTAGTTCCTTTTAAATTCCGTGGAACTTCTTTCGTGGCGCGGACTTTACTAGCCCACTTTGAAAATTCACCTTATTTTATTACTTATTTAACAAACATCGTACACTTATGTAGCCAATCATTAGCGGTGTTATTCATAACGCTATAAGTAAGTCGCATTTGAACGCAATCACTAACTCTAAGATTAACCCATTAATTAATCATCGGTAACTTTTGAAGTTTAATGAATTTTATTCAGAGTTTGTATGCGGTGATGAGAAGTTAATATTACACCAAAAAACGATTATTAAAAAATATAGGTAAATCGTTTCATATAAAATGCTATTTTCTAATTCAAATTGTCTATGCTCGTAAATAATTATATTCCAACAAAGAAATTCCATTGCAAATAACATGCCAGTCCCATCGGAAATTAATTCCAATTTGTAAGTCAAAGGACGGCCATTTTGTGAAGACCCGCCATTTTGTAAAATGAATATTTTATTATGACGTAAATCTATATACGCTATCTCATGTCTATTACGGTATTTCTTTAGGGAATTGTTTTCTTTCGGAAACAGTAATTTGGATGGAAAATATAAATGAATTGGTAAATTATTTTCTAAAACAATATTTCTTGTTGTAACAAGATTGTCAGAAACAGTCTTAATGTATATTTTATGTATGTTTATCGGGAATATATTAACTTATTTTGTTTTTAAGGTTACGTAGCCATTTTGGCTAAATCTGAACCCTTATCAAGTTGTAATGTTCGTCCAACAGTCTGCTCGTTTGTCTTTGTATGTTATGATTCCACCGTAGTCATTTAAAACAATATGAAGTTGGTTAAAATTAACAATAGTTGTAGGATATTGATTGATTTTAGTCAGAATTATGTGTTTGTGTTAGAAATTTAAATTGTTTAGTGAAAAGTGCCTTTTTGAGCTACCAAAAGAAATACGTGGTATGGTATATACCGGTGACCTACAATTTAAGCTGAGCTCATATTGAAATTTAATGCATCCGACAAGGTTGTGTGAACTCAGTAACTTTGAATGCCACTGTGGCGAATTAAATAACAAAAAGCAACGAGTTGCGGCCGCCGAGTGGTACACTCGCCGTCCGCGTTTGCAAACTTGCGAGCGAAGTGATGGTTTGATCTTTTGGTGCCTGTAACTTTTTTTTAAAGTGATAACTTCTTATGGGAAGGTAAACCGCTTCGTTACGTAACGCGTCATAGCGGCAGTCTGTTTTTTGTATGTTCGTTACTCGATTACTCCGTCAACTGTGGATCGATTAAAAAAAATCTTTTAATCGAAAGGTTATACTCCCAAATTGGTCCCATTGTCACCATAACAGGATCTGATGAGTGGATTCTAAGGAATTAGAGAAACTCACGAAAATTGTTAACCAACTTTTTCTTAACATGATATCTCCGTCAATTGTAAATCGATTTTCAAATTTTTGAAGTGATATCTTCTTATGGGAGGGTAAACCGCTTCGTTGCGTAACGCGTTACGGCGCCAGTCTATCTGGCTTCCTTTTCTCTCACGCATACGGCGGCGGTAGGCAGGCTCCCCCTATCTCATTCTAACCCACGCGCTATATACATAAAATTTAAGTAATAACCTAAGCTTTTCTCAACTTTAACAATTTCAGTATTAAATAGTTCAACTTAGATTAGTTTAAGTTATCACTTCTGTTGGGCGTCCCGAAACGCACACGTTTTATCTATAAAGTAAATATCTCATTAATAAGAAGAAATACCTTATTAATATTACCATCTAATCTAAAACGACAAGTAATTTAAATATAACCTAAATTAACTAATAGTGTTCATACTAAGTTTATCTTTCTTTCTTTCTTATAGTAAGAAAGTTTCCATCAACACTTTTGTTATTGTCTCTATTAAAGCGAATATACTTTGTTCATGTGTTCTTTATTAATAGCTAGCGCAATACAGTACACTTGTGTTTTGTTTATTGCACTAGTTCAAATGGTTTTGCCTCTAATGAGCTTTGACATTAATAGCTGAAGGAAGTTAGTGTGTTATCCGTACAGGAATGGAGACATAATGTCCTGCGGCCAGGTGGCCTATCATAAGTGGTGATAAAACAACCCATAGCCAGGTGGTAGAGTATTTATTCATCTGGGTACCCCTGGTCTAGAGTATGTCGCCATAACAACCTTGACTTGTGTTCCGCTATTAGTGGCCAAGTTCCAGTCACTCTTAGAGAGCGGCAGCGTATTTGTGGCACCTTTGCTGTTGCAAGTGTTTATAGGCGATGGTAACCGCAATAAAAAAAAAATTAGGACCAACAGTAAGATTTGGGTCGTACCTGCATAATCCACGAGCCGTTCCCCGCGAATGTATATCCTGCGTGCACCAGGTGCCTGTGCCTGGTGAACGAGCTGAGCAGGTTCCTCATGCACTGCATCAGCGTGTTCATTTGCGGGTGGATCAGGATCTCCGTGACCAGGTTCTCTGATGCGAACTGGATCAGTCTCTCTCCTGGAACAAGGGGTGACCATCAGAAATATCTTATTTCTCAAAGACATAGGAAAAGAATATACAATGTGAGACTTCTAAAAATCCAAAAAGAGCCGTTCATTAATTCGTCCGGCTCGAAGGACCATATGATTAACTCAAAACTAATAAGGAAAGGGTATAAAATGCACCACGAGAGATATTTAATTAATTTATTAAATTTGCTCCATTACATGTTGAAGGACATTTTTTATGTGACAAAGTCAAATTTGTTGGTGTTGCCAACACGTAAGGATTATTTTGCCGATTTTTGACCTCCGTCTACCACCATGTAAGGTTACATAAGATTTCTCGGACCAATTTTTTTCCTCTTCTTACTTAAGATTCAATCTCGATTTGCCGAATAATAAAAGTTGTTAGAAAAGGGTCACTTACACTACATCTCGAAGTTTAACGTATGTAAATCAAAGATTTTTATTCTAAAAATAACTCAAAATAGGATATAAATCGAAGTGCACAGATTATAGAATGAAGAAAACCATTCGGCATCCGAAATAGAACTAGATTTGTAATATTAAATTTCGACTTTTAAAATATTACGTAAAAATGGGTTTTACCCCCAAGATAGGGGCATGTATGAAAGAATTTTTTTAATTTTTAATAGAATAATAATGTTATTTGTATATAATATTGTTACAACTTAGGCTCCGACAAAAACAAATTCCACGTACAGTCTGTAAAAGGACATTTTATTACCTGTTGGCATTTTAACTAATTGTAATTCTTTTATGATCGTCTTCTTTTGTTTACTTATTTATTGGCATACGTTTCTAGTATTGTGGAGAACAGCCTATTGTTCTATTGTACTCGTTTACGCCCGCTTGCGGGCTGCATATATTAGCCAGGTGTTACGGATTTGTGCAGCACGGCACAATTGCATTTGTGCACCATGGAACGATGGCCTGACGGAGAGAGGGAGTCAGTTGAGCGAGAACCACGATCAAGGCGTGACGTGTGTACATTCGGAAATCTAATATTGACGGACTTTGCGCGTTTTATTGAATTACGACCTTCTGCATTACGTTTGAATTTGTTGTGTTCGGTTATATTTGTACCTGTGTTATACGTGTTTGTATAGTTCTAATAAACTCTATAATAATTCTAACGGCCTTTTAATTCGAGTCCCACAACTCATAACAGTATACATATATGCAAAAAATTACTTTGGAACAGGCCAAAATGTTTTATTATTTTGCTTAAGTAAGCAAACGTATAAAAATTAATGTGATATTTTGAAGACTCTTCATTAATTATTAAATTATTACTGCACAATATTTATATTTTTCTGCAAGGCTAGCAGCATTTTAGCAAAGTAGTAGTTGCAAACGTCCACAGGCGATGGTAACCACTTACCATCAGGTGAAGCGCATGCCTGTGTATCTTTGATAATTTTATTTTTTATTGCATGAGTTCAGCAGACAGGCAAACGGCCACCTGATGGAAAGCGGTTACCATCGCCCATGGAAATTTACAATACCAAAGGTGCTAAAAATGCGCTTCTGCTCTCTTGAAAGTTATATAGCGTTACAGAAAACATATAGTACTGTTTTCTGTAACGCTGCAATTATTATCTTGATTACAGTTCTAACAGTCGGCTAGAGCCGAGTGATAGAATAGAATAATTTATTTTTAAACTGTGTATGAGGAACCAGCAGTTGGCCCGTTGAGGGCGTTTTTTTTTTGAGGCGGTGGAAATGCATTTCGCACACTACCGGGTCCTTTACTAGGGATTAAACCAAAGCAACGAGAGGTGACACCACGAATGGGCACTAGAGTCAAATCGCCGGCTTCTGTGGAGACTCGACTACTCAATACTCCACTAAAACCACCCTCCTCCCATGTGCCCCGCGCTTATGGCAAGAAGAGCGTGAGATTTGAACGTAGTTACGCCCACGCTGATCCTAGCGCATCAGTGTTTGAGAATGCCCCAGGAAAGGCAAACTCACTTCGTCAACAGGGGTGAAGACTCCTCTGCTCCCTAGATGCTAGAGGGCCCTGCAGCGGTATTACGGGAGGAGATCTTGCGCATATCTGCGCCTCCGAGACCCCGACTGACGTCGGTACCCGCGGGACGCATGCGCACCTCTCTTCCTTTCTCGCTCTGCGGCCTCCTTTTGAGACATTACTGCCTCGCAGAAATTGGCCGCACCCACCCAACGATCGTCGCTATGCAGCATGGCTTGCACCAAACTGCCTAGCGAATCGATCGGACTTACGAGGGCCTCGAGTTCATATCTCTGCGGTGCCCATGTTGCGCACTCGACCAGCGTATGAAATGCAGTGTCTAATGCGCCACATTGGCGACACTGAGGGGAAGGCAGGCAGCTCGCGATATGATTCAGATACTTATCGGGTATGGGTGCTTCCCATACCCGATAAGTATCTGCGTCATCCTGAAGGTCAGGGTCCCGCGTTTTCGCGAGAGTCATCGCAACAGGTGCATATTTATAATCAATAATTATGTCGCAGATTAATTAATCACTATACTTTTATTATTATTTTTATTAATTTTTTATTTCAAGAGTTAGGCAGACAAGCAGACGGCCGACGTCATGGAAAGCGGTTACTTTTTTTTATTTATTTTATTTTATTTATTTAGGATAATAAACAGATATACATTAAAGTTACATTTTAAAAAAAAAAGTATATAGTATAAAATCAATGCTTATCCAACTACATTATCCACGAACTAAAAGATGGTAGTGTACAATAAGTGGTTGTGGTTACCTTCGCCTATGGACATTTACAACACCAAAGGTGCTACAAATCTGTTGCCATTTAAAGGGAGGCTGGAACCTGGCTACTAATGCCGGAACACAACTCAAGGTAGTTATGGCGGCATACTCTAGACCAGGGGCGGTAGCCATCCGAAGAGTAAATACCCTACCACCTGGCTGTGGGTTGTTTTGTCGCCTCTAACGGCAGGCAGCCTGGCCGCAGGAAATTGTATTCTTTCTCCGTTCCTGCACCGATAAAAGCATAGGTACTTCTCCTAATCTACATAACACGCTATAAAATTAGATGGTCTAACTGTGATGAGTTTTCAAAAATTGGAGGATGGTAACCCATTTTTACGAGTTTTAAAATAAATAGTTTTTAAAACACCTTTATATTTTTTTAATTATACTGTTTATTTTTAATAAATTATATAATTTCTGTTTCATACATTCAATTAAGGAAAGCTGAGGATTTTTTCATTTTTTGAGGAGTTCAGCAGAGTTAAGGAATCTTAAGGCTTGTAGCCACGCCAACGTCCTTCAGGATTTTTCGGTATTAATTTTTCGGGCGATAGCGGAGAATCCATAGACGCGGTCGTTTTTCAGTTGCATTATTATTTTGTTGTGAATAAAATAAAGCAAAATCTAAAGAAAAAACACAACCAAGTTATTTATCTCTCTTTTCTATGCATGTAGATATTTAAAAAAAATTGAAGGAGTAAAATGGTTTCATGTCTATATTTTAGGGATGATTTTTTTGTTAACTAAAAGTAACTATAGAAAAATCACAAGAAAACCACAAATAAATAAAATAATTAGGAAATACTAACGAAAAGTTGTTTCGTTTACACTCCATTTTCGACCTTTGGCGGCAACAGGCACCTTAATATATTGGTATAATTTATTAAAATAAAGCGTCGAATAGAGGATGAAGAAACTTGGATCGGTGTGTAAATGTTTACTGAGTACTTGGTATGCAGAACTGAATGTGCGATAATATAAAAGTTTCCTCGCGACAGCTTTAAGTAAACCCTTAACCAAACTCAGGCTTAAGCTACGAAAATAAAATGTTTTACAGCAAAACTTGGTAACTGTCTTAAATCTGTGTAAAAGCCGCAAAACGTAATAAAGGAAAATCCGCACTGCGTCGCCAGGCGCCGGCGAGACGTTCGCATCGCGTCAATACGCCCCATATTGATTTATGACTGGTTCCTATATCTCGCTCTTGGTCGTGGTTTGGCTCGTGTTACTGTTAATTTTGTAGACAGGACGTGTTTTGTTAGTAACTCACAGCGCCCATAATGCTCTGTCAACCGTTCCACATGGCGACCACGGTCGTTATGGTCGTGACGAAAACGTCACTAATGACGTCATCATTTATGATCACACAGCGCTCACAATGACCTATGTCAAGAGATGGATCGAAGTGGGTGTTGACCACAGAGCATTGATTCTCTCTATTTCTTGATATTGAAAAAGGCGCGATTTTCAAATTAACCAATGACATTTGTGTTTTTATTTAGGTTTATGGCTTGGCAGCTAGGCCTTTAAGCCAGATCTTAGATTATAATGTAGTTTCTTCATTTTCTTAAGCCTATGTGTAGCACAGCTGAACTGTAGGTTATAAGCTGGTGCCATTCAACGGAGTTCTTGTGACAACTCAAAAGGCCACATTTGACTATACAGTTCATATTTCTCACAAAACACATAATTACTACTCAAAAACTATCAATATCCTACAACTATTGTTTATTTTAGAGTAACTTTACACTTTTTTAGAAAATAATACAGCACAGTACAGCATCTCCTTTCAGTTCCCGCCAAAAACTCCAATGACATTTGTGTATTTCGTCGTTTATGAAATCGACGCCCCATAATCCGTTCCACTAGAGTTTATGATTGTAACGTCCGCAAGCAAGTGGAATGGGAAAAATCGCGGTCGTGAACGTGTTTGTTGTGAGTCTTTTGTGGAACGTAGCCAGAGTGATGGAAACTGAAACTGGAAGTGAAATTTGCATGGAGCACTGTTCTCATCTTTGGAATGGCTCAGCCAAATACCAGTTGGAGGCGGAGTAAATTGAGAAAAGATCTGGCCGACAACGACCGTCTTCTTAATGCTCGACTTCGTAGTCTTGAACATAGACCTAAGGTTGCTAAGCTATCTTTTTCATTGCATGAGTTTAGTAGACAGGCAAACGGCCCACCTGATGGCAAGCGGCTACGATCGCCTATGGACATTTGTAACATCAAAGGTACTACCAATGCCGCTCTCTAAGAGTAGACTAGACTTGGCCACTAATGCCGGAACACAAATCAAGGTTGTTCCATAACAACCTACCTACCACTCCTGATCTAGAGTATGCCGCCATAGGCATATGGCGTATGGCTCCTTTCAATTTCGTATCGAGTTTTACTATATCTTCAAATACCTGTGGTATTATTATTTCTTTATATTATGTAGTTAACTATGATAATGTTTTCTTAGAGATTTTAAAAATATTTTCACTACATTCCTAATCTCAATTACCGTAATGTACGTATTAGACACGTATAAAAACCAACAGCAATTCATTTGAGTTTGAGTTTGTTGTCACACCTTAAATATACAAAAAAATATATATAGTATAAATTCTACATAACGACACTGAAGGGACTGTACATTTTATGGCGTTATAGAGTTGTCGTTAATTGGAGAGAAGTCTGTTATTTTTGTCAGACGTCTTTTGTTGCACCAGTAATTTTGCTGTATTTTTTACTTATTTTATTGATATCTTGCGATATTGAGGCATCTTGGAGATAAAAGTAGTACTTATAAAATTTCGGTATGCATGATGCTGACAGTCGAGTTTATTATGGGTTAGAATAATAATACGATAAAAGAACGTACACAGCTGCGTTGTTTTTACTAATTTTGGCTACTTAAAATGTATTTTTTATAAGTAATAAAATAAATTGTTGTCGTTATTGAGAGTTGGTGTAATGCTATATAGAGTGTATCATTGTATGGAAGACAAGCTAAACCAACCAAAGCCAAGTGATTTCGACGCTTAAGGGAGTTTTTCGTTAAATCGAGTGACGTTACATGGAGTTACACTGTATATAAAACCAATAAAAAATTATTAAATTCGCCATCAAGGCTGGTTCACATTGTTCATGAAACCAATCGCTGGCCTTCATATTTGGGGTAACAATATCTTTCTATTGAAAGATTAATGGCCTACGCTTTGTTCGGGACATGTTAAAACTTTTGTTCGAAACTCCCTTCTTTTCTCACACGTAAAATCATTTTGAAGAACAAAAGAGGCGTTTACATGCTCACATAAAAATTATTAATATTTTTTGTTAAAATACAAATCTTAAATATTGTGTTTGTCTACAACCGGACGAGTCCCTCTTGTCAGCACTTTTGTGCGGTTGTAAACAGTACATATTACTTATATTTCATACAAAAAAACATATTAATAATTGTCATTATTATTATTTGGAAAAGATATTGTAGTGGAACACTTACCAGTCAATATTATAGATGGCGCTATGCAATAATTGAGGTCGTAAACGATTCCCGACACGTACAAAGAATATATATATATATACACATTTCCAACAATAATAGACAGGCCTCATCCTGCGAGGAACAACAAATAGCCTCGCTGGAAGATCTTCCTTTGAGACTGAGGAGCATTCCATCTCGCTCCTCCAACCATTAGGGTCATCCCTAAAATATGAATATACTGGTAGACTAATAAATGCGATAAATTTAATAATAGTTTTTATTGTATTATTGAATATTTTAATTATGTCAATACCTTAAATAAAATTAAGTGTTTCTTGGACCGATTTTGATGACTTTTTGTGTGTGTTTGAGTGGGTCCCCTGATGGTTTATATTCACCATTGGAACCGGTAGGAGGCACTAGAATGGGATCTTAGATTTTTATTTTTTTAAAGGCAGGACAACGTCTGTCAACATCATCACATGACTATTACGTCTCCAACAATAATTAATTCTTTTGTTTCATGTGGACTTTACTGTCAAAAAATATGTTACTTGACAGACGTGTAAGCGTCAAAAGTAAAATAAGTGATTCAAGTCAGTCATTAAAACTACGTTTTAATGGTTTTAAGCGCAGCATTTGATTTTTATTTCGACGTTTTGGCCGCTTTTCTGTAGCCTTCATCATGGAAGACTAATAACAAATTAGTCTACTAAAATATGTTTTAAATAATAAGGCTTTGATTTTAAGTGTCAATTTTTTATGGCATCAGTTCAGGAGGCAGGCAGACGGCCCGCCTGATGGAAAGCGGTTACCGTCAACTGCCGTTTTCTAAAAAAATACGAACACTGGTGGCGCCAACTGTGAGAGTGTGTTACATTGTTTACTGGGTAATTGTGATTCCTTAGTAATCTAATGCCATGCTCAGAATAACCCCTGTTACACAGATGTCGGGACAGCAATAAGCTGAGTGTAAACCTTGTTTGCTGAAAACGCGGCGAACAAATTCTCAAAAAAATTTATTTTTAAAATACATGTTAGCAATGTAAGTACGTCGCTATTTCTTCAAATAAAATTTATCTTTCTTTCTTTCTAGATGACAGCATAAAGAGACCCGAAAAACAGCAAGGGTTTCAAAATTCATGAATCATATATTATGTGCAAGACCTCAAACAATATTTATCACCTTGTTTGCAGCTATAAAAACAATTTGCATAAATACTAACTAAATAAACCTTCAAAAGCACACCCCTCCCTTCTCACAAACATTTGCATGCCGTAAAGTGAGCAAGCAGTCCGTCGAGTGCGAATAGGGTTTGCAGAGCGAATGAATGAGTTCGAGCCCACTCGAATCCTGACGAATCGATCTCGAGATCGTCTCGGGAGCTCATTAACGGGGTTGGAATTTTCGAGAGGTTAATGGATAATTCGTACTTTTTAAAGTACGCTCGAGAGCTTTAATATGGAAGGGATTTTTTTTATTAATTATGGTACTCGTCGTTCTGACGTCGGTTGAGGCAACTTTGTGTATGTTAACTATGAGCGCTTCTTTTTTTGAGATAGAATAATATTTGATCTATATTATTGTTACATGCCGTCAAAGATAAGCGCACAGCTGCCTGTTGTAAGCGCAGTCTATTGTCTTCCCGTACGGATTAAGGAATTCTTTTATGTTTTTAATTTGTAATTAAGAAAACATACTATTGTTTTTCTACTTGTTTTATAACCATCATTAGCATCGAACTAATCCTTATTGTTATTGTTTTCGACTTTGTTAGCCGTTCGCAGGTGTGCATATTACTATTTATCGGAAACTCAGTGCGCGCGGCCCTTTTTTTGTACTGTGTAGTTAGTATAAGACGATGCCTGAATGAAGGGGTGGGCAGTCAAGCGACAACTACGAAACGAGTAAGACGTTTTCGAGTGCTCTCGATTAGCGATATAGACGACGGACTTTACGCGTGTCGAATTATATTGAATCGTGCAGTGTGAACTGGTTGCATCCAGTTTTATTTGTATTTGTTTTACATGTGTTTGTACAGTTCTAATAAATTCTATAGTAGTTCCAACGGCATTTTTAATTCGAGTCCTGTAGCTCGTAACAATATTATAAAATTCTAAAAATGCCGTGTTGAAGCTTGAACATTGAAGCTATTAAAATGAACAACTGAAATCTACTATACAAACGATAGAGAACACTAGCGATTTTTTTAGGTTTCCTGTCTGTTTTTTCGGGATTCACGTCACGATGCGGTTTTTGTTGCGGTTGCGGATTTTTCCCGGGTGTGATTTATTATTCTCACACAGATTTCAATAAAACGATAGCTTACATTCTTTTTTAAATGCCGCGATACTTGGTGTCTCGGGAATCACGCGCAAATTTCAAGTTAAGCGTGGACGAAGTCACCGGTATATTTATAAGCTAGTCTATTTTACTTATGACGTGTGCAAACGTCTATCAAGTTCACATTTCTTGATAGTAAAGCCGACTTGAAAGAAATGACATAATTGTCCTACTTTATTGTTGTGGGTGTAGTAATAGTGATGTCTGTGAGTCGTGTAACGTACGTATTATTAAATCATCGATACTATATGTCAATAAATCAAAAGTAATCGATTTGAAAATAAATATAATAAATGTTCACATTTATTACAAGTGCCATTTTATTTAAATAATGATTCCAACATGGCTATCACACGTCAAATCTATACATACAGATAAATAAAATTGAAATGTCTGTCTGAAATTTCAAAATAATAGCTTTTTACTAAATGCATATGAAAGTATATCTACTACTAATATCAAAAAATAAATATTTAAAATGTCTTCGTGTCTGTCTGGATGATCCGGTTAGTCTCTAAAAAGGCACGACCGATGTTGACGGGACTTTCACTGGCAAATAGCTGTTGTTACAAGGAGTAAATTAGGTAATATGTTTTAGGGTTCCGCAAAAAAAAATCCACGTGGATGAAGTCACTGGCATAGTTAGTATATACATGTGCCGTATAAATCAGAGTAATGCTTATCTTTTACATTTTGAAAATTGAATCGCTGTATCGTAACCCAATTTCGATTATCAACGTCGTATTACCCCACCGGCATAAATTGTGACGCGTCCCCATTGCGAACACACGCTTTATAGGGATTTACAATTTAATAAGATTATACCAAAATCCCATTAAACCAAAATGCTTTTACCCATTTCCCTTATTATATCAAAGTTGGGGTTTATCCGATTTGGATTGACCTTTTGGATGAATTCAATTAAATTTGTTATTATAGACTCACAGTTGACTCGTTTATTATATAAACGAGTCAACTGTGAGTCTATCTATATAATAATTTGTTATCAAAGACTATACTTCTGTAATTACAAATTTAGCCAAGGCTGCATTGTTAATTTGACTTGAAAAATAAACAAAAGAGTATACAGGGTGACATTTTTTAATGCCACCTGGAGGGAAAGTACTCTAAATAATAGAGACAGCAAATTTTACTTCAAAGAAACATTTTTTTTATTTTTGAAAAGAAATAAAACTGCTTTCAAATATTTTCGAAAATTCTCTTGCTTCACCCGGGAATCGAACCGACTAAAATCTGTAAAAATTACACCCTGTAATTTTATTGCATCGATCGTTAGGGTCAATCACAAGGATGAAATCTCTCTAACATACTTGGTAAATTTAATGAAAGGAAAACCATGAAATATGTACTTATAAATTCAATGGGTCAAGCTAAAGCACTTTTACTGAAAGATCCATCTGTTTCTGTTTACTTATGTTAGTAATGAATAATCATTGGTGTTATTTATCAATTAAAATAACGAATTAAGTACTATTTAGATAAGACGATTGCAATAGCACGTGTTTGTAATGCAAACTCCTTTCTTAGATGCGACATAACTGCGTGTATGAGGTAGTTTTAAATGGGGAATGTTATATTAGAAAATATCATCTGTTATTCATATTTCATTGTTTCACCAATCATTTCATATTTGTCTCTTATAACAAGAAAGCAAATGAAACAAGAGAATTTTCGAAAATCTTTGAAAGACTGCATTCAATTCAAATATTTCTTTTCAAAAATAAAGAAATGTTTCTTAGGAGTAAAATTTGCTATCTCTATTATTTAGAGTACTTTCCCTCCAGGTGGCATTAAAAAATTCCATCCTGTATATCAAATACATGATGGTGTGTGTAATGTTTATTTTTATTGATTTAATTTATTTTTTATGCATAATTTTAAAAAATTATTACCATCTGCTTTCTTTCGCTATATAAACTAGAAGTGTGCGAAATTCGTACTCCACCGTCCGCGCAATTTTCGTAAAAAGGGGTACAAAGTTTTTGCTTCACGTATTAATATAATTTAGCTTAAGTTATGTGGAATTTGCATGCATACCCGGCAGAAACATATGAACAATGTAACAATATGCCATCTTTTGTATACAATGTTTTAGCAAATAAATTAATTGAACTGAATTGAAAGAAAGAAAAATATTTTATTTAGAACAAAAACCAAGTTAAAATAAATAGAAATAGGAACAAAATAAGTCCTAAATTGGACCCAGTCTCAGCATAATGCTAGCCAACAAGGACTAGCGCTGTTCTTCCGTCTGGGACCAGAAAGTGAAGTCACTGTGGACAATACAACACACATAACAACAACAATATACACAGCTTAATGCAGTTTGATATATGTAAATAAATTGCAGACTAATATATATAATTTAAGCAATAATTTCAATAACGCACACAACGAAACAAATAACATATATCTATAAATTAACCAAATAAATTAGAAAATAAATAAATAAATTCCTAAAGTCATATAGCACTTGTGTCATGCCTAAGATCGCATTGTGCGTTTTGATGAGCATTTAGAAATTTCTTGAGTTTGATCCTAAACAATGAAATTGAAGGTACATTCTAATAGGTGGAGGGATATTATTCCAACATCTTGATGATGCATACCGGAAGCACCTCTGAATTGCACTGCTTCCCGGAGCATTCTCAAGCACTGATGCGCTAGGATCAGCGTGGGCGTAACTATGTTCTACGTCTCACGCTCTACCTACCACAGCTCGGGGCACATGGGAGGAGGGTGGTTTTAGTGGGGTATTGAGTCATTGAGTCTCTACACAAGCCGCTCGATTAGTGTTTGGATTGCCCCTGTGGGAATGCCTCCATAATCGACTATGGTCTAATCCCTAGCAAAGGACCCGGTACTGTGCGAAACGCCTTTCCCCCGCCTTAAAAGAAAACCTTCCTCTGAATGCTTCCGTACTGTGTTCTTCCATTGTTAGTTGTATTGCACATTGCCGTGTTCCTATTTGTCTTCTGCTAGATGCCCAAAAGAGCTTCTCATATAAATAGGACGGAGAATAGAATTGAAGGGGTAAAAGTAAGTATGTTATATACTTACGGTCTTATTCATATTGAGTTAGAGAAAGTTTATAGGCTTCTTTACGAACCTTAAAAAAGTCTACAAACTATTATAACTCAATATGAATAAGAGCGATAAACAATAAAAAGAGTTCTTTTGATGTCAGCTCAATAAAAACTTGCCTTCAAAGCCTTTGTAATACGTAATAAACAAGCGCCTAACTTTGAGCAAAGCCAAAGCGCTTGTTATCTAAGCTTCAGGTTCAGTGGTCACAGAGCGTAAATGGCAAAATGGCTGCTGAACCAAGGACGATATAGGTCGCGCCAATAGCGTCACTGTAAAGCCTTTTATCAATCAGTTTTAGATGAATTGTCAAATCAACAAGAAACAAACAAACTAATGCCACTGAAACTAAAAGGTTAAATATATAAATCTGTCATACGACCTGTTGCTATACGGGTCCGAATGTTGGGCCACTAAAGTGATAAACCACAAACCACTCAGCTGAGATGAGAATGTTGAGATGGATGTGTGGTGTTACAAGAATGGATAAGGTGAGAAATGAGTACATAAGGGGATCTTTGAAAGTTGCATCCGTGACTAAAAATTGAGAGGAAGAAAATTAAGGTGGTATGGGCATATAATGAGGAGGGACGAAAGTCACGTGACAAAAAGAATGTTAAACTACAAGATGGGTGGGTAGAAATGTAAAGGCAGACCAAAAAAAGATGGATGGGTTGTATG
Source organism: Dendrolimus houi (assembly GCA_039645545.1). Classification (NCBI taxonomy): domain Eukaryota; kingdom Metazoa; phylum Arthropoda; class Insecta; order Lepidoptera; family Lasiocampidae; genus Dendrolimus; species Dendrolimus houi. Next base: position 1,624,647 of record CM077131.1, read on the forward strand.
AAGGATGATATGATGATTTGTGGTGTGACAGAAGATTTATGTCAGAATAGAGGAGTGTGGAAGGAAAAGACATATTGTGCAGAGAGAGTCAAATCACCTGAGACAATATTTTATATGTGCAGCTGTAATATGATATGTACTGTGTATATGTAGAGACACACAACTTAAATTAATTAATTAATTAATTATATATACAATTATATATATATCTATGTATATGAAAACACTGTGCGTACTATATCACTTTATTATCTATTTTTCATTCTTATTGATATGAATATTTTATTTATTTATTTTTATATATAAATATCTTTCCAGTACCTACTTAATTAAGCCTATGGTTAAATTAAATAATAATTTTTTATACAGGTCTCCAGGTGATGGGTGGCGGAATAACTTCCGACACAGCAATATGCTGAGTGCCAACCTCATTTGTCGATTTGGGGTTACTAACTCTAAAAATATTTTGTTTCGTCCATTTTATATTTTATCTGTGTCGCATTTGGCAAATGAACGTGTTCTATCTTTCTCTAATTCTATACTTTTTTGAAAAATCTCCCACTACTTGGGAGATATATTATTAACAGTAGATACGCTCTATTATTGTAGTTTGTAATATTTGCGGGTAGGTGTGTTTACTAATCGGATATAAAAGCGAGCGGGCCTAGTGACTAAATGTCATTCGCACTACGACTTTGGTCGGGTGCATATGTCATAGTAGCTCTCTCTAGTTATCGTGCGAGAAATTTATAATTAATTATATATTGGTAGCACCTTTGGTGTGACAAATGTCCATAGGCGATGGTAACTGCTTTCTATCAAGTGGGCCGTCTGCTTGCTGCTGAACTCATGCAAGAAAAAATAACAATACTTATGAGGTCATGATACGAGTGTAATAAGTCAAATAGAGTATTAACGCCTGTGATTTTATATGTAACAATTTTAGAATTTATTGCGACACATGGCCGCATCCCTATTTCTGTAGAAAGTAAAATAGGATATTTGACAACCAAATCAACTAAGACACTTTATCGTCATACGAAACGTGACGGAGGTATTGTGTTGTGACGTCATAATTCTAAAGTCAAATAGCGTATTGGTTACTGGTTAGTACAGCAATTGAAATTATTTAAAAATTGTGAAATAAATAAGGGGGGGCTAATTCGATTCAGCAGATTTCGAAAGTGGAACTTTGCCTGATGGAGTTGGCGCCAGTAGACCTCGGGACAAATAAAAAAGCATCTGGAATATACGTGCATGTATGAAAAGTTTAATGAAAGTAGATGAAACAAAAGAGTTTTGTCAAGATCGTAGCAAGTGGAAAACGATCATCTCTGCCTACCCCCATAGGAAACAGGCGTGATTATGTATGTATATTCAAATGATTGTTATAGTGTGGGATCCCATTTATGAAACGTCTAAATCAGCCGGTTCGGCAGCAACCCTCAGTGAGAGTTATATGTTTGTGTCGTTTGCTGTTGAGACGCTTGGACCATGGGGTCCTGAGGCCATGAGCCTCTACCAAAATTTATCTAAACGACCCATTGACTCTTCAGATGATCAGAAAGTGAAGAAAGAAGTGGTGCTTACCTCGGGCAATGGATCAGTATGGCGATCTAGCAAGGAAACGCAGCCAGCCTTCTGGGCACCTTACCCATAGAAGACGGTGACCTAGGCTCAGTATGCTACTTATAGTCTTGAGGGACTATGGGTAGAATACAATACAAATAAGTTAAGTTCTCTTTCATTGTATTAGATTATTACTACTTATATTAGTTTATAATATTTTATTTTTATGGTCGAATTTTTAAAAGTAAGATGACGCTGATTGTAGATAACCACCATAATTTTACAAAACGGCTTGGTCAGTTTGACAAATCGCTTATCTCTATGTACAGGTTTCATCGCGATGTTGTACTTAACCGTCAACACGTCGTAATTGTAACAATATGCACGTTACGTCAGAAAGCTGTCTAAGATATGCATGCTTTTACCGATCGGGATTCGAACCTGCGTCATTTGAGTCCACCACGGATTACGTGCCCTAATAAAAAGAAATGAAATTTCTAGATCTTTCTCGGATAATCTTTACTTAGACTAAATGAAGTAAATATTATGAAACGAAGTAGGCCGCCTCTCGCAAACTCGGCTTTACTCGATTATAATCTAGAGAGGGCCCATAAAAAGCTCGTAATGTCAAGAATTTAAACCTTATAAGAAGATAAAATGTATTCGCGCAAAATATAGAGATTAGGTATCTTATTAAAGCGAAATATTAAATTTCCTCACTTCATAATGCTAGTATATAAATTAATTTGTTTTTTTTTTGTTATTGTGCGAGGCTTGCAAAAAGGCAGTCCGGCTAATGGAAAGTTACCCACAGACTGTACTAACAGTGGTATTCTATTTAATCTGTAAAATACAAACGTCATTGTCATTAATGTCAATCAACCATGTCAAGAGACAGATCATCGTGATCCTCGCCCCCTTCTAATGGTATATAATAAGAGTTCATGTAAAATACATAAAAATAAAGTAAGTACAAGACTATAATTCGTGTTTTTAATATCAAGAAACGAAACAAGACATTTGCAACACCAGAGACGAAGTCGAGGGAGCGATATAGTTATAGGGCACATTTATTTATTATTTGAGATATAAAATTAACTTTGGGTGGTTATAAAAAAAAAACCACGAAGGCTAAGACGGGGGAGCTCCGCTACGCCTCGCACCCGCCGTAACCTTCTAACCTATGTTAAAAAAGTTCGGATCTGTTCATAATAAATAAATGTGCCCTATAAGTATACCCCACTCGAAGCCGACGCGTCGCCAGGCTTTAGGATGGGATAGGAAAATGGGATTGGGAGAAAAGTGGGCTATCTGTTACAGTTATCGAGTGGCATAGTTGTTCTTGTCGCGTTTCTTTTTAAAGTTAATAACTCATTTTGTTATGTACCCTCTTATTTCTAATCGGCCATTTCCTTAATTGAATAGTAATGTTATATTTTTATTTATTCTGTGATTAGCGCCTGTTTTGTATAGCGTAGTTGTCTATAATTTACCATATAATTTTATATAAAAATATTCCTCTAATATGAGGAGGTAACTGTGTAGATTATATTTCAAAATCTCTCATTTGTACATAGACGGTATTCGTTACATTTTATTTTCATGTTGGCAGACTCGATAGATTTATACTGTATTCATTTTATTTTATCACATGTAAAACTTTAAGTAGGTATGATATTTTATACAATATCTTGTATAAAATATTATATAAAATTTCCAAACAATAATGCATTAAATTCTTGTCCAAAATTAGAACTTCTGTGAGAGAGTGGTATCACGGTGGTGGTTATTCATCAATTTTCGCCGGAATCTTCATATTCTCACTCTAATCTACAGTATTTTGTTTCTATTTGTATCCACTAGTCCTCGTTACCTCAAGGAACACTTCGAATTTGTTTAAGTACCTAGCTACCACAATTTACGCCCCTAAACTAAATATACAGAATAAACACACCTGTACATACGTCTTGTTTTTACAATAACTCTTTTACCGTCCAGGCTGTGCGTCTTTGGAATGAGCTACCTATTGTTACAAGACAAGCCAAATCACATTTTAAAAATCAGATTCAGAAGCAATACTTCTCCATTGTGTATAATAATTCCTAACACTTTTATGTATATGTATGTATGTATCTTTGTATTGTCATATGTATATATACGTGTGTATACATATATATAATTCTTTTTGTACTATTTTTTTAATAAATTAAATTTATTGAAATTTACCTATACTAAAAATATCTATATATATATACAGCTGTATTTACAAAAGATAAAAACTACAATTAGTAAATAGGTCCCAAATCACCGTCAATTAGGAACGTTCCCAAAACGCGGGCCACATTACCACGTTGTATAGCAACGCTTATGCGTTGCCTAAGATACAGGCCAGCGTTTTGGTTTCGTGAGACATGTATCACCCGTTTTGATAGGTCTCGTTAAAGGCAATGGGCTTTTGGACCTCATGGCCTCAGAGTTTCGACACCAAAAGCCACAAATATGTATCCACTACCAACGGATGCATGTTTGCGGCATTTTAGGTCATCTTGTCGGGCAGCAGCTGCACCAGCTACCACAGCCGTATCGGGAAGATGGGACGCTGCCAAAGTGTCAACGCACGTTGCGTCCCAAACTAGTGGTCGTACCATCTTCCATGGCACCAAAGCCATCCCGTCCGTTCTCTTGCCATCGTCGCGACAAAGTCCATTTGGCTCTAAAATGGCTGGGGTCCTGGTGGTGACAAGAGCCCGGCTGATAATGTGATTTAGTGCAGCATGGTGTGGTATTCTGCCGGCGCTTCTGACGCATAACAAGCCATGGTGACCTGAACCATCGACTTTATCTTGAATCCATGAATATATAGATCTCATCGAATCTATGAATATATCTATAGATCTTGAAATCTATGAATTTTTTGTACTTATATGTATTATGTATATTTATCATTTATCATTATTTATAATCTGCACCACCTATTAAAAATCCTTTAATCCGTGCCAAGGGTTGCCTGGAAGAGATCGCTTTTTAGCGATAAGGCCGCCCGTTGTACTATCTCTTGTATTTTTCTATTTCTGTTCATCTATGTTTGTTGTGCAATAAAGTGTTGTCTATCTATCTTTTTTTATATCTATCACACCGATCGAGTCCGCATTAAGGAGCTGAAATCATGACGATGCTTCCAGAATGACTACCACGTCCAACTTATTTTGGAAAACCCCATATTATAGTGCTGCGGGGAAACTTCAGTTGGGGAGTTCATTACAAATCCCCACGGTGCACGGGAGAAATATCTATAGGTAATAATAATAATAATAATAGGCCCATAAAAGTCCCACTGCTGGGCTCGGGTTTCTCATTATAGGGGAACGGAAAATATACCCGCCTCGCTTGTCCAAGGCATCTTGGCATGGTTGACACATCGGTTATCTTGATGTGCAGGTTTCATCAGGACGCTTTCCTTCATCGTTGTTAGCACGTAGTAATTGTAACAAATGTCCACATTAGATCAGAAAACTGCCTTAGTGGTGCATGCGTTCCGGCCAGGATTCGAACCTACACCCTTAGAGTATGGGACGCGCGCGCTAGCCATTACGCTACCACGACTTCTGTTTTGATTGGTAAATCAATTAATAGTTCTTAGAACGTAAGCAAAATAAACTAATTTCGAAAAAATATTTTATCTATCTAATAAAAACTGTATTAGAAGGGTCGTAATGTCCGTTATTTGTCGATACAAAACTAATTTATCGACAGTAACACGTCCGTAATCAATCGGAAGAAATAAAGGAGCTCAATGGTTTCGTGTTCTCTCGAGTGAATAAGGTCCATAAAATGATTTAGAAGGCTCAATGTTCTGTACAGGAAAGAGGTCGTAAAGAGCTGAAAAAACTACATGGAAGTACCTAAAGGCTTGTTAACTCGTATTTTTTTTTGTAAATGGCACTTTGACAGTGACGTATTTGCTTGCGCCTGTTTTAGCTTCGCTTTCGCTCTGGTTGCGCGCTGTCTGTCCTAGGACTTATTATAACTGAATGTTCATTTAAATTTATAGTATCAAATCTATCCTCATATTCCAAAATACATGTCTGTTCTTAAGGGGGTATTCTGGTTTAGAAGCCCGAATTTTAGGTGTTTTTTTCGGTCGCGATAAAAAAAAAACAACAAAAATTTCTACTATCCATTTTTTTATAACTTCATTTTTCACAAAATGGCGGCGGTTTCAAAAATAAGTTTTGTTTTTTTTTGTGTTGCCAACAAAACGAATTTTTGACACCGTAGCCATTTTATGATTTTTTTTCTTTTAAAACGTCTCTTCTTATTTTTATTTTTTATTGAGGCAGGCAAACAGGCGGACGGCCCACTTGATGGAAGGTGGTTACCGTCGCCTATGGATGTTTGCAACACTAGGAGGGTTACCCTTCTTAAACGACCCCATGTCGTAGCGCAGAGGGAAAACCTCGGCGGGAAGTTCTCTCCAGATCATTGTCGTACGCGGAATAAACGTTCTAACCGTTGCGTAGAGGAGCGTGGGAGCTCCAGGAAATGGGGGTGAACATCCCGTCGATGGCGAGCAACTAACTAAATCCTTCCTCTTTAAGGACTATTAGTTTTCCATTTCAGATCACTAGGAGGGTTGATATCCTGCACACTAGGATGTTCCATTTTTTAATCAGTCCCCACTATGCCGGTCTGCAGTTTTTTGAAATATATATTTTTATTTTAAAAGTTAAAGTTTTGTACTATTTAAATATCAATAAAAGCTTATAAAAAATGGATAATAGAAATATTTGTTGTTTTTTTTTTATTGCGACCGTAAAATACACCTAAAATTTGGGCTTCTAAACCAGAATACCCCCTTAAGAAGCAGCGTCCTCGCTATCGTGTCTATATAAGTCACACATAATATATCCACTTAAAATTCGTAGTCTTACAGAAAGTACATTTAAAATTTGTACCTCTACACCAAGTATAGAAGCAAAAAACCAAGTCATATATAAAATATAAAGATGTATTTTACCAAGTACTACACGTGTACTTTATACATATATTCACTACCCTTAATAGTTCTTAAGACAATCAGACGAGCTATACAGACAGACAAACCATAGTGTTTATGTATTACATGACATTAAAGTATAATATATAATTTTAGATTTAAGTGTCTTTTTGCTCTTAATGGAAATTCTAAGGCCGCCAAAGCTGTTCACGATATTCGTATTATATATTGAACTACAGCCCACATAACTGCTTGTGATAGGCATACCAAATTTTAAAATAAATATTTTGACATTAAAGACGCAAAAAATCTATACTAATATTATAAAGAGGAGATTTTTGTATGAATAAACTCAAAAACTACTGGACCGGTTACTAAAATTCTTCAAATGCTACACTATCCCTGATTAATGTAGGCTATATAAAAATTAGGAATCCCTACTACAACTTCAATAATGTAACCCATCAATCTAAATAAAATACTTAGCACTGGACTTGGGTTCTACGATTTTGATGAAATTTTGTGTGTTTGAGTGGATCCCGAGGCGGTTTAAATTCACTATTAGACCCGGTAGGTGGCGCTGGAATTGGGTTCTAGGTTTTTATTTTCTCAGGGCAGGACAAGTTGCCAACCCATAAACTTGTTATTGACAGGTAGTAGTGATGGTACGTACCATAACGAGCTTCCTCCCCCTCGGGTGCCTGGGCCGTGAGGGTGGACAGCTCCTTCTCGAGATCGACTTGATGTTCGGCAGAGTCCCATGACAGCAGCCCTGTAACAAAACAAATATCACCATCAATATATATTTAGTAGGTTTATGTATAACTCATCACTAGGGGCGCGTTAATTTAGTATCTTGTAATGCCCAAAGTGCTCCGTCTGCCGTTTCACATGGCAACCCCGGTCGTTATGGTCGTGGCGAAAACTTCACTAATGAAGTCATCATTTTCGTTCACACAGCCCTCACAACGACCCATGTCAAGAGATGGGTCGAATTGGTCGTTGACCACAGAGCATTAATTCTTTCTGTCTCTTGACATTGCGAGAAAATTGACTTGCGATTTTCAAATCAACCAATGACATTTGTGTATTTCGTCCTTTATGACATCAACGCCCCATAATCCGTTCCACTAGAGTTTATGATTGTAACGTCAAATCGCGGACGTAAACATGGTCATTGTGAGACCCTTTTGGAACGTAGCCATTGTCGAAAGGGTCTCTACGTGTTGACCCTCCTATAATGCTACGGAAGTACTCCAAAAGTGGAGATTGATTAGGTCCAATAATGGTACAGTTTACCGTATATATTAGGTCGGGGAAAAAGTTTCTTCGCATTTTATATAAAAATTCAAAAGGTTTTTTAATAAAGTTTATTTACATTTGACTAAAGTATGTAGGTGCCATTTTATTGGATAACTTTTTGCCATCTTGTAGGTAGGGACGTGATCCCATTGCTATAAAAATTTTGGGGCTTCTGATCAAAAAACTGCGACAAGTGGTTTTGGCAGTCCTCTCGTGATGTTAACCTGACACTGTCTAAGGAATTCTGCAGAGACCGAAACAGGTGAAAATCTGAAGGTGCAAGGTCAGAACTATACGGCGGATGCATTAACACCTCTCAGCCAAACTCTCGTAATTTTTGCTGAGTGGCTAATGATGTGTGAGGTCTAGCGTTCTCATGGTGAAAAACCACACCCCTTCTGTTGATTAATTCCGGCCGCTTTCTCTCAACTTAGTGCTTTAATCTCATCAGTTGTTCGCAGTACAGTTCAGAATCAATGGCCCTGCCTGGCGGTAACAGCTCATAATGAATAATGCCCTTCCAATCCCACCATACACACAGCATCACCTTTTTGCGAGTTAACCCGGGTTTCGCCACAGTCTGTGAAGCCTGAACGGCCTTCAACCACGATCTTTTTCGCACGTTCTTGTCTTACGTGATCCGCTTTTCATCACCAGTTATCAGCTTCTTCAAAAATGGTTCGGTTTCATTACATCGTAATAAAGAATCACAAATGAGTACACGGTTCATTAGGTTTCTTTCAGTGAGCTCATGAGGCGCCCAAATATCGAGCTTTTTTGTGTACCCAGCTTTTTTCAAATGCGCCAAAACCGTTTTGTGGTCAATTCCCAGTTCTCCAGCTACATCGTAACTACTAATATGCCTAACTTCCTCCACTTTTTCAAAAATGGCATCGATTTTGTCCGTAACAGGGCGACCAGAGCGACGTGCATCTTTGATATCAAAATTTCCGGATTGAAAACGCTTAAACCAAATTTGCGCTACTCTCACAGATACTGCATTAGGTCCATAAACATCACAAATTTTTTTCGCGGCTTGTGTTGCATTTTTACCTTTTCTGTAGTAAAATTTTAAAATGTATCGAATTTCTTCATTAGATTCACTCATTTTAACAATAAGAAAACAAATGAAAATCACACATTTTCCTAATTTGAATTTCGAATTGTCTTCTTTAAAATTAAAACTTTTTAATGATACCAAAACCAGCCAGATGCAAATGGTATAGCCAAAGAGATCTTAAAACAAGTTCATACATACTATAATGCGAAAAGACTTTTTCCCCAACCTATTATTTTGTTTGAAATAAATATTAATACATGAATTCCACAACATATTTTGCGATATTCTCGATCGATCTTATATAGGTACATTGCAATACGCCCTAACAACGGTGTATCGGAAAATAAAGCTATTTATAGAATTGTCAGGGCCGTGTTGAGCTCGGTTCTCCCGGGAGAAAACGAAGGAGGCAATAACGGAAATTGTGGTTGGGGAACGTATATCCACAACGCACACTTTCACGCCCTGTGATGGCGGACAAATGAAAATAGGTTTTATTTAGTCTACACATTTATTTCTGTCTTAACAAAAAGAATAATTGCCGTGTGTTGAAGTTCTTGTAATTATAATAATATAATAATAATAATCTTTATTTGCCAGAATGTAGTACAAAAGTTGTTACAGTGAAAAGGTGATGTTCTATACATTCTACCATTTTCATGGTGTGCAAAAAATAACAATAATTGTAAAATGAATTTAATAATTATCCGTCTTCTTTAACATACCTATATCTATATTTTTATTTATTTATATCTATATTTTACAACTGCTTTACCAAGTTATTTCTTAATATTTAATTATTTTTAATATTATCCTTTTAATGTATATAATTATAATACCTATAATTTATTTTTAAATTATATGTATGTCAATCAACTAAATCTACATGTTATGTCATATACGTATAAATTGTAAATTAAATTAATATTATTAAATAAAAATCAATTATGTCATATTTATCCTCAGGTACTTGGTATTTTGTTAACAAATTCACAAAGGCGAGCCGACATTTTTTTTTTTGAGTGAGGACAAACCACTAAAAAGAAAGAACAAAGTGTGCTTCGCCACGTTGGGTTGGCACTAGCATCCCCGAATAAGTGTGTTCGCCACTCGAGGTGGGTATACTCACTAAAACCTCTCGGTCCATCCTTTGTCTTACGCCAGGGCTAGAGCTTGTAGTCCGCTTTCCCACTTCTTCTTCTCTACTTCCTGCGGCCTTCAATAAGTCTTTTTTTAAAATCTTTATTTATTTCTTTATAAGGGTTTTTTCAAAAAGAAAATGTCACCCCCGTAACGCTCACAAAAATACATAAAAGAAACATTAGTAATTAATTTCTACTACTTAAATTTAAACAAATAATTTTAAACAGCATTCTGTCTTCATCGGATAGCGGTGAGGCCAGAATACTGTTAAAGAAGCCTAAATTAGACGTTCTAGCGCCAAATTTGTCACGTCTTGAGGCTCGACGCGCCTATATTGAACCAAAATGTGATGGACATCTTCTCTCACTACGCATACAGTGCAATTCGGGGAATTAATTTTACGCATCATGTAGCCAAAACAATTCAGTTGGACATAACCAGATCTAAGCCTTAGTTCCGTAACAACTTCCTGCCTTGTCATTCTGCTCACATCACACCAAGGGGAGCGAGGCAGAGATGGCTGGACCACTTTATACCATATGCCTTTTGTTAACGATCTTTTGTCAAAATATTCTGACCAAATATTTAAGCTTAAGTTTCTGATTACAGGAGTAATCTCGATATACCTAAAGTCTTATTGTAAATTCAAACTTTTTAATCAAAATAAGTTCCATTGGAGAACACTTTTTGAAGGTCATACATGTAAGTCAAAATTTAAATCTACTTCTTATTCTATGTACACCGCGCGCAACGTGTAACTCCCCAGCAACACGTCTAGCTAAAAAAGATTTTGTCCATCATAATTATTTATATATTTTATTAGGCTCTTTTTTTGTAAATACATATAGAAGTTGTATTACAATTACTTTTCAAAGAATGAATGGAATTGTAACAAACAAAAAAAACATATAAATTCTTTACATGTTATGCAAAATATAAAGGCTATTTAAATATTCTTCAATAGTGTAGTATCCCTTTCTAAGCAAGGTACTTTTCAAATTAGCTTTAAATTTACTGAAGGGCAGGTCTAATACTTCATTCGGGATTTGATTGAAGAAGCATATACCAGCCCCCAAGAAAGAAGACAGTACTTTTTGTAATCTGAAAGATTACGAAGTAAGACCATCGGTATGTAATTACGCTATCAAAAAGGCTTACAATAACCCCTCTATTGCTACAGCTGTTAAAAACGACCCCGATTTTCAACAATATTCATATACAAAATTACTGTACTCATTTATTTGTACACGAAATTGATTATACGCCTCCATAAATATCGTTCATGGAAGCGTAAAAGCCTCAAAGCATTAATTAAACAGATGTAACATAATAATTGTTTTCTGTCGTATTGTTACGCTGAAATAAATGTACATTTAATCCAACCCCTAGGGATGTTGATCAAATTACGTCAGAGAAATGTCGACTGCCATTGTTTATGAGAGCTAGATAACTGTAGTTGTCGTATAAGTTATAATACAAGTTCAGTTTGCGCGGCAACGATATTTATCGTTACATTTTAGCTTAGTTAAACAACATACTGTTGTAAGGACTGTAGCCTTATCAAAATTAGTTTAGTAGATTTCTATACTTATTTTTTTCTGTAGTTACCAACCACAGTTGTTTTGTTAATTTGACTTTATTTTGATGATATAATTTCAATTTAACTTAAATTATTCTCTTTGTAAGTTTGGCAACAAAATAAGATCCATTATTGGCTAATGTGCTGTCTTTAATATGTATTGTTTTGTAATGTACAGTGAAAGCTGTGTGGTCTTTGTTGAATAAATAAATAAGTAGTTTTTGCTCGAATGAATAACAAACACACTTCCTCGTAAACTTTCTGGTTTATAATATTAATTTCAGGCGATTCTCAAAGCTTTGCCTGCTTAAAATTTGACCGAGTATTTCTTAAAAAAACACACATTTTAAATGACGGTTTTTCATCCATTCTTTCATATTAATATTTAAGAAACTGGGTTTGTTTCTTCATTTATTAGGAACAGGAAACAGCTAATCATAAAATATGATATAGCAAACCTACATGTGGATACCTTGGTAGAAGAAATGCTTATTCTGAAAACTAGCATCTAGGAAAACCTGGTCCTAAATTGTCGGGATCCATTATTAATGTTCTTTTCCTAGGGTTCTATAGTAGTAATTAGTTCATTTAATAATGACTAATAAAAAAGTCACTTACTAAGTAAGAAATCATGAAATAAGCAAAAAGGTCTTGCCCAAGACCCGACATACTCGTAACTCAGTTAAGAGGAAAACAACTAAACTAATTAATGTTTGTCGGACAATTACAAGGAAGTAATTTGAAAAGCATAGAATCACCATAAAAACAGGAATAATATAAATCCAATTTTTATCTGTGACAAATTATCTCTTATTCGATTGAGATTATTTGTCTTATCTCCTTTCTTTCATGTTATGTCAATATGATATCAACACAATATGTCCTTTCCTTCTATACTCCTTTATTCTTCATGTCATCCTTCACAGAATCAATCTATTTATTTGAATCAAAATCGTCATTCTGTAGGGTCCATTTTAATGCACTTTCAGCTGGTGCCTTTGAGGCTGAATGAGACCTAACCTGAATAGTTTTAATATTGGACAGAAGCCTTATCTGCCATAAGTTTTCTTAAAGTATCATAATTTAATAAATCCCGCCATATCTTATACTAATGTATAAAGCTGAAGAGTTTGTTTGTGTGATTGATCGCGCTAATCTCAGGAACTACTGGTCTGATTTGAATATTTCAGTGTTAGATAGCCCATTTATCGAGGAAGGCTATAGGCTATATGTCATCACGCTAAGACCAATAGGAGCGGAACACCAATGAAGAATGTTTCAAAATCGGGGGGTTATGAAAACAAATTCCACGCGGACGACGTCGCGGGTACAGCTAGTATAAAATAATTTGCTACTTAGTGCGTTTATGACCTATTTAGATTTAAAAGAATTTTATTTATCATATACGTATTTATTTATTATAAACTTTAAGAGTGAGTGCAAAAAGCTCCTGCACCAGAAAGTAGCCACGAGTTTCGAGCCCCTCATCAGGCAACGTATTTTATGTTGAGGCATTTCTGATCTCAAGCCACAGTGAAGGTGTTAAAGACGTAACAATAAAACATCATCATGATTTTTCAAGGACTGACTAAAAATAACTCATACGCTTATATAGACTGAAAATATCATCTAACCCAAGTTTTTATTTAGAATTTCTTTACAACAGCAGTCGGCAACATCATCATCATCTGAGCGTTAAATCCCAGTTGCGTTCGGAGCGATCACTTCGACGCCCAGGGTCCGCTTTCCTACTTTTTCTTCTCCACTTCGCGCGATCTTCGGCATCCCTTGTACTGAGACCATTGGTACGCATGCCCCTCACAATGTCAAGCCAGCATTTCTTGGGGCTACCCCTGCGACCAGGACCTGGCGGCAGCAGCGGTCGGCAGCTTGCGACAATAAATGATAATAAAAAAAACATACCTACTCATGACGATTTTACAATGATTCTGTTGTTATTGACTACAGTACCGTAAAAATAATAATCTTTACTATAATAAATGTGTAAATGGTTCCAAATTGTACATTGCATTTAAAAATGTGAAAAAAATCAGGGCTAATTCGGACCAGGAGATTCCAAAAATGCATTTTTTTAGAATTTTTGTCTGTCTGTTAGAGCATCACGTGAGAACTACTGAACGGATTTAAATTAAACTCGACATAGAGCTAGGCTTATATCTCGGGGCGTAACTTAGGATACTTCTTATCCCAAATAATTACTTCGTTTCCGTGGGATAGACGAAAATAGCGAAAAAGGTAGCGCTGCAATCGCATTTTGTTTGGAAACTACTGAACGTATATGATTGAAACTTGACATAGTGCTAGCTTATAACCCAAGTTAACACTTAGGATACATTTTATCCCGACATTATATATTGTTTCCATGGAATAAACAAATTAACAAAATTGATGGCGCTGCAATCGCGTTTTTCAATTCGCTAACAAATACCTACGTTGTCATAAACAACATCTCATTCATTGTATATATATATCATATATTCATTCATATACATATAATATATGTATCAATTAAAAAAAAACAAGTTTGATAGGTAAACTTTATCACTATTCAATGAAGTACTAGGCGAACATAAATTGGTGAGTGGTATACGTAACGCAACAAGTTAGCTCGCATGGCGAATTCAGGTGCAGCCCGTGAGAGGTTCCGGACGGCGGATGCAATTAACCCAGTTCCTATCTCTAGGGAAGTTGTCGACGTACAACTACATATATACAGGTTATTCAATTTCAGGCTGTATAATGTTATATGGCAGATTTATATTAAGGCATACCACTAATCGTTAACTAAGCTTCCAAAACTAACATCACTTTACAGAGCAGGGAGTGAATTTGTAACTGAACAATCAGATTTGGGTGCAGATCAGTAAAGAGAAGACAGAAATTTTAATGATAAATTTACTTTGTGAGTGGTAATTTTTTTCCTAATAAATTAGAGCTCGAAAAACTAATCTTTATATATATATATATATATATATATAATAATAATAAAACTGTAGAGGTCGAATTTCTGTACAATGAAAAAAATGCTAAAAAGCGAGTCAGGGGATGTAAGAAGTGAATGAGAACTAATATAGATTTTTTAATTTTTTTTTCTCTGTTTGTCTGTTTGTTTGTACCGGCTAATCTCCGAAACGATTGGACCGATTTCAATGAAATTTTGTATGGTGGAAGCTTATATACTTGGTCAACATATAGGACACTTTTGATCCCGAAAAATGGAAGTTAATGGTAGTTAAAAAAAACTTACCACGCGGACGAAATCGCGGGCAGAAGCTAGTTTAAAATAAAATTCTTATTTACCAGGATAAAAATTACAAATGATTACATTCACTTAATCTTTTGACAATCGAGAAACTGAATACACTTACAAATATTCAATAAAACACATGTCTATATAAATATTCGCATGCCATTTTTTTTTAGCCTAAAACTTCAAACACCATTTTTAATATAAAAACGTTTAATATAAATTCGTTATATTTTACGAAACAGTTTTCGCACCGAAAAATAATTTTAATTATCCACCGGTAAATGATAGATAGCGTTAAAAAGTTAGCAGGAAATATACACGACACGTAGTAAATTTAATTGAGCGGAAAAACTGACGTATTCCCAGCGCAACGTATATTAAATCGGTCTGTGCTTGATGCAGTTTCAATAGAATACTCGAGAACATATCAGATTTAGCAAATTTTTGAGCTTTTCAATAGATTTCTAAACTTTCGTGTTCATAATCTACAACACAGTATACTTAATGCTGTTCTTGTAGAAATATTCAAATTATAATGTGCATATTATTACAATTACCACGTGTTAACAACGGTGAAGCAAAACATCGCGATGAAACCTGCACGTCGAGACAACCGATGTGTCAAACCTTATAAGTCTAGTGCCTCTTCTACGTACAGCATGTTGTCGCTGTTTTAGAAAGAAGTGACAATATTGCTTTTATTGCGAAGCAAACACAAGGCTAACTGTTTGACGCCTATACTGTTAGAGCGAGAAAGAAACTCCCCAGCAACAAGCCTTGCTAAGTAAACAATAACAATACTTCTAAATATAAAATCAGAAATCATTTATTCATAACAAAGTTACACGTCAATTTCTACATCATTTAAAAACACATGTCACAAAAAAATAAAATTAAAATTATGTCATATTGTAGGATATAAACTCCTCATGATTATAGAAGGTGTGCTCAACCATTTCCTGAGTCGTTGTGTTACAAGATGTGCACCATAGTAGTATGAGAACCATAGTGTTTATTAATATGACATAGACAATCGTCATAGACAATACTTTTAGTCGATTTGTCAGATGATTGGATTTATAATCAAATTATCATTTTCTATCGGGTACTTAATTTTATAAGCCCACTAAATTATCATCTAGATAATTTAGTGCATCAGTAACTAATTATTATAATTGTTTTTATGATCCTGGTAACACTATGATGTAATTGCTATTTTTAGCAATGATGCAATGTTATTATTTTGTAGGGTAGCATTTTTCGTATAAAAGGCGTAGTGGCGTTTAGACTGTGTTCATTCCGCCCGATTATGACATACGCGAGTGTGGTATTCGGCCATGCCAAGCCTTCCCTTTTAAAGAAACTGCAAATCGTTCAGAATAAATTCATGCGCAGAGCCGTCGGTGCTCCCCTCTATATGCGTAACGTCGACATCCACCGCGATCTGGAGCTTCCCTCCATCAAAAACTACATTACGTCGCTCTCGCGTAAGTATTTCGATCTAGCGCCGCACCATCGAAATCCCCTCGTCGTGTCCGCGTCCGATTATAAGCCTCGACGAAAGGCTCTCGTATGACGAACGCGTAACATCCTCATGGACAAGGTCGACGATATCACAAAACGGCTGGCTCGGATCAGCCCGCCCGCGGTTAGGACGGCAGGCTGGCAGGCACCGACAGACAGACACAGACGGCGGCGTCGACGCCGCCAATCACGATCTCTCCACGTCCCCGCGAGGGACGCCAGGAGACACAGCCCCCCCATAGGATAGACTAGGCGTGTTGCTGGGAAGTTTCTTTCGCCGTTTCTTCTCTCCCAACCATAACACGTTGCGAAACGGCAGTAAGATAGTATAGGCCACCGCGAACCGCCGATCCCGGTCCGCCGGGATCCTTCCTCTCGGGCTTTATATTACCCGTCGCCCGCTCTCAATTAGTGCATTCTGTCGCCCTATGGTGGGCATTATTAGATTCATCCACCTCTCATGGCAACAGTCCAGCCGAGGTGAAACTCCTAGAGGAGCCCCCTCGAGCAAGTTGCCAAGCGCCTTCGCTTCGCAAAGGCACTCGCCCCGAAAACCCCGGTAAAGTTGTGAGGTCTTCGGACCAACAACATAAAGTCAAGTCCAATAAAAAAAAAAAACTGTGTTCATTGCTTACTGTGCTGTGTGAATATTCACATCAAAGGATGAACAATAAGAGGAAACCCTGCCCAAATAGTTAATATTTGGTATATTTGGTACTTTCTTACCCAAATCTTTCCTTGCATTTTACACGTGTTTTAAATGAGCCGACGGATGGTGACTCCGTTATCCTACTCGGTAGTTTATTGTATTTTAGCGGACGCATGAGATGCGTCAATCTCCCCGATTTCTCAAGTTTGTGTTTTACATGAATCATGTTATTCCTATGCCGAGTGAAGTGCGTACGCACGTCACTATGCTTGGCATAGGTATGAATATTAAGTACCACATACAACGTAACTTGATATATTAGTATACTGGGTAGTGTGAGTATACCCAGTTTTTTAAAATGCGGTCTTGCTGACTCGAATCTACGCACCCGCACTATTGCGCGTACGGCCCTTAAGCTTATCTCAGCTTATAAGCTTAGATTAATATCACGGAAGCAAGAGTCGACCAGCAGTGATCCCGTGATCAGTCTGTTTGCTTCGAGTATCGAATCCGCCCTGCCCGAACGTGCAATATTCGCAATTATCCAGGCCGTTCGTTAACACGTCGGCCATTTTGATATTAATTAGGCCACTGCAGAGCGTATTCATTAACGACTGCCTGTCACTGATTTCAGTGCACCGCTGACGTTCCAGATTAACGCTATTTTAATTCGAGGTTACCCTTTGGGGTAATTTCGAATGGAACATATACATGAATGTTGGAATCACCAACAAAAAGTTTTTAAAGGGGCCCATTAACTTCTTGCATGGCAATCCACCTAGCAGTCCGCGACGTAATGCGGGACTGTGAATTTTGCAACGACTTTCACAGCCTGCATTGCGTCATGCAACACTGAGAAGAATGCCTCTACGAGTCCTGCAAGCTCCGCCCACTGCAGGATAGTTAATATGCCTCTGGTTGATGATGCATGGCAGATAAAAGAATAAAATATATTTTTTATTATAAAATTCGAGAGTAAATGAGATCCTAGAACTTGTCAAGGTTAAGAGATAACTACTTTATAGTAATACGGAAATTCCTCAAAAGGTTGGAAAAAAAAATTAGTTACCCACGAAAAGTTGGTTTCGTTATCATCATCTACTTGGCAAGATTTAAAGTAGATGTTATCATATAGGTATACATATAAGATGGCGTCTAAATTAATATGATCAAAGTAAAAAAGATTGCTTGATTTAGTATCAAATCACAATTTTCGAGATTACCCCAAAGCACTTTATTTCTGAAAACTGATAAGAGCATAGGAGACATTTTATCCCGTAACATTAGACAGTACAAGTGAAATACGGATTTAAAGTTTAAGCAAGAGAAGCCGCGCGCGAATCTTATAGGAGAAGGAGGAGTGTGGCGAAGGCTTGGGAGTTTCTCGCCGCTTCTATCTTCTTTTTTTCTTAAACATCGATAACAGGTTGCGATGCGGTCTACATAGAATATGAAGTAGATTTAAATTTTTACTGTTACAAATGTCCAAAACGTCAATTTTATTTATTTGTAATATGTTTAATTAATATCATTAATAAAATTAATTTAAAAATTGAACTAAACTATAAAAAAAAACTAAAATTAAATACTAAAACTGAATAAAAAACGGGGCATAATTATAGATAAAATATTGGTCCCAAACCACTGTCACTTACCGGGAACGTTCCCAAAAGGCTGGCGGCGTTACCACGTTGAATGACAATGCTTAGCGTTTGAGCAAAATAGACGCCAGCCTTTTGGTCGCGTGAGAGGTCTACTAAGAGGTCTATCGGCGACATCTCGATAAAGTTTTAGAGCGTTAGGAGCCCACGGAGCCAGAGTTTCCACCGCACATGCCGCCAATGTGTAACTCTTTCCGATGGCGACGTACTTGCGGCGCTTGAGGGCCTCCTGTTCGGCTGTAGCAAAGATGTAAATTTTCTTGCTTAAACTTTAAGTCCGTATCTCACTGACACTGTCTATTTATGGGATAAAATGGCTCGTATGCTTTCATCAGTTTTCAGTAAAGTGCTTTGGGGTAATCTTGAAAATTATGATTTAATACTAGCAATCTTTTCTATTTTGATCATATTAACTTAGACGCATCTTATATGTATACCTATATGATAACGTCTACTTTAAAATGTAAATTTTTACTTACATATACGACCTTCAAAAGTGTCCTCCAGTGGAACTTATTTTGAATTTGAATATTTAATTCAACAATAAATAAAAACTTTCATTTTCCCCTTTAAAATATTCAAGTAGCCTACTTTTCGTTCACTGCAATGGCTATTAAAATAAAACAGGCAAGTTTTAAAGTGCATAATTTCCCCGTTGCATTTTAGTTGCTTTGCATTTTCGCGTACATAATATTTCTTGCTAATATGATTGCATATAAAACAGTGTTTATGTATGTGCAACATGAAAAATTAGCTCGCAAAGTGACTTTAAATATTAGTGTTTTATAAAATAGAAAGTTCCATTATTTCGATGTTTTAGGCAATGATGCTTGGCTAATTTGAGTTGCCTGATGATGACAATTGTACTTTTTGTCCGTGAGAAAGGATTTTTCCCTGCTGTCCAAAAAATTAAGTTATGCGAACCATAGATAATACTTGCGAATCATGTCCCAACATGAGTCCCATGTACATTTTTGCAGCCACTGTTAAATAGAGGTATAAATTTTAATAAAATGCTATCAACAATTTTGTAACATCATTTTATACTTATAAATTATTATTTAATTTACATAAATGTGAGCTCAATATTTACTACCATCAGTAACAAAAAAATACTGGCTGGTAGAATGTCACAGGAATATTCATTAATAATTAATATAGAATTTAATACGTCACATATGAAACGTCCAGGAGTTTTTGGCGGGAATTGAAAGATGTTGTGCTGTGCAGATTTATTTTATAAAAATGTGTAAAATTACTCTAAAATGAACAATAGTTGTAGGATATTGATAGTTCTTGAATAGTAATTATGTGTTTTTGTGAGGAATGTGAACTATATAGTCAAATGTGGCCTTATGAGTTTTCACAAAAACTCCGTTGAATGGCGTCGGTTGTAGCCTACAATACAACTGTGCTACTTTACGAAGACTTTACATCAGAATTGGCTGTATGGATTAAGATTCCTTTGCCTGCCTTGGTGGTGAATTCTACTACTACTACTACTACTACTGAAACGTCAAGTAAATTTCTTACTTGATGTCTCATACGTGGCGTATTAAATGAGTTCATCAGATTTAGATATGAATTTAACGCCTGTTTTCATAACAGAACTAGTTATTTAACTAATAAGAAAGAAAGAAAGAAAAACTTTATTCGAAGAAATAGCGACGTAATTACATTTGTTATATATTATTATACATAGAGCATATTTTGAGAATTTGTACGCCGTATTTTCACCGAACAAGATTTGTACTCAGCATATTGCTGTGCCGGAATTATATCCGACACAACGCTGATTTTCAGTGCAAACCTTCTTTTAAGTGTAAGACTAAAACGACCCAAATTTGGTAATGAAATAATGAATAATGATAATAATTTATGAAACTAATTCTACTTATATAATATTTAGTAAAAATAAATAAATACATTCTAATTAGTTATTTATTCACTTTCCTCATATTCGAAACGAAAAGTGTTAACTTCGCGTGAAAGGCCTATTTAGGCACTCGAATTATTAGCCAAACCATCTCATCACTTTCACCTCTCGTGTAACAATCTACTATTATACAGTGACTTAAATTCATCTACTTAAATTCGATAGCGCTGGAGTGACATAGTCGAGACTGATCTGGGCGAGCTTCAACCCTATGACTGGTAGGAGACAACGCTGAACAGAAAGGAGTGCAGTATTCTCGTTTCAGAGGCCAGTGCCCATTTTGGGTTGGCGAGCCTCGGCAATTTAGTGATTTGTTTGACCCTATGTTTCGTATTAGTCACAAGCATACGGAATAATTTACTTTAAATTAATATAAAAAACGAAAAAGATAAATTCGTCTTGAAATTATTCATCCTTTTAGCTCTTTGAATGTGGCAATTATAGTGAACATTTTTAAATGTCAAGTAGAAGAAAATGTTGTTGGGGATTGGCAGCTGAATATAAACGACTAGCCTATTTTTGTGTTAATTTAAAGCGTCACTTGCGGTAGTTAGAACTAACATTATTACTAACACAATTAAGTTTTGTTCATCAAGGGGTGTTGGTGCCAACACTAATTAATATACGGCAGTGAAAGTTGGGTGTTGCAGAAGAAGCATGAAAGTAAAATAAATGCAGTTGAAATGAAAGCATTGAGAAGTATATGTGAGGTAAGCATGAATGATATGAGACGGAAAAGTGTAATAAGGGAACGTTGTGGATTGAAAGATGTAATAACATGAGTTGAAAAAGGAATGTTAAGGTGGTTTGGGCATGTAGAGAGAATGGATGAAAATAGAATCACAAAACAAGTGTATGACAGTATTGTGTATGGTAGAATTGGTACCGGTAGACCACGCCGTACACACCATGATCAAATAACAGAAGTGGTAAAACGAGGTTAGGTAAAAAGCATATCAAATAAACGTGCATGTATGAAGAGGTAAATGAAACTAGATGAAGCGAAAGTCAGGATTGTCGCAAGTGGAGATCTATAGTCTCTGCTCTGCTGCTCACTCTCTGTGGGAGTAGCCCATGGGAAACAGGCGTGATAATATGTATGTATGTATGTACAAGTAAGTTTTTAGTTCATTGAGACTCTCGCTATCAGTCTTGAAAAACATTGCCAAAATGGCGCCAATAAAATAAGCACAAATATCAAAGACGAAAGCCTGTCACTGTTAAAAATATAAGAGAATTGCTCCTGGTAACAGCGATAATAAGCATATAATTATGTATCTAAAAATGATTTTTTTTCATTCACCTTTCATCACCTCGATTTCATCCAGGTCCTAGATGGTAGACATAAATCAGATCTATTTTGTAATATTGTTTTTAATTTGATTATTTCATTTCTGCATAACACATATACGCCTAAATGCTTTTCAGAATTTCACCCTGTCTGGAACCAAACCATGTATCTACAGATATACTTAGTGAAATTAACCAACGTGAAAACAATTCAACCAAGGCAGCTGTAATCAATTAATTAAAAATGGTAGGGAAATAAAGTAAAGTAACAACTCGTTGTGGGGCAGAATGAGTGCTCGATCTTTGACCGGGTTATATCTAAACAAAGGGGGTGACTGACCTCCGCCCCCTTATCTTGGCTGAGGCTTCCAATTTGAGGGATTGTTCAAAGCTTTGTTGCCATGTGAAGCTATTTTGAGGTATGTATGACTAGAACAATGACAGCCACGTGGCCAGGCCATAAACTTTAAAAAAATGACAGTCACGTGGTTCGAAATTTAAATACTCGAGACACAATATGGAAGCTTTTGAAGAGCGCAAGATTGGTACATACTCGAATTAAGAGTAGATATGTGTATGTCTCTCTGTTAGAGCATCGCGTGAAAACTACTGAACGAGTTTAAATGAAACTCGATACAGACATAAAAGACATCTTTTCTGTGGAATAAACGAATATATTGAAAAATACGGTTCGGGTCATGGCAACGCGAACGAAGTTTCGCTGGCATATGCTAGTAACAAGATAAAAAGTTATTCAATGTTTGCAGTCACTGGAAGAGAGGTCTTAGTGAATTTAGAGATGTCGCCGCCGTCGCAAAATATTATTTTTATTTTAACAATGACGTAAGTCGCCTTGGGTGCAAATACCAGGGTCACTCCAATAATAATAAAGAGTCAAAAGCGAAAGATTGATCTGTGAGCAGTTATGCAGTTATTCAAAGTTACGTTTTATTTTTCCAAAGTTACGTTGGTAAATACATTTATTTTATTGTGTCAAAATAATCAAGTTTAGGAAACAGTAATAACTATTTATGCTATACCTCTACCTATTATTAAAGCAATTTCATTCGTTACCGTATCTATTTCTACCTATTTAAAATAAGTGTAAAGGCATTACTAGAACAAATCTCCCTGATACTTCTTTAATTGTTCACCGGGAAGGCGGCCATTTTGATTTCATTTGAATACATTACTTGTTATTTTAGGACAAGATGGCGTCGTTCGATATTCAAATAGTTTGAGCTGCTTTTGGACTTTATTTTTAAATAAGTATAATGATTGTGAAAGTACATAGATTTTTAGTTTTATGGCAGATATTTTGGAGGAAACATGAAAACGTTGTATTTAGAACTAAATATATAGAAGCTTACTTAACTATCTTAATGAGAAATTATATAAAAGTCCCATGAGGTGCAAAAAGTAAACGTAAACGTTATTTAAAAAAGTAATGTAAAAAACTGAAACAAAATATTTACTAACGTGGAAACTCGAAGATGACAATTTTATTATTACATAGGCGCTATATAAAAAAAAAGTATTATTATATATTTAACAAATAATTTTAATGTGATAAATAATTGGCACACTATATTACTTTAAATGATCGTTACACATAACCTTTAAATATTTACCCGCAATTCCAATTACATATTCTCCCTGGCAACTTTTACGGCTGAGATTTAATTCTTTCAAAATTAGAATCGTCGCGCTATGTTTTGCATAATTTAATACGAAACAGACGGCAGCTAATGAACTACTGACGTCACGGTGTTGCCAAAGCGTGTTTATTCACCCTAAATAAGCTCATTTCTTATTTAAGATTTTCTTGTGTTTCATATTTGAGAAAATAGAACATTTTTAAATAATAAGTTACTTAACAAATTTATATCCCCAAGCTAAGCAAGTTACACTCGTGTTGATAGTTGTATATTGCTATAATGTGGATCGCATCGTTAGAAAAGCATATTTGGGCCAGCCGGTCGGTCGACCGTCCAAAATATCACAAGAAAGACAGAGTGGAAACTGAGCTATGTGAGCTTCAGGTCAATAATAACACTGGTCGGCAACCAAATCCTCCTTTTAATATAAAACCAAAAATATATAAAATTTGACATGCTGATCTTATTTCAGTTTCTTGCTATCACGTATATATGTTTTTAAATTTTGTGCAAAAAAATTTCTTCTTATCAAGCTTCAAGATATCATCATGCCAGTAGATTTATTTTCCGCAAATCTTTAAGCAATATCTCATGAATGTGATGACAGATACTAGCAAGATATATTACATATAGATAAACGATACAACGGAAAAGGAGTTATTACTTGCAGATTTTTGATTTGCCACGAAATTACAATAGAGGTAACGTTGCACTTACACCATTAAAAAAAAATAGACAATGACAGTAATATTGTCAAACTATGTCACTGTCAAGAGAGTTTTAAAAATAAAAAACTGTGACGGCGGTTCGGTTCGAAATTCAAAAATATCAGCTGTTACAATTCTTTTATAAATATTATTCCAGGCTATACAAAACTTGCTTTAACTTTATTAAAGGGGACCATGGCTACTCTTACTTGCCTAAGTAAACCTATACAACCAGGCCAACATATGTCAGACGTAGATAATTGCCGATCGAGCTAAGATTAGGCTGTGGAAGAACTTGACTCGAAGAGCTCCCAAGGCTTCGACAGGCCAGTGTACCCCTTTTGTGCAGAAGTCCACCGGTTGTCACGGAACAGATTAAATATACTACCTAATTATCTTGTACAGATCATTGACTCCCCTAAGCTTATTATGTGGCTAAGGAGGAGGAGCTGACTCTTTTCTCACACGTCACATATAATATATGAAAATGGTGAAAACTACAAACTGAAATGACTTTATCAATAATTTGGCAAATACTTTAGATGATTTTAAATGTTTTTGGAGATATTAGACTTGTTAGAATAGTCAACGTTATTTCAGACCGTAACACATTTTATTGCCAGTTTAAAACTTTCACACATAAAAAGCCGTAAGCGAAGGTGAGCAATGAATAAAATAAACGCTACGAGTATTTTATTATTCGGCTAACCTTACTTTCGTGTGGAGCCATAAAAATCATATTCAAGCGTGAATCTAGGGGACTGTTAAACTACACTATGTGTATATTTATTGTATAAAGTAAATACTGGACGGTGCATTTGTATGTCTAAATTATTTTGATCAATATTTAAGTTCAAGTTTGTCAATGTATGGATTAATGTTTAGTGTTGTAGATTCGTTAAGAGATGGCGTCACCGTCGACGTATGGTGTCTATATCGTGTATTCACTTATCTTATTGGATTTTGACAAGAAAACAGTTTATAAGTGGCTTGCATTTTAATGCGAGTTTTTGAGTTTTTTATCCCTGTGTAAAGTGAATTGTGCAGTGCTAACATTTATCTTTTAAGTTGGATAGAAATGTTGTAAAAAATAAATATTGTTACATTTTTTTCATGAGTAACTTTTTAGCAGTGTTAAAATGTATCAATAGTTGCTTTACAACTGCTTAAACAAGCAGTTAAGGATGTCACTTATGAAAAATTTCGTAATAATCAAGTTCATTTTTTTTTAAATTTTTTGCTCCATTTCCATAAAAAATGAAAACAGAAGCGACCCCGTGTAATTTCGGCTTAAGGTTCTAAACCGTGTGCTCGAATACTTACAAACATTATTTTTATTGCCATTCTAATATTGTGGAAAGAAAATAGCAATCATATTATGTAAGTCAGTCAATCTTGTAAAACCTACATGACTAGTTGATATATATACATAGAGAAGCACGTACCTCTAGTGCTTCTTTCTCGTTTTGATGATTAGTTTACACATTTTTAAGACCAAACGAGTGAAAAATTGCAATCTTATTTTCTACATAATATTTAAATAGTTTACACGAATTAAGTGAGACTCCACAGATATTGTTAATATCTGATAATGAGAGAAAACAGTATACAGAAAAGCTTAAAAACATAGTTTTTAAAGAGATTTCGTCCCAAAGTACTTCGGTGTAGCTGACGAGTAGGTAATGTTACATTCTAACGATAAAAAAACTGGTAACGCCATCTGGCGGTAAAGGTCATCCTCCTCCCAATCCTTCCTCACCCCGCGCGCACACGCCGCTTGCCGCACTCGCTGGCATCTACGAAGTCTAAATCGATCTCGCTCGAAACGCAACCGTGTGATGTGATAGTGCCGCTATTATAAACTAAGGGAGATCAGACCACAGTCGGCCGGCCAGTAAGCCTACAGCAGCTGTGTCGTTCCAGGTAATCCAGATTCCATTTCCAAAGAGGTTTGCCGCCCTAATACAGTCCATTAACCGCCACACCAAAAACAATACATATAGAATATGTAATTTCAGCAAGAATAAGTACCATATTACACTCCTTAAACAACAAAATATCGAGGTTTTATTCTCTCGATTTGGAGTATCAATATAATGTGGTTAAACCGTAAAAATTTATCGCTCGTTTTAAAAGTAGGTAAATATTTTTGGTCTATAAAAACATGAATATATCTTTTTGAAGACCTAGACAAGTCTGATTTCAGATTGTATACACCTTTGAAGTTTAGGATCAAAAAATATATTAATGCTAAAAAATAAATACGATTTGAACTTCAAAGGCTAATATAATAATATCATATACGGTTATAGGTGTATCACATCTAATACACGTGATTGGTTATGACTGCATGATTACGATGTGCGTATAATGGGTCCCAATTCATACAGACATATTTGGTTAAAAAAATCTATTCGTAAATTCGTATTGTTACAGTTATTACTTACGGCTAACATTTGACTGCGACTTCACTCGCGTTAACATCAAATCTGTGTGTACTTCACGAGAACTTTTGTTTTTTCTACCAAAAAATTTGTACCTTACATACAGGTTGTGCGAAAAGAGTAAACAACCTCGTTTACAGAATATACGAAACAAGTAAGAATATATGACAATAATTGGTGATAAATTATGCATGATTCAAAACATTTACATTATTTTGCCTTATTTGAAAGTTATGGCTATGTTTACGGTAACTTACAATGCGTAAGAATACTCTTACTAATAATAAATTTTCCAAAATAAAAATGTCTGTAAGAAGGTACGTATGCAACAAATTATGCCGACTTCCACGTTACAAACCAAGAAATTGGCGAAGACAACTGGCAGCACAATTATGCTATCTTCGATATATGTTGTGTTTGTTGTGTCACTTTCCTGATTGATGAGAACCTAAAATTGTCGTTTTCCTAAATTCATATGTAGTATTAGAATTAAATGGAACTTTATATCTATTTTACGATTACTGGTACATATAGTCACGTGAAAATTTCACTAAGCGATTCTCCAAAGGCTGCGCATTATGCCCTCTGAAAGTGGGTATTATATAAATATCATAGTTCGTTTAAGAAACGACATGTCGCCTCCTTGCTTTAATAACGTGTTATATTGAAAATTTAAATTTTAAAAGGAGAGAGGTTTTTAAATATAATATAATAAAAAACTTGGTTAAAAAAACCGACTTCAAGATGTTATAGAATAAGTGGTGTATTAAATTAAATCTTTATTAAGTTATTTTATCCTTTTTATTTTATGAAGTAGGTTTTTTTAAACAATTTTTTTTCATTTGTTATTTTTTAGTTTCAAGCTATGTCTGGGTAGGCCTACGAAAGGTGTCGCGCGCCTTAATACATATAGTTCCCAAGAAACGGGAACATTGGGGAAATATTGCCAAAGACAATTACATCGTCCACGTAGACAAAAGTTTTCATACAAAAATGTTCATAAAATGAAAATTACTGGGCCAAACTATGTTAAATTTTTAGGAGACCAAATGGCAACTATTCCGCATTAAAATAAAGAAGAATCACTTAAATCTGAATAGAAATCTCAGCGTAATCGGTGTACATACATAAAAAAATACCAATACAACTTGAGAACCTCCTCCTTTTGAAATCGGTTAAAAAATAATCATGTAAAATTTTTACTGTCAATCTATAATTTATTATACAAGATATCAGGTTTTTTGGAAAAATAAAAATGCAAACGACAATTTTAATTAATCCCACAATTATACATTTTTATGGTATACTTTAATGAGAAACTATCACATTTTCAGATTTGGGTTTTGACACAGTAATTTCAATTTATTTTTAGATGTATTTATTATCTATCATAAAAATATTATTTTATACACATTAAAAAATAGAAGATATAAATAATGTTGATTAGAATTTTATTGTATTCCTAACGCCATCTGTCTGAAAACTAAAGAACTAATATTGATGGAAACATGTAAACAGATGTTGTATAGTTAAAAACGCACCGGATTTTTTTGATTAAGCACAAATAAATATTTAATATTTAATTTATTATTATTAGGCAGAAAATATCACAAGCCCTCATAAAGCACCGCTTTTTGCTAGTGAAATAAAAATATGAGTTGTTGGTCTTATGACGTTATTGAAGCCAAGAGGCGAGATATTATTAAATCGCCCGTTTTCAAGCCCCACGATAAGGTAAAAACTTTACTTTTATATTACCTTTTTCTACCACACTTTTCCTTGAAAGGTAGCTCGACACATCAGCTGTATGATATTGCTTTCTTACACAAAGATAACACACTGTATAATAAAAGAAATAAGTATATCTACCATAGAATAAGAATACTATAGAAGTCTATTCGAGAGAATGTAGTCAAATTTGTTGAATAAAAAAAGTTTAGAAGACAGTGCAAAAATTCTCAAGGGTTACACTTCAGAAATTAATGAAAAAATGATAGGGCGTCCACAATAAGGAAGAAAATTAACCATTGTTATTACCTTTTTCTACCACAATATTCTTTGCAAGGTGCCTCGAGACTTCGTCAGTGTGACATTAATTTCTTACACAAACAAAATTAAAAAACTGTATAATAAAAGAAATAAGGTATCTTCCACAGTAATATCATAAAATAAGAATACTAAAGAAGTCTATTCTATTCTCTCGAAGTCAGATTTGTTGAATAAAAAATGTTTAGAAGACAGTGCAAAAATTCTCAAGGGTCACTTCAGAAATTAATTCAGGTCTTAAATAAAAAAACGATAGGGCGTCCACAATAAGGAAGAAAATTGATCATTGTTATTACCTTTTTCTACCACAATTTTATAAAGAATACTAAAGAAGTCTATTCTATTCTCTCGAAGTCAAGTGCAGAAAGTGCAAAAGTTCTCATAGGTTACATACACTTCAGAAATTAATGCAAGCATTAAATAAAAAAAAATATAGGATGTTGCCATGTTTATATACAATAGAACTACACTACATTTGTATTTATTTACAAAACAACTAAAAATATACAATCAAAACTTTCCTTTTTTATGATTTTAATCTTCATTCGGTATGATTACTCCAACCTCAATTTAATTTCGGATGTACCTTCAAAAACCGACGACAACCGGGTTACATTATAGTTTTTTTGGTCCGGGCGGAGACATTAAAACCAGGCTTCAACCGGGTATAACAATTCAGGACATTTTCAGAACCTTTTTAGGCTAACAATTAGTCCCGAATTATCCTCGCGAGAGGAGTTTTCGTGAATAGAGTTGTTTTTACGATAGCCTAAAATTAATTGTTAAAAAGTTAATTAGGGTCCCCGTAACCATTTTGACAACAACAGGACCTTCGTCCGTACGTCCGCGTGTTAGATCCATAAGTTATTCTTTTTAATATAATATACTTATTATATATGTTACCGGTGCAGGAACGGATAAAAATACAATTTCCTGCGGCCAGGCGGCCTGTCGTATGACGTGACAAAACAGCCAGGTGGTAAGGCATTTGCTCGACTGTATGACTACCACCCTACTACCCTGGTCTAGCATATGCCGCCATAACAACCTTGAGTTGTGTTCCCGCATTAGTGACCAGGTTCCAGTCTTCCTTTAGAGTACGGTAGCACGTTTGGTGTTACAAATGTCCATAGGCGATGATAACTGTTTTCCATCAGGTAGGCTGTCTGTCTGTTTTGCGAAAAAAAACCCACGCGGACGAAGCCGCGGATACAACTAATATATTATATAATTGTTTGAACTCACTGACTGACTGACTGTTTTACTGACATATCAAACACGCTTACAGAACAGCCCAAGTTACTGAGGCTAGGACCTTGAAAATTTGCATGCGGGTTCCTTCTATAATGTAGGTGCGCCATAAGAAAGGAGTTTTGAAAACTCAACCCCCAAGGAGGTGAAATAGAAATGAAAGGTAGTATGAAAAAACGTTTTTTTAAAGTAAGAAACACAATATTGTATATACCCGTTACTTATCTATATTGTTACGAGTTGCAGGACTCGAATTAAAATGCCGTTGGAATTATTATAGAGTTTATTAGAACCATACAAACACGTATAACACAGGTATAAATATAAGCGAACGCAATAAGTGCAAACGTAATGCAGGAGATCGTAATTCAAATACGCACGCGCAAAGTCCGTCACCAAATAGATTACCGAATCTACAAAAGTCTTGCTTGCTTGTGGTTATCGCTCGACTGCCTCATCTCTCCATTGGGGCCTTGCTTTATACTGCACAGATGCAATATGTTTGCCCGGCAAGCGTCGACACAATTTCCTAGAAATCGTAATTCGCACACCTGGCTAATGACTGCCATAAAAGATTACAAAACACAATGGGTTGTTTTCTAATCACAAATTTTAAACACAAAGTAAACAAAAGCAGTCCAAATGCTGAATGGTAATAAAATGTGTTTCTACAGGTATGCAGCTGTGAATTTGTTTTTGTCGGCGTCTAAGTCGTAACAATATATTAATATGTGAAGCAAAAACACGGCAAAAACTTTGTACCCCTTTTTAGGAAATTGCGCGGACGGAGAAGTATGAAATGTCGCACACTTATAGTTTATATAGAGAAGAAGTGCAGAATGATAATATTTCTTTTAATTTATGCATAAAAATACATTAAATCAATAAAAAAAACATTACACACACTACCATGTATTTGACACACACGCATATATATACTCTTTTGTTTATTGTTAAAGTCAAATTAACAGTGTATAGCCTTTTCGAAATCTGTGATTTATAGAAATTTAGTCTTTGACAACAGAACCTTAATAATGTTGAAACTTATAATTTAAATTAATTATTATGGTCGAATTTCGACCACAGCCGACCACTAGTTAGAAATAAATGTACAAATGTATCGATATTTTTCCAAATTTCACCCCTATGGGGGTGAAATAGAGGTTACCTTTAGTGACCGCTGGCAACAGCTAGTAACTTATAATTATGAGCAAAGAACGGTCGATTGATATCTACATCGTAAAACCTACCTTATTGGAGTATGTAATTAAAAATTCTTCCATAAAACGCTTGGAAACTAATCAGACAAAAAGCTCTTAGCGCCGTCACTGTATTATGTAGGTATTTTAATTAACGAATAGCTCTCTCGTCGAGACTTACGCAGTTATCGTAATTATGATGACGAGCATGTGCCATTTGGATTAATTTTAACCGACTAGTATATAAGGAGATTAGTTAAATATGCTGAATAAATAATAGTACTATAACGGTCTTATTCATATTGAGTTAGAGTGAGTTTGAAAGTCTTCGCGCAGTGCGTCAAGTCTTCCAGCAGTGCGTCAAGTCTTCGAGCAGTGCGTCCTAGCCATCATGACATACCGCGCTGAGACATGGACACTGACAGTGAGACTGGTCCTCGAATTCAAAGTCTTATGGATAAAATCAGAAATGAGGACATCCGTAAGAGAACGAAGGTAACCGACATAGCTCGCAAAATTAGCAAGTTGAAGTGGCAGTGGGCCGGTCACGTCTGCCACAGGATCGATGGCCGATGGAGCAGACGAGTCCTGGAGTGGAGACCACGTCTCGGTAAACGTAGCGTAGGACGCCCGCCAGCCCGTTGGACTGACGACGTGCGCAAGGTCGCCGGCAGGAGCTGGAGGCAGACGGGAGACTGGGATATGTGGCGCATACTTGGGGAGGCTTACGTCCAGCAGTGGATAGAGATTGCCTGAAGAAGAAGATGTTTGAAAGCTACTTTATGGTTCTTAAAGAAACCTTCAAACTTACGCTAACTCAATATGAATAAAATCGTTGGTCTTTAAGTTTTCCTGTAATGGTTTCTTTTTTGTTGCATTAGTTTAGCAACAAGCAGACGGCCCACTTGATGGAAATCGGTTACCATCGCCTATGGACATTTGCAACACCAACTCTCTTAAAAGAGACTGAACCTGTTCACTAATGCCGAAACACAACTCAAGGTTGTTATGGCGGCATACTTTAAACCAGGCATGGCAGCCATCCAGACGGCCAAATACCCTACCTGGCTGTGGATTATTTTGTCGCCTCTTACGACAGGCCGCCCAGACATAGGAAATTGTATTCTTTCTCCGTTCATGCACGGATATAATGGAATGAATAATGGTGTACATACAATAGAGCTTTATTTACTGAAATATATAGTTTCATATGTGTTAGTAATTTACTAACTGTTCTCGTCAAGTAATATACCGTTTTGTGCCCAAGGTAAAGAGGAAAGGACATTTTTCGGGCTGGCAAGGACAGTACGTCCCCGAATGGGACGTAAATGGCTAAAAGTAATGATGCGTACTCTAATTCACATGTAATTACTCACGTTTTAATTTAGGTATTCTTGAGCAAAGTAGGCAAGAACACATATTACAACGAATATATATATATATCTACAAAAATGAGATTGTTTATTTGTTATTCTTTCACGCCTTAGCTACTTAACCGATTGTCATGAATTTTTAAATTTCATAAAAAAATACCGTTCCCGAATAGATGAATATTTGCAAAAAGAGGGATTATTGTCGTCACTGTTGCAATTCACTAATAAATACATTGCAACAATAATGAGGATGTAATTTTAACGTATTGCTCTTATGGTTAATTCCATTTTCGCTAGATGGCCTTACGGGCGTTCATCCTTTGATCTGATCATCAAAATTATTAAGACCCAAACCCAGCAAAAACCAACTGTCAGACCTCAAGACACTGTGAGCTCTTTCTGCGTGCACCGGAACACAAGCCGACTTGATTGATATTTTCTTTTATTTTTCCTACCACCCATTTTAATATTTTATAAAATTACTAGAGCTAGGCATGTTTGCTGAAGCGTTTCTTGCGCCGCTGCTTCTCTTCAAGCCACAAAATGTTGCGAAGCGGTGGTAAATTAGATTAGGCTCCTGTAGAGTAAATAATAACCATAAACAAAATTAACACTAAATAATTAAAATGAACAAGTTGGCGGTAGGCTAAATAAAACTTTAACAATACTCATTGATACGTGACATCTTTGTCTTCCATGATCACGGCTACTGAAAAGTGGCCGAAACGTCGGGATAATAAAAATCAAATAAACTATAAGTAATTATAACTGTTATATCATACACTAATCTCAGGGCACAAATAATCCCAAACTATAGGAAATAGCGGAAAACACTCAAAGGTGTCTCGGGGATGATTTTGACAAAACTAAAGTGGTATTATTAGATTTTTGAAAATCAATTACCCTTGTCAGGAATCGATTAAACTATTTAGAAAAAAAACCACACGCTGTATTTATTATAACCAAATCATACTGTAGCTTGAGTAGACTTTCAATTTTAAGCCGAGTCTAAAAAAAAAATAATATGTCATAATATGTATCACCATCTACTTATTTAGCATTTAGCTTTTATGAGTTAGGTTTGTTATTGGGCCCTCCCCTTCCATGATATTACTTAACTTTAATTAAATTTAGTCACATCATCCCTCACATTTCAGCTTAGAACCTTAATAACTCAAACCCTTAATCCTATGCCCTAAACCCTAGTACCTATATATTAAATTATAAAACTTTCCAGTCGACAACGGTTAGGGCGCAGTTACGCGATCAATACTGGCGTAAACGTCATAGCTGTTATGTTAGCGACGCTTGACTGACTTAATAAGATGAACTTCTATACTCTTTGAAACATTGGAGAAGCACTCGTAACTGAGAGGAAGAAGACTAAGGTCGTATGTGCATGTAATGAAGAGGAATTATTAAAATCGCGCGACAAAAAGAATGTTTAACTATAAGATGACGAGTACAAAGATAGACTACAAAAGACATGGATGGATTGTGTATGAAATGATTTGTGGTGTGACAGAAGAGTTGTGTCAGAATAGAGGAGTATAGATGGCAAATTGTGCCGACCCCAATAATTGGAAACAAGGTAAAAAAAACAGAAACAAAGAGATAGAAACACTAACAGTAGAAACACCAGATACAAATGTAATAGTAGACTAAAAGACATGGATGGATTGTGTATGAAATGATTTGTGGTGTGACAGAAGATTTGTGTCAGAATAGAGGAGTATAGATAGCAAATACATTGTGCCGACCCCAATAATTGGAAACAAGGTAAAAGAAAACAGAGAGAGATAGAAATATTCACACCAAAATAAACAATTACAAAAAATCGATATTTACAATACTTTCTATGCAATACAATAGGGCCTTATCGCAAGCAGGCAACCTAAGTTAAATATTGCTTTAGACTTACGCTCTTATTCATAGAGAGTTATAAGTTTGAACGGTTCTTTATGGTTCCTAAACCAAAGTGGCTGGTGGTAGGGTATTTGTTCGTCTAGATGGCTACTACCCCTGGTCTAAAGTATGCCGCCATATCAATTCTGAGTTGTGTTCCGCATTAGTGGCCAGGTTCAGGCTTCCTTTAGACAGCAGTAGCACATTGGTAGCACCTTTGGTGTTACAAATGTTCTCCGACGATGGTAACTGCTTTCATTCAGGCGGGTCGGACGACCCACCTGAATGAAAGCAGTTCTTCAAGCAAGAGTTCAGCAGCCTGTCTGCTGAACTCATGTAATAAAAAAAATTAACAAACGGCCCACCTGTTGAAAAGTAGTCGAAACGGACCACCTTTTTCTGGCTTCTGAGAAATTTTATGATGCTTAAATAGTCGGAAGTTTATCCGTGAAACGGAAAAAAACTAAGCCCTGCAGCCTGGCGGGCTGTTGGAAGGGCGACTAAACTAAACTGCCCAAAGCCAGGTGCCACAGTCACAGCTGGACATTTGCCCGTTTGGATGGCTACCATCCCTGATCTTATCTTATACTAATATATAAAGTTGAAGAGTTTGTTTGTTTGCTTGAACGCGCTAATCTCAGGAACTACTGGTCCGATTTGAAAGATTATTTCAGTGTTAGATAGCCCATTTATTAAGAAAGGCTATAAGCTATATATCATCACGCTAAGACCAATAGGAGCAAAGCACCAATGAAGAATGTTTCAAAATCGGGGTTCGTTTTTCCTTTTGAGAGCTTCCGCTGCGTGCGCTGTGTAAACGGTTAAAGTTTCGTAAAAATCATGTGTGACAGAATTGTTCCCCTTTAAAAGTTCTAAAAAAAAGTACCCGTCAGCATATGTCTGTCTATCTTTTAAGTTTGGCTCACTATAACCTTTTTTATGCTAACCAAATTTGTTCTAAACTAATGATGCATTATTTGCAAAGGTGTTTTTATAAACGTGATATCCTCGTGAATCCTTATCCAAATAAATACGTTATTCATCACAAATATATAATTTAAAACAAAATTGCTATTTACATCATTCGATTTCAATGAATATCTTAGGAGATATCGCAGTTTTAAAATAACATCGCAGCTAAATTATGATCAAGTACTGCGCGCACATTTGTGATGTGCAAGGCCGGCGAGCAGTCATTATGATTTAAAAATATTTTCACCTTCTACGTAAACAAAGTCGCGGGCAGAAGCTAGTATAGGATATGCCGCCGTAACAACCTCAAATTACCTAAGAAATTCAGCAATTGAAAATCTACTCCTATCCTACATTATCTTACTATTTTTTCTATAAAAATAACATTAAAACTAAAAGCTTTATTTGCAAAGGCAAAATTAAAAATCGAATTGCAGTACTCTAAAGTTGTAGATCTACTTGTTTGTACAAACGAAACTGATGAAATTCTCTTTGAACGGTAATGCAAGCCCGCAACTCTGTGGAACCGTAGTGCCGGAGCCGCAATTAGGGACGAGCTGATATATTATCGACATTTTATTACAAAATTATATAAAGTCGTGGTATTAAAAAGTTCGCCAATTTCATTTCAGGTTCCGCAAGCGTGTGTCCTCATTTCAAACTGAGTCACAGAACAGACTGTTCCACAGAATTTATTTCTTTATTTATGGAAAACCTACAGCTAAATACATTTGTTTAGATAACTGTAATTCATAAAAGAAAGGCAATGATAGGTTTTCACGAATAAGCTATTGGTTAAAAGTAACATGCAGACGTAAAAAAGGCAAAGGCAGAAAATTATGTTTAACTGTTTGACAATAAAGTTTAAAGTTACTTAGATCAAAGTTATTTTATTTTCTATCTTATCTATGAAGATTGTTTACAGATATAAAAACTTTTTATTGATTTTAATATTTATGATAAGAATAATTAATATATCCTCTTTGTTTCTGATAATCAAACTATTGTTAATCTCAGTATCTGTTATATCGCGACTGTACTTTACATGTGACTTAACCAACGTTAGCTACTAGCATATTATATATCCTGTAGTAATTACACAATTGTTGCAAAGATTTCTAGATTTCTTTCCAATACAGAAAATATATATATTCATAAAAACTACTTTATTTCGAAGTTTTTGAAGACATAAACAATCAAGCAAGTTCACTTAGGTCAATACCTAATACATTAAAGAGTCTAGATGGTATTGACAAAGTATTCTATAATTAAAAGTACGTTTTAACGGTTTTAATTTCATTTTTATTTCGGCCGCTCTTTAATAATGTGTCCTAGTCGCAAAAACTTAAGAAAATACTAGGATATACTATAATTTACATACACACGGACAATTGCGTTGTTATAATACATTATTTATGCACTTTAAAAACAATTATCTGAGTACATAGATAAATTATAAAAAATATCATATTATTGAGGAATTTATTATATCACTCCATCTCCCATCAAATATATAACATATATAGTACATATATTTTATATTCCGATGTATCAAAGATGTTTTGAAAGTATATTTGTTTTGGTTTTACGCTTAAAGGAAGGTTTGCACTGAAAATCAGCGTTGTGTCGGATATAATTCCGGCACAGCAATATGCTGAGTGCAAACCTTGTTCGTTGAAAATGCGGCGTACAAATTCTCAAAATATGCTCTGTGTATAATAATGTATATGTATAATTACGTCGCTATTTCTTCGAATAATTTTTCTTCTTTTCTATTTCTTTCTATAAGAATAAACTTCATATATATATAATACTAGCTATAATTCACCGACGGGAATCTTACATTAATAAAAAGTGCAGATTTCATAGAAATAAATAAACTTGAATAACTGGAAGTATCGATATATTTCATTTTAACCGTTACTGCCAATAAAAGACGTAATTTAATTTTAAAACTCTCTCAGAGGAGTCATGTACTTAAACGTCGAAGTCCCAATTCTCTTTGACGCTGCTAAGCCTGCGTGTAATGACGAATAACTGTCTGTTTTTCATAGCGAATAGTTGACGCGTCTGTTTGCGAATAGTTCGGAGCCGCAGTAATCTCACGAAATGGTTTGCGGAACGTTCTCGATTGTGCCAGAATACCCAGACACGGGCTAATGGAAAGGTTACCGCTTAGATTGGATTTCGCTTTATTTATATTGCACTATCGTCACGGCGTCTTAGGTTTTGGCCACTCTTACATTTAATTCCCTAATACACCTTCCAAGAAGCAAGAGCTACATTCTATCTTTGTAAATATTGTTTATTGTTACATATGGGTAAATAGCAATATACCTATATATTGTTGGAAATGAGAATATCACCCAACACATTATTTATATGTCAAAGTTCTCTTAAATTAAAAAGTAAAAAACATCTGTTGAGAAACGTCAGTGACGTGTTTCCAGTAACTTTAGTTTGGGGTTGTCAGATGTTTGCCCTTTCTCTCTATGCTGTGTCAAGTTAAAACTGCATGCTGAATACTATGCTAAATTATAATATAACTTTGATAATTAAAGATAATATGAGCAAATCCACTGCGGTTTCATTTAATCTTAAATTTATACACACACACCCGTGTGTGTGTGTGTATGTGTAAATTTTGAACTGAATATAATCGGATCCATTCCATATGTCAAAAAATTTGATAAAACAGATAAGATTGATATTTCGAGAATTTAAGGATTTTGGTTAGTTATTACTTTTTGATATTTTTATAAAGAAATATAATACGCGACTCCGGCCTCTGAGAAATTTTATGACGCATAAATGACCAAAAACGCATTCGTGCAGGAATGGAGAAAGAATTCTTGACAATTTATGTGTAAGAGGCGGCAAAAAACCGATATCCAGGTGATGGCTACCACCAATGGTCTAGAGATTGGCTGGAAGAGAAACCAGGTCGTGTCTGGGAACATACTGCACAAAAGTGGTAGAGGACGCCAGGAAAAGGAATAAGTGGGAGCAATGATGACCATAGCCTCGACTTATTTCTGAACTGCCGTGTGCTGTCATTATATTACAAGAAAACGCTTGTACCTAGACTTTATCTACAATTATTATTATTAGCCATATATATAAATATAGTATATATATAAAATTTTATTTACCCTAACTAGAATTTAGTATTTACAATTGTATTACAATAAACTTAATAGATAATACTAAGAGCCTTGCCAAACAGCAAGGGTGTCCTGGCGAATATATATTTTAAAAAAAAATGGTCTAGAGTATGCCGCCATAATAAGGTTGAGTTGTATTCCAGTATTAGTGGACAGGTTCCAGCCACTGTTTAGAGAGCGGCAGCACATTGGAAGCACCTCTAGTATTACAAATGTCCATAGGCGACAATATTGTTTGTTACATACTTATTCAAGGCCTGAGGAAGTGATGATTACAAGTTAAAATTTACTCGAGTGAACTCGCGTGGAATACACAATTCAATTAACAAATGTAACGAAATTAAGAAACAAATCGATTTCGCAATCTCCATCGAATAGCATTAATTGAATTAATTGAATTGAAGGATTGATTCAACCAAAATAAATTCCGAATTCTTTTGAACAAACCGCCTCATTTGCAACCTGGAAACAAATGGTGAACATTAAAAGGAGCTAAAAGTTTCACCTTTCTATTAACCCGTGGAACGACGCAATCCAGAATTGGTCAAAGGGTAAAGTGGGTTATTCCCAAAAATATATATTCAAATGCTTAATATAATCGTTGAGTTGAAAGGTTATTACACACTGCGGCTTTGAAAATACATATAAAATTTTACCTATTCCTTAAAATTAATAGAAATTGCCAGACTTCAAACTTGCTAGTCCGTTCTTTTTGATCGTTTTTACAGTGTCATAGCCATACATCAGTCTTTATTATCCGATTATCCAGCTATCCGTCTGTCTACCTATACGACTATCCGACAATCCGTCGTCAGTCTATCCGTCTGTCTGTTTATTCGATTATCTGATTGTTTAACTATCCATCTGTACGTCTGTCGATCTATACGACTATCCAAATTTCCTTCTATGTATGTCAGTCATTTTTTTTTAAATAACTGAGTAAATGTAAATAAAAATTTTGTAATTTTCATTTTGTTACATCTTGTGTTTATGAACCACATACACCATTGAAATAGAATGTGGCATAAGCACGGTGCCAGGCTTGCTCGACCTCAATACCTAGATCTTAGTGCTTTTAATGGCTCTTTGAAAAATGCCAACTGGAAAAATGTTCTTAGAAACCCCAGGCTATAGAGGGTTTCAGTTTTCTTTCATAAGCCGGGTCTTTTTTCTTAAAATAATATTTCCCTTAGAAGTCCCTACAGTTAAGTAGTCAATTAAAATTATGTTTAGCTTTTATACTTTATTTATTCAGTCTATTTTAGCCGATAGGTATTTTTTAATTCAATTGTAAACATTTTGATCTATGACATCATTAATGGAAATTGTGTTGTTTTGGTTCGTCGAATAAGTACTAATTTATTCGACGAACAAAAACAACGTATGTAACTTTTAGATTAATAGTTATTTACCTAAAGTCAAATAAAAGTTTGTAAACAAAACAAATACAACTGAATTTATTTTTATACCGCATTAAGAGAATTTATAATTCGTTGTTCTGTATTTTAATATGTGATGGAATCATTGAAGATGAAACATATTTTATTATTAACTAGATATAACACTATCTCAAATTCCCACAAGACAAACTATAGTCACAATCCCATTTGACTAAACTAACTTCTATTGCACTAGGTTCTATTTATAATAATAGAAACATCAAAAATAAAATTTTATTATTGAAAATTAGTCAATTTTAGTTTGAATTTTTCGGTAAGAAAACCTTAAATAAAACCTATCCATGTTCAAATTCAAATTCAAAACTTTTTATTCAAAATAAGTTCTGGAGAACACTTTTTGAAGGGCATAATATAAGCTAAAATTTAATTTTACTTCCTATTCTGTATACACCGTTTCGTAACGCGTTATTGCTGTTAAGGAGAAGAAGCGGCAAGAAACTCCTCACCAACACAGCTAAAAATTGTTTTTTTTTTATATTTCTTATTCTATTTATATCTCAAGTTTTTTTTTATAAGTTTTATACAGAAGTATGTTACAGAATTACTTTTCGAAGAATTAATGGAGTTGGCAAACAGTGCATACTCAGTAAAACAATGTAACAGTAAGAGGAAAGAAGATTATTATTATTGTTATAATCATTACGAGATGTACTAAAAGTTTTTACTGCAACATATCTCCATAAAT
The DNA here is from genome assembly GCA_039645545.1 of Dendrolimus houi. Classification (NCBI taxonomy): domain Eukaryota; kingdom Metazoa; phylum Arthropoda; class Insecta; order Lepidoptera; family Lasiocampidae; genus Dendrolimus; species Dendrolimus houi. The sequence continues at coordinate 1,665,491 of CM077131.1, forward strand.
CCCTTACATGTTTGGCAAAATTAAAAAGTTCACAATTCCAATCCTACACTTGAATCTCATCTGTTTAACTTCTATAAATAATCCAAAGGGTTCGCAAATATCCTTTTCGTATATTAAAGGGACAGGACGAATATTTTACTATGTAAATTGGCTTACGTCAATTCAAGGTTTTATCAAAGCTCTTGCTATACCTTCACTTGTAAGTTTCAGAGTGGAATATGCTGAAATAATTTTGAAAATACTCATGATATTAACAGAAAATACGATAAACACACTTTATTTTTCTAATTAAAGTAATTGCGAGATAATTTTTTTAAAAGCTTTTTTTAAGAAATAATGGTTTTCAAATATTTTTGACGACAATTGTATTCAAGTATTGTTTGCCGAAAATCCTTCTCAAGTATTTATAACGGCAATTTTTTCAAGTATTCTTGACGCTACTGCTGTTGAATTAGTAGAAGCGTTAAGAAACTTCCCAGAAATCTATCTATCTGTATCTATATTATTAATAATAATAACAGCCCATAAATGTCCCACTGCTGGGCTCGGGCTTCCCACTATAGGGGGGAACGGACAGTATACCCGCCACGCTTGTCCAAGGCGGCTTGGCAGGTTTGACACATCGGTTATCTCGATGTGCAGGTTTGCATTACGATGTTTTCCTTCACCGTTCTTAGCACATGGTAATTGTAACAATATGCACATTAGGTCAGAAAACTGCCTAAGTGGTGCATGCGTTCCGGCCAGGATCGAACCCACACCCTTTGAGTCCGGGACGCTTGCGCTAACCATTACGCTACCACGACTCGGATATCTATCTATCTAAATAATATTATTAGTCTCTAAAATTTTCTTAGGCATAAATATTTAAATATTCATTAGTTATTTTTGTCTTCTGTGAAGGTGACTTTACTGTCTCGCATTAACGGAAGACCAGCGTTGGTTGTTATCAATCAGCATTTGCTGAGTTAGGGCCTGTTTGAAGTTAGATGACCATTGGCTTTTCTTGAACTGTTTATGTATAATTTCCATTTTAAATAACTCTAAATAAACATTTTTTTTCTTTCTTCTTAGTATCTATATTATTTTTCAAATAATTCACAGCGGAATACCATCTTTGTGTTTATGAGGGTCTTATAATATATTGGCGGCCTCTGTGGTTAAGCGGGCTAAGCCTCTGCCGGCCTACCTTACTTCAGGCTCCGGGTTCGATTCCTGGTATAGTAAAATTCGGAAACGTATTTTCTCCGTTATTTACTATGGTCTGGGTGTCTGGGATCGGCTCCAGAGTAGTCTGTTGTATATTACCCATAACACAAGCGTAACTTGCTTCATTTAGGGATATACAATATGTGTGTTTGTCTGTCGATTATTATTATTCCACACATATATATATATATATATATATATATATATATATATATATATTTATTCATATTCTTTTTTATGTTTTTTTAATACATATATATATATATAAAAAAATAAACACACATTAATATTTTTTTCTTGTTTTCGCGACTTGTATACATAATAAAACTACGTTTTAACGGTTCGTTAAAACGTAGTTTTATTAAATATAGAATTATTATATTAAATAATGTTATTATTATTATTATAATAAAGACATTGGAATTCATTTCAGCCTATATTGCATTCGAAATGTTACATGTTCTCATCAACCAGTAATACATTAATACTGAACGGGGAAAAATTGCGAGATAGCAATTACTCAAGTGTCCCGAGATACGAGAGTAGGAGACGACCCAGCGCCACGCCACTGCGACAAATGATCCGAGGAAATAAATGATCACCCTCTCCCGGGTTACTAAGGTTTATTGGGTATAAATCTCAAGTATATATCTATCAATATATACACACAAAAAATTTTCAACAACAATTCCCATTCAACACTTTGTCACAACAATTAAACAATAAATTATAACACCATACAAAGTCACAAACACACAACTAACAACAAAACTTATACACATACTCACACCAACACCCACTACCACCGCATTGCATTACACGCACACTTCACAAACAAACCAAGATACACAGAGAGCCTAAAAATTAATAACCCAGGCACAGAAAGGAAAAAAACAACACACATGGCACTAGTTAAGATAATATATATAGGTATAGACATAAGGCACACACTGCACATGTACTTCCTCACAACACCAGCATGTAACAGATACACTCTATATTAGTATAAGTTTAGTATTAAAATTGGAATAAATTAATATAATAAGTTATTCGTAAGGTACACCACAACACACATATGATTGAATAAATGTCACACACAAAAACAATAATTACCGAGAAGCGTGTATAAATACATAAATAGAATTGTATATATATATATATATATATATATATATATATATATACGTACTATCACGCCAACTACGATTTTTGCATAAAACGGCGCTATTAAAGATAGAAAGTTATTAGCTTTGTATAGTAATTTTAGCAAAAAAGATTCCTTGTACAACCACCATAGGTCCGTTTATATGTGCTGTGTATGTCATAATCATGCTTAGAAACTACCGGGCATAATGTTTATAAATGAAATTACACAGTGTGATTTCTAAATTTTTTTACGAATGCCTTAGTTCAGCAGACAGGCAGACGACCCACCTGATGGAAAGCAGTTACCATCGCCTATGGACATTTGTAACACCAAAGGCTACTAATGTGCTGCCGCTCTCTAAAGGGACGCTGGAACCTGGCCACTAATGTCAGAACGCAATTGAGTTAGTTCTTATGGCAGCACACTTTAGAGTAGGGGTGGTAAGCACTCAAACTAGTCTGCTGTGGGTAGTTTTGTCCCCTATGACGACAAAAAATTATATTCTTACTCCGTTCGTGCACGTATATTTAATAAATAATGCTACTACATATTAGTGTTTATTGTAATGAGTTGCCGAATCTTTTTCAGTGTATGTATATAGTAGTGCTGGATATCTTAGGTCAGGTTAAAAATTATAATCCCAGAGAGACGACCTTTTGTCCATAATAGGCCGAGACCTCCGAGGAGACGGAAGTTTTGCGTAACGAGAAAAGGTGGAAAGCGGTTGTCTCCTTCTGCCAGGACGTCATAGATATGTGGTTAATATAACTTCGGAGGCGTCGCCGCATTCACCCCTCGTCCATTGATGTAATGGAACTGGGGTTGGCTGGAGAACTCTCCGGCGTGCTGCACCCAAGGCCGCGGAGTACTCTAGTCCCAGGGACACTCCATCAACATGAGTTGTGTTGAGGGTCCATGGTGAAATGTTGCGGCTTTCTCTTAGGATTTCTTTTACAAATTTTCTTAGTTTATTTTTAATTAGATATGCTTTTGCATGAATAGACCACGTATCATAGTTTTCTTTTCCCAAACATTCCACGTTTACAACTGACATTTTATTAGATTTCGTATTTTTCCGTTTCAGATTTTTAAATCTAAAACTTATTTCGTTTTTCGCTCTGCTATCGTGTGAAATTAATATAATATGAATTAATTTTTTTAATGAACATTTGTTTTATTGTGGATTATTTACAGAGAAAATATTAATTAGATATCAAGACAGAAGATTGAAGTAAGTTTTTCAAAACAGGGATGTTGCTAAGCAAGGATATTCTGTCAGAGACATTTAACCACAAAACTTATATGGAGGTTGTATGTCTTCACACATCACCAAGGCGCGAAGTGACGCTTAGGGAGGCTTAGAGACTATTCTGGCGGTCGGAACCCCATAACACCTTTATTTATTTAAGCACAAAACAGATTACAATCATTAGTAATTAACAATAACAATGTAATATGCAGGGCCAGATTATAATCCAAACTATGCGCTAATTAAACGAACGACAAAGTGGATATTCTATAAAAAGTTGTTCATATTTATTTTACAAATAATATAAAATAAAAAAATAATATAGTGAAAAATCGACAATAGATTTTAATCCTGATTTTGTGAGAGCATTGTTTTGCATTTATTCATAAACATAAATTGACTAGAATTAAAAATATCAATGTTCGCATTTAATTTGGTGAGTTCATTATAAAGGCGACACATTCGAACCAATGGATTGAAATAAGAAGTATTATTACGATACACTTGAAGGGCAAAAACTGCTGGTTTTCTGCATCGATAATTGGTATTGATGTTAAGTAAAGACATTAAATAGGGTGAATCAATACGTCCATGTAAAATTTTGTGAAGAGAGACAAGGTCTGAAATGCTTCTACGGTTTTCTAAGGATGTCAGAGAGTAATATTTCAGTCGGTCATGATACGTTTTAAGAGTTCGAATTAAATTATATCTATATGAAACTATTCGCAATGTTAGTAAAGATGTGTGCAGAGCCGGGCCTTGGAATCCACATTCCTCTCGGTTTAAAGCCCCCCGAGGTCCGAAGGAGCGTGAATAGATAGTTAGGTGTAAACTCATTAGATGTTTATGGGTATTTTTTTTTATTTAAGTCAATAAAGTATATCTCTCTCTGATATTCGTTTTCCGCTATCTAGCTTATAAGGTATGAGGAAGAAAACTCTGAAAAATTCAAAATCCGGCTCGAAGGACCATATGTAGGGTTGTCTCTTGATGATGGTAAGGTGCTATTCAACGATTAGTGGACTGTTATAGAATAATTGTATGAGCTTTATTTGAAGATATTACACGTATGTGATCAATGTATGCGTCGCCGGACGGTGTGTGGTGGACTGCTCCGCTCGCGGTGCTTCCCTCTCTCTTAGATGGAACCGGTTGGCCTTAACAGGTCAAGCTTAAAAAATACTATCAACAAAGTTTGATTAGAACAATTTCAGTAGTTTTTGAGATATGGTTTAATTAATGGCTTTTTATGGTTCCGTAGCGAAATAATGAAACTGGAAGCATGACCTTCATGTTCTCCAGTGGAACTTAGTTTCTTTAACTCTGCCACCACATAATTCACTATATTTTCTTCTTCATTTTATTTCCTTAGTGTAAAAAGATACCTTTCAGCTAATATAGATGGAGTTGGTTGTATATGCTTACTTAAGATAGTAATAGCCCCATGATATCTTAACTCGGATGGCTTCCAGGGACTGGCTAAATATGATTATAGTTCATAATATTCGTTCCCGAGAACGGTGATCAAAGTTGGCAAACGTAAAACATCCTTTATCCCGTTTACAAGAAAATACATCTCTAATCTCTCCACATACATTGACAGGGTTTCAATGAAGACCATTGAGAACTCTCCAATTGTACTGATTACTGCCATTTTTAAAATCGTAATTCGTAATTATACGTAATAATGTCCACAATACGAACCATGTACATTAAATTCGTCGCCAATGTAATATTTCGTAAATAAACTGGACTTGATTTTACACATTTTTATAAGTCTAATGACATAACATGACATTACAGAAGAACTATTTATAAATATGCAATAAATCTTCAAGGTACATACATTACCGGTATATGCCTCAATAATCTACGCAATCCCTTCTACACTGTGCATAGCAAGAGAATAGAAAGAGTGCTGAAAAAAATGTTAAATATTCTTTCTTATAGATTCCATCTTGGCTACGAATACAGATCCTACATAAATAGACTAGCGAAATTTAAAATTGACTCACTCAAATAAAGTCGTGAATGTAATGAACTACTCTGTTTATTTAAGCTCCTAAATGTTTTAATTGACCGTCCAGACATACTTTCCTTTATTAATTTTACCACTAGATACAAAATTCGTAATCCTTCACCTGGACTCTTTTCCAATCAAGTTTTTAAAAATAACACATGGTTTTATAATCCCGCCACAAGAATGTGCAGACTATTAAGATTGCAAGTACAAATAGATCCATTGATATTTTTAATTCCTCCTTCTTTAAATTTAAACGTGAAATTCGGACTATTATTTACACCAATATTTCTGGCATCACTGCATAATAATTTTGTTACCTAACCACCGTAAAATTAACATTATAGTAAGGTCATACTAATAATACTAACCCCTAAACATCTTGTCAATGTATGGTACATTGTGTACAGTAAATTACAGAAACAGATTTTGAAATTAATCAGTTAGCATTTGTCTTTATAGTCCCTTCTTTCGGCTTCTTTTTCTATTCAAATTCAACAGCATTCAAGCTTTAAATCGACTAAAAACGGTCCTGACTTCAAGACTGCTGAAAAGTGTTAAACAATGAATACCTTCGCATCGTTCATTCAAGAAAATTAAGCCTACATTAATCATTTTGAAGACAATAGACCGCTGAAAGCGCTTTTGACTTGAACTGTTTATCCCTTACAAAATGAATGGCAGCTTTAGAAAGAGCTTAAGATGGTGTATTGTTTGTATCTTATTAATGATATCTGAGGGCCTAAAGCGGGCGCTTTTGGAGAATCACTTACTTCCACTTTATTTTAATACTTATCATTATCATACCAATCTGATTAAGCAACCACTATAGCCCCTCAGGTGTTGTAATATTTTGAATTGGGTAGACATTTGACACGTGTTATGATAAATTTTGATTGTTATTTTAAATAAAAGAGTAGGCGTTCAATTGTCATTTATTCATCTTACTTTTAAAATATCGTTATAAAAGACTTCGACCGCGTGGTGCGGTATTTTAACTATCCCACGGGAAATCTTTAATTTTTCGGGATCAAAAGTATCCTATATGTTGGCCAGGGATATAAGCTACCATCATACAAAATTTCATTTAAATCGGTCCAGTCGTTTCGGAGATTAGCCGGTACAAACAGACAGACAAACAGAATAACAAAAAATTTGAAAAAATCTAAATTAGTTCTATTTCACTTCATACATTCCCTGACTCGGTTTTTAAATTTATTTCATTTATTTCATTGTACAGAAATTCGACCTCTACAATTTTATTATATGTATAGAAGATATCTGTTTAAACAATAATTGATGCGCTGTTTGCCTAGTTTAATTTATGACGTCATAACTTGCTATAGTCATACAAAATCAACGCGAATGTTTTGTAAGATGATAGAAAGTGTCTCAATTGATTGTAATCCTATTTAGGAATCTCTAATAAACTAGTCTCGCGTGGCCGAAGGGCTGGCCTATATTTAAGGCAACGGACCAGCGTTGCCATACAACAGTCAAATGCAGCCAGCATTTACGGAACACTCCCCATCGACAGCGATCTATACTACATTTTTTAGCTGTAAATATGTGGTATCGCTAGGAATATATGAGGGACTTACTGATCGATAGTGTTGTTCTGATGTTCTGATGATGGTGATGAGAGCTGATATGTTCACTCGAGTTATATAACTGTAACATAATCGTCGTATGCGTACTGAGCCGCGGTATTTTTGTCACTAGCTCGGACGCGCGGGGGGTGCTAGTGATGTTACACGTAGTGTTGTGTATTAGACGTCGCGGTGGCGCGAACAATATGTTTATAGTACTTTTTATTATTTAATTTTATAGTGTAGTTTAAATCCTTAAAGCAGACTAGTCAAAATAATGTGAATACTATTTTTCCGGTTTTAAGAATATTATTAAAATTCACTTGCGGAAACAAGAAGTCTATTTATATAGACATGTGTATTCAATAGATTCTTCAGCAGTACAGAATTGAATAGTGACTAATACTCAACTTGGAACACAACTTGGAACACAGCCCGAAAGAGCCTGAGGCATGTAATCTGGAACCATTCCAAAGCAATAAAATAAATTGGATACAATCCCCACTTTTGTTGGTGGGATTTATGAAATTTGGTTACTTATCTCTTTTTGAATATCTGAATATTGTATATGATTGATAAAGGTGCGTGTAGGATATAAAAATATTGCTTTGCCTGAATTGATTGATGATATTGAACGTTATGATTGATATTGATGTATTTGACACGTAAATGCATTTATCTTAAAAAGCAGGTACTTAAGGAAATCTTAGGGTTCTCTAGCTATTTTGATGGCCTGTGGTGGAGTAGACTAAGCTTTGGCGGCCTACCTCACTGCAGCGCAAGCCGCCCCGAATTCGATTTCTGGTATTGTAAATTTCGTAAACTAACTTCCGTCATTTATTATGGTCTGGGTATCTGAGATCGGCCTCAGAGTGCTTCCTTGTTTATTACTACTCGTAACACAAGCGTAACTGGCTTACTTAAGGACAGGGCTTGGAAACCGGTTTCAGTCTAGTACATAAGGACTTTCACCTCAAACAAACGGGTTGTTCATATTTTAACCACTAACAGGAACACTACTGATTTTTGAAACGAACCATTGTTCTTTTTCGGATCCAGCTGAATAGCTGCAGATGGTTGTTTCAGCGATACCGGGTTTGGTGGGCTTCCCAACTCCCTGGGAGCGGAGGCGTTCAGCCCGGAAGCAGCGCGCTCGAGGAGGCACCTCCTGTGAGGTTCGACCTCGGCTCAACCGCTGCGGGAGGAATGACACTATCGGATTAAGCCGTAAGCTTCGCAACGTGTTATAGCAGATAGAGAAGCGGCGGAAGAAACTCTTCAGCAATACATGTTAGCTAGCCTTGTGTGAACGTGAATCCATTGTTTTTTTTTTTTATATTGGACTTGACTTTATGTTGTTGGTCCGAAGACCTCACAACTTTACCGGGGTTTTCGGGCGAGTGCCTTTCGGGGCTTCCCAACTCCCTCGGAGCGGAGGCGTTGCTCAGGGGCCCTAGGAGTTTCACCTCGGCTGGACTGTTGCCATGAGGGGGATGAATCTAATGATGCCCACCATAGGGCGACACAATGCACTAATTGAGAGCGGGCGACGGGTAATATAAAGCCCGAGAAAGGATCCCGGCGGACCGGATCGGCGGTTCGCGGTGGTCTATACTATCTTACTGCCGTTTCGCAACGTGTTATGGCTGGGAGAGAGAGAAACGGCGAAAGAAACTTCCCAGCAACACGCCTAGTCTATCCTATGGGGGCTGTGTCTCCTGGCGTCCCTCGCGGGGACGTGGAGAGATCGTGATTGGCGGCGTCGACGCCGCCGTCTGTGTCTGTCTGTCGGTGCCTGCCAGCCTGCCGTCCTAACCGCGGGCGGGCTGATCCGAGCCAGCCGTTTTGTGATATCGTCGACCTTGTCCGTGAGGATGTTACGCGGTCGTCGCACGAGAGCCTTTCGTCGAGGCTTATAATCGGACGCGGACACGACGAGGGGATTTCGATGGTGCGGCGCTAGATCGAAATACTTACGCGAGAGCGACGTAATGTAGTTTTTGATGGAGGGAAGCTCCAGATCGCGGTGGATGTCGACGTTACGCATATAGAGGGGAGCACCGACGGCTCTGCGCATGAATTTATTCTGAACGATTTGCAGTTTCTTTAAAAGGGCAGGCTTGGCATGGCCGAATACCACACTCGCGTATGTCATGATCGGGCGGATGCATGTTTTATATAGAGTAAGCTTGTGTCTGAGGGACATTTTGCTTCGTTTATCTATCATGGGTGCTAGACGACCCATCACAAATCGCGCTCTATTCCGGACTATAGTGATATGCTCGTTGAAGCGCAAGTTCTGATCTAGTGAATCCATTGTTCATACGATTAACACGTAATATTGACCATTGTATAAATCAAACCATAGCACCGTACAATATTGGTCAACGCCATCTATGGACGAATGACGAAACCATACAAATGTAACTATTTTATTACAAATCCTAACATTATCGCCGCCCAAGGACAGCCAGTCCTTCAAAGGGGCTAATTTAAAAAGACAAGTTAGATTTCAAACAAGACGAAGCAACATCTATAAAGTAAATTCAAACAGGATGCCATAATGATATAGAATGAATAAATTACTTAAAAATCAGAGTTCAAAAATAAGTGAAGCTATCTGTTAATTAGAAGAGAGTTAACGAGTTACAACCTTCGTTACTTAAACTCTGGGATTGATTAAATATTTTTCTTAAGTTGTCTTCGTGTGCACGCTTTTTTGTAAGAGAAGTTCGTTAAATAGGTTTTATTGAATAAACTGCTTTCGAACGGTTTTTGCCGCTTACCTTCTAAGTAAAGCAAAGTTTTCAGTCGCACATAAACAGATGTTGATAGAGTTTACCAAATTGTAGCCAAAATGGTGTACTTTTTCCGTGAAAAGCCTAAAATCTGCGTTATCTGTTATCCTGGGAAATTTTCTGGGGACGATTTAAAATGCCACATTGATAATACTTTCGAATTCCAATGCGATTTTTTCACTGATCGATTGTAAATTTTATGTAATAAAATTTTAGAATTTTTTATCCCGGAATTTTACGGGAAGCGGCTTAGCTTACATTCGTTTTTAAATGCTGTGGCACTCTGTGTCCCGGGAATCCCGCGGGAATTTCAATAAGTTTGTAACAGTGAATAAGTTTATAGCAATGATTCACCTCCATCATATTAAAGATCCAAAAGTTTCCTCTCTCCAACGTATCTATAGAAAGTAAATCTGTTAATACATTTATCTAGTTACATCTAAAACTTCGGTATGGAATGGCTGAGGAAGGCACTCAGCCGTCTGCAAGTTTCGCGAGATATCAGAAACTAGATTCAAGTCGTCTCAACTTTGTTTAGTTGGTATGAAGTTTTCTTAGGATGGGCGCAAGCGATCGGTCAAATAACCCATGTAGTGACATTATATCACTGCTGGTGATTATTTTTTCATTTTTAATCGATTGACAAAGAAAGAGGATTTATTATGAAATAATAACAAAGATAAACTGTAAATGATAATATAATAATCTACAATATTATAAAATTCTAAACATGCCGTATCTGTACATTAAGCTATTAAAAAAAAAACATTTGGAACAGCGGCGTAGCGTGAGTGACTGCCGCCCGGGGCGGAAGACAATTTTGCCGCCCTGTTATTTAGGTATGTCAATTTAATGCATACTATAATATGTATAATATAAAGAGGTAAAGTCTGTGTGTTTGCGACGTTGTAGGGGTAACTACTGAACCGATTTCGAAAATTCTTTATGTGTTGGAAAGCCCACATATTGAGGAATGTTATAGGCTATATAACATCACGCTAGGACCAATACGAGCGGAGTGATAATAATAAATCTGCCCACGTTGATCAGGGCGAGTAAAAAATGAAAAATTCCTTGCTTTTTTCAAATGGTCCGAATTTATAGTTGCGATAAAAATATGAAATGGTTCAAGGATTTATATTATTTATTGTGAAATTTTGCCGCCCCCTAAAAAAATGCCGCCCCCACTACGCTACGCCACTGAGTTGGAATAGACTATACAAACGATGGAGAACGCGATGCATTTTTTTTTAGATTTTTATCTCTTTGTCGTTTTGCTCGAGATTCACGTAAAAACTACCGGGCCGATTTCGATGTGCTTTTCGCTGATTGACAGCTAATTCTTAGACTTAAGCTTTACGCTACTTTTTATCCTGGGAATCCCACGGGAGTTTTTCTGGGAATGATTTAAAATGGCAAGGTTAAAAAACATCGAACTCCAATGTGATTTTTTTACTAACCGATAGCACATTTAATTTTATAAAATGTGTGATATTTTTTATCCCGGGAATCCCGCGGGAGTTTTGCCAGGAGCGGTTTGAAATTGTTCGAATGCATAAAAATTAGCTTGCTCCAACACAGTTTCCACTGAAACGATGGCTTACATTCTTTTTTTAAGTGCTGCGATATTTTGTGTCCAGCAGTAGATTTTGTATTACGAAAACAGATGAATCTCAGAAATTCCCGCGAAAACCCGGGATGCGTAACATTACTAAAGGCATACACAACTACAAATGCCCTATTAAAAACGTCTAATAAATATAAAAAATGTCACAGCAAGCAAGTGCTAAAATAATTTAGTATTAGAAAATCACTGGACATATGGTATAAAAAGTCTCGGAAAAGTTAGATATGAAAATTGTTGATGTAAGTGTTCTGTAGATAAGGTACATTTTTTGTTAACGTGGGGGAATGAGTTGGCGCAGTCCCTCGGGCCTAGAGGGAGGACACCGAGGGGTATATGGGACTCCCGACGGCCGATGCTAAACACAAGCTTCTTGTAATAGAGAACAGAGAACCAGACTACCCATTAAACCTTCCAGCGTCCCTCCGCATCATAATAAGGTGCTAAGGGATTGTAGTCATAGATAGGACTGCCGTGACGCCTCAATGCAAGCTGGCAAGGAGAGGTGATCCTGGTGACAGGACGCTCCAGGGCACTAGATGTGGCACGCTGATATTACTCAGCCCCACTACGTTATTGAGGGAAGATGACTAATGCGATGCCTGCGACCTTATTATTTCAGCGGCCTTCTTCTGCGACTAACTTCCTCGCAGAAGGAGGCCTTTGCTAGCTAATTTGACTCGCTGCGCAGCGACAGATCCCAACCGATGAGATGAGGTACCTAGGACCTAGAACACTGGCTACTTTACCATCCTGGATCGCCATACTAATGCTTAGTCCAAGGTAAAAACCAACTCTCTGAATATCTGGAAAGTCTGATGGACGGTGAAGAATGGACTTGGAAGCATGTCGGGATGCAAATCCGAATAGAATTCAGAAATACACCTACCTCTAGCGTACAGCATTTCATCAAACATAGTGTATGACTTGACACAAGAAACTTTAATGATTCATACTTGCTGGTTGAACAAAGTTAAGTATGAAATTTCTGTTGAAGCGAAACACCGCGGTGGTTCACGTCGTATTGTTCGCGAAACAAGTTTCTAGTGAAACTATTTTAGGATTCAGCGAGGCACCTTAATCAGTTAGAAGGGCACAGTCGTGAAAGGTCTCCAAGTCGACTGTTAGCTTTGAGAAAATTTCTAATGGAACTGTTTATTTATTCAGAGATTCTGCTTAATTGAGACAATTGGAAAAGTTAGATGGCACATAACAAATACAGAAATCCTTGACGTTTATTGCTGGTTTTACTTTTTAATGAAATTTATAAAATCGAAAAGAAGCTTCAATATGTAACCGATTTAAGTTTAAACATACATATATATATATTATTCACGCTTGTTTCTCGTAGGGGTGGGCAGAGATCTTGATATAAATCTTTTGCTTCATCTACTTTCATTAATTTCTTCATACGTACACGTTTATTATAGGAGCTTTTTACCTGGCCATTCTTCAAGACATCTGCGATTTGAATGTGGTTAGTGCATCCTGGTCTACCGGTACTAACTCTATTAGCCACACCAACTTTACTACCCATACCAAGTCTACCAGCCACACCAACTCTACCACCCACACCAACTCTACCACCCACACCAACTCTATCACCCATACCCACTCTACTACCTATACTGTTGTCGTGCACTTGTTACGTCAGCTTCCTTTCATGTTTTAAAAAATAAATTTTAAATAATGAGAAGTTGGTTGCAAGTCTAAATTTATATTTTCTATAAAAACAAGCACGGACTGGTGAACTATACTATCCTTCTTTCATGGTAGTACTTGGTACATGGTATATTCAAGACACTGCCACCCTCTACAGTAACCGCAGCAGAAACAACAATCAAAAGTCCCACCAAAAAACATTTGAAATACACTCAAACGGCCAATAAGAGCCACTCAAAGAATTTAATGATTGATTGGCAGACCTAAGAACATTTTCAATTATATAAGCCGAGACGAAGTTTTCTCGTTAAATCAGGAGTTTCTCGAGTGTTCTCGAACGTTCTCAACTCATATGGAGAAACTGTAGGGTACTTGTAAGTTGTTATGGAGTTTGAAATTCGATGATTTATGTTATGCTTATCCCTCTTACATTAATATATTATATAAAAATCTCGTATCATATTTGTGGTCGACCTGCTCCGAAACGGTGTATTGATAACATCCCATATTGTAACATCTTGTGTACACACATTTTAGCAATAAATTATTCATTCCGTCATTCATTAATTCATTCGTTCATACATAATCATAAATACCTGTTCGTCTGTCAGTCTAAAAGTTCGTCTTAACAGTCTTAAATTCACGTTCATCCAGGTGATGTAACAGCATCAATTCTAACCTTTTAACACCTCGTAACTCCTAAAATACTCACGGTATTCACCTCAATGCATACGATGGTACCCATAAACGTGCCATAACAAAAAGCGTCGTTTACCTGCGAACAAGAAACAAATACTCGTAAATAACATTGTTACTTATATTATGTGTTGACAATAAAGGCTGATTTACACTGATCCAGCTACTGACTTGGTGTCGCAGATGGCCCTAATTAATACACGTAGAACTAGATGGCGCTAACCAATAGTGATACATGCTATTGTTTACCACACATTTCATATTAAAGTTTTTGTATTTTATTCGTGATTCAGTTTAATAAACTAGTGCATCAAGTAAGTAGTGTTTATATAGATCAACTTAGATCGTCTAGCACGTTTGTGGAGTGGACTGACTTCAAATCAATTTACACGATGCCAGTATGAAGTCAGCACTAGCTTCCTTCGAATTTAAAGTCAGTAGATGGTTTAATGTAAATCAGCTTTTAGAATCGCGGCCTGTACTTGAGCGACACAAGCAAAAGCTGTGTTTTTTATGGAAAGTGGTTGCTGTCACCTTTGGACGTTTGCAACACAATAAAATACAACACCAATGTGCTGCAAGCCTCAGGACTGAAACCTGATTCCAGAACAGAACTCTAGGTTGTTGCGGCGATATACTCCAGATCAAGGATAGTAGCCATACAAACGGGCGAATGCCACCATCTGACGTGTTACGAAGGTCAATATACTACGATAGGAGTGTAATATAGCAGACGAACTCCAAGAGAGTTGCCTAAGTTTATACAGTCACTTTCTATGAGAACCAACTGGTAACATTTTAAAAGCCTGACTTACATTTAAAGTAGTTCAGAAGCAAGCTAACTTACGAAACTGGAGAGTTATTCCCTTATTATTATTTGAACAGGCAACTACTTATTACTAAACTGGCAAACTGTCCAAACGTTAATAAGGATTCGCCAGTTTCAAAATTTAACTCGTTTAAGTAATGCAAATGTAAATCAGGCCTTAAACTGCATATTTTGCTGATTTGCTATAAAACATATTTTATATTATAGAATACTAGCTTCTGCCCGCGACTTCGTCCGCGTGGAATAGTAAAATAAAACCCCCCGATTTTGAAACATTCTTCATTGGTGCTCCTCTCCTATTGGTCTTAGCGCGATGATATATAGCCTTCTTCGATAAATGGACTATCTAACACTGAAATAATTTTTCAAATCAGACCAGTAGTCCCTGATATTAGCGCGTTCAAGCAAACAAACAAACTCTTCAGCTTTATATAATAGTATAGATAAAGAATTGTCGTAATATTCATGTTAGACACAAACAGACACGCACACATACACACAGTTACAGAAACAGCATCAACAAGATTATGTCAACATACCTCATAAGCGCAATCAATATGTAAGTTATCCAAATAAAGTCTAATAAAGGACTTCGAAGCTTCCAAAGACCTCAATGAACTAACTTTTACTGATTCGCGACCTTTCAAAGGCAATAATGTCAGAAAGTGAAGAGTTTGAAAGCCTTTCGAACAAGTCTCTAGGAATTAACCGAAAGAAAAACCGATAAGTTATCCAACGATTACTAGACCGACAAAATTCTCTTTTGATGAAAAATCTATAAAAAAGTCGTTAGTCTATAAAAAATTGCTAGCAAAAAAGAAAACGACTTCAAGTGTAATTTAAATGCAAAAAATAAATATTCTCTACAGTATCTTGAAGTCGGTGCCAAGTAAAACATAAAAATAACTATATTTTGCAAATTAGTTGTTCTTTTTTCATGGTTTACTTGGTACCGAGTTTAACATGTTGTAGAAAAAATCCTTTTTAGTTACTTTTGAAGTTGGTTTCTGTTTTGCTAGAAAATTTATATTTTTCACTTTTAAGTTACGTTTATGTTGTCCAATTATACTAAACTATCTTGCAACTATACTGAATTCCATTCATTCAATATCCAGTTGTCAAATTGATTCATCTAACGTTCCGCGAACACGTGTTACCTTTTCAAACTAAGTCACAGAACAGACTGTTCCACAGAAAATTATGTTTAACTATTTGACAATAAAGTTTAAAATTACTTAGATAAATATAATTAAATCGGCAGACAAACACACATACTGTATATCCTCAAATTAAGCAAGTTACGCTTGTGTTATGGGTAATATACAACGGACCACTCTGGGGCCGATCCCAGACACCCATAGTAAATAACGGAGAAAATACGTTTCCGAAATTTACTACACCAGGAATCGAACCCGGAGCCTCTGCATTGCAGTGAGGTAAGCCGGCAAAGGCTTAGCCCGCTCAACCACAGAGGCCGTCAGAGGATCAAAGTTGTTTGAATTTGTATATTGTCTAAGAAGATTGTTTAGAGAATTAAAACCTTTTTATTGTTTAAATATTTATATTAAGCGTAGTGATTATATCCTCTTTGTTTCTTATTCTTAATGTCAGCGTCTGTTATTGCCAACAATGCAATTTTCTTTTTATCACGATTCTATCTATGCATACAAATAAATAAAATTAAGTGTCTGTTTGTAACGTCAGAACAACAGCTACTAAATGCATATGAAAATATATGCGGTACCTATACCAAAAAATCAATTTTAAACATTTTTGTCCGTCTGGATGTTCCGGCTAATCTCTGAAACGGCTGAATCAATTTTGACGGGACTTTCATTGGCAAATAGCTGTTGTTATAATTAGTAATTTAAGCTATCTTTTTTTGAGATTCCAAGAAAAAAAATCCACGAGGACGAAGTCGCGGACACAGCTTGTATTTTACAAACTTAATGTTTATGAAAATGTTGACAGTACTGTTTCTTGTACTCGTGCAAGCAAAAGTCGTCCTTAAGGTGACGAACATTTTATATCTGTGAGTGTACCACCAACAGCAATGCGAACACCGGTACACGACCAAATTATCTCATTGTAAATAAATAATCGGCAGACAAACACACACATCATATTACTCCTAGCTAAGCAAGTTCCACGAAACACTCTGGAGCTAAAACCAGACACCCAGACCATAGTAAACAATGGAAAGTTCGCTTAAGTCCACATTAGATGGTTCATTTCTGTCTTTCAATTTGAATGATTCGACCAAACTGATCCATACAAGTTTATTTACCTTGAATAATTTCAGTCCTTTCAGTTCTGTGTCTTTCCACTAAGTTGATCTAATTTGATTGATTTGTTTAATATCAGAATGATGAAATTTACCACGTCAAATAATAATAATGTTATGAGCTACAGGACTCGAATTAAAAATGCCGTTGGAACTACTATAGAATTTATTAGAACTGTACAAACACGTATAAAACAAATACAAATAAAACTGGATGCAACCAGTTCACACTGGACGATTCAATACAATTCGACACTCGTAAAGTCCGTCCTCTATATCGCTAATCGAGAGTACTAGAGAACGTCTTACTCGTTTCGTAGTCGTCGCTTGACTGCCCCCGGCCCTCCATTCGGGCATCGTCTTATACTAACTACACAGTACAAAAAATTGCAGGCGCACACTTAGTTTCTAAGAAATATTAATTTGCACACCTGCGAACGTCCACAAAGTCGAAAACAATAACAACAGGGATTAGTTCGACGCTAATGATGGTTATAAAACAAGTAGAAAAACAATAGCATGTTACAAATTCAAAACACAAAGGATTCCCTAATCCGGGAGGATAATAAGCTGCGCTTACAATAGGCTGTGCGGCTTATATTTGACGGCATGTAACAATAATATCATATCAATAATGTCATATAAATTAATAATAATAAATAAATGACTGTATAATAATGATAACTTTAATAATATAATTATGATGAATGTAAATAAATGAATACTGTACAATCTTCCATTTAATAATTATGTAGTCAGTAAATAATGTAGTCGGTGTCGATACTAATTGAATAGGGTCAGTCTGGAGGAGATCGCCTTTGGCGACAAGACCGCCCATTGTACTTTAATGTATTTGCAATAAAGTTATTCATTCATTCATTCATTCATTCAAGAATCGAACCCGAAGCCTGTGCGCTGCAGTCCGATACGCCTGTGAACGCCTAGCCCAGACAACTACACAGGCCAATTTTGTATTTGTTTTGTGTTTATTATAATTTACTGATTTAGCACAAAAGAAAATTCTATCTTCGCACATCACCTATGTCTGACATCGAGTGTCGCGGAATACAGCTAGAGCGGGTTGCGGTTGACACTGGATTAACCTTAGTAACGAGAAGTAGGCTGTGTCTGGCACGTGTCAAATTAATACTGCTGTGTCACTTAAAAGATATTCTTGTTAAGCTTGTCATGCTTACGTAATTTACTGCCGCGCTCAGAGAGATTAAAGAACAATTATTAAGTTATTTGTTATGGCGTCTTGACTGGATGACTGGTTCTTATATCTTATTAACCGTGCATTAATCTTACTACTGTTGCAATAAAATTTGACACAAGCTCTTTACAAATAATGTGAAATTTTTATGAACGGTAAGGCAAGCGAATGGTTTAGTTTCCAACGTAGTAGAGCCATGGTGGAATAATTATCTTGATCACAGCTCGTCGAGCCTGCTCGAACGGGGTGATACCGAGCTCTCGCAGAAAATCGGTGTGAAACGGTTGGCTTTGACCTAACAGTGTTCCCACTTCTCCATCCCTCTATCTCATCTGTATCCTTGCACCCTATTCCATTAACCTATCCCATACCCTCTTCGCCCCTGGTATTGCATACGTCTATAGCCCACGGCAACCACTTTCCATCACTTGGCAAAAAAAGATTAGTAAGGTATAGGAACCGGCCATTACAAAATAATATTTAAGCTTCACAAAGGTTTCACTCTTGTATGTAGTCCGAATTGTGAGCAGAATTTGAAATTGTGACTATCATATTTCAGCAATACCCAAGAAGGTGCCATGTTGCATTTTTGAAGCGAAGCTTTTTTAGAATCGTTGTGATTTGAAAATCGACAAAACGTAATAAAAAAGCGACACTAGAAAGAGATAAACACATAAAATTCAAACTTATTTAATTCGAAATAAAACACATTTCTCTTTACCTGTTAGTATTAATTTTAACTTTAATTAAATGAATTTTAGCTCTATCTGTATATACTTAAGGTAAGTATTCTTTTCCACGTTAGTTCAAAGAAAATTATGCGTAGCAGTGCATTGAATTTTGAACTTTATATTTGTAATTTAAAGTGCAATTTAGATTGAATTATTACGAATGCGGGTTGTTCGGTCCTTGCCTAGTGAAGTAGGTAGAACATCGCTCCATGAATTTTGCTATCTACCCTCTTTCTGTGTGAGATGACGGCCAATGCACAGCGGAGTAAGGGCAGCCATTTTGGACACTTCCGTCAACGCTTTGACGAGAACCACACCGCGCCGTGCGCTAATTTTTCTAAAACTAATCCATTTGTTGTGATTACTGGCCGTGCCAAGAACATTTAGTATCTTTAAAACTTTGTACGAAGGATGAAGTGTTAGCTCAAAAGGTGGAATCAGTGCCGTGTGCTATTCCTGTGTGCAACCTAAACCGAGCCAAGAGAGGGCGGATCTCAAGGTTGGTGGAGCTTCTGCTTTCTAGTGCAAAATAGCTAAGAATAAAGACGTCTATAATAAGATAGAAATGCCAAAATTTGTGTGTGCACTTTACACTTGTCTACTAAGCGTTGTAGTTATGATTATGTTCGCCTGTATCTTCTCTAAGTTTCACTTCTACTGCGCGTGAAATGCACACACGTTTTTTTATACAATGTTGCGTGATTCCGAAACCACATTTGCAATTTTACTTAAAAGATAGACTTTTTGCTGTTTATATTGTTTTCACAGTATAATGCTATATCTCTGCGTGGTGTTTTTGTTGTACACCTCGAGAAGGCCTAGCAATGCAACGTAGGAAGAATACTTATAGCGCCCTGAAAAAACTTAACTATCTACACACTTCAATCGCAGTTGAAGCCACCTGTTCTTTGTTGTTGTTCTTGTCTTTTGGTATGAGATATCCCACTTATCCCATCATGCAGGCTGGCAAGGTGCTTGCTTTTCCCCTGATGTTGTAACTACTTTTCGTAAGGTGCATTTTATCCGTGCAGGAACGGAGAAAGAATACAATTTGCTGCAGGCGGGCGGCCTGTTTTAAGAGGCGACATAACAACCCACAGCCAGGTGGCAGGGCGTTCACTCGTCTGGAGAACAACCTTGAGTTGTGTTCCGGAATTAGTGGTCAGGTTCCAGTCTCCCTTAAGAGAGCATCAGCACATTTGTAGCACCGTTCGTGTTGCAAATGTCCATTGGCGATGGCAACCACTTTCCACCAGGTGGGCCGTCCGCCTGTCTACTGAAATCATGCGATAAAAAATCAAAAAGTTCCTCGTCCCCCTTTTTCCAGCTTCGCAATAAAAATAGAGAGACTGGTTGAAGTTATAACGTCATAACTTGTTATGTTCGTATAAAATCCAGGAGGCTTCAGCGTTTCGTAAGATAATAGAAGTATTTCAGTTGATTTAGCTGTCAAGCAGTATAAAAAATATTGTGGCGAGTGATGGTGGAACAATCTAGTTGGTTTAAGAAGTTTTAGGAAAAGGTGAAATATTCTGGAAAGAAAAGACAAGGACAGACACATTTTAGAAAGGGATAGATTATGAACGAAAGTTCTAGAATAGAAGGTTCGAGAAGGAAATGACAGAGATAGATAGATGTTTATGCAATCATGATGCAAGAAATAAATGAAAGTTCTTTACTCTTCAATCTCAATACGTATCACTCCTCGACTACACGTACCTTCTCATGGAACGAATTATGCCAGCAATACCATATTTACTCGAATTACTAAGACTTACAACACCAAATTTAGTTATATTGACTTGTTTCGTTACTCTAAGCCTGTATTCAAAAGTCTAATCTTCAAATCAATTATTACAACAAATACCACATCATATAAAAAATAAAAATATATGTAAGTAATATGTTTAATATTGTTTTTTTTATATATTTAACTGTTATTATGTATGTATGTATGTGTGTAAGTATATATTTCTTTCACTTATTAACTTATGTATATATTTATTGTATTTACACAAATTTAGTTGGCACGTTTTTTCGTAATTTAACTTAATAGAAAAATCTGTTATTAGCCTTACATGTTAAATACTTTTTTGTTTGTATATTATTGTAGAATGCGCTGTTGGATTTTTTCAATAAATAAGTATAATCCATATTCTACACACGTGACGTATTGTTACGAGCTACAGGACTCGAATTAAAAATGCCGTTGAAACTACTATACAATTTATTAGAACTGTACAAACACGTATAAAACAAATACAAATAAAACTGGGTGCAACCTGTTCACACTGCACTATTCAATACAATTCGAACGCACAAAGTCCGTCGTTTATATCGCTAATCAAGAGTACTAGAAAACGTCTTACTCGCTTCGTGGTCGTCGCTTCACCTTCATTCGGGCCTCGTCTTATACTAACTACACATTACAAAGGAAGTGGAGGCGCCCACAAGGTTTCTAAGAAATTTAATTTGCACACCTGCGAACGTCCACAAAGTCGAATACAATAACAATAGGGATTATAGTTCGACGCTAATGATAGTTATAAAACAAGTAAAAAGACAATAGCATGTTTTTTTTAACTACAAATTCAAAAGACAAAGGATTCTCTAATCCGAGAAAGGACAATAAGCTGCGCTTACAATAGGCTATGCGGCTTATCTTTGACGGTATGTAACAGTATGTTAAGGACGCAACAACGTAATAGCGTGAGGATCTCAAACGATATAGATGGTTCAATTTGCGCTACATCCACGTTTTAGTTTTGAATGGCTCCTACTTCGGGTTTTTTCCTTTAATATAAAAGTGATTTTCGAGTTACATATCGTAATTGAAACATCATATATATAATATAGCGGCTTTGATTTTTCGCTTCAGTGTTTTAAATTAGTATTCCGAAAATTATTACGTTCTTCTGAATAAAAAGTGTAATATAAATATGTATAGGCATGTATAGGCAAATTAGCTTCGAGACGTTTTTGCGTTTGTAGTGTTAGTGTACGGTCAACACAAATAAATAAACTAACACATTTTATATATTTTTATTATATTTATAGGCAGATACTTAATATGAAACTGATAATATTAAATGATATTAAAATAATAAATATGAATATTAAATATAATTTTAATACTAAATTTCTTCAACTCCAGACATTTAGTACTCGTCTTCATCCTCACTTTCATGCGATGAATCATTTGTGTTAATTCTAATTCCTTCTGATATTATATCCAAAGCCTCATCCCTGCCCTGAAATTTATTTTCCTCTTCATTATCATGTAGACTAACATTTCTCCATTTTTCTACAGTTATGCTATTAATTTTTCCTCAGGTAATGTTATTATAGCATTTGTGTTCATTGTGACATTTCTTTAGGAACGTAAGTTTTCACTCTCTCCTATATAATTTACCTTACCTCGACCACGTTTCAACATCGGAACCATTTTTAATTAACAAATTTAATATCAAATAACAGCAATTAGCAACAAATAATAACACTGATTAATAAATAACAAAAATGGACCACAAATAAAAACAATTCATTCGTTAATTATCAAACTAAAATCTAATAGTCAGACCTCACAACAATTAGCAATGTAAATAATTATTATTTATTTGATTTTCTCTATTGACTTTTGATTGTTTACATATTTTCTTCTTCAAAATGTAACGAACCTCATTTTGCTGATTGTACAAAGAAATTTAAATTTCAAGTTTAGAATTACTATAAATATATAAATACTACTACAAACGCAAAAACTTCTCGAAGCTAATATACCTGTACCCGTTGTGAAATGTTTGCATTGCCTACATTTTATGGCAATCGGGTTATACTCAAGGCCATGTAGAAAGAGCAAGCAACCACACAAAAATTCAAACCAAATGATTTTACATTTACTACATATTATCAATTCTTTTAATAGAATAATAATCTTATTTGTATATAGTATACATATTATTTTGCTTAAGTAAGCAACCGTATAAAAATTAATGTGATATTTTGAAGACTTTCTTCATTCATTATTTTAAATTATTATTGCACAATATTTATACTTACCTTCAGAGCTAGCAGTACTTTTTCAAAGTAGTAGTTGCAAACGTCCTTAAGCGATGGTAACCACTTACCATCAGGTGAAGCGTCTGGCTGTTTGCCCATGATAATTAAAGAGTTTCCGCAAAATAAATGAAAAATATACGCAGGCGAATTATACCTTAATTGTGTGTTAAGTATGATTAGTACTATAATAAACTCGTAAGCTTTTACGCACAATAAAAGCCCTCAAAAAGTTCACTTAAAAAATACCTTCTCGAAAATAAAATCTTTTATAAAAACATCCGAGTTTTCGTAGTTGTTTTTACTTGAAACGACGGCGTTTCGCCCGTAAATTAAATTAAGAACACCGCCTACCGTCCGTTCGAGCTTTCGACGAATTTTACACATTTTTGCGAGAGATAACAATGAAAACAAATGGTAACCGCTCGGAGATTATAGTCTTGCTGCCTTTTATATTCTTAAAATGAGCTCACGGTATATAACAACACAAATCATTTCGATTTTCTACACTGTTAGGTTCAGATCTGTTTTATTGAACGTTTTACGCTTTACTTTAGATGCTTTTCGATATTTTTCAAATAATCCACATCTCGGGTTGTCTGGAAGACATCGCTTTGAAGCGATAAGGCCGCCCATTGTTATAAATTATTTATTTTATTTTTAGGTGGTGAACAATAACGAGTTTTCTATCTATCTAGTATAAAGCTGAGTCGCTTTCTGCGAGCATTTAAAAAAGGATCTTAGCTATCGTTTTAGTGAAAACTGTGTTGGAAAAAGCTAATTTTTATGCATTTGAACAACAAACCGCCCGCAGGAAACTTCAAGCGGAATTCCCGGGATAAAAATATCACACATTTTAATAGATAAATATTTGCTATCGATCAGTGAAAAAATTACATTGGTTTTTACATGTGTTGTGGAACACTTACAAGCCAATATAGATGGTGCTGTACAATAATTGAGGTCGCAAACGTTTCCCGAAACGTACAAAGAATATATACAAATTTCCAACAGTAATAGATGGGTCTAGGTCTGCGAGGAACTACACTAGCCTCGCTGGACGATCTTCCTATAAGACGGAGGAGCATTCCATCTCGCTCCTCCACCCTGTACGGGTCTCCTTACACGTGAATCCCGAACAAACAGACAAGGAATAAAAAAAATTGCATCGTGTTCTCCATCCTTGTTTTTACTTACATAAATGTACAGACACGGTATTTTTAGAATTTTATAATATTATAGATAAAGGCTCGAGCCTTCCCAATTCAGGCAAGGAGTTTATAGTATACCCGCCACGTTTGTCTAAGGCCGATATAAGGTTGAAAAAATCTGATTGCGGCCAATGATGTGATTCACCCTTAAAGCATACATAGTAGCAGTTTTTCAAGTACATTCAAGTTATAAAGTACAGTGTGTCATTTGCCAGAACTCGTTACGTAGCTAGTGATATCTGACATGTAATTGTGCTCACAGAGGAAAGCGGAGTTACTGAAAGGAATTGTCTGCGGGTTGTAGATTTCTTTGTTTTATTTCTTTTTAATTTTGTTTCAACTAGACTTAATGAACTAGCACGTATTTTTATGGATTGAATTTTAATTTAAGATATCTTATTGATTAGAATAAGTTGATTTATACTGTTCGCCCCTTGTAGTTTCGATAAACATCATTAAATAAAAATCCTAAGAAAAATGCATGTATGTATTGTTACATGCCGTCAAAGATAAGCGCACAGCTGCATGTTGTATGCGCAGTCCATTGTCTTCCCGGATTAGGAATTCTTTTGTCTTTTGAATTTGTAATTTAAAAAAACATGCTATTGTCTTTTTACTTGTTTTATAACCATCATTAGCGTCGAACTAATCCTTATTGTTATTGTTTTCGACTTTGTGGCCGTTCGCAGGTGTGCAAATTACTATTTCTCAGAAACTCAGTGTGCGCGGCCAATTTTTTTGTACTGTGTAGTATAAGACGATGCCCGAATGGAGGGGCAGGCAGTCAAGCGACGACTACGAGACGAGTAAGACGTTTGTAGTACTCTGATTAGCGATATAGACGACGGACTTTATGCGTGTCGAATTGCATTGAATCGTACAGTGTGAGCTGGTTGCATCCAGTTTTATTTGTATTTGTTTATACGTGTTTGTACAGTTCTAATAAATTCTATAGTAGTTCCAACGGCATTTTTAATTCGAGTTCTGTAGTTCGTAACAATAGTTCCTAACAAATAGATAAGACAAGAAGTCTTATCTATTTTTATCTTTTATTTCTTAATTATAAAAAAGAGTTTTTTTTTATATCCCACCGTATCGAATATCGATCCAAGCTAGTGATTTAGCAAAAATCCTATAAGGCATTTCTATTTCGTGAAAATTAACAATGTTTCGTTGCTGTAAAATTTACTAACATCATTATTGAAGGTACATTCTCTCTAACTTCTTTTATTCTTCTTTACATAGTATACAACAAAGTCGCTTACCGCGTCTGTTTGTATATCCGCTAACACCTCCTAAACCACGCAATGAAGTTTAAGCGCTTTCCACCATCAGTAGGATAATTTTTCACTGCAGGTTTATATTTATAGATATATAAAACACGTAATTAAGTTTGTATGTGTATAAAGAAAGCACTATTTTGCAACCGAGTGTAACCTATGTGAAAAAAGTTTGCTGGCACAACACAAGCGTTACGTATTTTCATGTATATATTTGTTCCCTATCTATTCCCTGGATAACATGCATATATGCTCATAAAGAAATACAATATATTTGCCGACTCACAACATCCCATAAAATTCTATAACTACCCCCATACCACCATAAATAAGGTCACTTCGACCCCAAGACTATAAACCTATCCATAACGGTGCCATCTCACAGGATTATTATTCGCTATGAGAATTTATATAGCAAGGTAGATGGTTACACAATTCCCTAGGGCGCAGAAAATGCTTTTCCAAATAACGTGCCATTTGCAAATGAGATATCAATGATTTTGAATAGTGTAGAAAGCTCTTATATAACTAGGTGCGAGATATAAAATTTGCATTGCAGCCTATAAATATTTTTAAATAATGATATTACATTTTTGAAGACATAGACTGAGTTTACCTGCAACAAAACCACCCACAGCTAGGTAGTATATAAGGTTTGCCCTGGAGTTCCAGCCTTCATCAAAATATAAGGTAGGTAGTAGGTAGGTAAGGCGGTAGGCTAAATATATAATAAAACTAGCTGACCCGGCGAACTTCGTACCGCCATATTTTCTGAATTCCTAAAAGACTTTGTTTCATGACAAAAAACAAAATCACCAAAATCGGTCTAGGTGATTAGGAGAACTCTAGAACCCGATCTCAGCGCCACCTACCGGTTCTAATTGTGAATCGAAACCATCCGGGAACCCACTCAAACACACAAAAACAAAATCGCTCCAGGTGATTAGGAGGATTGTAGAACCCGATCTCAGCGCCACCTACCGGTTCCAATTGTGAATCTAAACTATCCGGGGATCCCTTCAAACACACTAAACAAATATCATCAAAATGGGTCCAGCCGTTTAGGAGGAGTTCACTCTCAATACACGTATATATATAGATAATTTGTTGAGCCTACCGCCAACATAACAACAGAAGCATAAATAAGTACAGAAGAATATACATCGCTATTTGCTTCAATAATGTATTATCTTGAAAATTGAAATTTCAGAATAGTTTTTTATGTTTCAAAAAAAATAAATTGTGTTGAAACGAATTAATTTTTTAGTGCCATTCCACAATTTCATTATAAAAGATACCACGTTTTTAGGAAAAATAAAATCTGTAATAATTTGTTGGACTTCTTTTTTTTATGGCTTGGTTTCAAGACTGTTTTGGATATTCAGCAATGAACAGTTGTTTTTATAATTTATTGAAAGTTTTTTTAGTATATAGCCACACAAGTGGCTCGGACTTATCACGTTACTGAAGCAAAGAGGCGGCATTCTCTTCATTTATAAAGCTGTCCAATGCCAAAGGAATGTCTGAACCAAGTAATAACTCTCACTGCAGGGTGTATCCAGTAATTGTTCCAACTTGTAATTAATCCTAATTTGCCGGACGCGTAGATGAGTTTATTGCGGGTAAAAAGAAGCAATATAATTATTAAGTGTTTTAATTAAGAATTATTTACTGTTACAAGCTCTCAGTTGAAGATGTAAAAAGAGATAAAATTGAGAGTAAGATAAATTGGAAGATATGTTGACAACGCGACGGCGTCCAGGAACATCGTTATGATTTTAAAATTACACTCATGATCATAATTTTTGCGATTTCACCATATGATTTTGCAACGCTAAATAGACTAAACTTTTTGGTGGGGCTCCATCGCCGATAATGTTGCAGGTGCATATAGGCCGTTTCACGCAAATGTGGCGATGAGTGTAATGTGTCATTTGCGATTGTTATTTATATAAAGCAACAACAAATAGCTACAATATAACAGGTAGACAATATCAGGTAATAATATTGAAGCAAACAATATTATCAATAGAAAAAGCATACAACATCATCAATAAAAATACAAGAGGTACAAAAATATTAACAATAAGTAAAAATAAGGATATATTCAAATTCAAAAGTTTTTATTTAAAATAAGTTCCACTAAAGAACACTTTTTGACGGTCGTACATATAAGTTAAATTTTAACTTTACTTCCTAGTCTATGTACACCGCTTCGCAACGTGTTATTGCTATTAAGGAGAAGAAGCAGCAATAAACTCTCCAGCAACACGTCTAGCTAAAAATTGATTAATTCAAAGTTTTTTGTTTTAAAATATACAGAAATATGTTACACAATTACTTTTCGAAGAATTAATGGAGTTGTAGCAAACAGTGCATACTCAGTAAAACATAGACACAATAAAAGGAGAGAAAAATATTATTATAGTTATAATAATGACACTTACTTAAATTTTATACTGCGTGTATAAATAAATATGTATATATACTGTAAAAAATGCGCCTATTCGATAATGGCGTCATTTTTAACGCTATAAATAAGATACATTTGGCCGCAGTCAATAATAATTACTTGCCAGGTGGTAGGGTATTTACCCGTCTGGTTGGCTACTACCCCTGGTCTAGAGTATGCCGCCATAACAACATTTGCCGAAACACAACAACACACAACACAACACAATTAGGCCAGGTTCCAGACTCCCTTAAGAGAGCAGCAGCGCATTTGTAGCCCCTTTGGTGTTGCAAATGTCTATAGGCGATCGTAACCGCTTTCAATGAGGTGGGCCGTCTGCCTGTCGGCTGAACTCATGCAATAAATAAAAAAATATAAATATATCATTATCCCAGATGTAGCTCGAGCATAAGAGAAAGAAAATAACTTTCACACGCTTGTTATTAAAAATCTATATTTTCTAAGAATACAGTTTTAAAAAGACATTGGTTGAAATTAAAATATTGCACTACAAACAACAAAGCCTGTAACATCTAAGTACCAATAAACGTGTTTAGAGTCTCTATACACGATACACTGCCATTTAGGAGTTCAGCAAGAACAGTTACGGTGGAATTATATCCTTGTTATTCTGGTTTATTTATTCAACGGGTATCGTCTTCTGAGATGGCCTAAGTGTTGAGTGAGATGCTTATATTAACAATAAGATTAAGTTAATTTAAATTCAAGTTTTTATTTAAACACAGTCTATACATTTCTATAAAGTAATCATATTAAAAATAAACTATAGATACAAAATTAAAATACAGTACAAGACCGCTATCAGGTAGGGACGTTCCCAAAAGATCGGCTGCGTTCCCTATTTGAGTGGCAACGCTAATGCGTTGCCCGAGGTATAAACCGGCCTTTTGGTCATGTAAGACATTATTTAAACTATTAAGTTTCGTTGAAGAACATTGCAAGTAAAATATTCATGGAAGTTTTTTTATGTTTGCTTGTAGGCAAACTGGCAAACAGTCCACTTGGTGGTGGGTGGTTACTGTCGCCCATGGACATCTACAACACCAAAGAAGTGCGACTTTAAATAGCTGGTTACGCCCTTTTTGAAGAGCCCCATATTGTAGCGCTCTAGGGAGGGAGCTAAATTCCACACTTGTAACACATATTACACACATATATAGTACACACATATAGTACACACATATAGCACACACATATAGTACACAAGTATTTAAAAATTGATTTTGAGTAAGTTTAAAATGTCAGCATCAAAGTTTAAACACCAAATTATTAAATGGTTAAAAACATTAAATTATAGCGACACAGAATGCATATTACCAAAACGACTATAACACTAGGGGCACACACACCAAACACACATACACACACACAAACACGCACGCACGCACTCATAGGTTAATTAATGAATAATTCCATTATATTTAAGTTCTTATAATAAAATTGTGTTGGGTGCCGCGATACAGACCTAGAGTCTAGTGCAGCAACCGCTGCCAAAAAAATTATAGCCATAATTTTAATTCAAAATGTGTTATTATCATAAGTTTTAGTTATAATTATATAAGGCCTAGAAATAAGTTTATATAAATAAATGAATTTGAAATTCTTTAAGAACCATAAAGAAGCCTTCAAATTTACTCTAACTGTATATGAATAAGATCGTTAATTTTTAACTAGGTACGTCTTAATTTTTTAACGTGTTTATATTGTTTTAGGAAGAAAAACAACAGTAACTACCCAATGACATGCCTAGTTAAGGCGTTTTATATATCCGTAAAGGAACAGACAAAGAACACAAATTCCTGTGGCCGAGAAGTCTGTAGTAAGTGGCAACACAATACACCCATAGCAGGTGACAGGGCATTTCCCCGTCTGGATAGTTACTGCCCTTGTCTATAAAGCTACTACCAATGTTCTGCCGACATCGAATGGGGACTGAAACCTGGACACTTATGTCGGTCAACAAAACCCAAGGTTGTTATGACAGCTTACTCTAGACCAGGGGTGGCAGCTATTCAGACCCTGAAAAGTGTGTAACTGTCGCAAATATCTGCATACACATTAAAACTTAGTTAGATTAAACATAATAAATCTAAATAATAATAATATTTATTGGGAGTAGCGAGTCACCGTCTGCCCATTTTTCCATGTTCCCCGAACATTGCGACGGGCAGATGCCATAGTCCCTATATTCCCAGAACCCTAATACCACTAGCTGTTCACCCCAATAGCCCGGTACTTTTAGTTCTCATTTCCCACAATAGTCCTACACTGGCCGGGGTTTGTCCTTGGGTGCATTATTATATGGTGTAGACAGGGGTAATCGCCGGACAGTGTCACGCCACATTCACATTAAATTTGTCAAAGGGCGTCTACGTGTTGGCCTTCCCATGGCCCCACGCAAGCCCTCCAAAATTCTTCAAAGACATACATATTTATTGTATCATTAATAATATTTTCTTAAATTTATTAATAATAAGACTTCGTTTTAACGGTTTTAAGGTAAAGGTTGACGGTTTTATACTGCGCTTAAAACCGTTAAAACGTAGTTTTATTATATGGGACTCGGTAAGGCTTACGTTATGTACCTACTTAATACAGTAACTGAGATATAACATCAATTCAATAGCTATTTCTTAGGCACCCTCCAATCCGTATAAACCCCGAAAAGGTTCACACACATTTTTATCTAAGAAATATATGAAATCGGAAAGGGATCAATTTAATCCACAAAAAGAAAGTCGCTTATTTCTTGCGACACAAATATCTA
Organism: Dendrolimus houi; assembly: GCA_039645545.1. Taxonomy (NCBI): domain Eukaryota; kingdom Metazoa; phylum Arthropoda; class Insecta; order Lepidoptera; family Lasiocampidae; genus Dendrolimus; species Dendrolimus houi. Next base: position 1,696,329 of record CM077131.1, read on the forward strand.
GAATCAATTTTGAAAGATGTGAAAATCCACTTTTACACTTTATCTATGGACAATAGGTTTGCGTTTGAGTGGAGCTTATAAGTTGCCAGGCAAATAATATCTTTTTACGTTAAATCTAATAAAATACGGTACTTTGTCTAGTAGGCTGATTTATGCCCTGCGTGATCGAAAATACGGTCAACAAATATTGGATTTCTTAAACTTGTAGGTGTCTGCGTCATCTAATGTTATAGTTATTGACTGTGGCCGAATTCGTCTTATTTATAGCGTCAAAAATAACGCCATTAACAAATAGCTACAATAATGTTATACATACATTATCTGTTAATATTCGACGTCATTCACAATTCACTTATTAATTATAATTATAATTTTAAAAGGGGACCGCAGCACCGTATCTATCCTTGCAGGAACGGAGAAAGAATACAATTTCCTGCGTTGGGGCGGCCTGTTGTAAGAGGCGACAAAACAACCCACAGCCAGGTGATAGGGTATTTGCCCGCCTACATGGCTACCACTCCTGGTCTAGAGTATGCCGCCATAACTACCTCGAGTTGTGTTCCGGCATTAGTGGCCAGGTTCCAGTCTCCCTTTAGAGAGCAGTAGCGCATTTGTAGCATCTTTGGTGTTATAGATGTCCCTAGGCGATGGTAACCGTTTTCCACCAGGTAAATAAGTAAAAACATTGTACAAACATTGAGGATATACCAAATCTGTGCCAAAGCTCTTCGCTTATTTTTTGCACCAAATACAGTAACAGTAATACCTAGGCACACTACATATAATAAACTTTACGATCACGAATTACGATTCTGTACTAGGCACTTCTAACCGTACATCAACTTTATTGCTACGTGTTAACGTGCAATTTTCTTGATTGATAGCGAATGTTCGTGGACTACTGTAATGCCTTATATTTAAATATTTGAAGCAAGCTATAGGATATTGTTACGAGTTACAGGACTCGAATTAAAATGCCGTTGGAATTACTATAGAATTTATTAGAACTATACAAACACGTATAACACAGGTACAAATATAACTGAACACAATCTGTCCAAACGTAATGCGCGAATCAATAACACGCCCAAAGTCCGTCACTATATAGATTATCGAATGTACACACGTCTTGTCTCGCTAGTAGTTATCGCTTGACTGCCCTTCCTAAATCGGGCCATTGCTTTATATGGCACAAATGCAAGTATGTCTGCCCGCCAAGTGTCGACGCTATTTACCAGAAATCGTAATCTGAACACCTGCCTAATTATGCCTGCACACGGCCATAAACGAGTACAATAGGCTGCTCTCCACAATAACCAATAAATAAGTAAACAAAAAAAGACAATCATAAAAGCGCTTCAATGTTATTAGCTCAAACACCGACGGCGGGTAATAAATGTGCTTTGTTTACAAATATGCAGGTGGCCTAAATTGTAACAATATGTTAAAATGATGATCTTATTAAAAATAAGGTATTACGCTGCAGTATATAAACTACTGGCAGACCCGTGTCCACTTCGCTGGGTGTCATTAAAAATTATACCCACGCACACACTTACACAAGCACGCACGCATGCATATCAAGGTTTAATTAAGCTTAGTAACCTTTAATTAATTAATAAACGCAGAAGCACTCGCAGTGCCTCGTACGAGGATGTGCACAATTCTTGTGTGGAACGTTATTGCTGTAACATATTTGACAGGAGTTTCCATTCCCACTTCACCGGGGTTCATTAAAAAACTTTGAAATATTATAAATCACAATCAACTATAGCCTATGTCACTAGGAAATGTAGCTTTCCACTGGTGAAAGAATTTTCAAAAACGGTTCAGTAGTATCGGAGATTACCCCGAACATCCAAACTCACAAATTTACCTCCTTGTAATATTAGTATAGATGAAGGTTCTGTAGTACCATAAGAATGTTAAAACTAATTTCAAGATTGCTATGGTATGATATCCCTAAAAAAGCTTCGCCATACCTTTACATGTCTGAGGGGAAAGTGCATTCTAATAAACAATATTTCATAATATTAATCCAGCGAACCTCGATAAGTCGAAATCCTCGCAAAGTAAAAAAAAAAAAGTTCCCTTACTTTCCACCCCCAAAACCTCCGTTGCGTGAAATTTGAACCCTCTATAAGTCGAAATAATTAGTGAGTCACTATAAGCAAACTCAGTACATATTTTCCTCGATAACTCGAAAAAATTAATTGGACCTTTGTATCTCGAACATGGCAAAATTTGATTATACAACCTCTATAAATATAAATATAATATAAATTTAAACATCTACCAGTCGAATGATTCCTTACAAAATTCGCTTATGTCGAAATAGTGCATAAGTTGAAAACTTTATAACTCGATTTTTTTGGCATCTCTCTTCAAGGTCGACTTACAGAGGTTTTACTGTAATATCGACCAAAAATGACTAGAGTACTGTAACGACTAACCTCTTCTGTCGTTATGATATATTAAGAAATATAATTTATTTAAATAAAATCGTAGAAAGCCTCCCAAAACAAGAGAAGACAGAGTTGTGCCGCGATCAAAACACATCGATAATATAAAAGTGTCTCTTCGCTGCTAATATAAACTTATATGCTCTGAACCAGTCTCTTATTGAAGATCCCGGTCAGCTCTGAAAGCGCTGGCCGTTACAGTACTACCAAGGAAGCAAAAGTCAAGTGGTAACTCCTGGTTTTAAAAATAATTCAATAAAATATTCTTTTCAATTTAAAATTCAGCTTTAAAGCTTTGAACCGGGCTCCCAAGCTCCATTGATAAGCGGCCTTACCGGCTAGGCGGGCACAATAGGCGGATTTCCTTTCAGACCATGCCTTTCATGAATGGGTCTGAATATTATTTTTATTCATATCTCTATGGGTATTGTTGTATTGCGGTTTGTGAGATATTATATTATTAACTGGTGTTTGGATAATAACAATAAACTGAATTTCAATTAAAGTGTAGACTTTAGAATATATATTATATTGTCATTGGATTGTTATGATTTTAAAGGCTCTATATTTTATTTACTAAAAATAAGTTAGACCACCATGGCTTGTCACGCGCAAGGAGCGCTGGCAGAATGTCACGGCATCCTACTGTCCGTCGGTCTTTGTTACCGCTGGGGCACCAGCTATTCTTGAATCAAATGGGCTGTGCCGCGCCGTGCCATGGAAGACGAGATACCCCTAGTAAAGGACGCAACTTGTGTCTATACTTTGGCGGTGTCCCATCTTCCAGACACTGCCGTGACAGTCGAGGCTGCTGCTGCACACCATGAGGCCCTGAAATGTCACAAATATGTGTCCATTGGTAGTGGATACGTATTTGTGGCTCTCGGGGTCGAGACGCTGGGGCTGTGGGGGCCTGGACCTCATCACCTCTATCGAGACCTCTCAACGCGTCTAATTGAAGTCTCGCGTGACCAAAAGGCTGGCTTGCACCTAGGGCAACGAATCAGCGTTGACAGCGATTTGGAGTATATTTTTTACTTATATATTAATGTTATTTTGTAAGTATTGTTTTATTTATAGTATAGTTTATTTATTTAACAATAAATAAACGTAATAAATAAAATAAGCTATATATACAAAACTAAAATTAAACTATAAAACTTAGTACCAGACCGCCGTCGCCGACTGGCCACATTGCCTCGCTTCGCTGAATGGCAACGGATTATTGCGTTGCCCGAAGTATAAACCACTCTTTTGGTCACGTGAGACAACCACCAGACGTTTGGCTATAAAACTTATGCGCCTCAGGCTCCCATGGTCCCAGGGTCTCCACCCCAAAAGGCGCAAGTTATAAAATCATTGGTCAAATTAGGATGAAACTTTGGTAGGGTGGGTGTTCTGAGGACGCCCGAATAGGTTTCTGGCTGAAAAAATCTATATAAATAAAAATCAATCTTTGTATGTTTGTCCAGTATGCGTTCCTAAAATATTGATCAGATTCTGATGAAACTTTAATAGGGTGTTCTGAGGACACCCGCGAATATTTCTGACTCAAAAATCTTTATATATAAAATTCTTCGGTTTGTGTGTATGTCACTGAACTTTTCCTAAACGATTGAACCGATTTTGATGAAATGTTTTGTTTGCTCAAGTGGATTCGAGAATAGTTTAGATTAACATTTGGTCCCAGTAGATGGCGCTGCAATCGAGTTCCAGATTTTTATTTTTTAAAGGCAGGACAACATCTGCCGGGTACAGGTAGTAAATTAATAAATATATAGTACATATAAAGAATTTTCTTTCGTATTTTTACGTTCTTATTTTTCTTTTTTTAATTGTATTAGTAATACACTTCAATGCACTTTTTTGAATTGCCCTAAGAGACTCTTAAGAATATTTATATCTGTGTACACTTCACAAATCTGGTTCTATAAGTGCTCTTCCGGTTGGTGATATTTGCTAAATGTCGCTTAAAGCAAATACACTATCATCCCTCGATATAAATTTGCTCGCAACATTCGACAAATTGAGCAAAGATTTTGTTTGTAGATAATGTTACGTAAACTAGATGGCGCCACTGCAAAAGTACATCGCGCTATGGTGTGTACGTGCATGACACGGGTGTATTTGATCTTTGGAATCTATGTTTATAATTTTATTATATCGTGTAGAAAATCCACTCTCTCCCAGGACTGAAACAAATCATCTTTTATATCGCACATTTCAATAGTAAAATAAATAAATCTTCAAACGTAATAAACTTAGCTCCCTCGTATAAATAACTTCAGCCGGGTTAATTTGAAATGCAATTAGTGAGAACATTTAATATCGTAGCGAAACAAACAGACAGCGAGCGTCTCGGAATATCTTCAGTTGAAAGCGACAAAGTTACGGCTTATATTCAAAGGAATGGTTAGAGCTTGTTTTAACTTACCTATTGCTCTTAATGAAACGTACTAACCAAAATGAAACTAAACACAACTACTGTTGTAGTAATACTAGTTGTAGGTTATTGGGTGGTATTCTTACAATTACCAAGTGCTGAGGATGAAGGAAAACATCGTGATGAATTCTGCACATCGGGAGAACCGGCCAATAATCCAAAACCCCAGATTGCGTGAGATAAGCATTCTTGAGAACATTTTTGGTATCCTAAAATATGGAGCTAATATGTATTTATAGGATATGTCATGAAACTATAGTTGTAGTAATCTTCTAATATATAACATTCTCGCGTCGCGGTGTTTGTTACCAAACTCCTCCGAAACGGCTGAACCGATTTGTATGAAATTTTGTGTGCATATCGGGTAGGTCTGAGAATCGGCTAACATCTATTTTTCATACCCCTAAATGATAAGGGTGACCCACACCAATTTTTTTTTTTGACATAATTTCTTATTTATATTTTATTATGATTTAGCATTGAAATAAGCTTTTTAAACACGAGCTTTTGAGATCTTGGATATCATGTAGCAGCAGAGTGATAGGCAAGACAAGTAAAACGAGCCCAAACACAACGGGTCTATCTTGTTTAGTACAGGAGTTTCTATCGCCACTTTCTGACTCCATCATCAGATTAGCTCCATGGCACCATATTATTGCATTGTCACGCGATATACATATGCGTGCAAAATTTCAGCTCAATCGGAAACCGGGAAGTTGGTCAAATTTATCTTGCAAGATTCCACCCGAACTTACATACATAGGTACATCCATTGCAAGTTAAATAAAAGCTTGTAAAATACGTACAACTTCAAATTTTCACCCTTCTACGATCAACCTCTATTTTTTAATAGCGATGTTAGTACTTTAATAATTTAATTACTAGAGATAATTTAAATGGCAAAAAAATGTTTGCGTGATCACCTAGTTATTCATATAATAATGCCATAATTTAACAGATGATATGAAATATATAAATAATTGTATACGATGTATAAATTTGACAGTTGTGAAAACAAGTAGTTGTATTGTTGAATCTTGTTCCCGCAAACATTCGCTGTTTAAAGAGGGCGCCACTTGAGTTATGAACGCTTAGGGCAAGTCAGTTGGTCTTGGCGTAAAAACATAAAAACGGCTAGTGTTTGTGGGGGAACGATTTTATTCAACCGTGATTTGTGTACCCGTAAAGATTAAAGTAAAATATAAAGTAGTAGAATTGTTGCCGGTAGACCGAGACGAAAACACCACGATCAAATAAAGTGTTAAAGAGAGGTCAGGTGAAAAGCATCTCAAATAAACGTGCATGTATGAAGAGGTTAATGAAAGTAGGTGAAGCGAAAGTTGTTTGTCAGGATCATCGCAAGTGGAGATCCATAGTCTCTGCCTACCCCCATGGGAAACAGGCGTGATATTATGTATGTATATATAAAGTAGATGATTGAAGTTGTGTTTAGATGTGGAAAGTGAAATAAAGTGTTAAACTCGTGTGTTGTATTTATCTGAACTTCGACGTCCTACAATATATGGGCGCAGTGGTTCCAGGAAATGAGAACACCCAACTGATGGCGAACGTTACTGTGGTAGGAAGAAGATGAAGTCAGTATTCCGAATAGTTCATCAAAGCATTTCCCATCATACAGACCGTACAACATGCAAAGAGACGCGAAGTCTCTCCGAAGGCCAAAGGTATTTAGGCCAGCTGTATGTATGAGATCGACGATAATGCGCACGGCCCGACATTGAATACAGATTAAGCTGGTACGCAGGTGTCCCAGTCCACAGATGTAGCCAATACTCCATATGCAGCACCTGAGCTTTCTAAAGTATAAGGCATTACTATGGTCAGTAATAATTTATATGTAAGTATTATATGCAAGCAAATATGCAAGCTTCTGATAAAAGTTGCTTTTAAAATAAATCAGGCGCCATAAATAAATGGTACAAATTTTTTACGCCCTTAAGCAAAAACATTATGAAGCTCATGTAACATTATAATTTACCGTATAACAGCAAATAAATGATCATGATTTCATTTATAACAACTTTTTGAGCTACATCAATCTATACGACCTAACCTATTTGAACATACATATAGCCGCATAAGCTCGCAACAAATATCTACAATCTATTTCAGTATTACTCAAAAGTTTCTATTTCACACACCAGTGCGCTAGGATCAGCTCTCATCCCCCCTTTCAGCCCCCTTCAGCGGGTGGAGTAATATCAGTTGCAGTATATTGATTCGAAAAGCTACTGGAGAGCTTCCATCAAAATTGAAAGCTTTAGAAATAGTTTTGCTGCGAAATTTCGACGAACTCATTGGAGGGTGAGTTTTTGAGTCGTATTGCTTTCTTTTAGTACTCTGTAAAGAGAAATGTACAAAAGTTTTCATAATTATTTTATACTAGGATATGACCGCGACTTCATCCACGCTTGATTTGAAATTCCCGCGTGATTCCCGGGACACAAAGTAATGCAGTATTTTGAAACAATGTAAGCTATGCTATCGTTTTAGTGAAAACTATGACGGAATAAGGTATTTTTTATGCACCCGTACAATTAAAAACCACTCCCGAGAAAATTCCCGCGGGATTCTCAGGAGAAAAATATCACATATTTTATTACATAAAATTTGCTATCGATCAGTGAAAAAGAGTATTGAAATTCGACATAAAAATCAATCTGGCAAAATAAATCAATCAAATCAAAATTTCCGCGGGATTCCCGGGATAAAAAGTAGCGCAGACTTTAAGTCTAAGAATTTGCTGTCGAACAACGAAAACCGCATTGAAATCGACCCGGTAGTTTTTACGTAAATCCCGAACAAACAGACAAAACGGCAAACAGACAGAAAATCTTTAAAAAATGCATCGTAAACTACGTCGTTTATATAGTCTATTCCAGTTTTTTTTAAAGCTTTAATGTACAGACACAGCATGTTTAGACTTTTATAATATTATAGACTAGTTATAACAAAACTTCCTTCGTGTTGCCAAGAGTCGAAGTCTTTGTTAGTGAATCGAAACGGCACCAAATACACACGATCGCAGCGTCATCTTTTGCCTATATGTCTATTTTTTGATGAGCTCCAAAAAGAAGGTAGAATTTATATTTAGGTTTAATTATTTATTTGTAGTTTTCCCATCAGAAGTATTAGTGTTATGATAGACTGGATAATAATTGGAAATATATTTAAATTCCTATTATTTCGGTTTTCTTTCATTCTCTGGATAAAAATATCCACTTTTGGTTTTGTTTTATTAAGGTATACTCTGTATACCTTTTAATAATAAATAAACCCCACGGTAATATTGTAATTTACCGGTATAAAATTGATATTAAACGTTAATTCGGCATATTAGCTAGCGCTATATCAAGTGTCATTTAAATCTGTTTATTAGTTTTGACGTGATGCTCAAGTGACAGAAAGACAAAAAAATATTTCAGTCTACTAGTCCGTAATAAACCCCTATTTCTTTTCTCTTTTTTAAATTCATTGTACTAACTCGAGTCATCTACAGATTATACAAAGAATGTTAATAACATTTCTTTCAAGTAGTGCCACCTATTATTGTAATATTTGCGGGTACTTGTGTTTACTAACCGGATATAAAAGCAAGCGGGTGTAGTGTCGAAAGGACATTCTGAGTTCGACCTTGGTCGGATGCAAATGTCATAGTAGCTTTCTAAGGTAACTAATTAAGGTATTCTTCGTTCTGAATTCAAATAAAATAATTTTTAAAATTCTACGTGTTTCTTTATATAAATCCCGCACAACCGTAGATAGAAGATACCACATTATCATTATATAACAATACTCCATCAAAGGATAGGTCCAGTAGCTCCTAGATAAAGTTAACTCAACGCCGAACTCACTAGTCAATATAGATTAGAAAGCGCTATTGTCAAGTGGCAAATTGTACTCAGATACGAGTGCCAAAGCTTCTCCGTCCGACAAACTCCGACAAAATGGCTTCGGCACTTTATCAATCCTTGCAATTAATCCATCGAAATCTTCATTTAATCCTGCCGAGGGTTGCAATGAGTGTTCAACTCCCCCGTTTCACTCCCTAGATGGGATCGAATTCGACTGTGTGAAAGTTTCACAATTTAAAAGATTAAGCAAATAGATAGTTTTGGTATATATGTGAGAACTGTTGGTTAAAGTTAAGATATTAAAGGTTAATTTTAAGGTAGTCTTGAAAGCTTGATGAGCCTTTATAACGCCTTTCTGGCAAATCAGGTGATAAGGTTATGATGAGGATTGAGAAACGCCACGTGCAAAGGGTTCTAGAGTTGACACGTTATCCATGTTATCCTGGTAAGCTATGGAAAGATATCGCGGTGTTTTATTGGGTATTCTCGGCTGGGGTGAGCATGATGGAATCTCCCCGATTCCCTAATTTTGATTATTATTATATTTGTCTTATTTCTATGTCTATTATACTTTCCATTTAAAATTTTTATATATGTACTTTTTTAATCTAGTTATATAGCAAAATCCACATGTTACACAATTGTTTTTCTAATCCATCCTAAGGTTGACTGGATTCAATTGCTTTTAGTGATAAGACCGCTTCTGTACTTAAACTTCTTGAATTATATCTTAATGTTATGCAATAAAGTATATTCTATTCTAATTTTGAAGTCGGTTTTATGCTGGCATGCGACTTGCATAGTTATCTAGTCACCCCGCGGTTACATCTGTGAAAAGTTGTACTCCATATTCCGCTATCCCACTTTCCGGGTCAAATAGATTGTTATTTTGGTTACATTTCATAGAATTTTTATCAAGGCGATATTCGCCCTCAACAAATCCGAGCTATACCGCTTAAACTAACCCCTTTCTCGGTATAACAGCTATCCTATGACCACTCTCGGTATTCTAAATAAGGTTAATTACATTAAATAAAAAAAGGAGAAATACCTAAAGGTAAGTTATTGGTCCCATACCACTGTCACTTACCGGGAACGTTCCCAAAAGGCTGGCGGCGTTGCCACGTTGTATAGCAACGCTTAATCTTGAGCAAAATACGCCAGCCTTCTGGTCGCGTGTGACGTCTACTGAACGTTTGGCGACGGCACGGTAGACCTTTAGAGCGTTGGGACCCCACGGACCCAGTTTCCACCCTAAATGCCGCATATATGTAACCATTTCCAATGGCGGCATATTTGCGGCGCTCGAGGGCCTCCTGTTCGGCTGCAGCAGAACCGGTGGTTAGCGCATGTACTTGAAAGATTGGACGCCGCCAGGGTATCAACGCAGGTAGCATCCCACACTAAGGGGCGGCCCATCTATTATTCTATGAATAAGATATAATAATTGAATTCTAAATACTTATTGTAATACTGTATGTATGTATACTTATATATCGAGGGCTTCATAACAAATGGGCGTATACGCAAAAATGCCATTTTTTTGTTGTTTACTAAAATCTATTCACGTTAGCATTCAGAAAGTCTTACCAGTATGCAAGTGTACCTAAATAGAAGGGTAATCCAAATTTCAGCCTTATACAATTAACTAGTTTTGTTTAATCCACAATTTTGTCCCTTGTGTAAAACTGCACTTTTGTCTGTACGCCCATTTGTTATGAAGCCCTCGATATAGTCGCAAGGACTATAAATAGCTTGTAGGAAAAACTAGAAAAGAATCGTATGCCTGTCAAAGGCGAAACATGTAACTTTTACCACTTAGTATAACTACTGCAAAAATATGCATTCTAACAAGTAAATTACTTTGACTTTGACTAAGTTATGGCTGTATGTGGTCGGGCCTTTACCAGAAATATTCACTGCAATAAATACCAAACTTTACTAACAAATTCGCTTCCTCCATCTCTCTCTGTATTATTCAACCAATTTAGGCTTTGCTATATTCATTCGATATTGAATACTGGATTCATATGTAAATCTTATTTCAGGCTGAAATAGCTGCAAATGGACGCCGAACAATATTAACAGATATTAAACAAGTTTTATGAAACAATATGCAAAGCCCATAGATTTACAAATATACGAAATGAAAGGAAGAGGCAGGAAGAAACTTTCCACCAACAGTTCTACCTAAATATTCCTTTATTTCATATTAACCTCGGCTTTAATAATTATTTAATAAATCATTACTACTTGTTTCATTCTCAAAATCAACATTTACCAACTCGTTGATGGTATAAATATATAAATATTTACAGATTAGGTTAAATTATTCCTTATGTTAGGTTGCCTGGAAGAGATTGCTTTAAGCGATAAGACCGCCGATTGTTTCTACCATGACAATATTGTAATCGTGCATTTTTATAATTGTGTATTTGGTGAGCAACAAAGTGTTCTCTTATCTTATGTAACAGAAAGAGATATTTGGGTAAGTAAGTACCAAATATTAAATATTTGGGCAGGGTTTCCTCCTTTTTTATTGTTCATCCATTGGTGTGACTATTCACACCGCACAGTAAGCAATGAACACTGTCTACACGCTACCATGCCTTTTTATACGAAAATTTTACCAACTACAAAACAATAACATTGCATCATTGCTAAAAATAGCAATTACATCATAGTGTTGCCAGGATCATAAAATAATTATAACCATTAGTAACTGATGCACTAAATTATCTAGATGATAATTTAGTGGGCTTATAAAATCAACTAACTAATAGAAAATGATAATTTAATTATAATTCAAATCATCTGATAAATCAACTAAAATACATTTCATCTATGATACCGACAAACACTATTATAAATCGAGTTATGTAATGAATCGACTAAAAATATTATTATCTATGACGATGAGATATTAATGTACTCTGTGATTCTTGTGACTACTGTTGTGGATGTATTGCAACAACTATTATAAATCGAGTTATGTAATGAATCGACTAAAAATATTATTATCTATGACGATGAGATATTAATGTACTCTGTGATTCTTGTGACTACTGTTGTGGATGTATTGCAACAACTATTATAAATCGAGTTATGTAATGAATCGACTAAAAATATTATTATCTATGATGATTGTCTATGAATGAATCGACTAAAAATATTATTATCTATGATGATTGTCTATGAGATATTTAATGTACTCTATGATTCTTATGACTACTGTAGTGGATGTATTGCAACATTTATTCTCATGTATATAAATAAAAATGAATCGTATAGAAACATATGTACCGCACATAACTTGAGAACGACTACAGATTGTGATGACATTTTTTGTACGTGTTTGAGTGGATCCCCGGATGCTTGAGATACACAATTGGAACCGGTATGTGGCGCTGGTATCGGAAGATTACCGATTAATCGTAGGATTTCCCATAGTTCGGGATTTTACAGTAATATATATAGTGTATAATATCAGCCCATAAATGACGGCCTCTGTGATTGAGTGTGCTAAGCCTTTGCCGGCTTACCTCACTGCAACGCCCTCTGCGTTCGATTCCTGTTATAGTAAATTTCGGAAACGTATTTTCTCCGTTATTTACTATGGTCTGGGTGTCTGGGACGGCTCCAGAGTGGTCCGTTGTATATTACCCATAACACAAGCGCAACTTGCTTAATTTGAGGATATACAGTGTGTGTGTTTGCCTGCCGATTTATTTATTTATTTATTTAAATCTCCCAGTGCTGGGCTCGGGCCTCCCATTACAGGGGGAACGGACGGTGTATCCGCCACGCTTGTCCAAGGCAGCTTGGCAGGTTTGACACATCGGTTAACTCAATGTGCAGGTTGCATCACGATGTTTTCCTTCACCGTTGTTAGCACGTGGTAATTGTAACAATACACACATTGTATCAGAAAACTGACTAAATGGTGCATGCGTTCCGGCCAGGATTGAACCCGCGCCCTCTGAGTTCGGGACGCGTGCGCCAGCCATTATGCTACCACGATTTATATTTCTGCAATTATTATTTATTAACTGTAGAAAGATAACTTATCTCGTTAAAGTACACATGTTTATACGAAATAACAAAAAAAAACTTATCAATCAAAATCTAGAGATAAGATATACGTTTTCATACATACGAACGTTATCTACATATTATCTTAAATTACCAAAACTTTGCAATCTTAATTATGAAAACACTATCTTCAATTATCCTTATAAGCCTGTATTTTACATTATATATGTATGTATGTATCTTAAGTGCATCTTCTATATAAGTTATTTTTGTTAATCTGTTTATATTGTTACGAGTTTGCGGGACTCGAATTAAAATACCGTTAGAATTATTATAGTGTTTATTAGAACTATACAAACACGCATAACACAGGTACAAATATAACCGAACGCAACAAATCCAAACGTAATGCAGAAAGTCGTAATTCAATAAAACGCGTAAAGTCCGTCAATATCAGATTCCTGAGTGTATACACGTCAAGCCTAGATCGTAGTTGAAGCTCAACTGACCCCCATCTCAATCAGGCCATCGTTTTATACTTCACAAATGCAAATGCCCGGCAACGTCGATATGATTTCCTAGAATTAGCTTGTACTTATAATCCGCAACATGTGGCTAATGATGCTCCTGAGCGGCCGTAAACGATTACAATAGGACAATAGGCTGTTCTCCACAATAACTAGAAACGTATGCCAATAAATGGGTGAACAAAAGAAGACGATCATAAAAGGATTACAATTAATTCAAATGCCTACAGGTAATAAAATGTGCTTTTACAGATCTGTACGTGGAATTTGTCTTTGTCGGAGCCTAAGTTGTAACAATATTATAAGTTACGTAGTTAAATCATAAAATAGCTTAGTGTACACAACCCTGCCTTTTGATTCTCCCCTTCTCGCTAGACTCATAGATTTCAGAAAACTAAGTGGTGCATGCGTTCCGGCCAGGATCGAACCCGCGCCCTTTGAGTTTAGGACGCGTGAGGTAGCCATTACGCTACCACGACTTAAATGATTTACTCACGATTAAACAAACAATGTATCTTGCAAATTAATATCGGTACTAAACAAATAGTTTATATGATAATAAAATATTAAATGAAAGTGTTATTGGTGAAAGGTGATCCGCTCAAAACCCAGCGAGAGGCAATTCATTTCGATCCAGCGTTCTGTTAGACTATAACAATTGATTGCTCAGTGAAAGGATTTTGATGCTTTTGATACGACAATTGAGAATACATATGAGAACTTTAGCTTTGGTTGATTAAGATCTGTTAATAACTTATATGAAATTGCTTATATGCTTTAATGATAATATAATATCATTGAAGCGCTATTATAGAATAGAATAGAAGATACTTTATTGTTCACCAAATAAACAAGTACAGAATAAATAATTTTAATATATTAACGGCAAAACAAAAGACGGCCTTATCGCATAAAGCGATATCTTCCAGGCAACCTGACTCAGTGGATACTTTTAACAACTTATTTCTAGCTATATACACAAATAAGTATATTATAATTAATGACAACTTACATAATGTATATAATAATAACAGTATTATTTTGAAGTTGATTAACTGACAATAAAATATAATTTATAGTAATGTGACATTGTTTTATGCATGTATAAAGATAAAGTTTTAAATTAATTTAATAATTTGTTTATTGATTAAATAGTGTAATTATGGCCAGGCACCATTACAATCGCCTGTATTGTACATCCGAAAGGACAAACTGCCGTTCCAACAAAAAACTCCAACACCTTTATAATTGTATGATTGTGACAGTTTATAGAATAAATGTTTATTCTATTCTATTCTATAATTAAATTAAAAAGAAGTAAAATAAAAAAAGGAGAACAGTAGAATATGGACAGTAAGCAGCTAAGTTAAGAAGAATAGAAAATATATATTTTATTATAAACTAAGGTAATGGTTTTAGACAGTTTTTTTAAATATGGCAAGTGATTTAGCTTTTCTGACATCTACGAGTAAAGAGTTTCAAAGGCAAACAGCCGTATTATTATTAGTGTATCGAGTTTAGAACTTGAACTTTTGAACACATGTTACTGTTTGAAACTAAGTCACAGAACAGATTGTTCCACAGAAAATTATGTTTACCTGTTTGACAGTAAAGTTTAAAGTTACTTAGATCAAAGTTGTTTGACTTTCTGTCTTGTCTAAGAAGATTCTTTACACATATAAAAACTTTTTGTTGATTTTAATATTTATGTTAAGCGTAGTAATTATATCCTCTTTGTTTCTTCTTGTTAATCTCAGCGTCTGTCATTGTCAACATTGCAATATATATTATATAATATTTATTCAAATGTTGGCAGTACCGTTTCTTGTACTCGTGCAAGCAAAAGTCGACTTTAAAGTAACGAACCTTTTCATACCGCGACTGTACATATGTTTCGCGTCAATTTTTACGATAATTTGTATCTGGTTAAGTGTTGCTATTTCCGTGGGATAGACGAATACAGCTAAAGAGATAGAGCTATGATCGCATTTTTTTGATGCTGTCGGTATAATTCACTAACACACATATCGTCATGACAACGCGAACAAAGTTTTGTCAGCACTACTAGTTTTGAAATAAATTGAGTTTCTAGAGCCTTCATAAATAATTAGTTTGGAACAATGTGCCTTGAGTAATTATACTGCATCTTTGTTACCTGCGAGGAACCAAATTTTATCCCTGCAAGAATGGAGGAAGAATACAATTTACTGAGTTAGGGCGGCCTGTCGTAAGAAGCGACAAGACAATCCACAGCGACCCTGCTCTAGAGTATACCACCATAACAAGCCTGAGTTGTGTTCCGGCATTAGTCTCCCTTCAGAGAGCGGCAGCACATTGGTAGCACTTTTGGTGTTACAAACGTCCTTAGGTGATGTTAACCACTTTCCACCAGGTGGGCCATCTGCCTGTCTGCTGAACTCATGCAATAAAAAAAGTGTTAAAATTTCTACTGATGATAAACCAAATAGCTTGTTATTTTAACTTTTTGCAGAAAACGCTTTATAAAAATACACACTTTGTAGTGAACTGCATAAGTTAGTGTTTAGATTAGCTCGGCGAGTATCCTTCAATCGCGATCGTTGACATTGATATACGTGGTGCGCGAGCGTTGCTCCCGCGCACCCAAATTAGCCCGTCGACGCGTGCGCATATAGAACGTCTCGGTGGATACTTTGCACGTTTTAAGTGCTACTTGCACTTACATATACTTCATGCGGCACATTTCTCATTTTTATCTATTGAAGGTTCGAATTTTTACCCATCAGGTAAATGTTTTCAAAAAGCAGTGGTATCGTAATGGCTCAAATACACGCAAGACAATATTGCGGAATTAATGGGAAAAGGAAAATTCAAAGACTTCATACGGTATGCGACCAAAATTGTAGAAAGAGTATTAAAACGAAACAAAAGCTAGTAAAATGTTGCCAATATATAATAAGTATATACTAGGTAACAAAGTATAGGAACAAAAAGTGTATAATAGGACTAGATTTTAAGAAATAGACATAAATAGCAAGTAAAATAGAATAGATTATAAATGTATTAGACATAAGGAAAAAAGATAAAAGAGAAAACAAAAAGACAAACACCGATACCGAGAAGTTACACAACGCGGATACAGAGAAGAGAGTCATGCCTCTCTTCTCTGTATCTTTTTTTCACCTTCTGCCAATTATTTGGGGTAGACACAATATGTCTTGTCCTTCTATACTTTGTTTATTGCATGAGAAAGAAAGAAAATACGTTTTTTTGGTCTTCACATAGCGAGACGCATGACGATATATACCAAAAAAACTCTCGCGATGGTACCAAATAGGTGCAGTTCAGCATGTGCCAGGCAACGGGTGCCTGACGCTGGTTCTCAACTGCACCGTAAGACGGACGGATGTTGCACTGTTTTATATATAGTATGTTATTATACACATAATAATGTAGATTGACTATATTATAATAAAATAATAATTAAACAATTGGCCTAATGTAATCATTATAAAAAAACTATTCGTAAAATTATATAATACTTAAAAAGGCTAAACTAACTTAAAAATAAGATTAAATACGAAAATAAACTAAGTAATAAATGGTAAGACGATCCTACAAATAAACCTAATAAAAAAAACCATATATCAAAGCCCGTCCAGCCCCACGAGACCAGTGTCGCTGGGCATTGTACCTAGAAGGCTGGCAGCATTATCTCGCTGAATACAGAGGCTAATCCTTTGAGCGAGGTAAGCTCCAGTCTCTTGTTGTATCGACCAGACGTTTTTTAATATTTTTAAATAATAATAATTATAATTTGATATATAATAATAATAATTACTATAACCATAATAATAATTAGTACTGAGCAAATTAGAAACAAATATTGTGGGAATACTGATAAAATATTCAAGAAAAATGTTATAATATTATATGATATATATAAAATGCATAGTACATATAAACAGAATAGTGTTGTAGAGGTAGTTGACAAAATCATAATACCTAAGGAAAATTGACATTTGACATTGATATTTTCTAACTTCCGTTGCTCATGTAAGAGGTAGTTATTTAAGTGCTAGCAAAAAGTGATAATTGTCTTAAAGGTGGTGGTATATTGCTCGATATCTTAGATGCAGCATAACGGAAGCTACCTCTGAAGCATGACAATTTATGTAACTGAAAGATTGGTTGTCGAGCATGAGTTCACCATAAAGCTAGACAGCCCACTCGATGGCAAGCTGTTACCATCGCCTATGGCCATTTGTAACACCAAAGGCGCTACCAATGTGCTGCCGCTCTCTAAAGGATGATTGGAATCTAGCCACTAATGCCGGGACACAACTCAAGGTTGTAATGGCGGCATACTCTAGATCAAGGGTGGTAGCCAAAACGTTTGTAAAATGCAAGGAGAGATTTGAGTAAGAAAGTACCAAATATTAACTATTTGGGCAGGGTTTCCTTTTATTGTTCAGCCTTTGATGTTAATATTCACACAGCACAGTAAGCAATGAACGCCGTCTACACGCCACTACGCCTTTTATACGAAAATGCTACCCTACAAAACAATAACATTGCACCATTGCTAAAAATAGCAATTACATCATAGTGTTGCCAGGATAATTAAAACAATTATAATAATTATTTACTGATGCACTAAATTATCTAGACGATAATTTAGTGGGCTTATAAAATTAACTAACCGGTAGAAAATGGTAATTTAATTATAAATCGAATCATCTGATAAATCGACTAAAAGTATTATCTATGACGATTGTCTATGTCATATTAATATACACTATGGTTCTCATGACTACTGTGGTGGACATCTTGTAACGCGTTTCTAAATCATACCTCGACTCAGAACATGATTTAAAGTCTAAAGCACATGATAAAATTGCTAATAAGTATACATGCAATTACGTAATATCCGGCTTGAATAGTCGTTAAATACATCCGGATATAACAACCTTCAAGTCTGGCAATAACAAAATCAATAAGTTATTTTTCTAACTTATTTGCATATTTTGTATCTAACCATTGAACGATGCATGTATGTAAATATCAAGCACTAACGATTTTAGAAGCAGAGCCCGCCTAAAGCAGCCATTTTTGCAGTTTCATATAAGAAACGTGACAAATATTAAAATAATTTAAATTTTTGAAATGAGTTAAATTATTGTTAACTCAGGGAAAATGTTTTTCTTGTGACACACACACCGGTCTTGAATACAGGGGAAAACCAAAAGTGCCGCCAAATGCCGCGCGCTTCGTGCGTGTTGGACTCTTGTACTAAACGGCAAACCGGATCCCCTCCATTAAAGGAAGAGGCCGAACAAACTACCCACTAAACCTACCTCGGTCCCTATGAGAGCATATATCTAGAATCTCAGGGATGTCTAACGTAGTTAAGCTCTTCTGACACCCTAGTGCGCCGATTTGGTACGGAATCCCGGGAAGCAGGGTCGTACTACTTCGTAGATATATATCTAGACATCTGTCAACTTCGCTAAGCGAATCTCCATTCAGATTTGGCAAATTACTGACTTTAAAAATAAATTTAAAAAGTCATTATGATGCATCGTTAAATTTTTCAAATCTTTTTATTTTCAAAAGAAGGCAAATAAATCGTAGCCATCAATCATGACAAAATGAAATAAGTAACAAATTCAACATTTCGGGAAAAACGCTTTGTTAGAACTGTAGAAACACGTATAAAACAAATATAAATAAGACTGGATGCAACCAGTTCACACTGCACGATTCGATACAATTCGACGCGCGCAAAGTCCGTCGTCTATATCGCTAATCGAGAGTACTAGAAAACGTCTTACTCGTTTCGGAGTCGTCACTTGACTGCTCCACCCCTCCATTCGGGCATTGTTTTATACTAAATATACAGTACAAAAAAATCGGCCGCGCGCACTGAGTTTCCGAGAAATAGTAATTTGCACACCTGGTTATCTATTCCTGCGAACGGCCAACAAAGTCGAAAACAATAACAATAGGCTATTGTCTAATTGCAAATTTAAATACGATACGTAATAAAAAGAACTCCGAATGCGGGAGGGGCAATAAACGAGATGCGCAGCATTTCTTTGTCGGTATGTGACAATAGAGATGCAGGTGGCCCAACTTGTAACAATATTATAAAATAAAATAATTAATATTGTTCCGCGCCCGCACCACTTAAACAATTAATACAACTCAAAAATAACATATAATATACTAGCATCGCCTTATAAATAAATACATAAAATAAACAATACTGCTAAGTTTATAACATATCAAGTACAATAGTGAGCAGTGAAGTGCACTGTGGAGAAGAAGAGCAGAGTTTCATGCCCATTAACCAGGTAAGTGCGTGCCCTTCTTTCCAATACCCTTCAAAATTGTCCCAATCTCCTATTTCGTACTTAGACGCATTTCTCTTATCGCTAAACCCAGCACCGCCGCAACAATTGTAATTGAAGTCTTTGTACATTTACATATCTAGATTGTTAAAGAATTACGCGATTGGATAAGGTGGTCTCTTAATCATTTCTTACTTTTCTGTGAACAGATTTTATATTTTAATATGCTTATATTACCATTCTATCGTCGTTAATACTTGATTAATCGATTTGAATTGATCAAAAGCCACATTTAAGTTAATTTTTGATTGAACTCTGAGAGTCTGTAATAGTTTATCGCTACTTACCTCATTAGATCACCTACCATCCTTATTATTAACAACGTACCTGTAAACAATAGGAAATTGCGATTAGTACTTTATTCAATTCATGTAAAGGTATAAATTATTCTAATTAAATTCATAATTATCGATACGTCAATCTTGATATAATTACATGACTAACGTAGGGCTGTCCATATATGATTAAACTAAACTTACTTATATACTAAAAATAACTAACTACAGATATACTAAAATTTAAAAAAAAACCTGTGTTAACTGACTTTGATAGTACACTCGAGATGGAATATTTTTTTTTCTCTTTGTTACATTTCATGTTATTAAAATCAATCTTACATTTATCTTTCTTCTGTAATATGTTTTATGAATATTGTATCCTTCTTTTTACATATTTTTCCTGATTTTATTGTTAATGTAGTGGAACACTTACAAGCCAACAGATGGCGCTGTGCAATAATTGATGTCACAAACGTTTCCCGAAACATACAAAGAATATATACAAATTTTCACCTACAACAAATAGGCCTGCGAGGGACAACACTAGCCTCGCTGGAAGATCTTTCTTTGAGACGGAGGAGCATTCTATCTCGCTCCTCCATCCTATACGGGCACCACCTCTTACATAACTTTTTATTTTGTATGTGTTAATATTTTAGCTGTTTGTTGTTCCTTTAAATAAATATAATAAAATAAAAGTGGTTATAAAATCAATACGAAATCATTCAGAAATATGGCATTGATATAAGATGACGTTTTAACTTTTGCCTATAAATATATGCAGCTTGGTACTGACACATCTCAAAATGTACTTTTTTCCAGGAAGCCTATGAAAACATAAATTATAATTTTTAACTGAAGTACTTTGGGCGCTATTTTGTTCATCTTAAGCTCTGAATTTTATATACAATATATTACAGGTTTTGCAAGAACTATAACTACTTATTAAGAAGTTAGAGATAAAGGTTCATATTTGGGTAGCGCAAATATGACCACGTTTCCGAATATCGTAAGAAGCTTAAATGGTTATTTAATCGCCTTCGCCGGAATGTTCACTTGCTCTCTGTTTTGTACAACATCCTTTTTGATCCTCGTACTCTTCCTTATTTAAAGGAACGTTTTGATTTCCTACATCTTTCTCATTCCCGTTGTTTGCGCTCTAGTAATAATCTCTCCTTAAAGGCACCTGTACACACTTCTTCCTTCATTGACAACTCCTTCACAGTAGGCTGTCCGTTTATGGAACTCACTATCACACAATATCAGACAAGCTAAGACAGTATCCTCTTTTAAAATAATGGTTTTTGATTATTTTTGGTCCTCTCAGGTATAATAGTGCTGCTTATTTTGTATGTATTATGATATGTTTATATAGTATATATTAAAGATTTTTATGTACTTATTTCATATATTTTGAATGTTTTAAATTATTTATTGTCTACAGTTCTACACTGCCACTGTCATGTTTTAATATTCTCCTTAGTTTAGGGGGTTGCCTGGAAGAGTTCGCTTTAAGCGATAAGGCCGCCCTTTGTTCAACATTTATTGTATCTAGCTTTAATTTTGGTAAACAATAAAGTGTTTTATTCATTCATTCATTCATAAAGAATAATATGTGCCAACCCTAGTTAAAAGCATAGTCTGCATGTCTATGCTGGTGTTGCCAGCCTCATGTAACACCACATAAACGACTTGAGTATCGAATAAACGTTTTGCGGTTCCATACATTAGATTTATTAACCTGTTTATCTTGTAATCGATATATGATATGAGGAAATCGACGACGTCATTTTGCGGTTAGCGAACCTATGGCTAACATCTACACTAATAAATAATATCAAATTTCCTGTTCACTTTGAAATGAATTTCAAAATACAAGTGAAAATTGCTATTTTTTATAATAGTCAGAAAAGTTTGTCGCCATTAGACTCCGAAACGGTTCAATGCATTTTAAAAGAGAATTAACTTAAAAGAACAATTAAAAAACCGCGACCAAAGCGCCACATTTTTCGCTACGTTCATCTATCTCACGGAAAACGCGTTATTTATCGCGATAAAAATTATCCTAAGTATTGACCCGGGTAACCTAATTCTGTGTGGACTTTCATTTCAATCCGTTCACTAGTTTTCAAGTGACTAACAGGCAAACAAAAATTCTGAAGGTTGTATTTTCGGAATCTGCTGGTCTGAATAAATCCCCTGATTTTTAGCTCTTTTTGAAATTAATTGTATAAATTCGACTCCTCCACAGACTTATTATATAATATTATAGATTTATTACTCCTATTCATAATACAGCGTTTTTCAATAACTCTTTCACGGTCAAGGCTGTCCAACTTTGGAATACATTGCCTGTTGCTGTCAGACAAGCAAAATCTTCAATAACATCTAAGAACATGGTCAGGAAATTCTATCTGCAATATAGTGATATGTAATTTTATATAATGAGTATTATATTGCATATAATTATATATTTACTATGTTTAAATTGTTGCATTTTATCACTATATCTTGAATATGTATATAACTTATGTGTATATTTGTATATATAGTATAGTTATATATTTATTATTAAAATGTAAGTAATCGTACAAATGATTATGTATATCACCATCGCCACTCCTAATCAGCAACATTCCTGCCACGGGTTGTCTGGAAGAGATCGCTTTTTAGCGATACGACCGCCCTTTGTACACAATTAGAATAATACTAGTTCGTAAGTTTTCTGTAATGGTGTACAATAAAGTGTTATCTATCTATCTATCTATTATGAAGTTTCGTGCATGTATCATTTCGATATCTTTCAGGGTTCAGGAGATGAGAATACAAACCAAGACCCGCATGATGTGGTGGTTACGAGTTTTAATTTTTATAAAGTACTTTTTAATTCCTCTTAGTATGAAAAATACTCATTAATTCTGGGTAAGTGGGTGCATTGTTTGCGGTTTCATTTTCGTAATTTGCACGCTTTACGAAATTTACGAATCGACTGCTTCTTTTATTTAGTCTTCTTTTACAAGTTATGAGATTCAAAATTCATGGTATTTTATTTAAAGAGTAAAATTTATAATAATCGACTATAAAACGCGATACGAATAACACATTTTAATTTTTAATGAGTCTATAAACCTCGTAACCCCATTACGAATGAGGAGGGTAAGTATTAATACTTTTTAAAATATTTTTATGTCTAGGTTTAGAGAGGTTCAGCTTTAAAAATATTACCATAACGTCATACTGTTTGTTATACGAGTATGTTCATTTTCATACATGTCTATGTATTTACAGCAATGTAGCTACTAAACTAGAAAACAGACGTACCCAAAGTAATAGCGTGTTAAAAGATTACCATCAACTTAATGATGCGTTACGCGATTCTAAAAACGTTTATTTAATACAGTTCATGTCTTACGTTTATCGTGTTAACTAATGTTCAATCTGAACGATTGGTTAAACCAATTGTATGGAACAATTGACCGAAAGTCATCAGTGACCCATACAAATTGAACCGAGTCGTGGCAAAATGATCTAAACCACAAATTTCAAATATTTGTTTTAAAAAATTGATTTATTTGATCAACAAAGAAACACAAGATTTATTCGTATCTGACATAAAAAAGTGTGTATGAACCAACTCACAAACACGGAACATCTAAAAAATATTAAAAGAAAATTATGAATATATATATAACTTTCAATTTGTGATTTATTATTAGAATAAATTAGGTCTAATATTAAATTATGAATTATTTTCTTAAAATCTTTCGCCATCATGTTATACCTAAAATAATTGCCCAAGTCATGTTTCATACAGCAACGTATATCAGAAGTTATATATTTATGTATATAAATAAGACTGAGTATTCACACTGTCTTATTTTGAAATACTTCGTAATAAAGTGAATAGAAAAATAATGACAACACTCAACACTATCTTGCCGTTGCAATCTGCAACTGTTCCAACTTTGCTATTTATCTGACGATGTGTTGTGGTACAAGTCACAAAGTTTCCAACTTTAAGTAGGACTTAATATTTTCTTAACTTTTCGCGACTTGTATAGATAATAAAACCACGTCTTAACGGTTTTAAGCGCGGTAATTTATTTGATTTTTGTTATTCCGACGTTTCGGCTACTTTTCAGTGGCCGTGATCACTAAAGACAAAGATGTCAAGTAGCAACGAGTATTGTTATAGTTTTATTTAGCCTACCGCCAACTTGTCCATTTTAATTTTGTTTATGGTTATTATTTACTCTATGAGAGCCTAATCTAATTTACAACCGCTTCGCAACATGTTATGGCTTGAAGAGAAGAAGCGGCCCAAGAAACTCGTCAGCAAACATTCCTAGCTTCAATAATTTTATATAAGATATATGTATATATATATTAAAGTAGCCGAAACGTCGAAATATCAAAAATCAAATAAATTTTATCGCGCTTAAAACCATTAAAACGTAGTTTTATTATTTAAGTATGCCTTGTTAATATTTTTAATATTACTTGTTAATATTATTTAGATGATGAGTTATCTAATGATAAATTAAAACTTAATTGGGAATATATTTTTTATTAACTACTCTACGGACTCGAGTTCCGTACCCTTTTTTACAATTTAATTTCTATTAAAGTTTTTAAGTTTATACACGCTTATTGTTTATTTTGTTATTGTGTGTGACATTAATTTAGTGTTTTTTATGTTGTAGTGTACCTTAAGAATAACTTATAATATTATTATTATTGTATATTATTATATTATTATAAATAATAATTGGGAATATAGAAAAGTTGTAAAGGCTCTGTGACGCCTCGTGCCTTCGAAAGTACTATTTGATTTGGATAAATTATCATCAGGTTTTCTCATGAGAACCGTTATAGAAGATGAGCATAAATCACGTACAAAAGGGACTGTTTCAGTAGAACTAATAGAAAAATTGCATACTATTGAAACAAGCATGCTACACTTTTGTTAATGATAATACAGAATGGACAACTCTGGAGCTAGTTACAGTAAACAAAGGAAAGGTCGTATAAGTAATTCGCTTTTCCCAAAAGCGAGAATCCAGAAACATCCCCGTGAACTAAATGGACCAGCAATTTAATCTAGACTAGAGCTAGACTGCAGAGTTTAACAATCTAATTTTATGTCCAGTCTTTATGGACCGACTTTTAAAAAAAATATTAAAATTGATTCACTTGTAAGACCGCACGATAAGCAGAGAAACAAAATAATTTACTTTATTAATTATGTCTAACTAGATATAGTAGGGTAGTTCTAAACGTATTATTTAATTGCTTTTTGCTTTTATTTGTTTATTATATAGCGTATAAAATTTCACAGTGCAGTAAGTAGTAGTAATACATAGAATAGGGAAGGAACGGACTTAATTTTTAAGTTAAACGAATGACATAACTTTTGTCATCACTGTGTTTGAATAAAATCTTTTAGATTTGAATAGACGATCCTTGTAAATCGATTTTCTTAACAGACTTTGAAATCCTGAGATATACCTTATAAAACGACAAGAAAACGAACAAAAATATAATTACTATTTTTTTAATAGAAGTTAGTGAACAAAAATAGATGTTAAAGTAATAAATCGCTATCTTCTTATACCTCATACCATACAAAGAGCAGTCCATTCGATACAATCAGAACGGTTATTTCCGAAGAGACTGCGAACAACAAAAGTGATGCAGACAATGGGTTTAGAAACAACAGGCAACTAACAGACTGCTAAATGACTCCATTTCACTTAACTAACAACATTTTACTATGAATCAGTATCCTCTGCAAGATATTTTTTACTCGTTGACGTATCGTATATAAAACATTACAATACTCAATAAGCCTTATTTCCCAAACTTAGTTATATTATAGTGTTTCCATAATTGCTGTTTTAAACTTAACTAATAAAGAATTTTATTACAGAAAATCAACCAGTCGAAATCTGAGCAGGGGCGCAGCTACCGCGGTATCAACCATATCAATGATACAGGCCCCCCAGGCAGAAGAAAATATAGAAAAACTGAAATCGTCTACAAATGATTTCATAAAAGTTTGCCGATAAAAAGGCGAGAAAACTGTATCTTGGATTTGATTTGTTTGTCTCAGTTAGCTCCGAGGAGCAGTAAGTATAAGTAGTAATTTACATTCAATATATAATTGTTTTAATTCAATTCGAGCATTTTGTTTCTTTTATAAAAAAACCTTTACCCTTCCTTTGGGCCCCCCGAAACACATTTTGATACAGGGCCCGTCTAAGGTACGCTACACCACTGAATCCAAGGTTATTTATATATAATTATAGCTTCCATTTGATATAAAGAAAGAAAAGAAAGAAAAACTTTATTCGAAGAAATAGCGACGTAATTCGTTATACATTATTATACACAGAGCATATTTTGAGAATTTGTACGCCGCATTTTCAGCGAACAAGGTTTGCACTCAGCATATTGCTGTGCCGGAATTATATCCGACACAATGCTGATTTTCAGTGCAAACCTTCCTTTAAGCGTAAGACCAAAACGACCCAAATTTGTTAATCAAACAATGAAAAAATATAATAATTAATAAAACTAATTCTACTTATATAATACTTAATTAGTAAAAATAAATAAACATATAAAAATATCTAAAATAAATTTATTTACAGTTCGGTATTTATCGTTATTCATTTAAGAAGAAGTATAAAAGTCGCGCTTTCCCTGAGATTTTAAATTAGTTAGTTATCCAATTTTGCCGTTGCGGGGACGACATGATATATCGATCTTTAGACGCGGCTTAGGCTTCGCTTATATATACATATAATAAAATTGTAGAGGTCAAATTTTTGTACAATGAAAAAAAAAATGCTAAAAACCGAGTCAGGGGGATGTTAGAAGTGAAATAGAACTAAAGTAGATTTTTTTCAAATTTTTTGTTTCTCTTTTGTACCGGCCAATTTCCGAAACGACTGGACCAATTTATATGAAATTTTCTATGGTGGTAGCTTATATCCCTAGTCAACATATAGG
The DNA here is from genome assembly GCA_039645545.1 of Dendrolimus houi. Classification (NCBI taxonomy): domain Eukaryota; kingdom Metazoa; phylum Arthropoda; class Insecta; order Lepidoptera; family Lasiocampidae; genus Dendrolimus; species Dendrolimus houi. The sequence continues at coordinate 1,723,352 of CM077131.1, forward strand.
ATAATTTTAATCCCGAAAAATTAAAAAGTTCCCGTGGGATAGTTAAAAAACCGCATCACGCGGACGAAGTCGCGGGCATCAGCTAGTATATAATAATTCGTTAAGGGGCCCTTTGTCTACATAAAGGTGTATTACTCGGTACCAGGTCACTAAACTAGTGTAGTGTAAATCGTTTAAAGTTTACTTGCATAATTATCTTTTTTTATTGCTGGAATACAAAAGACAGGCTCACAACCCATCTGATGGAAAATATTTACCTTCACCTATAGACACTTGCAACATTAAAGGTGCCACATATATGTTTCCAGGCTTTAAAAAGGGAATTAGAATCTCGCCAGTAATGCTTTTATTGTCAAGAGTGGATGCACACCAAACTAATAAAACGTGAAACTAAAACGATCTACAGGTAAAACATAAATACGTAAGTATTTTTATAAGACAAAATGTTTTGAAAAGAAATGTACATAACACTCAGGACAATGACGTCGCCAACTCAGCAGTGTCAAGAAGAGCTGACACAGCGCTATTTTTCAGTTCCAGCCAGCGGTTCACTTATAATTAAGTGGAATTAATATTTTATACATTGTTACGAGTTGCAGGACTCGAATTAAAACGCCGTTGGAATTATTATAGAATTTATTAGAACTATACAAACACGTATAACACAGGTACAAATATAACTGAATACAACCAGTCCAAACGTAATGCGCGATTCAATAACACGCGCTAAGTCCGTCACTAAACAGATTACGGAATTTTTCACTAGCCTTGCTTTGGTTGTGGTTATCGCTCGACTGCTCATCTCTAATATGTCTGCCTGACCGCGTGGACCGATTTGCTTAGAATCACACCTGGCTAATGACTACCATAAAAGATATTTTAAACACAAAGTAAAAAAAAGAAGTCCAAATGCCGAAAGATAATAAAATGTGCAAAACACAATAAGCATAACATTTGTAAAGTGAATTTAAAACAATGCTAACTTAAATACTAATAACAAAAAATCACAATTCAAGGTTGTTATGGTGGCATACTCTAGACTAGGGATGGTAACCATTTAAACTGGCAAATGCCCTACCACCTCTTAGTCAATCTAAATACAAACTTGCTTAACCTGTAAAACAATTAAAACTACGTTTTAACGGTTTTAAGCGCGGAAATTTATTTCGACGTTTCGGCCAGATTTCAGTAGCCGCGATCACAGAAGACAAAGATGTCATGTATCTATGAGTATTATTAAAGTTATTATTTGGCTTACTCTCAACTTGTTCATTCATTTTAATTATTTAATATTTATTTTTGTATATGATTGTTATTAATAAACTTAAGAAAATACTAAACAATATACATATTATAAAGTCGTGATGGCTCGTATGAAACCCAAATGGCGCGGGTACGAATCCTGGCCGGAACGCATGCACCACTTAGGCAGTTTTCTGAACTAACAACTAACAACAGTGAAGGATAACATCGAGATGAAACCTGCACCAAACCTGCCAAGCCGCCTTGGACAAGCATGGCGGGTATACTGTCCGTTACCCCCTATAGTGGGAAGCCCGAGCCCAGCAGTGGGTCGTTTGTGGGCTATTATTACAATTATTATATACATATTAAGTCTTGAGAGCTCAATAATAGCAAAAACAAACTAAAAAAATATTTTTTCTCTAAAGGAGAACAATTTCAAAGATTTCCTCATTTTATATAAATCTTCGAAGTCAAAGGCTCAATATAAAGCCAATTCGTGCTTACTAATTTGAATTTTACAGTCCACACCCGATCAGCTCCTTTGAGTCAAAGGGAAAAAGTGTCTCAAAGGAAATAAAATGAGAACCAGGGAATAAATAGTACTAGAAATTCCTTGTTATTTTGATTTCAGATCTTGAAAACTCGTGACAACGGTCTTTAATGACTTTTTATTGAAATCAATAAGATTTCATTTTCTAAACTACGCACTCTGGGTCCTCCTGTCCATAACATAATTAAGATTAAAATACTTTGTGTTTTACTTATTGCTTACACGCTAGATAGCCTTAAAAATGCTACTGAAATTAAAAGGTCAGACATAGAAATATATCATATGACCGGTCATGTTATACGGATTCGAATGTTGGGCCACTAAAGTGATAGACCACAAACATCTCCACTCAGCTGACATGCAAATATTGCGATGGATTTGTGGTGTTGCAAGAATTAATAAGGTGAGACATGAGTACATAAGGGGATCTTTGAAAGTTTGAAAAAATTGAGAGGAAGAAGATTAAGGTAGTACAAGCATGTAATGAGGAGGGATGAAAGTCATGTGACTAAAATATGTTGAACTAGTAGATCGATGGATACTAATGTAAAAGGTAGATGATATGATATATGTCAGAACAGAGGAAAACAGATAATTATTGTGCCGACCCTAAATGGTTGGGAAAATGGGAAAGAAAAGGGAGTTATCCTTAAAAAGTCGAAAATACTCGCTGGACATAAAACCAAAATTTACGTTTAAAAGTCATACTCTGACACCAGTAATAGCTAATGCCAGAAATAGACGGTTCATTTCTGTCTTTCAATTTTGATAGAAATAAGGCATTTTCAGCTTTAAATGGTGTTAATTGTTAAAAAGGTTTCATATTATATGAATTTTTAACTGCTTATCTGCTTATTTATTTTTTAATGATATTTCTTAGATTATGGAGTGTTTTTAGTATTAAAAGTATAAAATATTGTTGTGTATAAATAATAAAAAGAAATATAACCAACAATATTTTTTACAATAAAAAAAAAGTAGTTATAAAAGGTACATATGAAGCCCTTTCTTTAATTAAGTTACTTTTATTTTTCAAGAGAAACTTTAGAATCGTTGTGATATGAAACAAAAAAGCGATTAGACCGATGATTAAACATAGGTCCAATTAGGACCGAAATAAAACTGATAATACATTTTATAGACTAAGACAAAGATAGATTGAAAGTGATACTTAAGAAGTTTATTTTGAATTATAATATTTTGACGGATGTAGGCTATAGGAATTATATTAATGTTACGAGCTACAGGACTCGAATTAAAAATGCCGTTGGAACTACTATAGAATTTATTAGAACTGTACAAATACAAATAAGACTGGATGCAACCAGTTCACACTGCGCGATTCAATACAATTCGACGCGCGCAAAGACTACCCACCCACCCATATGGGCATCGTCTTATACTAACTACACAGTACAAAAAAAGATTGGCCGCGCGCACTGAGTTTTCGAGAAATAGTAATTTGCACATCTGCGAACGGCTAACAAAGTCAAAAACAATAACAATAAGGATTAGTTCGATGCTAATGATGGTTATAAAACAAGTAGAAAAACAATAGCATGTTTTTCTTAATTACAAATTCAAAACACAAAATAATTCCTAAATCCGGGTAGACAATAAGCTGCGCTTACAACAGGCAGCTGTGCGCTTATCTTTGACGGCATGTAACACTAATATTAATAAAAGTTAGAGAGAATTACTTCTACTGCGTGTCAACTGCAGACACACATAAAAGAAAGTGAAAGATCTTTAATAAGTATAAAGCTATTGCAAACAGACGCCTGTATGAAACTTTTATCTGATATTTCATAAGAATTTGAACACAAAAGGAAAGTTAATAAGTAGTATCACGCTCCGTTTCACCCAATTCCTCATAACTGCGTTATCACAGGATTTGTCACTTTGTTATTAAGAAAGATATTTTTTATAAGAATTGATGACTAAATTGTTTTTGAGAATTATGAATGATTTATATGACAAGTGGAATAATATTTTTATCGCTTGAATACAGCAGATAAGCTAAGGGCCCACCTGATGGATAGTTGTTACCGTCACATGGACATTTGCAACACTAAAGGTAAACAGCTCTATTTAAGCGTCTAAGTAGTACTTCTTACTTAGGTATCTAATTGTAAGTAGTACTTCCCGGCCAGGATTTGAATCCACGTCCAAATTTTCCTCACCTAATGTGCATATTTTTAAGAAGCAAAAATAAAATAACACAACAAATTCTTAAAATTAAATAATTTTTATGTTTTACTTTTTACATTTACCACGTGAAATATTCACATCGAGATAACCAATAAAATGATACATGAAACCCGCTGTTCGCGCCGCTTAATTTGAAATCCTATCCTGTCAAATTATTTCCACAACTACCCGCTTTTAGTTATTCAATCACCTTTTCCCAGCCGCCATCTTCCGTTCCATACGACTATCCTTGTCGTACTTACTGCTGTACTAATACTGCTCGTCTCGTCACACATAGTCTGCTATCAACCCTTATACAACAACCAGCACATCTTTCCGCCACCAATTGCCGATAAGTGCAGTTACACCGCCCCGTGTGTGTACATATAATATCGAAGGCCGCAAGAAGCAGACCAGGTAGAAGATTTGCCGCAATGCTCACGACTTGCTGATCAGCACGCCTAGTTAGTGCAGCCCAGAGGCACGCAGGTTAGTCTCCCTTCTTTCCATACCCAGCAATACTTCCACCGCCATTTGAATGCGCGTTCAGTCCCTAATACTGGGCTGTCGCGTTGACACCAGGCAGTCCACGGTGCCCAAGCATAGTGGTGGGTTTTTGTGGATGTAATATTAACAAAAAGTTAAGCTTAAAGAATAGTAACTGAAACTTGAGTGGCGTTGGTAGTACGTAGGTGAACTTCTTCATTTGTAATCCCAGCTTATGATACTTATGACGCAATCCGACGAGCTATTTCAGTGGTGTTAAGCAAAGTGCAAAGTGTGGGCTCGATAATTTGAGATCCTCATATTACTAAATTAGTCCTATTCAAAATTCATACTTCTCGGTAATCCGTGTATAAGTCATATTTTATGTGACACCTAAATCTTGAATTTGCTCATCATGAAATAAGAGTACTATAATGAAAATTGTTCAGAATAAAATTCTATAATAGTCGTAAGTCTTATTTCTTTGTTAATTTTTAAAGTATTTAATTGTTGTTTATTAAATGGAAAGATAATTAATTAATTTCTTGTTTTATTTAACCTTTTGTAAGTACACCCGTTTTACAGAAAATGACAGAGAGAAGAGAGAGCATAGACAAATTTCCATTGTCTTTGGTAGAGAGCGAATTAAACGTTTGGATACATTAACATAAAGTTCTACGTTCGGATACGACAATTGTATCCTAGCCGGCCGAGATCACCGGAACGCAGAGGCTCCGGGTTTAATATCCTGGCATGGTAAATATCGTAAAAGAATTTTAGTTATTTACTATGGTCTGGGTGTCCGGGATCGGGCCCAGATTGTTCCGTTGTCTATTACCCATAATACAAGCGTAACTTGCTTAGCTTGGGAATTTATAATGTGTATGTTTGTTTGTCAATTAATTTCATTATTATATAATGTTTCAGTTTTTTTTTGACACGAAGTTTTTTTACGCAGCTTACAGTACAGTGAACTTCCAGAAATCATCACGTACGAAAAAAGCGTTATGCTCCCTCCTTTAACGTAATTTTATAGAATTTCGAACTTTAATGCAATTAAATAAAATCCATCAGTGTAAAATAGTGTTTTGAAATCAATTCTTGTAACCATCTTCATTCGGCCATATTCGGGCGTTGTCACCGCACACGCGCAGAAATGTTTTTAAATTATTTACTAATTTATATAAGAAAATATTTATTTCTAAAAATGCGACACTTAATAATAATTACTATTAATAACAATAATAATTAAATTGTGTACCGCAATTTGCGAAATGAGGTTGGCACTCAGCATTTTTCTGTGCCGAAACATAGTCCGGCACAACACTAATTTTCAGTGCCCACCTTCTAATAAAGGAAGTGACATTAGTATATAGTTACGTCACTTCCTTTATTAGGAGGTGAGCACTGAAAATCAAGTGTTGTGTGATGTGTCGCGTTTCTAGTGCCTTTGGTGTTGCACATATCCATAGCCGATAGTAACCACTTTCCACCAAATGGACCGTCTGCCAGTCTGCTGAACTCATGCAATAAAAAAACACATACATTCACACACCTATATATTTTCACATACATTACAAATGTTAACACGAAGTAATTTCCAATGTATAAATTTTAAAATAATTTTCTTTTTTATAATGTACTAGCGGCGGCATTTTAATTAAATTTTTAAAATAAAAGAACACTTATTGTGGCATAACTATAATAGTTAGACATATGCTGTCGCGATACTTTATGTAAATAATGATGTGTCCTGCAAAGTCGTAATACATTACTTTATTCTATCATGAACAGTTTTCGCAGCGCACACGATGTAAAGAATATTTTAGGTATTTTTTAAACATCTTTGGGTAATATTGGAGTTTTAGTAAGTATCCGTAATTTTTTTCAAAATATAATATAGCCTATGTCACCCGGGGATAGTGTAGCTTGTCAACAGTGAAAGAATTTTTTAAATCGGTTCAGTAGTTTCGGAGCCTATTCAATACAAACAAACAAATCTTTCCTCTTTATAAAATTAGTATAGATAATAATCGTGTTGTCTGGAAATGGACGCTAATAACTGCAACACAGTATTATATACTACAGCGCTTGTCTGCGATACCATGTCGTTTTCTGTACACTTAGGTTAATTGTTTTGAATAAATTGTTTAATTCTCTTTAATTCTTTAATTTTATATCCAAGACACTAATCGAAGCGTTCCGGCTAATTGGCAATGTAATATCTTCGTATCGGTATATCAATCAACCTGCTCGCCAATGCGAGGCGTGTCCCATATCTGGTATATGTCACGGTGTCCCACTTTCAGTCTAACAAGGGGACAGATTGACGGCATCTACGGACAGGGTTGTGCAATATACAAGCTTTATAAATACCTAGGCTTTGCTCTAGTGTAGGTAGTGAATATGCCAGTGGCGTGGATCTTTAAAAAATAAGCGATAGGTCGACAGCGCCGTGCATTAATTGGCGTTTACGCGTTCTAATCAAACATAATAGTAGTGTCTCTATAAATTAACTAGCGACCAAAAGGTTGAAAGCGGTTTTATACGTGCATATATTATTACTGTATAGCAACTCATAACCCGATCGGGCACCGGCTTTTGTTTCAAAATATGCGATAAAGTTGCAAAATTAGAAATAGATATTGTAATAAGAAAACACATTGCGAGTTAGGTGTTTTTTCAACAGCAGTGTAGTCGACACTTGCATAATGTATTGTGAATCTAAACCATCCGGGGAAAACGAAATCATCAAAATCGGTCCAGGAAATTAGGAGGATCATAGAATCCGATCCCAGCGCCATCTACCGGTTCCACTTGTGAATCTAAAGCATCCGAAGACCCACTCAAACACACAAAAATGGCATCAAAATCGGTAAAGTCGTTCTCAAGTTATCGCGTACATACATTTGTGCGATTCATTTTCATTTATATAGATACATAATAATAGAGATAACAATTTGCACGCCGTAGAGGCAAAAACATGTGATCTTATGAAATGTTCTTACCATCTTTTTCATGTACCATGTTGTATGCAATAAATGATTATTTGTTTTTTTTTTTATTGCCGGAGTTCAGCAGACATGCAGACGGTCCACTTGATGGAAAGCGGTTACCATCACCTATGGACGTTTGCAACACCAAAGGTGCTACAAATGCGCTGCTGCTCTCTTAAGGTAGATTGGAACCTGTTCACTAATGCCGGAACACAACTCAAGGTTGTTATGGCGGCATACTCTAGACCAGGGGTGGTAGCCATCCAGTCGGGCAAATACCCTACCAACTGGCTGTGGGTTGTTTTGTCGCCTCTTCCGACAGGCCGCTTGGCCGCAGAAAATTGTATTCTTCCTCAGTTCCTGCACGGATAAATTTGATTTGGTTTAAAAATAAAAAAAGAATACGTAAAATGTTGATATAAAAAGTTCCATGTTACAAACATAAATAAACCTTCTCCTGAATGTAGTAAACTCGCCGACCCATTTACGTCCCTAACTGCGGCCATTTTGGACGTGACGTCACGAGCAAATGGGACAATTTGCCGGTGTCATCGCACGACAACGAGCTCAAAATTAGATTCGCGAGCACGAGATAACCCGACCATGTTTGGATGACGCATGCCTCGACGGTTTAGGTATTAATGGCGCTGCTATTACTACGAAACGTGCATCATGACAGCTAACTTTAGAATCGCTACTCGATTAATACGAGGGGTCAAATTCTGCAATTTAAATATCTTAGTGTTGCGAAGATATGTAACGAACGGTTCCATTGGGATAGTGTCGAAAATTCGTAATCTATGAAATCCACGATATCTTCTCTATATCGTCGCCACGGAATAGTAAAAAAAAATGGTGTTAGTTACTATTAGTAGAAATGGATATTGCAAAGTTACAAAAATTCTAAACATTTATTTTGTGAGTTTTCACTTATGTAAAATGCAAGGAGAGATTTGGGTAAGAAAGTAACAAATATACCAAATATTAACTATTTGGGCAGGGTTCCCCTTTATTATTCTCCCTTTGATGTGAATATTCACAGAGCACAGTAAGCAATGAACACCGTTTTATTTTTTTTATTGGACTTGACTTTATGTTGTTGGTCCGAAGACCTCACAACTTTACCGGGGTTTTCGGGGCGAGTGCCTTTGCGAAGCGAAGGCGCTCGAGCCCGGAAGGCAACTTGCTCGAGGGGGCTCCCTAGGGAGTTTCACCTCGGCTGGACTGTTGCCATGAGAGGGGGATGAATCTAATGATGCCCACCATAGGGCGACACAATGCACTAATTGAGAGCGGGCGACGGGTAGTATAAAGTCCGAGAGGAAGGATCCCGGCGGACCGGGATCGGCGGTTCGCGGTGGCCTATACTATCTTACTGCCGTTTCGCAACGTGTTATGGTTGGGAGAGAAGAAACGGCGAATTAAACTTCCCAGCAACACGCCTAGTCTATCCTATGGGGGGGCTGTGTCTCCTGGCGTCCCTCGCGGGGACATGGAGAGATCGTGATTGGCGGCATCGACGCCGTCGTCTGTGTCTGTCTGTCGGTGCCTGCCAGCCTGCCATCCTAACCGCGGGCGGGCTGATCCGAGCCAACCGTTTTGTGATATCGTTGACCTTGTCCATGAGGATGTTACACGGTCGTCGCACGAGACCCTTTCGTCGAGGCTTATAATCGGACGCGGACACGACGAGGGGATTTCGATGGTGCGGCGCTAGATCGAAATACTTACGCGAGAGCGACGTAATGTAGTTTTTGATGGAGGGAAGCTTCAGATCGCGGTGGATGTCGACGTTACGCATATAGAGGGGAGCACCGACGGCTCTGCGCATGAATTTATTCTGAACGATTTGCAGTTTCTTTAAAAGGGCAGGCTTGGCATGGCCGAATACCACACTCGCGTATGTCATGATCGGGCGGATGCATGTTTTATATAGAGTAAGCTTGTGTCTGAGGGACATTTTGCTTCGTTTATCTATCATGGGTGCTAGACGACCCATCACAAATCGCGCTCTATTCCGGACTATAGTGATATGCTCGTTGAAGCGCAAGTTCTGATCTAGGTGACACCCAGGTATTTGGTGTACTTTGCCCAGGGATCTCTTGTTCGTAGAGCGAGATGGCTTTTAAGCGAAGGCAAGCGCGTTTGGGAGAGCGAAGCGTGCCCGGGGAAAAGAACATTGCTGCGCTTTTCTCCGGGTTTACCTCTATCCTCCATTTGCGAAACCATTCGCCTAGCTCTGTTACAGCTACCTGTAGCCGGACGCAAGCCATTTGTCGGTTGTGATCTGATGTATAGAGTGCGGTGTCATCCGCGAAGAGGGCCAACTCTACATCTGAAGTTTTTGGGATGTCGCTGGTGTACAGCGTGAAGAGTAGTGGAGATAGTGCCGAGCCCTGTGGTACACCGGCTGTGAGTGGGTGAGGGGACGAGCGTGTTCCCTCCACTCGAAAACGGAAGCTACGGCCTAGGAGGAAGTCTCGCAAGATGAGCACGAGTCTGTCTGGTACACCGAACTGGTACAGCTTGTAAATCAAACCGTTATGCCAGACCTTGTCGAAGACCTTAGCTACGTCAAGGAACAGTGCGGCTGTTCCTATAGGGCGAGGGCGATGGGCAAAGTGGGATAGTATGTGCTCCGTGATGCGGTGCACCTGTTGGACGCATGAGTGTCTGGCACGAAATCCAAACTGCTCATCGGGTAGTAGATGATGCACACCGTTTGCACGCCACTACGCCTTTTATACGAAAATGCTACCCTACAAAACAATAACATTGCATCATTGCTAAAAATATCAATTACATCATAGTGTTGCCAGGATCATAAAAACAATTATAATAATTAGTTACTGATGCACTAAATTATCTAGACGATAATTTAATGGGGGCTTATAAAATTAACAAACCGGTAGAAAATAGTAATTTAATTATAAATCGAATCATCTGATAAATCGACTAAAAGTATTATCTATGACGATTGTCTATGTCATATTAATATACACTATGGTTCTCATGAATACTGTGGTGGACATCTTGTAACACTTATCAATATATATAAAGATTGGGATTAGTAGAATACCGACATCAAGCAAACCTACGATTGAGACCATAGTATCCGGCGATTCTGACGAGACAGTAATAGCAGAATTGGGCCCTAGTTGTATGAATCCTAATACCTACATTTTAAATCAGGATTAGTAGAAATATTTACATTATCTGTATTTTTTTTGCCTGCTCCTCCATTATATGGTAGAATGGAGATTATTATTTTCTCTTCTTTCCCATTTTTTTCTTTCTTTTCAAACATCTTAAAAACTATTACATTTAGTCTATTTTATAACGAATAAATTACCTATATTATAGTTTACCAGCATCTGCCTGCGAAACTGTTTAGCCTTCAAAGCTTTAACGTGCGTGTTTCCCAACACCTACAGTATAGGGAAGACAAACTTCGGCAGTGGGTTCCACTCTTTTACTCTGCGCATCATTAATGTGGACGCGAAACGCTTCGTTTGTATAAATAGTACGTCTAACATATACCGGTATCGCATGCCAGTACGTCTGGTTGTTCAAAGTTGGAAGAAAGTCGGCGGGATAAGATTGAAAGCTCTAACAGATAGAAAACTGATAGATTAACAATCCTGCATGGATGTCCAAGGCTTTGAATTTTGTCATCGCATAGGTAGTCGTTGTCTATCAACTTCCAGGCTCTTCGCTCAATCGAATTTTAGTCCCTCGAGTTGGTAATAGAACTTTTTTGTTCCAAACACTAGAATTACAAAAAAATGCAATTACAGACACAATGCAAAACGTTGTTGCGGTGGATTTGTGGTGTTACAAGAATGGATAAGATATGGGTACATAATGAGATCTTTGAAAGTTGCACCGGTCACTGAAAAATTGAGAGGAAGAAGATTAAGGTGAGGAGGGATGAAAGTCACGTGACAAAAAGAAGAAATGGATGGATTGTGTGAAAGATCATATGATGATTTGTGGTGTGACAGAGGACTTATCTCAGAACAGCGGAGTATGCAAGGAAGAGATCTATTGTGCCGCCCTCAAATAATTGGGAGAAGCTGGAAGAAAAGAGAGAATGCATAGCAATAGAAAAAGATAACTTTGTGCATTCTGTCAACTACCGAAGTCCCGAACCGAAATTCTACCTGTAAATTGCAGTTGACTTTGGCAACGTCCGATTTCAGCAGAATACAAAATACAAATAAAATGAAAATGGGAAATTTTGAAATTCTCAACCTCAAATTCTTAACAATACTAGATTAATAAAATAAAATAAAATTAATGTACTAATAGGAATGAGAAGCAAAATAACATGAAGCTAAATCCAGACCCCGTATCAATTTTTTCATAACTGCGGTCAAATGATGGTCTTATTATACCAGGAATTACCTCATTGACCCACCAATTATGGCTGACCGCCAATCATATCATTATTCTGGACACATGCGGACGCCTTTTACATTTTTTATTGAGCCAATTGTTATAGAATTGGGTAACCGAGTCAGGAGTGGCCTTCATATGGCGCTTGTCTGACTCAAAGGGTTGTATAATTGCCTCGGATTAAAGGAAGCTGAGGCGTAATTAAATTTACTTTTTACAGAGAACATAATAGGAGAAATAAAATTTAACGTCCTCACTGACTCGGTCATGTAGAACAGATGAGAGAGGATCGAAGCGTAAAGAAAGCCTAATTGGAACGATCGGATGGTCAAAGTCCAATCGGTTGTCGCAAATACCAGTCCAAGGCCAGAGTGGAGGCTAACTTGTGTAAGCCTCAAGCCTCTAATCGACAAGAAACCACACAGTACAGAGAAATGCGGCTTGTTTTCCTTTCGGAAGCCAAGACACGTCTTAGAACGCTGAGCCAACGAAATTAGATAGCTAGATAGATAACACTTTACTGCTCACCAAATATACAATTTCAAAAACGCACAATTACAATATTGTCATGGTGGAAACAACAGGCGGCATTAATTAGTCTATAGTATAAGAATTAGGCATAATTATTAAGAAAAAGGAGTGTTTTCTGAGTGCGTTCTTCAATGTAGGCGATGTTTTCGCCTCTCTGACAGTAAAAGGCAGCGCATTCCAAAGTTTGACAGCCTGCACTGCAAAAGAGTTATCATAAAGGTATGAAGTGTGTGCAGGTGTAATGAGTTTCCGATACGTATGAGTGCGCAAATTGTGATAAGTAGAAAGGCGAAGGAATTCAAAACGTTCCTTAAGGTAAGGAGGACTACTAGGAATAAATAATATGTTATAAAGTAGTGTGAGGATGTGAGTATTCCGGCGAAAGCAATATGGAGCCACTTGAGTTAGTTTTACATATAAAGATCTTTTTTTAGATTCTCGCAAATATGTTTGCAAAAAACAAGCAAAGCCAGAATGGCAGCGTTCTGGCTTTGCTTGTCGCAGGATTTTTTCTCAGAAAGTACTGGGTCTATCTAGGTGAAATTTATTTAGTATATTTTTTAGACGATATAACAACGTATAACGACGTCAGAAAAGCTAAATCCTTTGCCATATATTTAAAAATTCACTCGGGAAACATTATGTTAGTCTTACGCAATAATGTATGTGCTAGTTTACTATACTTTAGACTGTCATCTGCTGTCTACGTATGTCATTTTTATTTATATATTTTTTTCCTTTTTCTCTGTTGCATAATAATTATAGTTAATTTGCGAATTTCCTTTGAGTCAAGTTGCCTGGAAGAGAAGCGGTAAGGCTGCCTATTGTATTACCAAGTAAGTATTGCCTTGTTGTGCATTTTTGCTTTGGTGAACAATAAAGTGTTGTCTATGTATATGTCTAATAACAGCCCATAATGCCCTACTCGGGCCTCAGAATTTTAAAGGAGGAGGGCGGGAATAAAATCTGTCACCCACCCAATTTTGAAGTCAATACGAAGTAAAATTTCAACCCTTTTACTTGACACTGACATTATAACAATATAAATACATTATAAAACTCATATTAAGACAAATCCGATATAAATAATTGCAATAATTATTTACAATTGTGCAAAGAACAAAAAACAGAAGATTATTAGACAGGCTGTAAGGGAGGGCAATTTTTACATGTCCAATAAACAAAGGGAGAGAGAGGGTCCTATTCATTAGGAACCCTTTTAGGGCTTAGATTAGGGTGTCTAACTGAACGATATAAGGGTAGACCCCTTTTCCCTAGTAACGCTGACCCATCCATGACTCATGTCGAGGGGTGTAAGGTTTCATATATTAATGAGCAATATTACGGCGTATTTTTATTATTTTAAGATTTTATTATAGGCGTATTTTTAATTTCTCATATTCTGAAAGTGGGCTTGGAATTGCTTAATCACAGGGATGAAACAACACTTTTCTTCCCTGGGAAATAATTTTCCCTGCTGTGAAAATATTTAGGAAACTATGCGAATCATAGATAATATACATGCGACTCGTGTCCCAACTCTATTTACAGCCACTATTAAGTCGCGGCTTAAACTGTAATAATAAAATATCAACTATTTGGTAACATCATTTTATATTTATAAATTACTTTTCACTAAATTGTTAATTAATTTATATAAATTTGGGCTAAATATTTACTATTGTCAGTGACAAAAAAATACTGGCTGGTAGAATGCCACAACAAAAAATTGCTTGATGTTTTATATGTAACGTATGTGATGGCGTTTCATCCGATTTAGAATTTATGGATTTAATGCCTGATTTTATTAGAGAAGTAGTTGTTTGTTGTTAATCAACTTTCATTTACTTTCCTCATATTCGAATTGAAAAGCAGAGTGTTAACCTCGGGTGAAAGGTCTATTTAGGCACTTGCTTTATTAACACCTCGTACCTAGATCACTTTCAGCTCTCGTGTATAATCTACTATTAATGCATGCGAAATTGTTTTTAATTGTTTGACCTAGCAACGATTCATTATTACAACCGCACCGCTCGCCATCGACGGCATATCCACCCACCCCCATTTTCTCAGGTTCTCTAGCATATTTATTACGCGTACAACAATGACCTGGAAAGAACTTCCCGCCATGGTTTACCCTCCGCTCTATGATATGAGGTTCTTTAAGGCCGTTATAAAAATGTTTAGACATCTAAGAAATTTTATAACGACCTTCAGCAACGCGTTTGCGATACCCATGGTGTTGCAAACGACCATAGGCAACGATAACCGCTTTCCATCAAGTAGACCGTCTGCTTGTTTGCCTACTCGATTCAATAAAAAAAGTCTACTATATCAATAAAGGTAAGTACTTAGTTTAAAAATTATATGTTAATAGAGTTTCATGCTTAAAAGGCTTTTATTCCGTATTATCATTATAAAAGATTTAATTTACATTAATTTAAAAAATGCTGACTTGGGGAGGCCTACGTCCAGCAATGGACGGTGATTGGCCGACAACGAGGAAATAAAAATTAAAAGAGTCATAAGTAAAACCAAAGATGTATTGTTTTTCCTTTTGACATAATTTTTGTACATCACATACAAGATTTTTGCAATAATGTTCAAATCTCTTAGTTAACTTCAAGAACATCCAAAGTTAGATATTGAAGTAGATAATGTAAATTCATCATCTAAATACACAATTTAACTAAAACTGTATTCAGAATTTACTTCGTAAGAAAAAAGAAGGTATACATACCAGGATTACATTTAACCATTGTATCTTCATAAATAAAGACATTCAACTACATGACTGTTCACAACAAATACATTTTAAATAACATTAAATCATATGCTTTAGCCATTCACAGTATTAATTAAAAACTTAATATAGAAACTGAATCCCCATTCCTCATAGAGGAACTAACAAGTCTACGAAGCAACTTTTCAATTGCGACCAATGTGCTGCGTTATTGGTTCCTGTATAACTTTCTCGGACATGGGTATTATGCTCAACTCTTTTCTGTTTCGTTCGGATATTTCTAAATTACCATTTTCCTACTATTTCTTTTCATTTACTAGGAAATTATGATGCTCAAACTTTAAAATCTTTACCATTTTTGTAGCCTAACATTTAGTGGATGGATTAGAATAGAATACACCAGAAACAGGTGCGATTGTAAAATTAGAGAGGCAAATATAATTGTGCAATAAAATAGATATTAAAGAAACGAATTTCCCGACCCTGAAGGTTATACTGCATTTATGGTGATATTGAAAAGAACTATAGGTTCATCCCTGAAGTTTTAATGATGACTAGTCTTGAAAACAGAAGATTACGATGGCATGGGTTGCAGCCACATATAAGGGAGGTTTGAAGAGCCAAGAATGAATAAAGTGACAGGAAAGAGTAAATGTGATTTCCGCACCGTACTCCCCGTGCAAACACAATTAGCTGTAATCAAAAATCTATTCAAGGATAGCTTTGAACAGAAATATGTTAAAACTGATTTGTGCAAGATATGAATCAGTTATTCTTCCAGGAATATTGAAAATAACTCATGTGCCTCATAAAAACAACTAAACTGAAGTGTTACTTACTTGGTCACCTGTCACAACACCCATGGCCCATTGAGTAGAAATGTTCTGGACTTAGTGTTGACTAACAATATGACTGAAAATATGTGAAGCTCGTGATATGTCGACGAGTTTAAGGATTTACTTCGTCCAACTGTGATTCAGTGACAACGAATACCAAGGAAGGTTTGTTTTGTTAAAATTATCTCAAATTAGGTGCTAAAGGCACAAAAATACCCTTCACCTGTTCCAAAATAAACCTGCATTGGATCATTAAAGCGCTCCGCGAACCGTGTCAGCGGCAAACACCGCTTAAGGTCACGGCACGAGACGTGCGTGAGACACAACCATTCTACTGAGAACCCTGGCCATCAATCGCCTCGCCCCATACTCGAAGGAACAATCCGAGCCTAGCGGGGCAGGGCGTGTCTGTACAAACTGGTCATTATTAGGCGAATGAGTCAGACTGTGAGTCAGATATTGATATTCCTTTGGTGAGTTCTCGTGATGACTCTATTAATTGTAGGGAGGCGTGTAACCTAAATATTGAAAGAGTTAGGAGAAAGTAAAGTTTCTTTGCGAAACTAACAATGATATTGAAGCTGTTTCAGGCACAAATTATGAGATTTAGAAAAAATCAATGTAGTTTGACACCTACCTTGGTTATTCCCAGAGAAGATAATAATGTCATATAAAGTGGCTTGCTCTGTAGTATCCAAGTGTATGAAGAGAATTTTAAGCGTAATATTACACTGTAAAAGCACTAATTCATATTTTGTTAAAGCATCTGTTTTGGAAGCCTGAGTTTATTCTGAAGCTAACTTAACAAGCTATTTACAGTTAACAATTATATAGAATCTCCAAAAATTTGATTTAATAATTTCAATTCGTGCTGGCCACATAATGAGTCTTTTTAATATGGAACGATGTAAATTTTTGTTTAATCTGTGTAAAACATTTCGTCACAGATAATAAATTGACATACAACTCGATGATTCATGTTTAAAACCAAACAAACCGAAATTAAATACTAAGAGGAATATCTACAAAATATTTTATAAAGCTATTCTCACACTTGTACATGTACATTTATAAAACATAATAGTAAATCAATTACCTAGTCAAGCAATTGCAAAACTCGTGACCAGTTTGTTGCTCAATTAAACATGTCAATGAAACTGAACTCTTGTCACACAGAGTAAAGCCTTTCTAACTCTTGAATAATTTGCTTAAGAGTAAAAAATAGTTTTTCTTTATTTTATTAAATTTTATTCAGAACAACGTTCGGTTTGCGTTGGCATACTGAGAATTTAAACATCCGAATTGGCGTATATATGTATTTGTGTACCCTACTTATATCGTCAACCTAAAATTAACTCCCAGGTGCATTCGAAAGCTTTTATTCTTCGTCCCTTTTTTATTGCTGGAGTCCAGCAGACAAAGTGATAGTCCGCCTAATGCAAAGATCCTATCAATGTACTTTGGCTTTGATTAGGAAACTGAAACCTGTTTACTAAAGCTAGAACACAACTCAGGATAGTTATGGCGGCATACTTTAGATGAAGGGTGGTAGCCATCAGACACCTGGCTGTTAGTTGTTTTGTCGCATCTTACCACAGCGTGGTTGGGTACCTTTAGACCATTGGCACTTATGTCATCCTTCACAACGTCAAGGCAACATTTATTAGGCCCATTTCTAATAGGACTTCCCAAGGGGATTTCCCAGGGTAATTGTTAGGTTATATTATTGATTTTTGCTAAAGTGCCTGTTCCGTAATTTTCTTCAGAGCCTAAATCTTTTCTTTTTTCATATAAATCTGTTATTTTAATTATTTGTTCTCTTGATTTGTTGCTGCTTTCATTTTTAGATAAAAGAGTAGATGTATCCGACCCAAAAAGATTCCGTTCGCTGTGTATTTATATAACACAAAGCTCTCCATATAATGGTCTAGGTTTACTTAGTCTTAAGCATGCTAATAAATCACTCTGCGACTATGTCAGAACAAACATGACAGATAATGATGCAACAAACGCAACGCCCATGCAGGCCTGCATACTAACTTTCCATTTTGCCACACTTAATATTCCAAGAACTGCGTTTTTAGCATATTTACATTGTTTAACACGTATGACAGATTCGTTTAAAGCTATATTTAGTTATTGTATTTTGTCATGGTAAATCTAATACAATGAAATAGAACGTGCAGTACGAAGAAAAAAATACTAATTCCTATGTTAGGGCGGTCGTCGTGAGAAGCGACAAAACAATCCTCAACCAGGTGGTGAAACATTTGCCCATCGAAATGCCTACCACCCTTCGTTTAGGGTATTCATAACAATCTAGAGTTGTGTTTCGACATTAGTGGCCTAAGTTTCACTTTCCCGTTCATAGCCGACAATGCATTGATAGCACACTTACAATCAGGTAGGCCGCCAGTGTATCTGCTGTGCTCTAGCAATAAAAAGGGAAGGGAAAAAGTAAAATGGATGCGAGGCTTCGTTTCTAGTCCCTTTAGAGGTCGACAACGCTTTGGCAGCGCCCTTTGTGTTGCAAACGACTGTGGCCGACATTAACCACTTTCTATCTGGCGTGACTTCTGTTTGTTTGTTTACGCGTTTCTACGCACTAATCTTCAGTAGGATTAAGTCAATTTGGTTGGTTTCCAACAATATAAGATGAGTTTTTGACAAGAAGCACACGACTGAACACTGAAAGAAATATTTAAAACTCCAAATTGTATGTATGGCGACCATCCTTATTTTTTTATTTTGGGAACAACATATAGTTTACAATACAGTTTTCTAATCTTATGTTGATTTATTCAGCGATTCTTTTGATACGTAAGCATCTTCCAACGTTTTTCAACCACTTCCTGCCCTTACTCCCCTACTCCATATAACCTTTGCTAATTCTCTTATGTCATTTTCCTATCATCGGTGTTGCTGTCTTCTTATCCTCTTTCTGTCCATGGGTTGCTATTCTGTTATTATTTTGGTCCATGTTTCTTTGCTCTCTCTTGTCATAATGCCCTATCCATCGCCACAGCTTTATAGCATTCTATCTTCTACTTTGCTTATAAGTTCTTCTTCTATGGTAACATTCAAATTGTTTAAATCTAAGTGCATTAAAGCTCTATTAATAATTATTTTACATTTATCAACGCCAATATGAAGTATGCCGTTGACCAACAATAGGTCCATTTCTGTGGCCAAATAAAAACACTTTCTCCCGGCTCACAAAATGCACTTTCGTCTATTCTCGAACGTAACTCGATGTTCGCTTTTTGCGTGCATTGTTATCGAA
Source organism: Dendrolimus houi (assembly GCA_039645545.1). Lineage (NCBI taxonomy): Eukaryota > Metazoa > Arthropoda > Insecta > Lepidoptera > Lasiocampidae > Dendrolimus > Dendrolimus houi. Next base: position 1,742,610 of record CM077131.1, read on the forward strand.
TTCTAGGTAATTGGGTTGATTATTTGCGGTTTCATTTTCATAATTTGCACGCTTTACAGAACTTGCGATTTGAACGCTTCTGTTATTTGGTTTTCCTTTAAAGATTTCGAGTTCCAATTTAAATTTTTTATTATATAATAAGTAGAGCATAAGAAGTTATATGCATAATCTAAATAGGGCTATGTACCGGATAACTGCTAGAGGGAATCGTAAAGATTTTGGAAATGTGTACCTACCTACATTGTAGATACATATGAGTTTATCGTCTCCGTCATGGCAAAATCAAAATTTAAATAATTGTGTTTTCAATTTATTGCAAATTATTTTAAAAAATCTTTAACATTGGGGTCCATTCTTTTATAATTGTGAAAACAGTATTAAAATTTATTCTTCGAACATGTTCTGATGGAATGTGTTCAGAACGAAGACTTACGAAAAGAGTTACTTCGAGAGCGAAATTTTTCTGCCGTGGGAGAATGCAATAGCATTCTGGCATATCCGTTATCAAGAGATGCCAAGATGTTTTGGAAACTAATATATATGATTTTATTTTTAGTTCAAATCAATTAGAGATTATATTAGAAATGTTATTAATCTAAATAAAGATTTAAAAATAAAATCTAAAACATTATCTCATGAACGGCTTGTATGTTTGACTGGGAAGCCTTTTGCCAGCTTAGCTCACTGAAAGCAGAGATCCTGAGTTCCCGGCATCGTAATTTTAATTTTACACCCAAACGGTAAATGACGGTAATGGTAAATTATTCCTTTATGAAAATTCATAAAGGAACAATTTATCATTACCGTCATTTACCGTTTGGGTGTATGGGATCGGCGCAAATTCGATCCGTTTTATATTACTCAATCGTAACACAACAGTATCTCGCTTAAATTAAAAATGCAATGTAGGTGTATGGGACTGTATAAATTTAGATTAAAATACTGAAATAATACGCTGGACAACGGTGGTGAAAATACAAATAATCAATCAATAATTATGTCCGTAACAGGGCGACCAGAGTGACGTGCATCTTTAATATCAAAATTTCCGGATTGAAAACGCTTAAACCAAATTTGCGCTACTCTCACAGATAGTGCATTAGGTCCATAAACATCACAAATTTTTTTCGCGGCTTGTGTCGCATTTTTACCTTTTTTGTAGTAAAATTTTAAAATGTATGAATTTCTGCATTAGATTCACTCATTTTAACAATAAGAAAAACAAATGAAAATCTCTCATTTTCCTAATTTGAATTTGGAATTGTCTTCTTTAAAATTAAAACTTTTTAATGATACCAAAACCAGCCAGATAAAATGGTATAGCCAAAGAGATCTTATTACAAGTTCATACATACTATATGCGAAAAGACTTTTCCCCAACCTATTATATTTGGTAACTAATAAACAAAAATGTCATTCTCTTATCTATCAAAATAAATTTAAAACAAAGATACGAAATAGTTCGTAACAGTAGGTATAACAAAAATCAACTGAGATACATTTTCAGCGCGTTCCATTAGTAGCTCACAACGCCCAAAATGCTCAGTTAGCCGTTCCACAAGGCGACCGCGTTCGTTGTGGTCGTGGCAAAATCGTCACTAATGACGTCATCATTTTCGATCACACAACGCTCACAACGACCCATATCAATAGGTGGGTCGAATAGCCGTTCCACTTGGGTTTATGATTGTAACCCCGGCAAGCAAGTGGAACGGGAAAATGGTGAATATGGTCGTTGTGAGTCCCTAATGGAACGTAGCCTTATTCTAACGTCGCAATAAAAATGAAGTAAAATACCGCGCTTAATACCGCTAAAACGTAGTTCTATTATGTGCATCTACTAGTCGCGAAGCTAATATTGTGTAAAGAATGACAAAAATCTTAAGAAAACATATGACGCTCGCATTTTTTAAGGTCAGTAGACAAAGTAAAAAATACACTCCTCTTGTTATGCTCATAAGCCCTTTGCATGTATAATTCTAATACATTATGCACCGCCGCATAAGAAATTACGTAAACTGTACATAATTAATGGCGGGTGCAAAAAGCTGAACAACAATTTTAATTACGGTGATTTCTTTATAAAAAGGCGTAAAATGCATAATAATTTGGTACGTAAGGCACGTGACAAAAAAATCAAATGGAATCGATAAATGTGAACAGTTTTTAATCAAAGTGCTAATAAATTTTGGTTACAAAGACCGCAGTATTGAAACTGATTTTTTATGTTTTATCGGTGATAGAACGGTGAAATAATATATATTCCTACGCCGGAGCATTATTCTTCTTAATGGCTTTAAATCTCTTCAGAGGTTCAAGGAGAAAATATACCATATATACAAATATTTATGTATTCTGTAGATATGTATTTGTACAGAAATAAAATGCATAATTACAAAACTTCTTGGCAAAACAACAGGCGGCCTTATCGCTAAAAGCGATCTCTTCCAGGCAACCTAGCTTAAAATAAATTCTCAACTAATCTGGCGATGTTGGTGGAGCAGAAAAAAGATAGGACTGTACAATTTAAATATACATACTACACTAATTTATAAATTGAATACATACATCAATAAAATATTAATATATTTACGTATATACAAAAAAAAACTAAATAAATTTACTTGTTAACATTATATGTGACAAGCATTTTATATTAACATATATTACAATAGATAAATAAGTAAATGTTTAATATATTACACATATTTATTTAAAGAAAAATAGTACTTTCTAAGAGAGTTCCGAAATGTAGGTAATGTTTTGCCCTCTCTGACAGTAAGAGGCAACGCATTCCATAGTTTGACAGCCTGCACTGTAAAATAGTTTATATCTATGTAATATATAAAATATCTACATATATATCATTTATGTATTTATTATTAAAATGTAAGTAATTCGTACTATATATTACGTATCATCTCAATTCTTTCCCGGGGTTGTCTGGAAGAGATCGCTTTTTAGCGATAACACCGCCCTTTGTACATAACTAGATATAATTTTAGTCTTTAAGTTCATTTTTGTATTGGTGTATAATAAAGTGTTATCTATCTATCTATCTATCATACCAAAAGAATACAATGGGTTCACAGTAGGGTTCCCAACCGTACTGTAATATATATAATTGTACTATATTTTAGCCAATTGTACTACATATTATAGAAATATAATACATACGTAATGTACTATATATTCTTCGCTAATTGAATTGTCACACTTTTTGTTCTGATTCTTAGGATTATTTTGAAAAAACAATTAAAACATTATTCATCTTTTTACAATAATTCTTTTACTGTACAGGCTATTCGACTCTGGAATGAGCTACCTGTTACTGTTAGACAAGCTAAATCACTAACAATATTTAAGAACATGACAAAAAAGCACTAAGTACCTGTAACATAGTGATGTTTGATATTTTTACGTATATTTATGTATATATATATATGTATATATTTATGCATGTAATATCAGTAGGTGTATTTATATATGTCTATTAAGTATAATTTTACTTATATAATATTTTACATACTTATATGTTTATAAATGAATAAATTATATGTAAGTAACTGCTTATCCTCTAATATTTATGTATACCACCTTTGACCAATATAATCTGTTTTATTCCTGTCACGGGTTGTCTGGAAGAGATCGCTTCTTAGCGATAAGACCGCCCATTGTGCACATTTAAAACATTTTTAGGCTATAAGGTTTTCTGTAATGGTGTACAATAAAGTGTTATCTATCTATCTATCTATCTATAAATGTTTGCTGGCTCAAGAAAAAAGCTAATAAAAACACATGGATAATTCAATAATGAAATAAATAATTAAAATTAAATGGTACTATATTCTTCAATAAAATATGGCAACCCTACTTCAAAGCATAAATTTAAGAAAAGATGAAGTTGATGAACACCTTAGCTTGTAAAATAAGATTTTAAAGCAGACGAAGCTCGTTTTTTCTTAAAAGCACAATTTAATTTAAATTGCATGAAAATTCTTCTCGTCGTCAACTAAACTTGCCGTTGGTTATCGGCTAATGATGCATCCGACTTCTGAGACATAGAGCTACACTGCGTACAGTGGTGGTATGAAAACGTTCGCCAGTTTTCAAATTGATTCATTTAACGTTCCGCAAGCACATGTTACCTTTTCAAACTAAGACACAGAACAGACTATTCCACAGAAAATTATGTTTAACTCTTTGACAATAAAGTTTAAAATTGCTAAAACAAAATTGTGTCATTTTCTATCTTGTTGAAGAAGATTGTTTGGAGATGTAAAACCTTTTTATTGGTTTTCATATTTATGATAAACATAGTGTTTATATCCTCTTTATTTCTTATTGTTAATTTCAGTGTCTGTATTTGTCAACATAGCAATTTTCTTTTTTCACGTTTCTATATTTTGTAACGTTTATTAAAATGTTGGCAATATTGTTTCTTGAACTCGTGCAAGCAAAAGTCGACTTTAAGTTGATGAACGTTTTCATACCGCGACTGTACATTGCACACACCGTAATACTTCTCCACCAACCAGACGAAGATCTGGGATTGCTAGATCGGCGTATATAGTGCCGCATCGCATAGCGTGGATGCAATGTAGCTCTAAAGAACTAGCCGTTATATAAAATATATGGGCTCCAACGTGCCTTGCCCCCTAAACAAGTGATATTAGCGCTAAACGAATAGAATGAAAATTTATGTGATTGACATAGATAAACTTCGCACAAAAATTATCCAAATTTTGGGTGATTTTCAACAGACTGTAACTTGAAGAAAAATGGTCGTACATCAAATAAGAAAAAAAAATCAAATTGTGGCTCCAATTGGAGCTTCAAATCCAAAAACTAGACACTTGGAGCTACAATTTTCTTTTAATTTGATGTATAACCACTTTTTTCAAGTTACAGCCTGTTGAAAATCACTCAACAATGTTGATATTTTGAAGTTGTGATTTGTAACTCGATGAAACGAAAAAGCGACACTAAAAAGAGATAAACACACAAATCTATAGGACTAAGCCTGCGAGAGAATGAGATACGAGTTTTACATTGTGCAGCACAGATTAGAGAGTCAATAAGATCGATGATTAAACATAGGTCCAATTCGGACCAAAACAATACTGATAATAATATTTTTTAGACTAAAACAGTGAAAAATTGAAAGTGATACTTAAGAAGTTTATTATGAATTATAATATGTTGAGCGATGTAAGTTAAAAGAATTACTAAAACACACATTTACAAAAATAAATCATATTTACAATACTTTCTAGGCTATATATACAATAAGCGGCCTTATCACTTATAGCGATTTCATCCGGAAATGCAATTCTTAATGTAACGATACGTCATTCCCATACATTACTTATTCTATTCGCTTAGCGCTAATTCCACGTGTCTAAGCGTATGGCCTGAGTGCCCGCTTTATTCGAGTGTGCAGCGTTCGTGTCAAACAAATGGAAACGTCAGTAGGTGTCCCTAGTGGCGGCCGGCGGGCGCGGCGGCTCCAGCGGGCATGGTTGCGTCGAGCGACGCCTCGTGTACAGGACCGCTGCACACCCCACTCCGCGGCATGCACTGAGACCGCAGATATACTAATTTAAATGTATCTGAACACTAACGATTGTCCCTAGTTTTATATATAGTGTAGTATCTATGGTCCCTAGTGCCAGCCGAGATGTGCGTCGGGCGAGGCGTCGCGTACTGGTTTAAACCAATTTGTAATCGATGAACGCCGAGCATGCACTCAGGCCACTCAGTTAGACGCTCTATTGCCCGCAGCCCGCTCCGCCGGTTGCCCCGCCGGACGCCTTGCCACTCATAGTAGGGGAGGCCAAGCGGGGATTTTGGGATTTACTCGAGCGTGGCAGAATAACATAATGGGAGAAACCTTGCACCCTATTCTGTACCCTCACTATATATTAACCCTTCATATAGGGTGGGGGTATGTTTTATTCATCAATTTTTTTTCAAACCGTCTGATTAAGAAAATTCCGCCACATAATTGTCAGATTATGGGTCAGCACGACAAGAACATTAAAGCTGAACCGTCTGTATATTAATCTGACTCGCTCAAGTATTTCAATGTTAAGTTATTTTTGCATTTTCAAAAATCGGCCATGACTTTTGGTCGCGTCCAAATCGTCAGTCTTTTGAATAGGAGTTCCTTTAGGGTTTACTTAACATCCCTTTTGAATATCTGACGCGCTTGAGTATTTCTGTGCGACTCTTTTTTTTAAAACCTGTACACGCTCCCCCCACCAGTGAAAGGGCATACATCATATAACCTTTTTTCTTTTTAGGTATCAAATCTTCACAATCCAAAAGGTCCCCGCGACGCTCGAGTAACTCCACATTTAGCATATTGGGCTCCCCTACTATCAGACCGTACACTAAAGGTGCAGATTAGCATATATGGCCGACGTGTTTCCAAAGCGTTTCTAGCTTATCGCTTGTTCCTTTCATCGACAGATTTACACATTTTTTTTAAACAGGATATCCAAAAGGTTAATAGCATTACTCCACCGGATTAATAACACCAAAATTATTAATTGCTTATTATAATTTAACTTTCAAAGACATATTTAGCGAGGAAACGCGATATATAAAAGGCGGTGTGTTATCACACAGTGTGTCGAAACAGCGAAACGAAAACTTCGGCAACAAATTGTCATTTCGTTTCACCAAGCCAAGGTCTACATGACATACTGCACACAGTCGACTATTGTATACTTATTTGCTTAATAAATTCAATGTATTCAGTGTAAATTTGTATATAGCTCTTTGCAGAATCGTCAAATTTGTATTAAATCATATCAATGTGTTGTCATTTTTGAGGCACTAATGCGAGTAAATATTTTTGTAATACAAAGGGGTTGCGTCATCTACTTGAATGATTTACTTAGTTGTGTTTATAGCATTTATTTGCGAGATGTACCGGACGGATATCACTTGTGCCTCCCATTTATAGAGGACTAGAAAAATAGAATAAATAAAAATCTAGAAACCGATTGCAGCGCCATCAACCGGGACCAATTGTTAATCTAAACCTTTCTCGAACCTATTTGAAAAAACACAAAAAATGTCATCAGAATTGGTCCCGCCGTAAAAGAGGTGTTCAGCGGCGCCACCTACCGGGTCCAATCGTGACTCTAAACCATCCCGGAATCCACTTCAACACATACAAAAATAATTCACTTAAATCAGACAAATGAAAATAAATTTAAATACAGTCACCATTGCCGAAATCGGCCTCAAAAGATCATAACAAATGAATGGCTAGACTGATGTTTTTTAAACGATAACTTCTTTAATGATGAATATCATATTTTAATACTTATTATCTTAGTCCGGACGAAGACAATTCGAAAATCACAAAAATCATCCAAATTGGTCCAGCCGTTCTTGAGTCATAAATGGTGTAACTAACACGACTTTGTTTTATATATATGTCACAGATTACGATATAATTGTAAAAATGGGTACTTATGTTTTTTTCAAAGTACCTGCACTTGATTTTAGTGTTGTTGGTTCGACAGTATAAAAGGAGGTGAAATCGCCTAAACGGGACATTCGACATCCTACATTCCTAAGTCTTTTCGCATATTGTATGTATGAACTTGTAATAAGATCTCTTTGGCTATACCATTTGCATCTGGCTGGTTTTGGTATCAATAAAAAGTTTTAATTTTAAAGAAGACAATTACAAATTCAAATTAGGAAAATGTATGATTTTCATTTGTTTTTCTTATTGTTAAAATGAGTGAATCTAATGAAGACATTCGATACATTTTAAAAGTTTACTACAAAAAAGGTAAAATGCAACACAAGCCGCGAAAAAAAATTGTGATGTTTATGGACCTAATGCAGTATCTGTGAGATTAGCGCAAATTTGGTTTAAGCGTTTTCGATCCGGAAATTTTGATATCAAAGATGCACGTCGCTCTGGTCGTCCTGTTACGGACAAAATTGATGCCATTTTTGAAAAAGTGGAGCAAGATCGGCATATTAGTAGTTACGATGTAGCTGGAGAACTTGGAATTGACCACAAAACGGTTTTGGCGCATTTGAAAAAAGCTGGGTACACAAAAAAACTCGATATTTGGGTGCCTCATGAGCTCACTGAAAGAAACCTAATGAACCGTTACTCATTTGTGATTCTTTATTACGACATAATGAAACCGAACTATTTTTAAAGAAGCTGATAACTGGTGATGATAAGTGGATCACGTACGACAAGAACGTGCGAAAAAGATCGTGGTCAAAGGCCGGTCAGGCTTCACAGACTGTGGCGAAATCCGGGTTAACTCGCAACAAGGTGATGCTGTGTGTATGGTGGGATTGGAAAGGCATTATTTATTATGAGCTGTTACCGCCAGGCAGGACCATCGATTCTGAACTGTACTGCGAACAACTGATGAGATTAAAGCAAAAAGTTGAGAGAAAGCGGCCGGAATTAATCAACAGAAAGGGTGTGATTTTTCACCGTGATAACGCTAGACCTCGCACATCTTTAGCCACTCAGCAAAAATTACGAGAGTTTGGCTGGGAGGATTTTCACCTGTTTCGGTCTCTGCAGTATTCCTTAGGCAGTGTCAGGTTAACATCACGAGAGGACTGCCAAAACCACTTGTCGCAGTTTTTTCATCAGAAGCCCCAAAATTTTTATAGCAATGGGATCACGTCCCTACCTACAAGATGGCAAAAAGTTATCCAACAAAATGGCACCTAAATACTTTAGTCAAATGTAAATAAACTTTATAAAAAACCTTTTGAATTTTATATAAAATGCGAAGAAACTTTTTCCCCAACCTAATATGTTGTGGTCAATAATTACGGTCCGATAATAGCAGTATTCTTTGGGGGCGAATTGCTGCTCGACACCTGACAAGCGTGGACGCAACTCATGGAGTTGTCCTAATATTTCTGTGTATTATTTTGTTGTATTTAATATTGTAATTGTAATAATTCTAGTGTAATAAACTTTATTATAATATTTCAGATTATTATTGTTTTATTCGTCTCGCGTCGAGCCGACATATATATATATTAGAGGAACAGCTAGTACGTATAGGTACTCGTAACGCTTGTGCAAGGCGGATTGGCAGATTTAACACGCCGGTTTCCTCAATGTGCTGGTTTCACCATATTTTCCTTTACATACCTATATGTACCTACCTATATTTTTATGGCTAGGTATAAAGCACCTATAATAAATGTGCACTTATGAAGAGATTTAAGTATGTTAAGATCGTAGCAAGTGGAAATCTATCGTCTGTGCCTACCCTTATGGGAAATAGACGTGATAATTAAATAGTAATAAAACTAAAACAATAAAAAAATATTTCTAATCATTTGGTATCGTTCTAGAAAGAAGTTTTGCACTGAACAACAACGTTGTGTTGAATATAATTCGGGCACAGCAATAAGCTGAGTACAAAATTTGTTTCCTTAAAATGCCGAGCACAATTTCTCAAAAAGATATTTATAATGTACAAGTACGTCACTACTTATTCAAATAAACATTGTTTTTCTTTCGTACAGTTAGCACTTGGTAATCCCAATTGAAATTAGGTCAGAGAATTGCCCAAATTGCTTTTCGGCTAGAATTCGAACTCACACCCTTGAGTTTGGGAAGCGAATGCGTTAACCACAGCGGCATTTTAAACTATTTACAATTCCTTTTTAACTATAACCCACCTACCTACAACCCACAGCCAGGTGGTAGGGTATTTGCCTGACTGGATGGCTACCATCCCTGGTCTAGAGAATGTCGCCATAACAGCCTTGAATTGTCATCCGACATTAGTAACAAGGCTCCAGTTTCCCTTCAGAAAGCAGCAGCGCTTTTGTAGCACTTTTGGTGTTACAAATATCCATAGGCGATGGTTTTATGTTTTTATTTATTTTACAGCTGGAGTAAAGCATACAGGCTGACGGCCCACCTGATAGAAAGCGGTTACCGTTACCTATGGAAGTTTGCAACAGCATAGATGTTACCAACGCGCTGCCGGCCTCGAAGAAATTTTATGACACCCTTTTTGAAAAACTCCATATCGTAGCGCTGTGGAAAAACCTCTTCTGGGAGCTCATTCCAAATCCCCACGGTATGCAAGAGAAATCTACAGAACCGTTGCGTACATGAGCGGTGGTAGAAAGAGGACGAAGGCACCATTCTAAACAGTTCTTCGGAACACTCCCGTCATACAGTCGGTCGGTAGAATACGCAGAGAGAAGCGAAGGCTCTCCTAAGGCCAAGCGTATCTGGTCTAGATACGCTTGGCCTTAGGAGAGCCTGTGAGTATGGTAACCACTTTCCATCAAGTAGGCCATCTGCCTATCTGCTGAACTCCTGAAATAAAAAATAATAAAAACCTAGGTTTACTTAAGACTATCTTCTTATATTCCAAATATAGCCACTTGAAACCCCTACGGGATAAGCTTACCTGAGTGTGCGTGGAGCAAATAAAGATTTGGGCCAATCCCCGGCTTATTGCGTTCACAAGACGTCTGGCGCCGTGTGTCTGTGCCCGCATCGATCGAGCCACGGCGACGTCGCGAAAGAATTATAGACCCTCGCCCTTCCCTCTCCAGCCGGGACGCTTATATCGGAAAATGTCAGTATTCTCGTGGGATAAAAGTGAAAATTTCTCGAGCAACCCCAAGGGAGCATTTAAACACCATAAACCAGAAAAGCTATAATAATGTTCTTATGTTATAGAGATTGTCAAATAATAAAACTATATCGGTCAAGTGCGTGTCTGGGTGGATCTCGTAATTTGTTTCGATTAAGGTTATCCTGCAGCACTTATCCAATTCTGACCTAATGTGTATATTGTTGATACCATGAGCTGGTGGCATGGCATAGATGCTGAAGGAAAATATCGTGATGAGACTTGCTGCACGTCGAGGTTGGTCCCAACACAAGCCAACCACGCCCAACCTTATCCTAAATTTGTATTTATATCTTGTAGTAGTAGTGAGGATGTATAATTAAGTAGTAAGAGTGTGTAAAAAGCGAGAATATGTTTTAACGGTTTTAAGCGCGGTAATTTATTTGGTTTTCGTTATTCCGACGTTTCGGTCACTTTTTAGTAGCCGTGATCACGGAAGACAAAGATATCAAGTGTCAATGAATATTGTTAAAGTTTTTATTTAGCCTACCGCCAACTTGTTCATTTCAGTTATTTAGTTTTAATTTTTGTTTATGGTTATTACTATTTACTTTATGGGAGCCTAATCTAATTTACCACCGCTTCGCAACATGTTGTGGCTTGAAGAGAAGAAATCGGCGTAAGAAATTCATCAGCAAACATGCCTAACTCTAATAATTTTATATAAAATTAAAATGGGTGGGAGGAAAAACCAAATATATTACCGCGCTCAAAACCGTTAAAACGTAATTTTATTATGTATACTAGTCGCGAAAACTTGAGAAAATATTAAGTGAGAATTAGTTTCTTTAGCAAGTTTTTACATTATATAGAATCAATAGCAGTGACTTCCTCTCTTCGAGCGAACGAGATTACTTGGGGTTTGTATATTTTATTATTTTGTTTTTTTTCTCATTATTTCTTTTGTTTCTCTTTTTTGCTTTATTCTTTTCAAAAATGGTTTTCAAAATTACTTTCTCCTATTACGTCTTTTTAATTCTAAAGTTTCTACAATTGTTTTTCCCATATGTCTAAATATTACTATATTTATTTTAATTTCTATTTTATTTACATTAGGCAATACTTTTTAGTATAGCACCCTTGTGACTTGTGTTTAGACCCCCATATCTTGTTCGCTTAGAACTATGATTGCTGACATTGAGACAGACGACGTATCCAACCTGGCAATAATTTGACAAGCATGGTATACTATCCGTTCTCCTAAAACGGAGACACCTGCGTCCAGCAATGGTATCTTCATGTGCTGATATTATAATTAATTAAAACAATTTGATACATGTTTAAAAAAAAATTGTTTCATTGATGTTTTTTATTTGTAACACTGGTAAGTTGCGATACGTGCACTTTCTTATTACGTATAAATATAAAAGAGGTGAGCTTTAAAACTGACAGAAAATCAGTATGCACTACACAATGCCAATTCTTATATTCATGTCACAACGTTCATAATGTCCTCTCTTGCTGAATGCAAATTGACTTGGGGCTTGAGACGGTAACTTTTAACTCGTAATACCGCAAGTTAATGTTTTGTATTTCGATGTGATAATATATGTATGCTTATACAGTCTATTTCAAATAGGACGATATGGGAGAAATTACGTAGATATATTATTAAAGAAATAAACCAGTTGATTCTAAATATTTATATGTATGTCTCTCAAGACAACGGGGCATAAACATGGCCCTGATTTGCAGGGCTTGCGTGGGGCTGTAGGCAAGGCCAACAGGTAGAGGCTCCTTAACAAATTTCATGTAAATGTGTCGTGACACTAACCGGCGATTATCCCTGTGTACATCATATAGTAATGCACCCAAAGACAAGCCCCGGTCAATGTAGGACTATCGTAGGAAACGAGAAGAAATATACAGGGAGAAAAATAATTAGAGAGAGAGAGATAACACTTTATTGCACATCAAAATATACAAATACAAAAACAGACCATATTTACAATATTTTCTAAGCAATACAATAGGCGGCCTTATCGCTCAAAGCGATCACTTCCAGGCAACCTAAATGAAAGAAATCTGAATCAGGTTAATCAGACATAGCTATTTGTCGACAAATAGTGTTTTCTAAGCAAATTTCGAAATGTTGGTAGGGATTTCGCCTCTCTAATAGTAAGTGGCAGCATGTTTCAAAGTTTGACAGCCTGCACTGTAAAAGAATTATCATGATAATTTGAAAAAATATTTTTTTTGCTAGACGTGTTGCTGGGAAGTTCCTTGCCGCTTCTTTATTAAACAGCGATAATACGTTGCGAAGCGGTGTATATAGAATAGGAAGTAGATTTAAATTTTGACTTACATGACCTTCAATAAGTATTCTCCAGTGCAACTTATTTTGAACTTTTTAATTTGAATTTGATGAAAAAGTACCGAACTATTGAGATGAACTGTTAGTGGAGCTAGGGATGTGGGTCTATGGGGACTATGGCGTCTGACCGTCGCAATGGTCGGGGAACATGGATAAAATGCGCAAATGATGACTCGCCACACCCTGCATGGGCCGCATGGTTCTAAGTATTATTATTATTAAATATATTTTTACATAGAAAAAGTTACGATAACTTTAAGTTACCTGGAATAAATGTCGCAGCCATACTGCCCTTTTTGAAATAGACTTCAGATTAAATACAAGAAAGAAAATTTAACCACAATAAATATTATATTTTTTACTTTTTAGTTTAAAAAAAAAACTATTTAATATTGAAATTGTTTAACTTAAGAAAAGCTTAGGTTATTATTTAAATTGTATGTATATAGCGCGTGAGTTAGAGTGAGAGAGAAGGAGCCTGCCTACCGCTGCCGTATGCGTGAGAGAAAGGAAAGCCAGACAGACTGGCGCGCGTTACGCGTTACGTAACGAAGTTATCACTTCAATAAGTAGAACTTGTCAACGTTTTATAGAACAAAATGACGTAAAGTAACAGAAGAATATCATGTGTCGCCATCTAGTGATGAGAGAGTTAGGAGTATTTAGATTCACGTTTTCTACCTCGTGATTGTCATTTTAACAAAAACAGCATTCAAGATGAAATATCAAACAGGAAAGCCGAATTAAACTCATAAAGGCGTTCAACCTTCGTCTTGAAGCTACAAGAATGGGCAATAAACATCCAATATGGCTCACTCGGGACATTTCAGGCCGCGTAAAGTCTTTATAAGGCACATTAAGATGTGACGTGGCAGGCAAACATTTCTGATAATAGCTTTTCATATCGTAATAAATCCATAAGAAGCGAGAGTATTCGGCTGTTTTAGGAAAATTGGCCATTATTATGAAATATCTAGTTCGAATCGAGATTAAAAATTAGGCATAATCTTAAGCTGCACGCCAACAAATTATCTATACATATAATAAAATTGTAGAGGTAAAATTTCTGTACAATGAAAAAAAATGCTAAAATCCGAGTCAGAGGGATGTAAGAAGTGAAATAGAACTAATTTAGATTTTATTCAAATTTTTTGTTTCTCTGTTTGTCTGTCTGTTTGTACCGGCTAATCTCCGAAACGACTGGACCGATTTAAATGAAATTTTGTATGGTGGTAGCTTATATCCCTGGTCAACATATAGGATACTTTTGGTTGCCTGGAAGAGATTACTTTAAGGCGGCCCATTGTAATACTAAATTCTAATGTTAAAAAAAGAAAGAAAAAAACATTTATTTAGAACTACAACACAAATAAGAATGAATACATTACACTAGCATAAATAAATAAATGTATAATGTAACATGCAGTTTAAAAAAAAACGAAGCAATGTAGCTCTAAATTGTTCCTAGCTCAGCATGTTGTTGGTTAGGTTAACCAGCGCTGCGCTTCCACTAGGGCCGTTAAAGTGACACACAAAGACACGGAAACAAATAAAATACAAAGTGAAAATAAAGTATTACAAAGAAATGCATACCACAACAATTGTATAAAGATTAAATACATATATACTCTATACTAAAATTATAAAGAGGTAGTTTGTGATGTTGTAGGGGTAATCTCCGAAACTAATGCACCGATTTAAAAAATTCTTTCACTGTTCGCAAGCCGCACTATATCTCCGGTGGACGTAGGCTATATTATATTTTCAAAAAAATTTGGGATCCTTACTAAAACTTCAATAGTGTAACCCAAGGTGTAAAAAATTACCTAAAATCACGAGCGCTGCGAAAACTTTTGATGACAGAATAAAATAATGTACTACGACTTTGCAGAACACATCATTATCTACAAAAAGTGTCGCGATACCATATGTCTAACTATTATAGTTATGCCACAATAAGTGTTCTTTTATTTTAAAAATTTAATTAAAACGCCGCCGCTACTAGATAAGGCTCTTTATTGGTATCTTTGTATTCATTCTTATCAAAAGAAATTACTTCATATTCAAGACTGCTTCAATACCTTTATATAACTTTTTGAATTATTCAATTCGGACATTCCATTCGAAAGATATCACGAGTTTAAAAATGTAAGTATTAGAAAAAGTTGCGTGGTCGCCGCGCACCCTAATCGGCTAGATAGGGTTATGCGACGTAGGCGTCACTGGGGTACAGGCAGTACGGGAGGGGAAATATTTTGCATTCGCTTAGTAGGTAATTAAACTCAACAAAAAATAAAGAGATAAAGTTTGTGAGTTTGTGACTTTCTAAGGGGTAATCTCTGGATCTATAAAACCGATTTTGAAAATTCTTTCACCAGTGGAAAGCTACATTATTCCTGAGTGACATAGGGTATATTTGATTGTGATTAATAATAAGTATTTTAATTTTTTTTCTGATGCCCAGCGAAGGGGGTACGGGTCAGCTAGTTATTTATATAGTTTGAGATAGTAATATCAATTTTAAAAAAATGAAAATGTCTTACTGTTTTTATGTTGGTGTACCATAAAGAGTATAGTTGTTGTTGTTGCAGGGCTGACCATCTTACATTTAAGTAAGGGTTCAAAAAAATAAATAATAGTGGGCGGCATCTAGTTTTATACTGTGTTAGTAACGGCCCGACCACGACATTTAGATTAGCGACTGGCGACGCGCTAAGCGAAGTGGTGTAGGTTATCGCTAAGCACGACGATACGTGGAAATTTTCGTACTTACGGCTGGTTCCTATCTTACTATTCATTCGCTTGCCTTACTATTAGTAGAAAATTGATTAATTACTAATTACTCGTCTATAGTAGGGACGTGCACTAACTATAGGTGGCAGCACAAATCGACACGAGAGCCACAGTCAGTGCGGTTTAAAAAAGAAACTTTATAGATCTGTCGTCGTGTTGCCCTCAATGTTTACATTATATTTAAATCGTTTTTATTATAATTAAAATTTTATAATATGGATTCCGGCTGATTAATAATGATCGTCAGCGTGGCCAGAATATGTCAAAAGACCAAAAACTCTTCGAGTCTGGGCATATCTTAGAAGTATAAGAAACAGTTAGGAATCATGAAAATGCAGTAATATCTGGAAAATAATACCTCAAATGAAGATTTCTAACCTGTATGACGTCAAAATAGCTGTAAAGTATTTTCTAGTCTATAATTAAAGTCTATAATTACTCAAACAAAATTATATTTAATATTAGATTTCTTTGTATTGAATAATACTACTGCATATAAAACTATGCTATTTTTACCAATAAAATTACTAGTAACATCTAAATGTTCTTGAAACTCCTACTTACATTTGTTTTTTTACCTTAGTTACCATGACAAGTGAGTACTATTTGTGAGATAGTAATAGAATTTTACACCAGCCTTTTTTCTTTTTCTTCGAAGTGTTTAAGAGCATCCACAAATGCAACAATACATTTTTACTTAGTTAAATATTATTTTTCACTTCTTTAATATGATTATTTTATTACGTGAACTGTCAATATACTAGTATTGTTTGCGAAGCTAGATTCAGATTCGCGCCACCATTAATGGAATTTACGCTGATTTAATTAGTAGTAAAGAAAATGAATGGTTAGTAAGGTATAGGAACCGGTCATTACCGGAAACATAATATTTGGGATGAACTAAAGAGAGGCCAACACTGGCAGCGGAATAGATGGCGGCGGTGGCAGTTGCTTTTACTGACGCTACTAAGTAGTGCGTGGTAAGTACACTGCTCTGCCATTCCGCTCGTCGCATCGCCCGTCACTAAGCCAAAAGTCGTGGCCGGGTCGTTAGGCGATAATAATCGGCAGACAAACTTACATAATACGAGTATTATATTCCCAACTTATGTTCGTGTTATGTAATCAAATTATTAGGCTGGGGGCAAACAGGCAACCGACAAACAGTCCACGCGGTTTTTTATTCATTTTGTGGTTGGTGGCTCGTTTGTGTGCAGCCTAAAGTCGATCGATACGTTGGAGAAACAAGTGGAAAACTTTAGTCATTTATAAGATAACTCATGTAGGAAGTCGTGGTAGCGTAATGGCTATCGCAAGCGTCCCAAGCTCAAAGGGCGAGGGTTCGAATTCTTGCCGGAACACATGCACCACTTATGCAGTTTTACACCTAATGTGCATATTGTTACAATTACCACGTGCTAACAACTGTGAAGGAAAACGTGATGAAACCTGCACATCGAGGTAACCGACGTGTTAAACCTGCCAAGGCGCCTTGGACAAGCGTGGCAGGTATACTCTCCGTTCCCCTACAGTGGGAGGCCTGAGCCCAGAAGTGGGACGTTTTTGAGCTGTTATTGTTAATTCTAAATCATATCGTTTAAAATAACATTTCGATATATTACACGTTCCAAAATAGGTTATGTATAACACAGTTGCAGTGTATAGTAGTTACGTGTCCAGCGAGATGTCTGCGCTCGTAAAACTGCAAAAACTAACGCTTGCGTCAGTGCGGCATGGACCAGAATTATTCGGGGAACAAGTCATAAGCTATAAGATACTTAATAAAAAAAATACAAAACGAAAAAGCAATTGAAAGGGCTGGCCTATATTTAGGGCAACGGATCAATCAGCGTTGCCATACAACGTGAAAATGCGGCCAGCATTTTGGGAACGCACCCCATCGACAGCGTTTTGGACTAAATTTTTAACCTGTAAATGTTTATAATACTTTTTATTATTTAAGACATAATAAAACTACGTTTTAAGCGCGACAATTTATTTGATTTTTATTATTCGGACGTTTTGGCCGCTTTTCAGTCGCCGTAATCACGAACCAACAAATCAACTTGATTGATTATGTAAAATTAATAGATCTAGGCATGTTGCTGAAGAATTTCTTGCGCCGCTTCTTCTCTTCAAGCTACAACATGTTGCGAAGCGGTGGTAAATTAAATTAGGCTCCCATAGAGTAAATAATAACCATAAACTAAATTATTAAAGCGAACAAGTTGGCGGTAGGCTAAATAAAATTTTAATAATACTCATTGATACTTGACATCTGTGTCTTTCGAGATCATGGCTGCTGAAAAGCAGCCAAAACGTCGGAATAATAAAAATCAAATAAATTACTGCGCTTAACCCCGTAAAACATAGTCTTATTATGTATATTAGCTGCAAAAACTTAAGAAAATACTTTAGTTTAATTATTTTAATTTAATTTGTTATCTATAATATAATAAACATTTATGAAATATAAACAAAGGATTTCAAAGATTTTTGAAGTAAAACTTCTTTAGGCACGCTGGGCACTTTTGGAATGATGAAAAATCAGTGAACTCGTGTGGCCGTCACGCTCAGATACAAAGTTTTTACTTCTGATGGGCAGTCTTACTTAGACTGTTTTTTATTAATCGAGGACATGAAGTAGGATGCAACATGCATACTTAGAAGGTAGGTATATGGGACTTGAAGATACCCAGATTGTAGATATTATGATATCATAAAAACAAATTCTATCAAGAGTTCCAGCGAATTTCCCTCATTCCTGAGGGTCGTGACCTTTCCCCACTACTTTTTCTTGAATTATTTTTCGCCATCGGAGACGATCAGCGGTAATATGCAGTGCGTCATATATGGAGTCGTTGAATGTGGTGCGGATCTGGTCGGAGCAATGCATCAGACTACGGCCTCGGGATCTTTTTCCGTCTATTTTGACAGTAACGATTAGTTTTTCTAAATTGTCACCTTGTTTTCTAGCTATGTGTCCGAAGTACTCAAGCAAATTTTGAATGTGAGATATTATAATTTTGAACCCAATTATTATAAAAAATAATTAGTAAATACATTTATAGAAGATGTTTTGTTATTTTCAAGCTATAATTTTTCTTAACTGTATCTTTTAATATAAAATAAAGCATACGCATTCATTCATAATTAAAATAATGCAGTTAATATGTTTGAGGAGAAATTTTTTATAAAAATTAAGAATTACGTTAATACATTATCATGATGATATATAATAACGTATTACGAAATTACAAGACTTCCCACTATATAAACTCAATTCAGATTTATAACAATTTTTAAGAGTGGATATAATTTAAATTTATTTTAATAAGTACGCATGCATAAATTTAAAAAAGGTATTCTCAATTTTATATAAATAAAACATAAAAAGATTATGCAAATAAGGAACAACCTCTTATACACCAGGAATTATATAATAATTCTAGAACGCTCACCACCTTTGTCTTAGATCAAAACTGTCTCGTAATAAATCACAGTAAATTTAAACAGCCAGTCTACCCAAGGTTCTTTCGCTTTGAAAAATAAAGGAGAGACAGCGTTTTATTGATTTTTTATTACAGCGGCACAAACACTAAGGAAATGATCTACTTTTTACCCGCTTACAGCTTATAAAATGGATCAAAACGCTCTATTGGTAATGCCGTTATCATTGGAAATTTCTGAGAGAATAATTTTCTAATGATACCATGTAAAATAAAGAATATATCGCTTTGTTAATAGATTCATTTGCTTTGTTGTTATATTTTTTTATGTATTCCTTTCGGTTTTGATTTTGAAATACCTTTATACAGACAAATGCTTTTTCATTTCTATAATTGAAACATAATTCATTTGGCCGTGATCAAAATAAATCAAAATTAATATTGTCTATATGCCGATATGGACACTATGCGAAGTGAGAAGGGGAAAAATAGCAAACCCGCCACTCATAATCAGGAAACGTTAATTTAATAAACAAACACTTGCATACATTGTATCTCCCGAACTTAATAACACTTACTTTACGATTACATAATACAGACAACCCCGGGGCTGGTCCTAATAATATCCAGACTATAAATAAGCAATCAATCAAACATCGAAAAGACAATTTACGAATAATATTAGATATAAGCCTAATTAAATATATTACCCCATCGGGAATCAAATTTGTGACACGAATAAAAGCACATCATTAAATCGCTAACAAACAAGGATTTACTCGGTACAGAAGATGAGCATGACCTTGTTAAAGATTCTGACTCTCATTTTCTTACTACACCAAACTAATTTGGAGAAAAGATCTAAAAATTAGGGTGTGTATAACAGCTTTAGAACAGGGTAGTTAACAGTCAAGACAATTGAGACATTTCTTATCATCTTACAAAACGCCAAATTTCCCTAGATTTTGTACAAAACTAGCAAGTTATGACATCATAATTTAAATGAGTCAAGCAGAGAATTAATTATTGTTTATTTATTTATTTTATTTACTCGGTTTACCAACAATTACTTGCACTAATACCAAGGATGTAGGTAGCTTTATAAAAAAACATGACAAATGCAGTAATTACTTCTAGACAAACACTACATGCAATTTGATATTTTGTAGTTTAAAAATTATAATACAATTTAATGAAACAAAAATAAAGTCATTAAAAAAATAGAAGTTATTATTGAAATATATATAAAAAAAAATATCGTGATATTTTAATAGATAACAAACAGTTTAGTATTTTAACCCTTGGTCGGTCTTATAATATGTAAATAATTTTTAAATATAATGTTACGTGTGTAAATTGTTGGAATGAATGAAGAGGTTAAAAATCGCTACATCTAGTGACTTGGGCGTTAAAAAACCTCACACGATATGAATCACGGTAATTTTAAGCAGCCAGTTGGCTCAAGGTCGCTTTATGGCGCACTGCTGAGAGACAAGAGCGTTTTATTCGATTTTATTACTGCGCCACTAGCAAGTGTATACTTTCACTATATTTCATTCTCGAAGGGATTGCAGTTTTTGTTGAGAGAAATCGACTTTGAGTTATCGTTTAAAATCGAGTAGAACAGAATCTATAAAGCCTTAATACTTTGCTTATAAGAACATGTTTTTTTTTGCTTAACTTTTTTCTCATTCCTTTAATCGATACAATATCTTACTATTCGATCCTGACATAAGTACTGTTATACAATCAATTTTCACAATGCTTCGAACAATCTCAGCTGTGTAATTTTAAAACCCTAAATCTGCTTCCCAAGAAGTTTTACAAGCTGACCTGTTGAGTAATTTTTGAGATATGGATTTTCGATTAAGTACTTTTTTATATTTCCGTAGCTAAATAACGAAATCGGTGGACTAAATATATGACACTTAATGCAATATGCCTATAATAATGTTGAATGATTTTTACCTTTAACCAAATTAGCATTGAATGGAATGTACCGTGCAATAAAAATAGTTTTCATGACACGCTTTTTGCATAAACATGAATCATTTATTACAATCAATGGAGCTATTTCAATCATTGTTTCTAACATCCAGTCCTTAGTTACATTGTAAGTGTAGGCAGTTATCTTGTTAATGAAATAGGGAGCTAAGTTGACTTCATCCTCTCACGTATCGTTTGAAGACTACTATTTGATTCGACTGTGAATAATCGGCAGACAAACATAATCACATACCACCTATATTCGCAATATTATAGTTGAGATTCGTAGAAGAACATATTTACCATAAGTAAATTGTATGAATTTATAAATTCTTCGTCTATATAGTCTGACCTTAAGGAAACAAAATCTAGTGTCCCACAGGGTAATGTATTAAGCCCGGTCCTGTACTTACTATACAACTGTGACATACCAGAACAAAAAACTAATACCATTGCTACATTGATTAAAGAAATTGCCAAAGGATACATTTTTAGATGTAATTTACTTGGCAGAATATATGGTTTAAATTAAATTACTTATTAGCCTCTATAGGCTAGATTTTAATATTTTAGTAAGGCAATTATTAGCAAATTCCTTTTACACATTAATAAAATATATTTATTAGCAAAAATATCACAAGTAAAAAATATATCCTCAAAAACGGTGTAAAGCGCGAGCGAGACTCCGTTAAGGTAGCCAGCCCCTTATAATGACTTTTTTTAGCGAGGGAAATGCGATTGAGGCCTAACTGCTGCAAAGAAAGCGCGGTGGGAGAGTGTGGAATTTGCTACGTTGGGTTAGCACTAGCACTCCCCAAGAGGTACTTTGCCACCCTAGTCGGGGTTACCCCTAAGAGTTCCTTCCTTCGCCTTATACCACGGCTACGGGAAAAGCGAAAGCTCGACCACTATGCGGGCCTGTTCCACTATTGGAGGGAAGCATAGTCCCCTACATCGTCCCTCTCTATCTATAGTAGGCGGCAAAATGACTCGCCCTACGGGAGGAGAGATGAGCGCGCGCAGAACTAGATGCGCTCTCCTCTCGCCGGCATTATTGGTGGATGGGAATCCTTCCCCAAAAGCCATCTGCACCGCCAGCCTCTTTTTTTTGTTAACTCAGAGAAAATGTCTTTTCTTGTGACACACACACGGGTCTTGGATACAGGGGGGACCAAAAGCGCCGCCTAGTGCCACGCGCTTAATGTGCGTATGGGACTCTTGCACCAAACGGCAAACGGGATCTCCTCCATTAAAGGAGGAGGCCGAACAAACTACCCACTAAACCTACCTGGGTCCCTATGAGCGCATATATCTAGAATGTCAGGGAGGTATAACGTAGTCAAACTCTTCTGTCATCCTAGTGCGCCGATTTGGTACTAAGCCCCGGGAAGCAGGGCTGTACCACTTCATACAGTAGAAATGAATCCACCGATACCGTCTTTTTTTATATAATGCAGGGGATTGTCTTTGGATACCGTACTCGGGCTCTTCGGGGAAAGAGCCAAATGGGGAAAGACCGGTTCTCTGAATGAATGAATGTTCTCAATGACCTTTTTTTTTTGGCCAGGGGAAATCCGTTTGAGGACTAAGCCGCGACAGGCACAAAAGCCTGAGGGATGTTCGCGACCCGATGTGAGAGTGTGGGATTCGCCAGATCGGGGGTGGCACTAGCGTGCCCGCTCAGAACCGGTGCCACGCTATTGCCACTCCCCAGTTAGGGATACCCACTAAAACCCCTGGCTGTTCGGTCCTGCGCCTTATGCCAGGGCTACGGGTAATTGGGACTTCCGGCTCCGCATGCCCTGGCAGGCGTGGGCCTCGCTCACTAGGCCTCTTCATTGCCAGAGGTCTATGCCTCCGGCATCTTCTCGGTCTTTTCCGGGCGTGGGGCGGTCTGTAACGCGCCCCACGAGAAGAGAGATGAGCGCGCACGGAACACTCGCGCTCTCATCTCGACGGCATGTGCGGGTGAGTGAGAACCCTATACCCTTAGGAGCCTCACCCGCGCCGTCCGCTTACGGTGGCCGAACGTCGAGTTCCGACCGCTGGCGTCGGCGCGTCCTCCTTTGGCGGAAGCGGAGCAATGACGTACGCTCACGCTTCCACTCCGCCTCCTCCTTCGCAAACATGACGTGCTCGCAGAAGGAGGAGACGACGTCCCATCCGGTGCGGCTCCCGACCATGGTGCGAACCACGACCGGGAGCGAAATATTCTCAATGACCTATGTCAACCTTGTAAATAATACATGTATATGTATCCAATATAATTTTTATGACAATTCCATCCGATTGGTTGCGTTTATTTTCTCTAAGCCAAACAGATGTGCACGCGACCTTCAGCTTCGTCTTGTTCGCGATGATCTAAGCGCCATCGAGGCCGGCCGTGTGCGAAAACATAACATTGTATAATTTCACTGCACGTCGTAATAGGGAAGGTTTCGAATGCTATTTACATTTTTAATGCGAAGCCGACGTAGCCGGACCACTTATGTCCGGTTCCTCTATCGTACCAACCGGCCGTTCATTCGCCTTGCTACACAATTAATTTTTATATTAATATCACAAAAATTACACAAACACAATTTAAGATACGCTAACAAAATTATTCGACCACCGAGAACAGAAAAAAACGCAAGAATAAGTATTTTATGTGTAGGAGATAATATTTATAACGAGTTACCTAACGAAGTGAAGGAATGCAAAAGTGTAAATTAAAAGAAATATAAAAAAATATGTTTTAAAACTTTATATTAACTTACTTAACTAAGACTTGGAAATGCTATCTAGTTTTTTTATATATTTCATTGTTTTTCTATATTTTTTTTATTGCACGGGTTCAAGAGACAAGCTGACCACCCACATGATGGAAAGCCATCGCATATGGCTATGGACATTTGCAACACCAAAGGTGCTACAAATGCTAACTGCTCGCATGGGAGACGTGAACCTGGCCAACTAATGACGGAACACAACTCTAGGTTGTTATGGCGGCATACTCTAAGCCAGGTGTAGTAGCCATTCGGTCCTGGTGGCAATACCTTACCACCTGGCTATGGGTGTTTTGTCGCCTCTTACGACAGGCCGCCCCAACGCAGGAAATTACATTGTTACATGCCTTCAAAGATAAGCGCACAGCTGCCTATTGTAAGCGCAGTATATTGTCTTCCCGGACGGATTAAGGAATTCTTTTTGTGTTTTGAATTTGTAATTAAGAAAAACATGCTATTGTTTTTCTACTTGGTTTATAACCACCATTAGCGTCGAACTAATCCTTATTGTTATTGTTTTCGACTTTGCTAGCCGTTCGCAGGTGTGCAAATTACTATTTCTCAGAAACTCAGTGCACGCGGTTAATCTTTTTTTTTTGTTCTGTGTAGTTAGTATAAGACGATGCCCGAATGGAGGGGCGGGCAGTCAAGCGACGACTACGAGACGAGTAAGACGTTTGTAGTACTCTCGATTAGCGATATAGACGACGGACTTTACGCGTGTCGAATTGCATTGAGTCGTGCAGTGTGAACTGTATACGTGTTCGCACAGTTCTAATAAATTCTGTAGTAGTTCCAACGGCATTTTTAATTCGAGTCCTGAAGCTCGTAACAATATTCTTTCTCCGTTCCTGTACCGATACAATTATTCACCTAGTATATTTGTAAGTTTGTATGTCTGCTCTCTTTTACATTAATAAGAGAGTAATAATAATAATTATGAAATAAAGATATCTAATAATAAGATGCTGGGGTGTTTGTTGCGCCGCTTCGTTTCCGTTAACAGTAACTAAAATTGTTTTGGAAGCGATGGTAGACTCTAGACTTACAATAAGTAATCTGTAAGATTCCATTGTTAAATAAATACATTCATTTAATTCTTCATTATAGGAATTATGTCAGAATGTTAATCGTTCTATCTCATATAAGCGAACTGTAATATTCTTTTGCGTATAAAGTTCTTAAAACCGCAACCTAAATTTTGTTATAAGCTCCATATATCTAATCTTAAATTGGGATGAAGTAAAACAAAACAGAGGTATACAGTAAAATAATGCTTACAGTGCAGAAAACCAGTATAAATGGTACTCGCTTATAAACATCTTGCATAATATGAGTCAGCGCCATGTTACGGTTACGGTACATAAATATTTAATATTATGTACATAAATACTTAAAATAGTGAGTGTGTTGACTGTTATGTTATTATTCACTAATATTATTATTGTTTGTTGTTTTTTAACTACTATTCTACCTAAGCTCTATGCGTTCCAAATATATTTATTCTACTTAGGAATGGTTTAAATAAAAGTCTAATAAAAGGCTATAATATAACTACAGTGAAACCTTATTATAACGAACCTCCATATAACGATTTTCTTAATATAAAAAATCTTAGAACGCTCCTAGAACCGGCCCTCAAATTTAATACAAAATATACCTTTACATCAGAAACACCTTTGTAAAACTTCTTTACAACGAATTTTCAAAAATTGCAAACATAAATAGAAAAATTAAAAAGTATAATTATCCTCTGTGTGACGATTTTTGTCAAAGTGTTCTACGAACCCAACTAACAAGAATTCATCTCTCGATAGGTTCAAACATATTCGTTTACCATAAGAAAATCCAGGAATTTAAACTTTCATAAAAAATAAATATTAAAGTGTGTTAATTCCAATGTGTTTTACTTTTTATTTTAAGTTTCCCTTTACCTTGCTAAAACGAATCTTAGACTAAATTAACCTCTATATAACAAACCTCATTGAAAAAAATTCTTGGTATAACGAATATTTTCTAATCTCCTTCAGATTTCGGCAGACTTTGTCCTGCCCTGAAAAAATTAAAATCTAGAATCCGATTCCAGCGCCACCTACCGGGTCTAATTGTGAATCTAAACCACGCCGGGACCTACTTAAACACACATAAAATTTCATCTAAATCGTAGAACCCGATTCCTGCGCCAAGTATTTTATTTAGATTGATGGGTTACATTATTGAAGTTTTAGTAAGAATCTCTAATTTTTAAATAGCCTATATTAATAAGGGATAGTGTAGCATTAGAATGGTGAAAGAATTTTTGAAAATGGACCAGTGGTTTTTGAGTTTATTCGTTACAAACGTATAAATATTCAAAAACACAAATATGTCCTCTTTATAATAATATTATATATTATAGCGTTTTTGTCGCAGAAAATGTCCCATTTTCCGACTTTTCATTTCGCATTTTCGACAGCCTCTGTGGTTGAGCGAGCTAAGTCTTTGCCGGCTTACCTCACTGCAACGCAAAGGCTCCGGGTTCGATTTTTTTATTGCCTAAACAGGCGGATGGCCCACTTGATGGAAGGTGGTTACCGTCGCCTATGGACGTTTGCAACACCAGGGGAGTTGCCAACGCGTTGCCGGCCTAAAAGAAATTTTATAACGCCCTTCTTAAACGACCCCTTGTCGTAGCGCAGAGGGAAAACCTCGGCGGGAATAAACGTTCTAGAGACGGTTCTCTAGAACGTAGTTGCGTAGTTGAGCGTGGGAGCTCCAGGAAATGGGGGTGAACACCCCGTTGATGGCGAGCGGTGCGGTTGTAAAAATGAGGCGTTGGCACCAGATCAAATAGTTCCTCGGAACACTCTTCGTTGTACAGGCAGTGGAATACGCAGAGGGACGCAAAGTCTCTCCGAAGGCTAAGCGATTCTAAACCGCCTCTTAGTATGGGATCGTCGACTATACGAACGGCGCGACGCTGGATGGAGTCCAGAGGGTCAGTCTGGTAAGCGGGTGCTCCAGCCCATAAGTGTGAGCATTCCTGGTATAGTAAATTTCGGAAACGAATTTTCTCCATTATTTACTATGGTCTGGGTGTCTGGGATCGGCCTCAGAGTGGGCCGTTGTATATTACCCACAATATAAGTGTAACTTGCTTAATTTGGGGATATACAGTTTGTATGTCTGCCAATTATTATTATTATTTTATAAATAAGTGCAATTTCAAAAACTAGCAAGTGATATGTTTTTCACATGAATGTTTATGTATTTATTATCTTAGTAGGCATTTTTGATGTACTGTGCTTACTAAAACTATCATTGATCTTAGAGCTTATCTTTGTCTAACACCATCCTCTGGAGTTCTTATGGCAGCCGAAAAGGTGCAATTCACTTAAAACATTTGAAGCTGTCAAATACTTAGTGTACAGATAGACAGTTATCACTTTTTAAAAATCTACTACAAGTATTGTTAATATTAATCAATAATATACACAAAAAATTAATATTATATAAAATTAAAAGATTTTAGTATATCACGTAAGAATCACCATTTTCTAAAACTCGCTCAGCG
Source organism: Dendrolimus houi (assembly GCA_039645545.1). Classification (NCBI taxonomy): domain Eukaryota; kingdom Metazoa; phylum Arthropoda; class Insecta; order Lepidoptera; family Lasiocampidae; genus Dendrolimus; species Dendrolimus houi. The sequence continues at coordinate 1,770,149 of CM077131.1, forward strand.
CCGGGAAATCGCTGATTTAACGTTCCTAGCTCGTATTGTAAACTCACAGAAATTTGATTATCCCGATTTACTTAACAAAATAGATATATATACTCCTCGACAGTCTTTCCGTCATAGTACCTATTTTGCTTTGAAATCGGTTGACACGAACTATCGCCAAAATAGTTTTCTGTGTCGATTGTGTACTACCTGTAATAAATTAATTCGCAGCTATGATTTGGATATAACGGGTACCTCAGTGTCTGGTTTTAGGAATAAACTCAATAATCTATTTTTTGAATTTTAGTGTGTAATGAGCAGGTTTTCTTAGGGTGTTAGATTTTCATGTTTCAATTACATTTTTTTTTCTTTGTTTTTAGTTCTCTGATCTCTGATTAGATATCTTAATTTATTTCTATCTGTGGTGACTTGTTAATAGCTCACTATTACTAATGTGTTATTATTATTATGTGAATAGCTGATAGTCATCCAAAAATTGTAAAATAAAATAAACATGGACAAAATCACGGGCAAAGCTATATAATATTCAAATACTTGTCTTCCTAAACTCTGTTAAAATTGATTTATCGAAATGTTCATTGAAGCTCGAAAGCATTATACTTCCAATAACCAATAAACCGTACAGATGGACGGAAGTCGGCCGAAACAATCGCCATTCGCCACAGCCGGGAATCGAACCCGGAACACGAGGGTTGGCGTGATGCCAACTGGAACTCGGCTTATTTGAACACAGTGATCTAATAGTGAAATATGGCGGTTTCTTAAGATTTCGCGACTAATACGCACGAAACTATGTTTAAGTTCATACACCTCTTATTTTTTACTTTTTTAAACGGAATTTAACGCCAATTCCAATTATATAATAGCAGCCCATAAATTTCCCACTGCTGGGCTCGGGCCTCCCACTATAGGGGAACGGACAGTATACCCGCCACGCTTGTCCAAAGCGGCTTGGCAGTTTTGATACATCGGTTATCTCGATGTGCAGGTTGCATCACGATGTTTTCCTTCACCGTTATTAGCACGTGGTAATTGTAACAATATGCACATTAGTGTCAGAAAACTGCCTAAGTGGTGCATGCGTTCCGGCCAGGATCAAACCCGCGCCCTTTGAGATTGGGACGCGTGCGCTAGCCATTACGCTACCACGACCTCTTCCAATTGGAACAGAGTTAAAAGGAGTCTTCGCTTTACCGACCGATTTGTTGTCTTCGCAGCTATTATAACACGGATATAAAGAGAGGTGTTTGGAGTTCCCCCACTGACGGACTTCTCTACCTTGACTGTACTTTAATGTCAGAATTCGGGTCCAGCATTTATGTTCCAGTGAACTAGGTAAGCAAAGGACTTAGACTTAACTACAGAAATCGTCAAACCAATGTCTTACAATTTGCTTACCCTTAATAACCTTATAAATAAATTACAATTTCAAAACACTTTATCAGGCTTTAATAATACCCAATTAATATTACAAAACAGTATCACTGCGCACGTTAATATTTTCGTTTGGAATATCAAGGAAATTGTTCGAATGCTCATCTAAACTGTTTCCAACCCAGGTGCGAGCGCTAAGCCTCTTATAACGAGCCACCTTAATTTGTTTCCTCCCACTTCACGCTTCATAAAATATTGCCCCGTTTAAAAGCCTGTTATAAGTTTAATGGTTACCTTATTTATTGTTTGTTTTCTAAGATGTCGAGAAATTATTGATAAAAAAATAATAGAGAGACAATTTTCTTAAAGGACTTAGATCATAGGTTCCCAAAATGGGCTATATGGACCCCTGACCCCATATCGAACTTCAAGGGATCCACATCAGCGAAAACAAAAACTGAGGGGTCCGCGAGTTGCAAAGGAGTCTATGATAGTGAATTTTATTTAAGCAAGTCGTGGCGAAATTGTTGACTTTCTATAAATAGAATAATAAATTATGATAACGTGGGTTCGTACTTACAGGCTATAAAATATGTGTGGGTCCAACTAAAAACTACTGAATCTAATGCAAAAAGAATTGTCAAAATCGGTTCAGAAACAAAAAGTTATAGAACTATATAAAATTATATATTTACACGACGAATTGAGAAAGCTCTCCGTCTTTGCAGTCGGTTAAAAATATAGAGCATCCATTGAATACAATAAAAATTTGTAAGGGGTCGACGAATCAAAATAGTTTGGGGACCATTGGCTTAGACAAAAAAAGTAAAAATATAAACGGACACCCTACTTGAACAAAAGCATCAAAAACGAGACCATTTTTACAAAAAAAATGTTGTGCGTAGACTTATGTAGTACAAGCTGTTGTATGCGACTTCTCTCGCGTAGATTAAATATAGTCATAGTTTGAGCAAACTTTCATCCCCTTTTGCAACCGCTTAGGGGTTGAATTTTTACAAATCCTGTCTTTGTGCGTGCATATAGTCTAGAAAGTACTCGCATGCAAATTTGCACGGTTCTAGCCCCAGTAGCTTGGCTGTCCTTTGATATGTCATTCAGCGAGGTGAAGTAACTATATAGAGTAAAATACACGTACTTTGCGTCTGTTAGTTAATAATAATTGTTTCACGCAGCAGAAGTGAAACTAACTGTGACAAGACGTGGGAGGGATTCTAAATTTCGTGACGTCACATTTTATATATTATTACATTAAATATAATGTATTTTATCTAGTCTAGTAGTCTAGTATTTTAGTCTAAAAATATTATTGTCAGCTATATTTCGGTCCAAGTTGGACCTACGTTAAATCGTCGGTCTTATTGACTCTCTAATCTGTGCTGCACAATATAAAACCCGTATCTCATTTTCCCGTATGCTTAGTCCTATAGATTTATGTGTTTATCTCTTCTTAGTGTCGCTTTTTCGTCTCATCGATTCTAAAGAAGTTAACCATAAACCCTTCTGAGTCGTTGCAAGTCTTACTTTTGTCTGCTCGTTATTATTTATTAAAGAAGACCTATATCATCGCGTCGTACCGAACCAATATTTTCACCGCAGCGAAGGAATAGTCAAGCGTCGGTGCATGCAAAGTAATTAAGCGTCACTTGTTTGTTGGACCATGAAATGATTTAACAACTCTCACGTCGCTGCCGAGCGTCGACATGATGGATGCTCGAGACCACATCGTGTCATTGTTATGTTCATTAATATTTAAGTACTAGGATATGCCCGCGACTTCGTCCACACTTGACTTGAAATTCCCGCGAAATTCCCGGGACAGAAAGAAAGTAAGCTATCATCCGAACGAATACAAACCGCTTCCGGGAAAATCCCGCAGGTTTTCGGGAGTAAAAACATCACATATTTTATTCCCGAGGGATTCCCGGGATAAAAAGTAGCGTAGAGTTTAAGTCTAAGAACTAGCTATCATTCAGCGAGTGAGGTAAGCCGGCAAAGGCTTAGTCCGCTCAACCACAGAGGCCGTCTCAATATAAAAATAATATAAATATATAAAATCAAAGGTTATTTTCAGCAGTGTAATGGGTTTTTAGGATGAAAATACATGAATCCCGGAATTTCCCGTATAAACTCGGAATAAGTAATGTTACCAAAGGCATACCCAATTAAAATTGTTTTACTAATGAGAGAGAGAGAGAGAGAGAGAGATAACACTTTATTGCACACCAAAATATACAATTACAAAAAACAGACCATATTTACAATATTTTTCTAGGCAATACAACAGGCGGCCTTATCGCTCAAAGCGATCTCTTCCAGGCAACCTAAATGAAAACAAAAGATTTTATCGATCACTAAAATTTCCCATCAAAATCAATTTTAGTCCGTCTTGGCCACTTTAAAGCTCTCCCAAGAAAATTCCTGTGGGATTCTCGGTGTATAAAGTACCACAGATTTTAAGACCGGGAATTTACAATCGAACAGCGGTAAGAGGTCGGTTAGTCACAGTCAGGTAAAAAGTCGTGGTAGCGTAATGGCTAGCCCGCGCGTCCCTAACTCAAAGGGCGTAGGTTCGATCCTGGCCGGAACGCATGCACTATTCAGGCAGTTTTCTGACCTCATGTGCATATTCTTACAATTACCTCGTGCTAACAACGGTGAAGGAAAACATCGTGATGCAACCTGCACATCGAGATAACCGTTGTGTAAAACCTGCCAAGCCGCCTTGGACAAGCGTGGCGGGTATACTGTCCGTTCCCCCCTATAGGGGGAATCCCGAGGCCAGCTGTGGGTCATTTATGGGCTGTTATTATAATTATTGTTATTATCAGCGGTAACAGCATCGAAATTGGCCCAGTAGTGTTTACGTGAATCTCAAACATACACAAAACATTTAAGAAACAAAAGACTACACACTTTTATAATATTATATTATAGATTATGATATGAGAAAAAACTATTTCAATCGCATCAAAACAATAACACCAATGAAACCTGTATTTTATCGTATGTAATTTGTATAAACATACATAGTCGATGTATCATTGTACATTTTACGGATATCAAACAAATGTCACTGAGAGATAAGAAAATACTTTTAAATATTTGTATATAAAATAATAAACTCAAATTCAAAAGTTTTTATTCAAAATAAGTTCCACAGGAGAACAGTTTTTGAAGGTCATACATATAAGTTAAAATTTAATCCCTCTTCCTATTAAATGTACACCGCTACGCAACCTGTTCTTGCTGTTAAGGAGAAGAAGCGGCAAGAAACTCCCCAGCAACATTTCTAGCTAAATATTGTTTTTCTTTATATTTCTTATTCTATGTATATTTCAAATTCACTTTTTTTTAATAAGGTTCATACAGAAGTGTGTTATAGAATTACTTTTTGAAGAATTAATAGAGTTGTAGCAAATAGTGCATACTCAATAAGACCAAGACATAATAAAAGGAAAGAAAAATATTATTATAGTTATAATTCATGTCATTAGACATGACGTACTAAAATGTTAAATGCAAATGTCCCATAATATATCTGAAACGCAGTGAATTCAAGCCGAGGTCAGACTACTGTTGTGTATACGTTCGCCTTACTTTTCACAAAGATTAATGACCTCATTAAGATATGCATAACTCTAAAAGCAATATCTTAAACAAGACCCAATCGTGAGTCTAGGCTAAGAAGATATATGACAAAGATAAGAAGATAAAAGGTTATATTAAAGACAAGTTGTAGCAGTCAATCTTAAGCCGAAACTAAATTGTATTTCTGTCTTTCCATTTGTATAGAAATGAGTCCGATAAGACTTTTATAAGTGCTTTTTCGTATTTTTTATTTGATTTTAAAAAGTTTCAAATTTGTCTTTAAAATATTCCATAATCTAAGAAACACGATTAAATAAGAAATAAGCAGCTAAAAAAAGTCACCTATGAAACCTTTTTAACAATTAATTTCGTTTATTTTTAAAGTTGACAATGCCCCATTTCTATCGAAATTGAAATGTACACAGAGTACATTAATATAATGAATGTACATGTAGCACAGAGTACATTGTTGATATACAGCCTACTTACGGCATTACAAGAACACGCGTACCAATTAATATGATTATATAGGATCAATTCCTGACAGAATGCTCTTAGGCTTTATTGGACGATTCTTAAAATAACTATATGTTGATGACGGAGGTACATACGGTGGAGCAGTTATTATTAGTGAAATTATTGACCTTCAGATCCGCCAATCCATCTTAAACGATCTCAGATGGGGAAGCCCAAAATCGAATTGACGTGGTTCGAGTGTTCCTGGAATATATTGATATTTTATCCGTGCAGGGATGGAGAAAGAATACCATTATATGCGGCCGTGCGGCCTGTCGTAAGAGACGACAAGACACCACACAATTATACTAATTTGTACTGGTATCGTCACTAGTGTATGTTTAAACTGGGGATTCCCAAACTATTTTGGGCAGGAAACTCCTCTTACAAAATGAACTGATACCTCAGACCCCCCACACCCAAAAAACTTTAAAAATCCTATCTCTAGTTTTTTTCGTATTGATAAAAAATACTTAAGTTTTACTTGAGTTTTTTAAAAGCACTACAATGATGCTTCCTACTAAAATATTAGTCATTTATTGTTATAAATGTGTTACGTGTACTAACTTGTTAGTTGGTACACGTAACACAACTTATTTAGTATCTTGAAAGTTTCAAATAAGAAATTATGTTAATTAATAGAGGTCGATTTTTAGACCTCGTCGACCTCTCGTTTTTTTTTAAATAAATATATGTATATTAATGTGGTATTAATATATTAATAAAATAATAATTTTAGACAATTAGTTGGTATAGTAATTATTATTATTTGTTTTTTTATGACATTCTTTGAGTTGTTATAATAATATTGTTTATAGGACATTTAATTAAATTTATTATTCAAATGTTTCTATGTCTAACTGGCCAAACATGATGCACATTTACTTTTATACTATCCTGCATACTCTGATATGTAAATACTCATGCTTAAAAAATAAATAATTCTTTTATGTCGACCTCAGGGGGTCGATATCGACCACTTTGGGAATCCCTGGTCTAAACATACAATACACCAGGAGTCGTGACAAATGTCATAATATTTTTAACTTCTTTATCTAATTCTGCGTTAGAACTCAGTCACGAATGTCGTTTAAACGTATCTACAGGGAATTGCTTTTATATCTTTAAGATGATATCTCTAGCATTGGTGGAATAAAAAAAGTACTAAAAATTTACTAAAGATAGTGACAATCTAGATTTTTTTAGACGTGGTTTTTATGTGCTTGAAATAATTTTTATGATTCTGTAGCCATTGAAAAAACTTTGCATTTGTTTGATATGCTTTCACGCTTTAATTAATTATTAATTTACTCGACATCAATAAATTTTGCATACACGTTATCAGAGGTACGTGAGATGGCACGAGATACCTTTCATCCGGGAAAATATTCTCGAGAGATACAAAAAAGCCTGAATTGATTGACAAAATTCTATCGGTTTCTACGATTTTGATGAAATATTATGTGTGTTTGGATGGGTTAGATTCACAAATAGACCCGGTAGGTGGCGCTGGAATCAGGTTCTAGATTTGTATGTTTTCACGGCAGGGCAACGTCGGCCGACACCGCTGGTATACATTTAATAAGTTTAAAAATAGCAACAAAATTACCACACATAATATTTAATATTTATATAATTTATAATTAATGAAAATTAATTTTATCTAACCAAAAACCAAACGCGCTTTTGTTGGTGGAACTTTCACTAATTTTCAAGCTTAGATGAGTTTGCAGTGTCTTTAACCCTATAATGTTATGCTACTTGCCAAACCAGTAAACTTGTTCAAACTTATTTAACTTGGTCGTCTTGAACAAGGCTATACGTCAAGTCGTTCTAACAAATTGAAATTTAATATATTAAGTTCCCAAAACCAAACGAATCCTTTATACCCCAAACTTAGGTAACTTTAGACTGTTCAGTTTCAAACGAAGGATTAAGGTAAAGAGCTAATGTTGCAAGGAATTGAAATTTATCCTTGTATTACTGGATTTTTTATTTGTATATTAAATACAACAAATTCAAAACATTAGATCACTCTTATATCAAAGCAGGACTAAAAATAAATCCAAATTAAAACAAAGAAATACACTAGTCACAAAAATTAAAGGATATTAAAAAAAAATATAAATTTTCGAGCGATTTTCAACAGGTCGTAACTCAGAGGAAAATGACCGTGCAGTAAAAACTACAGAAGCAAATTGTAGCCATAAGTATCTAGTTTTCAGATCCTACCATGATTTTTTTTAAGATACACGATCGTAAAGAAATCCTAAGAAAACCATTGGAATAAAAATGAAATTGTTGCTAATCGTCAAAACGGTCCACAAGCTTAAATATTTTTTATAATTTAAACATAAGGCTTTTTTAGGAAATTTGCTTTTCTCTTTTTTTATGGGAGGCCATTTTCATCTGAGATACAAATAATCACCCCCGAACAATTTAGATTTTTTTAATATCCTTTAATTCTTGTAACTTTAATCTTATTTACAAAGAGAAATTATGTGTTCTCTTTGTAAATAAGATTAAGTATAAGGGATTAAAATGATTAGTTTTTTAAGTACTGTTTAAGTTAAATACTATAACCTCTCTAAGTACTGTAACGACTAACCTCTTTAGTCGTTATGACATATTAAGAAATATAATTCATTTGAATAAAATTGTAGAACGCCTCCCAAAACTAAAGAAGACAGAATTGTATCGGGCCGCGAGCAGAACACATCTATGTAAAAGCGTCTGTTCATTACTAATATCAACGTATGATCTGAACCTGTCTTTTATTGAGGATCCCGGTCAGCTCAGAAACCGCTGGCCGTTACAGTACAGTCAGTATGTTAAATTCAAACATTTAAGAATACTGTAGGGGGTTTGCCTACATAGGATGTTAATAATAGAATGTTTTAAGATGTTAATTGTTTATTGCTTAAATTATGGTAATGAAAATGATGGTGCTTATGTTTATGCTCTAAGATCAATGGCTGTTTTGCCCTTGCCGACTAACCGAGTACGATGCTAAACGAGTACTGGTGTGAACGATATATTAAAATGCACGTGTCGGCGGAAACCGGTGACACGGCAATGTACGGCTGTTGCTAGCCCGTACAAATACTTTTAGTCGAAATTTGGCAGCTAGACATGGCAACACGAAACAGAAACCCTAGCTAGATCTGGAGTAATGATAATCCAAAATTATTCGATGTAGCCCGAATTCGAGTGAAGCCCCACAAGGGGTCTAATTGGATCTGGCCGCCGGTCGAAGGCTCCCTTCACATGAATTATGTTAGCAATTAATCTTTAATAAAACAGGTAAAGTAAGCCGAGCTTTACGGTGTTAACCAGGATTTTGGTGTCTTCTAAACACAGTAACCTGAGTGCTACTAATTACATCAACAAGGAATAATTAATCTGTGTTAGTATTATGATCCGTGCAGGAAAGAAAGAAAGTATCCGTTTATTTGCCAAATGCGACACAGACAAATTTTAAAACAAAACATGTTTGTAGTTATAATTTGCCGCATTTCGACAAATGAGGTTGGCGGTATATTGCTGTGTAGAAAGATACTCCGCCACAGCACTGATTAATATTTTCTTTGTTTAAAATCAGCAGACAAACTCACACATTTTATATTCCCAAGCTAAGCAAGATACGCTTGTGTTAGAGGCACACACACTCTGGGGGTTATCCCAGACACCCAGACCATACTAAATAACACAAAGTTCGTTTAGAAAATTTATCATGGCAGGAATCGAGCCCGGAGTTGTGTTCTAGTGACCTTAAGCCGGCTTAACCTTATCCCATTCAAACAACGATGCCATTAAAATGACACTAGCACTGAAAATTAGCACAGCAAAAAATGAGTGCCAACCTTATTTCGCAAATTGCGGCACACATTTTCATTGTTATTGTTGTTATTATTATTACATGCCGTCAAAGATAAGCCGCACAGCTGCCTATTGTGAGCGCAGCTTATTGTCCTCCCGGATTAGGGAATTCTTTGTGTTTTGAATTTGCAATTAAGAAAAACATGCTATTGTCCTTTTACTTGTTTCATAACCATCATTAGCGTCGAACTAATCCTTATTGTTATTGTTTTCGACTTTGTTAGCCGTTCGCAGGTGTGCAAATTAGTATTTCTTAGAAACTCAGTGTGCCCGGCCAACTTCTTTGTGCTGTGTAGTTAGTATAAGACGATGCCCGAATGGAGGGGCGGGCAGTCAAGCGACGACTACGAAACGAGTAAGATGTTCTCTAGTACACTCGATTAGCGATATAGACGACGGACTTTGCGCGTTCAAATTGTATTGAATCGTGCAGTGTGAACTGGTTGCATCCAGTTTTATTTGTATTTGTTTTATACGTGTTTGTACAGTTGTAATAATTTCTATAGTAGTTCCAACGGCATTTTTAATTCGAGTCCTGTAGCTCGTAACATTATTATAAATTACTGTTTTTTTATTTAATTTATTATCCAATATGCTTACATTCATATACATTAGAAACACATTTCACTGGCACAGAAATCTCATGGGTTTAATCGTGCCGTAGGTAGTCGTGTACACAATATTGTTATATCAAAAATAGGAGCAGATTCAAATTCAAATTCAAAAGTTTTTATTCAAAATAAGTTCCAGTCCCAGTCTAAGTACACCGCTTCGCAACGTGTTATTGCTGTTAAAGAGAAGAAGCGGCAAGAAACTTTTCTTTATATTTCTTATTCTATTTATATCTCAAGTTCTCTTTTTTTTATAAGTTTTATACAGAAGTATGTTACAAAATGACTTTTGAAGAATTAATTGAAATGAAATGAAATGTTTATTTATTTCCTCCCTTAAATACATACATATATGGATAACTTAGATTTAAAGTTATTACAAAATTATAAAGCTAAGTAACGGGAGACAGGAGCCCAAACTGAGTAAAACCCGTATTATGGAACTCCTGGCCTTCCCCTCTTGTAAAGTATTAATTAAAATACTTATAATAATTTGAAAATTTGTTTGGTTAAGTATATAACTATATATGTGAGTATGCGTGTGTGTCAATTAATCGTAACTGTGTGTGTGAATTAAATTATTTTGGTTACAATCTAAAATGGTTTTATAAGGTTTTCAATTTCCATATAATTTTGAGTTAGAAGCCAAGATGGTAACACTTTTTACATCCCGACCTTTTCATGGAATGAAATTTAAAACTTTTATTAATCTTATTGTAAAATACTGCGACTAATAAATTTGAAAAATCTTTGAAAATTAACAGATGCGAGTAATTGCTATCATCATTCTAGTCTGTTGTTCTCTTTTAGTCCCAGGTCTGCATATGTGAGCCTGATGGTCCGCTATGGGAATCAATATAGAATCTTTTCAGATTATATTTAATCGATTTATGGTTATTTTTGTACTTTGATTGCATGTCCTCTGGGAGATCATTTACAATCATATATTCCTATGTTAAGTGTCGCATTTGTAGAAATAAATATTTTCTTTCTTTCTTTCTAAAATTTTTAGACCATAATAGAGAAATAATACCGTACTTTAATACTCAAATTCTCCACGACCTACAAATTGTGCAGACGATTTCATAAAACAATTTCGATTTCCTTCTAGAATAAAAGTAATTTCTTAAAGGCCATTGTTTCGTCTGTGCAATATACGTGTGTTAATTGTCTTCTGGTACGTTTATCTATCTGTGCGATCGAGTCCCACTTAGCCATAACACGGCACACATAGCATTGCGGGGGGACACTAATGCAACATCCGGAGTGCGCTCCAATCACAACGAAAGTAACAGTTCACTCGATATATCTGTCTTCTATATAAATAAAAATAAATCGTAGAAATGTATTTGCGTGCATAACTTGAGAACGACTTTACCAATTTTGATGATTTTTTATATGTGTTTGAGGGGTCGGTGGATGGTTTAGATTCAGAATTGGAACCGATACGCAGCGCTAAAAATTTTATTTTTTCAGGGCAAGACAATGTCTGCCGAGATCTCTAGTTTACTAATAAAGATTTATGCGTTATATATCGGCTATAGAAATTCGATTCGTGTTAGAAAGAATTGGACGAATATATCTATTTGTCTTCTTTCACTTTCTCCCAATCCTTTGGGGTCAGCACAATGCGTCATTTCCTCCTACACTCCTCTAGTTTGAAATATTTCTTTTTTATTACTTGAGTTCAACAGACAGGCAGTAGGCCCATCTGATTGATAGGTTACCATCGCCTATGGACATTTGTAATCCCAAAACTGCTACCAATGTACTGCCGCTCTCAAAAGGGAGCTATAAAAGAGAGTGTGTATTAAGAAGAGAACATATGTCGCTATCACACCACAAAGCATTATGTCATCCTACACACAATCCATCTGTGGCGAAACATGCAAATGTCCATAGGCGACGGTAACCGCTTTCCATCAAGTTGGCCGACTGCCTGTCTGCTGAGCTCCTGCAATAAAAAAAAAACAAATAAACAAACCTATTCCACTATTAAAAATTAGGTACCTACTGTGTTTTGTAAATTGTTTTTTTATGTTTCATTTGGCACCTACTTCATGTTGTCGAAAATATTTATTTTTTGTTTTTTAGTTACTCTTATAGTCGGTTTCTTTTTTGCTAGAAAAATATTATTTTTCACTCTTAAGTTACGTATCTATAATTATATATGTATATCTTTGAAGACCACAGCCCATAAAAATGGCACGGACTTTTGGAGGGCTTCCGTGCCCCTTGACAAATTTAATGTGAATGTGGCGTGACACTGACCGGCGATTATCCCTGTCTACACCATATAATAATACACCCAAGGACAAGTCCCGGCCAGTGTAGGACTATTGTGGGAAATGAGAATAAAAAGTACCGAGCTATTGAGGTGAACTGCCAGTGGTACTAGGGTTCTGGGAATACGGGGAATATGGCGTCTGCCCGTTGCAATGTTCGGAGGACAATGAAAAATGGGCAGACGGTGACTCGCCACTCCCTGCATGGGCCCAAAAAATGCCATAGAAGACAGGGGTAACATGGGTGTGAGTGGCTAAGGGGGTGTAGAGAGGTGGGCAGCAGGTTCACCGAAGCTACTTCTGATGTTATGGTATGTGTAATTATTATTATGACATACAGTAACAATGACAATTTATATGAAACTATACTGAAGCTACATTGCTTCCAATGTAAAGAGATTGGTCAAAATCGGTTCACAAACAAAATAAAACGAGTGAGGTGTCTCTGGGAAACCTGGTTGGAACAAAGTTTCGAAGATCATCGAAGAAATTGTACAGTAATAAGGGCAATTACTATACCTTCTAATTTCAAAACATCTTATATTACACTGATGAATATTATTTTTTTATTTTAGATCTTATTTCATTGCATTAAACTTCGAAATTGTATAATAACATACAGCGCTCAGCATTTTTCTTCCAGTTACACTTTTTTTCGTCTAGTATTCATCGATTTTTTTTTTTCAGGCTGGGGAATAGCATTTCGCACATACCGGGTCCTTTGCTAGGGATTAGACCGTTGTTGATCATGGAGGCTTTCCACTGAGGCAATCCAAACAATAATCAACCGGCTTGTGTGGAGACTCGACTAATCAATACCCCACAAACCACCCTCCTCCCATATGCCCCGCGCTTATGGCAGGAAAGGCGTGAGATACAGAACGTAGTTACGCCCACACCGATCCTAGCGCACAAGTGCTTGAGAATGCCCCGGGAGAGGCAAACTCACTTCGTCAACAGGGGTGAAGACTCCTCTGCTCCCTAGATGCTAGAGGGCCCCTGCAGCGGTGTCTAGTTTTCATCCATTGAGCAACGTGCGACAAGGAACTCGTTTCAATAGTTATGACTAAACATACATTAAAAAATACAGGACGAATAGAGAACCGTTTTTTATTTAGAATTTGTTTTCTCATATAAATACAAGCCTGGACAACCATCATACGATTTAACTCTTACAATCCCGCTCATTTTACCTTTCCAAAGGAATTAATCACGCAATCCATTGACGTCATTGTACTCCGAATAAGGTAATTGGGACCCCAATTACTCCTGGCACAGATTACGCAACAACCCAAATAGTTGTTTCAGAAACTGTTATACAAATTGATATTGCTTTGCTAATTGTCGTACTCTGTGGCTTTAGTATGATTATTATGTAATGAATGTTAATTAAAAGCACTTATAATAAACGTTATATTTTAATTATGTCCTCTCTAATACTCTGCACTAACTAATCTAGCAATGTAGGTGACATTGCTAGATTAGTTTAATTTGTTCAATAAATTAGATTGCCTGGAAGAGATTGCTTCAATTTTGCAATAAGGCCGCCTATTGTTTTTACCAAGACAATATTGTAAGCGGGCATTTTTTTAATTGTTTGGTGAGTAATATCTTCTATATATATAATAAAATTGTAGATGCCAAATTTCTGTGCAATGAAAAAAAAGCTAAAAACCGAGTCAGGGGGATATAAGAAGTGAAATAGAACTAATTGAGATATTTTAAAATTTTTTTGTTACTCTGTTTGTCTGTCTGTTTGTACCGGCTAATCTCCGAAACGACTGAACAGATTTAAATGAAATTTTCTATCATCATACAATAAAACAATTTATACATTAAAAAACAATTACACTATATATCATCACGCTAAGACCAGTAGGAGCGGAGCACCAATGAAGAGTATTTTCAAATCGGGAGGGTTTTTTTAACTTACTTTTTTTAAACTATTCCACGCGGACGGAGTCGCGGGCAGAAGCTAGTAAATATATATATTGATGATTGATGCAAACTTGGTTACGTTCAACGCCTCCAAAACCCAGGCGTGTCTATTTTCCGCAAAACGGAGTCCATTTGAACAGACTTCCACTTTCAGGGGTGTGTCCATTACTTTGACCGATAGACTCCATCTTCTGGGCATCTCTTTGACTCCAACACTCAATTTTGGCACGTACATAGATAGAGTCTTTAGCGCAAGTGGCGGCCAAAAAGCTGGGTGTACTCGCAAAGGTGAGCCAGTACTTCACGTCGTAACAACTGCTAAACTTATACCAAGCACAAGCTAGGTCCTGCATGGAGTACTGTTGTCATCTTTGGGACGGTTCAGCCAAATATCACTTGGAGGCGATGGAATCAATTGAAAAAAGAACCAGGAAGCTGGTCGGCAATGATCGTCTTTTTTATGTTCGACTTCAGAGTCTAGAGCGTAGACACAAGGTCCCGGGGCTAACTGTCTTCTATCGGATACATTTTGGGGAGTGTTCCTTAGAATTGCACGAGCTGGTTCCTCCATCCCCATTTAACCATCGGACAACCAGACGCACCGATATGCGTCACCGTTACATGGTGGGAACACCACCAGTCCGATTAAGCGTTTCGCTTCATCTTTTCTGGTGCGCACTGCCGAAGAGTGGAATAATTTGCCCGAGTCTGTTTTTTCTGACAAATACAATCTTGAAGTCTTCAAGTTACGAATGAATAGGTATCTTCTAGGTAAGCATTCTCCATCCTAGACTGCGTCAGTACTCAACATCAGATGAGACATGTGGTTGAACGCAAACCTATACATCAATAAAAAAATCTGTCTATATCTGTAAATATGAAGATATTCATGAAAGTAGATGAAATAAAAGGTATATATCAAGATTGTAGCAAGACAAGGACCATCATATCTGCCTATCCCTAAGGGAAACAGCCGTAATAATAGTACGCCAGCTGCTAGGGTATTTGCCCGCCTCTAGTCTACAGAATAGAATAGAAAACATTTTATTGTTCACCAAAATAGACAATTACAAAATGAATAATTATTGTAATTACACGGCACCACAAAAGGCGGTCTTACGGCTTAAAGCAATCTCTTCCAGGCAATTAGAGGATACTTTTAACAACCTATGTCTAGGTATAATTAAATTAAAACGAAGTAAAATAAAGAAAGGAAGAACAGTACAATGTGGATTTTATTATAAACTAAGGTAATGATTTTTGACAGACTTTTAAAATATGACAAGTGATTTAGCTTCTCTGACATGTATGGGTAAGTTCTAAAGGCAACCAGCCTGCACAGCAAAGGATTTAGAGTAAAATGTTGAAGATTGTGCAAGTGCCTTCTTTAACAGGAGGTTATTATAGGAGCGCAAATCGAAGGTATATGATGTATGCCGCCATAACAACCTTTCAATAAAAAATCTTTAGATTCTAATATAATATTTTTAAAAAGGAAGCGGAGAAAGTCAATTAGCTACCTTTTTTCCATCGTGCTTTTAAATTTCATTTTTAGTACCTTTTAAACAAAAATAAATACGCTATTTGATTTGGCAAATATATGACGTCATAAGTTGCTCCGCTCCGCTTTGTAAGTCGAGAAAAGGTGTCTTAGTTCACTCGAATGTCCATTACCTTATTCTCTAGAAACCAATTCTTCTTGCCTGCAAGACCAAAAAATGTGGACTAAAATTGAGCTCCATTTATTATATGGCAGTACTGTTGTGTACCTTAAAACAGTTAACACAAAGACTGTATCCTTTGTTAGGTATACAAGGTATTCGTACAAAATAATAATACAAGTGCTAAACAGTTCTAAATATAAATTTCCCGACGTCCCACGTATAAGGCCCGTCGCTCACAACGCTTCAGTTTTACGCAACTAATAATTCCTCTTGATGCGATGTGCCTGCGCAGTAGAGCAATTCTATTAGCGCACGACAGTGTATGACTCGTGTAAGCGGGAGAGAGCCATTTCTCCTTGCGAATAGTTCAATATAGATTATTTACATGTCTGAAACCGGGCTGCACTTTTCTGAAAATGTCTTTATAGCATCCCTACGTCGCGAATAACTGTGACTGTAAGGTTCTGGACACATAGAGAGAAAGAAAGAATTTATTTATTGGAAAGTAACAATACAAAGACATAATAGAATTCATACATATGTATAGTTAAACTAGGATATGCCCGCGACCTCGTCCACGCTTCACTTGAAATTTCCGAGGGATTCTTGGGTCAAAAAATACCGCATTATTTTAAAAATAATGTAAGCTATCGTTTTAGTGACGACTGTGTCGGAATAAGCTAATTTTTATGCACCCAAACAACTTCGAACAGCTCCCGGGATAAAAAGTGCCCAAATTTCAAGTCTAAACAATTAATTGTCGATTAGCGAGAAAACCGCATCGAAATCGGCTCAGTACTTTTTACGTGAATCCTGAATAAATAGACAAACCGTCAAACAGATAAGATTTCCAAAAAAAATTGCATCGTGCTCTCCATCGTTGATATAGTGTAATTCAGTAGTTTTTTTTTTAAATAGCTTCAATGTACAGACACGGCGTGTTTAGAATTTTATAATATTACTAGATGTCCCGGCAGACGTTGTTCTGACCTGAAGATATAAAATTTAGAACCCAATTGTAGCGCCACCTATCAGGTTAAATTGTGAATCTATACGATTCTCGAATCCACCTGAACACACACAAAAAATTTCATCGATATCCGTCCAGCCGTTTAGGAGGAGTTTAGCCACATACACACGCAGAGAAGAATTTTATATACATAAAGATTATAGGTAGATTGCAAGAGTCGCTTAGATACAAAAGTCGTCGAATGTCGAGAACTTGCGTAGCGTTGTATATGAAGGGCCTTAGGTTGGACTCTCCCGAACACGAGTCGCGACTGAATCAGTTAATATTCATATAGATGCATTGCGATACACTTCCTTTACGCACTGGTGACTCATACACACACTTGATACTCATGCGCCACAACGTAGGTGTAAGACTGTGTAAGGAATAACCTAACTTATTTTGCACTAATCCAGTAGCTTCCATTTCACATTTAGGAACTCACTTACAAAGTACTATCTGTCCTTAAATAAATATGTCTCATATATTAGACATTCACTTATTTTCTATTGTTAATATAAAATGCTTGTTATATATAATGTTAATAAATATATTTATTTTGATAACTAGCTGACGCCCGCGTGGTGCGGTTTTTTAACTATCCCACGGGAACTCTTTGATTTTTCGGGATCTAAAGTAGCCTATGTGTTGACCAGGGATCTAAACTACCACCATACAAAATTTCATTTAAATCGGTCCAGTCGTTTCGGAGATTAACCGGTACAAATAGAGAAACAAAAAAATCTAAATTAGTTCTATTTCACTTCTTAAATCCGCCCTAGCTCGGTTTTTAGCATTTTTTTCATTGTACAGAAATTTGACCTCTACAATTTTATTATATGTATAGATTTCGTATAATATATTGGTATTCTATAAATGTGTCTGGATCTATGTATGTATTAAATTTATAAATTAGTGTTTAGTCTGTATATTTAAATTGTACAGTCCTATCTTTTTCCTGTTCTACCTACATCGCCAGATTAATTAAGAATTTATTTTAAGCTTGGTTGGCTGGAAGAGATCGCTTTTAGCCATAAGGCCGCCTGTTGTTTTGCCAAGAAGTATTGTAATTAAGCATTTTGTTTTTGTAGTTATTTATTTTGGTGAGCAACAAAGTGTTATCTATCTATCTAGCTTACACATTTGACGGCTTCTGTGGTTGAGCGGGCTGAGCCCTTGCCGGCCTACCTCACTGCAACGTCGAGGCTCCATGTTCCATTCTTGGCATGGTAAATTGTGGAAACGAATTTTCTCATTTACTACGTCTGAGTAGTAGTGAGACCAAGAGTAGTCCGTTGTGTATTACCCATAACATAAGTGTAACTTGCTTAATTCGGAAATATAAATAAAGAAAAACATTGCGGACCGTCTAAACGTTATTTGGTTAAGCCGATGTTACGCGGTTCATTTCTTTCTTTCAATTTGAATGAATCTACCAAAGTGATCTATGTAAACACAAAGCATCATTGAATGTCGCTGAATGAATCCGTGTTCTTTGAGAACTAATTGTAGTATTCAATTAAATTGATTCAATTATATGAACTATCTCAACATTTTACGTAATTACAAGTATGATCGCTTGAAATATTTTATTACACTAGAAGTTGATTGCTGTGCTGTGTAATATAAGTACACAGCACGGCAATCTTATCCATGCAGGAACGGGGAATGAATACAATTACCTGGCAAAACAACCCAAAGCCTGGTGGACCCCCGGTCTAGAGTATGCCGCCATAACAATCTCGAGTTGCGTTCCGGCATTAGTGACCAGGTTCCAGTCCCCCTTAAGAGAGCAGTAGCGACATTTGTAGCGCCTTTGGTGTTGCAAATGTCTATAGGTGATGGTATCGGTTTCCATCAGGTGGGCCGGCTACCGGTCTGCTGAACTCACTCCATAAAAAAATCCAATAAACTGTGTAGAAGAATAGGCGCGACAGCGGTGCCGTCGCGCTTTCGCTGTCAAGCGGACGTCAGCGGTGAGGCATCGGTATAAAAGAGCGACTAACGTTCGCATGTAAGCAGAAAATTATAAAATGGCAGCGCGGCGGCGGCACGGTAGCGTGTCGGCAGTGCCATCTTTTTTTATTAATAATCAAAAACACTCAAAATATTAAACTAACCGTATTGCTAGAAAGTTTATTACCCCTTCTTCTTCTTCTTAGTAATAGTACCTTTCTTCTTTTTTCTTTTCTTTAAGATTTTTTACCCTGAAACTCTTTGCCTGAGATAAAGTACTTAAAGATGTATTAAGTAATCGAGATATTATTATTGTCATGAAAATATGATTATAATTATGTTAATCGTTTCAAATCTAAACTTTATGAGTACAGTTAATTGTATCACTTAAAAAATAAATCTCGACTACCAGGTCCTTGATTTTTACAGAATCACTCATAGCTAGTCATAAACACTCATCTAACTGTCCCCCTTCCATAAAACTCCCATTTTTTCCCTAAATAAGCAATACATTTCAATAGCTGGTCGTAAATCATAAATTATGAAAAGCGCGTTTCCACTGAACCCCGACATGTAAAGATTAACGGATCGCCCAGCCGAACCTTGCGATCTCAAGAAACAGCAGTAAATCTTAATCCTTAAACAAGGCTTCAGGCATTTATATCCATTTGGAGGATTTATTTCTTGCGTGATTTAGGAAATTTTCGTCTTTTCAGAACTTGTTTATCAGTTATAATAAACCAAGGAAATTTCATGATGTTATATTCGTAGTAGATGTCATGATTTTCTAAGAGACAACAATTCTAACAAATGCTAATAATCTAATACAGTTTTTTAAAATTAAAATTTATTTATTTACTTGAAACATAGTACATATACAGGAGATGACATTAGAATACAAGGTTCACATGTTTTGCTTATGAAGCGTGCAAATTTTTCTTAACATTACTAACTTTACATTATTACTAATTATATAAATAATTAAAATATATATTTATTATTAAAATGATCTCAATAATTTTCGCATAAATTAGTTTACAGCGTAAAAACTTTTATCCAACAGCCATTTGTGTTCGTCAATTGTTTGTCTGCATAAATAATTAATTAATTAAAATAACAACTAATTAATTACTAGAATTATGACAATTTGGTTTTGAGACTTGTATTTCTGCAATAAAATGACATTATTATAATAATGATATTGTGAATCATCGTTTGCTTAAGACGAATATTAAAATATATTCTTGAATAATTTAATTATTAGAAACCTTAAAATTTGCAGGACTGTGAGTTCATGATCTTTTGTATTCAAACATTTCGATTATTATTGACATTGTAAGTCTTTAACATTGTACGGTTTTTCTCGAGTAGAGTTTACCAAATTTTAAACTGCCAAAGCTATTCTTGAATCCTCAATCCAATTAAATAAAGAAATTTTTGTAATAAATTACTGATATACATCTGTATTGACCTAGGCAAATGCCAACCTAGAACCTTTAGCATGACTAAATTCTTATCGCATATGGTGGTGCGAACAATTTTTACCTTGACTCCACGACCTTAACTTTCAAATAAGGTTTCTTTAATCCCGTCTCGGATTACGTAACATTTTTATTTTCGTACAGATTTTCTTACCTGTTAATGGATACACGTGACACCTGTCAATTAGGGATTAATGTTCGTATTTCTTCGTAAATAATGTTCAGTGTAATGTGGGTGGGTAGAGTAACTGATATCGACATGGTTTCGAACGATCAAATGATTTGTTTATCCATCGATATGCCACTATTAACTATATTTAAGAAAAAATGCACATTATTTTACCATCATTATTTATTCATTCAATCAAACTTCTGTAGTGTTTACATTAATTATCAGTGAACGAGTAGTTAAATCAATAAATTAAATAATCTTTAGGCAAAATAAAAAACCTATGTCTACATTTAATTATCAATTAAGCTTTTATAAAGAAAAATAATACAATAACTTGTAATATTATAACTGAAATTTAAATAAAATATTTAATGAAATTGGGTTATGTAGTATATATACTCCAGTGAAAACTTACAAGCCATAACATAATATACGCCAGATCAATTTATTTTTTAATTTCAACTATATTGCTGAATCCATGTTTAAAAAGTCTTTTACATTATACAAATACAATTTTAAATGTATCAGGGTGGAAATGTAATAATCAAATTTAAATGTAACACCCGGTAAATTTGTTACAACGCATAGTATGTACGAGTACAAAACTTAAAAGTTTAATGGATTACAAACTATTTTTTAATTGCTGGAGTACAGCAGACGCCCAACTATGAAGGAAAGTGGTTACCGTTGCCTATGACATTTAGCAACACTAAAGATGATACCAATATGCTGCCGCTCTCTAAAGAGAAACTGGAACCCGGCCACTAATACGGGAAGACAACTCACAGTTGTTATGACGGCATACTCTAGAACAGGCGTGGTAGCCATCCAGATGGGCAAATACGACTTACTTATGTCAGGCCGCCCGGCCGCAGGAATTAGAATTCTTTCTCCGTTCCTGCACGAATAAATTTAATTTGATTTGAAGCATATATGAACATCTTGCAGAAACTTGTTATCTTTAGAAGGTTTACTGGATCGATTTGTATTCTAGAACAATCGTTTCGAACTGGGAATATAGTACAATGGAGATACACATCTGGCCCGATAGCTGCGGTATGTGCCGATTATAATTACTATGCTCTGTGCGCTTTCTTTTCGCGATGCGCTCGCGCAGTACACTCGGGACACATTTCCTCCGACACCACGTTATTATGCTGGAATGTATTGATCATCAGATTTATGATAAGCATTCATTATTAATTGGATTATAATGTATGAACACGAAGGCGTAATCTATTAACCTGAATTTATGCATACTCGTTTTTTTATATAACACAGGCTTACGATTGAGCACAATCTATTAAGCGACGTTATGGGCTAATATGGTTAAATTAGAAGTGTATTTAAGTCTATTACTTAAATGTATTTTTATATAAAACTTGTTAGCGAATTAGCAATGGCGGCACCAAAAAAGTGTGCCCCGGCGGCACATTGTTCGCTATATTCGTCTAATACCACAGAAAGACGTCATTTATCAGAACAAGAACAATGCGAACGAAGTTTAGCTGGCGCATTGTATACCTCGTTAACGATAACTTATGCGCAGTGTTACCAAATTCTAAGAATTCACGTCACTTATTATCATATTACAAAATAGGTTATAAATGTCGATTTTCATAAAACGAAAGTTTTTTTTAATTTTCGTTGGAATTTTCTAGTAATGATCGCGATTTAGGTATTTTTTTACTCTAGGTTTAGGTGTTAATATATCTGATTATTGTTGATTACCCTACGCATAAACTTATTGTGAACGAGGTATCTTCTATATATACTAATACGCGAAGCAAAAGCTTTGTACCCGTTGTTACGAGAATGCGCGGACGGAGGAGTATGAAATTTGGCACACTTATAGTTCATATGGAGAAGAAGCGACGAATGCTATTTTTTTTTAAATTATGCATGAAACATGCATAATATCAATAAAAAAATAATACACACACTACCATGTATTTGACACACACACGTATATATTATACTCTTTTGTTTATTGTTGCCTTGGCGAAATCTGTGATTATAGAAGTATAGTCTTTGACATTAATTATTATGGTCGAATTTCGACCACGGACGACCACTAGTAGTATATTAATAAGCGAACTGTTAGTGTTTGTATACACAAACATAATACGTCTAATCTATTGTATAATCAATTAACTAATTATAATTTGAAATGTGATCTAACCGTGACCTCGACCCTATTTTGATACATTTCGCAAATATATCACTAATTTACTTATAAATCTTTAAATTTAAATATTATTAATAATTTGGTATTGTAATAAGATTTTTTTGTTATTTATCCGTAGTTAAAAACTTGTTCTTAATTTTAAATTTAACTGTTTGTGTTCAGTGGAACATTTAACGACGCAGTTAGATCAAGATTTCACAATTATCTCACCCGAAAACAAATTAATAATTATTTGGAATTTTAGATTTGTGGGACCTTATTTAAGGACCTTTGGTCGAGTTTAATATTGCAGCGAGTGAGTGAGGAGGAGTGAGTGAGTGAGTGAGTGAGTGAGTGAGTGAGTGAGTGAGAGAGTGAGTGAGTGAGTGAGTGAGTGAGTGAGTGAGTGAGTGAGTGAGTGAGCGAGGCAGTAGCGGTAGTAGGCAGCGGTAAGGTTCGAATACCGAAATGACAGAAAAGCTTTATTGCATACACAAAATATTGTAGGATTTTAGATTTATTATATTTACTTATTGTAACCATTTGCACGTCACGTAAATGATAAATCATACTATTAACTTCATAGACATAGACAACACCATCAAAACAAACATTTAAAAAATGCTCAACATGACAATAGACACTTGGTAAGACAAAAGGAGCCCTTATCGCTAAAAGCGATCACTTCCAGGCAACCTGACTTAAAGGAAATTCTTAAATTGTTATCTGTAACGATTATGCTTATAATAATAAAGAAATTTAAAAAAAAAATGACATGTACAGCAGATTACAGTGTAAAGTATAGTAAACTAGCTGACCCGGCGAACTTCGTACCGCCATATTTTCTTAATTCCTAAAAAATATTACATAAATGATGTGTGATAAAAATTATTACAAATTTTATTACATTAAATCTGATGTCGATCAGTAAAAAAATCACATGGGAATTCGATTTTTTTATAATCTGACCGTTTTCAATAATTCCCAGAAAATTTCCCGCGGGTTTCCCAGGATAAAAGTACCACCGAGCTTAAGACTGAGCTGTCAATTAGCGAAAACCGCATCGAAGTCGGCCCAATAGAATCAGAAACAGACAAAAAACCTTTAAAAAATTGAATCGTTTATATAGTCTATTCCAGTAATTTTTTTATATGGCTTTAATGTACATGCCGTGTCATGTTTAGCATTTTATAATATTATAAATAAATTGTAATTTGTAACACAATGTTTTATTCAAAGTGATATTTTAAATCACCCGATAAAATTATTTGTCTAGTAAAATAAATTTAAAAAAAATACTTTACAAACTAAAATACTTGAATTGTATCACTTTTATAGTCCGTCAGATTATAATTTAACTGAAAAACACATCTTACATGATTGAAAAGTCAGCCTGTTCAATTTAATTGTTACATAGTACTAATTAAAATAAAGAATATATTAAGTTCTAAACAAATTAATATAAATTAAAATTAAACTATACTATAAATACAAATATGCTTACAAAGTAACATAAATCTATATGTAAAAAATTTACTTCAAATCGCTGTCGGCGGGGAGCGTGCCCAAAATGCTGGTCGCATTTTCACGTTGGATGACAACGCTGATGCGTTGTCCAAGGTGCAAGACAGCCTTTTGTTCAGGCGAGACCTCAAATAGAAGTTAAAATAATTATAATATTTTAGCAAGCTACAACCCACTGTTATAGAGGGCTAAGTGTCAGACTTCGAAAGCTTGATTTTTAATTTGAAAATGACATCAAAACTTGAAGAGATAAATACATCGTAACCCACGCCACGTAATTCATCTGTGCAACAACGGAGAAAGAATACAAATTCCTCCGTTGTGGCGGCCTGTCGTAAAAGGCGACAAAACAACCCACAACCAGGTGGTAGAGTATTTGCCCGTTTGGATGGCTACCTGGTCTAGAGCATGACGCCATCACAACCTTGAGTTGTGGCCATTAGTGGCCAGGTTCCAGTCTGCTTTTAGAGAGCGGCAGCACATTGGTAGCACCTTTGGTGGGACAAATGTCCATATGTTTTTTTTTCATATATGTTGTATTAAAAAATACCACGTTAATATTACAATCTAATCTAAAAAGACTAATAAGTAATTTAAATATAACCTAAATTAACTAAAAGTGTAGTACTAAGAAATTGTCCATTAGCACCTTTCTTATTGTCTCTATTAAGGGAAGGGAGAAAACTTTGTTCATGTGTTCTTTAATAAAATAAATGTCCATATGTGATGATAACCGCTTACCATCAGGTCGGCCGTCTGCCTGTCTGCTGAACTCATGGAATAAAAAAAATAATAAATAGTCAGCAGACAAACACACGCTGTATATCCCTAAGCTAAACAAGCTATGCTTGTGTTATGAATAATATACAATGAACCAATCAATATAGGGCCGATCCCAGACACCCAGACCGTGGTAAATAGCACAAAGTTTATTTACAAAATTTACAATTCCAGAGATCGAACCCAATGAATTTTAGATCCAGTGAGCTCGACAAAGGCTTAGTTCACTCAAGTATATACAAAGGCTTTTAAAATGAACAAATCTTGAAAGTAGTCTTAAACTTTTGAGAATATCTTAGGTTTTAAGTTGCATTTGAGTTCGTTACTCGGTCAAACCGTGTGAAAAAGTGCAAGGCAATAAATACAGTACAGAGACTTACACAATAGCCGTCGTAAGATTATAAAATGTGCAAGACAAGTCTGCGATGGCATTTCGGATTACAACACTAAGATTTTGCATGCACTGTGTTTTAGTGTTTGTACATTATAGAGGTACTTAGTATTAACAAATAAACAGATAGTAATCTTAAATGAATAGTTATTCAAAAAATCTATATATTATTACGTGAAGCAAAAACAAATTGCGCGAACGGATTAGTATGAAATTTCGCACACTTATAATTTATATAGAGAAGGAATGCAGAATGCTAATATTTAAAAAAAAATATGCATAAAAATACATGAAATCAATAAAAAAAAACATTACACACACTACCATGTATTTGACACACACACGCATATATACTCTTTTGTTTATTGTTAAAGTCAAATTAACAGTGTAGCCTTGGCGAAATCTGTGATTATAGAAGTATAGTCTTTGACAACAGAACCTTAATAATGTTCAAACTTATAATTTAGATTAATTATTATGTTCGAATTCCGACCACGGGCGGCCACTAGTATCTATAAATATACATATATTTGTAATTTATCTGTTTTCTACAATCTACTATAGTAGTATAAAGAATGTGAAGAGTGATAGAGTTTCTGCAATGAATTTAATAAAGAGAAAAAAGTCAAGGCTTATTCGGACCAGCAGATTCCGAAAATGCGATTTTTAGAATTTTTGTCTCTCTATCTGTTAGAGCATCACGTGAAAACTACTGAACTTATTTAAATGATACTCGACATAGCGCTAGTTCATATCCCAGGTCAATAATTAGGATACTTATTATCCCGAAAAATTGCATCGTTTCCGTACGCTAGACGACTATAATAAAAAAGATGGTGCATTTTTTGATGCCACTGCATTTCACTACCAAATACATAAATCAACATGGCAACGCGAACTAGGTTTTAAAGTCAAAGTAATTTATTTGTTTGAAACATGGTCATTTTAGCAGATGTTATGCTAAGTGGCACAGACTATATATATTCTGGTTTTTAATTATCTGGACTAAAATGACAGTTGCGATAGTCTTTTTTTTATGTAGCAAGCTTGGAGCAACTTTCCATTGTGAGTTGAATCCTATATAAATTCTGTAGGATTCAACTCACACAACTTATGAATTAAAAAAAAGGTCAATTGCATCTGTCATGATATATGTCAATGTTTATACTGTTTATTCTATGTAGTAATATATTATAATTTACAAATTAAATAGTTTTTAAATTAAACTCAATAAAATAGTCGTTTTAGTATTACGCCAAAAGGAAGGTTTGCACAGAAAATAAGCGTTGTGTCTGATATTTTGTCAGCACAGCAATAAGCTGAGTTCAAATGTTGTTTGCTGAAAATGCGGCGTACAAATTGTAAAAAAATGTTTTTATTTTTAAGATACATGTTAGCAATGTAAGTACGTCCCTATTTGTTCAAAAAAATTTTTTTCTTTTTTTTTAGTCCAGGTAATTAAAAATCAGAGGAGTTACATTACACTAGCAGTAGTTTAAAATATGCTGAATATAAACATATTATGATTTTTTTTTCAATTCTTTCATTTCTTACATCTTCCAAGCATTTGAGGGCGGGACAATATTTCTTTCTCACGCACTCCTATTCTGATTTACATCTTCACCAAACCACAAATCATCTCGTACCTTTCTTCATGATTGGATTTTAAATTTAGGATTATTAATTAATTTTTGCGTTAATTTCGGAATGATGGTAGTCTGGCACTGGATTTTGAAAGTTAATTTTTATTTCTAGTATTTACTTCATTATAAGGTTTTATTTGTAGATATTATTATTTTATAGTTGATGACATTATTAGACCCTAATAAGTACTTATATATAAGTTTATGCCATTAAAAATATATATTCAGAATCGGGTGGCAAACACACATATTGTATATCTGTATATCACCAATTAAAGCAAGTTACCCTTGTATTATGGGTATTATACAACGGACTACTCTGGAGCCGATCCCATACACCCAGAACATATTAAATTCGTTTCTGAAATTTGCCATGCCAGAAATCGAACCCGGAACCTCGGCATTGCAGCAAGGTAGGCTAGTACAGGCTTAGCCCGCTCTACCACAGAGGCCTTCAATATATTCAGAATCGCCTGTTTATTTATGGCAGTTTAGGCATTTAACAAATAAGTTTTGTAAGGATTCTTTAATAATATACAATGAACAGTTTGTATCTATTTACTGCAAAAGTCGGTTAAATGGTATAACCTTGAAGGTTGAAGGCACTTGATACATATTTTATTTAAGACCGTCCAACTGGCCGTTTCACTACAAAGATGGCATACAAACATTGTAGTTTACTGCTCCCCCAAACCTGCTATGTCACACCATTCACTTCATGGCCCATTGTCAGAACGTAGTGGAGCAGAACATCATAAAATCCAGCAATTACTCTCCGTAATACAAATTATGTCAGTTTTCGTAACAATACCTGGTTCAAACACTTTCTCCTACAACTCGATGAAAGTGATTTTAATGGCTTTTTTTATTCAATTGTTTCTATATAAACATGCCGGGTGTTTCTCACAGAGCGTGTTTCGTTGGGATGTCTACATGCTTAAGGCGTCGGTCGGTTACAATCGTCGTATAGGTTGCATACGGCATGACGCTGTACTCGACAAACGAATACTTATGTATAGGGTATCGATTTATTGATGTTGTGCAGAAATATGTCTACCTTGGATAGAAAATACAGAGGCACAACTCAGTACTAGCTACTCCCACTTAACTCCTTGCAGCTTTGAGCAGTCCGGATTGTCGACGATCCTGACCTTACATATTGTGGCGACCGAGGGTAGAACTTTCCGCCAGCGTAAGCCGGTCTCAAGACTTTTAGAAACAGGTAGAAGATTCTTGAAAGAAAAGACAAGGACAGATACATGTTGGAAAGGGATAGACGATAAACGAAAGTTCTCGAATAGAAGGGTCGGGGAAAGAAAAGACAGAGATAGACAGATGTTAGAAAGGGATAGATGTATAAACGAAATTATGGGTTCCATAAAATTCTTCCGGACATATAAGCAGCGCAAGGCGCGCATACCGGGCAGTTCAGAGTTGAGTTCAGTTCAAGACAGTGAAGCGAAAAGTGCGATACGAAAAAGTTGGAAGAAGAGTTTTATAGAAGACAGTGCCGAGGTTAGTGGTGAATTTAGTGAAAAGTGTAGTGGACAGTTTAGTGAAGGAGGAGTTATTTAAAAACTGGTGTTTCCTTGCAATCCTAAGTGCGTACCCCGCTCGCACGTAATAATATGATCTACACCCTCTAAGCCTCAGAAGAGATGTTGACGCACTAAGCGTGTTATATCATGAAGATGAAATTCTTCGAGCAGTGCGTCCTCCTCGTTTTGACTTACGAGACGTGGACACTGAGGATAGGATTGGTCCACAAATTCCAAGTTATGGCGCGAGTTATGTTGGGTGTTTCTCTTATCGATAGCATTAGAAATGAGGATATCCGTAACAGAACCAAAATAACCGACATTGCTCACGAAATTATGATTGAAGTGGCAACAAAAGTCGCAGGACCAGTGGTCGATGGAGTCGACGAGTCCAAGAGTGGAGACCGCGTCTCGACAAACGTAGTGTTCTCCAGCCGGATTGACTGACGATCTGCGTAAGGACGCCGGCAGGCGTTAGATGAGGAAGGCGGAGGACCAAGATGTGCTGCGCCGACTTAAGATCTACGTCCAGCAGTGGATTGCTATTGACCGACGACGATAGATTTATTACATATATTACAGTATAGATATATTATTCGGAATGGATTCATCGTCGTGAAACAGATTCCGAGTAGATATATTTTTATCGATCCGACATGTTGTTTTGAACACGCGAACGAATATGCATTCGTAAATACGCGCCGCACTGATTTCATGCATTACGTCACCAGATTCCAGCAGCTCGCTTGTTTACTTTTGCAAAAGACGTTTTATTCGTTACGGGAAATGCTTACGCGATATTTAAGTTTGTGTTTATATTTTAGTAGCGTTTACACGCGGCTTCGTCCACTTCATCACATGTTTTCCACGACACATCTCTCTCTCTCTCTCTCTCTCTCTCTCTCTCTCTCTCTATCATACATGTCCATTCCATCTGGAATAATATTAGTGATCTGGGATAATTCGTTTCACACAGATGCAGCGATGGATTTAATTCGTAATTTGAAATGCAACATTGTTATTAATTGACAAATGACGTTAACAGGTAAGATGTGTATATAATGGTAGGTACATTAATGTAGTTGATCATTAACGGCGTTATTCTTAACGCTATAAACAAATTTGGCCACTATCACTACCACTAACGTTATCCCATTTGGAGCATGAACATTAGACCGTGTTTTAGTTGGCTTTTTTATTGCAAGAGTTCAAGAGACAAGCAGACAGCCCACCTGATGGAAATCGGTTACCATCGCCTATGGACATTTATAACACCAAAGGTGCTACCAAGTTAATGAGAACAACTCAAGGTTGTTATGGTGGCATACCAATGACCAGGAGTGGTAACCATTCAGACGGGCAATTACCTGGCTGTGAGTTGTTTTATCGCCTCTAACGACAGGCCGCCCCAACGCAGGAAATTGTATTCTTTCTCCGTTCCTGCACGGACAAGAACCATAAAAAATATAGAACCTATAGAACCATAAAAAAGCATTTAATTAAAAATACCCCATATCTCAAAATCTACTCAACTGATATTGTTTAAATATTTTTATTTAAATTTTTAAATTTAAATATTTGAAGGTCATATTCTTAAACTATTTTCAAAATACGTCAAAAATCAGAGTGAGAGAACACACTTATCACGATTTTTAAAAATAATATCAAACCATCTACTGATTTAAATTAAAAAAACACCTAGTAATATTGTGATGATTTTAAGAACACGTGTACAGTGATATCGGTAAGAATGTTTTTCTTACTATGTCTCTGTCTTATTGTTACTAGTCCATTAATTCTTCGAAATGTAATTATATAACATATTTTTGTATTTTTTTTTTAAAAGAGCCTAAGATATATAAATATGAAGACAATAATTTTTAGCTAGACGTGTTGCTGGGGAGTTTCTTGCCGCTTCTTCTCCTTAACAGCAATAACACGTTGCGAAGCGGTGTACATAGAATAGGAAGTAAAATTAAATTTTAACTTATATATATGACCTTCAAAAAATGTTCTCCAGTATGATTGATAAAGATGAAAACTTGTGATATTGAATTTAACCTATGTCCATTGTATAAAAAGGTCCAACTCTAAGTTATATGTATGAGATCCTCTTCCAAAGTATTTTTTTCTGCGGTTTTACCACACCATTGTGTAGCATGATGAATACAACTTCCTGTCTAGTTTGTGAGTAAAACACACGCAAAGAACGTTAGACAAAAGGACGGACGGAAATGACGATAGTATATTTGGCTGTTTTTTCGAAAATACCTACGAAACTGTAAAAATAAAAATCATTATAATTTTCTAAGCCTTTTTTAATTATATATAGGGAAGAAATAATATAAATTTTTAATCTTTCAATGTTAGTAAGATTATCTAACACATATTTATCTAAAGGAAAATAGGTTTTATACTAAACATGTACAAGTGTGCATATAAGTTATGTTCACATACTTGCGCTGCCCATTTCTGTCGTTACTTTCCTACTTGCTGCCTTGGAATGTGCGTAATAATTATGAACAAGGAGTGAGACCTAGCACGGATAAAAAAAAATTTGTCCTGCAACATCTGTCACCCATGTAACTCTAGAGAAGGGCGCGCACCACGAAATGAATTCTGCACTAGAATTTAATTATGTAGCCTATTATATATTTTAAGACCTAACTAAACGTAGTGTCGGACACCCATGGACTGACAACCTGCGCAAGGTCGCCGGTAGGCGCTGGATGAGGAAGTCAGAGGACAGGGATGAATGGCGCCGACTTGGGGAGGCCTTCATCTAGTAGTGGAATACGATTTCCTGACGACGAAACCTAACTAAAATATAACTTGTGAAAGGAAATGAAACGTTGAACTAATAATAGGGAATAGGGTAGAATCAATTTTGACAGGTGTCCTCAGCCTCGACGCTGAAGCCGCACAAGTGAAGGCCGCCGGTCGCTACCCGTGTGCCAATACAACAAGATTATGCACCTACTGCATATTTCAATATGATGTTTCGGAATATATCCAGACTTACGATCCAATACTTGATCTGTCTATCTGGTCACCTACGTTGCTTATATCTTTAAGTATTTACACCTGAAATCTATTAATTTTAATAACTGTCCAGGTAATATAATCAATAGACTATCTCTTTGTTCTTTGTCCCTCTTTCTAATAATTTCTGGGGGGCAGCAGTATCAAAGTACAAATTATTAGGTCATTGTTCACATGATGCATCTATCTATTTTTAATACTAAACTACTGTTATCATTGAATTTGCTAATTTCATAGTACTTTCCATACGTAGATTTTATCCTTTCTCATTAGATTTTCCCATCAAGTGGGCTATTTGCCTTTTTTAGTCAAAAAATAAACATGCTAATACCAGGTTAATATTCTTCGTTATAATTATATCAGTCACAGATGTAACAACAAATAATTGATCATGGTGTTTTTTCTTTCAACTTGTCTTAATCATTTGCGACTGGCGCACTATGCTTCTTTTTCCATACCTCTCTATTCTAGTACATCTCAACTTCCACACAATCCACACATCTATTTTGGGCTAAATTTATTATTATTTTGTGACAATCTTCCAGTTTAACACACTTTTTTTCCACATGATTTTCAGCTTACCTCATTACGTGCATAAACCCATTTGGAAGGAGAATAGTACCTTCCACGGTCATATGTACTGATGTATGACTTTTCACTCATCCATTCTCATAGCACTACACATCAGTATTAACATTGTCATCTCGACTGAGTTTTTGTTTTATCACTTCAGTGGCTCATAGAACTAACCAGCCCTGTTACAGTTTTCTACATGTACCCTTTTTTATTTATTATAAACTGATGCAAAAAAATAGCATCCAAAATGTTGTAACAATTAGTTCGCCATCAACTGTTATCAAATCAGTTGTAAACGTTATCTGATAGCGTATCGTAAAAATTCGCATTAATCGAAAGATTATAGGTGATAACAAAGCAAATTGTAAATAATATACACTTGGCCTTGATTATTAAATAATTAGGGACATCGTTATGGGTCACACCTATCTGTAAAGACCTATCTTAATAGACAAGAAATTAGATACATCGTCCATATTTTAATAATCTTTCTTGAATAAGATTGTATAGATCTTGGATTCTTAACTCAAGGTTCTCAGGTAAGACGACATGATAATACCACTTTAGAAGAGTACAGTGACATAAATTGTCTAAATATCTTAGTAATGATTAATTATTGAGATGGTACATGTTCTATTCAGTTCTAACAATTAGGAACAATGACTGTCAGGGATATAAAGACAGGAGGCACACAATACGTTTTACATCAAGTTCTTGACATCATTAGATAAATTCAGACCTATGATAATCATGTAACTGCAGTCAAGTCCAAATGAAATGAGTATTGAGAGTACTGTGTTTGATTAATTATTGACCCAAATTAAGCTTCTCCATTGGGTCCCGCAGAAATAGGTATGCCTAAGAAATTTTGGTTTCATATTCTTAGTAATGCTTGCTATAGTGTCACAATGGGAGATGGTGACCATATGAAGTAGAGAAAAAAGAGTAAGAAACTCAACCCCAAGTTTTAAAATCGGACACTAAGTTGTATAACAGAATGATTTAAAAAAAGACAAAGAGAGACCAAATCAAATCAATAAAGTTTAAATTATTTTTGCTAGGAATATCACTGGAAAGGTTTCTACCGCTTCATTTCCTTAAAACAGCAATAACACGTTGCGAAGCGATGAACTTAGTTAGAGTTGGAATAGTCTTAACTTTTAACTATATATGTAAAATTTCAAAATAAAAATGATAACATATGATAAAGTGATAAAACATATCAAAAGTTGTAAATAAATATAAGCTAATATAAAAGACTAAAGAAATTGTAAGTAATGTATGTAAAATTCTAATTAAAGATTATATCGGAAAAGAAGACCCAAAAAGGATCTTTCGGAAAGTTCAGAAAAGAATAATCTATATTAATGTTATAAAGAGGAAAGATTTGTATTTTTGTAACGAATAAACTCAAAACAAGCTACACCGATTTCAAAAATTCTTTCACCATTAGAATACTACATTAATAGGCTATATTTATTACTAGAAAAACAATTAGACCCGGTAGGTGGCACTGAAATCGGGTTCTAGATTTTTATTTTTTCAGGGCAGGGCAACGTCTGCCGAAACCGCTAGTTGAATATAAAGTTCAAATCCTCTTAACTTTGTCACACCTACTTGTATTTTGTTTTTACCACTCTAAGATCATACATACATAGTCCGTAGATAATCAATTATATTATGCATGCCGTGTCTGCATAAACAATATAGTGTTAAGCTATGCAATGGCTTAGTCAATGTATAAAAAAAAACATGTTTGTTTATAATCTGTATTCAATTTTGGAGAACAATAAAAAAATAAAGAGCTGACTAAAATTAAAACGTCACTGAGTTAGGGGAGACGGAAATTGAAAACAGCCAGAAACAACAAACAACTACTATATATATACGATTTTCAGAATCTTAAGCAGAATTTACTTCGAATAAAAACTGTTGAATTTGAAATTTGAATGATTGTTGTTCTGTGGCTGCATAAATCTTTATAATACAGGAAAGAGTGTGACACATGATGGATATAACCTTCATCCGTTTGCTATTTTGTATGAAAATCTATATAACAGTTTGTTTATAATCGACGCCGTGTTTGCTTTTTTATTCGCCAATATTGGGTTGTAAATCGATTGCTGCGAAAACAAATTTATTCAACGTCCAACGTTGCGCAACATCATGTCTTGGCAATGTCAGGATTGCATGAATACAAATAATCGACAGTTGTATGCGTTTTGGCGTTTTGTAAACTGAATCGACTCAAGTGATATTTGATTGAAGAACTCAACAAACATAATTGAAACAAGACCTTGGAACTCTCTTAAACATCTGGAAATAAAAATCTATACTAACATATTATAGCGAAAGTGGATCTGTTTGTTACATGTTTATTACAAACGGCTGAAGAAATCTTAAGAAAGTTTAGCAAGAAGATAGAACGCATCCTGGAGAGAGAAGATAGGCTACTTTAGTATTTTCGTTTTAAGCGCTTTTTAATTTGTTTGATTTATGTTTCGGCGTCTCGACACTTTTCACGGCTATGTAGAAGGTGATCACGGCTACTGAAAAATGGCCTAAACCTCAGAATAATAATCAAATAAAATACTGCTCTTAAAACCGTTAAAACGTAGTTTTACTACAGGCTATTTTGTCAAAAGATGTTCTTTAAAGCACTTAAATCTCTCTCTCTTCTCTTTCATCGTATTTCAATTATTTAGAGTCGGCAGAATATGTAATTTCCTTCCACACTCCTTTATTCTGTCACACCAAAAATCATTATCATCCTTCACACAATCCATCCATCTCTTTTTTGGTTTAAAGGACTTAAATATGGGAAGAAAATTTGAATGTGCAACCTATAATCTCTCATGTTAGGAACATGAGTATTAAGGAGAAGAAGTAGAAATAAGGACATGTCTATAAATTCGACACTCAACCGTGCTCAAAACTGGTCTCGGTGAAGAAGTGCATTTATTCGCTGCAACCAACTCAGGATCCTCAGTACTGATGGAACAATTAAAAAGAAGTAGAAATATGGTAATATTTATCAGCGTTACAATTGAATTTTTACATCACTTCTCTATTTAGAATATAAAAGTACTACGAATGATGTCGCGGGTAATAGCTAGCAATTTATGAAATGATTCTGTTATAGACTGCTTCATAATGATGACCGCGATTTTAGTATCATTCAGATTCAACTAGAGCTGTTTATCGTGGTAAATTGGCGCAAGTCAATTTACAAGTCAAGTTTTGTTGTCCTTCTTATACTCCATCCAAAGGTTGCCTGGAAGAAATCGCCATGGGCGATAAGACCGCCGATTGTACTTGTATATTAATATTCTTGATTTTATGTAGCATTTTTGTACAATAAAGTACATTCTATTCTATATTCTATATACATATAATACATAGAATGACTGTATCCATAATATTAATAAATATATTAGGTTTCGTAGCCATTTTACTAAGCACGAAATCCTTATAAAATTGTCATGTTTGTTTGTTCGTCTCGACTTGTATGTCAGTCTTTTTGTCACGGCAACTAGAGAATCTACACGGTTGAAATTTGTTGCTGTGTAGTGAATTACTCAAAAACTTAAAGGACTGTAATTTTTTTCAGCGTATTGAAGTGAAACTTTTTAGAATCGTTGCGATTTGAAATCCGATGTAACGAAAAAGCGACACTGAATTGAGATAAACATCTATAGGAGTAAGCCTGCGGGAGAATGAGATACGAGTGTTACATTGTGCAGCACAGATTAGAGAGTCAATAAGACCGATGATTTAACATAGGTCCAACTTGGACCGAAATATTACTGACAGTAATATTTTTAGACTAAAACAGTGAAAAATTTAAAGTGATACTTAAGAAATTTATATTGAATTATGTTGACGGTTTTAGACTAAAGGAATTATATTTATTTTACTAAAAGTTAGAGAAGAATTATCTGTGAATATATTCTTTGAAGTTTCACTTCTAGTGCGTGTGAACTGCACACACACACATACAATTTTTCTTCAGAGTATAAGTTAGATCTTGCAAAATAGTTTTTAATATGGTGAAAAATCTCTCTTTTAACTTTCAAGCTATGATGTGGAAAATTCTGAAAAAACAGTTTTCGTTATTTTGTCTTTAAAATACTTTCAACGAAAATAAATAATCTTTGCGATTATATGGTATTTTCGGTTCAGTGCTTTTTTAACCGATTTCAAAAAAGAAAAGTTTCAATTCGTTATGGTGCCATGGAAGATGGTACGCAACTTGTGTTGATATTTTGGCGGCTTCCGATCTCCCAGTCACAGCCGTGACAGCCGCGGCTGCTGCCGCACACCAGGTAGCCCTGTAACGCCGCAAATATGTGTCCATTAGTAATAGGTACATATTTGTGGCTTTCGGGGTTGGAATCCTGGAGCTCATCACCTCTATCTAGACCTGTCAACGCGTCTAATTGAGGCCTCGAGTGACCAAAAGGCTGGCTTGCACCCAAACGTGGAAATGCGGCCAGCATTTTGGGCACGCTCCCCGCCTACAGCCACCTGGAGTCTATTTTTTACTTATAGTTTATTATTTTGTATGTATAGTTATATTTATAGAATAGTTTAGTCTTTTAATTATGTTCTATGTATTTATGCTTTAAACTTATATTGACATAATTAATTTATATAATATAATAACAGACAGCTAAAAGTAGAAAAAAAGAAACACCTACAATTCGTTTTGTATTTTATTTTTTAGCTTCTTAACCGAGTTTGATCAATCGTGCAACAAAAATGCAATCAGTATAGCTTCAAACTTGTCCTTTGTAAATTTGATGATTATTGGACGTTGGATTCTGTACATATAGTAA
The DNA here is from genome assembly GCA_039645545.1 of Dendrolimus houi. Classification (NCBI taxonomy): domain Eukaryota; kingdom Metazoa; phylum Arthropoda; class Insecta; order Lepidoptera; family Lasiocampidae; genus Dendrolimus; species Dendrolimus houi. The sequence continues at coordinate 1,807,142 of CM077131.1, forward strand.
GTGGTAATTATAGTATTTTCTTAAGTTTTCGCGACTAGTATACATAATAAAACTACGTTTTAACGGTTTTAAGCGCGGTAATTTATTTAATTTTTATTATTACTTTTCAGTCACCAAGAAACTCAACTCATATTAAAATGGGTGGAGGAATATTATATAAAATAATTAGAGCTAGGCATGTTTGCTGAAGAGTTTCTTGCGCCGCTTCTACTCTTCAAGCCACAACAAGTTGCGAAGGGCTGGTAAATTAGATTAGGCTCCCATAGAGTAAATAATAACCATAAAAAACTATGTAAATAATTAAAATTAACAAGTTGGCGGTAGGCTAAATAAAACTTTAACAATACTCATTGACACTTGACATTTTGTCTTCCGTGATCACGGCTACTGAAAAGTGGCCGAAACGTCGGAATAATAAAAATCAAATAAATTACCGCGCTTAAAACCGTTAAAACGTAGTTTTATTATAGTAAGAAATTCTTCAAAATCAAATAAAAAAATTGTAGTGATTGAAATATTGTTTCAGTTATAACTTTCTTAGTTTCTTATCCGTTTCTGATCATTCTTCTTGAGATGGATTCAGTGTAGATTCCAGTTTTGATTTAAGGTTTCATAGCTAAATGATAAATACATTGGATGTTCCTGATTTCTACAGAATCATTTATTGTGTGAGAACTGCCTTGCCCGATTTACTTGGTTAAAATTTTAATCTTCATCTATAAGTAGGTATACATAGCTGTCTATATAAATAAAGAACTACACGGCGTTAAATCCATTTGATGGTAGAAGCGTATTGTACTTACACACTCTTTACTGTATTTATAGTCTTGACTTAATATAAAAAAATGTGAATGATGGAATCAATCGGTGAAAATTATATACGGGTGATTTTAAAATTTGTTAGAGTTTTCTTTTAGATAGAGATCCCAGTAACCCCAGACTTACGTGATTTTAGGAAAGATGAAAATTTTAGGATCGGTAGTTTAATACAAACTTACAAAGGAATGGATACTCGCTAAGCTGAAAGCGGGGCCGTTTTTCAGGTAGCACCTATCAAAGGTGGAAAATAACCATGGCAAGATGTTTGGCCCGTCAGATTTGTCTGGCTCGTTGGAAAATATTTTAAAATAATACTTGATAATATACATAAAATTCAGCCTTCCTAAAATGACGTAAGTTCCCTTTTTTTTAAGTGTTTGTCAAAAGTTATGGCCCACAGGCAGTGCCTGGCAACTGTATATCTTCGTTTATAACAATATCATATATGACATATGTAAAAACTAGCCTTCCTACTTTGACGTAAGTAAGCATGGTTATTTTCCACCATGATATTTGCTACCTGAAAAACAGCCCCGCTTTCAGCTTAGCGAGTATCCATTCCTTTCTAAGTTTATGTTAAACTAGCAATACTGAAAATTTCATCTTTCCTAAAATCACGTAAGTCTGGGGTGACTGGGATCTCAATCAATTTAATAAATATATATAACCGCCATCCCTAAGTCCACACGTACCTAAGTTAGACCTAATTGACTTTTTGTCACGTAACCAAAACATCTGCAGTAACCCAGTAGGCAAGTAGCTGACCTCTGATGACCTGTCTGCGGCATAGACTAAAAATTGTTAAGCGTTGATACATGCCTGGGGTGTTACGTAAACTAGACTCCCTCGCTAACGTAGAAAAAACAATAATTAATAGCCACACGAGCTGAAAGATAATTATCCTTATTTAGAACTAAAGGGATTCCTTTATAAATGATACTTAAAGTCAGTCAGCCGTAAATATACTCACTAATTTATAAAGTCACCTGTCTGCTTAGTGTGAGTTTTTTAGTACCCGACCACGTTCAAGTTAACGCAATTTTGTATGAGTAAGACTTAATGCTATCTCGTGAGCGTGAAGAGAAACATACATCGTCCCATCCAAAATTGCGTTAACTTGATAGTGATCGTGTAGTGAAAAAACTCGCACTAAGCACTCCGTTCATAACGACATAGGTACCATAAGCTGATGGTAGACGGTTCAATTTGGATGAATTAACCAAAATGATCCATAAAAACGTAAAATTTCTCATTCAATGTCATGAATACAGTCGTATCCTTTCAATTCTGCACTTTTTAATCAAATTGGTTCAAATTGGTTGATCCATCTAATATCATCAGACGGATCATTTCTATATTTCAATTTGGATGAATCAACCAAAGTGATTCATATAAACAAACTTGAATCGTTTAATATCACTGAATATAATCGTCTCCTTCTGGTTCTGTGTCTATTAACCATATTTATTCAATTTTATTGATAGGCATTCGTAAATGTTTATAATTATTTATTATTATTGCTGGAATAAAGCAGATAGGCTAAACAACCAAAGAAATTTAAAAAAAACAGATTACATTATTTGGTTTTTTTAAACATCCCATATCGTAATGCTCAGGTAAAAGCTTATTCCACATTGCTAAGGTGTGCAAGAACAACGTTCTTAAGAACCGCATATGAGCGTAATAGTTTCAGGAAGTAAGAAAGAATACAGCCGACGTCATGAGGTGCGGTCGTAGAAAGATGAAGAAGACATTATAAATATTCATGGTCAAATAGTTTAAATGTCGACTTAAAACCCGTCGCTATATAATAAATATATCTAGGAATACCATACCATATCATAGTTTAAAGGGTAGATCTGAAATAACTAAGAACATACTTTGAAACTTGAGGTAATAGCGATGCAGATAGTACAGACGTGGATAGTGCAGCAACGAAGAAAGAATACAATTTCCTGCGTTGGGGCGATCTGTCTTTAGAAGCGACAAAACAACCCACAACCAGGTGGTACAGTATATGCCCATCTGGATGGCTACCACCTCTGATCTATACTCTAGGGTATGCCATCATAACAACCTGAGTTGTGTTGCGGCATTAGTGGCCAGTTTTCAGTCACCTTTTAGAGAGTGGCAGCACATTGGTAGCACTTTTGGTGTTATTAATGTCCATAGGCGATGCTAACCGCTTTCCACCAGGGGACCGTCTACCTGTCTGCTGAACTCGTGCAATAATAAACTGCAGCAGAATAACCTGTAAAAGAAATCATGATAGTATGTTTCTGTAATAAATACAACATGTAACAAAATTTAGTATTACATAAAACAACACAACATTGACAGTATTAACTTATATTTACTTAAATTTAAGTAGTTTTAGCTAAGCTAATGATTTACGAAAAGTTGTATATTTTTAAATTATAATTTGAGTATACCTTATAGTATATATACCTTATAGCAATGTCAGTAAGTACATTTTTTGCATATTGAGTATGTACTGTTTGCTACAACCCCATTAATTCTTCAAAAGTAATTCTGTAACATACTTCTGTATAAACCTTATAAAAAAAATAACTTGAGATGAAATATAAAGAAAAACAATTTTTAGCTAGACGTGTTGCTGGAGAGTTTCTTGCCGCTTCTTCTCCTTAACAGCAATAACAGGTTGCGAAGCGGTGTACATAGAATAAGAAGTAAAATTAAATTTTAAATTATATGTATGACTTTCAAAAAGTGTTCTCCATTGGAACTTATTTTGAATAAAAACTTTTGAATTTGAATAAATAAATAAATAAAGTTACTATAGTATACGACAGCAAATTATAACGGTATTATTCATATTGATTTAGCATAAGTTTGTAGGCTTCGTAAAGGCTCTTAAAGAGGCCTACAAACTCACTTTAACTCTGTATGAATAATGCCATATGTATTTCATATTTAGGATCTAAATCTTAACACTCATTTTAATAGTCCCTTTAAAATCTAACCATAGATAAATCTTTATAAAGAAATCATTATTGCGATTATATTTATCACAATTGATATTTGAAATCTATCTTTTTCATTATTCCTTTCCTTCTTTATCATTCTCTTTCACTCTGAATTATAATTCTTTGGACATTATCATTATCAAGAATTAAGATGACTTTGTTAAGTGAGATCGTTATTAAACCAGATTTTACTGTGTACTTCAATGTGAACCAAAGAATGTATGATTGTATGTTAATTTCTTTAATTTAATATTTTCCCACGTATCTGTTGGTGATATTTTTGTTTTTATATTTATTAATGCATATAACTTACAGTAAACCTTGTTTTTTCTTACGATATAATTTTTTGCATAATATTATAATTAAATTGTGTGTTTAACTAGTTAATTTAATACATTTTCTAGTATAATGTCTAACATTATATACTTGAATTGATTAAGATATTTTAACTTCATTAAATAGTGTAATTGTTTGCACGCATTGTATGTGTTTTAGCAAAATGATCTTCTAAAGAATAACAAAGTATAGAAGTTACATCATACGTATTATGTGACTTCAAAGTTAAATTTAAAATTAATTTATATAGGTAGTTAAAATACAGGTTTAACTGCTATTATTAAAACTTTTGTTACCTTCGTCTGCATTAATACTTGTTTAGTCTCTAGTAATTTTAGAGTTTCTTTTTAATTTCACGTCCAAAAAAATTTCATCCCCTATTTAACCTCCCATGAAACTTATCTTTATGAAATAATGTAACCTATGTACTTTCTCAAGACGAAAATCTATTTTTTTTAATCAAATTTCATTAAGTGCCGTTCAGCTATTTATATATTTAGTATAATAAAAGTAGCTATATTAATTTATGGTATGTATGTACTTAAATTAGTTTATAATATTAATATAATACAAAATACATTTAAATATGATATAATGAAACTGGTGCATATAAATACTGTAACCCGTAGACTATAATTCTGTCTGAAATTTCACAGTAGTCTTTTACATAATAAAACTGCTTCACCAATATTGCAAAAGTCAATATTTTTTGGCATTATGTTTGTTTGTTCATGAGCAACCGATTGACCCACATTGCTCACAGCGCTTTAAAAATATTGCCGGCGAATTGACGCATTCATAAAAAAATTCGTAACTTAATTATACTTAAGCTGTAAAAGAAAAAAGGAATATATTACGTAATATAAGTTAAAATGTTTGTTTGTCTTACCGCAGTGACAGAATTACTTAATGCGACGGACACTGGCGTAAACGGTGACGTAATAAACGAAACCGGGAGAGACAATTAGTCTAATTAACACTACGACACTATCCTGACATTTTCCTCACTAACCAACACTAATTTTTACACATTTTTTTTCATTTTCACATTATCTTACATTCACTTAAAATTATCGGCACGTAATTTAAATTCCCCTAGAGAAAGCGCTGGAAAATGGAAAAACACAATTAAATATCCCGTAGGATAGGCGCCGGCGTCTGTGCTTTTTTTGCTTGAAGTTTGACATCTGTCAACCTGACAGCTAATCTAGAACTCACCTTTGACAAGCCGCTGCAGGATAATCTCCTTGTGCTCGTGGGTGTGGGGCTCTCCTATGACAGCGAGGAGATAGCACCCGGTTAGTGGGCTCGGGGGGGGCACAGAGGCTGAGACCTCCGTGCCCAAAGACAAGGACCTGTCGTCCTCGTGGTCCATCGCCGACGGCGGCGCCGGCCCGACTGCCGACGGATCGCCTATGCTACCGGGTAATCCGTCCGCTCGGCAGGGAAACTCCGCTCGGAATGATATCGAATGGACTCAAACATACAGAGGCGCGCGCACCCAGCATCGACCGCGACTGTACGCGCCACGCAGACGCCCGGCCGATACGAACCAACCCTATTCGCTGTCTTATTCCTTCTTAACCCACCCCCCGGTGGTGGGCACGGGAGGGATGTAGTAGGGCGTACACACAAGTTAAGGTTTTGTCAGCCGCTCACGTGATCTGCATTGCGTCTAAACAACCCGGCTGAATAACCTCGGGCCCGGTGCCTCAGCTGTTTGCCAGAATGCCACGGTTCTTACAATCGATAAATGATATAATGTCTGATGACTTGGCCATACGCTTTTTTTTATTTCAGAAGCTATAAATAAATTGATCAGAATCTAATTTGTTTCTTATTGGTATACAACATAGTGGTCATTTGTGGAGATCTTTAACAATTTCCCAAGAAACGCAACATTGCCGAAAAAATTAAAAGACTGCAGAAATTATACAAATGATAAACGACGCGATTTTACACCTAGAGTCGATTTACTTAAAGTTATATACATGAACAAGTAATAATGATAACATAAAACAAACTCACAGGAGTTTACATAATAATATCTAATTCTTTTCACCTGTTTGTAGATAGATAGATAGATAGATAACACTTTATTATACACCAATACAAAAATGAACTTAAAGACTAAAATTATATCTAGTTGTACAAAGGCCGGTCTTATCGCTAAAAAGCGAACTCTTCCAGACAACCCCAGACTCTTAACTATTTAAAAACTTTGCTAACAAATTTTAACATACATTACATTTTGATTAAAATTTCAAACAGATATGAATTAAAACAACATGATTATAACCATAATTAATAGTCCACGTCCCAATAATTTCAAAATCTATTTTTATTTAAGGACATTTTTAAATTTTACTAGCTGACCCGGCGAACTTCGTACCGCCATATTTTCTAAATTCCTAAAAGACTTTGTTTCATGACACAAAAACAAAATCACTAAAATCGGTCCAGGTGATTAGGAGGATTCTAGAACCCGATCTCAGCCCCACTTACCGGTTCTAATTGTGAATCTAAACTTTCCGGGAACCATCCACAAAAACCCACTCAAACACACAAAAACAAAATCTCAGCGCCACCTACCGGTTCTAATTGTGAATCTAAAACCCACTCAAATACACAAAAACAAAATCGCTCCAGGTGATTGGGAGGATTCTAGAACCCGATCTCAGCGCCACCTACCGGTTCTAATTGTGAATCTAAACTTTCTAAACCATCCGGGAACCCACTCAAACACACAAAAACAAAATCACTAAAATCGGTCCAGGTGATTAGGAGGATTCTAGAACCCGATCTCAGCCCCACTTACCGGTTCTAATTGTGAATCTAAACTTTCTAAACCATCCGGGAACCCACTCAAACACACAAAAACAAAATCACCAAAATCGCTCCAGGTGATTGGGAGGATTCTAGAACCCGATCTCAGCGCCACCTACCGGTTCTAATTGTGAATCTAAACTTTCTAAACCATCCGGGAACCCACTCAAACACACAAAAACAAAATCACCAAAATCGCTCCAGGTGATTGGGAGGATTCTAGAACCCGATCTCAGCGCCACCTACCGGTTCTAATTGTGAATCTAAACTTTCTAAACCATCCGGGAACCCACTCAAACACACAAAAACAAAATCACCAAAATCGCTCCAGGTGATTGGGAGGATTCTAGAACCCGATCTCAGCGCCACCTACCGGTTCTAATTGTGAATCTAAACTTTCTAAACCATCCGGGAACCCACTCAAACACACAAAAACAAAATCACCAAAATCGCTCCAGGTGATTGGGAGGATTCTAGAACCCGATCTCAGCGCCACCTACCGGTTCTAATTGTGAATCTAAACTTTCTAAACCATCCGGGAACCCACTCAAACACACAAAAACAAAATCACCAAAATCGCTCCAGGTGATTGGGAGGATTCTAGAACCCGATCTCAGCGCCACCTACCGGTTCTAATTGTGAATCTAAACTTTCTAAACCATCCGGGAACCCACTCAAACACACAAAAACAAAATCACCAAAATCGCTCCAGGTGATTGGGAGGAGTCTAGAACCCGATCTCAACGCAACCTACCGGTTCCAATTGTGTATCTAAACCATCCGGGAACCCACTCAAACACACAAAAACAAAATCACCAAAATCACTCCAGGTGATTGGGAGGATTCTAGAACCCGATCTCAGCGCCACCTACCGGTTCTAATTGTGAATCTAAACCATCCGGGAACCCACTCAAATACACAAAAACAAAATAACCAAAATCGTTCCAGGTGATTAGGAGGATTCTAGAACCCGATCTCAGTGCCACCTACCGGTTCTAATTGTGAATCTAAACCATCCGGAAACCCAATCAAACACACAAAAACAAAATCACCAAAATCGGTCCAGGTGATTAGGAGGATTCTAGAACCCGATCTCAGCGCCACCTACCGGTTTTAATTGTGAATCTAAACTTTCTAAGCCATCCGGGAACCTACTCAAACACACAAAAAAAAAATCACCAAAATCGCTCCAGGTGATTGGGAGGATTCTAGAACCCGATCTCAACGCAACCTACCGGTTCCAATTGTGTATCTAAACCATCCGGGAACCCACTCAAACACACAAAAACAAAATCACCAAAATCGCTCCAGGTGATTGGGAGGATTCTAGAACCCGATCTCAGCGCCACCTACCGGTTCTAATTGTGAATCTAAACTTTCTAAACCATCCGGGAACCCACTCAAACACACAAAAACAAAATCACCAAAATCGCTCCAGGTGATTGGGAGGATTTCTAGAACCCGATCTCAGCGCAATTTACCGGTCCCAATTGTGTATCTAAACCATCCGGGGACCCATTCAAACACACGAAACAAATATTATCAAAATCAGTAAAGTCGTTCTCAACTTATGCTTGTACATACATTTCTACGATTCATTTTTATATATAAGAGATTATGATTAAGCGTCATAAAAATAGCAGTTTTCACTTATTATTTGGCTTTAATTTTGGAATCACAGTTCAATTTTATTCGTATATAAAAGACTAGCTTCTGCCCGCAACTTCGTCCGCGTGGAATAGTTACTTTGGGCTAACGGTAACTTTAACCCGCAACTTTGTCTACGTAGAATGTGAAAACATCTATACTAATACATAAAGCTGAAGAGTTTGTTTGTTTGTTTGCTTGAACGTGCTAATCTCTTCCCCTTCCTGACTGCTCGCCGGCCTTGCACATCCTAATGCGCGCGCAGTACTTAATCATTATTTTGCTGCGATGTTATTTTAAAACTGCGATTTCTCCTAAGATATTCATTGAAATCGAAAGATGTAAATGGCAATTTTGTTTTAAATTAAATACTTGTGATGAATAACGTATTTATTTGGATAACGATTAATATCATGTTTATAAAAACACCTTCGCAAATAATGCATTATTTTAGTACAAATTTGGTTAACATAAAAAAGGTTATAGTGAGCCAACCTTAAAAGATAGACATATGCTGTCGCGGACTTTTTTTTAGAACTTTTAAAGGGGAACAATTCTGTCACACGTGATTTTTGCGAAACTTTAACCGCTTACGCAGCGGAAGCTCTCAAAAGGAAAAAACACGTCCCGATTTTGAAACATTCTTCATTGGTGCTCTGCTCTTATTGGCCTTAGCATGATGGTATATAGCCTATAGCCTTCCTCGATAAATGAGTTATCTAAAACTGAAAGATTTCTTCAAATCAGACCAGTAGTTCCTGAGATTAGCGCGTTCAAACAAACAAACTCTTCAGATTTATACCTATATAATAAATAGTATAGATTTATGTGTATGTTACAAACAAGGAGTATAGTCATTTTCAGGACAATAATATCATACGATCGAAGAAACGATTGCATCATCAAATAATCAATTCATTACTAAACATGATAAAAGAAGACGGTTTGTAGTCTGTAGTGATACGTACAACTACATTACTTCAGTCACGTAATTAGAGCAATGAAAAATACGTGTCAAAATCACGTAGTGTATTTTGAAAAAATTACCAAAGGCTGATTCCTACCCGTATATCTTACTATTGCCTTATTTACCGGGTGGTCGGGCTTCTGCCCGAATGGATGGCTACCATCCTTAGTCTAGAGCATGCCGCCATAACAACTCTGAGTTGTGTTTCGGCATCAGTGGCCAGGTTCCAGTTTCTCCTACAAGGCTGGCAGCACATTGCAGCACCTCTGGTATTGCTAATATCCATAGACGACGGTAACCACTTTTCATCATAGCTGGGCCGTCAGCCTGTCTGCTGTGCTTCAGCAATAAAAAAAAACTATTATTTTTCACCTCGAGCAACGGATCATGATGGCGATCCAGTGAGGTAATGTAGCGAGCCTTCTGGGGGAACCTTATCCATCAACTTCGATGACCTAAGCTCAGTATTCTGCTTATAGACTTATGGCCCGTTCCTATATCTTATTAACCCTTCACTTGCCTTACTATCAATTAAAATTCGACATAAGCGCTACAGGGTTTTTCTATTTATTGCGGAGCTGGGAAGCATGCAGATGGCACAGCTCATGGAAAGTAGTTACCGTCAACTATAGACATTTTCAACATGAAAAGAGAAGCCAACACTTTGCCAGCCTGTAAGGGGTAAAAGGGATAGACTAAGGAAACCGGACAGGACAAACCGCCCCATGCACAAAAAAAGAACCAACACACCGAGAGCTTGGTTCCTCCTGGCAGTAGATGAAGCAGACGGGCTGCCGCCTGCTAGGCGCTGCAGAATACTAGAACACTGCGGGGTTTAAGTGGATATCCCCGACTCAGGTGGTAATAGTACTTCTTCGGAGTTGCTAGTGCCACCCCGACGTGGCGAATCCCACATGCTCCCATCACGCTTCCCCCGCGGTGGTCAGTCCTCAATTGAATGTCTCCTCGTTAAAAAAAAGGAAACTTTAATAGACGGAAACACGATTTTCTTAAGGTTAATCGTTTCACACCGATATTCTGTAAGAACGTAGTATCATACCAGTGGAGCCGGCCCTGAAAGCTTAAATTGATAACCCGTTCCGTTGGTTTCCGTCCGTACGTTCGTTTCTTACAAACCGTTAATTTGGCCTACTATCGGTTAAAATTTGACATAAACTACATACAAGTAATGTTAACATTCCACCCATTGTAAGGAAAGTCGATGAATAGTACGACAGCCATAAAACAATAACTCCAGCATTTTTATATTTTTTTTATTGCTGAAGCACAGCATACAGTCTGACGGCCCAACAGTCTGTGATGGAAAGTGGTTACCGTCACCTATGGACATAAGCAACACCAGAGGTGCTGCCATAGTGCTGCCGGCCTTGAAGGAGAAACTGGAACCTGGCCACTGATGCCGGCCGGAAAACAACTCAAAGTTGTTATGCTGGCGTACTCTAGACCAGGGGTGGCTCCAGCATGGCCCTATCTTGTTATTTTTAGCCTATAGGGGATTCACCTGCGTCACTTTTTTTATTGCTGGAGTACAGCAAACAGGCTGACGGCCCAACTGTGATGGAAAGTGGTTGCCGTCACCTATAGACATTTGCAACAGCAAAAGTACTACTAATGTGCTGTTGGACTCGTAGATGGGACTGAAACCTGGCCGGTAATGCCGGAATAACTGAAGGTTGTTATGGCGGCATGGACCATGGTAGGCATCCAGACGGGTAAACACTCTACCACCTGGCCTTGGGTTGTCTTGTCGCCTCTTACGAAAGGCTGCCTTAACGCAGGAATTAGTATTCTTTCTCCGTTCCTGCAAGGATTAAAAGTTAGTGTTAGAGATTAAGGCCATTTCACGCAGAGATGGCGAAGCGATGGGTTTAATACGTTATTTAAGATGCGACATTGTTAATGACGTTAAATATTGACAGACAACATATATATATATATATATATACACTAATGTGGACTATGCGTTTAGGGCGTTATTTTTAAGAAAAATAATTATTTACAATGATGAAATTACCTATAATCGAATACAATAAAAGAAAACTTATTTGTATCGTATTGTTACGAGCTACAGTACTCGAATTAAAAATGCTGTTGGAACTACTATAGAATTTATTAGAACTGTACAAACACGTATAAAACAAATACAAATAAGACTAGATGCAATCAGTTCACACTGCACGATTCAATGCAATTCGTCACGCGTAAAGTCCGTCGTCTATATCGCTAATCGATAGTACTACAAACGTCTTACTCGTCTCGTAGTCGTCGCTTGACTGCCCGCCCTTCCATTCGGGCATCGTCTTATGCTAACTACACAGTACAAAGAAATTGGTCGCGCACACTGAGTTACTGAGAAATATTAATTTGCACACCTGCGAACGGCCACAAAGTCGAAAACAATAACAATAAGGATTAGTTCGACGCTAATGGTGGTTATAAAACAAGTAGAAAAACAATAGCATGTTTTTCTTAATTACAAATTCAAAACACAAAAGAATTCCTTAATCCGTCCGGGAAGACAATAGACTGCGCTTACAATAGGCAACTGTGCGCTTATCTTTGAGGGCATGTAACAGTATTCTACCCATAGTCCCTCAAGACTATAAATAGAATACTGAGCCTAGATCACCGGCTTCTATAGTAAGGTGCCCAGAAGGCTGGTTACGTTTCTTCGCTGGATCGCCATACTGATCCGTTGCCCGAGGTAAGCACCAGCCTTCTGATCACCTGAAGAGTCAATGAGTCGTTTTGATACATTTTGATAGAGGCTCATGGCCTCAGGACCCCACGGTCCAAGCGTCTCGACAGCAAACGGCACAAACATATAACTCTCACTGAGGGTTGCATATTTGCTCCGCTTGAGTGATTCAGCTGTTTCTAACGCCGAACCGGCTGATCTAGACGTGTTTGGCACGCACACCAATGCATCTCTCACACCAAAGGCTTGCCAAGCTGCCAGGGAATTAGAGTCATTCCGTCAGGACGCCTACCGTCGTCACGCGCAATAGCGTCCTAATAATTATTTGAATAGATAACGACGTACTTACATTGCTGACATGTATCTTAAAAATAAAAATATATTTTGAGAATTTGTACGCCGCATTTTCAGCAAACAAGGTTTGCACTCAGCTTATTGCTGTGCTATATATCGCTTTAATACAGACGTATACGGCCACAGGCTATAAATCTTTAACAATAACGCAGACGAAGCCCCAGTATAAGCCATGTCCGCATTAGAAATATACGAATAATCAAATAATTTTGTAGTTTGGTAATAATGTGGAGAAGCAATGACAATAACGTCATTGCTTAACAAAGTATTATGACGATAATCAGCTGTTATCGCGTTTGTTTGAACAATGATGCACTCGTCTGTTACAGTTTTCGCGCGATAAATGGTAAAAGGTGAAAATTGCACTTGTGTAGGACAATTTTCTTTACGTCTTAAAATGAATTGGTAAACAGTCCGCACACAATCAAAGCTACCGTGAAAATCAAAAACAGCCCCTTCCTTCGTAGAGCCATAAGCAAAGCATTTCAAAGCAAATCAAATAATTTATTGCATAAAAACATGGTAGTTACACAAATAGGTGTTATTATTTAGTATAATGATCACATGTTTTTTGCCAGTTCGGCGTAAAACTTTATTTACGTCTTAAAATGAATTGGGTAAGCAGTTCGCACACAAGCAAGGCTTCCGTGAAGATCACAAACGACTCTTTCTTTCGTAGAGCCATAAACAAAGTATTTCAAATCAAATCAAATAATTTATTGCAAAAATATGGTAGTTATATTACAAATGGGTGTTATTATTTTATAATGCTCACATGTATTTTGCGAGTTCAGCGTACAACTGTTTTTACGTCTTAAAATGAATTGGGTAAGCAGTCCGCACACAAGCAAGGCTTCCGTGAAGATCACAAACGACTCTTTCTTTCGTAGAGCCATAAACAAAGTATTTCAAATCAAATCAAATAATTTATTGCATAAAAACATGGTAGTTGTACAAATAGGTGTTATTATTTTGTAACGATCACATGCTTTTTGCCAATTCGGCGTACATTTAAAAAATATATATTTTATCCGTGCGGGAACGGAGAAAGAATACAAGTTCCTGCGTTCAAGCCGCGTTGAGAGGCGACAAAACAACCCACAGCCAGGTGGTAGGGCATTTGCCTGACTGGATGGCTACCACCCCTGGACTAAAGTATGTCGCCATAACTACCTTGAGTTGTGTTCCCGCATTAGTGACCAGGTTCCAGTCCCCCTTAAGAGAGCAGCAGCGCATTCGTAGCACCTTTAGTGTTGCAAATGTCCATAGGCGATGGTAACCGCTTTCCATCAAGTGGGCTGTCTGCCTGTCTGCTGTACTCAAGCAATATTTTTTTTTAAAATAGACAGGTGCTGAGGCTGAAGATACAAGATTATTCTTAGTTTCGGTCTTAGTCACTAACATATCTATGCTGTACTACACCTAAAATTTTTGTTATGCTACCGAGCTGTTTTTTACTGAAAATAAAGTTTATTATTATTAGTAGTACACAACATACTACTTTTGGGCCAATTCCAGACATTCAGACCATAGTAAATAACGGACAGAATTCGTTTCCGCAATTTACCATGCCAGGAATCGAACCCAGAGCCAATGCGTTACAGTGAGGTAGGCCCGCTAAGCCCACTCAACCACAGAAGCCGTCATTGAAATGAGTCGTGTAATATAATGTAGGGAACTGTAGTGGAACACTTACAATCCAATAGATGGCGCTGTGCAATAATTGAGGTCGCAAACGTTTCCCGAAACATACACAGTATATATAGAAATGTCTAACAACCTAGGCCTCCGAGGAACAACATTAGCCTCGCTGGATGATCTTCCTTTAAGACGGAGGAGCATTCCAATTTCCATCTCGCTCCTCCACCTAGTCAGGACATCCCTAAAATAGTAGATTAATTAGGGATGCAACATCGCTCATAAAAAACATCGATGTTACGATATCGATATTTTCAAAACTGAAACATCCAAGTTAGAAATATCGACGTTTATGAACGATGTTTTTTTTATCACCACTTACATAAATAAACTTTTGACGCTTGTTCCTGCGATGCCAATGAAACATCGATTTTTTTTAACATCAATGTATCGCCCAAACCACTTTAGCAAAACTTTCTTAATTCTTGCTTTCACTAACATCATCCTTTTACACCACTGTCACTCCATCATTCAAAGAAATACCGCACACACTTTTCAATGCTCTCATTCCTACTAAATACTATGTTTATTCTATTTATATGTCTTTTGTCTTACCCAACATTCACTACCGTACTTACTATTCAACAGCGTGGGCACACACTAACACATCCCTCTCTATCACCATTTTAAATCAATGTACATCTAAGAAAAATGATAATTTCTAATAGAAATAGGTATAACAATCAACTTTTACATTATAAATTATTACTGGCAATAAGAAAATTTATGAAAAAAATAATATTATGGAAATCTATGTAGATCATAGATAGAGCGCAAGATGGCGCGATTTGTCTATATATGATAAAACATCGTTCTTGAGCAACGATGTATCGTCGATGTTTTGATTTCAACATCGATGTTTGGAAACATCGATGTTTTGTTTGCATCCCTAAGATTAATTAGTTTGAAACCAGTTGTATTTGTAGATACAGCCTAGACTTTGTGGCATAGTATAAAGTTGACGGTCGACTTTAAAACTAAATATCATTCTAAACAATTATGCAAGGAAGTGAATTAGCTACTAAACCACTTTGTCCAAAAATAGTTGCTCATTGGTTTATGTTTTGACTAGCACGTGTATACCTAAACACTTATATTTTACGACGTATAATAATTTTAAAGTAATCTTTTATTTCATGCACTTACATAATATGTAATTCAAAATACAGTTACTGTTCTAAACTATGTTAAATAGTAGATTGTAACACGAGAGATGAAGGTGACCTATTTAGGCACGAGATGGTTTGGCGCACGAGCGTAGCGAGGACGCTAGTAATTCGAGTGCCTGCCTTATGGCTGATGGCCCATAATCGGGTTTCCCTTCGTAAAAAAAGTAGATGACGAGGTATTAGCGCACAAAGTAGTGAATATTCTGTCCACCACCTGTAATTTTTAAACTATGGGAAAAAAGCTATCGATGATGGGAATTCATGAAAGGATTATCCTTAAGCTTCCTAAGATGTTTCCTTGTTTCCTAAGATGAGTGACAGCTCCGATGGCCTACTTCCCGTATCCCATCTTCCCTATCCCACCCCCTATTCCACACCCCTATCCCAGTCCTCCCGTCTGGTACCTCTTATCCCATCTCTATGTAATCATTAAATCATCTATCCAATCCTAAAAACTAGCAACGCGTTGACTTCGCCCTTAGTGTTGCAAATGAGTATAGGCGACGGGAATCACTTTCTTTCAGGGGGGCCGTCTGCCTGATTCCCAACTTAAGTATAAAAAAATATTTGTTTACCTTTACACTATACATTATATACATACACTACATATTTTTACATATTCATATATATACACTGTATATTTTTACACTATACGTTGTATGTACATTACACACATACACTTCATATTTTTACATATATATTTAAATATATACAATATTATATTTTAAAAACAGCACATGCGGCAATAATGAATCTTATTTTGTGGGCTAAACTTATACAAAGAGAATAAATTAATTTAATTTAAATTTAAATTATGTCATCAAATTAAGTCAAATAAACAAAACAACTGTAGTCAATATACAGAAAGAAAAAAAATAAGTATGAAAGTGAGTATTTATAAAATATAAATAATAAAAATATTGTTAATATCATAGACGTACGAAGTCAGAGTGAAATGTGATGTATGTAGTGTGTGTATGTGTGAGTGGGTTTATTGTGTGTACGTATTTATGCCTACCGCTGCAGTGCACATCAATAAATATACTAAAGTAGGATTTGCCCGCGACTTCGTCCACGTTAGATTTGAAGTTCCAATATCGCAGCGTTTAAAAAAATAACCTAAGCTATCGTTTTAGTTGAAAATGTGTCGGAGCTAATTTTTGAATGAATAATAGTAGTTTAGTTCCCCTATAGTGGGAAGCCCGAGCCCAGCAGTGGGACATTTATGGGCTGCTATTATTATATTATATAATAGTATTTGATGTTTTAAATAAATTAAAATTAATTCAATCGTATTTAAATATAATTAAAGAAAAAAACAAAAAAAATTTAATAAACTACTATAAATATACATAATTAATAAATTATAATAATATAAATTATATATACCTACATGTCAATGTCAAAGACATACAAAGTCAGAGTGAAATGTGATGTATGTAGTGTGTGCATGTGTGAGTGAGTATGTGTGTGCACGTATTTATGCCTACTACTGCAGTGCACAAGAATAAGTATATTAAATAAATAAATAACGTACTTATAGACAAAATAAAGGAAATATCATGTGGTTTAGTGTTTTGCTATAGTCTGTCCATAATACCATTCTAGCATTGAAACGCAATGATTCCTTGACACGAGATGATGACGTGGGACCAGTGAAGCGGATCTCTTCATGAAAGCCGTCTACCGCCCTCGCCCCTTTTTGGCCAACAGCCAATATCTCTCATTTCGTCCTATAAACGCATAGGGCCTTCGGATTATGCAGACCAGCGGTTTTTAGACAAGATTATTTTTCTTCCGTGATCACGGCTATTGAAAAGTGGCCAAAACTTCGAAACAAAAATCAAATACAATGCAGCATCTAAAACAGTTAAAATGTATGTAATTTTAATTACGTTTATAAATGGAAACTTAAGAAAATACTAAAATAATTTTTGTTTTATATGTGCAACCTTTGTTCAAAAGTTTTTTAATTTTATTTATTTATTTCATCCAATTACAATGACATAACGTCTTATAAATAAAGCAACAAAGTAAGCACTAATCTACAGTTCATCTTCAAAGCCCTTGGAAGTTCTTAGTTAGAAGAAGAATTTCGGTACTATGTAATATGAAAAATTGCAAAAAATATCACATATTCCATTATTTATAAAGCGTCTAATGACCTAAAAAAAAATCAATAAGAAACTTTTTTATCTGACTAATGATACCACGCAAGCCTACTTATACCTAAAATAAAATTCATCCCTGAGTTATATGTATGAGGGTCACTGATATTTTTTAATGATTTACTAGACCAATGTGTTGTAATGGCATATAAAATAAGAGCATATCAAATTTCGATCACATAGAGCAAATAATTTCTGAGAAAAATGAATGTAAAAGGAAAGGCAAATGAACAAACATAACTATAGCATAAGTGTTCCATTTAAGCTGAAATAGATACAGAATCCTAAAAGAGGTCCAAAGCATGCCGCCTTAATAACCTATAGTTGTGTTCCGCCATTAGCAACCAGGTTCCAGTATCCTTTAAGAGAGCAGCAGCACATCGGTACCACCTTCGGTGATACAAATGTCCATAAAAAATTCAAAATTCAAAGTTTTTATTCAAAATAAGTTTTACTGGAGAACACTATTTGAAAGTCACATATATAAGTCAAAATTTAATTTTTCTTCCTATTCTATGTACACCGCTTCGCAACCTGTTCTTGCTGTTAAGGAGAAGAAGCGGCAAGAAACTCCCCAGCAACACATCTAGCTAAATATTGTTTTTCTTTAAGTTTCTTATTCAATTTATATCTCAAGTTCTCTTTTTTTAATAAGTTTTATACAGAATTACTTTTTGAAGAATTAATGGAGTTGTAGCAAACAGTGCATACTCAATAAGACCCAGACACAATAAAAGGAAAGAAAATTATTATTAAAGTTATAATAATGACATGACGTACATGTTATGCTGCAATTTATCTCCATAAATCCTTTACAAGCTTGGCAAGATAACGTTATATAAAATATAGTATAAGATGTTAAAGCGAGCTGCTATGTAAATGAATTTTTGTCATTTAAGTATTCTTCAATAGTGTAGTATCCCTTTTAGCATCTTGCTAAAAGAGATACTACACTATTGAATATCAGTCTATTACAATGCCTGGTGTTGAAAAAGTGAACATCCTTATACTGCTTGTAGGCACTCAATTTATTACGAATATAAATTATATTATTAAAGATATATTTATATATAGGCGATGGTAACCGCTTTCCATCGGGTGGGCCGTCTGTCTGTCTGCTGAGCTCATGCTATAAAAAACTGAGCGTGTACCTATACTTAAGACGTACATTATACAAGCAGTTAAAATTGAAACTTCTTTGGCTTATTGTCTATTAAATGCAATAATTAAATATGATACTAAATTAATATATTTTTATTGCGAAGCTGACAAACAGGCAGACGGCTCATCTAATGGAAAGTGGTTGAAGCCAACGCGTCGCCCACCTTTAACATGGGAGTAAGGGGATAGGGTAGATGAGATAGGAGGTACTGGATGGGGCGAAAGGGAAGTGAGCTATCGGATTTCTCACACGTACGAAACACGATTAGTCCTAGGGTAACAATTTCATGCCAATATTCTGTAAGAGCGTGATATCACACCAATCGAGCCGGATAATCAAAATTGATCCCAGCGTGGCTCTAGCACGTCGATAATCGCTTTATCGCGCGGCTTTAAAACGTGGGCGTTCAAAACGTCCGTCTCCATATCCAAGACCGCTCCAAGACCAACTATTATTCTACTAAACGTCAATTTATTAGTTAATAAGCTTAATTCAACTTTCGCCTTTATGTCAATTGTAGTAAATGATGATATTTTTGTTTACTTAAAAATAATGTTTTGGTGATAATCGAAAGTCATTTCTGTCACTTATTGTTTTAGTGAATAATAACCACAATATAATTATGTATATGTCATCATCATCATAAAGAAGAAGAAGAGAAAAAAGAAGAAAAAAAAATTTGGACTACAACACAAATGAGAATACATTACACTAGCATAAATAAATACATCATCATCCGAGCGTTAAATCCCGGCTGCGTGCGGAGCGTTCACTCCGACGCAGAGGGTCCGCTCTCCTACTTTTTTTACTCCACTTCGCGCGGTATATAATAATTGTGTATAAGTATATAGTATATAGATATATCAAAAATGGACTCGCATAGTATTACTACGAAGGTACACATCGAAAACAAAATTTCAACTATTTTAAAAGTAAATTTTACATATATTAATTATAATTATCTATACATAATAATATTACAAATGCGAAATAATTTTATTTATTTTCTTTACATGTATAAACGGCTGAAATCACTAATAAAATTTAGAAAGAAAATTATTTGTTGCAACATGTTTCTCTAAGTGATATTTTCAAGTGCTTAAAAATAATTATAATAGAACTATTTTTTACTGCTTAAATGAGCAGTTTTGGACTTTAGTTATGACAAATATTAGCATAATCAAGTTCATTAATTATTTAGATTTTTTGTTTCGGTTGATCGAAATTGAAAGGCAGAATTGAATATATGTAATTTCGGCTTTAGGCTATGTTGTATTATTATTTGAATCAATATATATTTGTTATTGTCCTTGACACAACCAATTCGGCTTTGGCAAAAAATCAGCACTGCGTAACATAAACCAGTATAATGAACCGGGGTGAATATAAAAGCAGATAATATTTACTATGTTTACATTGTTGCAAGCCGATACTAATCCTTTGCAGGTGTCTTATTACCCCCTTGAATCTGAGTGATCTATTGTTCGTGCTAATCTCTTTGTTTACGCCGCCGTAAGACGTCGTAAAACTTTCTTTCCTCTGTTGGTATTTCATGCGAACTCTTGGAAGCCGTTAAACAGAACATTTACCGATTTCAAGAACCAGTGGGCAGCATGATGCTAGGAGGCTATATCTAATTTACAAATGGACGAGGGTCGGTCAGGCGGAGAATGCGCCAATCGTGTTCTGACTGCGAACGAGGCGTTACCTAATGCACTTTCGGAGGGAATATCTTATAACGACGAACTTTGTGCGATTTATGTAATAACGTTTTTCTGCCCTACGGTTTGGTTTTGTTGTATTCGGCTATACTTGTAAGAACTTTGAATTACGTGTGTGTACTTCTAATAAACTTTGTTATAATTCCAAGGGCATTTTCGAATTTACATCCTACAAATCCCCTACAAATTCGTAACCATCTAGTTACAAGTTCATAATTAAGAGGACTAAGAGGACTTAGTGGACTAAGAGGAGTAAGAGAACTAAGAGGACAAAGAGGAGTAAGAGGAAAAAGAGGACTAAAAGGACTAAAAGGACTAAGAAGGCTAAGAAGAGTAAGAAGACAAAGAGGACTAAGAGGGCTAAGAGGAGTAAGAAGACTAAGAGCACTAAGAGGAGTAAGAGGCCTAAGAGGAGTAAGAGGAGTAAGTAGACTAAGAGTACTTAGAGGACTAAGAGGACTGAGAGGACTAAGAGGACTGAGAGGACTAAGTGGAGAAAAAGGACTAAGAGGAGTAAGAGGACTAAAATTACCAACATTACCAAAATTACAAAAATTGCCAAAACGGCAAATCATAAAAAACCTATCTCACTTTTTGGGATAACCTTTACATAAATCTATCCCAAAATCTATCCCATTATCCGGAATAAAAATCCCTTGCCCACCCTCGGTATTAAAATAACATATATACCGAATTTCAGCTAAATCGATCCAGTAGTTTTTCCGTAAAAGCATAACAAACAGAAGAATAAATATATTTTTATCGTGGAAACTATCCTATTTTTCGGGATAAAAAGTATCCTATATTCATTCTTGGCATCGAATATATATATACTAAGTTTCAGCCAAATCGGTATAGTAGTTGTTCCGTGAAAACGGAACAGACAGACAGACAGAGTCACTTTCGCATTTATTATATTAATAGGGATTGTATTGCGACATATTTATATTTAATTTTGCTAATTTAAAATATTTTGTAACACGTGATTTTTAATTTTTTAAATACTTATGGATTTTGCTTCTTTCATGGTTTCGGCTCCTTCAAATAATATGCTGCTTTTACCGTAATTCGTTCTGGGTGCCGGGAGTACTAAATTATCTTTATTTCTTAGAAGCTTTTTTTTGTATTTCGTGCCTTTTGATAAATTTTATTTCGGAATGAACTTTCTTGTTTAATATTTTATAAATTAATGTACATATGTTAAGAATATAATTCTTCAAAACATTACCCTAAACACAACACATAATCAATAATTTCCAGATATAAAAGAAAATAAATATTCCTCGACGTATGTCTTTACACTCAAGTCCTAAATCCTGAAGAGTAGACCTTCAATATATTTCATATAATGTATTGAAGCAGTATACCGCAAAACCACGCCTGGAAGCCTGTCAACGACATGTTACTCTCAGCAAAAAATATTAAACCGAAACGATTAAGGTCGCAAAATATTATCTCTTACCATCGGTTTCGCATGGCCAAATCTTTATATTTAATTTTAGATATAAAAATTTAATTTATATGTATTAAAACTAAACTACAGTATGAAAATAAACCTAAAATTAAAAACTAGAACTAAATAAAAAAAACGAGGACATAATTATAGATAAAATATTGGTCCCAAACCACTGTCACTTACCGGGAACGTTCACAAAAGGCTGGCGGCGTTACCGCGTTGAATAGCAATACTTAGCCTTTGAGCAAAATAGACGCCGGCCTTTTGGTCGCGTGAGAGGTCTACTAAGCGCTTGGCGACATCTTGATAAAGTTTTAGAGCGTTAGTACCCCACGGACCCAGAGTTTCCACCCCAAACGCCGCAAATATATAACTATTTCCGATGGCGGCGCTTGAGGGTCTCCTGTTCGGCTGCAGCAGAACCGGCGGTAGTGGACGCACTTGAAAGATGGGACGCCGCCAAAGTGTCAACGCAAGTAGTATCCCACACTAAGGCGTGACCCATCTTCCAAGGTATAACGTCATCCCATCCGGTCTCTTGCCATCGTCGCGCACAAGCCGTTTGGTTCCAGAATGGCAGGTACCCCGGCAGATAATGTCGTTAAGTGCCGCATGACGAGAAATTCTACCGGTGCTTCTGCTGCAAGATAATGCATGGTGTCCTAAACGATCCACCTTATCCCCACATTGACAGAGGTGAGGGACCACACAGGTTGCCCCCAGGCGAATGCTGGGGCATATCCTAAAGGTAGTATCATCTAAAAGTGTGCCAAGATTTGTGTGTGCTGAGGGCAGTTTCGCATTAAGTCTGATTTTCTTTTTTCATTCATGCTACAAATGTTCATAGGGGATGGCAACCACTTTCCATCAGGATGTTTGCTGTACTCCAGCAATAAAAAAACCACGGAAACTAATGTAACCAGAGGACCTACATAGGCTGTGTTCGCAGATTCGTATTACGAATACATTAAGTAAAAAGATAAAGTGAACTTATTTTACACCTACCAGTACAATATCTGTACATGTGTCAATTTCACTTAGCTATTTACCAAAAACGATGCTTTGGGTACCGTTGTCAGATCCATTTTTTTTTTAAATCAGGGTAGAAGATAAAACAATTCGGAATTTAGGGTTGTAAATCGGGAGAAACAAATAAGTTCTATTTTAAAAATTAAGGTTTCTATTATTTATAATTTGTAGTAATTGAATTCTTAATTTTCTAGTAATAATGCTTTTTAAAAAATCTATTGTATTATTAGGACATTTAATGTCCCATTCAGGAACAAATCGTGCCACGTCCCCAGATCCTTGAAAATCGGGACAGCTGGTAACGCTTAGCTTTAAGCCCCCAGAAATGAGACGTTGAATACGATAAACATATTGGAAGTGAGCGCAAGTTAGAAGTGTCAGTGAGTTTCTATAGTAGGGGAATGGGTAAGTAGAAAACAGACACTTTTGGGTCAGCGCCGGCGGTGACGAGGCGTTTATTTCGAAGTTACGCGGCCCATTGTGCGCGACGGCGAATCAGTTCATTGACTCATGGCGTCTATTAGCCAATCGCAAAGCAACATAACTTTTATTTAAATATAGTACTGCTGGCAGATGGTCACGCCACACCGCTTTGAATAACCTCCAGCGGAGGGCGCTTGTCCGCACTAACCTGTTGGTTCTATTGGAGTCAAATTGTATTAGACCTGACGGTGGCAGATGTTTCGGTCCCGGTAGAAGGGTAAGAGATGTTGGCTTGACGTCTTGAAGGTGAACGTGAAGGTGACGTCAAGGTGAAGGTGAACGTGAAGGTAACGTCAAGGTGAAGGTGAACGTGAAGGTGACATCATGAAAAGACATGCGTACCCATGGTCTCAAAATAAAGGACGTTGAAGACCGCGCAACCCCAATTAATCGTGAACTAATGGTATCTATATAATATTATGAAATTCTAAAAATGCAGTGTCTGTACGTTAAAGCTATTTAAAAAAAACAATTAAAATAGACTGTATAAACGACAGAGAACACGATGCAATTTGTTTAGATTTCTTGTCTGTTTGTTTGAGATTCACGTAAAAACTACTGGGCCGGTTTCGATGCGGTTTTCGCTGATGGACAGCAATTCTTAGCCTTAAAATCTGCACCACTTTTTATCCCGGGAATTCCGCCTGAATTCTCCCGGGAGCGATTTGAAGTTGTTTGGGTGATTAACAAATTATTTATTCCGACACAGTTCGCACAAAAACGACAGCTCACAATTTAAAATGCTGCGATACTTTGTGTCCCGGGAATCCTGTAGGAATTTCAAGTCAAGCGTGGACGAAATCGAGGGCATATCCTAGAATAAGAATAAAATTTCCTGCAGCAGGGTGGCCTGTCGTTAGAGGAGGATACAAAAACATCTCACAGCCACACTGTATGGCTACCACCCCTAGTCTAGAGTATATCGCTATAACAACCTTGAGTTGTGTTCCAGCATTAGTGGTCAGGTTCCATTCTCCATTTATAGAGCGGCAGCACATTGGTAGTCCCTTTGGTGTTACAAATGTCCATACGCGATGGTAACCGCTTTCCATCAGGTGGGCTGTCTTTCTGTCTACTGACCTCGTGCAATAAAAAAATATGTAATTAATATTAACTAAAGATTTTATTACGATTACGTTCACTCTATCATAATACATAATATATAATATATAATAATAATAACAGTCCATAAATGTCCCACTGCTGGGCTCGGGCCTCCCATTATAGTGGAACGAACAGTATAACCGCCACGCTTGTCCAAGGCGACTTGGCAGGTTTGACACATAGGTTATCTAGATGTGCAGTTTGCATCGCGATGTTTTCCTTCACCGTTATTAGCACGTGGTAATTGTAACAACATGACATTCGGTCAGAAAACTGCCTAAGTGGTGCATGCGTTCCGGCCAGGATCGAACCCGCGCCATTTGAGTTCGGGATGCGTGTGCTAGCCATTACGCTACCACGACTTTTTTGTCGTAATACATATTTGTGTTTAATATGTTAAAAGTTCTTAAATAATATAAAACTTTCATCTACGGAAAACATTCGTCTGGAAACACCTGTAAATCACTCGCTATTTTACAACAAATCTTTCAGAGTTCGTGCAGTGTGTCTGTGGAATGCGCTACCTGTGAACATCAGGCGTGCCCAGTCTCTTCAGGCGTTCAACGGACTCCTGAAGGATTATTACCTCGGGCTCTAAAGCCAATCATAACATCTTCATCTCTCCCATATTTACGTACCTAATCCTATACATTATTACTATGATTATTTATTTATTTATATATATCAATATATGTATATCTTTGTCTTATACTTGCCACTTCAAAATTTTATATATATACCTTTTTATTCTAGTTATATTGCAAAACCCACCTGTTACACAATTTTTCTCTAATCCATCCTAAGGTTGTCTGGAAGAAATTGCTTTTAGTGATAAGACCGACTATTGTCTTCTGTACTTAAACTTCTTGAATTGTATCTTAATGTTGTGCCATAAAGTATATTCTATTCTATGTTTCTAGAAGTCCCAAGGATATAATGATTATAAAATTGTAATAAACGATTAACGCTGCACAATTACAAAAACTAAGTGTTAGAATAATTCTATTGTTTCATGATTGATATGATAATAACTCATTCTTATTTTATAAACATAAAACTAGCTTAACTTACAAAATTGCCCTTTTATGTGGGAAAATCTTTACATATAATAAAATTGTAGAGGTCAAATTTCTGTACAATGAAAAAAAATGTTAAAAACCGAGTCAGGGGGACGTAAGAAGTGAAATAGAACTAATTTAGATTTTTTTTCAATTTTTTGTTTCTCAGTTTATCTGTTTGTACCGGCTAATCTCCGAAACAACAAAACCGATTAAAATGAAATTTTGTATGGTGGTAGCTTATGTCCCTGGTCAACATATAGGATACTTTTGATACCGAAAAATTAAAGAGTTCCCGTGGGATAGTTAAAACAACTTCAATTACTTAAACAGCTAATTATACAACTTGTACACCTAATTAAGTATTGATATTGCCGGTATCATCATCACACAATAAAACAATTAATACATTAAAAAACAATTAGGCTATATATCATCACGCTAAGACCAATAGCAGCAGAGCACCAATGAAGAATGTTTTAAAATCGGGAGGGATTTTTTAACTTATTTTTTAACTATTCCACGCGGACGAAGTCGCGGGCAGAAGCTAGTATTAAATAAAGTGTTTCATGAAATTTAAAAGTTTTATTGAAAATAAGTTCCACTGGAGAAAATGTTTTGAAGGTCATACATACCTATAAGTTAAAATTTAAATGTATTTCCTATTCTATGTACACCGCTTCGCAACTTGTCGGTTTTTAGAAGAAGAAGCGGCAAGAAACAACATCTAGCGTAACATGATTTTACTTCATATTTGCCTATATCAGGTTCTTTGCTTTTTTAAAGTATATAAGTGTGTTATACAATTATGTACTTTTCAAAGAATTAATGGGGTTTTAGCAAAGGATTATGGAGACTATCGTCGACTAGAAAGCTCTTGATAAGAAAATCTTGTTCAACTACTTTGGTCATTTGGCTACGGAACCGCCGTAAAAACTACTACATCGAAAATTAAATCATACTTAAATCAAGAACTACTCGACCGATACAAATATTGTCCAAATCAAATTTAGTTGATGTGTGTATTACAATGTAAAACGTTTAAATTTTTTTATAGGTATAGGTTTGCGTTTGACGACTGTCTCGCCTGATGTAGAGTGATGTCGCGGTCTAGGGTGGAGCACGCTCACCTAGATGATACCTATTCCCTCGTGACTTGAAGACTTCAAGATTTTATTAGTCAGGAAAAACAGACTCCGGCAAATTAAAATACATCTAATACACTTATAATTTTTATCCGTGCAGGAACGGAGAAAGAATACCATTTCCTGCGTTGGGACGGCTTTTCGTAAGAGGCGATAAAACAACCCATAGCCAGGTTGTCCATTTGCCCAGTGGAGATAATTATAACAGGTCTAATATGTAATAACTTAGTAATTGTGTTCCGGCATTATGACCAGGTTCCAGTCTTAATTATAATTTAGCATTTTTGTAGCACCTTTGGTGTTGCAAATGTCCATAGGCGATGGTAACCGCTTTCCATCAAGAGGGCAGTGTGCATGTCTGCTGAACTCCTGCAATTAAAAAGTTAAAAAATTAGGTTATATTTAAATTACTAGCTGCGCCCCGCGGTGTCACCGCCATGGTGATGGAATATCGTTATATTTTGGATAATTCACACTATATCTTTATAAATTATAGCCTATGCATTATTCTGACGTGTAAGCTATATTATTGTAAAGTTTCATCAAAATCCATTCAGTAGTTTTTGCGTGAAAGAGTAACAAACATGTATCCATACATTCTTACAAGCTTTCGCGTTTACAATATTAGTATGATAGGAAGTAGGATATAACGATGCCATCACAATTCAGCTATATAACTAGAAAAATGTATACATTAGGTATAAAAAACTTTTATGTTTTTAAAAACTAACATTTATTTAAATGCTCTAAAAAAGATAAATAAACTTGAAATGACTTTAGTCTTTTTAGATTCGATGGTAATATTAATGAGGTATTTTTTAAATACAAAAAAATCGATATTTGCGCTGCTCACTTTCCTGCTTGCTGCCTTGGAAGTAGGCAAAATGTAAACGTAAAGTTAGAAAAATTTTCAATACACTATAATAATATACATGATAATAAATAAGGAAAAATAATGATGTCTTCAATTTTTTCATGAAACATGTCTTTATATTTTTTCACAGAAAATCTAAACTTTTTATATAACATACATAAGACTCAGTTTTTGATTCAGTAGGTTCTAATCTAACTAAATTGAAAGTCTTAAAACAAAACAGTAGTTTAAAATGCCTTTTGCAACGAAAAATATACTTAGATCCAAATGTCGCTTTTGATAAAATGGCTGTAAAGGCTCGATACACCTATCTCTATTATAAGTATTCAATAAAAGCTAGCGCCTGTCGAAATAATATAGCAATTGTTGAAATTGCATTACAATAGCGGTTAAGCGGCCGCAAGGAGTCGGATGCCGGATCCGCGTGGCGCATTGCGACGTCGATCGATACCGGCCGCGGCGACGAGCACGCACCTTACCACCAACACCGTACGAACTTGTGGCTCACTTAACTCAGCAGGGCTATCGCCGTATTCCGTCTTTGCTTTCTGCTTAATGGTTTTTATGCCTATACATCTGTATAAAAAACTCAAGTGGTTCTCTGTAATACTTGCAACAACTTAGAAGGATTTGTGATAATAAAAGAAAAGAGACAGAGAGAGAGAGAGAGAACAGACCATATTTACAACAATTTTCTAGAAAATACAACAGGCGGCCTTATCGCTCAAAGCGATCTCTTCCAGGCAACCTAAATGAAAAAAAAAATTGAATCAGGCGATATAGGTGTTGCAGGAAAAAGGCAATAGATGCATAAATACTCAAACTAGTTTAAGAAATGAATATACAAATACATACATATATACATAGTCATATATATACAATTTAACATAAGTTACTATAATAAATGTATATATATATATATATATATATAATTAGCCTGATTATATTCTGTTAATCAGACGGCTATTTGTGGACAAATAGTGTTTTCTGAGCAAATTTTTAAATATTGGTCATGATTTGGCCTCTCTGACAGTAAGAGGCAGCATATTCCAAACTTTGACAGCCTGCGCCGTAAAAGAATTATCATAACAAGATGAAGTGTGTACAGGCGCGTCATAAGTTTTCGATACGTATCATGGCGCAAATTATGGGCAGTGGATAGGCGAAGGAATTTAAAACGAAAACCAACTGGTCACATATTTATAATCAGAGAACCTTACGGTTTTAAAATATTACATACACTAACTTTGAACACTCGACAAGCATTTTTAGAACACTTCGCCATCCCTCCAACAATTTAACAGTCTAACAAACTTAGCAAATTGGCACAACCGATAGCGGAATGAAGTCATTGATAAACTATTTTAATTGAAAGGGTTATGCATGACAAGAATTGAATACATTATTGTTTGGAAATTTTAGATAATATTTTATATAAGATATTGTATAAAATATTATACTTAAAGTTTCACCATGTGATAAAATAAACTGAACACAGTATAAATCTATAACATGAAAATAAAATTTAATGAATACCGTCTATGTACAATTGAGAGATTTTGAATTATAATCTACACAGTTACCTCGTCATATTAGAGGAATATTATTATATAAAATTATGGTAAATTATAGACAACTAACTACTCAATACAAAACAGGCGCTAATCACAGAATAAATAAAAATATAACATTACTATGCAATTAAATGGCCGGTCGTATCGTTTAGAAATAAGAGGGTACATAACAAAATTAATTATTAACTTTAAAAAGAAACACGACAACAACAACAAGGCTACTTAAGAACTGTAACAGGTCATAATTCGTGTTCGCCGGAATACTCATATTCTTTGTCTTCTGTACAGTATCTTATTTGTCCCGAATACTCCTCATTATCTTAATAACGCTTTGACTTTATTTCGTGCTCCCATAGCTTACGGCCTTCCACTATACTGAAACTAAACACCCCTGCGCATAGATGAAATTTCTACAACAATTCTTTTACCGTCAAGACTATAAAGCTTTGGAACGCGCTGCCAATTGCTATCAGACAAGCAAAATCGCTACCAAAATTTAAAACGATGATCAGAAAATATTACCTGTCCTTGGAATATGATGACATTTAAATGTATATACATATATATTTATCTATAAACATTTATATATTTTTGTAGATATGTATTTGTATGTTATGTATATTAAGTATATATCTATTTAATATATAGAACATGCGTACATACTGCATTTATATATTTATTACTAGAATGTAAGAAATTGTACTATGTATTATGTATACGTAGGAATCGTATTTGTTATTATAAAGTAACCATATGGCGGAAGTAGTCATATAACCGGATGTTAACGTAGAGGTATTTATTATCAAGCGACGAATATCGGAAATGGAGTAACCGGAAGTTGGAAGTTAATATGGATGGCGGAAGTTGGTTTTATGAAGAAAGCGACTCTGAAGTGGCGCCAAAGCATCACTGGATATTGTCACTATTTTTTTTTAATTGGACTTGACTTTATGTTGTTGGTCTTCTGTTTGTCGTTTTCTCTATTTGTTCGGGATTTACGTAAAAACTACTGGGCCGATTTCGATACGATTTACACTGACCGACAGCTAATTCTTAGACTTAAATTCTGCGCTACTTTTTATCCAGAGAATCCTGCGGGATTTTTTCCTGGGAATGACTTAAAGTGGCCAGATTAAAATATCGAATTCCAATGTGATTTTTTTACTGATCGATAGCAATTTTTCTGTAATAAAATGTCTGATATTTGTTATTCGAAGACCTCACAACTTTACCGGGGTTTTCAGGGCGAGTGCCTTTGCGAAGCGAAGCGAATTCTATATATATATATATATATATATATATATATATATATATATATATATATATATATATATATATATATATCCATATATATATATATATATATATATATAAATGATTGTTGCCGACCTGTGTGTTGGTGTGTGTGTGTGTGTGTGTGTGTGTGTGTGTGTGTACAATAATACAGTACTATTTTAGTATAAATACATAAATAATGTGAGGTTCTGAAAAAAATATGTATATAGGTTTTTTCCTGAATCGAATTGAGTTAATGAACTGCAACAACCCTTTGGAAGCAAAACAAAAATGAAAAATTTGACGCTTAGAACGTAACTGTTTTTAGAAATTCGTCATGGATGAGTACGACATAACAGAATTAATAAAAAAATATGTTAATTCGTTATTTGGAGGAAATTAATAATTAAAATGTTTTATAACTTTAGTTAATGCACCAGTTAAAAAATTATGTATATTATCAACTAAACAAATTAATTGTTGTTGCCTCTCGGTTTTCTTGATTTCATTTAAAATTTACGTTCTATAGACATTCTTAAGTGTCAAATCGGGCTTTTTATTTTGTGATTATTATAGTTGTTTCTACTAAACACTAGCGATCAAATTTGCTAATATATATTAGGTGGATTCGTATTAATCAAGTATCTCAGCAGACATGGAGCCATCAGTGTATTAAACCTTAATTACTCAATTAGTGTACATGTAGCAATTTATAGGCATTTTGTATGCCTAGGAATGGAGAAATATAGGTATTTATATATATTAAAAAACCTAATTTAACAATGTTTCATACAAATAAAAGTTCAGATTCTGATAATAAAATAAATATGCACACGTTACTTGAATACATTAAGATTATATGAACTGGGCCGTCTTTACCTTACCCTTTACGGGGTGCAAGGAGCTGGGGGGCGCCAGCCCTACCTATATACACATACCATGTATAATTTATTCTAATTTTAAACAGATATTTTTAATTTCATTAAAAAGTTTTCCAAATTAAAAGCCAGAAAATTGATTCCGATGTTTGACAATTAACCTAATTTTTACATTTATAATTGTGTTTTATAGATAGATAGATAGATAACACTTTTTGTACACCATTACAGAAAACTTACGAACTAGTATTATTCTAATTGTGTACAAAGGGCGGTCTTATCGCTAAAAGCGATCTCTTCCAGACAACCCGTGGCAGGAATATTGCTGATTAGGAATGGCAATGCTGGTATACATAATTATTCTACGATTACTTGCATTTTAATAATAAATATCTAACTATACTATATATACAAATATTCAAGATATAGTTATATGTAATATAATACTAATTATATAAAATTACATATCATTATATTGCAGAAAGAATTTCCTGACCATGTTCTTAAATGTTATTAAAGATTTTGCTTGTCTGACAGCAACAGGCAATGTATTCCAAAGTTGGACAGCCTTGACCGTGAAAGAGTTATTGAAAAACGTTGTATTATGAATAGGAGTAATAAGTCTATGGTGACTGGAAGGGCGTATATTGTGAGAGCAAGAAATAAATTCGAAGCGTTCTTTAAGGTACTGTGGAGTAGTAGGGATGAATAAAATACTATAAAGCAATGTAAGAATGTGAGTATCCCGGCGAAAACGAATTGGCAACCACTTGAGTTTTTTACGAAATTCAGAAACGTGGTCATACTTGGGTAACCCAAATATGAACCTTATAGAAAAGTTTAGGAGGCGCTCAAGTTTATTAAGTTGTTTTTGAGTTAAATCTAAATAGCTGGCGTCGGCATAATCAAGTATGGGCAAAAGTAGCGACTCTGCAAGCTTAATTTTGGTGGCAATGGGCAGGAAGTTTTTCAGCCTCCAAAGTGATTTGGAGGAGAGAAACAACCGCCGACTCAATTCCGTTATATGGGATCTCCAGGACAGTTCACTATCAAATATAACTCTAAGGTTTTTGACCTTATCACTGATAGGGATAATCTTCCCATCAAAAAGAAAACTTGGTATACAGGTCCAGTCAACTTTACACAGCATCCGCCAGCTACCGATGATATAATTACTTGAGTTTTCTCAGGATTCACAAGAAGTCCATTCGACTTACTCCATTGTAGTATGCGGTCAAAGTCAGAGTTTATTGCTACGACTGCTCGATTTAGTGTGGTAACAGGTGCCGGCGTGTAAATCTGCAAATCAACTGCATAGAGGTGATAGGATGAAGTGAATTCATTGGAGATAGAGATTATAAAAACAGCGAATAATAAAAGAGATAGTACGCCGCCCTGTGGAACACCGGCAGAGAGATCACACCACGACGAATAGTCGTCATCAACTCGAATGCGATGCCGGCGTTCATACAGGTAACTATGAAATCAGTCGATTACTTCAGGAGATATGTTAATAGAGCGTAGGATGCCAAGTAAAACTTCAAAATCAACATTATTAAAAGCACTGCTGAAATCGAGCAGCGATAGCACAGTTACAGTAAGCCATTGTCCATGCCATGCCGGATATCATCTGTAATTAATCGAACTTATAATTAAAATAACTTTTTTATTTACTTAGTTTACCAACAATTACGTGCCCTAAATCTTAATTGAAACGCACTAACAATTGCTATCAGACAAGCAAAATCGCTACCAATATTTAAAACGATGATCAGAAAATATTACCTGTCCTTGGAATATTATGACATTGAAATGTATGTACATATATATTGATCTAGTATATATCTATTTAACATATAGAACATCTGTATATGCTGCATTTATATATCGGTTAAAAGTTAATAAGGGCATAAGCGACATTTTGGTCGAAAATGAGTTATGAATGCCATCCTACTTAAATTTTTTCGCTCTTTTGAATGCGCTTACTCCCATGGCTCTACGATGACTTTTTTGTCATTTATGCCCAAGCAAAAAAAACTGCGTTTTTGAAGTGTTATTTCGTTTAACCGACCGAGTTTTGGGCCGTTTTTACTCTAAAGGCGCTTGTACCTCTGTAAAAATGGCATCACTTTTGGGTTATAGTCGGTAATGTATTTTTACTTTTTACTGGCGCAGAGATTCCAGGCATATACTGCTCTTTACCATTAGTACCTGTTTTGAAAGCTGGAACTAATGCCTCTTTACCTATGTCGTGAAAAACATTAAGTGTCGGTTATAACCTACTACCGGTTACAAGTTTACCATACACTTGTCACTTATACACAATTACTAAAATCTAATTCGATATTGCACTGTCGCTTATACCTTACTACCATTTTTAAGTTTACAATACAGCTGTCGCTTATACGTAATTACTCAAATGTAATTTGATATTGAAATGTCGGTTATACCCTACTACCATTTACTATTTTAATATAACTCTGTCGCTTACGGCGTATTACTTTGCATTGATCATACATTAATTGGCGTTTACACCAATTTGGTATCAATTTGTCGTACTAAAATAGTTATTTAGCCAGTCGCTTATTCCAAAATCAGTCGTATATAGTGTATCATCTATGATCAGTCGCATAGATCTATTCTAATTATTTGGTAATATTGTTAGGTTACTTATAAAATCCGTCGATAGCAAAAATGATTTTATATGACCTAAGGAATGATGATGGGTAACACCTATTGAATATACGCAGTTACTAAAGTCTTATTTTAAATGAAAATCGTTGTGATCTTATTATTTTTAAGCCGTGACGTTTAACCCACGTTACTATTTTTCCATATAAAACCCTATGTTGGTTGTTCTCGTTATCCTCTTGGTATAGAAATCCTGAAGTGCGGAAGTACCGCATTACCTTTTTTTTCAACCCACTTACAGTGTTACTAATGCCTGACATCCTCATGATTTATTTGCTAAACACTGTTTCTTATGCTCCATTACCTTTTGGCATAATAATTTGAATTATTACTTATACTTCTTTACCCATTTAAGTTATTCTGCAATCATGTGACTGATGTCCTATTAGCTCTTGGTATAAGGATATCAAATGTAGCTAAGTCTACTCTACCATTCGTTTTTTTTCTATGTAGATGTAACTTATGCCGAATTACCTCATAAAGAAAATAAGATCAATTGATCTAAGCGACATAAAACCACACAAAAGAATGTGGAATCAAATTAATGAAACTTCCAATTAATGCTTTTATTTTTCTTGATTCTAGACTGTTTCCATTTTCACGATAAGACAATAAATAAATAAGTTATGTCGATTTTTCTGCATTTTTAAACTTTAAACTGCTCTCCTAAACAATTTAGTTTTTGTCGCCTATACCCTTACCTCTCAACCGTCGATATTTATTACTAGAATGTAAGAAATTGTACTATGTATTATGTATACCACCATCGTCATTATAATCTCAATTTACTCCTGGGGTTGTCTGGAAGAGATCGCTTTTTAGCGATAAGACCGCCCTTTGTGCATAATGAGACCTAGTTTTAGTCTGTAAGATCTTTTCTGTATTGGTGCACAATAAAGAGTTATTGATTGATTGATATATATAGCTCTATTAAAAAGAAACTTGACAAATGCAGTAATTACTTATAGATCAACACTACATTCAATTTGATATTTTGTAGTATGAAAAACAACAGTTCACTTAAAGAAAAATGTAAGGCTTTAATAGCTAAACAAATTTCAAAAATATAAAAAGTAATAAATTAAGAATAAAAAGTTAATTAATAATGTGAGATGCAAGAATTCAACGTATGATATGAATTTGCATGTAGATCAATTATATTACTATAAAGGTTTATTAGTTTACATAGTCCAGGTATGGGAGAGTTTGAACTAACGCTGCGACTTAAAGACCGACAAAGTGTAATAGGTATTTGAGGGCATTTAGTCGGTACTTTAAAACCAAATCTATTAAGCAAATCGGGACAGTCAATCGTTCCATTAAATAGTTTAAATACAAATTGCATATCTAAAATATCCCTGGTTCAAAGAAAACATATTAAAATGCAGCAGCCTATCCTTATATGAGAACGACCTTCGCACCCTTCCTATGCTGTTTGCAAGATGTCAAAGAAATCCTTCTGCATTTTCTCTAGCCTCAAGGAATACGTTGCGTAATGCGGTCGCGATGCTGTTGAACAGTATTCTATTGTACCTCGAACCAGACAGTTAAAAAGAGGTTTATTGGTGTTAAAATTAATATTATAAGTTCGATAAATTTGTAAGCGTGAGGGTTTGAACTTATTTTGGCACCAGGCGCTTATGTGTTTAAAACGGCCCTGTGTATGAACCTATATCAAGAAACATTACTCATTTATAGTCCTCATCTCGGCACTGCGTATAATAAACCAAAATTCAGCAGTGTTTTTTTTTATGGCGTTGATAATATGTACGTCAAAAAGGTACCACTTGGATCAATTTACATGTAAACAGATGGAACGTAGACGTGAAAATTAGAAAATTAATTCCATGGCTCGAGATAATAAATCGATTTATTGTACTACGTATTTATTAGTACCCAAACAAACTATTAAAGATATTAAGAAATCTTAATACATATTTTTATTTAGTAGCTATATAACTTATTGTAATTGTGATAAATCCATAGATCGCTTGTTCAAATCCGGCTCGAAGGACCAAGAAGATTTACGGGCTATGGCACGACACCCGTAAAAATGGTGATGATGAGAGAGAATGATTATGTTGATAGCATGTGGTGATAAATTATATACACTTGGTTGGCTATAATGTTGTATATTAAATAAATGCTAAATGCTAATAATAAATGATAATGATTGATATAAATGACTGATATAGAATGATAGAATGATTAGTGTGCCATACGTGAGAGCGACCGAGCGTGTTCGATACTTGATTCAAACTGTGCTTGTATTCGGTTATCACGAACACTTCTAAGTTTAGGTTTTTTATGTAAAATCCACACATAATGTACATGGACCGTACAGTATGCCTCACCCCTGGTCTATAGTCCACCATAACAACATTGAGTTCCAGTCTCCCTTTAGAGATCAGCAGCGCATTTGTAACGCCTTTGGTGTTATAAATATCCATAGGCGGTAACTGCTTTCCATCAGGTGGGCAATGTGCATATCTGCTGAACTTATGCAATAAAAAAAAACAACTGAAAAAGTTAAGGAGTGTGATTTCTCAATATGTAATTAACCGAATTTTTGCGAAGCTGTGCCCGCGACGTCGTCCGCGTGGATTTTGTTTTCAAAACCCCCCGATTTTGAAACATTCTTCATTGGTGCTCCGCTCCTATTGGTCTTAGCGTGATGATGTATGAGCCTATAGTCCACCTCGATAAATGGGCTATCTAACACTGTAAGAATTTTTCAAATCAGACCAGCAGTTCTTAAGATTAACGCGTTCAATCAAACAAACAAACTCATCAGCTTTATATATTAGTATAAGAGTCGGTGTAACTACGGCACACTCTTGTCAGCGAAGTATGATTGATGTTGTTTTTACATACTGCTAATGGCTAATTCATTTTTCAATCATCAGATAAAGTTATCAGTCGAGTAAATTAATACCTGAAAAATCCGACTTCAAAAACTAAAAAGTATAAAATAACTTATTTCTAAAGCAATTTTTAATTGTAATATCTTATTTTTAATATATATTACGAATTATTGCGAATAATTAGTGCGAATTACGATTTCTAGGAAGTTACGTCAACACTTGCCGGGCAGACATATTTGCATTTGTGTAGTATAAAACGATGGCTTGGTGGAGAGAGGAGGTAGTCAAGCGAGAACCACGAGCGAAGCGAGACGCGTGTACTACAATCGGGAATCCGATAAGTGACGGACTTTGCGCGTTTTATCGAATTACGACCTTCTGCAATACGTTTGGACTTATTGTGTTCGGTTATATTTGTACCTGTGTTAGACGTGTTTGTATAGTTCTAATAAACTCTATAGTAATTATAACGGCATTTTAATTCGAGTCTCGCGACTCGTAACAATATTATAGATTTATTATTGTTTAACTTATAATTAAAATAAGATACGAGTGAATTCAAAAGCAAAACCGTTCAACTATTTTATTCATGCAACTAACATTTTTATTTTTCCACGTTATTCTTTATTCTATGAATAACTTTTATCTGGTGATTGGAAAATGGGCTCTTAGATGAATTTAGCATTAATTAATAATGAAATTGTTTGATCATTCTAAACATAATATTAATTATTTAACTAAACTAACTTAAAAAAAACATTTAAATACTAAAAATAAACTAAGTTATAAATAAGTTAATATAAACTATGTACTATGCTTGAGTGATGTGGCACCACCTGAATGCATACATTTATTGTATTGAGGCAAAGACGCTAAATTCGTACAGCTCTGTTACATATATATGTATTTATAAATATTATAGGTATAAATAAACTGTAAATATTTAGGGTGATTATATATTACTTTTTTTTTCTTAAGATAGTTTTTTTCTCTCTTATTATACTCATTATTTAATTTTTATTATTATGTCCTACATTTTTCTGTTTCTTGTGCTATATTTTAATCTTTGTACTTATATGTTTTTTATGGTTATTTGGTTTTTTAATATTTGGCCAGGGTTGCATACCATATGTGACTTAGGAAGTGGGCATTGAAAATCAGCGCTGTGTGGGACTACATTTCGGCACAGCAAAATGCTGAGTGCCAACCTCATTTCCAAATTGCGGTATACAATTTCTGTACAATTTTATGTCTAATTTGTTATGTTAGTACTATTTTGTGTCGTGTCGTTATTAGAAATAAATATTTTACTTTCTTTCTACGTAACAAATCGCTGTCAGAGAGAAGGGTGTCCAGAAGGCTCGCTGCGTTGCCACGTTGTATGGCAGTGCTGATTCGTTGCACAAACTACAGACCAGCATTCTGATTACGGATTGCATCAAAGAGTTTCTTATAAATTTCTTTGAAGAAACGCTTTGCCGATGGACCCCACGGACCTAAAGTTTGAACTCCAAAGGGCACCAATATGTAACCTCTTCCTAGGGTTCCATATTTGCGCCGTTTGAGATCTTCATCTGTTGAAGCAGCGTTGCTAGTCCCTGATTTAATCATCGGAAGATGGGACGGTGCCAGAGTGTTGTCGCATGTCGCGTCCTACACAAACTTCTAAGAATTAATTGGTATTCCGTCTGGCCTCTTCTTATCGTTGCGAATCAAGCCATTTGACTCTAGGATGGCCGTTACGCCAACGACATAATTGAAACATTTCTCTGACACCAAAAAAATACTTTGATCCAGTATAACATTTTTTTTACAAATCATCTTTGTGACTACAGCGAGCGTCACATGTTTTACCAGAAAGTGTCCTGTAGTATGTAAGCATGTGTATTGTTCATTGTAAGGGGGGCCAGCGCACAATAATTAAGCATTTGCACACATAGCATAAAAACCACCTCAGACTACGAGCAGCCCCCGCGCATACCACAGACCCAAACTACATTTTTGAAGTTAATGTAACCTTCAACCGAGACCTCATTTCTTTACAAGTAAAGGTAAAGGATATGCTTCCACTTTTATCATACGAACCGCTGAAGGGTGGAACTCTTTACCGTCGTCTGTTTTTCCTTAAACATACAAATTGGTGTCTTCAAGTCTTACGTAAACAGGTATCTTCTAAGTAAGGTAAGCGTGTTCTATCTTAGACTGCATTTCCACCTAATGTCGGTCAAAGGCGAACCTATTCAATATAAGAATTATTTAATAATCTTATTAGGAGTGATATGATAATTTGATACAGTCTACGTGTTTTGGCAAACAAAATTATATCAACAAATTATTAACAAACATTTAAAAAACAATCTCATAGTTGCCAGGTTTGGAAAAGTGCACCGCTCAGCTCGCGACCACTTTGTCGTCGAATGTGTATTCAGCTTTAGGGTGTTGTCGAGAGCCTTCGCGTAGATGTCATAGCAATCATTACGGCCATTACTGGTTTCACAGATGTCGTTCATTGCGGGCAAAAAATGTACGCTCCAAATAATTAACCGCGCCTCCCCCTTTAATCCGGGGACTCTTCCCTTTTGCGCATTACTTAGAGCCTAGAGCGAGACTACGGCCGTTGGTCCAAGCCAGAAGCGTGTTCATAATAATTATTATTCAATCCTTACCGAGAATAATCTGATTTACATTGATCGAGGTACTGATTTCAAATTCGAAGACAGCCAGTGCTAACTTCATACTGGCATCGTGTAAATTGATTTCAGCCTTAAAGGCTAATAATTTATTGTAAAATAATAATAATTAAATTTATTGTAAAAAGCCAGATACGGTGACATTTTTTTTTTTTTGAGCAGCCCATAAATTTCCCACTGCTAGGCTCGGGCCTCCCACTATAGGGGAACGGACAGTATACCCGCCACGCTTGTCCAAGGCGGCTTGGCAGGTTTGACACATCGGTTATCTCGATGTGCAGGTTGCATCACGATGTTTTCCTTCACCGTTATTAGCACGTGGTAATTGTAACAATATGCACATTAGGTCAGAAAACTGCCTAAGTGGTGCATGCGTTCCGGCCAGGATCGAACCCGCGCCCTTTGAGTTTCGGACGCGTGCGCTAGCCATTACGCTACCACGGTGACATACCATTTTAAAAATTACTTCACACAGGCTACGTTCCAGAAGTGACTCACAACGACCGCGATTATTTCCGTTCCACTTGCTTGCGGGCGTAACAATCATAAACTCTAGTGGAACGGATTTTGGGGCGTCGATGTCATTGGCTGATTTGAAAGTCGCGCCTTTTTCAACGTCAAGAGATAGAGAGAACTAATGCTCCGTGGTCAGCGCCCACTTCAACCCACCTCTTGACATGGGTCGTTGTGAGCGCTGTGTGATCGAAAATGATGACGTAATTAGTGACATTTTCGCCACAACTATAACGACTGCGGTCGCCCCCAAATCAGGTTTTCACGTGTGTCTTGGGGGTTAGTTGTAGGCTGATTTACATTGCTCCAGCTACTGACTTAACGTCGGATTGCCTTCAAAATATTCAATCGGAAATATTGAAGACAGTCAGATTTGATAGCGCTGTACTTAATTAAAATCAATTGACACAATGCCACTATAAAAGCAGCACTGGTTTCTTTCGAATTTGAAATCAGCAGCTGGTTCAATGTAAATTAGCTTTAATATAGGCCGACGTTTAGGAAAGGCAAAACAGACATTTTAGAATAATACGCCAGCCAAAATTGTATTTTTATTATTTATGCCAGTCAACCATTCACCGCGATCATAACGTTTTTGGTGGGAATTGAAAAGAGATGGTATGCTGTGAAGTTTTGTTTTTTAAAAATGTGTAAAATTACTCTAAAATGAACAATAGTTGTAGGATATTGATAGTTTTTGACTAGTCGTAGTAATTATGTGTTTTGTGAGAAATGTGAACTGTATAGTCAAATATGGCCTTTTGAGTTATCACAAGAACTCCGTTGAATGGCACCAGCTGATAACCTACAGTTCAGCTGTGCTACACATAGGCTAAAGAAATGAAGAAACTACATTATAATCTAAGATCTGGCTTAAAGGCCTAGCGGCCAAGCCATAATCCTAAATAAAATAAAAAAATACCGTGATCATAAGATATTATAACGTGCGTTCACGCTCACGCATTATGAGATATCAGACTCGATTTGTTGACCGTACCATGCATTCTTAAGATTGTGATCTTGTGTGTGTATTTGCGTGCGTGCGTGCATGTGTATGTGTGTATATATTTAAGTTTCTATAGATATGAAGTTTCTGAATATTTCAATTATTTATTTTCTCCTGTGGCATGCTCCCAACATCTGGCCTGAGGAAAATTTAGCACTCAAGAAGGCTCCGGCGCGTACTGTAAGCAGAAAGATATGTAATGCCATTAAATATTAATAATTTCCATTTGCACAATCAGTATTATGGTCGCCATAACATTTCTTATTACTGCTTTACCTTGTATCAAATTTCTTGCACTTGGCTTGTACTGAGACCTCAATTATCATCCATCCAATTCTCTAAGTTTGCAGGTAAGCAAACTAGCAGACTCTACCTAATAGGAGCACTACCTTTTTTATTGCATGAGTTGAGCAGACAGGCAGACGGCCCACATGATGGAAAGCGGTTACCATCGCCTATGGACATTTGTAACACCAAGGGTGCTACCAGTGTG
Source organism: Dendrolimus houi (assembly GCA_039645545.1). Taxonomy (NCBI): domain Eukaryota; kingdom Metazoa; phylum Arthropoda; class Insecta; order Lepidoptera; family Lasiocampidae; genus Dendrolimus; species Dendrolimus houi. Next base: position 1,848,848 of record CM077131.1, read on the forward strand.
CTGCCGATCTCTAAAGGGATACTGGAACCTAGCCGCTAATGCCGGAACACAACTCAGGGTTGTTCTGACGGCATACTCCAGACCAGGGGTGATAGTCATCCAGGCGGGCAAATACCCTGCCACATTGCTGTGGGTTGTTTTGTCGCCTCTTACGACAGGCCGCCCGGCCCCAGGAAATTGTATTCTTTCTCCGTTCCTGCACGGATACATACTCCTGCCTACAGGTTTCCGACCTCTAAGGCCGTGATTTTTCCAAGATGAAGAAAGCAGCGTGCAGCGTCAATAAACGTTGGACGCTGCTTCCAACATTGGATGGTCATTTTACCAATGGTCACAATGGAAACGTCTAAATGCGCATCAGTATTTCCCGTGCACTTTCTACGATAGCTGTCAGAAGCGTAACATCTTTACGCTGGAACTGGAAAGCTCAAGAATGGTTGCGGATGTGGCGTAAGATGTATGGACGCCTCGCACAGCGTATATGTGCCACTTCAAGCATCTGAAAGGAATCACTCTAGTGCTTTTTCATAATAAAAGTATGCCTAAGTTCCATTCATGATTTTTTTAATGTCACACATGTAAGTTAAAAATTACCAATCTTATTTATATTGAGTTAGAGTAAGTTTGAACGCTTCTTTAAGAAGCTTTTAAACTTACTCTAATTCAATATTAATAAGACCGTAGGTCTGATTTCTGTTCTACTTCTATCTATACTATTTCATAACGTATTATCGCTGTTGAAGAAGAGAAGAAACAAGGAACTCCCCAACATCAATTGCAGCTAAAAAATCTCTTACTTCACATTGGTCTATATAAGGCTCTTTTTTATTTATTTATTTTATTTATTTATATTGGAGTTCAGCAGACAGGCAGACGGCCCACTTGATGGAAAGTGGTTACCGTCGCCTATGGACATTTGCAACACCAAAGGTGCTACAAATGCGCTGCTGCTCTCTTAAAGGAGACTGGAACCTGGTCACAAATGCCGGAACACAACACACGGTTGTTATGGCGGCATACTCTAGACCAGGGGTAGTCGCCATCCAGTCGAGCAAATGCCCTCCCACCTGGCTGTGGGTTGTTTAGTCGCCTCTTACGACAGGCCGCCCGGCAGCAGGAAATTGTATTCTTTCTCCGTTCCTGCCCAGCTGATAAACCACATAAGTATGAATGAATGAAAACTCTTTATTATTCACCAGAACTCAAACCTAGACATTTAAGTATGTAGCCGCAGACGTCCGATCACCACAGCGGCCGTTCGCAAATGGTCGGCAAGCGCGCGCTCCTAGTCGGTCCCCCCGTGTTTCCCTCCGCGCACACCTCGCCTCACCGCACCTCGGCACGTGCAATCGCTCGAGTGTACTTATTATTATTAAACGTGATATTTCGTTTAGCAGCTAAATGTGTGCTGTGTTATAAAATATTAATCGGAATTTTTACAAAATAAATATGCATTCCTGAACTGCAATTCAAACACATAACAGTAATTCATTTCTACCTGAAGACCCCCAAAAGTACTTATATATACTTTTCTTTCCTTTTGCCGAGTTTCCGTGTGATACCAATTTAAAATGTATAAGTTTAAAACAGCGGGCTAACTCTACTTAATGAATGAAGCATAAAAATAATTATGATAATAGACTGAAATAATGAAAATGAAATCTGAAGAATGTTTATACATCAAATTTGCTGTCGGTACACGCTCCTCAAACATCAACACTTATTTGCCGTAACAAGGCTTCGTCTTGTACCTTTTAACCTCTTTCTGTGTTTTGCCTAAAATTTATATAATTTACTTCAGGCTACATCTAGATTTTCTTGTTTTATTTTGAGTAAGTTTAAGGGAAAGTTTGTTCGCTCTAATTAAGTTTGACGTTTAAACTAAATACATAGATAAGTAATTAAAATATTTAACTAAAATCTATCTTATATCATTTAACGGTAAAATGTTAGCCCGTTTAAGATTTATTGTAAAGGGATCTAGTTAAATTTAAAAAAGGAAAAAATCCGGTACGACCAGTACATTCCGAAAATAATATTTAAATATTTTATGTCTATCGTTTTTAACAAAACTACATTTTAACAGTTTTCAGTGTGGTATTTATTTAATTGAATTTTATTTACCGAAATGCTTTTTTTATTGCAGGAGTTCAGCAAAGCGGCGTTACCATCGCCTATGGACATTTGCAACGCCAAAGGTGATACAAATGCGCTGCTGCTCTCTTAATGGAGACTGGAATCTGCACACTAATGAACACAACTAAAGTTTCTTATGGCGGCATACTCTAGACCAGGGGTGGAAGCCATCCAGTCGGGCAAATACCCTACCACCTGGCTGTGGGTTGTTTTGTCGCCTCTTACGACACGCCGCCCCAAATCAGGAAATTATATTCTTTCTCCGTTCCTGCATGGATAAAAATGCTTAGCCACTGTTAAAAAATTTAAGGCTCCTGAAATACTGATTACAAATGGGTCGATGTCATCGTATTTACTTACATTATTTAAATAATTACTTGCTCGCACTAGAAATTAATTTTATTCCGACGTTTCAACCAATTCTCATAGAATAATCTAGACAACGTCTTGAAACACTGTACTCAGTTTTCCGAAGGCATTTTCCCGAAATTTACTATAGAACTGCGTAATGAAGCGTAGAATGTTCAATCGTGTAGGATATCTTGAACCATTTGTAACCTACAGGCCTATAAATCTATCACGGGGTAAAACAAAATCGCTTATACTTCATCTTCCTAATCTTTTTAGTCTACATACACGTCCTTTTACATACTCTATATTATTCAAACACTAGAACTTTCCATGTGGTTTTGGCTGCGTATTTTTTATACGTTTTTTTTATTGAATACAACAGACAGGCAGACGGCCTACGTGACAGAAAACGATTACTGTCGCTGTAAGGTTGAACGTACAGCATTTTGCTGACGCTGAAGCCTACTTTAGGCTACTTTAATATTAGTATAAATAATGCTCCCAAATACTCTGTGATCGAGTTACTATATACTATAGCCATGAGATGTTATCAATTAAGTTGAACCCAGAAGTCAGCGTCCAAGCTCAACTAATACGAGAATAAATCCCTGTAGCAACAAGGTGTATTTTTTTCACCCTCCTACAAAAAAGCACCAGCATCCACCGCTGCAAGCAAGAGCAAGTGTACAAACTGTACAGTCGTCTATGGACATTTGCTACCGATGTGTAATCTCCTCGAAGGGAGAATTGGAAACTGGTCACGTATATCTTAATATACACTTGGTACCTTAGAGGATGTAAAAGAGATCGTGAAAAAACCTATTCTAAAATGGACTGATGATATTACGTCGGTTGTAAGTTAATTTGGAAGAAAGAGCGCATTCAACATAAATGATTATTATATGTTTATATATTTATATGGTCGCGTTTGACCACTGTCTTACCTCATGTTGAGTCATCACACGGTCTAGGATGGTACACACTTACGTAGGAGATACCTATTCACTCGTGACTTGAAGACTCCTAGATTGTATTTGTCAGGAAAAACAGACTCCGCCGATTTGTCCCATTCTTCAGCAGTACCTCTAGAGGTAAACTGGTGCGTCTGATTGTCCAATGGTAAAACGTGGATTGGGGAACCAGCTCGTGCACCTCTAAGGAATACACCCCCCCTAAGTGTATCCGATAGAAGACAGTCTGGCAACTTAACTTCTATACTCAAGACTCTGAAGTCGAGCATTACAAAGACGGCCAATGTTGAACAGCTACTTCCTTTTCTCGTTAACCTTAACGCCCCCGGCTGGTATTTGACAGAGCCGGCCCAAAGATGAGAACAGTAGTCTATACAACTTGTAGTTGATATAACTTCAGCAGTTATTCCGACGTGAACTACTATTTCACCTTTGCGTGTACTCCCGTTTTTTTGGCCACCATTTGCGCTAAAGGCTCTATGTACAATAGATCGAATCGACGCTGAACCACTCATAAGGCTTAAATCGCCTCGCAAAAACTTTCATTAACAGCGCAAAGACGCGTATACAAGTTGAACATCAGATTTAAGGGGCGGGGTCTTATTGTAAACTGTTTCAGATTTAACAAAAGGTCAATAAAATCGAAATCCGTGAACAAAGCGAGAGCGGAATACAAAAGAAAAAGGGCGTCGTCAATCGCCAAAGTGCATGTTGCAAGTAAGCAGGAGTAGTTGTTTCCTTGAGCTTAAACATTTCAGAAACGTCCTGATCATTGTATTTGAAATTGGAGAGTATGTGCGTGTATATCGAAACTTTATAAGCCGTTCAAGCAATAAGTAAGAGAACTGATCAAGGAGGAATTTGGCTGATTGTACGTGCCAAAATTGAGTGGTAGAGTCTAATGGTGGAGGAGGCCTACATTCAAAAATGAAAGAAAGTTTTTATTTTATACCATTACAGAAAATTTATAGCCTAAAAATCTATAATATTATAATATTCTAAACACGCCGTGTCTGTAGATTGAAGTTATTTAAAAAAAACAACTGGATTAGACTATATAAACGATGGAGAACACGATACAATTTTTTTTTTGGCTGTTTCTCGGTTTGTCTGTTTGTTCGAAATTCACGTAAAAATTACTAAGCCGATTTCCATGAGGTTTTCGCTGCTCGACAGCAATTTCTTAGACTTAAAATCTGCGCTACTTTTTATACCGGTAATATTTTTGGAAATGATTTAAAATTGCCAGATTAAAAAGAAATCGAATACCAATGCGATTTTTTTACTGATCGATAGCTTATGTAAAAAATGTGTGATACTTTTTATCCCGGAAATCCTGCGGATATTTTCTTGGAAGCGGTTTGGAGTTATTCGGCTGCATAAAAATTAGCTTATTCCGAGACAGTTTCCATTAAAACGATAGCTTTTTTAAAATGCTGAGATTATTTATGTCTAGAGAACCCCGCGGGAATTTCAAGTCAAGCGTGGACGAAGTCGCGGCCATATCCTAGTATTCTATATGAATGATGAGATGATAGAAAATACATATGATATTTTGATAATAAGCACCTTATATAACGCTCGCAGCCTTACTTATATATTACAACACCACACAAAGTCACAAACACACAACTAACAACAAGACTGACACACATACCCACACCAACGCGCACTACCACCGCATTGCATTACACGCACACTTCACAAACAAACCAAGACGCAAAGAGCCTAAAAATTAATAACCCAGATACTTCCTCACAACACCAACATGTAACAGATACACTCTACATTAGTATAAGTTTAGTATTAAAATTAGAATAAATTAATATAATAAGTTATTCTTAAGGTACACCACAACACAAACATACATTAATTAAATGTCACACACAATAAGAAAGTAACAAATAAGCGTGTACAACTTCTTAACTTCTTCTTAAAATTAATTGTAAAAAAAAATGTACAGAACTTGAGTCCCTAGAGTTGTTAATAAAAAAAGCCTTACTTATATCCTGTCCTACACGAGACACCCGTGGGAAAGTTGTCACGTGAAAACTCCTGACGATAAACACATTAGGGCCTCGGAGAGGCAAAAAGCGTTGTGTACTGTGATAATATACAGAACTTAATATAATCCCTTTTTACTCCGTTTGCCTTTTTATCCTGTTACTTTGAGGACGTAAACCGTTTTTGCTAAGTTGAACAATTTGAAGGTAGAGTTGAAATGTTTTTCAGGGCATGTGTTATGGTAACTGGGTCAAACACATAAAAGTTTTACATGTCTACAGGAGAAGACTACAAATGTTGGAACAATATGTTTATATGTTTTGATTCGTAAACATGGATTTGCTATATGAAAAGTCGTTTAATATTTACATGTTTCTATAAATTAAAAGTTTATTGGATTATTTTTCAACGTCTACCAAACTGAGGTACTTAGTATCCCAACAGTCTGTAGACTGTAGGAGACATTTTGGTTTAAAAGAGAGCAATAAAAATAATTTGTTAAAATACAAAAGACTGTCACATCTAACATACGCACAACATAATCTTATACAGTGTAAACTCTACATAACGGCACTGAAAGGACTGTGCATTTTATGGCGTTATAGAGAGTTGTCGTTAAATGGAAAGAAGTCTGTTATTTTTGTTTGACGTCTTTTGCTGCACCAGTAATTTTGTTGTATTTTTTTACTTATTTTATTCATATCTTGCGATAGAGGTATCTTGGTGATAAAGGAAGTACTTAGAAATTTCGGTATGCATGATGTCGACTGTCGAGCTTATTACAGGCTAGGATAATAAAGCGATAAAAAAACGTACACAGCTGCGCAGCTTTTACTAATTTTGGCAACTTAAAAGGTACTTTTTATTACTTAATTGTTATCGTTACTGAGAGTGAATGGAATGCTTAGAGTGTATGATTGTAAGAAAAACAAGTTAAACCAACCAAAGCAAAGTGATTTCGACGCTTAAGGGAGTTTGTCGTTAAACCGAGTGACGTTACGTGGAGTTTACACTGTATAAATAAAGAAATACATGAACAAATAATGTACATATGGAATTTATGTAACTTGAACACTTTACCTTCCATTTTTGTGTTGATCCAGTTGAAGAACTATTAACTATGAAGAAGAATTTATAGAGATATGTTGCTGCATAAAATTTTAGTACGTCACGTTATAATAATGAACTATAATAATATTTTTCTTTCTTTTTATTGTGTCTTTGTCTTATTGAGTATTTACTGTTTGCTACAACTCCATTAATTCTTCGAAAAGTAATTCTGTAATATATTTCTTTATAAAACTTATAAAAAAAGAACTTATGATATAAATAGAATAAGAAATATAAAGAAAATCAATTTTTAACTAGACGTGTTGCTGCGGAGTTTCTTGTCGCTTCTTCTCCTTAACAGCAATAACACGTTGCGAAGCGGTGTGCATAGAATAGGATGAATAAATTCAAATTTTAACTTGTATGTATGACCTTCAAAAAGTGTACTCCATTGGAACTTATTTTGAATAAAAACTTGAATTTAAATATAAAGGGTACACACCGTCGAGGTCAAAAACTCCTACTGTTTTTCATCAAATCATAAAAAAATATAGTTAGTTATTTCACTACTCAACGAATATTATATAAAGCAATTTTTAACCGACCTCAAAAAAGATGGAGGTTCTTAATAGGTAGTGTAATTTATGTATTTTCATTTGTATATGCAGCCGTAACTATTTTGTTAATTAACTGATTGACTGATTGACTGATTTTAAACAATCTCTTTGCGTTGAATTCAGTATAACTTCAATTGGTATTATATTGGTAAAATTAAAGGGCCTTGAACTTTGAAGATAGAGCAATATTTTTGCTTTTTCAATTCTACTTATGAAGTCGATTTATTTATTTTTAAATTATGTTGGAATTGATTTGGAAACTACAATTTTAACATTTTTTCAGAATTTTGCACTTTGTATTTTAAATGTTAGTAAAGAGAGACACAAAGGACCCAATTTTTATAACTAACTAGGATATGCCCGGGACTTCGTCCACGCTTGTCTTGAAATTCCCACGGGATTCCCGGAATACAAAGTATCACAGCATTTAAAAAAGAATGTAAGTTATCGTTTAAATGAAAACTCATTATATATATATTATTTTATAATATTACTATACTTGTTTTTCTAATATAATCATATTAGTGTATATGCTGTATGTGTTTATGTGTACACGCACTTATTATATATATATATACAATATGTATAGAGATAGATAGATAGATAGATAGATAACACTTTATTATACACCAATACAAAAATGAACTTAAAGACTAAAATTATATCTAGTTGTGTACAAAGGGCGGTCTTATCGCTAAAAAGCGATCTCTTCCAGACAACCCCATGGAGAGAGATGTTATTGGGTTAAGTGTATGGAGGTTGGCACTGAAAATAAGCGCTATATCGGGATTGTAAAAATTTTGATACAGCACAATGCTGAGTTGTCAACCTCGTTGACTGAAAAACTCGACGTAGAAGCCTTATTTATTTATTTATTATATATCTTTTTGTGTTATGTGAAAGTTGAAAATTCTGTGAATGCATTATGTGTCTTTTATGTATAGCGTTCTATTTTTTAAGTCAATAAATCTTTTTCTTTCTTTCTTTCTTCTTTCTGTAAATTAGCGGTTACCATCGACTATGGAAATTGGCAACACCATAGGTGCTACAAATGCGCTGCTGCTCCCTTAAGGGAGACTGGAACCTAGTCACTAATTCCGGAACACAACTCAAGGTTGTTATGGCGGCATACTCTAGACCAGGGGTGGTAGCCGTCCAGTCGGGCAAATGCCCTACCACCTGGCTGTGGGTTGTTTTGTCGCCCCTTACGACAGGCTGCGCGGCAATTGTATTCTTTCTCCGTTCCTGCACGGATATAAGCATGTTGCTTGCTACGGCATGTTTAGAATGTTATAATATTATAGATAGATGACCTGTAAATTTCTAATTATAAATTAATTTCTAATCACCCTACACTTGATATTTTTACATAGTCACTCCGACAATCGCAAGGAACATTAAAGCGATGGGCCCATCCCCAAACAAATAGAACAGAATAGAATAGAATAGAATCTCTAAATTACTTGTAAAATGATTACATAGAACACAAACTAGATAATATTTTGACGACCTTTGTGGTTGAGCGGGCTAAGTTTTAGCCGGCTGAAGTCGCTGGAACACGGAGGCTCCGGGTTTTGATTCCTGGCATGGTAAATTTCAGAAACGATCTTTGTGTCATTTACTATGGTCTGGGTGTCTGGGATTGGCCCCAGAATGGTTCGTTATATATCATCCATAACACAATGTGTGTTTGTCTTCCGATTATTATTATTATTTTCTGAAGTTTTTGCGACTTATTGATTTTTATTGACACTTGACATCTTTGTCTTCTGTGATCACGGCTACTGAAAAGTGGCTGAAACATCGGAATAATAAAAATCAAATAAATTACCGCACTTACAACCGTTAAAACCGTAGGTTTATTACAAACTAAATAGGTCAGTAATTATCCCTCGGCCTTAGTTAGAATTTCGTCCAACGCCGACCTCATTTGGTAAACCACGCTATCACTTACAGCTCTCGGGGTCTTTAGGCCGTTTCTCTAAGACCTTGGGAAAATCTATTTTGCAAAGATTACTTAGGCTTCAAGTATTATTTTCACAATTCATTAATTAAGAATGTATAGAGAAAATGAGATGAAAGATGTAGTTCTAAATTTCACCACGCGCTCGTGGCGCCATTTAAAACTACGCGCCATTTTCATATTAAAAACGTCAATTTTCTGAATGATCTTTGTTTGTTTCGTTACTTATTATACTGTTTTCTCGCAAGTGTGTTGAAAAACGTATGACACACGCGCACGTTACATCGTAGTCACGAGTTTGTAAAAACCAATGGTTATCGGTTTTTACAAACCCGTGACTACAGTAAACTCTCACGTCTCTGCGTTTGTAAAAAAAAACAACTTACCGCACTTGTATCATAAATAATTGCCGCCTACAAAACTTAAACTAAAAATTTCGTGACTACAACATTCATTGCTCCAGACGTTGTGTCAGGGGCTGTTAAAATTTACTAAAAATATTTCATTGTACGTCCATTTCTGTCTTCGATCTCCGCCATTACACAAGTCAATAGCAACTCAAGCATTTTTATTTAACAAACATCCTTATGTTATTCGCTAACTGTGACGGTAAGAATAACCATTTTAAATTATAAAATGTTAAAAAATAGCAACGAGTAATCTGTGGCACCATCTAGTCATATTGGGTTTAGAAGCTTTTCAATGCTATTTTTTAATGCTGATACATAATCATTCTGAATATTCTCTGCCGCTTTTATGGAGAGGTTATTAAGCTTGGCGCAGACCACAAACCTCTTTATTTAGGCATCGCTTTGGAATGCCTATAGCTCTTAAGAATGCTCCAATACAAAGCAAATTTCCATAGGAAACTGGCAGGTTATAAACAGAATAGTTGCATAATCGCTAGCCGTCTACCGGCCGAGACTGGCTGGCGGGGCGGCGTGCCAACACACGCCTATGTCACCGTTTTAGCTGAAGTCGTGGTCAATATTGAAAATGTCAGTATTTAATATACCACTTTTATCGCTATAATCTTGTTAGATATAAGAAAAGGAATAGGGTTAAGATATTGGAAAATAGTAACAAAATTTCGACAATAAAAAGACGAAGGGAGTGAAGGAGGGGTTAAAAATATATAGCCTTTAGTGAGTGTTTTTTTATTGCTTTAAGGTGTCCCCTCATCGCGAGCATTCGCCTGTAATTGTAACACTTATGATCAATAAAGTAACTGACGATAAATATCTTGGCTTAATTTTGGATAACCAACTTACTTGGAAAGCACATATACAAAAAGTTCGTAAAAAACTATTATCGTTAAGTGGCGCTGTAAAAGGCATAGCTCGGTGTCTCCCGAGATACGTCCGTTACACTATATATAATTCATTGGTGAAGTCACATATAGACTATCTGATTGAAGTTTGGGGAACAGCTGCAAAATCAAACCTAAAAACACTACAAGTAGCACAAAATAGAATAATAAAAATACTTTTCCAATTTAACTATCTTACTCCTACAATTAAAATTTATAAAGAAACAAAGTTATTAAATATAAAGCAAACTTACATATACAACACATGTTTTGCTATATAATAATCTACCGAAAAATATTAAAGAAGTAAAATCGTTCTTACTGTTCAAAAAACTATTGAAAAACCATATTCTAAAGGACTGCTCTTTACTTGACTAAATTAATATATATTTATTTATTTTTAATTTGGAAGTTATTTATCCAAGCAAAAATAATTTTATCCATCTGTTTGCACTGCACCATTTGTTGTTGTAAAGCTACTTAGTAACTAACAGACAGACTGACTGCCAAAAACACTTTACTTTATTTTCAAATCGCTTTACGCGTTTTAATAAGCCCTTTGCTTAATGAACAAATTAATGAAGTCGCATTGCTCCGACTTTTGTCTCAAGACTACCCTCACACATTACAAATAATTAACTAAATCCATTCGAAAAACAAAAAATTATCTAAATTTTACAATAATAAATGGACAGATGCGCTAATAGGGGTAAATGTGAATTAAATGTAACTAGTTATTTCTCTGTAAGTGAATTGTAAATTCTTTTGAGAAATAAATGTCTTAAACATTAAACATTCGATTTTGAGCATTTGAGTTGATTCCACAATGTCAGACAAAGCGATCGTTGTGTTAGTAGTTGTTTCAAAACATTACAGATTGTATAATTACAGGAACGGACAGACATAAAATTGACGCCTTTGAAATGTGGTGCAGGCGTCGGATGCTCAACATTCCATGGACAGCTCGCCGAACAAATGCCTCCAAACTGGATGAGTTCGAGATAGATAGATAACACTTTATTGCTCACCAAATACATAATTTCGAAAATGCACAATTATAATATTGTCATGGCAGAAACAATAGCCGGCCTTCGCTTAAAGCAATCTCTTCCAGACAACCTAACTTAAGGAATAATTTAACCTAACCTGGCGATGTAGGTAGTGCAGATTATTAGGTAGACCTTAAAGAAACATACTTTAACTACATATTTTATAACTTAAATACACATACTTAAATTGCTTTATGAATTAAATATATGTGGGAATGATTTATCTTGAACGCATGATGTGATGAATGTAAGACGATATTTCTGAACGAGCCCATAGTGTGAAAGAGATGACGAGTGAAAGAGAGAATAAAAGACGAATGGACGACGTACGCACGACGCAAAACGCTCTGTTATATTTTAAAATATTGTACTTTGATATTAAAATTAATATAAAATAAACGCACGCGCATTGTAGTATCGGAAACTCGTAAAGTGTTGTTTTACTTGCCAGCCCACATCCCACATACATGTAATGAAATTAAATATACAATTAGAAATTGTTACCCAAGGAACGCATATATAAATGTTCAATAAAACAGTATGTGACAATTCAAGTGGAACGCGACTTAAATGACACATAAGAACACACACAACGTAACGTATGGATAATGTGAAAAAACTCAGCGAACAGAAATGTAGTGACTATATAGCACGACCATCTTGTTGCGAGTGACAGATTAAAACAAACACAAAATGGCGGTGGGTCATTGAGTGTTCCCAGCTTGAAAAAATATATTTGAATGTTTTTTTGTATTTGTCTTTGTTCAAAACATAATAAATATATGCGATCGATATCATTACTTATTTGGTCACAACACTACAACTATCAAATTAGAACTGTCATCGAGAAAATAAAGAAATGGAAATAGTATAGTTAAATCTGCGAATGACGGTGGATACAAAAACAGTTTTTGTTAAGTGATTAGCAGCAAATAACAGTTTATAATATTATTTAAATAGTACTTTATGTGAATTGACTTTGAATGTTGTTTCTTTATCTTTTCAGAGAAAAAGTTGTCTTATATACATACAAACATATATTAGTCTATATTATAAGAATTAGGCATAATTATTTATGAAAATGTATTATTTGAAGATCACTAGAGGCTATCAATAGTATAACAACGTATACTCAAGTACTTTGGCCATATAGCCCGAAAGAGTCCAGATAATATGGAGGGGCTTGTGGTCACTAGGAAAGTCGAAGGCAAGAGACCTCGCAGCAGATCTCCAAATAACTGCATTGACCAGATTGCTCACCAGCTGGATACTTCAATAAACTCGGTCTTCCACCTTGCTCGAAACCGATCTTGGTGGAAGAGAGCAATTGTTCACTGCCATCAAAGTTAAGATCCTCAGCAGTGAGGGAATGACTTAGTAGAAGAATAATTACAGGTTGCGTATTGTAATGCTCGGTTCAAATTCAAATTCAAAGTTTTTTATTCAAAATAAGTTCCACTGGAGAACACTTTTTGAAGGTCATATATATAAGTTAAAATTTAATTTTTCTTCCTATTCTATGCACACCGCTTCGCAGCGTGTTATTGCTGTTAAGGAGAAGAAGCGGCAAGAAACTTCACAGCAACACGTCTAGCTAAATATTGTTTTTCTTTAAGTTTCTTATTTTATTTATATATCAAGTTGTCTTTTATTAATAAGTTTTATACATAAGTATGTTACAGAATTACTTTTTGAAGAATTAATGGAGTTGTAACAAACAGTGCATACACAATAAGACCAAGACACAATAAAAAGAAAGAAAAATATTATTAAAGTTATAATAATGACATGACGTACTAAAATGTTATGCTGCAATATATCTCCATAAATCCCTTATAAGCTTGGTAAGATAACGTTATACAAAATATAGTATAAGATGTTAGAGCCAGCTGCTATGTAAATGAATTTTTGTTATTTAAGTATTCTTCAATAGTGTAGTATCCCTTTTTTAACAAGATACTTTTTAATTTGGTTTTGAATTTAGTGACAGGCAGATCTAACATTTCACTCGGAATCTTATTGAAGAAGCGTATACCAACCCCCAAGAAAGAGGACAGTACTTTTTGTAATCTAAAAGATGGCAATATCAGTCTATTACAATGCCTGGTGTTGAAATTGTGAACATCCTTATACTGCGTGTAGGCACTCAAATTATTACGAATATAAATTATATTATTAAAGATATATTGGCAGGCGACTGTCATAATATCGATTTCCTTAAAGCATTCTCTAAGTGACTCCCGAGGGTCGAGGTTGTAAATTGATCTTACGGCTCTTTTTTGTAAAACAAATATGGTCTCTAAGTCAACAGAGTTGCCCCGAAGTAAAATACCATAGGACATGACACTATGAAAATAACTAAAATAAACTAGTCTAGCAGTCTCTTCGTCAGTGAACTGCCTAACTCTTCTTACCGTATATGCAGCAGAACTAAGTTTTCCTGAGAGACTAGATATATGAGCGCCCCAGTGGAGCTTCTGATCTAGGTTAATGACTAAGTATACAGTTGAATCTACTAGATTAAGTCTAGTGTCGTTAAGAGAGTTAACCCTTTAAGCTACCACGGTGTAAAATATCTCATTAAATTAGCAACAACTACATTTTTTAAATTGTTGTAAGTTAAATTAAATATAGACTTTTTAAAAGAAATTATTTTCTAATTTTAACTGCAACATTTGTACGGCAAAGCGGTGAGTGCATATGGAAAAAACTTAATCAAAAATATGTTTTAACCAATATTTTCGACATTGAATAAATATTTTAAGGATTCTTATAGTTTATTCAATGGTAGCATAAGATTTTTACTATCTTTGCTTCCTCTATAAAAAAAGTTGTCTTTTCAAATATCTGAACAATTAAATGAATAATCTATATAATACGTGAAGCAAAAACTTTGTACCTATTTTTACGAAAACTGCGCGGACGGAGGAGTATGAAATTTCGGACACTTGTAGTTTATAATAAAGAAGAGGCGACGTATCTTATTTTTTTTTTTTTATTGCATATAAGATACATTAAATCAGTAAAAAAAATATTAGACACACTATCATGTATTTGACACACACAAGCATATATACTCTTTTGTTTATTGTTGCCTTGGTGAAATCTATGATTATAGAAGTATAGTCTTTGACAACAAGTTATTATGGTCGAATTACGAGCACGGGCGATCCACAAGGAATTGAAATTTAGACGTAAATGTATTTAATTGAAAGTGGAGTTTACGGTCATGAGTATTAACCATAGTTTGCTATAAAATTTTTAATAGATTGTAAATTATTACTTAATATTATTATTATATACTGAAAAAAATATGGCCACCTTTCTGGACATCGCAAAAAGCTCGAGTGGTTGCCTGTCTCACTTCGCCGGAATGCTCATCTTCTCAATTTAATATATCGTATACTGTTTATACCTTATACCCCTCCTTATCTTAAGGAATGTTTCAACTTCATTCATACGTCACACACACTCAATTTGCGCTCCACTTATAATCTCCTGTTAATGGCGCCTGCACACTCTTCAACATTTTATTCCAACTGCTTCGCCACACAGGCTGTTTTACTTTGGAACTCTTTGCTCACTGACGTCAGAAAAGCTAAATCTTTTGCCATATTTAAAAATGAATTTAAAAAGGAAACATTATGTTAGTCTTAGGCAATAATGTATGTGCTAGTTTACTATACTTCAGATTGTAATCTGCTGTCCATGTATATCATTTTTATTTATATTTCTTTTTCCTTTTTCTTTGTTGCATAATAATTACAGATAATTTTAGAATTTTCTTTGAGTCAGGTTGCCTGAAA
The DNA here is from genome assembly GCA_039645545.1 of Dendrolimus houi. NCBI lineage: Eukaryota > Metazoa > Arthropoda > Insecta > Lepidoptera > Lasiocampidae > Dendrolimus > Dendrolimus houi. Next base: position 1,864,104 of record CM077131.1, read on the forward strand.
GAGATTGCTTTTAGCAATAAGGCCGCCTTTTGTTTTACTAAGTAACTATTGTCTTGTTGTGCATTTTTGTCTTGGTTATCAATAAAGTGTTGTCTATGTGTATGTCTATGTCTATTATTTGCTTATTCCAAGACATGTAAGAAATCCCAAGAAATGAGTAGTTCATATTATAAATTAGCTCCCAAGCTTGTAAATAATTTTGTAATGTTTTCAGTTTGTAGAAAATTGCTATAGGTTTAAATTAAGCGTAGCATACGATGGTTTTCTATATAGGATTAAAACTTGTATTGATTTAATACTAATAAATAGAAAGTTTCATAGCAAATTTAACCAGGAATCTGCTACGATGCTACGCCGTAGTATGGTAATAATGCATTATGAAAGCTCAGGCCAAATAGACGTGACGCGGCTTAAAAATGTTTGACGACGTAGTTTTCAGACGCCTTCGTTGTCTAATTGTCTGAGCGATAATTTACTTTTTTTTAAGTGATACTTCTTTAGAATCGTTGTGATTTGAAACTCGATGAAACAAAGCGACACTAAAAAGAGATAAACACATAAAATTATAGGACTGAGTCTGGGAGAGAACGAGATAGAATACATTATATTTGATCACTTAAACACTATGTTCCTACAGATAGAGTTAAAATGTTTTGAAGTTTTTCGTTAATACTTCAAATGTCGTGTTTTAAAGCTTAAATATATTACAACGATATAATACATGAAATGTGACATCACGAAATTTAGAATTCCTCCCACCCCTTGTCACACTTTGTTTCACTTCTACTGCGGGTGAACTGCACACACACACACATTTTTTTATTACTGAAAGCGGGCAGATGTTCCACTTTAAGGTTATGCAACATTACATTGACGGCCTCTGTGGTTAATTAGGCTAAGCCTTTGCCGGCCTAGCTCACTGGAATCTAGAGCTCCCAGTTTCGATTTCTGGCATGGTAAATTTCTTAAACGAATTTTCCGTTATTTACTATGGTCTTATTGTGTGGGGTCGATCCCAGAGTGGTTCTTTGTATATTAATCATAACACTAGTGTAACTTGTTCAGCTTAGGTATATACAGTGTAAATAGTATGCCGATTAATGTTAGTATGCCGGTTATTTAAAAAAAAGGAAATTTTGATAGGAAGTTTAGTCGTTATTATACACGGAAAGAACGTGTTAAATAACCAATTAACTATGTATAATCTAGGAACCTTAAAGTTTACATTGTAAAATTTGCCTTAGTTTATGTAGAGTATTGAGTTGCAGTTCTTTGCAGGATCCCAGGTTATTATTTTTTATAAGGATTTTCAATTCAGATTCAAATCCATATATCCGCAGTATACTCATCCCATTTATGAGGATATTGTTACGAGCTACAAGATTCGAATTAAAAATGCCGTTGGAACTACTACAGAATTTATTATAACTGTACAAACGCGTATAAAACAAATACAAATAAAACTGGATGCAACCTGTTCACACTGCACTATACAATTCGAACGCACAAAGTCCGTCGTTTATATCGCTAATCGAGAGTACTAGAAAACGTCTTACTCGCTTCTTGGTCGTCGCTTCACTGCCCTCCCCTTCATTCGGGCCTCGTCTTATACTAACTACACAGTACAAAGAAGTTGGCTGCGCACACTGAGCTTCTAAGAAATACTAATTTGCACGCCTGCGAACGTCCACAAAGTCGAATACAACAACAATAGGGATTAGTTCGACGTTAATGAAGGTTATAAAACAAGTAAAAACACAATAGCATGTTTTTCTTAACTACGAATTCAAAACACAAAGGATTGCCTAATCCGGGAAGGACAATGAAGTACGATTACAATAGGCTGTGTGGCTTATCTTTGACGGTATGTAACAATATAAAAAATCCTAAGGTGATCCCTGTTCTCAGAAAATTATTATTATAAATATGTTATGTATTGAGGTTGGTAGCTAATACATTATTCCTATTTAACGCAATCACCTAAAAAATCTTTCATCATGCAACAGACCTCTACGTACACAACTATTACAGACGCTTGTCTTGTATCTGGCCTAAGCTTACTTTAGAACACAGGTGTATGGTTAATAACTTAATAGGGTTGTATAGGAACTGGGATTCAACTACGCCGTAGCGGTGTAGCAATATTGTTAACAAGGAATCTAATGCTACAGTGCTACAGCGTCGTATTTATATATTATTATGTGATATTATAAATTCCATTTTCCTCAGTCTTTTATATAAAAGGAAATAATTATTATTATAAAATATTATTATATTAGTTTTTGGGATATTATGTAAACGTGTTATCTATAATATTATACAGTTCTAAACATGCCGTGTCTGTACATTAAAGCTATTTAAAAAAACAAGTCGAATAGACTATATAAACGAGATATACGATTAAGAACATGACAAAAAAGCACTAACTGCAACATAGTGATGTTTGATATTTTTACGTATTTAAAAATATTATATTTATGCAAGTAATATTAGTAGGTGTATTTATATATGTCTATTAAGTATAATTTTACTTATATAATATTTTATATACTTATATGTTTATAAATGAATAAAATGAATGTAAGTAACTGCATATCCTCTAATATTTATGTATACCAACCACCTTTGACCAATACAATCTGTTTTATTCCTGTCACGGGTTATCTGGAAGAGATCGCTTCTTAGCGATAAGACCGCCCATTGTGCACATTTAGAATATTTTTAGGATATAAGGTTTTCTGTAATAATGTACAATAAAGTGTTATCTATCTATAAACGATGGAGAACACGATGCTTTTTTTTTAGATTTCTTGTCTGTTTGTCGTTTTGTCTGTTTGTTCGGGATTCACGAAAAAACTACTGGGCCGATTTCGATGCGGTTTTCCCTGATCGACATTAAATTCTTAGACTTAAAATCTGCGCTACTTTGTATCTTGGGTATTCCTCGGGAAATTTTCTGGGGATGATTTAAAATGACCATATTTAAAAAAATCGAATTCCAATATGGTTTTACTGATTGATAGCAAACTTAATGTAATAAAATTTGTGATATTTTTATCCCGAAACAGAAAATCTTCGGACATGCATCTACGAATATGTTTAGGTTTTACATAGTTGCACGTAGCAGTTAAGGTATATGTATATACAGAAACCTTAAGTGTTAGTTATGTTAAATTAATTAAGCAATAATTATATATAGAGTACAACACTCGTCGTCTTACTTTGTACTCCCCTCCATCGGTTGAGCCTGACATTTGGTGTATGCATATTTCGTTCTCTTTTGTATACTGGTTTGTATGTATATCTATCTCTGTCCCCTCCAATTACGACTAACTTCACGAAGATGCCGCCATTGTCATCGGATTTCGTTTGCGGTGTTAAATAAACAGACATGTAAAAGATAATAAGATTATTGGCAGGTGCAGTGAGTTGTTGAAAAAAATGAAATGGCAGCCGCCCTGGAAAGTGATTGTTATTGTTTAAATGATTGATTGAGCTGGTTTCAAGATATATACTTCTGAAACCAAAGGCGGACATAGTGTTTGTACATAAATTTGAGTAAGCGTATCTAATTTGTACTTAATTATTTTTATGTGACAAACATTTACACAATAACAATAGAATATCCGGGGTTTTTTTGACTTCGGATCCATGCACACTCATTATGCTATCGCTAGAAAACGAGCTGCCTGGTTGCTTTACAACTAACGACATCCTGAAAGTCCTGACTGACAGATTCGACTTGCCAGCACTCAATTGTTGTGCTAGCAAGTGCAAAGCTATTGTAACAAAACTTTAGAAAACGTTCTACTAACTAAGTCTTATTTATTTAATTTTAGGAAGGCTTACATACTAATACATATCTGTTATAGTAATAAAACGTAGTATATTAAAAAGAAATGCTTATAACAAGCCTCCACCTATTGGTAACTAACAATACATACATACATACACGATTCCTAATGGTAATATAGTTACTAAGTTTCTGTCTTTTCAAAAAAATTCTTGAGCCAGTATTCGTTTGATCGAATTTATACTAGTGCAGTATAAGTCTAGATTCAATTTTACTACAATTTTGTTGAAACAATTTGATCTTTATAAGATAAAGGCATTTTATGTAATTTACTAACCAACATATGAATTCATATTATACTCTACAATTTAAAATGAAATGATTAGATGTGACATACATCTAATCATTTGAAGACCACGGGCCGTAAAAATGCTCCGGGCTTTTGGAGGGCTTGCATGGGGCCATGGGAAGGCCAACACATAGAGTCCTCTTGATAAATTTAATGTAAATATGGATAGATTATTATGATTTTATTATTAAATGAAATAAATAAAAATAATATATTATATTATTATTAAATGCTAATTCGGTATCAAGTAAGTCTTTCTCCAAGCAGGAACGGAGAAAGAATACAATTTCCTGCGGCCGGGTGGCCTGTCGTAAGAGGCGACAAAACAACCCACAGCCAGGTGGTAGGGCATTTACCCGACTGGATGGCTACCACCCCTGGTCTAAAGTATGTCGCCATAACAACCTTCAATTGTGTTCCGGCATTAGTGGCCAGCTTCCAGACCAATTTCCATCGCAGTTGGACCGTCAGTCTGTCTGGTGTGCGTCAGCAATAAATAAAAAGTAAAAAAGTAAAGTACTTGTTTTCTTGGTTCAACATACAACATTATTCTCTCTGATTTTTAGATTATAGACCTATTCTCGAAGGTAATAGTAAACAGGAAATCAACATAAATTCGTGCTATGTTAACGAAAATTACTTATTCAAACCACGCGTGAACCCGAATTTGAGCCTGTCCCGGTCAGCAAAACGACGGCTCTCCCAGCTGAATACCAATACTCGATAAACAAACCGACGTACATCATATTCTATAGGTTTTTGTATATACTAATATTCATATCAACCTTTTGAATGTAACATTCTCTTGATCTATAAATAATGTATTCTCATCTTCTAAGTCGTTCCCTCTGTCCAATGCTTGAATCACGGGTTCCACACAGCTTCGCTGGTTCCAGCAATTTTTATAGTGAACTGTGAGTTATATTTAAGAGGATATATAGGTGTGAGAGGTATGCCAAATCCTGCACAAAAACCAAATACTCATAAGCACCAGTAAACTCGGAATCCACCTCGAATGGGGCAGCTAGACAGTTCCTGAGAGTGCACGGCACTAACAAGTCCTCGAGAGGCACTTAGGTCTTTGAATTATGGCACACTCACACCAAAGAGCAAGCACGGCTTGTACATAAAGTTCAATGAGATATTGAAGAATGGGATGTGAAACGGCCACTTGGTCTGAGCACGGAGAAAACGGACGCCCGGACTGACCTCGCGTGCGTTGGAGACTAGCTTCGCCACCACGCAATGGCGGCGAGACCGAAAGCCAACGGCACTTACAAAGCTACTCCCATCTGTATACATTGTGAGGATCCAACACCTTCAATGTTGAGGATCGTGACTTAGATAGCAGTGACGAATCGTTCTCTTCCACAGAGATCGTTTCTGACCACGGTGGAAGGCCGAGTTTATTGTAAGTGTGCAGCTGGTCAGCAATCTGGTCAATCCACCTATTTGGAGACCTATCTACTTAATCTCTCCATATTATTTGGGTTCTTTCAGGCTATCTGGCCGAAGTTCTTCAATATGCGTTGTCGACATACTGCTCATAGCCTCTGAATAATGTGTACCTAATTTTAAAATAATTTGAAAGAAACTAAACTAATAAAAAAATACTAATTATAAACTATCTAACAAATCGCCGCCAGAGGGAAGCGTGCCTAGAAGGCTGCGTTTGTCATGTTGGTTCGTTGCGCGAAATTGTACCAGCCTTCTATAATAATTGTATTTATTCAAGAGAGAGAGAAAAGTTTCGTTATTGAGAAAGATAGGCTCATGAAACTATATAATATGATGTATGGAGCAAAACAGCATTTTAGTATTAAAAAATTATAGCAAGAAGGGGTGCCTACCTCTTACTTGTTACGAGTATGTAACTAAAAATCAAAAAATAAATATTGTCTACAAAATCTTGAAACTGGTGTCATGTATTACATAAAAATTAATATATTTTGTTATTGTAGCAATATATATAGTAATTTTTATGTTTTTTACCGAGTTCAAAAAAGATGAGTTTCTCAATTCGTCGTGTAAATATTTTTTATGCATAACTCTATTTCATTAGTAATCATTGTGATGATTTTTTTTTTGTTATTGTTCAATATTTACCTCATGTAAATTAAATAGACATTTTATGTAATTCTCGTATAATTTAATATATTTTTTTGTTTTTGATTTGTTTTGTTTTGTAATTAACTGTTCGACCCAATGTTTTTTTATTATATAAATTATTTTTTAGTGGAAACTTGACTGGTATAATATGTATTCATTTTGTGTTTTATATTTGAGAATATTATAATAATAATAATAATAATCGGCCTACTTTAGGCTACTTTAATATTATGATATTACTATAAATAACGCTCACAAACATATTGTGATGGAGTTGCTATCAAGTCCCTACGAGTTGCTATTAGTCGTAACATATGACTTCAACTACCACTAAGTTGAACCCAGGGATCAGCAACCAAGCTCAACTAGTACAAGAATAAATCCTTGTAAGCAACAAGGTGTATTTTCTTCACTCTACTATAAGAAAGCACCAGCACTCCACCAACTCTGGCAGCATCCACCATTACAAGCGAAAGCAAGTGTACAAAATTTACAGGATATTTAGTTGGATATAAGCTTAATTTTTATTGAACTTTAGATTCCGGAAATATACCAGATTGAAATACTGTTAGGTTTATGACAATTCAACGTACTGTACCAAACTAATTAATTAGGATTAGTTAGAATCAATTCTTCTTCTTTCTATATTAAAGCTATATTAATTCAGTTTAGTTACGGTGAAGTTTCCTTATTTGCAATTGCTTTGTAATATTGTAAACAACTTTGGTAATACTGTGCAAGAGCCGAGCCAAAAATGTACAATTGAGGCAATAAATACAATTGTAAGCAATATCGAAACGCCATTTCACTGTCAAATATCAATTGGGGGCCATTACGACCCGATCGAACCTCGCTAATGAATCATGACCCGAAAAATTCCAGGAATAGGCCACAGTCATTTACAATTATTAAAGCTGTTATTGCCTTCCAGGGTATGGTGAACGGACTGAACAGCTATGTAAACGTAGTGTTGACTGTGTTGTGAGGGTTGCGGAATTTAAATAAATTCAATATTGTATTGTTACAAGCGAGCAGGGTTACGCACTTAGGATTGGAAGAAAACACCAGTTCTTAACTAAACGCTTTTATTAACTTACACAGTGGTACGTGATTCCTCTCCGCAGGGTTGCCCCTACACGCACAACTAACGACGCACTGTCCCAACGATAAGATGTCTCACTCATAATACCGTCGCCGATAATGAGTAGACCACCATCTGCTACTGCAGTGCTCACTTCTGAATTTACCGCGTGTAGCTCGCTTCTGGATCTTCCCATAAACTACGCTACACTCCTCCTTCACTGAACTTCCCACTAAACTTTTCACTAAATTCACCGCTAAACTCGTCACTATCTTCTATTAAACTTCTATTCCAACTCTTTCGTATCGCACTTGTCGCTTCGCTGTCTTGAACTGAACTCAACTGCCCGGTAAGCGCGCCTTACGCTGCTTATATACCCGGAAGAATCTTCTGGAACCCATAATTTCGTTATTCTTTTATTTACCATCTATCCCTTTCTAAACATCTATCTATCTCTATCTTTTCCTTCCCGAACCTTCTATTCTAGAACTTTCGTTCGTCGTACATCCCTTTCTAAAATGTATCTGTCCTTGTCTTTTCCTTCCAGAATCTTCTACCTTTTTCTAAAACTTCTTAAACCAACTAGATTGTTCCACCATCACTCACTACAGTATAAGAACAGGCGTTAAAATAATTTCTATTCTGGGTCCAACAAAGAGAGAGGATGGTAGCTGGAGGGTCCGAACCAACCTCGAAATTGAGAATATCGTGGCCAAGCCTAAGATAATAGGAGAAATAAAAACTCACTGCCTCCACTGGCTCGGTCACGTAGAATGGATGGGAGAGGATCGCAGCGTGAGGAAAGTATATTTGGGACGGCCGGTAGGTCGGCGTCCGGTCTGCCGTCCCAAATATCGCTGGAAAAACAGAGTGGAGGCAGACCTGTTGCAGCTACGAGCCAATAATTGACAAGAAAATGCGCAGGACAGGAAAAACAGGCATGTTCTCGGTTCGGAGGCCAAGACCCACTTTGGGTCGCTGAACCAACGGAGTAAGTAAGTTAAAATAATTCTATATTATCATCTGTCTTTTACAATATCATTATGGAAATAATTTTAATTCGTCGTTGTGGGCCAATCGTAGTCCACTGCTGGACGTAGACCTCCCCATGTTGGCGCCACATATCGCGGTTCTCCGCCTTCCTCATCCAGCGCCCATCGGTGACCTTACGCAGATCATCAGTCCATCGGGCTGGAGGACGTCTGACACTACGTTTACCGAGAAGCGGTCTCCACTCCAGAACTCGTCTGCTCCATCGGCCTTCGGCCCTGCGATATACATGGCAGGCCCATTGCCACTTCAATGCACTAATTTTGAGAGTTATACCGGTTACTTTTGTTTTCTTATGGATATCCTCATTTGTGATTCTATCCATAAGAGTCAACTTAGCTCGTGTCATAGTTCGTTGAGCGACTTGAAATTTGGGGACTAATCATGTCCTCGGTGTCCATGACTGAGTCCCGTAAGTCAGGACAGGAAAGACGCACTGCTCCAAGAATTTCATCTTCAAGCATCGCGGGATAGTCAACGAGAAGACTTGACGGAGCTTACCGAATTTTAATTCTTCCCACATTTACAAACGTATTGTGCAAACTCAACATCCTCAACAGATTTATTATAATATTACTAGCGGGCCCGGCAGACGTTGTCCTGCTCTAAAAAATCAAGTTCTAGAATGCGATTGTAGCGCCACCTATCCGGTCCAATTGTGAATCTAAACTAAATGGGACCTACTTAAACACAGACAAAAAATGTCATCAAAATCGGTCCAGGGGTTTAAGATGATCCTAGAACCCGATTCCAGCAACACCTACGGGTTCTAATTGTAACTCTAAACCATCATGGGGGGGCCCAGTGAAACATATAGATTTTTTTTATGAAAATCGGTCCAAAGTTTTAGGAGGAGTTTGGTGACATAACCAAAACAGACCATTTTCCATATAAAGATAGCTTTAATTTAATATAATTTTAGCTTTTTTTAAAGGCAGCTTCCGGTATCCGTCTTCTAGGTGCTGGATCAATATTCCGCCACCAAGAACCGTTCGAAGTGCACATATCTTTAAATTTAAACTGAAAGCGTCCCTGTACGAACACCAAAGGCAGCCAGCAGATCTCGCACTTGATACAAGCGCCTTTTAGTAAGCCTGGATGAGTCTTTTTCATACTTATAGTTCTATTTAATTTAATTTCTTTTTGTTCGTAACGTATCTATTATTATTTTTCAAAATCATTATTTTCAGTTTCAATAATTATTTCATAACATATTATGTATTTATATTAAAATTTTCAAAATATGTCTATTATTTGTTTCATGTTATTCTAATTATAAATAATATTAAATATTCATTAGCTATTTAAAAAAAAATTCTTCTATGAAGGTGACGTTGCTGCTTGGCACTAACGGAAGACCAGCGCTGGTTGTTATCAACCAGCATTTGCTGAGTTAGGGCCTTTTTAGAGTTAGTTAACTTTCGGCTTTTATTAAACTGCTTATGTAGACTTTTATAATTTAAATAACTCTAAATAAACATTATTATCTTTCTTCTTTCTAATTAAGTTATCGTCGTTTCTTATCATTTGTATTAAAAACGAGATACCGAGTTATTTAAGGTCATACATACAGCCGTTTCTAAAATAATTTTGCACTAACGAGATAGCTCAAGGGATTAGTTCTAAAAATAGGCTCGCATAGGCTTTAGAATCTCACCGCCTAGGTAAGGGGCGTGTCCTTTAATTACGCCATAATGACGTAATATGGGGGAGCCTTGGTCCGGTGGAGTGCGAATTACCGGTTTTCGGGGCATAAGGTCACAGTTCACGGTGGTAGGCTGTTTCTGGCTCACGGCACTGGACTTGGCTGTGTGGAGCCACGAAATGGTCGTGCAGATTAAAACTTGCCAAGTGTTCACTATTTGCAATATAATAATAACAGCCCATAAATGTCCCACTTATGGGCTTGGGCCTCTCATTTTACAGGAGAACGGACAGTATACCCGCCACGCTTGGCCAAAGTGGATTGGCGGGTTTGACAGATCGGTTATCTCGATGTGCTGGTTGCATCACGAACTTTACCTTCACCGTTAGCAAGTGGTATTGTAAAATATGCACATTAAGTCAGAAAACTGCCTAAGTGGTGCATGCTTTCCAGTCAGGATTCGAACCCCCGCCCTTTGAGATTCAGACGCGTGCGCTAGCCACTAAGTCGCTAAGCTACCACAGCTTTTTGCAATGTTAACCCCAAAATATTGTTAACATTTAAAATATTAACATCTAAAAAAATATTTGTTGTGAAAGACTACAACACATTTAAAGAAAACTTTTCGGGTTCCATAACCATCTATCTGCCTGTTCATCCATTTGTCCGTCCGTCTGTCTGTTACCTAATTTGTATGTGTCTACGTGTGTCTGTTTTTATATATTTTTATATATATGTATAAAATTTTGAAGGAATATGTAATCTACATGCTGTTTGTTATACAACAGTGTAGTGTCATCATATAAAAATACTAGAATATGTCCGCGACGTCCTCCACTCTTGACTTGAAATTCCTACGGGATTCTCGGAAAAATAATGTAAGCTATCTGAAAACTGTCCCGGAACATGCAATTTTTTATGCACCCGAACAACTTTCCGTTCCCGGGAAATTTCCCGTAGAATTCCAGGAATAAAAAATATCGCACACTTTATTACATAACGCCAGATTATGAAAAAATTACATTTTGCAATTATTGTTACACCAGTAAATAGAGAACTATACGCATCAATTTTTGTGATGGCTTGTCATACGACATAATTTAGAATTTGGCCCTGAAGTCCACTTGAAAAAATCACTCCTGTATACAACACGTGATTTGAAACTTTTACACGTGCATGCAGATATAAGTACATACACACCGGCTTGTATAACGTCTATATAAATAACTTCATGCTACAAAGATTCTAAAATAAGCTTCAAATAAAAAATAGCTACGACAAAAGTAACAGTTTCCAACAATACATCTTTTATCAGAACTTTTACATCTCCCACAAGGCCGGTCTCCCCCGCATTGCGACTCGAATTCCGCACGTCTCGTGGCCCGATTATAATATTTGATTTTATATGGGAAGGTGTCACGCGAGCGTCAAATAAAACGCGGCGGTCGGTAGCGTGGTGGGATTTCAATATAGGTTATTGGGTGTCGCGATCCCACCTACTCTGTATAATACAGGGCCGGATTGTGGGATTCATATTCTTTTAAGTATTTTGGGGTCGAGACCCTTGGGCAATGGGGCTCTAAACAGCATAAGCTTTATGAGGCAAAACTTAATGTGTGGTAAATGTCTCGTGCAGTCAAAAGGCTGATACGTACATCAGATAACGCATAAGCGTTGCCTTCCAACGAAGCAAATTGGCCACTGTTTACCCTTTTGACACAGGTCTAGCACTAGATCTTTTAAATAGTGTACGTGTACTTTTAAATTCATATTTATAATAGTAACATAGCTTCTACCTTGAAAAATAATTTTAGATTTCTCAATCGCTCTGCGAATTAAATGTATATTTGAATTATAATCATATTAATTACATATCATGACATCAACATTTAATTACTAAAAATTTACTTTTCAGTTCATGTAAGACATTTTTTTGTCATCTCGGAAGCGATAGCTGAATGGTGTAATAGTGGTCAGCCATTGAATTGGCTATTGTTGGACATTAAGGACGACATGTACTCTGCTAAGACACAGAGGTCACCAAGGACTAAAACGACTGGATGCAGCTAATATGTCTTTAAACGATGGGCGCAATGAATAAAACGGCCTTTGTTCTGAATTAGAGTTAATTTTATTTTTGATGTTTGTATGTTTATCAAGTTACATATTCCTTGACTGTAATGCCTAGATGAATATTACATAATTGCCGTTGTTTATTATTGTGAGTGACGTAACAATTATGTTTTGTGAGTCATGTACCGCACAGACTATTAAACCATCGAAACGATACGTAAATAAACAGAAATTAATCTATTTTAAAATAATAATTGCTCTACTTTGAGGAAAAATAACACCGCAATTATCATCAGTGCCATTTTAATGGCTTACTTAATATACGTAAAATATATTAATTGTGCGTATATATAATATATTCAAATGTGTGTATATTTATTACATGATATATAATAGTATTTTTATCAAAAATGTATTATAAAATATATCAAAAATAAGTTAAATTCATCAAAACTTATTTATAAATGTAATCGATTTTTATTACAAATCGAGTCGGTAACACATTAGGGCATTACTAATTGATCTGTCATCGAACTGTCAAATGTAAAATAATTTGCTTGAAAGGCTATTTATAACATCTGGTTTTACAATATAATACATAAAATAATTTCGTATTGCTAAAGACAAGAAAAATGATAATGTCAATAGAATGTAAAAATGCATAGAAAATTAAACATATCAAAAAGGTTGTCCTACATGTCCACGCAAGTCGCGACAGGCTCGAAATTTCGAGCCCTTCACTCGGATTGCCTATTATCTGCAATTTCCTTAAATACGTCTCTGTGAAAATGATATTATTGATGAAACTCGCTCGAATTGTTCGTGCCGTAGTGAATTTTTGCATGAATTAATGTTTCCAAGCCTAGCAAAAGTGTAGCTGCCTATTGTGTCACTTATTCCATGACATAATGACATGTAAATATGTCATTACACCATGGAATAGTACTTTTGTAGTATTACATGGTATTACGTACCTATAGTAAAATGGCAACTAGATTTTTATGTTTGCGTGTGCAAGAACTAGCAGCTGATCTGTAAATTTGGGAAGGTTATGGAATTGTATTTATTAATCGACTTCAAAAAGGAGGTTCTTAATTTATCTTAATTTTTTTTGTATGTTATTTACTCGATTTCTTCGTCAATTGTAAACCAATTTTTTTGTCGAGAGGTTATACTCCCGAATTGGTCCCATTGTCACCATGTCTGGATCTAATGAGTGGATTTCAAGGAATTAGAAAGCCCACGAAAATTGATAACGGACTTCTTCGTAACACAATAACGAAAATCGATTTAGAATTAACAGGGACGTCAATTCTAAACCGATTTGCAATTCTTTTCTTTACTCGCAAGTCGATACTCCCGAGGTGGTGCCATGGTCACCAAGTCAGGATCTGGTGAGTGCCAGGGATATCCACCCCACATCGCACGAAACACGTCACAAGTCTACACGTTTTACACTTGATTTTCTGTGCGAGCGTGGTTCCACAGCGATCGGTTGTTACAGCATGGTTTTACCGCGTTTAATGAAATTTACAGTGTACTGAACCTATGTCGTATAGTTGTGGGCCTGTACCAATCCAAGTAATATAGAAATCATACAACGCTTTCAAAATAAAGTACTGAAAGGCATTGTAAACGCGTCATAGTACGTTAGATCAAGCGACCTCCATCGGGACCTGAAAGTGGAGTTTGTCACCAGCATTATTAGGAAATATGTGGAAGTCCACGTGCATCGTCTTCATCATCATGTGAAAGTCGAGGCTATCCAGCTCTTCGCCAACACGGACATAACGAGAAAACTCAAAAGAACAAAACCATTTGAACTAGTGCTATAAACCAAACAAAAGTGTAGTGAATTGCGCTAGCTATTATTAAAAACACATGAACAAAATGTTTTAGCCTTAATAGAGACCAGAAAAGTGTTAATGTAAACTTTCTTAGTATGAACATTATTAGTTAATTTAGGTTATATTTAAATTACTTACTAGTCTTTTTAGATTAGATGGTAATATTATTGAGGTATTTCTTCTTAAATGCTTCATATATAAAAAAAAAGTAAAAAGAATACAGTGTAGACACCTCCCGCAACAGTGTGTGGACACGAAAGTAGCGGACAGCATCAGGCGCAGCGTGTAGTCTACTACCCATGCCGGTTTACCGATAACTTAATGATGTCACGCGTCGATGGTCAGTAGGGTTGACAAAAAAGGTTACATAAATAGTTTTTGCAATAAATTTATTATTTTAATTTATTATTGTATATTCTTTACATAAAGGCTGGTTTACATTTCCATTAGTTAAGTAGCAAGTTACGACTTAGAACTTACGAATTAAGACCTGTAAGTATTGTGTGATATTTATATATTATATATGTATTTAATTTGCACACCACCTTCATACACTTGCGAATCTCCTATTCATAAAATCCATAGCCCGGGTTGTCTGGAAGAGATCGCTCTAAAGCGACAAGGCCGCCCATTGCTCCGACTTTTACTGTTTAATGTGACTACTGTAAATTGTTTATTTTATGTGTATGTGGTGAGAAATAAAGTTTTTCAATTCTATTCTAAGACCTTATCGTCCTTTGGACAGACATTTTTCAGTTAAGTCGTAAGTTGACGATGAAGTAGAAAATACAAAACCATGCTCTATTTTTCGCGAGTTATGTACATCCCGCTCGCATGTGCTCGCAAGTCGCAAGTAGACGTTACATACCGATTCTCGGTAGCGTTGGCAAAAAAAGAAACAAGTAAAAAATCGGCCAAGTGCCTTTCGAATCACGTATACGTTCAAGAATTTCGCACAATTGACGGACGGGCACTGCTATTGTCATTTGACTATAAAATCCAAAAACAAACATAACATTGAGCCCTAGAATAATTACTATTAATCATAATAGTATTAAATAATAATAATAATTGAATCGTGGTGCGCGCACAGCCTTATCGATATTTTGTGAATTGTCATAATTTTACATTGTCATACTTTATACTTGAAGCTTAACTCGGATACAGCACACGTTTGGACACAACTTGCTACTTAACTAATGGAAATGTAAACCAGCCTTAAGTGTATACAATAATAGTAATTAATACAATACTATAATAGTAAGTAGTCATCGGCAAATCTTCTGCGCGCGGCTTATACGTTGAGGCGTTTTGGATATCCACGCGCAGTGAAAGTATAAAAATACCGCCTAACAAAAAGAAAACAGCAATAACTTTAAGTTCAAATACAGCTTATATTGATTTCTTTTTCTAAGTCGTTTTCTTTCTGGCACCAAGAACATTTCTAACAGCCCATGCCCTCATGGTTGGTTATCTTAACGACCGTTCTTTTGCCTTACTCAAAATTTGACATAAACTTCATACAAGTAATGTTAAAATTCAATTAATAGTAAGATAACTTAATGAATAATAAGATGTAGGAACGAAAAAAGGTATAGACGGAGCTTACGTGAACAAAAGCGTCAAATGAAGTAAAGCATTTTTTTTAACAATTCTACGGACTCGAGTTCCGTACCCTTTTTTATAACTTAATTTTGAAGAAAGTTTTAAAGGTATATAGACACGCTTCGTGGTAGTTTTTATTTTTGTGAGTGACATTTATTCAATCATATGTGTGTTGTGGTGTACCTTACAAATAACTTATTATATTCATTTATTCAAATTTTAATACTAAACTTATACTAATGTAGTGTGTATCTGTTACATGCTGGTGTTGTGAGGAAATGCATGTACAGTGTGCCTTAGGTCTATACCTATATATGTTATCTTAACTAGTGCCATGTGTGTTGTTTTTTCCTTTCTGTGCCTGGGTTATTAATTTTTAGGCTCTTAGTGTGTCTTGGTTTGTTTGTGAAGTGTGCGTGTAATGCAATGCGGTGGTAGTGGGTGTTGGTGTGAGTATGTGTATAAGTTTTGTTGCTAGTTGTGTGTCTGTGATTTTGTGTGGTGTTATAATTTAAACTCCTATTAAATTGGACGATGTGTAACCAAATCTAATCTATGAACTATTGTATGCGCGGATATTCCGTACACATGTAGCCGCTGAAGCTAATAGTAAAGAAAGAAAGAATTTATTTGCTAGAAAAGCGACATTACAAGGATGTAGAAATTATTTATACATACATTTTTATGATTAAATTCGATATGTTGTACACCGGATTTCGTACAAATGAGGTTGGCAACTCAGCATAAAGCTGTGTTGGAGTTTCCTCCAGCACAGCGCTGATTTTAAGTGGCGACCCCGCTTCATTGATTAATATTTGACCCATCACTACAGTAAATGTAACACAGTATATAAAACATAAAACATATATGACAAACACTCGCACAGAAAATAAAAAAGAGTCATTATCCTATATAATAAAAAAAAATAGAAAAGATATACGTAAACAGAACTATAATAACTAAATACCAACCAGTACGGTAATCAATAATCTTATTACTACTATTAATTGAATCAAATAAATAAAATAAAATAAAAACAAAATGAAACAATCAATTTAATGGCAAAGCCTTCAAATCCCGGGGAAGTTTGAGTTGCAGGTGTTTCGGGTTAGTTTTAAATAAAGGTATACACATTCCTTTATAAGGAAGTCAAAACACAATATCTAAAAATGTTAAACATATATAAGGTCCTTTTTCTATGGTTGTAGTAAATATTTTATTAAATGAAATTTGAATGTGAAAATTTAATAGTATAATTCTGTTGCCTTCGGTTGATGTGTAAATGTTTATCTAATAACAAAAATAAATACCATACATTATTTATATAGACTCACCCAAAACCCCGTCGCCTAAGATCGTCCACCTTGGCTTCATGTGTATATATCTTGCACATATCTTGAAATCAGTTCAATCAATCATTCAAATAATCACTGTTCAGGGCGGCCGCCTTTTAGTTTGTTTCAACAACTCACTGCACTAGAAGGAAACCTATTATTTCTTACATGTCTGTTTATTTAACACCGCAAAACGAATCCGACAACACAATGGCGGCATTTTCATGAACCCGATAGAAATTGGGGGAACGAAGATATACATACATACCAGTATACAAAAAGAGAAAGAAATATCTATGGTCAAGAATGTGTGTGTGAAGTTGTTAAATTTGAACAAGAGATGGCGGTACCATGACTTAGAATCATTGCTCAGCACTAAATAATAAACAACTATTAACGAAAAATTTCAAAATATTCCAGCTCTACCTGTAAGGGCAGTGTTTAAATTATTAAAAAATCATTTAAATGGAAATAACACTAATTAAGGAACTGATGTTATAATATGATAATTTTTTTATGTAAAATGGTATTATATGTGATGTGACACTTGGGACGTGTCACATCACACGAACCACCCATCACCCACGAATGTGACCAGCTGTGACAAGGACGGAGGAGGGGCCAAAATAATCAAGAAATTCGTGTGACGTCATTTGTGGATAACCCCTAATTCGATTATTTACTACTGAGTTGTCATAAAATATAATATCATAATATAATCTGTTTTAATCCTGCCACTGGTTGTCTGGAAGAGATCGAGAAATATCTAAGATCTTATTGTACACATTTAGAAATTTTTAGGCTATAAGTTTTTCTGTAATGGTGTACAATAAAGTGTTATCTCTCTCTCTCTGTGTTGCTCTCTCATAAAATAGTGCGGCAAGATCGACTTCCTATTCCAAAATCTTATCTTTACCAGGCTTCACTCTGAGATCTGAAGCCTATAGATCTATTTTCTTCGTTTGGGCTTATGCTGTATTATATAGCTGTTATATCATAATATTCAATTTTATACGGACTTTACAGACATAAAAAGTACAATTGCCATTATATTCGTCACAGTTGCTGAACAATACGCATCTGACATTAATAAAATGGTCATAAACATGGAAATCGGTAACAAGGGTCTCTGAGGACGGGTACTAAAATCTCTACGGTATTCTCGCAGCCTTGAAAATGTTTATTACCAAATACAATTTATTATTAATTTAATATACTAAAACGAGTCCCTTTTAAAAGCTGTTTTTTTATAGCATGAGTTCAGCAGACAGGTAGACGACCCACATGATGGAAAGCGGTTACCATCGCCTATGGACATTTGTAACACCAAAGGTGCTACCAATGTGCTGCCGCTCTAAAGCAAGACTGGAACCTAGCCATTAATGCCGGCAACTCAAGGTTGTTATGGCGGCATACTTTAGACCAGGAGTCTGCCAGCCATGCAGACGGGCAAATATTCTACCACCTGGTTGTGGGTTATTTAGTCGCCTCTTACGACAGGCCGTCCCAATGCAGGAAATTGTATTCTTTCTCCGTTCCTGCGCTGGATAAATTAGGGTTCCGTTGTCCGTTTTGGCCGACGGAACTCTTATGAAATCGTCATATTGGTCGCGTGTGAAACCCGATAAACTGTCTTAATATGGCGTCTATATCGTATGTCACGCCGAAATTAGATATGTTCCTCTCTGTATTTCAATCTGTATAGAAATGGGCCAAAAAAACAAAATTAATTGTCAAAAAGGTTTCATAAGTGACTTTTTTAACTGCTTGTTTTGTTGTAATTCATTTGTATACTTAAATTGAAAATGTTTCATTTATATCAAAATTGAAATACAGAAACGAACCGTCTATTTTTGGCAATACTCTCATTATAATGTTATAATTTATATTATCACGATGAGATACACCATACAATTTCCAAAACAAACATTGAGGATAATTAAATGCTGTTTGGTTCAGAAACAAGTAATGGAGTGTTTCGCACGATATTCACGCTCGAAGAACTCCTGGTTCCATTTTCCTTGGATTAAACGGGTATTTGTGGTGTAAATAAGATTTTATCTTTTAGATTTTACAAAGGGTCTTCAAGGTTTGAAATTGTATAATGTAAATACAATATTTTAGGAATCCATATTTTGACGAAAACGGAACCCTCATGAAATAGTCGTCAACTCCGTCTATCTGGCCATATGTCTGTCTATCTGTTGGTTTGTCTGTACGTACGTACACGGTACGTATTTCATAGCCATTTTTTTTTAAAGATTAAAGTTACATGACTAAAAATTTACAGGAATAAATAATTAGTCTGTATAGTGCTAAAATGTTGTGTAATGAAATCGTGGAAAAAAAATATTTGGGGTGGCCGCCATACATGTAAGTAGAGGTTAAAAAATAGATCTTGGAAAAACATACGTATGTAACATGTGTTCCTTGATACCATTTCAGGTTCCATAGCTGTTTTGGCAAAAACGGAACCTTTATGAAATTGTCATATCTATGTGTCCATCTATCTTTTTTATCGTATATGTAGCAATTAATTTTTTCGTGCAGGAACGGAGAAATAATACAATTTCCTGCGACCGGGCGGCCTATCGTAAGTGGTGACAAAACAACCCACAGCCAGGTGGTAGGGTATTTGCCCGACTGGTAACTGTCACACCTGGTCTAGAATATGCCGCCATAACAAACTTGAGTACTGTTCCGGCTTTAGTGATCAGGTGGCAGTCTCCCTTAAGAGAGAAGCAGCGCATTTATAACACCTTTGGTGTTGCAAATGTCTATAGGCGATGGTAACCGCTTTCCATCGAGTGGGTCGTCTGCCTGTCTGCTGAATTCCTGCAATAAAAAAATCTACATGGTTGATATTTTACAGGAAGATATTATAGTCTGTATATCATAGGGTATTCAGTCTTTTTCAAGTGAAACTTCTTTAGAATCGTTGTGATTTGAAACTCGATGAAACAAAAAAAGCGACTCTAACATGACACGAGATAAACACAAAAAATTCAACCTTATTTAATTCGAAATAAAACACATTTCTATTTACGCGTTAGTATTAATATTCAATTTAAATAAAACTTAAATTTTTTCAAATGAATTTTAGCTCTATCTAAATAAAGTTAAGGCAAATATTCTTTTATACGTAGATCAAAGGAAATTGTGCGTAACAGTGTATTGAATTTTAAACTTTAGACTAGTGAGTTAAAGTGTAATTTAGATTGAATTATTACGTATAAGGGTCAAAATACCTAAGAATAAATACGTCTATAATAGAACAGAAATGCGAAAATTCTTATTCTCTGAAGTTTCACTTCTATTGCGTGTGTACTGCACACACATTTATTTTTTGTTTTTCGCTTTTTGCGTCTTTTTATTGTTTGAAATATTATTTTTTAGTTTTAAGATAATCCACTGTGCCGTCCGGACTATTTATCTTCGAAAATACGATAGTAGCATACAAAAGGCCTACTCCACAGAGTACATTAATATAATAGGAAATCCTACTCTAAGTTCTATTGTTTTATTACGAGTGTTGATACTATTTCAATCGGCCTGGAGGCGGCAAAGATGCAGTAGAGTAACGCAAAACCGGTGATATTTGAGTTTTAATGCATTTTACGGTCAAAGTTATTGAGAAATTCAATGGGTCTTTTCGAGCCATTTAACTGAAAACAAACGCCAATAGTGGTTTGTGAGTAAGCCCTCCGATACGACAATGCGTTCTAGGATAGAGTACTCTTACCTAGTAGATACCTATTCACTCGTGACTAGAAGTCTACTCGTTTATATGAATCGGGGAACACAGACTCCGGCAAATTGTTCCTCTTGACAGCGGTGCGCAAAGGAATTAATTAAAGACTATTCAAAACCATCAACATAAGTGTACAGAAAACAATATGGTATCGCAAACAAATGCTGTGTTGCAGTTGTTAGCGCCTACTTCCAGACAACTCGTTTGTTATACTTACATTATACAAAAATAAAATTATCTTGAAGCTTATACATTTGGGAATTACTTCGTGTTATATATTTGTAATGTATGTGGAAATGTATAGGTGTGTGAATGTATGTGTATATGAATATATGTGTATATTTATATATGTGCATATGGATGTGGTGTATGTACAAGTGAACGAGTGAGTGTGCGGTTACAGACTTATTAGACTAGTATAGTCAGTTTAGTAAATTCTGGGTGTCCTCATTCTATTAGCCAATTGAATAATTTTTATTTACATTCGTGATGCGTAAGAGAGTATATACATATTTAGGAACTTATTAAATTGGTTGTAAACTTTGGGACTAAGAAAGTAAGCATGTCAAAGAAAGGTGGAGGCAAAATATTTGGTTGCAATTTCGTAACGATGGTGATAATCGTCAAACGATCTCATACTAATAGGCGGTTTAGAACTTAACCTTCGGAGAGACTGTGTCCCTCTGCGTATTCCGAGGAATTGTTTGATCTGGTACCAGCGTCTCACTTACAACCGCACTGCTCGCCAGCGACGGGATGTTCACCCCCATTTTCTTGAGCTCCCACGCACAACTACGCAACGGTTCTCTAGAACATTCATTCCGCGTACAACAATGATGTGGAGGGAACTTCCCGCCACGGTTTTTCCATTGCGCTACGATATGGGGTTTTTTAAGAAGGGTATTATTAATTTTTTTAGAGTTCGGTAACACGTTGGCGTCGCTCCTGCTGTTGCAAACGTGGGTCGTCTGCCTGTTTCCCTAGTTCATACAATAAAATAAAAACCGGGTGAGTCTGGTTGTCCGATGACAGAAACAGGATGGAGGAAGTGAGTCGTAAAGTGCCATAGCACACTCTACGAAATGTATCCGATAGAAAATGGACAGATTTGCTACCTTGCGGCGATGATCAAAGCTTTGAAGCCGAGCACCGACAAGACTATCATCATTGTGGTTTTACAGCTTTGCATACGAATTTCCCTTTTATGTGTTGCCCTACACAAACTAAGCACAAGCGCCCTACATTCCAATGATGCAATCAACCATCATGACCTTGCGAGGCCAACGACCCTTCAAGTGGGACGGCACCCCCACCCGTTAGGGGGATATAGGGCTTATTGCTTTACGGGTTATATTAAAGGCATCCAACTGCCATACTACTTGACACAGATGGCATTGTGAGCATTTTATGTTTGTTTTTGGGTTTAGCGTAAAGTTCTGAATATGCATAAATAATGATTTTTTGGAAACTAAACTTAAATTCTATAAAACTAAAGAGTAATAATCCACACTAATATAGAAAATGAATAGGCAGGCTACGGGTTCCATTCCTCGTATAGTAAATTCCTTAAACGAACATTCCATCAGTCACTATGGTCTGGGTGTCTGAGATGTGCTCCAGAATAGTCTGTTGTATATTTTATGCGGAGGATATTAAAATTAAATACAGCAGAACAGAGCTAGACGGTGTATTTTGATATTTACTTGGTAGTGGTGTGAAAAGCTCATGTCTGTCTGTAAGGTTTTTTTTTTATTTATTATCCAATATATTAGAAACACATTTGACTGTGACACAGAAACCTCATGGGTTTATTCGTGCCTCAGAGAGTCTTGTGCAGAATATTGTTGTATCAAAAATAGAAGCAGAGGCGAGTGTTTAGTTTTGATTTGATAATAAAAGCGGGGTTATCATCATTCTAGTCTGTTGTTCTCTTTTAGTACCAGGTGTGCATATGTGAGCCTGATGGTCCGCTATGGGAATCAATATAGAATCTTTTCAGATTATATTTCATCGATTTATGGTTATTTTTGTACTTTGATTGCATGTCCTCTGGGAGATTATTTACAATGATTGGTATCATATATTCCTCGCGCCTTGTCCTATACACATTATTGTATTTAGGAATAATATATTTACATGCGTCAGATCTCGGTCTCATGTTGGTAGGTCTAGTCTTTTTAACTAATAGTTCTGGTACTGTTACATTCAATCAATCATTTATTTGCTCAAAAACATGGTGTATACATAGATGATATATTCCTTATAAGGTTTCTTGACATGTTTTTGCCGATCAGGCATGCAGATTGTACATACATACTTAAAACTAATTCAATAATTATACAAGTCACATTTAAAAAAAATATATAATCAACACAATAATAATTTTTGCCTATAGAATATATTCATTTCCACAATAATTATTTACTCGTATATTTTTTTATATTTTATATATATTACAATTTATCATGCATGTATTCGTCTACTGAATAATACCCTTTTTGGATCAAAAGTCTTCTCAGTTTATCTGTAAATGTACTAATAATTTTAGTCGTTTTTAAATCTTTTAACAATTTATTACAATTAATACCCATAATATACCCATTAATCTTCAGTTAGTATAAAAAATTTAAAGTCCGCCTACATTTTTGAATATATTATATAATATTCTTAAGCTAATATATCACATATGTAAATCGAACGGTATATTAAAATTTATAATAAATTTATAATTTATGCTAAACTTACAATATTTTATAATTGTAGCAAGGTACAATGCAAACATTATTAAAATTTAAAGGATCAACGATCACATTTGTTGCATTTAATTTTAAACTCTCAAAGCACACCCTAAAGCGGCGTGTATTAAAGTTGGCAACACTGATAACTCTCTAGAACGCTTTACCGAAACTTTTATGTTTAACGTCCAAATATTAGCTTGGTGAAACGATAATCGGTTAATTCTGTAGTGTTTCATATTCTAATCGCATTTGGGACAGCGTGGCGGCGGGATTTACTCGGTGCTGCCATTTGCCAACGAACAGGCTGTATATTTTGTAATATGTGTGACTAGGAGTGTTTTTTATGTTTGCAGGTAAGCGAACTGACACATGATCCATCTGTAAGTGATTACTGCCGCACGTAGATATCAGCAACACCAAGAGAATCTTATATTATAGTGGCCTGAGAATAATACCGTGGAAAGAGTTCATTCCACAATATGTAGATATTGCATATTGCATTACATAAAGCTTATAGCTGCATGTAACCAGCCGACATCTACCAGCACCGCCTTGGCTCAGGCGATTGGTATTCTTAATATGGATTTGTATACACGCATTTTTCAACTTCGCGCCATGACCGAATCGCCTTACTCGCATTCTCGCAAGTCTACACAAAGGCGTTTGAATCACTCGTTGACAACGCACTATTCGCTCCTTTTACTTTGCGTTGCCAACGCCTTGGTCCCGATTGGACTGCGTATTGCCCGCAAGTGATTCACATGTAGCTAGGGTTGCCAGATAGTAACTTATCAAATCCGGGACATTTCTAGAAAAACAATGTCGGATCGTGGCCATAGTAGAAAATATCTTTTTTTTAAATTATTTTCAAAGTATTCATATTTGTATTTGAAAAGAAAAATGCCATTTATTTTCAAATACATACTTTTATTAGATAGGTATGTACTCTGTACTTAGTAGATAATTAACGCCAGTTATAATTCTAAGATGAAACACTGTGGTAGTAAATCAACACGTTAAACTATCATAGAATTGAGCACTTAGCTTAAATTAGCAAATTTAAACTTTGGTAGACAATGAATACTAAATTACAAATTAAATTGTAATAAACTGAAGAAAAAGAAACAATAATAATAAGATACTACCATAAAAAATTTTGAAACAATAAATTCCAAACTTAAAAAACAATCAGTAAGTGTTTAGAAACAGAAATTGTTTTGGTACATTTTGTTAAAAAATAGTAAGTTTTCAGAATCGGGACAATAAGCGCTAATTACTGGACACGGGACAAGAGGCAAAATTCCGGGGCAATCCCGGATTTCCCGGCGGTCTGGCCAGCTTACATGTAGCCCTACTCCCAAACGCTAACTGACTAGTCGGCGATTCGCGATCTACATAATATAAAATAAATATTTAGTTTAAGAAAAAATGAAAAAATACAAAGTTAAACTGTAAGCATATAAAAGTGGGATATAAAAAAATAAAATAGACATTTTTGTACTTTTAAACTGCGCGTCTAGAATGGCTGCGTATCTCAAATAAGATTTGTTTCTAAGTTGACAATCCGATTTCTGGCTTAATGCCAGCAAGGACATTCGTATCCATCCTTAATATGTATAAGTATATAGATTTAATATAATATTAAGTGACTAAATCTCCCCTGTTGTATAATTGGAATCCTGATTTGTATTCGTACAATTTATACATGTATTTCACTTGGGAGCTTAGGACGGACTATGTTGGATCTTTATGAACACCACGATTATCATGTTTACATAGTGTCAGCTATGCTACATACTAGCCTCAATGAGATCATCTGCCGAGCTCTTGTCAGTGTCGGTGTACCGGCTATCCTACAGCCCGACGGATTTCTTGGAAGGAGGAACTGTCGCTTGTGTGGCATCGGCACTCTGACGCCGTCACATCTTCCAATGACAGAGTAAGGGCTGACAATGCTGCTACAACAGCTGAAGCTCTCAAACGCCGCAAATGTGAAACCTTACGAAGGGGTTACATATGTGCCGTATGGAGCTACAACATTAGGTCCGTGGTGTCTGTCGACAAAGCCTTTTTTAAAGTTTGTAAGAAACTTTGATGCCACCCGTGATTAGAAGGCTGGTACGGATTTTGCCCAGCGACGTTGATATACTGCTTGGCAATGCAGTCAACCTTCTGGGTAAAAGAAGAAAGAAAGAAAATATAATATATAGGTATAAAGAAATAGCTTCCCTCTGGCAACGATTCGTTATATAGTCTATGTTAACTTACTTAGAACTTAGTTTATTTTTAGTTTTTAATCGTAATAAGTTACTTTAACTTGTATTTTTAGCTTAAATGATTTTTTATGACTTTCAAAAGATATTCTTCAGCAGAACTTAGATTGCATAAAACTTTTGAATCTATTACAATCGTGTTAATCATGCTTTAAGCACTCTGTGTGCGAAAGTTAGAGCGACATATAAACAATTCATAATGAAAATTTGTGCACATGAAGTAATTACTTTATCCTTTTAAATTTAATTCTGCACCAATTTTACATCGTGCCTTAAAATATTGGCTTGACTCCATTGAACCCTGAAAATTGGAAGCCTGCCAGAAGTGTACGGACAGTGTACAATTCCGCTGAATTGCCTAAAGTAGGACATTTTTCAGGTTACTTGTATGCGGCATTAAAGTTAAACACGATTTCGTGAAAGCTATGCTATTTCTATAAATAACTAGAGTTTTTTTACACGTGGCTTACATTGAATAAAGTTTGTATTAGTGTTCAGTAGAAACTATTCAAAATACTAAGTTAAAAAAAATTGGACAAATGCTCGGCAGTCCACTTAAATAATAAGCGTCCACTATTTTTGTTAAGTGTTGAATTGTAGTTCCCGGCACGAATTTTGACCGCTCACTTTGGCCTACGGACAATGATATTAGGGTTCTTTTTCGACAATAGATGTATTATCTTTCGAGTATAGGGACAAAAACATAATATTTTCGATATGTCTATAAATAGAGTGAGAGAGAGAAAAAGAACTTTTTATTGCACACCAAAATATACAATTATAATACAGACCATATTTAATATTTTTCTAGGCAATACAATAGGCGGCCTTATCGCTGATAGCGACCTCTTCAGTTGGTGGTGCAGGAAAACTCAAAACTCAAACTAATTTAAGAATTAAATATACAAATACATACATACATATTCACATATACAATAATATATTTCAAAATACGTAAGTTATTATAATAAATGTATTAGCATGATTATATTATCTTAATTAGAGATAGCTCTATTTGTGGACAAATAGTGTTTTTTAATATCTAAATGTTGGTAAAGATTTGGCCTCTCTGACAGTAAGAGGCAGCATATTCCAAAGTTTTCTATTTTTATTCCGCCCACTGCTCAAGATATGTGCCGGTAGCGATGAGCAGTACACGTGTGAGCCAGTACATTTGTCCTATACAAAATACATTTGTATGATACGGCTCAAAATTTGAAATGTACCACTTCAACATTTTTGTCGCGCTACTACTCAAAAGTAAGAGGAAGGACGGAACGAGGCTTATGCTACAACAGTACAATCAGTGTTGTTAGATAGTAGCCCAACAAACCTGGTACAGATGTCGCTAAAAGCTGGTATTTGAAAAAAAAGTTGATACATTTACCCAATATAACATAATAATATATCAATACATAATAAACATAGAAAAAAGAATTTTCATGATTAATTCAATTTATTCACACTTGATGCGCATATTTAATTTAAATTTTCGCGGTGTTAAAATCAACATAGTTGTAGCAGCATCGGGTCGGTACCCGGGCATACCATTGGTCTCAAAATTATATGAGCACGCTAGCGGCTAAATTATTTTTTTCTGAGTTAGGTTTAAACAAAAATTAATATTAATATTATTAATAACATATTTCAAACAGTTTGTCTGAAATAACTTGTTAATTGTTGAAACATCAATAACGTTATGGTTAATAAATTATGACAGTAATCAATATTGTACATATCAGGTATATCCAGAACTTATAAAATTTTTAGAATACAAAAAAATATTTGATGTACTATTTATACTGATTTATACTGAAAGTTGGTATTTTAGCGTACCAACTAAAAGTTTAGTTGGTACGCTAAAATACCAACTTTCAGTATAAATCAGTATAAATAGTAAACATGGTAAAAAACCCTAAAAAATGGTACGCATACAAAGAAATTGGAAGCGTTATTGTACTAACGCCTCTACGGATATTGACATGACAAAGAGGGACAACATGACAATGTCATAGTACGACTGTTAGTAAAATGAGGTGACCGAGGCCGAGCAAAACTGATTCTTAACAAATATTTCTTGACTGACTTATAACCCGAGTTGACACTTAGGATACATTTTATCCCGATAAATGTCGTCGTTTTCTTAGAATGGACGGAATAGCTAAATAGGTGGCACTACAATCGCGTCTGTCAATTCACTAACAAAACCTATGTTGTCATAAACAACATTCATGGTATTAGGTATCTTTTTCAAATCAGGTTGGCTTCGACTCACCTCTGTTTTGCTGGGTAGTTGTCTAGACTATATGGACTTAGTCTCCTTATTAATATTTCATATTTTTATATTATATGTAAAAAACCGAATCAAATTTTTATTTAAGTAAAATAAAGGTACTGCCTAGGATTTGATACGGGGCAAACTAGTAAAATATACAGTACAAGAAACAGAAAAAAAAACAAAATAAATCCACATCACTTATTATAATGAAGTAGCAGTAGGCATTTGAAGACGAACAAGACGAAATATGGGCTCCCTGTTCGCTTACCTATATATCTATGAAACTATAAAATTGCATAACTTTACCCTAAGAAAATTCTCATTAACAATTATGCATATAAAATTTACCTACTACAAAATAAAACTGGTCCGTCCACATCATTGCCTTTTCCGCCCCTCACCTGTGTTGAGAGTGACCTAGTTCGCGCTGCAATGGACAAAGCAAACCCAAGTCCATGGAAGCTATTGTTCCTTAATGCATCACTTCATTCCACTCACAAAGAAATTGTGCAAACTTATTGTTGTGGTCGCTAAACGTTTCTGAAGTTGAAGACTGTTTATTCCAATACATTCTCAAGAATAAATAGATGTAGTTTTTGTAAGCTTGGAAATGAATATACTTGTTTATGTAGTTTAATTTCCAATGCTAATAAGTATTAGACATAATTAAATATCCGATGTATTACTACCTGCCTTTCTGTTCTGAGTCGATAATACTCATAATAAACTCATCACTCAGTGACTTTGAAGTCCCATACTTGGCCGAGGTCAAAAATGCCTGGTTTTTGGCTTACCCAAATGAAATTTATCCGTTAGTCCCCAAGGTGCAGAGACTGTGAGACGAGCCGCTCAGTAAGTCGGTGCATGTCAATCTTCTGACTTCTTGTACCAGCGAAACTGACCGTGACCTCCTCTTGGTAATGGCGCTATATTTAAGATTGCTATCTGCATTCACCTGGGAGCAGACGTGGTAGTCCTACATCGCTGTCGATATGAAATAGAGTTGATAGGTTGAATTTATAATTTAGATTTTATTTAAGAAAAGTTATTTTTAAGGTCGAGTTATAAATAATAATTACATGTAGAATAAATTTCGAATAAAACCACATCAGGGCCAGAGAGCTAAGCGTCCACAAAATGGCCGACTCCTTTGCTAAAACAGCATTAAATCGAAAAGACGCGTGGTGGGTATAGAGTATACTGTCTGTTCCCCTAAGAAATAGAAAAAGCTTTCTCTATACTGTATTCTGGCTTTTTAGTTTTCACCCTGTAATTATGTTTTAGGTAGCGAGGTGTGGTAATATTTCGATTGGAACTGCAGTGTGTTCGGTTCAGACATTTCGATGAGGTCATCGACATGCCGCTATGCGGTTGCCCACACTCTATTGCATGCATTCTATGAAGGCATGCATACTAATATAAAACGTGAAATAATACCTTATAATTACATATACATAGAGTAAGAAATAAAACCTATTAAAACCTGTATGACCGTCAGACCAAATAAAAATAAGACTTGGTCGTCTGAAGTATGACCTTGCACAAATTATAATGTTCTCCATTGGAACTTAATTTGAATAATAACGTGAATTTAAAAAATCATAATAGGTACCCATTCTAGCTTTTATTTTATTTTTTGTCCTGGTTAGAGAAAAAACTACAAGTCTTAATATTATTTGACTTTTATTTATGAATAAAGTTGTGATTTGATGTTGATGAATTTGTACCTACGAACTTTTAACTAAATAACTTTTATTTTGCTACGAACCTACGAATTATACGATTCACATTCGATGTCTACCTAAAAAAAGGTAGTCGCCAAGCCATAACATTTTTAAAAAGTTAACACATGACAGCAATGATAATGACAGCTAGCATACCGTCAGAACTCAGAACCGTCAGCATAGCGTATTATTAAAAAATAATTGAAGATTTTCAAGTTATAAAGTTTTGTATTTCATTTACCTGTAGTTTTTATGGTAGCCAAATATTTGTTTGAGAGAAAATCTTTATAACATTTGTGAATTAGCTAAAAGTGTTTTCAATCTCATGCCTATGGGTAGTTGATAAATGTCAGGACTCCATATTATTTACAATGCAAGATGTCGCGGATAGGTTGTGCGTACAACAGAACAAAACGAAAGTGACGAGTTGACCGTGATAAATCCTGTAGTTATAATTATTGTATCTGGTTTCGTTAATAAAAATGGCGCAGACAGTGAGACGTGCAATTGAGGGAAGGTATCCATCATGCTACGTACCATCAAGAATTAAAGAGAGACGAGCCAAAGCTAGGGCTCTGAGGTAAATATGTCGTTAATTATCATTTTTTCCATATAAGGTTCTTATACCTTCATGCATGCCTTCGACCTGTAAAAACTTTATTATTTACATATTATGAAAATTTCATTGCTACCTTTAATTTCGTAATAACTTTCGTAAATTACGAAATTATCAGTAAATAATATTATCAAATATATCTTTTGACCTTAGATTACACATAAATAAACAAAATAGGAAGTATATATTTTTTTCTTTACAATTGTTGACAATTATATCCATTGTTGTCAATTTGGGATCTCACAATGAAGGCATAAAACCTAACGGTATGTATTGAGCTGTGTTTTGAATAGTGAATAAAGTAAGTCAGAGATCAATATAAACCTGCTTTTACCTGACAAAAATGCCATTTGTACTAGTGTTTTGTTTTTTTAAATATGAAAAATTCTTTATTGTATGTCACTGCACTAATAGCAAAACAAATCTTACTATTTATGTATACTATAGATGTTAATTTTATTACTTCTTAGTGGTCTTAGAAATGAACAAATTTTACTAAAACTTAATATATATAAGATAAAAATATGATTTTATTTGTAATTGTATTACAAATATGACAAGTAGTAAAATAAAGTGAGACTTAAGCTATGTCTTACACTTTCCAGTATATCTACAGTGTGTTCCATTAGTAGCTCACAACAACCACATTCATAACTATGATTTTTCCCATTTCACTTGTTTGCCGGCATTACAATCATAAACCCAAGTGGAACTGTTATTCGACCCACCTCTTGACATGAGTTGTTTTGGGCATTTTGGATCAAAAATTATGATGTCATTAGTGACATTTTTGCCATGACCACAATGACAGTGGTCGCCTTGTGGAACAGCCAACGGAGCACTTTGAGCATTGTGAGCTACTAATGGAATGCGCTGTTAGTGTACACATCACAATTTCATTAAGAGATTCTCTGAAAACGTCTGCTTTAGGAACCCAGATTTGCATAGTCTTCTGTAGCTAATCTGAATTAGTTATAGTTTGATACAGATTATACCTTACTATGTTATTCTATAGATTTCTAGAATTTATAGATAAATTTTATTTTAATTTTAATTGTTTTCAGACTAGAAAAACAACGTAAGCCTGATAAGCCTGAGGACTTTGTTTGTTATTCGGATAGTGATAGTGATGAGGAAACACCAACAGAGCAACACAGGATATTGTCCACATCATACAACTTTGTGGATTATGTACGCTCTAGAGAGATACAGTCATCAGAGGTAGTGTGCAATAGTCATTCAAATTTAATTTATTTGCTTTAAAAATAAGTACTAACATGGTATGTACTAAATCTCTTTTCTTTCACCATATCCCAATTAAATGGGGTTGGCTCAATATGTCTTTCCTTCCACACTCCTCTATTCTGACATACATCTTCTATCACACCACAAATCATCATTTCATCTTTCACACAATTCATCCATCTTTTTTTTTGGTCTACCTTTATGTTTGTACTTTTGTCACATGACTTGTCCCTCCTCATTATATGCCCATACCACCTTAATGTTCTTCCTCTCAATTTTTCAATCACAAGTGCAACTTTCAAAGATCCCCCCTTATGGACTCATTTCTCATGTTATCCATTCTTGTAACACCACACATCCGTCTCAACATTCTCATCTCAGCTGAGTGGAGACATTTGTGGTTTGTCACTTTAGTGGCCCAACATTCGGACCCATATAGCATAACTGGTCATATGACAGATTTATATATTTGACTTTTTAGTTTCAGTAGCATTAGTTTGTCGCACTTCACACTGGTTACTTGTCTCCACTTTAGCCATGCTACATTTATTCTTCTCCTTACATCCTTCTCTATATTACAATTACAACAATGGTATGTACTAAATAACAGTATGATAAGGGCAAATTGTGAATTGATAGAAGATAAAATAACAAAAGTTGAAAAAGGTATGTTAAGGTGGTTTGGACATGTAGAGAGGATGGATGAATAGAGACTTGCAAATAAGTGTATGACAACAGTGTGGATGGCAGGGTAGTAGACTGTGACATACTTACCTTGGTCAAATCGCAGATATCTTAAAGAATGGCCAGATAAAAAGCACCTATAATAAACATGGATGTATGAAGAGATTAATAAATGTATATGAACCAAAAGATGTATGTCAAGATCGTAACAAGTGTAAATCCATCATATCTGCCTACCCCTATGGGAAACGGGCATGGTAATAAGTATGTATATATAAACAATATGGATGGGAATGTAACTGAAGTGACTTCAATTAATAATGTAATCGGAATGTGGTCAAAACACCTATAGTAGTAGATTTCAAGAATAAATTGGCAATAAAAATGTTTGTCCAAAGTAAAGTATCTATAAATCTAAATTCATTCAAAGCTATGATATGGTAACCTTGCCATTTTAACTATCATTTTTGTCTGTTCACAAGAGTTATACTTTGTTCGGAACAGTTATATAAATTCTCTGAAAGTTAATTTTTAGGCATTATGCAATAAATTTAATTTTTAATTTAAGATTTAAAATAATTATGTGTCTGCACTTTTAAAACTAACATAAACTACTAATTGAATTTATCAGGATAAAAATTTCTTACTAAAAATTATTCTGTTTATGGAAAATGTAGACACCAAAGATCATGATAATTGGTTTATTCTTAAGAACATAAAAGTGGAACAAACAAACTCAATTTTTATGTGACATAAATGTTAATTTAGACATTTTGGTACTGAGATTACTCAAAGTAGAATAATGAATAATTTACATTCATAAAAAAATTAATAATATGTAATTGATTGATCAAAGTGTGCCTTTAGGCTGGCCACATAGATATGGTTTTCTGTTTTTTTTAAATATTGATTCAAAATTGAGAGAATTAGAGAAATACCACATGAGTGTGATAAGATCCTTCCCATGTTTTGTGATCTGAACAAACTGAATATGTGTGTGGCTAGAAAACCAAGTAAAGATTTAATTTTGTCACTCTAATTTATGGTTTAGTTCAGCTGAACTAAATTATGTAGCTACATATAGTACCTTCTGTTGGAGAGGGAATGTATTATTT
The DNA here is from genome assembly GCA_039645545.1 of Dendrolimus houi. Lineage (NCBI taxonomy): Eukaryota > Metazoa > Arthropoda > Insecta > Lepidoptera > Lasiocampidae > Dendrolimus > Dendrolimus houi. Next base: position 1,897,414 of record CM077131.1, read on the forward strand.
TATATATATATATATATATATATATATGTATATATATATATATATATAATGTATAACACCTACCCATAGTGTATACTAGCAATAATAAATATTCTCAATTTTACTTATGACACAGGCATAAGTTACTTTAAGAAAATGAATATAAATAAAGTCAGAATGCCCTCATAACCTACCTTAATGCTTTTTCATATCAGTCATAAACCTTATCAGAAAATCATTCTTGCACCACTGTGCTATCATGTTAGAAGTTATCTCAGTCACACACCCACCATGCGAAATTTATATAGTTGGAAACACAAAAGCTCTGCTTACATTAGCTAAATTATTTTAAAAATCTTTATTGTTTTGTGATTTTAATAATATTTATTGAAATTGGATCATATAGTAGACTGTGAAGGAATAACATACAAGAAAAATTCATTATCAAACTCTTAACTCTCTATGAATAAGATTTTTACTGTGAAGGTAACATTTTTCAAGAGGGATCTGCATACACATATCATAAATTCCTGTCATAAATTAAATGAACATACACAAAATTAGTATTAAATAGTAATTTAAAATCTACACTAAAATTTTCATTGAAATATGAATACTCCAGGGGAAAAGACATACTTGGTCAAGCAACATTGATTTTGAGATATCACAGTTTGGAACTTTGTGCTTCGAAACCCACAACTTTTACAATTAAACAAAAATATAAGGAATCAAAAAGATTTTTAATTTAAGAAGTTTAATTATACTTAAAAATCAAAAACTATCTTAAGTCAGATTTATCAAGGAAAAAGTAACATATATGTCACTGACAAAGCTGTTTTTGCCCTGAACTTTTTAGGTATGCTATGCTGCCTTTTCCCTGTATGTGATTTTTTAAATGTCAAGAACTCAAGACTAATTCGCATTAGACCCTGTTCGGTTTATTATTATATAGTACCGGAAATTCCCTACAAAATCGCATTCACAGATTATTTTCGAAAACAAGTCCCACATTCATCTTTTTCCTTGGGGGTCTTCATATATTAAGGCATTTTAGAGACTATCTGAAATAAACTCTCATGCACACAAATTAGTAGGTTTTACTTAAATTTTGGCATTCCTTCTGAAATCAAAGGCAGACACTTTCCATTTTATGGGTATAGAGAGAATGATTAAATATTTCAAGTTACTCATTAGTCAAGGACACCTAATTGTTTTATTATGTTTGTGATAAAAATATTTGAACATGATGAATTCAAAATTGTTATCTCATATTATGGTAATAACCACACATTTACTAATAAAGTATTCATAAATTTTTTATGACAAATATCTTTAATAAACCAAACAATTTTAAACTTGTATGATTTCTTTCTGTCAGCTTCTGTTACAAAAATTAAAGTATTTATACAAAATAAGTTCTGATGAAATTATAATTAATTCATATTTTATTTCTTGATTTTTTATTATTTTAAGCTTTATGCATAAAATGAATTTGATGAAGAACATTTTTAAAGGTCATACACAAATTTGTTGTATGTACACTTATTTTATGTATATTCTGGTATTTGTATAATTTCTTTGCATCACTAACAAATGAATATGTGATTACCATCAGAAGTGTGACAGATAAAAAAAAATTTAGAAGCTGTGTAGGGAAAAAATTGATTACTGCCAAATTATGACTGACAAGAAACAAAATGTGGGGTGCGATGCAATGGCCGGGTGAAGGCAAAGGGATGTGGAAGAAGAAGCAAGGGAAAAGTAACCTCCTCGCCACACTGCAATCATCCCCGGGGGGTTCACACACTCACTATGATTTGCTTATGAGAATTAAATTAAATTATAATGATTTACTTCTATATTGTGTTCCAACAATGATTTCACTATATATATTGCGGTGACAGCACTGACACTAAATTAAATGTATGTCTTCTATTGCACATTCTTCATTTGAAAGTTTATTCTCTTCTTGATTGCAAAAAGGGGAGGCAGAATTTATAAGGAGGTGTTCCTCGGCGCAACCAACATGTGTCTTCACCCTAATACACAATCTTATCACCTTAGATTTGTTTTGATAGCTTTGTCATTCTATTTATCAAATGTCATGCAATTATCATTACATAGATTAGTGTTTTGGCATGATTTAGAGGTCAATTGGCACTTTGTGAATTATTTTATCTTAAGCCCACTTGTAAATCTTTTCTATTTATTATTACTGTATATATCTGTTTGCTTATAGATCACTTTTCGTATGATATCATTTGTTAAAACTAAGTTTTAACGCTTTTATGCGCAGTATTTAATTTGTTCATTTATATTGACATTTTGGCCACTTTTTAGTAGCCATGATCACGAAAGACAAAGATGTGTATGCGCAGATCCCAAGTTAATAAAAACCACGGATATTCCGTATACACGAAACCGCTGAAGATAATAATATAATTTTTTTGCCTTCAGTTGTTGTGTAAACATTTGTTGAATAACAATAAATAAGTATAGAAATTAGATAAGCTCACCTAAACACTATGTCCGCCTTTGACTTCAGAAGTATATATCTTGCATATATTTTGAAACCAGCTCAATCAATCACTCTCATCAAATTCAGTAATTCTTAGGGCAGCCGCCATTTTATATAAATTCATCCATTCACTGCACTTGCCAAAAATCGCAATTTTTTTAATTTTTTTGTTGCAGGAATTCAGCAGACAAGCAGACGGCCCACTTGATGGAAAGCGGTTACCATCGACTATGGACATTTGCAACACCAAAGGTGCTACAAATGTGCTGCTGCTTTCTTAAGGGACACTGGAACCTGGTCACTGATGCCGGAACACAACTCAAGGTTGTTACGGTGGCATACTCTAGACCAGGGGTGGTAGCCATCCAGTCAGGCAAATGCCCTACCACCTGGCAAATAGCATTATTCAAGTCAATTCAATATTATTTGTACTTATACGCTTGAATAATGCTCTAATGCTCTCGCGCTTCCTCACACAGCGGAACTGTTAACGAGCCTGGGAAGATGTTTGGTCCGTCAGATTTGTCTGGCTCATTAGAAAATATTTTAAAATATTATACTTGATAATATATATAAAATTCAGCCTTCCCAAAATGACGTAAGTTCCCACGTTTTTTTAAAAAGTGTCTGTTAAAAGTTATGGCCAACAGGAAGTGTCTGGCAATTATCATATATGACTTGTGTAAAAACTAGCCTTGCTACTTTGACGTAAGTTAGCATGGTTTTTTTATACCTGCTAACTGAAAAACGGCCCCGCTTTCAGCTTAGCGAGTATCCATTCCTTTCTAAGTTTATGTTAAACTACCGATCCAAAAAAATCATCTTCCCTAAAATCACGTAAGTCTGGGGTGACTGGGATCTCACTCTATAACGGAGGACCTTCCTATTGAAATTAAGAGCTCATTTTTGGTGAGAATTCTCTAAAGGTGTCTAACAACCCATTTTTCGGAATGACTATGAAAAATATTCGGTTTTTTTTGGACCACCCTAATATACATATATATGTGTGTGTGCGCGTGTGTGGGTGTGTGTGTGTGTGTATATAGAAGATTATAATATCATTTATAGTCATCACAGAATGTCTTAAAAACCTTTCACACTAAACAGAGCTAAGTGTTATATGAATAAGGAACAAGCCTTAAAGTCCTGGCATATTGGATGAAAGTATAATGTAAACCAATCCACAACTGTTTCAGCCCCGTTCGGTGGATCCGTCGTACGCGACGCGACATATGCTCACGCACGACATGTTCCGCGAGACACCCGTCAACCTTGGCTCCATGAACAAAGTGTTCTGCTCCCAGTGGCTCTCGGACAGGCAGGTCGTCTTCGGCACTAAGTGCAATAAGGTGAGGGTAATAAGTCAAGTAAGTCGAGTCTATGGGTATGTTTGAAACCCTGCTTTGCAGGAATTAAAGCGTTAAAAATTAACATCTATAACGCATTAATGTATACACGCACATCATCTGTCAATATTTAATGTCATTAATAATGTTGCATCTCAAGTAACCCATCGCCATTTCTGCGTGAAACGGCCTATATCTGTAACATTATCCCAAATGAAGCCCCACCTTTACAAATAAGACAATTAAAATAAATTTTAATGATGTTTCATGAAACAGAATATACAATGCTTAAGTGTTATATGGATTCGGCATCATCCATATTGGCAGTCATTTTATCATTAAGTCTATGTGTAGAGGTAAATTATCTTTCTAGAGTTAACAATATTGTTACGAGTTAGCGGGACTCGAATTAAAATGCCGTTATAATTATTATAGAGTTTATAAGAACTATGCAAACACGTATAACACAGGTATAAATATAACGGAACACAACAAATCCAAAAGTAATGCAGAAGGTCGTAATTCAATAAAACGCGCAAAGTCCGTCACTAGATTTCCGAATATATACACGTCACGCCCGTATCGTAGTTGTAGCTCAACTGGCCCCTCTCTCAATCAGGCCGTCGTTTTATACTTCACAAATGCAAATGTGCCAGCCCGGCAACGTCGACACAATTTCCTAGAATTCGCTTGTAATCGTAATCCGCAACACCTAGCTAATTATACAGCTTGCAAGCGGCCGTAAACGAATACAATAGAACAATAGGCTGTTCTCCACAATAACTAGAAACGTATGCCAATAAATAAGTCAACAAAAGAAGACAATCATAAAAGGATTACAAATAATACATACAAATCCAAATGCCGACAGGTAATAAAATGTGCTTTTACAGTACTGTACGTGGAATTTGTCTATGTCAGGGCCTAAGTTGTAACAATATGTACAAAAATCACTTTTCTTCATAATTATATTCAATTATTGGGATTTTGGATTATTTAAATGCCTTACGACAACAATCACTGGTTAGTCGAGTCTCCACTTTACTTAACCCTTAAGACGGAACCACCACAAATTTGTGGTCAAATACAGATAATTGAAATGAACATTGAACTGATGCTTTCTCCCTCTAACTACATAGAATTTGTATTAGAATAAAGGAGACGATATAATTCTCTTGGTTTTGGCGCGGCAATTTTGATGGCAGCTTGTGGAAAAATATAATATTAAATTTGGCCCTTATAGAGGGTTATAAAAAGGTCAATAGGCTTCCCACTACTGGCTTCCCACTGCTGGACTCAGGCCTCCCATTTTTATAACGGATTGAATAGTATACCCACCACGCTTGTTCAAGGTGGATTGACGGGTTTGACACATCGTTTATCTCGATGTGCAGCTTTCCATCGCTATGTTTTCCTAGAATGTTAACACATGGTAATCATAACAATATGCACACTAGATCAGAGAACTAGCTAAGTGGTGCATGCTTTCCACGCGCCCTTTAGAATTTGGGACGCGTTCGCTAACCAGTGAGCTAACACGGCTCCACTGTATATGATAGTATAGTAGTACACAAATTATTAATTCCGTCCGGTAGTTTTCGTTTGCAAATAAGGCAGATCGGTTTTCGACATGTAAATAATGTATATTGGACTTTATTCGCAAACATAAAAGGCAGGGTGTTGCTTGCTATATATTCTTAGCTCTGTTCCGCTTACTCGATTCCTACAATGTCGTTTGTACCTGTCATCCGGAAAAAAATATTAGTTGTGTACCCTATACAATAAGCAGTAATATTACAGAGAAATATGTATTTAAAAAAATCGTTTCATTATATTAATACGAGAAGCAAAAACTTTGTACCCCTTTTTACGAAAATTGAGCGGACGGAGGAGTATGAAATTTCGCACACTTATAGTTTATATAGAGAAGGAGTTCAGAATATTAATATTTTTTTAAAATTATGCATAAAAAAATCATTACACACACTACCATGTATTTGACACACACACGCATATATATTCTTTTGTTTATTGTTAAAGTCAAATTAACAGTGTAGCCTTGGCGAAATCTGTGATTATAGAAGTATAGTCTTTGACAACAGAACCTCAATAATGTTCAAACTTAAATTTAAATTAATTATGGTCGAATTTCGACCACTGGCGTATTTATAATTAAGCCGTTCTAAAAAGCCACATTTGAAGTTTCATATAAATACCGACGAACTAACTTTGTAACAGTATTAAAATAATTTATATCAAATTAAAACACCATAATTAGCTTATGTCTCGAAAAACAAAAAAAAATGACAACATTGTTTGTTGACAATACATTCTTTTCTTAAATACTAGTGACGTGACCTGAAGATCGATGTATAATCGAAAAGTTTAAACGTAAATCGTAATAACCTTATGTATATTTAATACATTTAAATCATAAAAAAGGCAATGTATGGTTCAACGTACAGCGTTTTGCTGACGCTGTGGCCTACTAAAGTAGCCTAAAGGCTACTTTCATATTATAACATTAGTATAAATAATGCTCACAAATACTTTGTCTTTGAGTTGTTAATAAGTTGCAATGAAGTCGCTACGAGCTGCTATTAGTCGTAACATACGACTTCAACTACCACTAAGTTGAACCCAGGGATCAGCATCCAAGCCTAAGTACTACGAGAATAAATCCCTGAAAGCAACAAAGTGTATTTTCTTCATCCTACTACAAGAAAGCACCAGCACTCCACCAAGTACTGCCAGCATCCACCACAACAAGCAAGAACAAGTGTACAAACTGTACAGGCAATGAAACATAAAATATATGTTTTTAATAAATAAATCGTTTATTTTAATCGATTCAGTGATGTGTGACTTCCTGTATTAAAAACCATTCTTAATCGTATCAGTTCACATGGTAAGTATAATCAGTTTGATAGATGCCAAATGTGGCTTTATAGAATAGCCGAATTATAATTAATTTTACACAATTTACAGGTAAACTAGTTTCAAAACATTTTTGCGTTTGTAGTTAGTATTTAATTTTGTATATACAGGATTCTAAACTTGAAATTTAGTATTAAAAACTATTTAATATTAATATTTATTATTTCAATATCATTTAACATTATTAGTATCATATTAAGTACTGCCTATTTAAAAATATATAAAACGCAAAAACGTCTCGAAATTAATTTACCTGTACACAATTTATACTCTATAGTTTGTGTGTTCTCAGTTGATGGTGTACGACGTCCGTAAGCGGTCTCTAGACGCCATCCCCACTCTGAGGCCGCGCGCGCCGTGGGCCGGACCGGACCAACAGACGACCGGCATACACGCTCTACAAATCAACCCATCGAGGTGAGATTGAAAGCCAAGTTGAAAAAAAGAAAATAATTTGTAATCCAGTCAAATTATGGCTTCGCCAATGTAAGAAACGGATTATTGGTCAATAACGGTTTTGAGGTGTTTTGTGGGACGTAAATTGAAAATGTCGCAGGAATTATCACAAAATTTATTAGAAGTACACACACATAATTAACAGGTCTTACAAACAAAACCGAATGCAACAAGTGCAAAGCGTATAGCAGAAACTCGTAATCACATAAATCGCGCAGTCCGTTGTTATAAGATACTCGTTCCGAAACTACACTAGGTAATGCCTCGATCGCAGTTGAAACTCAACTAACTCAGCGCGCGCGCCCATGCCAAATAGTCCATGGAATTCTCAATTTAGAAACTAAGAATTTTAAAAATTTGTAACTAAATGCAAACAATAGAAAAGAAGGATTTATGACGTCTTACCGGTGGGCGTACAAAGGTATTGACGCGGACAATAGACCACTCAAATTCGAAGGGGTCATAAAACACATGTAAACGGTTTAACGACTATAGTGTCAATTATCTATTTGATAGAAAAGAAGGATTGTTAGATTTAAAAAATAAACTAACTTTATTGTTAAAAATGGTTTAAAATTTTACATTACCTTACATTATAGAATATTTTCAAGGACAGACAGTTTAAAGTATAATTATAATGTTGTGAATAAATAATGTAACAATAAAATTAGAACTGTTTACAGAAAAATTAAAAAGAAAATAAATCGTTAATTTTTTTTTTATTTGATGTCTTATTTCTATACATACAATGGAAACACAGAAATGCACAGCTCTATTTCGGCTTACGTAAATGAATGGATACTTACGAATATTCATAAATAAACTTTTTTTTACATCAAATTGAATTATTAACTTATGAGGGCATTACTACTACTATACTATTACTATTATTACTACTATAGTGTATGACTTTGAAGACCACGGGCCATAAAAATAGCCCGGACATTTGGAGGGCTTGCGTGGGGTCTTGGGAAGGCCAACATGTTACTACTATTATTTCACATATATATATTGATTTCTTCTTTTTTATGTTTTTTTAATACATACACATATATACCTAGTCTTGCCATAAATATTGTAACAAATATTTTTTTTCTTTTCTATTGCAAATAACATTTATAAACTTATAAATGTTAAACTAACACTAACTTAACTAACACACTGTAAAACTTTACAGTGTGTTAGTTTAATACATAAATATAAAACAATTTAAAATATAAAAAGCTTATTCGAAGTGGTCTCCATTGGCTGCAATACAGTCCTTTAAACGTTGAGGCCAGTTATCAATATATGCACGCACTCTTTGCATGGGAAAATTCTTCACTGCCAATCAATCGTATGGATTGTTTTAGGGGCTCCAAATTATCATGGCGTTTAGAGCAAGCCGTACTCTCTAAAACTGACCATAAATCATAATCCAGCGGATTAAGATCGGGACTAGATGACGGCCAGTCTTCAGCTCTGATGAAGTCCGAAATGTTCGTTTCCAGCCAAGACTGCGTGTACCGAGCTTTATGACCCGGCGCCGAGTCTTGCTGGAAGGACCATTCTTGGTTATTGAACATGGTGTTGTTAAGGGGCTTAACTACCTTCTCAAGAATGGTCTTGATACACTTGTGCCCATGTTTTGATACCTTTTTCACAAAAATATGGCTCAGTTACTCCTTCATAGCTAACAACCCACCAAACCATCACTGAAGACGGATAATGCCCACGTTGCCCTCTGTGGACTAATTGAGAAGCTTCCTTAGAGCTTTGAGCATATATACGGTGATTTTGTTTGTTAAAATGTTGCACAATTGTAAAAATTTTCTCCTCCGAAATAAAAAAATTCTGTGACCTCCCTTTGCGTACCGCTTCAGTAGTTGTTTCAATTTACCACCCTATTCTTTTTCAATTTATGAGTTAAGAAATGACCAGTGCGTCTCTTATAGGCTGCAAGTCCTGAGTCATCTTTTAAAATACGCAACATGGTTCTGGGTGATATCTTCATCTCCGAGATAAAATGTTTTGCTTTCTGACAGGATTTCTTCAAATTCAATCCGTTACTGCTTTGACCACCTTTTTCGTACAAACACTACGTGGACGGCCAGATCTTTTTCTGTCAGAAACAGAGGAGGTCTCATTATACCTATTAATAGCCCGGTACACAAACATTTGACTAATACCAAGCATATGGAGAGTTTTAAAAATTGCATTTGTCTCCATACCTACTTTGTGTAATACAATCACAGCGATTAGGTTCTCTTTATCGCCCCACTCCATTTTAATATCTCAAAATGTTGTACAATGTATTGGCGCCAAAATGAGAAAACACAATGAACAATCATATAAAAATGACAGATTCCAAATTCAAATGTAATATTTTGTTTCTTTTTAATTGTAACAGTATTTATGGCCAGACTAAGTATATACATATAAATAAATTAAAAATAAATATTATTATTATACACTATTTGTCAGTAAGTGAGTTGTCAAAAGTAAAATAAAAGACTAAAAACAATATATAGGAAGATGTTGTCAGTTTTGTCTGACATAATTTTGCCGCTGTTAAATATGGCCTGTGTTTGAAGAGACATGAATAATAATATTTTGTCAATTAAATGTTTTCAGAACACTTTTAGCGACGGGTGCCCGCAATTCATGTGAGCTGGCAATTTACAGCCTGCCCACGTTGGACCCTGTATGCGTCGGAGAGGCACACAAAGACTGGGTAATGGCGTTAACCTAAAGCATTTCCTTCTCTAGCATTTCGATATATAAAAATGTCAGCAGACTCATAGAAAAAGGACACTGGGATTTATGGGCCCAAAATGAATTGTGATATAGTTTATAAAAAGCGTTATATTTTCTACTAGCTGATGCCCGCGACTTCGTCCGGGTGGTGCGGTTTTTTAACTATCCGACGGGAACTCTTTAATTTTTCGGGATCAAAGTATCCTATATGTTGACCAGGGATATAAGCTACCACCATACAAAATTTCATTTAAATCGGTCCAGTTGTTTCGCAGATTAGCCGATACAAACAGACAGACAGAGAAACAAAAAATTTGAAAAATCTAAATTCGTTCCATTTCACTTCTTACATCCCCCTGACTCGGTTTTTAGCATTTTTTTTTCATTGTACAGAAATTCGACATCTACAGTTTTATTATATGTATAGATTATAATATTGAGAAGATCAGTCCAATGTACAACCTGGATGACGAGAATAATTCTCAGAAATAAGGTCACAAATAGAATAAGGTACTGATTACTGAAAAATAGGCAAACGGACACGTGTTACAATGAATTCTAAGATTTTTACATACACGAAAAACGAGCTCTGCCGATGGATCCCGGCGAGCGTCGGCGCAAGCGTTACATTTAAGGCTCGTAGTGCCGTCTACACGTAGGATTCGTGTTTCATTACACGATGGATTACATTACGCGTTACACTCGTCTGGGCCCAGCTTCACACTTAGCCTTGCGCTAATTGTTTTGTACAATGAATGGGAGTTCCGATAACTCTTTCCCCCTATCCCACTCTTCCTATCTGGCCTCTCCCCTCTCCTTTTTTTGTTCACCCATCTATCCCATTCTTCCCATCTGGCCTCTCACCTCTCCTTCTTTTTTTGTTCACCCCTCTATCCCATTCCTTCTCACCTACTGGGTCCCTGTTTTGCTATTTCAATTTCTTGGTGTTGTGAAGATATTCAAAGTATGATCCTATTGCGATAGGTTCAAAAAATTGATTTTATATATATTTTTTATTATTGAATCACAGCACACAGGCTGACGGGTCCAACTGTGATGGAAAGTGGTCAGCGTCGCCTATGGACATTAGCAATAGAGGTGATGCCATGTGCTGCCGGCTTCGAAGGAGAAACTCATACTCTAGACCAGGGGTGGTAGTCATCCAGACGGACAAATGCCCTGCCAGCTGGCTGTGGGTTGTTTCGTCGCCTCCGACGACAGGCCGCCCTAGTGCCGAATTAGTATTCTTTTCCGTTCCTGCACGGAGAAGATGTGTTCTATTATATCCACAATATCCTCTCGATAACGTCGCGGCGGAATAATAGAGAGATAAAAATTGTTCTACCATTAGCCAAAAAGAATTAAGAAAATGTACCAAAAATTTTAAACATTTATTTCGCGAGTTTTCACTTATAAATATTTATAAAGGTAGAGTGGCTTGCCACGGGCACGCCATTGGTATTAATAGAATGCCGAAATCAGGCAAACCTACGATTGAGACGATAGGGTCCTGCGACTTTGATTGGATTGCAGATGCCTATAGGCGATAGTAACCGCTTTCCATCGAGAGGGCCGTCTGCCACAATATAAGAAAGTGTCTTTCAGATCCTGGACATGTGTTGGCTGGACGACGAGTTCCTGGTGACGGGCTCCGGGGGATTCGAAGCTGGCACTCTGGCGGGCGCCAGACCACGAGCCCTCGCACTCGCCGCACCACGACTACGTCGCCCCCGTCTGTATAAAGGAGTGCAGATCAGGTGAGTCATACAAACAAATCTTATACTGGAATATATATGCTGGAATGATATCCTCCACCAATTAGAGACCTAAAAACAATAAATTCATTTAAATTCCACTACAAAAGACATCCTCTCACCTTACAAAACGAAGATCATACATATGCATTGATAAGCCTTTAAATAATTACAATGTAGTTCAGTTACTATCTCACCTTGATATGAATCCAAATAGAATTACATACATAGACAGGCAAATCGAAGTGCAAATGTAGCGTGGTTTAGTAGTTCTCACCCAAAATCACTACAATAATTATCATTGTGAAAATTGTAATTTATACTTTTACTTTCAATAAACAAGAAACTCGTATGCAGTATACACATATCACTGTCTGACAACTTACTTGTAACGCGAGTCAGTCTTATGCACGGCCTATGTAGTATATAGAGTGAGAAAATAAAATATATTAAACATTTCATATCTTTACAGTAAAATAACACATTCAATATCTTATAGGTTAGGAAGTAAAATGTCATTTGTTGCCTCATGTCAGTGACATGGCACACATAATTTGGTAATACTCGGCAAGCACTCTAGCGAATTGTATTCGAATAAATGATTCGATACAAGTTTGTTACATGATGATTCATTTTAATTTTAATTTAGAAGTAACGTATTTACTGTTGGTTTTATTCAAATGTATTTATTTATTTTTACTAATTAAATATTATATAAGTAGACTTAGTTTTATAAATTATTATTATTATTAGTTATTTAATTAACAAATTTGGGTCGCTTTGGTTTTACGCTTAAAGGAAGGTTTGCACTGAAAATCAGCGTTGTGTCGGATATAATTCCGGCACAGCAATATGCTGAGTGCAAATCTTGTTCGTTGAAAATGCGGCGTACAAATTCTCAAAATATGCTCTGTGTATAATAATGTATAACGAATGTAATTACGTCGCTATTTCTTCGAATAAAGTTTTTCTTTCTTTCTTTCTTTCTATACCAATATATAAAGCTGAAGAGTTTGTTTGAACGCGCTAATCTCAGGAACTACTGGTCTGATTTGAAAAATTCTTTCGGTGTTAGATAGCCCATTTATCCAGGAAGGCTATAGGCTATATATCATCGCGCTAAGACCAATAGGACCGGAGCACCAATGAAGAATGTTTCAAAATCGGGGTTTTTTTTACTATTCCACGCGGACGAAGTCGCGGGCAGAAGCTAGTTGGTTCATATATAATACTAAAATTTAGAAACTGATTGCAGCGCCATCAACCGGCACCATTTGTTAATCTAAATCATTCTCGAATCTACTTGAAAAATCACAAAATAATTCATCAAAATCGGTCCCACCGTTAAAGAGGTGTTCAGCGGCGCCACCTACCGGGTCCATAAACCATCCCGGGGTCCACTTTAACACACACAAAAATAATTTCACCTAAATCCTGTAACCCGATTGCAGCGCCATCGACCTGGTTCAAATTTGAATCTAAGCCATCCCGGAACCCAAGTGGGTTCCGGGATGGTTTAGATTGAATTGTTCAAGTGAACACACAAAAATAATTCACCTAAATCAGGCAAACGAAGACGAGTTTAAATGCGGTCACCATTGCCGAAATCGACCGGGAAGGATCATAACAAATGAATGGCTGATGTTTTTTTATTGATGAATATCATATTTTAATAATTATTATCCTATTCTGGACGAAGACAATTCCAAAAACACAAAAATCATAAAAATTGGTCCTGTCGTTCTTGAGTTATAAATGGTGCTAGGGATGGGCTGAAATTTATTTTACACTCGGTTTGACCGAATTTCGGCAGCTTGAGCCGAACTTCGACATTCGGCCGAAATTCGGTTTAAATGCCGAACATTCAGTGCAAGATAAAAAAGTGAAATAGCTACTTGCACTATTTTGTCTGAAGTTAATAGAAATCGTATCTAACATAACCGTAACATAAAAATTGGCATCTATATACTCATGGTCATTTATTTTAGTAGGAACATGTAAACTTTAACGTGAAATGTGATAAAAATAAATAAAATTAGTTCTTGACTTTGTCTTTGTCTTTGCCTAATTAAATAGACATCAAATTAAAACAAAAAGAAAATAAACTTATTATTCCTCTAAGAAACATCAGTAAGTAGTGCAACTGCTTAATTATAATGCGTAACTTGAATAAAATTAAAAAAAAACACGTCGTAAGGGATATCAGCAATTACAACTTTAATTTTGATTGAAATAACATTTTACAAATTAAACATTATGAATTTAGAATTATGAAATGGTGATGTTTTTTCAATCAAAGGTCTAAAAATCTATTCTTTTATCCTACGCATATATTATTATAACCTACGCATACTTAAAATTTATGGCGTTACCAAGTCACGACGTGAACAGGTCACGACCTGTTGCTCTTGAAAAAGCGTAGCGAAATCAAACCGAAGTTCGACCGAATTTTTTTTGTTTTAACCGAATGTTCGGCCGAAGTTCGTATTCGGTTCAAACCACATTCGGCTCATCCCTAATAATGTTTCTGTGCATTATATCCGTGCAGGAACAAAGAAAGAATACAATTTCCTGCGCTGGGGTGGCCTGTCGTAAGAGGCGACAAAGCAACCCACAGCCAAGTGGTAGGGTATTTGCCCGACTGGATGGCTACCACTCCTGGTCCAGAGTATGCCGTCATAAGAATCTTGAGTTGTGTTCCGGCATCAGGGGCCAGGTTCCAATCTCCCTTAAGAGAGCGGCAGCGCATTTGTGGCACCTTTGGTGTTGCATATGTCCATAGGCGATGGTAATTTCCATCAGATGGGCCGTCTGCCTGTTTGCTGAACTCTGCAAATGAAAAAAAAAACCGGGATTTGACACCAGGATGATGATGATGGTGATTTGATTCGGTGTGCGCGTGCGCAGGACAGAAGGTGCGCGCGCTAGCATTCAACGCGCGCTGGCGCGAGATCGCGGCGTTGACCCTCAACGGCTACATCCACGTGTTCAGCGCCGAGACCTTCCGGCAGACGCTCTCCAGGAAGCTGCCCTCCTGCCAGGACCTCGTCTGCCTCGCCACGCAGGTACGCACCGACAGACACTAAATCTTGCCTTTTTGGGGATCTTGTGTTCTTACTCTTCCTCTCCTTTCCGCAAATCCGCACGCTGGATAGAGACAGGCGCATTTTTTCTTTTTACCTATAAACCCGCTCCTATTGGTGGTATGTGGATTGTGACCAATTGAACAGAACTCTGAAGACTTGCCGAGGAGTCCAAAGGAACGAGAATTGGGCAACCGCAGGTGAACGTCGCTTGGATTCTAGTCAGCTGTGGATTTTTCCTTCCTTTCACCTTACCTATGCCACCTGCACCACCACCCTATCTGCCCTACCACCCGACAAAATTTGGCAAAATTTTATTTTTCCTTTTTGGTTACTCTTAAAGTAGGTTTCTTTTTTGTATTCATTTATTTTTCTAATATCTCAGGAGAGTGGTGTGTACGCGATCGGTTGCAAGTCGTACACCCTGCTGCTGGACTGCCGCACCCTGCAGCCGGTGAAGAAGATCACCTCCCGGTACAACGGCTGCGGGATCAGGTCGGCCAGCTTCCGGGGGACATGCTCACCATCGGGACCGGTCTGGGTGTGTACGCAACCAGCTTACTAGTTCCGATATTAATTGCGGAACTCGAATGTGAATTTTACGGCGTTATAGAGAGTTGTCGTTAAATGGAGAGACGTCTGTTATTTTTGTCTGACGTCTTTTGCTGCACCAGTAATTTTGTTGTACTTTTTTACTTTTTTTTATTCATATCTTGCGATATTAAGGCATCTTCGTGATAAAGGAAGTACTTAGAAATTTGGGTATGCATGATGCCGACAGTTGAATTTATTACGGGCCAGGATAATAAAGCGATAAAAGAACGTACACAGCTGCGCAGTTTTTACTAATTTGGCAACTTAAAAGGTACTTTTTATTACTTAATTATGGTCGTTGTTGAGAGTGGGTGTAATGCTATATAGAGTGTATTATTGTATGGAAGACACGCTAAACCAACCAAAGCCAATTGATTTGGACGCTTAAGTGAGTTGTCGTTAAATCGAGTGACGTTACACGGAGTTTACAATATTTCCTGTATATATTTTATACTCTTTTTTCAGGTCTGCTAATGTTTTACGATTTACGGGCGGGCAAATATTTGGAGAGCAACATTCACTCGACGAAAACTGTCACATTGAAAGCATCTAGAGGTTATGTGGTAAGTATATTTATTTACATTGACAACTTTCCATCCTGGGGTCCCCAACTAAAAGAGGTCAGTCGAGAGTTGTTTGCGTCAGCGGCCTCTAAGATGGTTGAGAAACTTCTTACCTCACACCACTAAAATTGAACTTGTACAAGCCCTCCTACTCCCCATCTTAGAGTACGCCGATGTCAGCTATCTTGACCTCACCGAAAACCAACTTAATAAGCTTGAGCGACTCCATAACTTTTGTATCCGATTCATATTTGGTTTGCATAAATATGATCATGTCTCAGAATTTCGTGTTAAACTCAAGTGTCTTCCTGTCCGTCTTCGTCGGAATGCTCATATTCTGTCCCTTCTATATAATGTTCTATTTAATCCAAAAGCTCCTCCTTATCTCAAGGAGCGTTTTAAACATCTACACCTTAGCCACACTCGTCACCTCAGTTCATTGGAAAACATACGCCTGGAAACACCTGTAAATCACTCGCGATTTTACAACAAATCTTTCACAGTTCGTGCAGTGTGTCTGTGGAATGCGCTACTTGTGAACATCAGGCGTGTCCAGTCTCTTCAGGCGTTCAACGGACTCCTGAAGGATTATTACCTCGGGCTCTAAAGCCAATCATAACATCTTCATCTCTCCCATGTTTACGTACCTAATTCTATACATTATTACTATGATTATTTATTTATTTATATATATCTATATATGTATATCTTGGTCTTATACTTGCCACTTCAAAATTTTATATATATACTTTTTTATTCTAGTTATATTGCAAAACCCACATGTTACACAATTTTTCTCTAATCCATCCTAAGGTTGTCTGGAAGAAATTGCTTTTAGTGATAAGACCGCCTATTGAACTTCTTGAATTGTATCTTAATGTTATGCAATAAAGTATATTCTGTTCTATTCTATTCTATATTTGTATTATTTAAGATTACGGATAAGCTTTATAAAGACATAAACGTAGAACATAGGAATAAATAGATGAGATAAAAGACAAGATAGTACAAAAATAACAAGTACTATGACAAGAAAAATTTGACAACACAACAATTAGAATTGTATTATTCCTCGCAAGTTATGTGAGATGGCCGTCAGAGGAAGTTTTAAAAAACCAAATATAATGATTAAACTTCAATTAAATTAATTCTTACAATGATAAGTTATAATTAATGATGACGATGATCAGTTATGACCGTGTGCTACCGCGATTGGAGCCAGTCTGTGTCGTCCATCGGTCCGCAGGGTGGCTCGGAGGCTTCTCAGGAAACTCTCCACTCAGCACTTTCTCACGCGCGTGCATGAGTCACCCACAGATGGCACGAATGAGGTGTTTTCTTTTAATTTGTTAAGTTGTTGTTTGACAAATAACAGGGTTGCCTCAGATGTGTGGAAAACCATAGGGTTACCACACATAACACACATGTAAATATATGTAATTTATATTAATATAATCTATATTTGATTATGTATATTATTAGTTTATTATTTTGTTCGGTTTTTTTTTTTAATTACGATTAGTTTTAATTTAGTTAAACCACCAAATATTATTTAATTTTTCTTGTAATGTCCTTGGACACCGGGTGGCCTGGAAGAGATCGCTATATATCGCATTGTTCTAATGGAAATGTCTTTATATTAAATGTCAAGTTTAAGTTATGGTGAACAATCATTCATTTCATTCAACACCTAAAAGTCGCATTGAAGTATATCTTATTATATTATAAATTCCTAAACATGCCGTATCTGTAAATTAAAGCTTTTAAATACTGGAATAGACTGTAAACAATGGAGAAGACGATGCAATTTTTTTAGATTTCTTCTCTGCTCTGTTCAGGATTCAAATAATTTTAATTTTCTTTGAGCCAAGTGCGTAACATGAATTATTTTTTTATTGGTAACTTAGCTGATATGTGTCTTATATTGTAAGAATTATAATTATTGTGTATTTCCCAAATAAATAAATAAAAACTACTAAGCTGATTTCGAAGCGATTTTCGCTGACCGACAGCTAATTCTTAGACTTGAACTCTGCGCTACTTTTTGTCCTGGGAATTCAGCGGTAATTTTTGTTGGGAACGATTTAAAATGGCCAGATTACAAAAAACATCGAATTCCAATGTGATTTTTTTGCTGATCTATAGCAAATTTTACGTAATAAAATGTGTGATATTTTTTATCCCGGGAGCGGTTTGAAATTGTCCGGGTGTATAAGAGTTAGGTTATTCTGACACAGTTTTCACTAAAACGGTAGTTGCGCTACTTTGTAGATGAGAATTTCGACGAAGTCGCAGGCATGTCCTAGTTGTAAATATAAAATGATGTATTATTAAAAGTAGTTCGTACTATATGTTACGTATACCGCCGTCGCCATTATCATCTCAATTAATTCCTAGGGTTGTCTAAAAGAGATCGCTTTTTAGCGATAAGACCGCCCTTTGTACATAATCCCTATTAATATTATAAATGCGAAAATAACTCTGTCTGTCTGTCCGGTTTTCACGGAAAAATTACTGGATCGATTTGGTTGAAATTCGGTATATATGTAATTTTAATATCGAGCGGGGGTGGACAAGGGATAAGTTTTGGGATAGATTTATATAAAAATTATCCCACACAGTAGGTTAGGTTTTTTTGTGATTTGTCATTTTCGTCATTTTGGTCGATCTGGTTGGTCGATTTAGTCGTTTTGGTATACATATGCAGTTTTGATACCGAAAATGAGCATAGATACTTTTCATCCGGGAAATAGGATAGCTTGCGATATGAAAGGAAGTGAATCTTCCGGGGCAAATAGTACTAACATAAAAATTTAATACAATGTAACCTGTGTTGTAACGTCTTTATTTAAATAAGAGGAACGCACTAGAGGCAACCGCCTGGTAAACTATTGGTGGTAGGGTATTTACCCGACTGGATGGCTACCACCCCTGGTCTAGAGTATGCCGCCATAACAACCTTGAGTTGTTTTCCGGCGTTAGTGACCAGGTTCCAGTCTCCCTTAAGAGAGCAGCAGCGCATTTGTAGCACCTATGGTGTTACAATTGTCCATAGGCAGTGGTAACCGCTTTCCGTCGAGTGGGCCGTCTGCCAGTCTGCTGAACTCCTGCAATAAAAAACTCTAGTTAAGTTGATTTTTGTATTGGTGTATAGTGTTACCTATCTATCTGTCTATTTCCGTGTGTCAGTTCCCGGACGAGGAGGGCGAGAGCTTCAGCCAGGTGAAGCACGTGCCCGCGATCTACACGCACGCGTACGACGAGAGCGGCACGCGCCTCTTCACCGCCGGGGGCCCGCTGCCCGCGCCCGTCATCGGCAACTACGCCGCGCTCTGGCAGTAGGCCGACTGCACGTGTAAGCGAACAGGGTGAACTGTACCGTTGTTGGCACAGGGTCTCCGAGTGGGGAATATTTAACCATTTTTAGGAATCACCCCACTTTGTGGAGAATCTCCTCTTTTGGGAAAACTCCCGATTTCTGGGTTCGTGTCCCCTTTTAGGCATAATTTCAGTATTGGCTAAATTGGAGAAGTATTTTATCCTTATCCTACTAGCCTTTCTAAAAATTACATAAAATGTTTGAAAATCCCCAAAAATGTCTCTTACTGTAATTGTAATGTACATTGTAAAATTATAAGAACAAAAATAATGTCAAAGTAATTTGTTTATTTGAAATATGGACATTTTTTCAGATGTTATGTCTTAGTGGTAAAAGTTACTTGTTTCACCTTTAAAATGTATACAATATTTTTTTTGTAGTTTTGGTTACAAGCTATTTGTAGTCCTTATGCCTACATATACATACTATGATTATATTATTGATTATGATGCTATTATGATTACAATATTAGTTTCATGGGGCAAAGTATAATGCTCTTCAACAAAATCCCAGAAAGAGTTCAACAGCTTTCAATAATCAAATTTAAAAAAAATTGTTAAAGCAACGTTTGTGCGGGAAGGCTTATTCTACGACGAAAGATTTTTTCGAATAGGTATAATGCTATCGCCACCAAGCTTTTTCAGTAGTCATTCATATAAATTACTTTGTTAAACCTTGTATAAACCAAATTTTAAAAGACGAATAATTATTATTATGAAGTAAAGATATGTTGCCGGGGAATTTGTAGGGCCGCTTGTCCTCGTAACAGTAACTAAAATTTCTTTCTTTGGAAGCAGTGGTAAACTCGTGCCTTTCAATAAGCAATCCATAAAATTCCATTTTACATACATACATAATATCACGCCTGTTTCCCATGGGGGTAGGCAGAGACTATGGATCTCCACTTGCAACGATCCTGACAAACAACTTTCGCTTCACCTACTTTCATTAACCTCTTCATACATGCACGTTTATTTGAAATGCTTTTTACCTGACCTCTCTTTAACACTTCTGATATTTGGTCATGGTGTGTTCGTCTCGGTCTACCGGCAACAACCCTACCATTCACAATACTGTCATACACCTGTTTTGTGATTCTACTTTTATCCATTCTCTCTACATGTCCAAACCACCTTAACATACCTTTTTCAACTCTTGTTATTACATCTTCTTTCAATCCACAACGTTCCCTTATCACACTGTTCGTTATCATATCATTCAAGCTAACCGCACATATACTTCTCAAAGCTCTCATTTCAACTGCGTTTATCCTACTTTCATGCTTCTTCTGCCATACATTAGGGTTGGCACCAACACCCCTTTATGGACAGCCAAGCGTGCCTTTACAGACACCTTCTGGCTGTTCATAAAAGAGTTTAGCGCTCCATTCACCTTATTACCTGCCATAACTCTCCTTTCAATATCCCTTTCATGCTTTCCGTCTCTGGTAAACATGCAGCCTAAGTAAACAAATTCTCTGACTTGCTCTAACTTTTGATTTCCTATCTGTATATTACAACTTGTCATTCTTTCATCTCTTTCAAACACCATAACTTTCGTCTTATTCACATTAATTTTCATACCCTTTCTCTCAAAAGACTCGTTCATAATTGTTACCATCTCCTGTAACTCCGTTTCCGATGACGCAAGTATAACCTGATCATCGGCGTAGAGTAGACATTTGATAAGTAACTCATTCATTCTTAAACCACTTTCACTTTCTTTCAAATTGTCCAAGCAACTGTCCAAGAATATGTTGAACAACCACGGCGACGCTAAATTCCATTTTGAAATAAATATTTTCAAGTTCATTTTTTCGTTGGTTTTACAATCAAATTACTTAAAAAAATATTTACACTATGAATTGAATACCTCCTTTTCTTGTAACCGGTAAAAAAAATACGAAAGTGTGTCGCCTCTACGAAATCCTTCAATGTGCGTGGTCCGACACGCACTTGTCCAATTTTTTCATTCAATAATATGTATAGGGGAAATTTTTGAAATAGTATCGTTTTGGGGTGATGTTTTTTGGCGGATATGGGGAATTTTTGTAAATTCAACCTGGAGACCCTGCACCCCACTTTATTAACCGACTTGGGATGTTCTTAACTCGACTGTGTTTTTTTGTGTGTTTGTTACGCCATTTCTTCGTCAATTGCGGAACGATTTTCAAATTATGTCCTTTATTCGAAAGAGTGTACCCATGAGGTGGTCCCATTGTCTTCATGTCAGGATCTGACGAGTGGAACCCGGGGAAATCGAGAGCAATCCTCGAAAATAACGGGCACGTACAACGTGTTTCTATATATCTTTCTCAAAAACTATTCAAGTATTTGCGTAACTAAAAAAATAAATATTTTTTATAAAGTCAAATTATTTTTTCTACATCATAAAATCGATGCCGAAAGAAACTTTTGCAAAATCAGTTTGTTAAAATATTTTTATAGTCAAAAGTCAGTTATTATCAATTACCTTTAAAAATATAGGTAATTACCGATATTTTCGAAAAAGATACTGTCATACCGGTATATTTTTGTACCGTTACTTGGAAACTTATGATTTTAACGTTATAAAACAACGTTAAAAATCGTATGGATAACGTTTCCGTATCGGTAATTTTAACGTGATTTCAAGCGACGTTGCCACTTTCAAGAATTGGCTTAATTACGACTGCGTGTTACCGAAACAATCAACAAACCCAACTCTAAATATTACGCGCGCTCTTAGCACAGTGCTGTTTGACAATCCTTGCGAGTGAAAGACAGCGACGATGATAACGAAACGTAGTTATAACGGTAAAATTACCGATAAAGATAGTATTAACGTTATATAATAACACTATATAACGTTAATACTAAATAACGGTAAGTTTTATAACGATACAACATTTTTACCGGTATTTCAAGCCTTGACTTCAATAATATAATTTCACTTAAAATAAATGTATGTTCATGTCTTTGAACATTTACGGTGTTTTTTTATATATAATAAATACCACTCATATATATATATATATATATATATATATATATATAATGGGACTGTTTTTGTAACATTGCAATTTTAGGTGCCTTATTTAAATAGTATTCTATCTGGGTTTCTTGTGTTTCTGGGATATATTTGAATTATTTACAAAAGCCAAGTAGCGGTACAGTACTTGGTACCCTATTACCTTATTCAAAACATTAAGAAATCTTAATATTGTTTTTATTCAGCGCGATCCATTAGTAGCTCGCAACGCCCAAAATGCTCAGCCGTTCCACAAGGCGACCGCGGTCGTTGTGGTCGTGGCGAAAACGTCACTAATGACGTCATTGTTTTCGATCACAATGACCATCATTGGGTCGAAGTCGATTGTAACGCCGGCGAGCAAGTGGAACGGGAAAAATAGCGGTCGTTGTGAGTCTCTAATGGAATGTAGCCATACAGTGATAATAATACTTGTACGGCATTTTTAGAGGCCCATGGGAGCGAGTGACGAGTCACAGTCTGCCCATTTTTTCCCATGTTCCTTGAACATTGTGACAGACAGACCCCAAAGTCCCCGATCTGTAACTCCACTAGCGGTTTATCCCAATAGCCCCGTACCTTTTTTCTCATTCCCTACAATAGTCCTACATTGACCGGGGCCTGTCCTTGGATGCATTTTTATATGTAGACAGGGATAATCGTCGGTCAGTGTCACACCACATTTAGATTAAAATTGTCGAAGGGGCCTCTACGTGTTGGCCTTCCCATAGTCCCACGCAAGGCCTCCAAAGTCCGGGCCATTCTTATGGCCCGTGGTCAGCAGAGACATTGTAATGTTAAGATTTCTTTTTAATATATTGCACAAGTCAACTGGATGTCAATCATTGGGTGGGGTGTCAGCAAAGGTATAGTTTACCCTAGGTTTTTTTTTTTAACTAAATACATAAACGATATGAGATGTATAAAAACCAAACCGCTTGACTCAAAAAAAATAATTTACCCCCTTTGGGCACTTTGAATATATATTTTTGAATTAGTTAACGTAAAAAAACAATAGAATTTGGGTTTATTTTTTTGTAAAATATATATAATTATTTATGTGTACTACTTTAATTTACATCAGTCTCCTAGTAATTAAGTAGATGACGTTTTGGCCCATTGTTCGAAGATAAATTTTCATTTATTCTATTTCATATTTTAAACGTAGACACATATCTTATTGGTTGATGGCTCTTATTGTACTTTGTTTTATCATGTGTTAATTACCTAATAATTGGGTAAACGACACTTCACAATGAATTCTGTGGCCCGTTGCTAAAAGGGGCCAAAGTATGTTTTCGTAAGAAATTATTTTTTACCACCACATATTCAAAAGGCTTGAAGTTCTTTTAATTTAACTTTATGAATGAATATACTACATACCTTACATACATTTTAACATAGTCATTTTTTACTTTCCATAGACAGCCTCTCTGGTTATGTGGGCTAAGCCTTTGCTGGCCTATCTCACTGCAACACAGAGGCTCCGGATTCAATTCCCGGCATGATAATTTTGGTAAACAAAATTTTCGTTGTTTACTATGGTCTGGATGTATGGGATCGCTCTAAGAGCGGTCTGTTGATATACAATGTGTGTGTCTGTCTGCCTGTCTACCGATTATGTATAGTTTTTTAAATAATTTCTTATGAAACCGTACTTTGGCTCTTTTAGTACCGGCCCACGTAACTATATACATGATTTCCAATATGACTTATTTGAAAGGTTTTTGGGGCAATATTAGATAGTAATTATTTTGGAAAGGTATTGCTTTAAATAGTCGTATTTTATAAAATGCCGAAATTACCTCAATTGTTTCTTGTAAATGGAAAATTAAAGCAATATTTTCAATCTCTTAAAAAAAGATTTCTTCTCTTCCTATTCATTCACTAAACTTACCATTGCGAGAAAATTCACATTAAGGTCGATTCACATTGACCCAGCTACTGACCTGGGGAGCGGACTGACTTCAAAATATTCAATCGGGACTATTGAAGTCAGCACTGACTTGGTATTGCTTGCTAGCTTCAAATCAATTTACACGATACCTGTATGAAGTCAGCGCTGATTTCCTTTGAATTTGAAGTCGCACAAAACTTAAATGCGCTTCCAGTGAAGTCGGTTTCGTGACGCAGGCCCATTCGAATTTTATCCTTTGTTACACCCTACGATGTGTTGTGCGGAAGAGACGGCATGCGATTCCGTATAGCGGCCGAGCGAGACCGCAACACTCGCCTGTCTGTGAACTTTAATGACTAGAATCTCTAGGTTGAGTTTTGGAATTTTCCCAATTGGCTTAATTTATTATTATTAGATACATACATTTCAGTGCTTGTCTTAAATTTTTAATCGAATTTAAAAAAAGATGTTCTCAATTTGTTGTATATTTTTTTACGTATGTTCATTCAGTAAATCTTCAGGATAGTTTAATATAAATTAAATTTTTATTGATAATATATACGTAACTTAAAAGTGAAAAATAAAAAAAATCTACTATCTTGAAGTTGACACCAAGTAAAACATGAAAAAAATCAATACAAAATATAGTAATTTTTGTTTTACTGCACACCGACTTCAAGAAAACCGTAGAAAATAATTGGTTTTTTGCTTTTTACTTACTCTTGCAAGTCTGTTTCTTATTATAGAAATTGTTGGGGGAAAGATTCCGCAATCTGGAAACCGTGCTTATGACTGTGCTCAGCGCAATGACGCGTACGAACTTCACAGACGTATTTAGATTTCGCTCGTACTATTCTTGTGTGAAGTTTATGTCAAATTTTGACCAGTGGTAAGGCTAATGAATGAGTAGTAAGATAAGGGAACTCTGCGTCAATGGAGGGTAGATACGGAGTGCGATCTCCGTTTTCGAAATGTCCTAGAAATAACATTTTACTGTCATATAAGGTTTGTGAAAATAAAATCTAAAAAATGCAAGTTTGCTATCCATGGCGCTATGTAGTTGAAATAAATCGTTCTGGTTTAGATGAACAAGGTATATATTATATATAAGATTTTTTTTTAAAAAGCGATTTGATGTTTTCAATATAATTCTTTTTTTACTTTAACTTCATTTGTATATTTTATAAACTTGCTAGTTTGATATAAAATTATTTGACCACTTTAATTAGATAATTTAGTAATGTATTTTTAGATTAATATTATATAAAAGTACTTGCGGTCTTGGCAGACGTTGTCCTGCCCTGAAAAAGTAAAAATCTAGAACCCGATTCCAGTGCCACCTACCGGACCTAATTGTGGATCTAAACCACCCCGGGACCCACTCAAAAATATAAAATCCCATCAAATCGTAGAACCCGATCCCAGCACCAATAGTCTACGTATATATACCGCTTCGCAACGTGTTATTGCTGTTAAGGAGAAGAAGCGGCAAGAAGCTCCCCAGCAACACGTATACGTAAAAATTGTTTTTGTTTATATTTCTTATTCTCTTTTTATCTCGGGTTCTTTTTTTATAAGTTTTAACAGAAATATGTTACAGAATGACTTTTGAAGAATTAATGGAGTTGTAGCAAACAGTGCATATTCAATAAGACAGAGACACAATAAAAGGATAAAAAATATTATTATAGTTATAAATATAAAGACATGACATACAATTATTTTTTTTTAATGCTACTTACTTTGGATTGGTGGGTTACATTATTAAAGGTTTAGTAAGGATCCCTAAGTATAATGGATGGGATAGTGTAGCATACGAACGGTAAAAGAATTTTTGAAAAGTCGGTTTTTATTAATTACAAAAATACAAATCTCTCCTCTTTATTACATTAGTATAGATTATAAAGAATTATTTTTCATTTTTTTCTTGTCCGTGCAGGAAAGGAGAAAGAATACTTATATCCCGCGGTCTGTCGTAAGAGGGGATAAAACAATTCATAACCAGGTGGTAGAACATTCGGCCATCTGGATGGCTATCACCCTTGGTGTAGAGTATGCCACCATAGAAACCTTGAGTTGTGTTCCGTGTTCCTCCAATGTTCGAAATGTCCATAGGCGACGGGAGCCAGTTTCCATCACGTGGGCCATCAGCCTGTCAGATGTTCTCCATCTCGAGCATTGGAAAAAATACCTTGTTCATCTAAATAAGCGAAATTTTATCAAATCCCCATATATTATAACTGATAAATTTATAAGTTAGAGATAAGCGTATAATGTGAATACCACTGTATATAGCGCACTTCAGATACGTCAACACTACAGTGCGTCAAGTGTAAGTTGACGTGTGACAAGAAAACGAACTAATTTCATTGTCAGAATTTGGTTTTTATTTAGAAAAGCCAGGAAATGATTTAGTAACTTGAAGAAAATAAGCTACATGACAGTGAAGGGAGTAAATTGAGACCATTTATAACCTTACAAAAATATTTTGTACCAGATTAGCAAGTTTTGGCGTCATGAGTTAAACGAAATATCGTATTAATTATTATTGTTTAAACAGATATTAAAATTATTATCATTATATTTTAGAGGTAAATAAAAAATAATAATTTTAGAATTTATTCTAACATTCTAACAAATGTCATATGTCACATGACATTGTCATTTGACCCAAATGTCAAAATCGTTCTCCGCTCACCATTTTGTTGGAACACTGACAGAGATTTATCGCATTTGTGTAATGAATCGACACAAAAGCATACGAGGCGCCACCGTCGAGACGCCATCTTATACCTGACGCACTGTAAACGGCGTTTCGGATATTTACATGTAATTTTTACTGATTGAGTATCGATAATAAAAGACTTGGCCGATGTTAGCTTGTTTTATTTCTTTTAAATGTATATACATAATACATTTAAAAGAATGTAATCATGGAAATATAACACACACACATGCGCACACTTACACCCACACGAACACGTCGCGCGCTCTTAGCCGCGAATGACACTTGAGTTCGTTACTTTTTGTTATTTTCTATGTTAAGTTTTAAGTTATTATATTTGCAATGTATCCTGGGCTATAATATACTTCATTGTCTTATGGTGGGAGTTGTCACTGCAGCACAGTTTTGTACTTTTGCAGTGCAACGAACTGTTCTGTCTGTAAACATGTGTTTCTTTAGATCATTAAAATATTTATTTATATAATGACAAACGTGAAAATGAGTTTTTGCCTCGTATACTTTAGTCCCACTTCCAGGGCATTAAGCATGAACGTGACGAGCAGGGCCGGCCTTGCCTTAAATGCTATTTATTTGATACCCTTTTATATCCCTACAAATATTGCAGATGTGAAAGTTTTTGAGGATGTACGGTGCATGTTTATCACTGTCACGCAAAAACTGTTGAACGGATTTTGATGAAACTTATACATCAGAAATTAAGATGGCGCACACGGCACCCCGACAAGGAAAGGGAACATCACTAGTATGTAAACAATATAATGCGAATTAGATAATTTAAATGAAGGTTTAGAAGCTTACGCGAGCAAAACTTGACATGTTTCAAATTTACACGACTTTAATGTTCTGCAAGCTATGATGGCCGGTTTGATTTTTGGCTGCTATTCCTCCCGATGTACCTGTGCGGTATACCAATTTTAGTACACGCGACGTGTCCGGATCGCGTAAGCGGGACAGAGCCAAGAATGCATATTAAGCAACACTGCGTTTTGCGCTTGAGAGTAAAATTCAATATAGATTAGTTACATGTCAGAACTGATCTGCCTTATTTGCACAAGCGAAAACTGCCGAACGAAATTAACAATTTGTGTAAAACTGTACCCAACATCTGGACAAAAAGGCAAATGTTGCAAAATAAAATATTTATTTCATGAAGCATTGTATAATGTAATCAATACAAAACCACAAAAAAATCACAGAAGCTATATTTGAGTTTTGCAACAATAACGCAGCCTTAAAATTATACAGACCTAAATCAAAATTCTAAGTAATTGGATTTTGATATCTAATACATCAAAATAAGGTATAAAATTGAAGAACTTTATATTTTTAATTAGGTCTGTATAATTTCTAAGGGTGCGTTATTGTTGCAAAACTCAAATATAAGCTTCTGTGATTTTTCTGTGTTATATGAAATTAAATTTTTCAATTAATTTTAAGCGTTTAAAGATGGTGTGACCCAGCCGACGGGTAGAGGCGTGCCTTCGGGGTCTATATATCGATCCCATTGTGATCTGTAAGTAAATATTTTTGTGTTCAAAATTTCCTATCAACGTATGTAACTATCCTTAAGGGGTTAGGTGGGTTTCAATGGTTCAAAAAAAGAGTATATTAGAAAAAAAAATTAAAATATATACAATCATATATTTTATTTAAACAATTCAGCATATCAAAGATACATATTTAAACAGTATTTTGTGAAATTTTTATTTAAAAATTCCGAAAACTCAGCCGTTGGTACATCATCTCCGTTGACGTCTCAAAAAAAAAATGCTCTTGCTGTGGACAGCATAACTCATTATTGGTTCATTTAAAATCAAAAAACCAAAAATATTTCGTTAGTACATGGATAAATCTCGTTATTGGACGAAGGGAAAAAAAAAATTTGGCAGACTGAACAAAAACACATTTTTGGTCAAATTTTCGCCATGGCTCGCAAAATTTGTTGTAATAAAAATAAAAAAATCCTTCATTCAACGACTAGATGATGTTATTTCAAAGATGTGTGAAAAATTTAAACAAAATCGCGTAATAACTTTTCGAGAAGTCGTGTCCACCGACTTAAAAAATTGAGTTGCATGATAAACGCGTAATACCTGCGAAGCGCTGCACTGACGTGGCCTGATGGGCGAAACTTCCGAAGGGTCTATCTCTTAGAATTTCACTCGGATTGATTTGAAATTTTAGAAGAATATTTTAAACATATTATACTATTTAGTAAGACAAAAAATCAATTTTTTAAATTTTCAAACCCACTTAACCCCTTAACCATCCATAAACACCACTTCAAACATTTGTTATTTCCATTTCCATGTGTAAAATGGTATCCTTCATGGTCTTTTTTGTTTCTTCAGATCTTTTTTCAGTTCAGCGGTTACATTTGCCATACCGAAGGTACTACTAATGCGCTGCTGCTCTCTTAAGGGAGACTGGAACCTGGACACTAATGCCGGAACACAACTCAAGGTTGTTATGACGACATGCCCTAGACCAGGGGTGCTAGCCATCCAGACGGGCAAATACCTATGGGTTGTTTCGTCTCCTCTTACGACAGGCCGCCCCAATGCAGGAAATTGTATTCTTTCAATGTTCCTGAACGGATAAGACAATCTTTTCCTTCATTGTCAGCATGAAGTTTTCAATAACTATTCAGATTAGCCTAGTTTTATCTGGAAGTTTTACTAGCCTAAGCCAGTAAGGCCAAGCACACGCTATGACTAATCACTACTGGACTCGGCTGTGAACAGGTCAGAGAGAGACAGCGTCTGGTGTTGACAATCTGTCAAAATGTTCGGATTAGGTCCAAAAAACAGAAGATGTGTATTTAGACTATTTGAAACCAACAGATACTGATGATGAATCTACATTAGTATAAGTTTGGTATTAAAATTAGAATAAATTAATATAATAAGTTATTGGTAAGGTACACCACAACACACATATGATTGAATAATGTGTCACACACAATAACAAAATAACCAATAAGCATTGTAAAAGGTTACGGAACTCAACTCCGTATTGTTAACAAAAACCCATCAATCCACTTTGGAGAAGTGTGGCGGGTACCCAGTCAGCTCTGCCTAAATAACTGGGGAGGTTCTAGCCCAATAATGTAATGTTTATAGACTGTTATGTATAATATATATTTGTGTTTTACCTGATTGCTATAAATCTTCCAATATCCCCACAGAAATCCACCTGTGGATTTTCACCACCAAATAGAAAATCACGCCACTTTTCTAAATTGTCTGAAACTTGCTTCTCCATTTCATTCTTTGGTTGCTGATGAATATCTGACTCTTCTTTTAGTTGCTTGCGCAGTTCAACTTCTTCTTTATCATATTGTGCCAGCTTACGAGTCCAAAGAGATTTCAATTTTTCTGAAATTAACATTTTAATATTATTTTTGAGCTAGTTAATAGTTGCTAGTCTATAGTTATTATACAGGATTTATTTCGGGGATTGTGTGGTTGAATTGTTTGGACTTAAATTCCCCTACACCATTCCCTCTTCGGACGACAAGGCACTCTGGTCAACACTATCATTTCACAGTGGCAACACCACCTAGTACAAATGAAGTATTTTGTCTCTAACTTCCTTCTGCCTATGGTAGAGCTGTGGAATATGCTACCACAGTCTGTCTTCAAGTCTCATGTGAATACATATTTTCTAGGTGTGCTCCATCTTCGACCGCATCATCGTCCGACACTAGGTGTGCTCATGGTCAAACGCGAACCTATATAAAAAAATTGAATGGGAATGATAATTGCTGAGCAAAAAAGTAACTCATCAGATGGCAGTAGTTCATTCTTGTATTTATAGAAAATATCAATTAAAACTATCAATTAATAGCATATTATTTTATATTATTATAAAAAAAACCATGTGACCATTAGTTTTTGGAAAATTTCCTAAATTTTATCATGAAATCCATCTAATTTTCAATAAGTATCCTACATTCCCAGGATAAAAAGTATCACACATTTTATTACAGCTATAGATCAGTGAAAAATTACACTTGAATTTGATTTTTTTTTTCAATTTGGCATCTTTAAATCATTCCCAGCGAAATTCCCAGGATAAAGAGTAGTGCAGATTTGAAGTCTAAAAATTAGCAGTCGATCAGCGAAAACAGCATCAAAATCGGTCTAGTAGTTTTTAAGTAAATCCAGAACAAACAGAAAAATCTAAAAAAAATTGCATTGTGTTCACCATTGTTTATATTGTCTATTCCAGATGTTTTTAATAGCTTCAGTATATAGACAGGGTATGTTTAGAATTTTATAATATTATAAATATTAGGATTATTTAGATTTAAGTTTGAAAATAAACACATAATATATTTTTACCAATGTTGTTATTGAAGGCCATTGCATCACTCTCAGATTCATCTCCACCTCTTCCTTTCGCAGTGTTTTGCCTTGCTTTTCGTAATTTCATAAATGCTTCCACTTTCACAATGCATTTTTTTGCATCATGTTTTTTGCGCAACACCTCTTTCAGGATTATATCAGCTTGAATTTTCGCCTCTTCTTCCTATAGACAATAAATTGTGTGAAAATATTTGTTTTCAAAATTTTAGATTACTCAAATATCTTAGAAATATTATAAAAAATTACATATTGTTGTGTATATAGTATACACAGACATCGTGAAATATGACCTTTACATAGAAATATTTGGTTATAAAGACTGACTCAGAAATAAAATGTAATACTATCAGAAACACATAAAACTGTCATATTTAGCTATGGACTGTAAAATCGCTAAAAATGTTTCTATAAACATCTATCTGCTGTTTCAGGTACTATCTAAACATTGTTTCTCAGTGAATACATAGCTTTAAGTCCTAAATTCAGAAAACAGTTATGACGAGTTTTGCATAGGTTACTTATGTGACTCAACTATGTACAAATGACCAAAGCGGCAGTGCACAACTAAATTCGCCCGGCCAAAACTCGCTAACAGTGCAATGACACATGCACAAGTAAAACATCAGTTTTAAGAGATGGCGTTTTATTTTTATCTGTTTTGAGTTTTACAAGGAGGCAATAAAATCGAAGCATAAACAAAGCGAGGGCAGAATACAAAAAAAAGAGTGTCATCAATCGGCAAAGTGCATATTGCATCTAAACATGAGTAATTGTGTCCTTTAGTTTAAACATTTCATAAACATCCTGATTGGTGTATATGAAATTTGAGAGTGTGAGTGAATGCCAAAACTTTATGAGCCATTCAAAGCAAAATGTTAGAGAACTGATCAAGGAGGAACTTGGTTGATTGTATGTACATTAACACAACAGCGGGTCTAAAATGGCTAGTTTCACACATTCATAATAATGATAAACATGACAAGTATCAAAATAAAATGCAAGTTTAATACCTATCAGAATATCTAGGGATTGTCAATTTTACATATGATTGTCAAAGACCAGCCACTTTAGACCTTCAGGTATAAACTAAAAAAGATATTAACAGTTAGTGGTAAAGATAATTTGTTTCCTGGAGGATGTCATAGTTGTGGAATCATAGTTATAGAACATTTCAACGGACTCTGTGGTTGAGCGGGCTAAGCCATTGCCGGCCTACCTCGCTGCAACACAGAGGCTCCGGGTTCGATTCCCGGCATAGTAAATTTCGGAAACGGTATTTTCTCCATTATTTACTATGGTCAGAGTGTCTGGGATCGGCCCCAGAGTAGTATGTTGTATATTACCCATAACACAAGCGTAACTTGCTTAATTTGGGAATATACAATATGTGTGTTTGTCTGCCGATAAGAAAAAAAAAATAAAGAAAATTTCTGAGATATTTTTTTGATGAGGTGAAGTATTTGTTGTTGATAAGAAGTATGCATAGCATAGTTAACTAAATGTAAACTACGCTATGCATACTACA
Source organism: Dendrolimus houi (assembly GCA_039645545.1). Classification (NCBI taxonomy): domain Eukaryota; kingdom Metazoa; phylum Arthropoda; class Insecta; order Lepidoptera; family Lasiocampidae; genus Dendrolimus; species Dendrolimus houi. The sequence continues at coordinate 1,930,306 of CM077131.1, forward strand.
CACTAACTTTATCACTTAATAGCTTCTGCCCGCGACTTTGTCTGTGTGGAATAGTTAAATAAAGACTTTATGAAACATTCTTCATTGGTGCTCCTCTTCTATTGGTCTTAGCGTGATGATATATAGCCTATAGCCTTTCTCGATAAATGGGCTATCTAACACTGAAAGAATTTTTCAAATCAGACCAGTAGTTCCTGAGATTAGCATGTTCAAGCAAACAAACAAACTCTTCAGCTTTATATATTAGTATAAGATAAAGACACCACCAAAAGTAGAATCAATATATCAACAGGACTACAATTACAATACCTACAATTACAACATTATGTACAATAAAGAGAAAAAACAAACCTGTTTCGCCTTATTGATGTCATCTTTGATTTTTTGAAGGTTCTCATCTATCTTTCTGGACCTCTCTTGGAGCTCTTTAATTCTATATCCCTTTTCCCTCTTCTTCCTTTCATTAACTCTCTTTAACCTTAATCTCTTTGCTGTTCTTTTGGCAATCAACTTCCTTAGCAAATCTAATTGTGAACTTTTGACCTCTATCAAAATAGAATCAATATATGATTTGATTTCTTTTACCTTTATCATGTTCTTATTCCAATGGACATCATCAAGCATTGTAATATTGTTTGAGAGCTCCTTCTCTTTCTTCTTCAGCTCATTTAAGAAGTTAAAAAGTTTATGTAACTTCTCTTTTACTTCTGAAATTGATGGTAAAGATCTATTTTCTTTATGCACTTGTGGAGATATTTTCAGGTCAAACTGTTTTACAAAATCTTGATCAGAAATTCCAGGCTGTGATGTTATTAAGAATGGGGGTGGAAGAGGTGGTGGTGGTATATGGAATGTAAAATTGCTTCCATGAAAATTATTATAAAAATTAGGATTATAAGACATGATTATTAATGTAATATTTAAAAGTAAATTAAAGTTATATATAAAATGTTATTATGAAGAGTTGTCTGGGAGCTCCGGTTCTGCGTCTTTCAAGACTTGTTGGGCAGCAACATAATCTTCGTGCTCCTTTAAATCTTGCTCAGTGTCTAGAATAGTCTTTAGGTCTGCATACGCTTTTACTAATCTGAAATAAAAATAATTTTAAATAACCTTGAAACCACTTTGTTATTCTATACAGCAATTAATGTTATGCACAATAAGCCTATGGTAGTTATCATTTTAAAGTGTTATCTAAATTTCAATGATAAGCACAAAGAAATTTTATGACTCAGGCTGCGGGAATATTCTTCATTCAAACAAAGAAATGTCGGCGAAAACCTAACCTTACAAACATATGCCATTTTAAACACATATAATTTTGAAAATATGTAAAATTCATGAAATATACTCATGTTTTTGAAGTATTTCATTGGCAAATATTATGTTAAATGAATTATTTACCTCCTTTGACAGTCTGGGACCATCATAAGCGACTCTTGTAAGACTTCTTCTTGTTTCCTAATATTGTGTTCGTCCTGTCCCTCGTCTTTGAATTTCTGTACTCTATTCTTCTGTTGTTCTGCTTCCTTCTCGTAAACAACTTTCTCCTTGGCAATGCGCTTAACAACGCCGGTTTTAATTTTTATTTGACGAATTCTAGGATCTGCCATTGTTGAAATTAGAGCTTTTGTTTTTTTTCTGAGTGCCAATGTCATTGTGTCAACTTATCGAGCATACAAGACAGCCGACGTCTTAAAACTTTAATTTGACATTGACATTTGCTCTCGAGCCCATAGATACTTAGATGCCCATAGATCTTACAGACACAAAATTTTTGTAAATTATTATTATGCCCAAGTTTTGAAGTGATTCAGGGCAACAATGCCGTCAATCTAAAGGCAAATATTACGGCTAACTTCAAACATATTTGATTCAATCCTCATGGTTTTTCGGATTCTGTAATCTCCTCAAAAAGATAACTTCAGTGATCATTCGCCTAAGATTAGATTTTATATGCACTCCAGTCTTTTTGGCTCAGATCAGGGTATGTGATCATTCTCTGAGTGAATGCGGTCTTGCCGAAGGTTCTCTGGAACATATATTTTTTTACTGTCCAAATTAATCTTCACCCCTATATGATATCCTGCACCGTAATATCTATTAAATGCAAAAAAACTACTTATTTTTTTACATTTAGTAGACCTCTCACGCGACCGAAAGGCTGGCGTTTATTTTGCTATTCAACATAACGCCACCAGCCTTCTGGGAACACTCCCAGTAAGTGACAGTGGTTTGGGACCAATCAATATTTTGTCTATAAAAATATATAAATACTAGCTGACCCGGCGAACTTCGTACCACCATATTTTCTGAATTCCTAAAAGACTTTCTTTCATGACACAAAAACAAAACCACCAAAATCGGTCCAGGTGATTAGGAAAATTCTAGAACCCGATCTCAGTGCCACCTACCGGTTCTAATTGCAAATCTAAACCATCCGGTAAGCCACTCAAACACATAAAAACAAAATCGCTCCAGGTAATCTCAGCGCCACCTATCGGTTCCAACTGTGAATCTAAATCACCCGGGGACCTATTCAAACACACGAAACAAATATCAACAAAATCGGTCCCGCCGTTTAGGAGGAGTTCACTGTCAACACACGTACAGAAGAATTATATATGTATATATATATATATTAAAATATTAGAACAAGTATCTTTTTTATAGTGTAGTTTAATTTTTAAGATAGTTTAGAATGTTAAATTTTGTTTATAAAAACGTTTGAAAACAAAAATAGAATCAATAGAAATAAATACATTTCTTATATAATACTGGATTCTACGAGTACATTTGTTTTATCTATACTTATCTTATTATGAAGAATTATACATGATTTTTGGTTTGGGTCGGAATTACCTAGTTAGACCCACAGCCATTTTCCGTCCGGGCTGGAGATGAATGCGCAAGCGAACTTACAGCCCGGACAAAGGACATTCGAGGATCGGCCAGAGGTTTTAGTGGATGTCCCAAACCGTGGCATGGCAATAGCATCCGTCTGGGGATGGTGCCACCACAACGGGTCGGATCTCACACACCGGCCGCGACTTTTCTCCCCAACGCGGCCTATGGTCCTCGGATTTCCCCTAGCAAAAAATAACCCAGTACTTTCCGAAAAACAATTAAAAAACATACAAGACATGGCGATTACATTATAGGGTTCAGTTTTCGCCAAAATATCTAAAAACAAGACTATAAAAGTATTTTTATTCTCTATACCTAGATACATCTTGGAAAATAATCTTAATAAAAAACAAAATACTTAATATTGTAGGCTTTATCTAATCATAAATGATAAAATAGCTCAAAGGGCCAGTTCGGTAGTAAATTTAACAGAATTGAGGCAAATGTACTTACATGGTGTTTAATTCTTCTCTAAGGCCCGGTTCGTATATCTTACCGACTGTTCATTTGCCTTACTATTGGTTGAAATTTGACATACAGCTACATACAAATAATGTCAATGTTCAAACGATGGTAGGGCAAATGCATGAATAGAGGGAATAGGGCAAGTATAGAAAGATATAGGAACCGGCCATAAAAGCACTAGAAAGAAAGAAAATTATTTACTGTCGCAAATAAATGCACACACATAAAATACAAGGATTTTTACTAATAAATAAATATCCAGTTTAAGAAATGTACGTACATAAAATTCACGGCAATGAGGCTGGAAACTCAGCATTATGCTGTGTCAGAAGCTAACACAGCGCTGATTTTCAGTTCAAGCCTCCATCAAGCCATCAAACAAGAATCAAACCAAACAACCAATAATTTATTAACTAAAAGTTTATTCAACAATTTATTCGCTAAAAATCAAGGTACACACCTTTCTTAATTATTTTAGCTTTGAAGGGTTCCATATTTTAGCGAAAACAATCCCTTGTACAATTTTAACGTCCGTCTGTCTGCCTTTGTATATCACAGGGATTTCTTTCGCTGGGCTTATACGCATGTCTGACAGGAAAAGTATTCTGTAATGCCTCTACTACACCAGGGTTAACGTCAGTGTTAGCGACTGTGTAATGCGTTATTTTAGATTCGACATTGTTAATTACGTTAAACGGTGACAGATAACTCATGCAGAGATAGATAGATAGATAATTCTTTATTGTACACCAAAGGGATAGCACTATTTACTATTGTCATCCACTAAAACCCCTCGGTGTTCCGTCCTTCGCCTTTATGCCTTAACCACGGCTGGCTTATGGCTTAGCCACTCCGCCAAGGCAGATCTAGTTTACCTACTTTAAACAAAAAAATCAGCTATAGTTGTTACGTCCTGTAGAATCTATCTGTATATCTATAGATTAAGTATCACGCATTGTGAGTTTTCTAGACATTTATCTAAAGAGATGTAAGTTATCTGATAAGTATTGATGAGGGATATATTGCAGTATTGCGGGAGGTAGTTCACAGTCGCATAACGCACCATGAAGTGGTTGCTGATTCTCGCAGGTAGGCATATCGTGTATTATCGAATACAGAAGTGCATTTATGTATAGCCGCAGTACATGGAATAGATTTAAAAGTTAGAAGGGAAATATAATGTTCAAGGCATTGGAAGCTAATTTCTCATTACCTACTTAAAAAAGTAATTATGGAACGGTGTTTATGTTTCTTTAAGATCTCACTAGATATGTATAATTTGTAGTACGGTTCTTGAGCAATGGCCATAGCCTAGGCATAAGTGAAATTTTGGATCTCTTTCGAACTTTAAATATGGTTCTTTTCGAGTAAATGGACAAAAACGTAATATTATCGATATGACGTTAAATTGGATAATATTAGCCATGCTCAATGCGCAAAGGCATCCTTACTTCTCCATCGACTGATCAAGATTCCTGCTGGGAACTATAACTACAGTAAAAATATTTTTCTCCCTCTATTTATTATTTATTGCGGCCACACCTAACCTTGATTTTTTGACGACTTCTTAGCACCATACCGACTATACCTTTCTTTTGTATTTCATCTATACAAACTCGATATTTTTATGATTGGAGATGAGATCATGACCATGAGAACGATGGCAGATGGCCATGACGATCTTTATAAAAGTGTCATTTTTGGCAAAGCGGAGTCCTAAGAAATGTGATAATTTTATGTAGGAATGGATAAATATGTCAGTTTTGCAGGTGTGACAGTGGCATTGTGCGCCGTACCAAGATCTCCTGTACGCCATGATATTTCTGTCGACGAGAGCGAAGATGGCGGATTCCGGTTCTCCGTTCAGGGCTGTAAGTACAAGGATATATAGTACGCTTGTTGAAGAACAATATCTGATCGCTAGTTATTATTCTGAGACTAATATTCTACGCAGCATCGGCTGCCATATTTTTTAAAGATCTGTTCCCTACGGCAACTGTCTCGTTTTTGAGATTTTTTATTCTGGTATTGAAAGTATATAGAGATATTATTATCCATATCTGTCTCACGGTTTAAGTCACGCAGACGTGGCGCGGCGCTATGGTCGTTCAACGGAATGTTAGAAAGATAAAATAATTTTCAGAGAGATTCCAATTTAATAGTATTAGTAAATAGAATAATAATATATCTTTTGACAATAAAGTTCTTTAAACCCGTTACATTTACATTAAAACACTTGATAAAAACAACATAACAACGTCGCTGGGCTGGTCTGTGTGATTATAATAGTTACATTTTTGCCGCGAGGCTTGATAGAGTCTAAACTGAATTATCGAACGGAACAAATCACATATTTTTTCATCTTATTAATTATAATAATTGTAACTTTTAGAATTCGGTTATAAAAAGAATAAATCAAACTAGCAACATTCTTACTAGAATATAAAATAGAATAGTTTTGTTCTCTGAAAAATAACAAAGGATGCGTTCCGGCTGTAGCTCACAACGCCCAAAATGCTCCGTCTGCCGTTCCACAAGGCGACCGCGGTCGTTTTGGTCATGGCGAAAACGTCGCCCGTTTTTATCTTCTTTTTTAGTACAATGAATAAAATTGCACGCATAGCAACGGAAAACACGGCTAAATCGTTATCCATCTTGTTAAAGTATGACGTTTAAACAGCATCATATAAATATGATATATGATAAATATATGATAGTGTAATTGGGGCCTAAGAGCTGTAATCAAGATAATGATACCAGTGTACCTCTGTCACGTATTGACTTGTATTTCTTCTGTTGGGGTTTCATCTGCGTTAGTGTTAAAGATTTAGGCGGTGGTCAAATGCGTCTTATTTAAAGCTTTAAAAAATATCGCCATTAATGCATAGCCACATTAGTGTATATACATACGTTATCTGACAGTATTTAACGTCATTAACGTGTCGCACATCAATTTTAAATAACGCATTTAACCCATTGCCATATCTGCGTGCAACGGCCTATATCTGTAACACTATCCCAAATGAAGCCGCACCATTCATCTTATATAAAATTTTCGATGATTTTCAAGTATTTGATTTCATAAAGACTGACAAATATTTGGGCAGAAGCCTAATTGCTACAGAGAACTAAATCTTGCAGATAGACAAATATTTGGGCAGAAGCCTAATTGCTACAGAGAACTAAATCTTGCAGATACATACAATTACATGCAATGTTCATTGTTATCATTTTATTTAAAAAAGAATTAAGATATTTTAATTATAAAATTATTTTATATTAAAAATGTTATACACTCATCAGAAACGAATACTTCCTACAATATTTTTATCATTTTTACACGCCTGACACGGGTTTTGGGTTTACAGAATTGTGTCAAATATAACAATATCAATCTCTTGAAAGATAACCGCGTCTCAGTTTTTTTTATCAGTACTTCAACAGTGCTTCTAGCTGGGTTTAGTTTATCTTGAAGACTGGAGATACTTTCTTCCTCTTGATAGCTCAGTTGCTATAGGCCTCATAATATTTTATTTATACTAACAAAAAGCGGTGCTTTAGGAGGACTCGCGAAGTTTCTACCTATTGATAATTTTTAAGATATAGCATTAGCAGTAACAGTCCAGTTGATATTACCATTTCCACCAGTATTCTCATTTCCTTAGATTACACATGTTTTATTGGTTTTATAATTCTCGACAGATGGAGTTAGGGATACAATAAAATTCTAATTATTAAAAATGGTTAATCTTCTATTTTTTTTAATGTGTATAAATATTTTTATGTTAGATAACACATCTAGAAATAAAGTATACCACGCAATGCATATTGTGGGTTAAGTTGAGGCTCGCTTGTGCTCGCGTATGTTTTAATGAGAAAGTTATAATAATAGCATTCGTCATATTTTGCATCAAATTCAAAAGTTTTTATAGGCAGCCTTTGGTGCGGGATGCGACCTGTGTGGATATGTTGGCCGCGTTCCATTTATCAAACACATCTAGATCAGCCAATTCGGTGCCGGAAATAGCTGAATCACTGAAGCGGCGCAAATATGCAACCCTCAGTGTGAGTTATACGTTTGGGCCGTTTGCTGTTGAAACATTTGGACCATGAGGTCCTGACGCCATGAACCTCTATAAAAAATATCAAAACTCACTGACTCTTCAGGTGATCAGAGTTCTGGTGCCTACCTCGGACAAGGGATATGGCGATCTAGCGAGGAAACGTAGCCAGCCTTCTGGGCACCTTACCCATAGAAGTCGGTGACCTAAGTTACTATTCTACTTATAGTCTTGAGGGACTATGGGTAGAATACAATACAACTAAACTATAGGTATATATATATATATATATATATATATATATATATATATATATATATATATAAACACATTAAATATTTATAGGTTATGAAGTAAACTGTCAATTGTTGCCTCATGACAGTGACGTAGCACACAGAGGCTACGTTCCATTAGGGTCTCACAATGGCCACTTTCACGACCGCGATTTTTCCCGTTCCACTTGCTTGCCGGCGTTACAATCGTAAACCCAAGTGGACCGATTATTCGACCCACCTCTTGACATGGGTCGTTGTGAGCTTTGTGTGATCGAAAATGATGACGTCATTAATGACGTTTTCGCCACGAACACAACGACTGCGGTCGCCTTGTGAAACGGCTAACGGAGCCTTTTGGGCGTTGTGAGCTACTAAGGGAACGCGCTGATAATTTGGTAATACTCTGCAATCTAATTGTATTCGAATAGATAGATGATTCAATACATGTTGTTACACGGGTATTTATTTTAATTTTAAAGTAACAAAGTATTTTATTGTTGGCTTTATTTTAAATTTATTTATTTAATTTAGTAATTAAATATTACAAAAGTAGAATTAGTTTTATTAATTGTTATTATTATTATTTAACAAAATTGGGTCGTTTTGGTCTTACGCCAAAAGAAAGGTTTGCACTGAAAATCAGCGTCGGATATAATTCCGGCACAGCAATATGCTGAGTGCAAACCTTGCTGAAAATGCAGCGTACAAATTCTCAAAATATGCTCTGTGTATAATATATATATATATATATATGTGTGTGTGTGTGTGTATATAACGTATAAGAAATGTAATTACGTCGCTATTTCTTCAAATAGTTTTTCTTTCTAAATTAAGTTTTCTTTTAAAATTGTAAATAATTTTTATTTGAACTAAGTTCCACTGGAGATCATTTTTTGAAGGTCATATAAGTTAAAAATTAAATCATTTTTAACTTATATGACCTTCTTATTCTATCTACACCGCTTCACAGCGTGGGTAGAAGCCGCAAAAAACTCACAAACAACACTAATCCGGTCAAATTAGACCAAAAAATAGGAGTGAAGTTACAATAATTGAAAATTGGTAGGATTGTTCAAAACACCATTATAAATGAAATCTAAAAAGTCCCCATCGATCCGATACCTGGATTTCTTTTTATGTGAGGTCAAAGCTCACAAAAACGGGTTTTTCGCGGTTTTCAGCAAAACGGGACGTTTTATCATAAATTTAGCCCAGACAAAAATTGTAGATCAAAATTATAATTCGCTATAAAAAATGTCTTAATACTGTTACATGCCGTCAAAGATAAGCCGCATAGCCTATTGTAAGTGCAGCTTATTGTCCTCCCAGATTAGGGAATCCTTTGTGTTTGGAATTTGTAACATGCTATTGTTTTTCTACTTGTTTTATAACCATCATTAGCGTCGAACTAATCTCTATTATTATTGTTTTCGACTTTGTGGACGTTCGCAGGTGTGCAAATTAATATTTGTTAGAAACTCAGTGTGCGCCTGCAATTTCTTTGTACTGTGTAGTTAGTATAAGACGATACCCGAATGGAGGGCCGGGGGCAGTCAAGCGACGACTACGAAACGAGTAAGACGTTCTCTAGTACTCTCGATTAGCGATATAGACGACGGACTTTACGGGTGTCGAATTGTATTGAATCGTGCAGTGTGAACTGGTTGCATCCAGTTTTATTTGTATTTGTTTTATACGTGTTTGTACAGTTCTAACAAATTCTATATTAGTTCCAACGGCATTTTTAATTCGAGTCCTGTAGCTCGTAACAATATGTATAAATACAACGCGTATATACACCATACGTTTTGCTGAAAATCGCAAAGAACCCGTTTTTGTGACCTTTATCCCCGAATTAAAAAAAATCAGGTATCGGATCGATGAGGACTTTTTAGATTTCATTTATAATGATGTTTTGAACAATCCTACCACTTTTCAGCTGGGTGCGGATTTTTATACCCTCGGATGTCTAAATTGACTGGACTATGTATGGTACACGTCTAATCTAGCTAAAAATGTATGTATCTCAGATATCTTAATCTTCATTTAGAAACCTTTTGAATTAAACCATTCCTGTTTTAGCAAACGGTCGTCAGTTGATCGGTCACATCGGCCGCAGGATTTCAGGTGATGACGACGAGGTCTACTTCGACATTAATTCCACCTATGACGATTCCGTCGGTGGGATGAGAGTTACCATATCCTGGGACGGGCCTAGCGACAGGGTCTTTGAAGATTGCTATGATTTTGGTAAGATCATTGGTAAAATTGCCTTATAGTTTATATAACCTGTGTTGGAGAAGGTCATTCCTCGTCCCACATTGTAGATAGAGGCTAGCAAAGCACTTAGTGTTAGAAATCCTTAGGTGACGGTAACTACGCCTAAAGGCAAGTTTGTCTAGTTACCCCCTTGAAGCAGTATTTTGTTTTATTGCATGAGTTCAGCAGACAGGCATCGTCTATGGACATTTGCAACACCAAAGAAGCTACAAATGTGCTGCTACTCTCTTAAGGGAGACTGAAACCTGGTAACTAATGCCGGAACACAACTCAAGGCTGTTATGGCGGCATACTCTAGAAGGGTGGAAGCCATCCAAAAGGGGCAAATACCTTACCATCTGGGTGGCGGTTATCTTGTCACTCCTTAAGACAGGACGCCACAACGCAGGAAATTGTATTCTTTCTCCGTTCCTGCACGCATAAGAATGAATGTATAATTCTTAATATATCCAATGTACTCGCTGATAATAATTTTCGAAGTTCCATTTCTACAATTTGACATATTACTTAAATCAAATAAAACCGGTTTTTTTATAAACAAACAATGAAATAAAATATCATGAGAAGCACTAAAAAGAATATTATAGAATTATTCATGAAAATCCCCTGCATTTACTTTTTTCATGGGTCAACCTAGAACAATGAGATCATTTGAATGTCAAAGTTAACTTTGATATCTTTTACGGGGTCATCCTTTGCCTTTAAGCAGATCGCATAGATCAGACTTATCTTAAAGCTAAAGAAATCACAACGATACCTATAATCCTTAGGATCCAAGCAATGGTACGGCGGTCCAGAACAGAAACAACAGTACTGGCCAATCCAGAATGGGAAACTGAGTAAATACTCCATCGTCTCAAAGGAGGAAGACAACGCTGCGATATCTGAACGATATTGGCTGAACTCTGGTGGAGAATACATCCATGTCCATGCCGAAGCACCATTATTTGTCGATCATCACACCATACTAGATAACCATATTTGCTTCGTAGCTGAAGTGGCTGCACCTTACTCAACCAAACGCACTCACAACGTCTTGAAATATGACATTTGGTTCTTTGATAACGCGAAAATTGCGCACCAACACGCTGTTGACACCTTCCTCGGTAAGCCATCAGGCTTGCCCGATTACAGAATGATCCAGTACCCAGTCTGGTCTACCTGGGCGAGGTATTCTAGAGAAATCGACGAGGAGAGTCTATGGGCTTTCGCCAACGAGATTAAGGACAGTGGTTTCCCTAATGCCCAATTTGAAATCGATGACCTTTGGGAAATCTGTTATGGTTCTTTAACCGTCAATGAGAATAAGCTGCCCGATCTTAAACAATTAATTCAGGACATCAAGAGTCTTGGGTTTAGGGTCACTATCTGGGTGCATCCATTTATTAATAGGGATTGCGAACCATGGTATTCAGAAGCCTTGGATAAAGGGTAAGTTGTAATTTCTTCAATAGTAGTTTTACTGTTTATTAATTTGACTCCTGTTAATATTTTCTTAAGGTTTCGCGACTAGTATACATAATAAAACTCTGGATTCGTGGTAGCGTAATGGCTAGCGCACGCGTCCCAAACTCAAAGGGCGCGGGTTCGATCCTGGTCCGGAACGCATGCACCACTTAGGCAGTTTTCTGACTTAATGTGCATATTGTTACAATTACCACGTGCTAATAAAGGTGAAGGAAAACATCGTGATGCAACCTGCACATCGAGATAACCGATGTGTCAAACCTGCCAAGCCGCCTTGGACAAGCGTGGCGGGTATACTGTCCGTTCCCCTATAGTGGGAGGCCCGAGCCCAGCAGTGGGACATTTATGGGCTGCTATATTATTACATACATAATAAAACTACGTTTTAACTGTTTTAAGCGCGGTAATTTATTTGATTTTTATTATTCTGATGTTTCGGCCACTTTTCAGTAGCCGTGATCACGGAAGACAAGGATGTTAAGTGTGTATAAATTAGATTAGGCTCCCATAGAGTAAATAATAACCATAAACAAAATTAAAACTAAATAATTAAAATGAACAAGTTGGCGGTAGGCTAAATAAAACTTTAACAATACTCATTGACACTTGAAATCTATGTCTTCCGTGATCACGGCTATTGAAAAGTGGCCGAAAGGTCGGAATAATAAAAATCAAATAAATTACCGCGCTGAAAACCGTTAAGACGTAGTTTTATTTGACTCCTGTTCTCAGAATTATTTTCAAAATGGCGCGGGTTCGATCCTGGCCGGAATGCATGCACCACTTAGGCAGTTTTCTGACCTAATGTGCATATTGTTACAATTCGTGCAGGAAGGGACAAAGAATACAATTTCCTGCGGCCGGGCGGCCTGTCGTAAGAGGCGACAAAACAACCCACAGCCAGGTGGTAGAGTATTCGTCTGACTGGATGGCTACCATCCGTGGTCTAGAGTATGCTGCCATAACAACCTTGATTTGTGTTCCGGCATTAGTGACCAGGTTCCAGTCCCATCTACGAGTCCGACAGCACATTGATAGCACCTTTAGTGTTGCAAATGTTTATAGGCGACGGTAACCACTTTCCATCAGAGTTGGGCCGTCAGCCTGTATGCTGTACTCCAATAAAAAAAGGCATATAATTGAATGCTAGAAAGAAAATATTCTGTGATTGCGAAATGCACTTTACTGGAGACTATTTTTTAACACTGATGATTGCAACTTATCAGCTGATAGTGTCTTAATTTAAAAACATTACAAAATATAAGCTCTAAACGAGGCCGTCGTTAACAATGAGGTTCCCAACGAATTCACTTAAGTGAAGTGAACTTTCTCTATTACTTACTCTATTATTGTAATAATAGATTAGAAAGAGTAAGTGAATCGTTATTATTAGACTATTACAGCTGTGCTAGCGTCATTAAGCCTATGATGTTATTTTGCAACAACCAATTTGTTGTAATGTTTGTTGCCCTTAAACACGAATTTTCATGAAAAACAGTCTCGGAATCATAATAAAATAGTATTATTTATATTACTAAGTTTCGTATAACTTCAACAGCTACTTAGTACTAAACGAGGAAGGCAACCCAGACACCAGTTGGTGGAATAACAACGGCTCCATACCTGGATATATCGACTTTACTAACGCTGAAGCCGCCATCTGGTACAGCAGCCGAATCCAAAGCCTCATCGACACCTATGATATTGATAGCTTGAAATTCGACGCCGGAGAGTCCAGCTGGTCTCCTCAAGTAATTGCCTATCCCATTATTATTATCATAAACGAGGAAAATAAGGATTAATGTTTGTTACTCTTTCCTTACTTGCCCCGAGTCTGAACTCAAACTGGCAATCTAATCGAGTCGGAATCGTAACTTTGGCGAGTTTGGTAGTCCATCACGGCCCAATATAGAATCCATCTAGATTTGACCAAGTTGTATTTAATGTGATTTTATGTACAGATATTTATTTTGACCATCTGTCAATCGAATGTATCTTAACTCGCACTAGTATAATAGTTACAGACTTGGGGTTCAGGTGGGTCGCGTCAGCCTGTGTGCTGCTCCTAAATATTAAAAATAGCCATAATTAATCAATAATATTGTAAGAGGAGTTTAAAAAAATTACGCGGTGACATTTTGAGTTTTTAATTTGATGTTTACAGGGACGTTTAGTTCGTCACTGAACTTCACTTCACCATGCTAGCCCCAAAGCGCCCTAATTGTGCAATTTTACGTATTCTCTTAAATAGACGGTTTCAGAGAGCTGCAAATGGTGAGCTATTAAATTATATTTTTAATAGATCCCAGTCCAAAGTGGCGACATTGATCTACACCCAGGGCATATCGTGCAATCCTACGTGAGAACCGTCGCTGAATTCGGACCCATGATTGAGATCCGATCTGGAATGAGGTGAACTTAATACATGTATAATTTTGGTAAAATGTTAGGTACACCCATGTCTCATACAAAATCATAAAAAAGTTACAAGTAGTCTAATAAACAGCCAATATTTCAGTTATCAGATAAAGGTTATAATTGTGGGCAACATCGTTGGCTGCGCCACAAGTAATTTTTACCAATAGTTTATATTTTTATTTAATTTCTTAGTGGTGTAATTATTCGTTGCCCTAAAAAAAAGTTATTCATCATCTTAAAGGCTGGCAACGCATTGGTTGCAAACGATGTATAATACCTTCATCAATAGGCGATGGTAGCCAATTTCCACCAGCTGAGTCGTCTGTCTGTTTGCCAACTTCGCAATAATATATAGATAAATATAAGTCAAAAAATATAAATTATGGTTGTATGAATAAACCAGTTCAATTGTTTCACTTTTGTATTCAATCACAGACATGAACACACACCACCACGGATATCATGTCTGTGCACCACACACACATTCCTCATAAAGTATTTTTTTAAATACTTTGAGTAAACTCAAAAATTAGGCATATAATGGTATATACTACCCGTGCGCAGGTTTGCCGATAGCCTGATGATGTCACGCGTCGATGGTCAGTAGGGTCGACAAAAAAAGGTTGCATAAATAGTTGTTGCAATAGACTTATTATTTTAATTTATTTTTGTGTATACTTTACATAAGCATATACAATAATAGTAAATAGCCATCGGCAAACCTTCTGCGCGACTTATACATTATATGTATGTATAGTTACATAGAATACGAAGTGTAGTCAAGGTGGGGTAAGTTCGTACACCTCTCGTTTTTTATCTTTTTTAAACGGACTAACGCCAACTACAATTCGAACATAGAGTCTAAGCTTTACTCACCGATTTGTTATCGTCGTAGCTATTTAAACACGGAAATAGCGAGAGATGTACGCCGTTTCCACAATGACGGACTTCTCCACCTTCACTGTAGATTTCATTTTCAACTTATATGTACGACATCGTCGACATAAAAGTCGCGGTAGCGTAATGGTTAGCGCACGCGTCCCAAACTCAAAGGGCGCGGGTTCGATCCTGGCCGGGACGCATGCACCACTTAGGGGTTTTCTGACCTAATGTGCGTATTGTTACAATTACCACGTGCTAATAACGGTGAAGGAAAACATCATGATGCAACCTGTACATTGAGATAACCGACGTGTCAAACCTGCCAAGCCGCCTTGGACAAGCGTGCCGGTATACTGTCCGTTGCCCCCTATAATGGGAGGCCCGAACCCAGCAGTGGGATATTTATGAGCTGATATTATATATGTATGACATTGAAGAGATATTCTCCAGTAGAACTTAATTTAAATAAACAGTTTTGAATTTGAATATATTGTGCACTATACAAGCACAGTCCTATTCTCAACACGGTCTCAAAATGGGTGATACTGAAGACCGCGCGAAGTGGAAGTAGAAAAGTAGGAAAGCGGACCCTGGGCGACGGAGCGAACGCAACCGCGATTTAACGATCGGATGATGATGATGACGATGAAAAAGACAGCCCTTCGATTCCTAGTCGAACTCATGTTATTGGGACTATACGCTTTGACTAAGAAAATGCAATAGATACTAATTTACACCGCAGAACCCAAGATCTGCCAGTATTCGTTCGAATGGTTGATAAAGACACCCTGTGGGACTTCGACAATGGTCTTGCAACCTTGGTCACCACCCTCCTGGCTATGAACCTAAATGGTTACACTCTTGTGCTGCCTGACATGATTGGAGGGAATGGCTACAATGCGAAGCCAAGCAAGGAGCTTTTTGTGAGATGGCTGCAGGCTAATGTGTTCATGCCTACATTGCAGTACTCCTTCGTACCCTGGGACCATGATGACGAGGTATGATTTTCGTTTTTAGAGTTTATTAGAGTCCACTCCTTAAGAATTGGTTTTCGTTTAAGGCCGCCGATATGGAAATTTTATGAGGAATGAAATAATACAAGCGATACTTTTTTGTTATGCAATTTCGAACTTTAATGCACTGAAATAAGATGTAAAGTGCATATTCAAACAATCGTACTTAGGAGTAAACTCCAGTCGTGTGTCGGAGCTGACACACATTTTTGTTTTTATATAATTAACTATTTCATATTTATTATAAACTGCTATAACTATTTTCAAGAGTTATTGAAATATTTTTTTTATTTGAATGAAATAATTTATTTTATTTTTATTATGACGTTTCGGCCACTTTGTAGTGGCCGTGATCACGGAAGACAAGTATGTCAATTCTTCAATCACTTATTGTTTAGCCTTCCCCCAACATGTTCATTTAACTGTTAATACTTTTCACCGTTAGGCAGTTGAAATCTGCCGTCGCTACACGCAGTTGCACGCAGCCTACGCCGACGAGATAGTAGCGGCCATGGAGGCCTCAGTCGAGAAAGGCACGCCTGTCAACCCCCCCATCTGGTGGCTCGATCCCACAGATGAAAAAGCTCTCGCTGTTTGGGATGGTTAGTATCACAATTTAAAATTATAATTTTCTCATTATGTTTCTAAAAGTGTTGGGTTTAAAAATATTGTTACGACCTACATGCCGACAAAAGTAGATTCACACCTGCATACCATAAAGGCACACTTTATTACCTTTCCGCATTTGGATTTTTTTGTTTACTTTGTGATTATAAAAACAGCCCATTGTGTATTGTAATCTTTTAATGTAGTCGTTAGCCAGGTGTGATTCTCAGAAATTCGGTCCACGCGGTCAGGTAGACATATTGCCTTTGGGCGGCATAAAGCAATGCCCCAATGGAGAGATCGGTAGTCTAGCGATAACCACGAGCATAGCAAGACGTGTGTACCCCATGCGGTAATCTATTTAGTGACGGACTTTGCGCGTTTTATGGAATTACGATCTCGCGCATTACGTTGTGACTGGTTGTGTTCAGTTTTATTTGTACCTGTGTTATACGTGTTTGTATAGTTCTAATAAAATAAACTCTATAATAATTCCAACGGCATTTTAACTCGAGTCCTGCAACTCGTAACAATATCAAGGTTAAATATTAAGTAATGTTAATTCATTGAATTTTGATGCACTAAAAAACAAAAAAATATTTTGGTGGATGCAAAGTATAAGTGCATCAACTGTCTGCCTAATACTCGTTGGGAGCGAAGCCTAATATTAGAAAGAAATTCATGACATTATGAAGTAAAAGAGAAATTTCAAGTAGAAATTTAAAGTTAGACGTTGTAAAAAAATCTTCAATTTCATGCCATTTGTAGTAAAAACGACAAGAACATGTTGCAAAGCTGTGTGACATATATAATAGGAAGTGTATTTAATTTCAACTTATATGACCTTAAAAAAATGTTGTCCAGTAGAACTAATTTTTTTTAATTTGTGTAAGTTCGCGTTTGACCACTGTCTCACATGATGTTGAGCGATGACGTGGTCTAGGACAGAGCACGCTTGCCTAGAAAATGCCTATTCACTCATGACTTGAAGACTTTTTTTTAGCCAGGGGAAATCCGATTGAGGACCATAGACCTTGACAAGCACAGAAGCTTGGGGGGATACTTCGCGGCCCGTGTGTGGGATTCGCCAGATCGGGGATGGCACTAGCACTTCTAAACAGAACTAAAGATGCCATTACCACTCCCCTGTTAGGGATACCTACTGAAACCCCTGAGGGTTCCGTCCTTCGCCTTATGCCAGGGTTACGGGTAAATTTCCTAGCCTCTCCGCTAGCCCTGGTAATTGGTGGCCCATTGGCTTCATCCACTGCCGAGGGAATACAATCCCCCGGCAACTTCAAACTCTTTTCCCGGGGGGCGGTTTGTAACTCGCTCTACGGGAGGAGATGTGAGCACGCGTGGTACACGTCGCGCCCCCATCTCGACAGCATAACGGCGGGTATAAACCCTATTCCTCAAGGGAAAGCTCAGGGCGGCTGAAGGTCCAAGTTGCCCCTCCGGCCTCGACGCCTCCTCCTTCTTCGCAAGTGTAACACGCTCTCGTTCCGCCTTCTTATTCACAAGTATGACACGCTCCCGTTCCGCCTCCTTCTTCGCAAGTATGACACGCTCCCATTCCCCCTCCTTCTTCGCAAATATGACACGCTCCCGTTCCGCCTCCTTCTTCGCAAGTATGACACGCTCGCAAAGACGAGGAGATGGCGTCCCATCCGAGGGAGCTCCTGACCATAGTGAGAACCAAGGCCAGAAACATGAGGTCTAGTCCGGAAAGGCGTTGACACTACTCCGTCCCGGCAGGACTTGAAGACTCCTAGTTTATATTTGTCAGGAAAAACAGACTGCGGCAAATTACTCCACTCTTCGGCAGTGAAGATAAAACAAAGGGCTTCGTTCTGACTGGCGGTGTTACCACCATGATAGAGTATAGTTTACTTTTTTTTAATTCGATCTAGTAAAATATAATTGACTTTGGGGGGATACATATCCGTAGCTGCTTGAAAGAGTATAGTATATAATAAGTACTTATACTTATTTATGTTTTGTTCCTAGAATTTCTTCTTGGCGAGCGCATTCTAGCTGCACCAGTGTTGGAAGAGGGCGCTACATCTCGAGACATTTACCTGCCAATCGGTGAATGGCGTGATGGCAACACCGGCGAGGTATACAGTGGACCAATCACTATCCACGATTACCCCGCACCACTGGATGTGTTGCCATACTTCGAACTACAAAATTAAATTAATACAGTATATAATTATTTATTATGTTGTTTGAACATTTGTAAATAAATTATTGATTATTAAGCATGCATTTTAATTGGAACGAGTAAGTTTGTAGTCTTATTTAAGGTTCTTAAAGAAGCCTACGAACTTACTCTAACTTAATATGAATAAGACAGTAAACCTTCAGTCATGCCACCTCCGCCAGGTCCTAGTAGAAGGGATAGGACCAAAACATATTAGCTTAACACTGTAAAGGATGATATGCGTGCCAATGGTCTCAGAATAAGGTTTGTTGAAGACCGTGATAAGTGGTGAACAAAAGTAGAAAAGTTGACCCCGAACATGTAAGCGACGTTCCGAAACCAACTGGGATTTAACACCAGGATGATCAATATACTTATGTAACTATTAATTAGGGTTTTTTTTTTGCCTGAAGGAAACAGGCAGACCGCTCACCATGTTACATGTTCTTCTTTGAGACAAAATTAAATGTGTTATGGAGACTAGAAGTAGGAATTTTTTTTTCATAAATATGAAACAGTTTCTGTAGTACATAAATAATTTATTGTATTACACAGGAGGGTGAATATATTTTAATGAGCATTTTCTGAAGTTTTTGCGACTAGACCACATAATCAAAACTACATATTAACAGTTTTAAGCGCGAAATTTTATATGATTTTTATTTCGACGTTTCTGTCGGTTTTCAGTGTCCAAGACAAGGTGAGATTTTCCTGCGTCCACCGGAACACACCCCAACTTGATTGATAATAATCTCATTTTATCTAACCTCCCACCCCTTGAATTCGCTTCTTTTGTCAGGCCACAACATGTTGCGAAGTTGTAGTAAATTAGATTGGGCTCCACTAGAGTAAATAATAAAACATGAGCTAAATTTTAAATTAAATAAACAAGTTGGTAGGCTGATAATAAATTTAAAATTGTTTTAATTATAAGCTAGTAAGTACAATGAAGAAATTTATAAATAATCTAATACAATAAAAGAAAACTTACTTATTTGTATTGTAACGAACTTACAGACGGTTTAGAACCTTTAAGTCTCAGAAGAGACGTTGGCGCTCTAAGCGCGTTCTACCGTCTGTACAATAGGGAGTGTTCTGAGGAGCTATTTGGTTTGGCACCTGCGTCGCCATTTTACCACCGCACTGCTCGCTGGCGACTGGGAGTTCATCCACACTTCCTTGACACCTGGAAGTTGTCCACTGTACGTTGCGCTCGCTCCTTTATGCCATATGTGAGCAAGCTGTTGAATGACGGATCCCGCAATTTTCCCAGAGCGCTACAATATGAGGCTCTTCAAAAAGGGTGTAAACAGATATTTAAAGTCTCAACGAGGTAGGCAACGCATCGGCTCCCTTAGTGTTGCAGATGTCCATGGGCGACCGTAGCCACTTGCCATCAAGTGGTCCGTCTGCTAGATTGCCTATAAGAAAACATTAAAAAAAAATGTATTCTACCCGTAGTCCCTCAAGACTATAAGTGGATATAATACGATGGAAACTAGTATTTCTCTTACATGAGATAGATTACGATGGAAGCAAAAGCATTCATTCATATTGAAAAAATAATTTTGGTTTTACCCAAATTTTCGCGAGGTTTGGTGTTAAATATAAAATTAATTTTTCAATAAAAAACATTTTGTTCAATAACTTTTCAACGGAGGGTGAATAAACGAAGATTTCTGCTGGGCAATCTTCTATTAACGTTGCTCAAAAGAATATGCGTGATAAAAATGCAAATTCATTAAATAGAAAAGGTTTTTCAAAAAAAGCTTTTTGTTAATAACTTTTGAACTAAGGATGAACAAACGAAACTTTTTCAGGACAAACGTGGACTAACGATGAACAAACAAATGATATATTGTTTGGTTATAAAATATCAATTTGAGATGCCAACGTCACATACAATTTTTTTTATAACTTTTAAACCAATGGTGGGCAAACATGGACTAACGATGGACAAGCGAATGAGACATTGTTTGTTTAAGAATTCACAATTGGAGGTGCCAAGTTCACAGAGCTTGATAACAAATGTAGTAAACTCTATAAAAGTCAGCAATTGAACTATTGCAAAATAACGACAAAACTAAAAATAGAAAATCTGGAACAATCCGCGTCACTATAAATGGCATATTTACGAAACATCGGTAACGAAAGACAAACTTATCTCAAGTATCGGATTCTGTGAGTAATAATAAGAGAATGGATTGATAAAAATTTTCTTTATCTCTAAGAGCTGTCAGGCAATCAAAAACGATCCAGTTGTTTACGTGTCCACGTAGATGGCAGCGTTACGGATTTTTTTTGGTGAGTTATGTAATATATTAAGTAATAAAATAATATAAAAATAATAATAATTAACACATTAATATCTATTTTTTATCACTGTATGGTCACAAAATAAAAAAAGAAGATTTCTAAAGTATTTATTAAAATGTTTTTAGTGAAATGTCTTTTGATTCATATTGAAATAAAAAACTTAAACTAAAATATACAAATTACATATCCTACAGCGTTATTAGAAAAAAAAATTACAAATAATAAATAGCCAGCCTTTTGGGCTTTCGCGTGAGCTTTCTTAATAATAATAACAGCCCATGAAAAAGCGTACTGTACATCCATGTATTCGGCGAGTTTGTGGTTCGTGTTTGCTCAATGGTTAAGACCATTGAGCAAAAACGAAAAACAATGCCCTACGTGTACAATATTATAAAGCGTTCAGGGCATTGTTGCGGTTCCCGCGTTTCTGTAGTGCTCCGGGATATTTGCACTCATGCAGAGGACCAAGTCGTTGAATGAATGATTGGATGAACGAATGAATGAATGGATGAATGAATGAATATGCTTTATTGTACTTTAAAAGATACAGTTAACAGAAATAGAAGTTTACAATACAATAGGCGGTCTTATCGCTATTAGCGATTTCTTCCAGACAACCTTTGGGTGGAGAAAAAAATTTGATAAGAACAGAGGTATGTTGCAATATTCTCACCATCGAATCAGTATCTTATAAATATATACATAATGATATAATATACATACATTAATAAAAATTATACCAATACGATATATGTAAATAAAATATTATAAAATACACATACATAAATAAATATAAAACTAGAAAAAGATGACAATAACTGCTGCTATAGCCTTAATTAGAGCTATAAATCGTTATTAAATGTAATCGTTATTTACTGTTAATTACTAACACATATTTTTAAGCTCTACTAGCTATAATATTTGGATCTAGTTGTCTGTACATTTAAATAAATAATAATAAACATCCCACTGCTGGCCTCGGGCCTCCCATTTCATAGAGTAAGGGCACTATGCCCGCCACGCTAACCCAAAGCGGATTGGCGGTTTAGACACATCGGTTATCTCGATGTGCAGGTTTCATCAAGATGTTCTCATTCACCATTAGTATGTGGTAATTGTAAAAATTTGCATTTTTCTCTATGTAGTTGGTATTTGAAACTGTTATAGGCGTGTTGACACTAGCTGCGCGTGCGCAGCCGTCCAGTGTGTCCATGTCTTTGCGCTCTGATGACGTCACACTGACTTTGGAACCACAAATCACCGGAGGCTTCCAAGTAGTACTTATTGAGGGTAAGTATAATCACCCAAACAGGCAGGCGGCCCACCTGATGGAAATTGACTAGTTTAGTGGTTTCAGGACACGTATGTCGTAATTATAGTACAATGAAAAAATGGGAGTAAGTGATATTTGAAAGTACTACTCTCAAAAAGTATTTAAAAAAATAAAAATCTTTATCAGCCGCTTATTTGTATTATCATATTTAATCACTAGCTGATGCCCGCGACTTCGTCTGCGTGGTGCGGTTTTTTAACTATCTCACCGGAACTCTTTAATTTTCGGGATCAAAAGTATCCTATATGTTGACCAGGGATATAAGCTACCACCATACAAAATTTCATTTAAATCGGTCCAGTCGTTTCTGAGATTAGCCGGTACAAACAGACCGAGAAACAAAAAAAATGAAAAAATTCTAAATTAGTTCTATTTCACTTCTTACATCCCCCTGACTCGGTTTTTAGCTTTTTTTTATTATACAGAAATTCGACCTCTACAGTTTTATTATTATATGTATAAATAATATAATATATCTACAGACATGTTACGAAAAAAATTAACAGTACAATAAGCTACACAAAAATAAAATTAAGTGTCTTCGTGTGTTTGTAATGTCAAAATAATCTTTATACTAAACGCATAGAAAAGTATATACGGTACTTATATCAAAAATCAATTTTAAAATTTTTTGTCTTTCTGTTTATTCCGGCTAATCTCTGAAACGGCTGGACCGATTTTGACGGGACTTCCACTGGCAGATAGCTGATGTTATAAGGACTAACTTAGGCTACATTTATTTAAGAAAAAATAAATTAATTGAAAGACCCACGCGCACGCCGCCGCCATCGCCGCACCGGAAGGCGGCAGGAACGGAGAAAGAATACAATTTCATGCGGCCGGGCGGCCTGTCGTAAGAGGTGACAAAACAACCCACAGCCAGGTGGTAGGGCAATTGCCCGACTGGACTACCCGACTACCACCCCTGGTCTAGGGTATGCCGCCATAACAAAACAAAAATAAACGCTTTCCATCAAGTGGGCTGTCTACTGAAATCCTGCAAAAAAAAAGGCATATTAGGCTAAATTCCACGCGGACAAAGTCGCAGGTAACAGCTAGTTTAGAATATAAATTGAATATTTACGAATACCGATGTTACTTTAAACAAAACAAGGTTTAAGATAGTTTAAGATTTCATTGACACCCCTAAAAACAAATTTAAATAACTTAGGCCCAAATCATTTTTCAGATGACGAACGTACAGTCTTCGGGCAAATAGGAACAACTCTAATCTCCCCTTTCACCGTCGAACAAATTGATGGTGGCCTATTTTTGGAAATTGGTGGAGCTAATCTAACGATACACACTTTGTACGATGCGGCGACAAATGCCAGAGGTGTTAAGTTCAGATGGAGCGTTATGGCTCAAACCAGATTGCAGGATTGTATTAATTTTGGTGAGTAGAGTCTAGGGCCATATTAAAAAACAATATGGAAATCGTCGTCGTCAGCCATCCGCAGTCCACTGCTGGACGTAGGCCACCCCAAATCGGCACCACCATTCCATAAAATATAAATAAATAAATCGGCAGACAAACACACTATATATACCCAAATTAAGCAAGTTACGCTTGTGTTATGGGTAATATACAACGGACCTGGGGCCGATCCCAGACACCCAGACCATAGTAAATAACGGAGAAAATACGTTTCTGAAATTTACTGTACCAGGAATCGAACCCGGAGCCTCTGCCTTGTAGTGAGGTAAGCCGGGAAAAGGCTTAGCCCACTCAAACACAGAGGCCGTCAATATGGAAATAGGTACTTAATATTGATTGAAAATGGCATTAAAAAACATCTATATGATTTTTCAAATTAATGATATAATGAATGCTGACTCGCCTATATGCATTGAAGGTTGTTTTATTTTGATTTCCCTACTCCGTTGTGTAGCGGCATATATAATACACGTTTCTGTCAAATTTCACTATAATAATCCAATAGTTCTGACAAAAATGACTGACAGCAACCTTAAATAACACGCCAGGAACAACTGTGCGCTTCTATCTCTGTACCCTCTTTTTGATATCTAATTACAATAATCAAAAAATTCAAACTTTAAACAATTTTAAGGTATTAAACACTGGTACGCCGGCCCAATGCAAGTCGAACAATTGTACCCAATAGAAAACGCAAAGCAAACCTACTCTGCTTGTTACTCAAAGGAGTACGATAACGGAGCTATTGTCGAGAGATACTGGCTTAACTCTGCTGGAGAATACGTCTACGTACATCCTCAAGTTCCACTCTTCATTGATTATAACTCTATTATTAGTAATCACATCTGTTTTGGTGCTCAAATCGCTGAGCCATATTCAGCAAGAAGAAATCATAACGAGTTAGCTTATGACGTATGGTTCTTGCCTGACGTCAAACAAGCACACAGACATGCTATCAACAATTATTTAGGAAAGCCTTCAGGAGTGCCTGATTATAGAATGGTTCAACATCCTATATGGTCAACATGGGCACAGTTTTCTAGAAATATTAATGAAACTAATTTAATTGATTTTGCAAATGCAATCAAAGAGCATGGGTTTGAAAATTCGCAGTTTGAGATTGATGATCTATGGGAAGTTTGTTATGGATCGCTGACGATGGATACAAGAAAGTTTCCGGACTTTGTTGATACGGTTAAGGAGATCAAAGCTTTAGGGTACCGTGTGACGATTTGGGTACATCCTTTCATCAATAAGAATTGTGACCCTTGGTATTCAGAGGCCTTGGAAAATGGGTAAGTCAAAAACCTTTTTACAAATATCTCCAAAGACAATACTGTTTATGTGGTCAAATCAGTAGATGTAAATAAATATACATTTTAACGATAATAAAACGTAAGTAACAATTTGACTCTTAATATACATATACTAATATATAGGTCTAAGTACGAGTTCTACTTATATACGGCCATTGCCTGCAGTAAGCAAACAGGCATTTGTGACCTGTGTCGAAAAATGGTGATAATCAAATACAGTTTTCAATGACCAGTGACCACCAACACGTTGGCAATTAAAATTCGTTTGCCTTAATTTACCAAGAACTAAATTTCTATTGAGTTTATTTAATTTTTAGATACTTTGTAATGAATGAAGCAGGCAGCCCGGATACCACGTGGTGGAATAATAACGGTTCAGTGGCAGGATATATTGACTTCACAAACGCAGCAGCTGCTGAATGGTGGTATCTTAAAGTGAAGAATTTAATTGACGAATACGATATTGACAGCTTAAAGTTTGACGCAGGAGAAAGTAGTTTCACACCCCAGGTACGATTTTTCAAAAGGTCAAGTTTGCTACTGAAAATATTTTATAAGAAGGGCCTACAATTATAATCTCTGTATTATCAACGAATTTATACAAATCATTCTTACCAAAGACTTGCAAGTTTTATCTAATAGGTACAATATAGGTCCCACAACTAAACCCTGCCAACCACCAAAGGAATGAGTTTACTTCAAACAATCGTTTTGCAGGTTGCAGTTCAAAACGGGGACATTGATTTTCAGCCACATCATATCGTAAACTCTTATGTCAGGACATGTGCACGTTTTGGAGATATGATAGAGGTTCGAGCTGCATTTAAGTATGTGTACTTTACTATATGCCTAACAATTAATAATTCTAGTTGATAGAGGCTGCTTTTCTAATTACACTATGCTATTTGCTCAATTAATTGGCACGCATGTCCTGCTTTACGAGGTCTAATAGTGCACTCAAGGCCGTAAGTAGAGAGATCAAGAGGTATTCTTTCGACAATGCGCCTCTTGTTTTCAATAACGTATTATTTTCAAAATTGAAATTTTAATAGGAAAGAGTTTTTTAACTTTCAGAAAATAATTATGTCGAAACGAATAACGTTTTTACTGTCTGTCAATCAGATAATTTATTATAAAAGAAACCAGGTTTTTTTTTGGGAAAATAAAATCGGAAACGGCGGTTTTATTCTTTTTTCTTTATAGAGTACAAAACAAAGTCGCTTTCCAGTTAGATAAATATACTAGTTGTTGCCCGCGGCTTTGCTCACTATATATAAAAATCTTCATGTAAGTAAAATTGAGCTGCACATTGCTCATTGACCCGCGGCGTAGCCACAAGGAAAACTTTAGTTACCAAATAAAAGTATGGAACTATCACGTCATCATGCTTATCGCGTTATTGAAGCAAAGAGGAGAGATGTAATCCGTCATGGAAACCCTACCGCTTAGGGACAGCATTAGACTGTATTGAACTTCAGATAGCATGCTCGAATCTACCAACTAAACCAAACTGGTGTTCCTCGAACACAGCATTTTGGTAGTCTTGGCTTCCGAAGACACTCAAAAGTGATAAAGACGAGCTATTCGCGCGACGTAACCCAATTATACATACATGGGTCTAAAGCACTTGATAAATAGACATTATTATTTCAGGACACAAGACCTTCCGATTTTCGTCCGGATGGTAGACCGCGATTCAATATGGGGTCTCAACAACGGTCTCCCGACAATCGTGACTACGACCATCCAGATGAACCTGAACGGCTACCCTTTGGTTCTCCCAGACATGATTGGCGGGAATGGCTTCAACCTGGACCATGACCAAGCCGACCTTCCGACCAAGGAGTTGTTCATACGCTGGGTCCAAGCGAACACGTTCTTGCCTGCTATGCAGTACTCTTATGTCCCGTGGAATTTTGATGAAGAGGTAAGCTTTCTAAAATTCTCATGGCTAAAGCATTATAAAATTAACTAGTTTGTATCAAATAGGACGGTATAGGAGAAATTACGTAAATAGAGAAATAAACATCGTGATCCTAAGTACAAGACTACTATTAAATTTTAATAGTACCGGGATTTAATAACACTTCTTTAATGAAAATTGATAATTTATTTCGCAGTAAAGGTTACGATAACGCTACAAATTAAGTTTTATGTAGGTAGATATAGATATATCAGCCTTGCCGTCCTATTTGAAATAGACTTTAGGTTACACATTTGGAATCGATAATATTGTTACGAGCTACTGGACTCGAATTAAAAATGCCGTTGGAACTACTATAGAATTTATTAGAAGTGTACAAACACGTATAAAACAAATACAAATAAAACTGGATGCAACCAGTTCACACTGCACGATTCGATGCAATTCGACACGTGCAAAGTCCGTCGTCTATATCGCTAATCGAGAGTACTACAAACGTCTTACTCGTCTCGTAGTCGTCGCTTGACTGCCCATCCCTCCATTCGGGCATTATCTTATACTAACTATACAGTACAAAAAATATCGGCCGTGCGCACTGAGTTTCCGAGAAATAGTAATTTGCACACCTGGTTATCTATTCCTGCGAACGGCTAACAAAGCCGAAAACAATAACAATAGGCTATTGTCTAATTGCAAATTTAAATACGAAGATATAAAAAGAACTCCGAATGCCGGAGGGGCAATAAACGAGATGCGCAGCATTTCTTTGTCGGTATGTGACAATAGGTATGCAGGTGGCCCAACTTTAAACAAAATTTTAAAATTCTACAATGCCGTGTCTGTACATTGAAGCTATTAAAAAAAACTGAAACAAACAATGGAGAACACGATGTGACGTTGCGATAAGAGTCAGTTCCTCGAGACGGAAAGAGGTGCGCATGCGACTCACGGACACCGACGTCAGTCCGGTGTCCGGAGGCGTAGATATGCGCAAAATCTCCTCCCGTGATTCCATCACAGGGGTCCATCTGCATCTGGGGATGCGGTGGAAGTAACTTCTGTTGGTAAAGTGAGTTTACCTTGCTTCCGGGGGCACTCTCAGGCCTTGATGCACGGATGAACATGGGCGTAACTACATTCTAAGTCTCATGCTCTTCCTACCACAAACGTGGGCACATGGGAGGCAGATTCAGGTTTAGTGGTGTATTATGGAAACGACTGTACCAGTGAGTCCCACACAAGCCGTGCGGCGCTTAATCTTGCCGCGTAAAGTCTTAACCCCCCACAAAGAACCCGATAGTGTATGAAATGTATTCTCCCTGCATCAACAAGAAAAAATAAAGAGTCAATTCCTCTATATCCTCGACCACAGAATCGATTTAGGTGGGCCAATGACTAATACAGGATATGTAGTATATAACGTATTCAATCTGTTCCGTGTTAACTAGTAGACTTTTATGCACAAAAAAAGGTACACTGGCCTGTTGAAGCCTTGGAAGCTCTTTAAGTATTAGCAAGACCGGTAGTTATCCGCGTCTGGAATATGTTGGCAGGTTTTCTTAAGAAATGTAAGGGTAGCTTTCGTCCTGAAATTATTATATGACGAAGAATAAGCACTAGGTTTGACAGTGTCCTTCGCTAGGAAACTAAATGAGCTCAAATGATTATATTAATTTTTAACTAGTAGAACAGTTACATTACATTTATAGATAAGAACTCACCCCAGCGGGAACACGTAGTTAATTTAATAAAGTGAAAGGAACTTTTCAAATATATAAGATAATATTTATAAAATAAATTATGAACAGCTGCCATTTTAATTTCGTGTGAGACCGAAACTTAACCGCCGTCACATTACTTTTGTTAAAGTAGTAGTAGTAGTAGAATTCGCCACAAAGGCAGGCAAAGGAATCTTAGTCCATACAGCCAATTCTGATGTAATAATATGTCTTCGTATAGTAGCGCAGTTGTATTGCAGGCTACAACCGACGCCATTCAATGGAGTTCTTGTGAAAACTCGAAAGACCACATCTGACTATACAGTTCACATTTCTCACAAAAATACACAATTACTACTCAAAAACTATCAATATCCTACAACTATTGTTCATTTTAGAGTACTTTTACACATTTTTAGAAAATAAAACTGCACAGCACGACGTCCCCTTTCAGTTCCCGCCAAAAACTCCTACTTTTGTTAAACTCTTGACAGTGACATAGTTTGACAGACATTAGTAGTGTCATTGGCTATGACTCTTTTTTTTAATGGTGCAAGTGCAACATTACAACGATACAATTTTTTTTAGATTTCTTGTCTGTTTGTCTCTTTGTTCGGGATTCACGTAAAAACCACTAAGCCAATTTGGATGCGGTTTCACTGACCGACATCTAATCCTTAGACTTAAAAACTGCGCTACTTTTTATCCCGGGCATCCCGCGGGAAGTTTTCTAGGAATTATTTAAAATGGCTGTGATTTTTTCACTAATCAATAGCAAATTTTATTTAAAAAAATGTTTGATATTTGAAGTGAAACTTCTTTATCGGGGTTGGAAAAAAATTTAGTGTAACATTTTTTCGTTACGCGTCACATTTTTCCGTTACGCGCCATCTTTTTCTTATCCCTACCACGCGTGATTCGAAGTATACTTTCTACAGCGGAGTAGGGTTTGGTAAATGTCTCCAATGTATTTTGCGGCCCGTTTTGAGTAGTTACATTTTTGAAATCCAGGTGGCGATTGCATCGACTTCCATAAGAGCCCATGACCCGCTTTGAGTAGTGATGACTTTGACCACTAGGTGGTGTCGTGCAATTGCCATTTACCAATAGCATATCGTTTTAACGGACTTTCTCCTACCACTATACTTGACCGTTTTTCTATTGTACGCTTATTTATTCCCAACGCTCTATAGTGACGTGATAAATATATATATATATGTTATATTGAAGTGATCAGCAAAATCAAAGGGTTTATTTTAATTCTAATTCCAGTGAATTACTAAAAAAAGTAAGTAATTACATCTCTTTTTCTAATACTTAGGTGTAATTATGGTATTTATTTTTCCACGTTATTTAAAATTAACCTCAGCTTTTGATTGTATTTTTCAATACACTAACACGTGAGTCAACGTTAATTCAACAATTAGAGCATGAAACTAATTATGTAGCATACACGGATTTTCATCGGCATAAACTGGCTCATGATGAATTTCAAAAGAAATTTGTTCGAAATTCATTTGGTCATATGTGCTCAGTTTGTGAAAGACTATGGTTTAAAGATGACTTACCATCTTCATCCCTTCAACATTGTTCAATCTTGAAAACAATAGTTCCTCATCTTAACATAAAGGACGTTGCTGTATGTAATACCTGTGTGACATCTTTAAATAATAATAGTATTCCTGTGATGGCATCTTATAATGGATTTAAATTTCCGAAGAAACCCGATTATTTACCGCCATTAGACTTAATATCTGAACGATTGATTTCTCCACGTATCCCATTCATGCAGATTAGGAGATTAAGACACGTTAACGGTCAGTACGGTATTTATGGACAAATAATTAATGTTCCTGTGTCTATAGATTCAATGGTTCGTACTCTCCCTAGAAGTTTATCTGATGATCACTGCATCAATGTGCACATTAAACGCAAGAAAATCCATAAATCCAATTATTTGCATGGTATAATAAACAAAGGTACAATAAAAATTTGGCTCCAATTTTTATTAAAGTCGCCATTATATACTATGTATGATATTAAGGTTGACGAATCTTTTTTTGAAAACAACGACATCGATGCTGTGCCTCAAGATGAAATAAGTGAACACATACCAATCGAAGAAAGTTTGGTATCTCAGCAGCAAACATTGATGTGGAATGAAGAAAAATATTTTAGATTAGCCCCAGGAGAAAAAAATCTTCCACATAGTTTAATTTTGTGGAATGTAAACAATATATTTCGTATTTCAGTTACCATAAGCCATTAATAACACAAATATATAATAACGACATCAATGATAGTAATAATTCTATTACAATTAATGAAATTCAATAATACTCTTTGTAGTAATAAGCTAAAATGAAATAATTGTAGAATTTGTATTTATGTCTATGATAATAAAAGCCTTTTATTAAACTTTATCTAATTTAACTTTATTTAACCAATTTCTGTAAAGTTGCATATAGTAAATTATTTTTTGAAAAATAACGTCATAAAGAAGTTTCACGTCTTACGAGTGTACGCTAGTACACGCACACATATTTTTTTTATTGCGGGAATCCCGCGAGTTTTTAACCGGGAGCAATTTGAAATTGTTCCGGTGCATAAAAATGAGCTTATTCCAGGTATAACCTGGGTTTTATAAATAAATTTGAAAAAAGAAACACTCTTGTACAAAATCTAAGAAGATTCCGATAAGTTAATAAAAAACGATAATCTATCTATATAATTAAAAATTAATCGTAGAAATGTATGTACGCGCATAACTTCAGAACGACTTTACCGATTTTGATGAACTATTTTGTGTGTGCTTGAGTGGGTCCTCGGATTATTTAGATTCACAACTGGAACCGATAGGTGGCGTTGGGATCGGGTCTTAGATTTTTTTTTTTTTTTGTAGGGCAACGTCTAGCGGAACCTTTAGTAAAAAATAAATATTAATTTAACCATAAACAATTTCATAACCTGAGCCTAATGCTGGTAATATAATTAGCTTGCAAAAGGGCAATCATATACGCGCTTGTATTACGTAAAAAGAACAATGGAATTATTATCAATCAATTTAATTCGATCAATTATATTGACATGACGAAGTTTATATAACGTTGACACAATAAAACTTTTAAAAAACTTCTCATAGCGTTGTTATTTATTTTTAGAGTTCCGTAACCATTTTAGCTAAAGGGAATCACTTCTAAAGTCGTCATATACTTACAACAACTTGGAAGGGTTTGTGGTAATAAAAGAACAGCAACTGGTCACTATACTTATAATTTGAGAACCTTACTGTTTAAAAATATTTCACATACTGACTACACAAACATTTTTAGAACACCTCGCCATCCCTCCAACAATCTTACAGTTTGACAAACTTAGCAAATTGGCACAACCGACAGCGGATTGAAGTCATTTATAAACTATTTTAATTAATGACAAGAATTTAATACATTATTGTTTGAAAATTTTAGATAATATTTTATATAAGATATTATATAAAATATTATATTTAAAGTTTTACATTGTAATAAAATAAAACACAGTAAAACAATCAATCGCGTCTGCCAACATGAAAATAAAATGTAGTGAATATCGTCTATATATAATTGAGAGATTTTGAATTATAATCTACACAATTACCATATCATATTAGAGAAATATTGTTACATAAAATTATGGTAAATTATAGAAAACTACTCTATACAAAACGGGCGCTAATCACAGAATAAATAAAATATAACATTATTATTCAATTAAGTAAATGGCCGATTGTGTCGTTTAGAAATAAAAGGGTAGGTACATAACAAAATTAATTATTAACTTTAAAAAGAAACATGACAAGAACAACTATGCAACTAAATAAATGTAGCATTCCGTCCCTCTGTGTTTGTTTGTGAAAATCAATTTTCTTAAGCATTTTTTTTAATATTACTTTATTTTATTCACAATAACATAATAATGCATATGAAAAACAACCGCGTTGCCGGCCACGAAGAAATATCGCCCTCTCTTTTTTTTTATTGCTTGAGTTCAGCAGACAGGGATACGGCCCACCTGATGGAAAGTGGTTACCATCGCCTATGGACATTTGTAACAACAAAGGTACTACCAATGTGTTGCTGCTCTCTAAAGTGAGACTTAAACCTGGCCACTGATGCCGGAACACAACTCAAGGTTGTTATGGCGGCATACACTAGACCAGGGGTGGTAACCATCCAGTTGGACATATACCCTACATGGCTTTGGGTTGTTTTTGTCGCCTCTTACGACAGGCCGCCCGGCTGCAGGAAATCGTATTATTCCTCCGTTCCTGCACAGATAAAGACTCTAACTTTGATCTACATCTATCAAAACAAAACAGTGGACACTCGTTGTTTCTACGGCACCCTTCAATTTGTGTGGTCCGACACGCACTTGGCAATTTTCAGACAGTAGAGATAAGCAAACAATACACGGAACTGCATGCGGCGTATGCTGACCACATTTACGCCGCAATGAAGAAGGCTGTGGTGGATGGAACCCCCGTGAACGCGCCTCTCTGGTGGCTGGACCCTCGGGATGAAGAGGCTCTTGTTATTTGGGATGGTTAGTATAGAAATACTAGGATATACCCGCGACTTCGTCCTCGCTTGACTTGAAATTACCGCGGGATATACCCGCGGGATTCCCGGGACACAAAGTATCGCAGCCATTAAAATAATGAATGTTGTTATTGTTTTAGTAGAAACTGTGTCGGAATAAGCCATTTTTTATGCATTCGAAGAACTTCAAACAATCTTTAAAAATTGCATCGTATTCTCTGTCGTTTATTTACTCTATTCCAGTGGGTTTTTTTTTCAATAGCTTCAATGTACAGACACAGCCTGTTTAGAATTTTATAATATTATAAATATAGATATTTTTCAAGACAAGAACTTTCAAACATCGCTTCGATAGACAAAGACAAATTATATCCCCCAGTTATGCATAATATAAAACGGACAACTCGGGGGCCGATCTCAGACAAAACAATAATAGACATAGACATACATATAGACAACACTGTATTGATAACCAAGACAAAAATGCACAACAAGACAATAGTTATTTGGTAAAACAAAAGGCGGCCTTATTGCTAAAAGCGATCTCTTCCAGGCAACCTGACTCAAAGGAAATTCTTAAATTATCTATAATTAT
Organism: Dendrolimus houi; assembly: GCA_039645545.1. Taxonomy (NCBI): domain Eukaryota; kingdom Metazoa; phylum Arthropoda; class Insecta; order Lepidoptera; family Lasiocampidae; genus Dendrolimus; species Dendrolimus houi. The sequence goes on from CM077131.1 coordinate 1,964,106, forward strand.
TATGCAACAAAGAAAAGGAAATAAATAAAATAAAAATGACATACATGGACAGCAGATTACAGTCTAAAGTATTGTAAACTAGCACATACATTATTGCGTAATAGATTTTGCTTTTCTGGCGTCAGTGGGCAAAGAGTTCCAAAGTAAAACAGCCTGCGTGGCGAAGGAGTTGGAATAAAATGTTGAAGAGTGTGCAGGTGCTACTAACAGGCGATTATTAGTGGAGCGCAAATTAAGTGTGTGTGACGTAAAAAGGAAGTTGAAACATTCCTTAAGATAAGAAGGGGTATAAGGTATAAACAGTATACGATATAGTAAATTGACAAGATCAGCATTCCGGAGGAGTGAGATAGGCAACCACTCGAGCTTTTTGCGATATTCAGAAACGTGGTTATTATGCAAACATTTTGAAGACGCTCGAGCTTTTCTTTATCGAACATTTATTTCTTTATAGCTAGAATACAGTAGACAAAAGACCGCCTATGGACATGCAACAGCGGAAATGTTGCCAACGCGCTTTTAAAAACTCTATTCATGGTCGCATGGTCTCACGGGCATTTCGCCAATTTATTTTAATATTGAAGTTTGAAATTTAAACTGCAATCGCGCTTTATTCATTTCAGAATATCTCCTCGGTGAGACAATTCTGGTAGCACCAGTTCTGACGGAAGGGGCGACGTCCCGCGACATTTACCTTCCATCAGGTATCTGGCTGGCCGAAGGGGACCCAGAGAAGATTTACGAAGGTCCACTCTGGTTGAGGGACTACCCAGCACCTATTGATGTCCTACCATACTTTGTTCTTAGAGATGGAATACCAGACTCAACGACAGCTCCTGGCGTTTCTGCTAGCCTAGTACTTCTAGGATTCGTTCTAAATATTTACAATAGAATTTAATGTTTAATTTATTTTGTACTTTTCCGTAGAACTTATTGTTGAAAAAATAATAAACAAGTGATTTAATTATAACTATACACTGTATTTATTCCTGAGATTTTTACTTGCATTATTAGACAATAATAATTATATTTCATACCAATTTTTAAAAAAAAATATTCAGCACTATGAAAAAAAATATTAATTTCTAATAAAAAACATTATTTAAATGTTACAAGCAAGTGGATTTTCGAAAAATAGGCAACATGTATCATGTACAGTGTGTGTGTATGTATGTATTTATATTAAAACCAGCTGACCCGGCGAACTTCGTACCGCCATATTTTCTGAATTCCTAAAAGACTTTCTTTCATGACACAAAAACAAAATCTAAAATCGGTCTAGATGATTAGGAGGATTCTAGAACCCGATCTCAGTGCCACCTAACGTTTCCAATTGTGAATCTAAATCACCCGGGGACCCATCAAACACAAAACAAATATCATCAAAATCGGTCCAGCCGTTTAGGAGGAGTTCACTGTCAAAACATATACAGAAGAATTATATATATATATATATATATATATATATATATATATATATATATATATATATATATAATTAATATGTATTTTAAAAACATCTGTATTTATGCATCATCTACATAGCCAAATTAACTAAGAAAATCCTAACAAAATACATATTGCTTAAGACTACACCACTTATATAGCCCTCGGGAGTCTCTTAGAGAATGCTTTAAGGAAATCGGTATTATGACGGTCGCCTACCAATATATCTTTAATAATATAATTTATATTCGTAATAATTAGAGTGCCTACAAGCAGTATAAGGATGTTCACAATTTTAACACCAGGCATTGTAACAAACTGATATTGCCATCTTTTAGATTACAAAAAGTACTGTTCTCTTTCTTGGGGGTTGGTATACGCTTCTTCAATAAGATTCCGAATGAAATGTTAGATCTGCCTTTCACTAAATTTAAAACCAAATTAAAAAGTATCTTGCTAAAAATGGGATACTACACTTTTGAAGAATACTTAAATGACAAAAATTCATTTACATGGCAGCTCGCTCTAACATCTTACACTATATTTTGTATAACATTATCTTGCCAAGCTTGTAAGGGATTTATGGAGATATATTGCAGCATAACATTTTAGTACGTCATGTCATTATTATAACTTTAATAATATTTTTCTTTCCTTTTATTGTGTCTTGGTATATGCACTGTTTGCACCAACCCCATTAATTTATCAAAAAGTAATTCTGTAACATACTTCTGTATAAAACTTATTAAAAAAAAGAGAACTTGAGATATAAATAGAATAAGAAATATAAAGAAAAACAATATAGCGTGTTGCTGGGGAGTTTCTTGCCGCTTCTTCTCCTTAACAGCAATAACGCGTTGCGAAGCGGTGTACATAGACTATACAGTTCACATTTGTCACAAAAACATAAATAATACTCAAAAAACTATCAATATCCTACAACTATTGTTCATTTTAGAGTAATTTTACAAATTAAAAAAAAATAAACTGTACAGCATAACGCGTCCCCTTTCAGTTCCCGCCAAAAACTCTCTCATTAATTTTATTTTTGACATTAACAGGTAAGTTCAAGGTGAAAGAATTTATGGTTACAATTACTCTTAGTTTAACATTTATAAATCCTTCAAACAATGAATGACATATGCAATAAAGTTTATTCTTTGTTATACACAAATTAAAACTAATCTAATAACTGATGAATTAAACTGACGTACGTACTTAATAGACCAATTTACATTTTCGTTTTCCATTGGCTACGGAACTCTTACAAGTGGTTAAGAAAATAAAAATAGTGACTCCTCACTCTCAGAAAACTGTTTAACATCAAGTTCTCACAAGGACCATAAACAAATAAAAGACAGTATTATATTTTTTTAATTTATGTTTTAAGTTCTTACATTATATAAAATATACATGTAACTAAATTAAAAAATGAACCGTTAAGTGTTCACACTGATTTCTTTCACCAATCCTTGTCCTATTACCCTAAAATCTTCAACAATTGCTTCTGTGTTGACTTTGTATTTTATTTCTCCTTCCACTGTAATTGGTTTCAGAGCATTCGCGTTTAAAAGCTGAAAATAGTTAAATTAATTGAGTAAGTAGCAAATGGCTATATACGAGTCCGATATTCTATGTAAGATTCCTCTATAATATAACTTGAAGGGCAGGAATTAATATTGAAATATTATTCGGTGTAAATTTATTTTCTAAAATAAAATTCAAGGCTCTGACTCTCGTCGGACGCTACGAGTACCACTATATAGGCGTAGGCGTCATCCCGTTTGGGCCCCTCTTGCTGTATTTAAAAAATATTTTCGCATATATAAACGTGCATTTCTGTAGACATGACAAAATATTAAAAATAAAGTGCAGTATAAAATTTTATATTTAGACTCATTCACGTTTCAAAAATAGGGTGCCATATTTATGGGTTGATATTATTTTATTTTCCACAATTACTTGAAACTTGCAGTAAACGATTGTCTTTAAAAAAATAAAACTAGGGCAGCAAACTTAGGGCATATTATATATATACAGATTATAATGTTACATGTCGTCAAAGATAAGCCGCACAGCTGCCTATTGTAAGCGCAGCTTATTGTCCTCTCGGATTAGGGAATTCTTTGTGTTTTGAATTCGCAATTAAGAAAAACATGCTATTGTCTTTCTACTTGTTTTATAACCATCATTAGCGTCGAACTAATCCTTGTTGTTATTGTTTTCGACTTTGTTAGCCGTTCGCAGGTGTGCAAATTAGTATTTCTTAGAAACTCAGTGTGCGCGGCCAATTTCTTTGTGCTGTGTAGTTAGTATAAGACGATGCCCGAATGGAGGGGCGGGCAGTCAAGCGACGACTACGAAGCGAGTAAGACGTTTTCTAGTACTCTCGATTAGCGATATAAACGACGGACTTTGCGCGGTCGAATTGTATTAAATCGTGCAGTGTGAACTGGTTGCATCCAGTTTTATTTGTATTTGTTTTTATACGTGTTTGTACAGTTCTAATAAATTCTATAGTAGTTCCAACGGCATTTTTAATTCGAGTCCTGTAGCTCGTAACAATAATAAATATATATACATTATAATGTGATACTAGAACTTACAAAACTTGAAAGAATTACCTGAAAATCTCGAAGTTCATTAATATCAGGTTTCCACAGCACCGCTATAACTTCTCCCCCGTAAAAGTCGTGGAAGAACAAAGCGAATTCACTGTACGCAGCCTGAAATTAATATCGACAAGTTTAAGGGCAAAGGTTCTCAAAGGGGACTACAGTGCATCACTTGGGGGTTCTCATAGATTTGAGGGAATGTAAAGGTGACTTAGTTTTACAAGCTTATGAATGAACTCATTACTACGAACTTTGGTGCTGTACTTTTAATAATGAGAAGTATACAAATACTTTATCCCGGAAAATAAGATGGTTGCCATGTGATAAGCCAGCGGAGTTAATTCGAATATAAATTTATAATATTAAAACATTCTAAAAATGCCGATTCTGTACTTTGAAGATATTTAAAAAAAACAACTACATTATACAAACAATGGAGAAAGCGATGCAATTTTTTTTAGATTTCTTGTCTATTTTCTGTTTGTTCGGGATTCACGTAACAAACTACTGGGCCGAATTCGATGCGATTTTTGCTGATCAACAACAGATTCTTAAATCAGCAAATTTTATGTAATAAAATGTGTGATGTTTTTTATCCCCAGTATCCCGCGGAAATTTTCCCGACAGCGGATTATAGTCGTTTGGGTGTATAAAAATTATTTTATTCCGACACAGTTTTCACTAAAACGATAGCTTACATTCTTTTTTAAATGCTACGCTACTTTGTTTCCGGGAGTCCCGCGAGAATTTCAAGTCAAGGGTGGCGAAGCCGCGGGCATATCCTAGTTATATAATATTTTATTTATCTAGAGAGAATCTGCGAGTAAACTACCTCTTATAAAGCAAATGTTATTTGAATTTAGATTTTATAACAAAATTTAAATGTCGTATGAAAAATATAAGATTTGAAACAAGATAATAATAATTAAATTAGCCCAAAAATTTGAGGAACACTGAATTCTTACAGAATTGTTATTTTTAAAGGTAAAGGATAAACACAAAGCAGGTGATGTGTATTCTCTAATTAATAAGATACATTGACAAATCATAACGATCCAAATAACACTCGGTCCAAAACAAATATAAGAAAATTTGTTTTTGAAATTTAGTTTACCAGGAATCGCACTCTGGAACTTCACACCCATGAACTAAACAAGCATAAAAACCTTTAAATAAAAACACAAAAATAAAAACTCACCCTCAACTCTTCCAAATATTTCGAAATGGGATGAAACTCTACCACAGGTATTACATCTTCAGCTGGTCGTTCTGGCAAACGCCTCAATTCTGGTACTTTGTCCACTCTTTCGCCCACGTATGGGACTAGTGATGGATGGAGATGGATGAAAACGTCATAACCCGAAAGTGATGGCACGAATAATCCCTACAAATACCATTGTACGTCGTAGAAAACTTATTTAAATTGATAATGACAGCCTATAAACATCCCACTGGGCCTCGATCTAACATTTGTGTATACAAATGGTAGGTCCAGGCCCAGTGGGTAGAGATTTATTATTTAGAGAGAGAGAGAGAGAGAGAGAGAGAGAGAGAGAACACTTTATTGCACACCAAAATATACAATTATAAAAACAGATCATATTTATAACATTTTCTAGGCAATACAATAGGCAGCCTTATCGCCCAAAGCGATCTCTTTCAGGCAATCAAAATCAAAGAAATTTGAATCAGGCGATGTGGGTGGTGCCGGAAAAGGCAATAGATACATAAATACTCAAACCAATTTAAGAAGTAAATATACAAATATATACATAGTCATATATATACATATACAATAATATATTTCTAAATATATAACTTGTGTTATAATAATAAATGTATTAGCATGATTATATTCTGTTAATCAGACAGCTATTTGTGAACAAATAGTGTTTTCTGAGTAAATTTCTAAATGTTGGTAAGGATTTGGCCTTTCTGACAGTAAGAGGCAGCATATTCCAAGTTGACAGCCTGCACTGTCAAAGAATTATCATAATAAGATGGCGTGTGTGCAGGTGTCATAAGTTTTCAGTATGTATCAGAGGGCAAATTGAGGACAGTGGATAAGCGAAGGAATTTAAAAATTCACAGTTAAACTCTAAAAATTGTATTAATTAATTGAAATAGATACTGATGTACGAAGTTAATTGTGAAATGGCAGGAAATGGAACTACAAACAGCCGCCATCTTGTATTAATTCATTTTGAGTATTTTTTTATTTTTCAACATAATACAGTCTTTTTTTCAACATTTTCATGCTATCGATTATTGTTGATGCTTAGAAACAGTCGTCAACCTTATATCAACTCATGATATGCAGAACGTTTCATCTTTAGACATATCAAATCGATGTCAGCTGTCAGCTGTTATACATACCGTCCTATTTGAAATAGACTATACAAGCAAACATAACAAACAATTTCAACCGCTTACCAGCACGTTCTCCTTGAAATCCCTCAGCAAGCCCTCCTCGATATAGTTCAAAGCGCTCCTGGCCAGGGTTTGCACTCTTGCCAACACTTGCAGGGAAGGTGCGTCCATACTCCACACGGACGGCATCGCATCATCGTAAGCCGTCACGATGCGAAGACAAGGTGACGGTATATCACCGGAATTGAATTTTTGCTCTAGCTCTGTTATTTCTTCTCCTATTAAGCAGAAGAGAAGTAAAGAAAATTTTTAAAGTGATGTTTTTTTGTAGCACGCGTTCTGCAGACAGGCAGACGGCCCACCTGATGGAAAGGGGTTACCATCGCCTATGGACATTTGAAACACCAAACGCGTTACAAATGCGCTGCTGCTCTCTTAAGGGAGAATGGAACCTGACCACTAATGCCCGGAACATAACTCAGGGTTGTTATGGCGGCGTATTCTAGACTAGGGGTGGTAGCCATCCAGATAGACAAATACCCTACCACATGGCTCGATTTATTGGGGTCCAAACCCATTTTGACAAAAATGTATCCTTTTTGAAATCGTTACATAATAGCTAAAGGTAGGATCTTAGTGGACAGTATACCCGGTATACTAGTCCGAGGCGGATTGGCGGGTTTGACACATTGATTATCTCGATGTGCAGGAATCATCACGATGTTTTCCTTCATCGTTAGCATGTGGTAGTTGTAAAAGTATAAAAATTAGATCAAAAACTGCCTAAGAGGCGCATGATTTCTGGAAAGGATTCGAATCGGCGCCCTTTCAAATTGGGATACGAGTAGGCTAACCACTGAAAACTAAGCTACCAGTTTTGTGCCTAATATTTCTCAATTTCAATACAAATCATTATTTTTGATGGTAGAGCCATGCTGAAATGACCATCTTAATTACAGCTCTTAGGGCCGACTTGATTGGTGTGATACCACGCTCTCACAGGATGAAAAATACTTTCAAGAACCGATAGTATTATTACTATGTTGACTCACGCGACATGTCCTCATTGAAATCCAAGAATATAATCTCCTTGGTCCAGTCCGTGTGAGCGAGAAGGTTGAACACCCTCACGAGGCCAACGGAGGGTAGCGCTGGAGGGTGGGAGGGAGCGGGGTGGACGAACACCGCCGCCGCAAGTAGCTCAGCCACAGACTGGGGGAAATGTGGTGGGGAGAGCAAGTGGGAAGAGAGCCATCGCTTCAGGAGGCAAGCTGTAGGACCGTACGCTGGGTATTTCGTTTGCAACCTGCAAGAAACATAAAAAATAAAGCAAAAAAATCCAATGTAAGTAGATTATTGCACCCTCTACACCATCGTTTCTCAACCTGGGGGATACGTTTGTTATTAAAGGGTGTCCGTCGCAGTCTGTTAAAAAATAAGGCCTACATATATGCAAATCAAATGTATAAACAACTATTAATTAAAATATTATCATAATTTTGTAGTGGAAGGGGTCGCAAAAGTATTAATAATTTAACTTTTTGGTTTTTTCGTGGGTCCCAACATGAAAATGGTTGAGAAACAATGCCCTACACAGACATCTACACATATAAGTACAAAAATGTAATAATACAACATACACACAAGATATAATTATGTAAAAGAATTTAAGCACTAACATGTAATAATAACACCGGCACACAAAAATCTCACAACCGACAAATGGCTTGCGTCCGGCTACAGGTAGCTGTAACAGAGCTAGGCGAATGGTTTCGCAAATGGAGGATAGAGGTAAACCCGGAGAAAAGCGCAGCAATGTTCTTTTCCCCGGGCACGCTTCGCTCTCCCAAACGCGCTTGCCTTCGCTTAAAAGCCATCTCGCTCTACGAACAAGAGATCCCCTGGGCAAAGTACACCAAATACCTGGGTGTCACTCTAGATCAGAACTTGCGCTTCAACGAGCATATCACTATAGTCCGGAATAGAGCGCGATTTGTGATGGGTCGTCTAGCACCCATGATAGATAAGCGAAGCAAAATGTCCCTCAGACACAAGCTTACTCTATATAAAACATGCATCCGCCCGATCATGACATACGCGAGTGTGGTATTCGGCCATGCCAAGCCTGCCCTTTTAAAGAAACTGCAAATCGTTCAGAATAAATTCATGCGCAGAGCCGTCGGTGCTCCCCTCTATATGCGTAACATCGACATCCACCGCGATCTGGAGCTTCCCTCCATCAAAAACTACATTACGTCGCTCTCGCGTAAGTATTTCGATCTAGCGCCGCACCATCGAAATCCCCTCGTCGTGTCCGCGTCCGATTATAAGCCTCGACGAAAGGCTCTCGTGCGACGACCGCGTAACATCCTCATGGACAAGGTCGACGATATCACAAAACGGCTGGCTCGGATCAGCCCGCCCGCGGTTAGGACGGCAGGCTGGCAGGCACCGACAGACAGACACAGACGGCGGCGTCGACGCCGCCAATCACGATCTCTCCACGTCCCCGCGAGGGACGCCAGGAGACACAGCCCCCCCATAGGATAGACTAGGCGTGTTGCTGGGAAGTTTCTTTCGCCGTTTCTTCTCTCCCAGCCATAACACGTTGCGAAACGGCAGTAAGATAGCATAGGCCACCGCGAACCGCCGATCCCGGTCCGCCGGGATCCTTCCTCTCGGGCTTTATATTACCCGTCGCCCGCTCTCAATTAGTGCATTGTGTCGCCTTATGGTGGGCATTATTAGATTCATCCCCCTCTCATGGCAACAGTCCAGCCGAGGTGAAACTCCCTAGGGTAGCCCCCTCGAGCAAGTTGCCTCCCGGGCTCGAGCGCCTTCGCTTCGCAAAGGCACTCGCCCCGAAAACCCCGGTAAAGTTGTGAGGTCTTCGGACCAACAACATAAAGTCAAGTCCAATAAAAAAAACACAAAAATGTCGTCCGTACATTTGACCAGACCCACCTACCCACATACATTTATTTCGACGCGATGAATACGACTGCAGTTTCTCACGATTTTTAACCATTTATGGCGGTTTTTCGCAATTTACTCGAAATGTTGGACAAGCCAAGTGGACCCCAGATTCGAATTTAGCGCGTCGAAACACAGATATAAAAGTAGGTAAGTCCGATCAAAAGTAGAGACCATTTTTCTGCCAGTGTAATTAATAACATAGATTAAGTGGAAATGGTTTCTAACACACCAATGCACCACGTGTTCGGCTCGAAGGCCCAACATTCAGGACGCTACTTGATAGGAACATAAACACGATTATTTTTGGCTACGTATTTATTTCGCGATAAGACATGCTAGGATAGAAAAAGAGTGCGCGATGTAGCGTCCGCTGGTGCACACGGGTCGCGACCGCGCTAAGTAAACGCCACCTCTACATAATATTCGATATGCATCGAACACAATGTAAAAAAGTCTATAAAAAAACATAATGAACGATTATGTAAAAAATAAATAATACAGTACTAGATTGTTACAGGAGAGGTGAAAGTGACCTATTTAGGCATAAGATGATTTGGCACACGAGCGTGGCGGGGGTGCTGATAGTTCGAGTGCCTAAATAGGCCTTCAGCCGAGGTTAACACTCTGCTCTTCATTTCGAATATGAGGAAAATAAATAAAAATTGATTAGTTAAACAAATAGTTACTTTTCTAATGAAATCAGGCGTTAAATCCATATCTGAACCGGATGAACTCGTTTAATACATCACATATGATATGTTAAGTAAATTTCTTTTTCCGTAGCATTCTACCCGCCAGTGTTTTTTTTTTCACTGATTATTTAGCTCAATATAAGTCGTGGTAGCGTAATGGGTAGCGCACGCGTCCCAAACTCAAAGGGCGCGGGTTCGATCCTGGCCGGAACGCATGCACCACTTAGGCAGTTTTCTGACCTTATGTGCATATGGTTACAATTACCAGGTGATAACAACGGTGAAGGAAAACATCGTGATGCAACCTGCACATCGAGATAACCGGTGTGTCAAACCTGCCAAGCCGCCTTGGACAAGCGTGGCGGGTATACTGTCCGTTCCCCTATAGTGGGAGGCCCGAGCCCAGCAGTGGGACATTTATGGGCTGCTATTATTTTATTTAGCTCAAAATGTAAATAAAATAATAATTTAGTGAAAAGTAATTTATAAGTAGAAAATAATGTTACTGATATATTATTTAAATTTATAATGGATGATATTTTTTAAATTGAGACATGAGTCCCATGTATTATTTATGGTTCGCAGTTTTCAAATTTTTTGAAAGTTTTTGGCGGGAACTAATATTGTGCAGTGCAGTTTTATTTTCTAAAAATGTGTAACATTACTCTAAAATGAACAATAGTTGTAAGATATTGATAGTTTTTGAGTAGTAATTATGTGTTTCGTGAGAAATGTGAACTGTATAGTCGAATGTGGCCTTTTGAGTTGTCACAAGAACTCCGTTGAATGGCACCAGCTGACTACAACTACAGTTCAGCTGTGCTACACATAGGCTTAAGAAAACGAAGAAACTACATTGTAATCTAAGATCTGGCTTAAAGGGCTAGCTGCCAAGCCATAAACCTAGATTTAAAAAAAATCAAATTTTTGGACTACAGGGAATATCGTTTTCCAGGGATAAAAAGTACTGTTTTCATCCCTCTGATTGGACTCCAAGCGTACTTCCAGAATATGCGAAATGAAAATTCTTTTTCTTACTTAATAATGGTATGGACCTAGAGTCCGTAGTTTAAAAAACAACAAGAAGCTTTGTGTGTTTATGTTTGTGACAAATGTTAATCATTTAGTATAGTGTAAACGGTTTCATAGAAAAGAGAAGGCTTACTCTCAAATGCCTTTGGTCTATGGTTTTCGTCGAATACATACGAAAAAAAAAATTACAACTATAAACGCCGAAATGGCTTACATAATATAACTGTTGCATACTCTTATTCTATACAACTATTTAGATATATTTTTTAATGATTTGATGTTTGCTTGTCACATTAAAACTATATTCTGTCTGTCACAAAGCTGAAAATTGCATGTATTCCCATTTTACCATTAAATACATTTATTAGCCACAAAAACCTATCATTTCATGGGTAAGCTCCGCAACATTTGGTCCTTCGAGCCGGATCTTACAAACAAACTTACCCATGCAAGGCGCCCCTAAGCCTTGGCATAAGGATGGTGTCACACTGCAATCTGACACTCTCTTCACTCTCCTTATACTTGACGACTCCATTCTCAATCTCCCTCCGCAAGAGAGTGAGTTCTTTCGGATGCGCTATCTTTAGGCGAAACGTTAGGCCATTCTTCAAGACGTCTATGTGAGTCTTATAGGATTGTGTTGGTAGGGAGTATTGTTGGTTCAAACGCTCGGCGATTTGAAGGTTGAACGCTGCTTTTAAGCAACGAAACGCTTCTATATCGCCCGGCCATTTACCACTGTGACCTGGATACATGGAATTTAATTTAACGGCGGACGGTCGTTTAACGGCAGGCTATCTCAATGTTGCTTGCTTGCAAAATGATCTTTTAATAGTTAAATCACTATACAAAATTAACTCAATGTATTGTATGTGTTTATTTAATTGAAATCAAACGATGTCTTGTAAATTTGCTTTAAAAACATTTTCCGTTTTATATTCTTCCTCGTATAAGTCGTGGTAGCGTAATGTCTAGCACACACCCCAAACTCAAAGGGCGCGGGTTCGATCCTGGCCGGAACGCATGCACTACTTAGGCAGTCTTCTGACCTAATGAGCGTATTGTTATAATTATCATGTGCTAAAAACGGTAAAGGAAAACATCGTGATGCAACCTGCACACCGAGATAACCGATGTGTGAAACCTGCCAAGCCGCCTTGGACAAGCATGGCGAGCATACCGTCCGTTCCCCTATAGTGGGAGGCCCGAATCTAACAGTGGGTCCTCTATGGGCTGTTATTATTATTATAATATATTCTTCCCAGAAAAATTCTCGCGGGATTCCCGGGATAGAACGTAACACAGATTTTAAAATCTAAGAATTTTCTTTCGATCAGCTAGAACCGCATCGAAATCGACCCAGTAGTTTTTACGTGAATCCCAAATAAACGGACAAGAAATCTAAAAAATTGCATCGTTTTCGCCATTATATAGTGCATTCCAGTTGGTTTTTTTTAAATAGCTTCAGTGTACAGACACGGCATGTTTAGAACTTTATATTATTATTACAGATTTAAACAATATTAGCAGACAAAAAATAAAATATATTACCTAATTCAATAATAGCTTCACACACGGGCGTGTACTCCGGCAGTAATGTTAGCCCATCCCTGGTGATGTCTTTGATAAGAGTGGCATTGTGACGCCGCCAGGGGGCGCGGGCGGCACCCCGCAGCAGCGGAGGTAGGGGGGAGCAATAACTGAACACCGGGGACACGCCTATATTCGACAAATCACAAAGATATATAATACCAGAAGAATCGGTACGGTAAAAGGGTCCTCTACATTCTTTCGAAGTTCTCACGGGAACGCGTGAAACGAGAATGTAAAACGGATTTTCATGTTCGTTTTTAGAAAATTCGTATTATGTTCTCACGAGAATGTGGAGCGTCTATAAATACAGCTCGAAATCCGCTTCTAATTTTAAAATTTGAATTTCTAGAACAGTTTCTTAAATTGATTAAAAAAGAATCTTTTGTATTGTAGCTTCTAATTTTGAAGATAAGCTTCTAAATTTAAATACAATCTTCTAACTTTGATTAAAAACTTCTAAGTTTGAATAGAAACTTCTTAATTTGAATAAACTTTCTACCTTTGAATAGAAGCTTCTAAATTTGAATTAAACTCACCATAGACCGCACTGACATCCAATGGCAACTCCGTGAGTTGTCTCAAATCCCTTCTCAGTTCGTCGAAGGCTCTGAGCGCTTCAAGCGAGCTCTCCTCGCAGCGCAAGGTGTGCTCGCCGATATACTGTTTGCGAGCCAACACGCTCTCAAGTTGGTCGCACACGTGGAACAAATCAGACGGAGGAATACCTGAAATCCAAAAAGGCTTATTAAAATAAACAATCAGGCAACCTAACTTGTATCAGTGAAATAAAGGCTATTTTTTACAATAAACAAATAAGGTTCAAATCGAACTTGTGTGCTTCAACTAATATCACATGTATTTTCTATGATAAAAATATACAAAATTTAAGTAGCTTTCACCTATAAACGAAGTTTATTTCTGGTATGACTGCAAACCAAAAGTGCTTTCGCTAGAAACTTAGTACATTCCGGTAACGCATAAGCATTGCCATCCCGTGGCAACGCGGTCAGCGTTTTGGGGACGTTCTCAGCTGGCGGTGATTTGGGATTTATTTGTAATCTTTTATAAATAAAGCTGTCGGTTTATGTTTTAATTACTTTTTTAATGTGAAAGTAAATTCTAAATGTAAATATTTTATTTAAAAGTATGATCAAAAAATACTACCTGTCGTTGGAATATGATATTTAAATTCATTGATAAACATTTATATATTTTGTAGATATGTATATGCGTGCGTGTGTGTGTGCGGCGTGTGTGTGTGTGTGTGTGTGTGTGTGTGTGTGTGTGTGTGTGTGTGTGTGTGTGTGTGTGTGTGTGTGTGTGTGTGTGTGTGTGTGTGTGTGTGTGTGTGTGTGTGTGTGTGTGTGTGTGTGTGTGTGTGTGTGTTTTATTATAATGTAAGTAGTTCGTACTATATGTTACGTATACCACCATCGCCATTATCATCTCAATTCATTCCCGGGGTAGTCTGGAAGAGATCGCTTTTTAGCGATAAGACCGCCCTTTGTACATAACTAGATATAATTTTATTCTTTAAGTTCATTTTTGTATTGGTGTATAATAAAGTGTTATCTATCTATCTATATTTTAAAAATTAGTCACTTATTAATTAATGTTTTAAACTTACCGTATTTGAGATTCATCAAATAGTCGATAATCTGTTTCGTGACGGTCCGTCTCTCTGCCAGAGTCTCCCCTTTCCACACCACGGTCTCCGTTATGGAACCGTCTTGGAAACGACGCAGTTCCGATTTATCGCCCCAGAAGGATCTGAACGAAATTATTTAAACTCTTCTTATGGTTCTTTTGGTATTTCAAAAACGGTACAACAGTCAAATCAAATGACAACCTTTTTATGAACTTGGGTGGACGAACAGCGCGTTCCACTAGTAGCTCACAACGACCACGCTCGCGACCACTATTTTTCCGTTTCACTTGCTTGCGTGTGTCACAATCGTAAACTCAAGTGGAACGGCTATTCGACACTACCGTAACGACCGCGGTCGCCTTGTGGCACGGCAGACGGAGCATTTTGGGCGCTGTGAGCTACTGGCGGAACGCGCTGGAAGCGTGACATTGCGTGACAAGGGGTCCTAAATTTCGTGACGTCATATTTCTAAACCTAATATACACGAAATTGGAACTGTTAACGGAAATTTTCAAAATATTTCCAACTCGTATCTGTATGAGCATAGTGTTAAATATTTTTTATATTTTAATTATTAAAAAATATTTAAATGGAAATAAAACTAATTACGGAACTACTGTTTTAATTTAATAATTTTTTGATGTAACAATGAAAATATTTGATTTCACACTTGGGAGGGAGGAGTCTCACGAATGTGACCAGCTGTGACAAGGACGACGAAGGGGTCAAAAATCATGAAATTCGTGTGACGTAATTTGTGAATGGACCCTAACAGCTGATTTACATTGATCCAGCTACTGACTTAAATTCGAAAGAAGTCAGTGCTGATTTTCTACAGGCATCGTGTAAAATGATTAGAAATCAGTACAATGCTACCAAGTCTGCCTGACTTCAACATTGTCGATTGAATATTTTGAAGTCAGTCCGCTCCCCAAGTCATAGTGTTGGGTACGATATGATTTTAAAATGAGTTTGTTGTGTCCCGTTTCATCCACCAATTTATTGATGTATAATTTATCACAGTTAAAAGCTATGATTAATATATTAATATTCAGCTAACGAATATTCGATTTATGATATGTGCAATTCGTGCGTAGCAAGTTGGTATTGAAGCAATAATTTGTGAAGTATTCTTACATTCTCGCGAATGATAGGTACACACAATCAAAATGATGTCTCAATGGTTTTATTAGGTGGCAGTTGCTTCTTTCAAAATAAAATTCGATGTGGACTGTATGACTTATTATTGGCGTTATTTACAATTAAACTATACATAGAATAAATACAGGGAGTGCGTATTGGTGCTATTGTATGTGAGTAATGTGAAGCGAATGAGCAAGTGAAGTGAGCATTTTCGCTTCTATATCCCACGTTTCCGACCGACGCCTAGCTGCTAACTGTCCGAGCTATGGGCGTCGGCGGTATGCGGGGCGTGGCTCTCTGTCCGCAACAGGTTTTAAACGCGATTTTAATTTTAACACACTATTTATTTAATCCCGCGCCTATTAAATTAATTACCTCTTGATTTTAGGAATAGTATTACGCCTAAAAACATTAAATTTAAACTGTACTTTTTATCATCGTAATTATAAATTGTTAAATGCAACACTCTGTTAACCATAGTTTTATTATAAACCCTAGAGGTTTGCAATACTATGTATAAATCGACCAATTGTATATTGTTTCTCTGTTGTTCTGATCAATAAATTAAAAAAATATATCATTCTCAAATTTTAAAAACTAGCCGAAACGTAATATTGGTATAAAAAAATTATTAAATCGCATTTAACACTGTTAAAAAGTTATAAAATTTTGATGGAAATATATACAAATTTGTTTTTTATTTCAGGATTTGGTATTCGGTATTCGGCCGAATATCGAATATTTAAAACAGTGGCCCAATAGTAGTCGCCGAATATTCGTCACATCTCTAACTAAATATGTGTGTGTTTATGTTTGCGCATGTATGTACGTCATGTTGAGTGAATAATGAATAAAAATTTTAATAAGGAGGACTCCTAAAAGACATAAAGATACCTGAACTCCTCGGCCTCTGGCAAGTTGGCTGGTGGGCCTTTCTCGACAATATTG
This sequence comes from Dendrolimus houi, assembly GCA_039645545.1. Classification (NCBI taxonomy): domain Eukaryota; kingdom Metazoa; phylum Arthropoda; class Insecta; order Lepidoptera; family Lasiocampidae; genus Dendrolimus; species Dendrolimus houi. The sequence goes on from CM077131.1 coordinate 1,980,569, forward strand.
TTAAAATTATCTGGATTCAATATTATGCCAAATGATAATTTCTCTTCATATCTGTAAGAAAATTTGAAGTAACAGCTCATTAAGGAGTTCTCACACCAGTCGGCACGGACTTGGCACATACAAGCCAGAGTTTTACGCTTGCGGCATAAGGTTATCAGTGATATAGTTCTCACTAGCTTGAAGCAACTCGTCTACTCCCTTGGTGTTCGACTGCTTTGTTTTCTCTACATCAACTGTACAATATATAATTCCGGATTATGTAACAACTTTAATACAATTTTTAAATATTTATTATAGTCTTTTGGGAGACTTGTATGAGACAACCAAATATAATATGTAGTGGCCCTTTTATGAATTTAATTTAAAAAATACCTTAACTTATTATATAGTAAATGTACAGACAAGACACATACATTTTAAAATTATTATTATAGACTAGCTGCTCCAGGCACGCATTGCAATGCCACATAAAGTAAGAACTTGTTTCCTTTGTGGGCGTTGTCAGAATACCCTATCAAAGTTTCATCAAATATGATCAATGTTTTAGGAACCCATGGAGGACAAACATAAGAGCATTTATTTTTATTCACATAGATGTAAACACAAAGTACTTTTACAATTAGATTTTATTAACTTTTTTTTCTTTCTTTTAATATCATAAAATAGACTTACACATTCATCATCTGTTTATCAACATTTTTCTTGACTGGCCAGAGAAAATTGGCTTCAACCAATGGCTGTATTAAATCAACTCTATTACCCAATCCTTTTACCAGCAGTGAGTGTATTGTGTCTGTTACAAGTGCTAAATTATTGAGACCATAGTTCACTTGGGATTCTTTTGAAGCTTTTGATAAGACTGCTTCTTTAATGTTTTTGAATTTTTTAAATCTAGAACAAATTTAAATACAATAGAATTTATCCATTTCTATGCAAACCCCTAAAAACATTATGCCCGCTTCTATGGCAGCAAAGTATATACACATTCTAAGCCATAGATAATACACTACATATAAAATTCTAAGCAATTTACGTCAGCAGAGCAACAAGAGCTTTCATTCAAATTATAGTTTACCCTTTTATAAACAATAAATAATTTCCAAAAAAAAAAAAAAAACACTAGTCAGTTGAACTCTTCATTATATTTCATAACAAATGTAACCAATGGCAAAATTCGATATGTTACCAGGACAAAACAATTGCATGCCGTCAATATTCAGGATGACGGTGAAAATTAATATCTCGACAGTTGAGACTGAAACTATCCTATCTACAACTCATCTGAATTTCGACAAAATCATTTGATATTCAATGCTGGAAAAGAAGGGGACATGTCATAAAGTTCTAGTTCAAGAATTTGTGGCACCTTTGCTCGCCGCTGTATTTTATTTAGTGTGGCAACACTGGTTCAAAATTAAAAACATATCTGTACCTGCCTATTACCAAAGCCTAGGAAGTAATTATCTATTTCTTGTATGTCTAATCTTTCATGTTGGAGAAAAATAAATAACTATTATAATTCCAATGATCCATTAAAGCAATTAAATATATCCAAGTTATAAAGCAAGAACATTATGAAGTTTAATTTTGAGTGTATGAAACTGTATAATTCCCTGCAGAAGTCAAGTGATATAACGGAGTTCAAATAGAAGACGCATTCAAACCTCCAAAAATGAATGGAGTTGTTAACGAACACTAAATACAAATTCTTGTATTATATTTAATATATTATGACAGTGACTAAAAATTTTGAGCACCACTTAGTAAGGTGCTGGACCAAAGTAAATATCAGAGATATCAATAAATAGCTAATAGGGGACTGACGTATGACTACTTGAGTTTTATTGCTAATCAAATGTTTACAAAAATACCATAAACAATCACAAAGGTTAATAAATGATGTTTGGGACTTTTAGCCTCATTGATAATTTACAAGGATATGCCATGGTCAATACCAGCAGCTATTTCCTTTCCAATTGATAACGCAGACAGTCACTCTTAGATCATTGAGCTTCTCAAGTTGTTTGAATCTACAACTACTACTCTAAATAAATACATGTCACACATACAGAAATATATTTGAATAACTAAACTTTTAATAATTGTCGATACATTGTTAAACTAATCAGGCACGAGACCTTCAACAGGTTCTGATTCCTAATGCTGCCTTTGACTATTCTATTTGAAGGCATTTTTATTACCATCGATAAGACCTTACCTCAAAACATGATCAAACTGTGTAAAGACCTTCACCGGGGTCATAAATAGTGGTATAAAGCTGTTAATCTTCCCATTGTCCAACATTTCAACTGCCAAAGCACTTTCCCGTCTCAATGTGTCATATGTGCCTTTACACATCTCCCAACATAGGTTGTGTTGGCCTGTACAGTCAAGGAATACCACAGGGAAGTGGTTGTGGAACTCTTGGATGTTAGAATCATCATTTTTGTTGAGAGAAATACCTTTCTTCTCCCATTCTGATGTTTCTGTAACATTTATAAAGAGATTATTATAGCCTAGAATTTTCCCAAACCGAAAACTCTAGCAAAAAGTCAAACCCCAGCACTTACCCCTTATTTCTTTAGGCAGCATGCTTTCACACATGTTGCATTGCATAAAATACCCCTAGAAAATTTATATTATTTTTTCTACTAAAAACTTAATTAGGTTTTTTTACATGATTATACAAACCATCAATGAAAAATTCTAAATCAAACTCATGGTGAAAACCCCTTAAAAATCTACTGCATGGTTTAGGAATTAGCAGATATGCAAACAGACACATGTAGAAAGTGACATTGTTTTATATTATGTTAAGACACAAGTCTATATAGATATAAATATTAAACAGTAATAACAAGTCTATCCTAAGTAAGTTTTAATGTGTTTTTAAAATTCAAATTCAAACCAATTTCCACTGGAGAACATTTTTGATGGTCATACATATAAGTTGAAATTGAAATTTACTTCCTATTCTATGTACTGTGCTTCCCAACATGTTGTCTACCTGTTTAACAAGTTGATTGTGCACACATAAATATGAAAGCACATTAGTGCTCATGTAGATGTTGCTATCGTAAATTCCTATGTATAATATATATATAGTGAACATTGCAAAAATTGTGGAGGCAGCAGCATGTGCAGAGGAGGCACTTATAAGCATTAGATATAATAATATAATATATATGACTATTATTATTTAAATATTCATATACCAATAAATAAAAGACATGAAGTTTAATATATGAACAAAATTGTAATACTTACTTAAAGCTATCCAAACATTCCTTACAATTTGGTAACTACTCATAATATTGTTTATCCTCTTTGTCTTTACATAATATACAACTATCAAACTTATAATAAAACCAGACACCTTTAAGTTTCTCTGACGCAGCCATATCTTTAACAAAATTACTGCCTGTTTTAAATTTTCACTTTTCGAGAGGAATTCTTTGAGCAATTCCTGATTTGCCAATGCTATCAAGTCATTTAATACCATGCTATTATAATATGGTGTCGGTGGGCTTAATTCAGTACTCTCCACATTTTCAATTGAAAATAACCAAGCCTCCCTCAAGTTGTTACGTAAAGGACTGAATCTATGCAGTTTGAAAGTTTCTTGATCACAAACTAAGTTTAACCGAACAGAGAAATAATTCTTTAACTTTCCAGAAGGTTCCAAATCTAATACTGGCATTGTCTTGTTATCATTAATCCATGAATAATGTAAATCCTCAACTAAATCTGTTTTCATTAAGTGAGATGATATAACTGCTAAATAAGCTGCCCGTTTCTTGTGATACCTGTAATTGATTGAGTCATTCTTTGTGTATGTGTCAGCTGGTATAACTATTTGTAAATCAATTCTAAGTTTGGAATTTATAGAGCATTCCAAAGCATATGAACCAACAATATTAACATCGTGGAATTTATGAAACCTGAATACACATTTTGTTTTATTTAAACTATTAGTGATTGGTAATTTCACTTTTATCTTTTTAGGTAATGTCTGTTCGGATAAATCATATTCATTTGTATCTACAGGTATTGTCAGTAAGTATGTTTTAAATTCAGTAAACCACTGATGAAATTTCTTTTCGGTTTTCTCTTTAACCTTCACTTCTGCCAAGATTTCTTCGACTTGCAATCTGAATAAGTTCGAATTGAACAAATTTTCAGTTTCTTGCAAACGATTTAGTTCATTTACAGTGGGTTGCCGGTATAAGCTTTTAGTTTTAAGGCGTTTCTTGCCTTCTTTATTTTTGGCATCATTAGGTCGTTTTCCATTCTTATTTACCGGTCCATTATCGACTTCATCTTCCGATATTGATGTTTTGATATTCTACAATAAATTATTGAAAATTTTGTACACAATTATCGATAAAAGGAATAAATTATGACCAATAATATTATTTGAACATGAAAGCGACTATGAATTTCCGTTAATAATAAAATCATTGTTGCAATAAAAAAGTAATAAAAAACTTACCCGTTTAACCATTTTCGTTTAAAGTATGTAATAAGGTTTACATATAATTATTTTCAAATTATTGGTTATAAAATACATAAACAACGTGTATGTGACATTTTATCACATTTTTCATGAGTTGATGACATTGACATTAACATATACGTAATTAACAGATTGATTTTTGAAGGTACGTTTCGTTTTGGCAAAATCAACGCTGAAAGTGTTGGAGCCATAACCCCAAACAAAGAAGGAGAAGTACGCTGCGTTTCATTCTTTGGCTACGTTCCACATGAGGCTCACAACGACCACGTTCACGTCCGCGATTTTTCCCGTTCCACCTGCTTGCGGACGTTGCAATCATAAACTCCAGTGGAGCGGATAATAGGTCGTCGATGTCATAAACGACGAAATACATAAATGCCATTGATTGATTTAAAAATTGCGCCTTTTTCAATGTCAAGAAATAGAGAGAAATAATGCTCTGTGATCGCCCACTTCGACCCACCTTTTGACATAGGTCATTGTGAGCGCCATGTGATCAAAAATGGTGACGTCATTAGTGACGTTTTCGCCACGACCATAACGACCGTATTCGCTCTGTAGAACGGCTGACGGAGCATTTTGCGCGTTGTGAGCTACAAGAGAATGCACCCTATAAGTTGTTGGATCAACGAAATTCAACGAATCAAAATAATTTAAACAAGTATATTATAATAATTTGATAAAGAGTGCCCACTCCAATCCAAGCGTGACTCTTTCTAGTATAAGTGAGCTGTGCGTGACTCCCACAAAGTACATTATTATAATAGTCCCATAGAGTACATTAATATAATAGGAAAAATACCTTTTCAGCCAGGCCACGACCTTGGGCTTAGCGATGAATGGCATGGCGGAGGTTGGTTCCAAATGCGGCCGTCGGCTCGTGCCATACCATGCCATGCTTTATTTTTGTCGCATTTATCTGGCGCTAACAGGGACAGGGTCATAGTCAAGAAATTATAGTTACATCTAAAACAGCAACGGTTTTTCATCCAAGCAGATGAAATTGTGGCAGCATAGTGCAAACGGATAATACTTATATATGGTGGCGGTTAAGTAACCCATATCATAAAAATGACGTAGGAATGGATCCGCAGGATGACGAACAAACAAAAAAAAGGTTCATAGTGAGGAAACATAAACACAGATTTATAAAACCTACAATATAATATTGTGGCGACCGAGGGTAGAATCTTTTGGCAGCGTAAGCCGGTCTCGAGACTTTTAGAAAAAGGTTGAAGATTCTGGAAGAAAAAGACAAGGACAGATACATTTTAGAAAGAGATAGATGATTCTAGAATACAAGGTCAGGAAAAAAAAAACACAGAGATAGATAGATAGATGTTTAAAAAGGGACAGACAGACAGAAGAAAGATTTTTCCAGATATACAAGCGGCCTAAGGCGCGCCTACCCAGTAGTTCACTAAGACAGCAAAGCAACGAGTGCGATATGTAAGAATTGGAAGAAGAGTCAGGTAGAAGATAGTGATGAATTTAGTGAAAAGGTTAGTGGGCAGTTCTGTGAAGGAGGAGTTTAGCGTAGTTCAAGAGGAGATCCAGAAGCGAGCTACGTGCGCTAAATTCGGAGGTGAGCAATGCAGGAGGTGGTCTACGCAATATTGGCGACGGTATTATGAGTGAGACATCTCACCGTCGGGGCAGAGCGTCGTTAGTTGTGCGTGAAGGAGCAACCCTGCAGCGAAGAATTATTGCGCCAAAACTATTAACCTGATAAAAGCCTTGGAACATATAAATGTCCCTTTATGTAGAAAGCATTCAAAAAATGTAAAAAGAAAAAGGTACGCAAATAAAACGTTAATTTAACAAATTTATTTATATTTATTTTAAATTTCTCTAAAATGGATTAGTATTAGTATTATACCATAAATGTTAAACAATAAACATAGTACGTTTTGTGTGAACTATCTAAAAAGTATTTACACAGTATGTCATTTTGAATAGGTAATAATTTATTGCGTCCAATACTGATAACAAAAAATAAAAATGATAATCAAATTATACTTAAAGTAGGTACAACAAATTATAATAAGTACTTTGGTGGTTTATTGCATTTAATGCATATAAATTTCATGTTTGATATTCCCTCTTTTTAAGTGGGTGAGATTTCTTTTTTTAGGATGAGAAACACAGCCTAAGTTTGTGAGGGTAAATTCTTTATTTTCATTTCCACAAACATTACATGCCTTACAAAGCTGATAAATAGAAGTGATTAACGTAATCGACTTCTTCTAGACGAAAATGAAACATACAAATTAATCGTGGTTCTGATAATGGCGGGCTTTACAAATAAATTTCTCACTACATCTTCACTTTGAATTAAAATACATAATACAAGCTGCTTTCTTAATTAACGCTTAATTAAGTTTCGATATAATTGCGTTAGTGTATTCACTACACTTTCCAGTGCCTCCGAGATCGCCCGTGAGTGATTTGCCTTCTTTGAGAACTTGGTAACAGGCGTTTTGGATACGATCGGCATGCTCGTGCATTTCTAAATGTCTCAACATCATGATGGCAGAAAGAAGCAAAGCAGTAGGGTTAGCCATGTCCTTTCCAGCGATGTCTGGAGCTGTCCCGTGAACCTGGAAATTTTACAAAAATGAACAAATTTAATAGTTAAATACAAAAACATAGGTCACGTTATCGTCATTTTTAAATATGGCTTTGCACGTATTGTTTATCTAACCAGTATCAAGTATTGAAAAGTAAAAAGTTTCGCAAAATTAAAGATGGTAGAGCTCAAAAAAATATTTTGGATGAACTCTATTGATGAGTCTGAGTCACAGAGTACATTGTATGTCTAACTGAGTTATCGGGTAACGGCGCTATTTTCACGACTGGGAAATCAGTCTTGTATTATGCAACCTATTCACTTCATTAAAAAAAATGATTTTTTTTCCACGGTCTGACTAACACCTCGCACAATAATCTTTAAAAAAAAACTCGTCTAATTTTTTTTTACTCTATTTCTATGCTATCTGCTGATTTGGCAGCCACTGTGACCGAGTGGACTAAGCTTTGCCTTAGCCGGCTCAGCTCACTGGAATGCAGAGACTTCGAGTAAGACTCCTGGAATGGTAATTTTGTAAACGAACTTTCCGTTATTTAATATGGTCTGGGTGTCTAGAATAAGCCCGTGGTCCGTTGGACAATCACCCATAACACACGCGTAACTTGCTTATCTTGGGCATATGCAATGTGTTTGTTAGCTAATTATTAAAAGATTATTTATTTTAATTATACAGAATACATGTTTCTGTCAAATATTATCTATGTGGACTCGGTAGTTCCGACTGTGATATAGTCAAATGTACCCACAGACTGACAGAAATGATAATTTCATAAAGGCTTCATATTCGGCAAATGGTCACGGAGTGACGAAAGGAAACGGACAAGAAAAATTCACAGATCAATTGTTTTATTCATCTTTATTCACCCGAATTCAGTTTTATGAAACTGCGTCAAATACTTTTTATTTCGAAACAATACTTCATTCATATTTCCAGATTTATCTAATGCTAAAAATAAATACGTTTTGATATCACAAGACCATATCAAATGCATACAATTTATCCTCAGATCAAATCCGAGGGTCTAAATTAATAGATAATACAATAATCACATTCAATAAATTGTACCTCACTGGGTATCAGTTATGTAAGTTACAACAATGAAATTACAATAACTTAAAAACTAAAAAATTTAACTTATATCTGTAGTATTCTGGCAACAGATGAAAAATTCCAGTTGCATAGCAGAAATAATTCATCCAGGTACCTCAGCAATAGTCTCTTCCACTCGCACACTAGTGTTTTCGTGTTTCCATCTCGCTTATTTGTTGTGATTACGCGGGTATGGAATAGCCATATACATATATGTGCGCGAGTGAAAGAGATACATAGTGACGAGTCAGTATACGCAATAATGAATTCTTCAATTATGACATTAATTCCAAGAAAATTACTTGAAACTTATTTTTTATAACAGGCATTTTAAAACGACAAGGAGTTTAGATTTATTTTATTACACGATTAAATATTTTTTGCTAAAATCAACAATAGTTAAACTATAGAAAATACGTCAATATCTGTGACAATTACATTGTATTTTTTGTTGTTTTTAATTGACTAAAAACGGACGCTACGATGGCAATCATAACTATGATTGCTAATGGTTGCAATCGTAAAGATCGTCATTACAAGATTATACATTCATATTGAAAATTACTATTAAAGAACGAACTTATAAAATCGCCATTATCGAGATTTTTTAAATAATTACATTCTGTACAAAGATTTAAAAGTGACTCAGTTATTTATATAAAAACAGCCTATTTTAAATAATTAATCACAAAATCAGGAACAAACGAATACAACAATGACTTAATTAACTTAAACACGAAAATACTGTTTACCTCAATGGCCGTGATTCAATACCTAATACGAGTACAGTACGCGCAAAACTTAAATGCGCTCCGAGTGAAATAAGTGTCGCAAGTTTGCACAGGTCTAGTCAAATGTCGACGTTTATTACACCTTACGGTGTGCGGTGCGTAAGAGATGGAGTGTGATTCCGCATAGCATGTGAGAGAGTGCGCAACACTCCTCTCACCTCTATCTGTAATCTTATAACCGTGTTCTGCGCAATGACGCGTACGAACTTTTTTTTTTACTGAACAGGTTCGCGTTTGACCATTATCTCGCTCGATTTTGAGCGGAGATATGGTCTAAGATCGAGTACGCTTACCTAGAAGGTACCTATTCACACGAAACTTGAAGACACCCAGGTTGTAGGTTTCGGGAAAGACAGACTCCGGCACTTCCTTTGTGATCCATTTCGATTTGGGCCTTAGCCTCAGCTGCTTCTAGCTCTAATTGGGCCTACGTGCAACCAATGATGACGATGACGATTGTTTTGACAACGCCAGTTCCGGTATTTGTATGATGTTCGGAAGCGGTTCAGATTTAACATCCCTGCCATCATTCAAGCTTTGTCTTGGTTGCCGTGTTGTTTTTCTCGTTTGTACCATGTGCTTCGGCGTATAATACATAGCTTTGAACTTATACAAGTACATCCGGCTCGAAGGACCACCAACTTGTGGGTTTCTGTTTGTGTTGGTTTTAGATTAAAAAATATAGCCGATCTCCAGCACGTATTTATTGGAAACCACTAAGTATTATGTCGCGCGCAAAGAATGCAGAGAAAAGGGAAAAGGCGAAACAAAATGGCTGCAGTACCTGTCGTGCGCACCAAGCCCCACACCGTGCTTTATGAATGCGCTCTCGCACGTATCCCTCATTTTACCACAATGTTACTAGAAAAATATAATTCCGTCGCTCACTAACTTCAAGAACGCATTTAAATTTTGCCCGTACTATATACATTCATGTGATCTAAAAATAAACAAAAATTTCGCCGAGGATAATACAAATGTCCTAGATTATATCAAACACATTAACATTTCCAAAATACAAATTGTGTGACATTCATGATTGATAGAATTATTACAATTCTTTTTTCAAAATCAAATTACATTTGAACCTGGTATATGTTAAAATCTTTTATCTAACTACATCGAATTAGTTTACAACGTTCGAAAGGTCAATTTTGTCGTCTGATAAAAGTTAATTTAAATCATGGAAGAAGAAACTAGATATGAAAATTGCCTGTGACAAAACGTTACTATAGAAAACCCCTAAGATCCTACATTCCTACTGGTAATCAAAAATTACCACAAGTCATTCTGTAGCTACTAAAACTTGCAAACGGTGTTTTATAATTTAAATTTTTTGTCGTTTTTTTCGTTTCAATGTGTTTAAATGATTATCAAAACTCAACTTTACTCAAATGTTAATCGATACTACTGACATCTAGCCAGTAAGTAAAACTAGCTATTGTCTCATGCCTCTTCTCTTCTTGAATAATTTAAACATACTAGTCCAATATTAATTTCATTTCCATTCACTACACAAATATCATTTGTATTAAAAAAATATTTAAATAACATAATGATTGGTAACTAAAAAATCACTAAAATAATAATATATCTAAAAACAGGTTTCTGTAAAAAAGTACTCTAAATCGGCATATTTGCTATCAATCAAATTGACAACGACAAACTGTCAATATTTCAAATAGGATTTGCTGTTAATTATTGTATGATTGATGTGATGATAGAAAGATGTATTAAAATGTACTGATTATTTCATATAATAAAAATACTAAGTAAAACGAACAAATCAGCTATGCCATTTCAAAACCTAGTAAGTGTATTCCAAGAAATTTTACAAGACAGGACAAAAATGTCATGGACGTCAATATTGTGTTGATTGAAACACATTTATTTTTTTTTTAAATTAAGAATAATGACTTACACTTTTTTTTTCTCTATTTTGTTAACATGTTTTTAAGTAGTAATTAATTATTATGGTTACTTTTTTATACTTTGACATATGACTGTATTTTCGTGACTTTTTTAAAGTATTTACCTCGTTTAAATAGACTTTTTATGTATTTTTCTTATGATTGTATTTTTTTATTGTAATTGTTTGAACCATTTTTTTTATTATATAAATTATTTTTAATGGAAACTTGATTAAATATATGTATTCATTTTGTGTTTTATATTTAAGAATATAATTATTGTATATTTCCCAAGTAAATAAATAAATGTAAAGAAGATTATTTGTATTTATATCATATTTTGATAGTCTTTACATGTTTCGGCAAGCATAATGCATCAGTAAATGCATATTAAGACAATAATATACAAATATTCGTTTTAAAACCATTGCTAGATTTTAAAACCGCAGAGCTGAAATACATCCATGACTTCGAACACTACTCTTATTACTTGTATACATTCAAATTTAAATGAATCAATATGACACAAGTTAAGAGTAAGACATTAATAACTTTATAATACATCTTTGTTCTCATATTATGACAATTTATCAATATTTGGTACTTTGTAGCAGATCTAAACATATTAACTAAGATGGTTTAATTTAGTGGTGATAGTTTTTTATTCATTTGCAGTGTATGCATCTCTTGACTAATCCGATATTTAAAAAACAATAATATGCTCAAGAACAATCATCAAAATTCATACAACACATAAGTATAAATTATTAATACTATGTGCATTTGAGTTAGTTTCATTTTGTGTTTGTTTGGTTGCATTTTATGGATGTAGACATGAAGTAATATGAGATAAATTTTACAGGTTATCTGTAAATTTATCTCGGTAACATCCAAAGTTTTATAATGTTACTGCACCTGTCATTTTATGCGACTGTCATTCAGTCACTATGACATTGACAGAATCAATGTAGAAAGTGTTTGGAGCCATTTATGAACAAAATGAAAGTGCACTCTTCAGATTTCAAACATAATTGTAAGATCCGTTCATAACCAATTTGTGTAGATATATTTACTGTAAATGATTTACAGTTCTGTGGAGTTTTATAGTTTATTAAGATTTACAGTGCATTTTAGTCTTTATATAATTTTTTCGATCCAAACATTGTTTTGTTTCTTAATTGCGAATCTTATTTCCATTAGCTGACTTAATATCGACCTGCGTGATATAGCAACTCTTGCAAAACAAACAAACATAAAACTAAACTTATTTTGATATTTTATATAGAAATATAGACTGTCTATTCTCTTTGGGGTACCTCACTAAAATTCATCAAGTAACAGTTATCATTCCGAGCATAGCCTTTTTAGCCACTATCCACTTTTTATTGCGAAGTTTATCATATACATAATATTTGGCGAACCTCACAATCTCAAACACGCAAGTAAATAAGCATATTATCATAATAGAACTACTAATTCATAGCTTAACTATATTTATTGTAAGAAATTCAACAATTCGATCTAATTAATCAATTGAACTAATTGTTTTGGTTATACAAATGATGTCGCTGTGGTTTTGAAATCTCTGTCAAACAAGTTTTGATCAAATATGTCATCATTTGAGAGCAATTTACTTTTAAATCAATTAAAAAGCAACTCAAGTCTAATAAATTATAATAGCTTTTAGTATAGTACATAAAATACTATTTTTGATACCATTTGCATACATAATGATAATAATACATTACTTTGTTACCTGATTCAAAAATGGAGGAAGTTCACAATTCATCCATATAATATATCAGTAATTGGTATCAAGCAAAACAAATTACCATTTCTCGTTTTTAGTCACTTTTGACTTTTCCTCAAGTCAGTTGTTTTTTAACTTCTACTATCGCATGTTTACACTCAAAAGGTAATTTGGACTGTAAAAAATGATTATTCAATACCTCAAAAATGGTGAATGTTTCATTGATTAAGTAAAGTTTTAAGACTGTAATAAAAATTCAAGTCAATAATCAGCCAGTGTAAAAATAACCTATGGCCTGAACTGAAAAGGCCAAATTAAAAGGTGTTTACTTACCACAGATAATAAAGATTAGAGGAGATCAGTCTCTAGTTAAATGTTATTAAATTTAATTATTGTTTATGTCTGGTATAGATAAAAAAATATCTACAAAGAATCATTAACAAAACCTCAGCAACAACCTTCTCACTCTACTCTAAATTCTTTATGATCTCATTGGTGAATTCGGTGCAAGTGCTTTTCCCTCCCAGATCTCCAGTCAGAACCTTCCCCTCCTTCAGGACTTTGAAGGCCGCAGCCTCAATTTTGTTGGCCAACGGCCACATTTCCATGTATCTCAACATCATGACTCCGGATAAAAGTAAAGCGGTTGGATTCGCCAAGTCTTTGCCAGCGATCGCTGGGGCCGTCCCGTGCACCTGGAAGTAGTATCACTCTATTAAAAACTATAATTGAGATTTTAGAAACACAAATACGAATCGAGGTTTGAGAAGATATTAGGCAAAAACGAAGTGTTTTCGTAACACATATTCGAACAAAGTGTTAACGTAACACATACAAAATGTTATCGTAACACATACAAATTGTTGTCGTAATACATATAGCTTTGTAAGTTTCCTTTTTGAAAGTAAGTTTAAGTTCTCCTTTTTTTTAAATCGACTTGAAAAAATGGAGGAGCTCATTTAAAATATTACACATTAATTATTCAAGTTTCAAATGTAAATGCAACTTGCCTCAAGGTCAATATATTAATTCTAAAATAAGGATTTAAATTGGCATAAAAAACCCATTTATTATAATTATCAATTACTTGTATATTATAAAACTACGCTTTAACTGTTTTAAGCGCGGTAATTTATTTGATTTTTGTTATTTCGACGTTTTGGCCACTTTTCAGCGGTCGTGATCACGGAAGACAAAGATGTCCAGTGTCAACGAGTAATGTCAAAGTTTTATTTATCCTACCTCCAACTTGTTCATTTTAATTATTTAGTTTTAATTAGAAACGTCGGAATAACAAAAATCAAATAAATTACCGCGCTCAAAACCGCTAGAACGTAGTTTTATTATGTATACAAGTCGCGCAAACTTAAGTAAATATTACTTATATATTATTATAGAGAAATTGACATGAATGTAACTTAAATCGGGGGCTCAATACATTGTTTTTTTTTTAGCGATATTCTCAAGACTCCATTCATATGTAAATATATTTCTAAATATTAGTAGTATATATATATAGACACAATATTAATTCACATTATTATTCCTATAACGCAATGGCAATTAAATCTTTTATGAATACTCAAGCATTGTTATGGTATATGAGTGATAGGTTCTTTTATAGTATTTGTAAATAACACTGGGTTAGGATACATTTAGTATAATTGGGTATTGTAACATAATACAGATGAGGGGTAATCAATAAAAATAATTATGGGCGCGGGGGGGAGTGGTCAACGAAGTGTGGTGACATAGTGTGACAAGGAGGTGTGAGGGGCCCAAACTTCGTGTCGTCACATTTCAAAATCTAATTATATTTAAGCTTCAAAATGTGAAATTTGGACTCAAAAACTTCAATATATTTCCAACTCTATCGGTATGAACATAAGTGTTTAAATTAGAAAATAAAATTAATTACGGAACTACTGTTTTAATTTAATAATTTCTTGATGTAAAATAACAAAATATGTAATGTCACACCAGGGAGGGAGAAGTCTCACGAGTGTGACCAGCTGTGACAAGGACGGGGGAGGGGCCAAAAAATCATGAAATTCTCGTGACGTAATTTGTGAGTGGCCCCTAATTAATCTGACTCCTTAACTTGCACAAATTAAAACACACGGTTTTGTAATCAATAAAAGAAAAGAACATTTCTAAAATTAAAAAATATGGATATAATAAATTTCGTATAATTAATGAAACCATATTGTCCATCTATGGACATTCATGAAAGTATATAATCATAAAATTTTAACATCCATAAATAAATAATAACTGTCATATTTGTTAACTGGTATTGTTTTTGTAGGCCCTCATCTGCCAAGCTGTTGTTTTTTTTCCACTGTATTGATACCAATACATTACTTATACAGTTTTGTTTTGAACATATTGACAACAATAAATATGACGTTAACGCCATTGCATTCCTCCAAATCTAAATATACACAGACAAAAATGCTGACACATTGAAGATCCCTAACAGAAATTACCTTAAATTCTATACAAGTTTGTATACAATGAAGTCATTTTCAACATGGAGATATTTTAATATGATTATATTACAAATATATTGCTTTTCAAAAACACCAAACGCAAATTAGTTTCACATGTAATTACACGCAATGTTAATTCCACAGTGTCGCATATATTTCATGCTGTTATAATTTTTCTCAAAATATCCCACACACCGGGGTTAGTAAAGCCAAACTCTGTAATTTTAGAGTAGACTTACATTGTTTCTTTTTTTTAATTCACCTCTGTTGTAAACCTTTTTGCTTCACATGTTTGATTAACACTCGGTAAGATTTTTATTCATGTAACACTCGTTTTATTGAGTATTTTCTCTAAACTTTTAAATTAAAAATAATATTTTAAACTTTTTACAGGCACCTTTCTAGAAAGTTACTGCACTGTTTTATTTTTTAGTATTTAATTAACTCAACATACTTATTATCGCTTGTATTCTTCATTCTTTATTATTTACTTGTTATTCCATTTTAAAAGCACTATTTTAAAAATATAATAAATATATACAAAAAATATAAATGATGTGACATTCTTATAAAAACGTGATTGTGATATAGCTTTGACACGATACAGCTAAATCAGACAATTAATTTATTTGATCGTTAATTTATGGAAATAATTAAAAATATTTTAATAATATTTATATAGAACTAGCGGTCCCGGCAGGCGTTGTCCTGCCCTGAAAAAATAAAAACCTAGGACCCGAATCTATGTGTCCTTTACCGGTTCTAATTGTGAACCTAAACCATCCTGAGACTAACCCAAACACTTAAAAAAATATATCAAAATAGGTCTAGAAGATTAGAAAGATCCTAGAATCCAACCCCTGCGCCACCTACCGGTCCCAATTGTGTATCTAAGCCATCCGGGAACCCACTCAAATACACACAAAAAAATCATCAAAATCAGTAAAGTCGTTCTCAAGTTATGCGCGTACATACATTTCTACAATACATTTTTGAATATTTAATTAATATATTATTATTACATTTTTATAAGTATAATAAAAAAATATAGTTATCAATAAAATTTGAAGTTAATTAATTAATAATATTAGAGGTTAATTATTGTACGCGCCATTCGTTTCATTCACTCGCTCCTTCCTATTCCGTACTCAAAATCTCCCCTCTATCCGCTTCCGTTCCAAAAGTCGCCCGATACGCACGCATACGAACTCAAAAAGTTCTACTCAAAATCTCTAAATAAGAGCTCAAATTTAATTTATCGCGCCGCGACGCGTGTAATTAATAATAAATTAGAGTATGTGAGAGTGGTGCTTGGCTCATTTAAGCTATCATAGGACATACTGCAAATTATGCAAGGTACGTACCCTTTTATCTCACAATCACTAGAAACCTTATTGTGCTACTAATGACTACTTTTTGGTGCTTTATCAAATTTAATTTTAAATCTCAAGAGTTATAATTTCATGTGTATATTTATTGATTCCTTTTTTATAATTATTAGTTTTATATAACACAAGTATTGGCCGACATGGTTCACTGAGCCTGGCCTGGAGTCAATTCCTGATTCCAAAAACCACATTTTCGGTATTCACTCTGGTCTAAGCGTTACTGGAATCTAATTCAGTGTCTGTTCTATTTACACATGAACTAAATTAAGTTACCTTAATATAATGTCTGTTTTCAATTAAGTATTGTAAAAATCGCCAAAGCAAATTGAATATCAACTCACAGATTCGAAGAGTGCACCATTTTTGCCAATATTGCCGGATGGAGTGAGACCCAAACCACCAATCAAACCGGAACACATATCCGACATAATATCACCGTACAAGTTTGGCATCACCTGAAAAACAAAATGTATTGTTACGAGTTGCAGGACTCGAATTAAAATGCCATTGGAATTACTATAGAATTTATTGGAACTATACAAACACGTATAACACAGGTGCAAATATAACTGAACACAATCAGTCCAAACGTAATGCGCGATTCAATAACACGCGCAAAGTCCGTCACTATATAGATTATCGAATGTACACAAGTCTTGTCTTGCTAGTGGTTATCACTTGACTGTCGATCTCTCCATTGGGCCATTACTTTAAACAGCACCGACACAATATGGCTGCCCGCACGCGTAGATCGAATTTCTTAGAATCAGTTCGACACACCTATCTAGTGACTGCCATAAAAGATTACAATACACAATGGGCTGTTTTTTTAATGACAAATTTTAAACACAAGGTAAACAAAAGAAGACAGTCATAAATGGTTTCAATGTTATTAGCTCAAACGCCGGCGGGTAATAAATGTGCTTTGTTTACAAATATGCAGGTGGCCCAAATTATAATAGTATATTAAAATTAACCCATAAACAACGCTTTATTATGTTTGTTGCCAATTGTAACAATTTGCAGTGTCTGTAAAGGCACGCTTGGCTGTCCATAAAGGAGTGTTGGCGCCAACCCTGATGTATGGCAGTGAAAGTTGGGTATGGCAGAAGAAGCATGAAAGTAAGTCCAGCCTTAGACCTCGCAAATATGGTATTGTGGTTTATTTCTATCTAAAAAAAATAGGCTTTTCTACCTTCACTTTATCCCTTGACTAAAATTGTTAAAATTAAGTTGTAATCATAAATATTCTAACACACATATTCAATGTAAACTAATACTATATCTTGTACACAGTGATTTGACAACTGTCAAAGAGAGACTGGTCAAATATTTAGCCCTTCTACTCCATCTCTCTGTATCACATTCTATGGCATTTGACTAATTAATAGACTCACCAATACGTCGAATTTGGAGGGGTCCTGTACCATGTTTAGGCAAACGGTATCCAGATACCTCTCCTCGAACTTGATGTTGGGGTATTTGTTCGCGAGCTGGCGGCAACAACGCAGGAAGAGACCATCCGACATACGCCTGTAATTAGTACATGACACATTATACAATAAAAGACTATTCAATTGCACGCTTAATAGAATAAAGAAATATCTTCAGTAATCTTAAAACTTGTGGATTTTTGAACATGAGACTTTTAAGTTTTGCCCTATTATGAGTTGTTCATTATTTCTTAATTAACATAATTCAAAATTATTTCTATTTCAAGTTGTTGAATAGTCTTGTATTATATAATTTAGATAATAATATTTATATTAAAAAAGAGTATGGAAGGAAAAGACATTGTGCCGAATATCTTAAATAATTAGAAAATGAAAGAAAATTGTTAGAGAAAAAAGAGTGGGCACTAAAGTGTCATATTGTCATCTTACTTTTATAATTTAACAATAAAAATAATCACTTCCTCTGAAGGGAAACAGGAACCTGGCCACAGATGCCCTACCACCTGGCTGTAGGTTGTTTTTATCACCTCTTACGACAGGCCGCCCCAACGCAAGAAACTGTATTCATTCTATGTTCCTGCACGGACTTCATTATGAACTACCCTTTGTAGAAATAAGAAACATGTTATTATGATTATTTTTTATTTTCAGAAATATTCTGTAAGATTCTATTTTTGAAAATAAAATATTCTTGTAATCAGTTCCATTTCCCAAAACTTAAGTGAGGGCTCTAAACAAAAAGAGGATATTACGTGTATATTATTATGAATAGTCAAAACTCTTAACTAGAAAATCCCATGGTAGAACTCAAATCGAGAGACCAAGGCTTAGTGCTTTCATTGGCTCCATCATACAGACTAAATTTTTTAAAATTTGGTATAAGGAATAACACATTTTAGAAAGCAACTGGATCTTGTAGTCATGCTGGAATCATTATCTTGATAACACCTCTTAGGGCCAGCTCAGCTGGTGTTTCTTTTTTTTTGCAGTTCCGCAGACAGGCAGACGGCCCATGAGATGGAAAGCGGTTACCGTAGCCTATGGACGTTTGTAATACCAGGGGTGTCGCCACCGCGTTGACCTCTAAGAAATTTTATAACGCCCTTCTTAAAGAACCCCATGTCATAGAGCAAAGGGAAAACCGCGACGGGAAGTTCCCTCCAGATCATTGTTGTGCGTGGAATGGATGTTCTAGAGAACCGTTGCGTAGATGAGCGTGGGAGCTCAAGGAAATGGGGGTGAATATCCCGTCGCTGGAGAGCGGTGCTGTTGTAAAAGTGAGGCGTTGGCACCAGATCAAACAGTTCCTCGGAACACTACCCGTTATACAGGCGGTAAAATAGTTACCACCGCCTATGGACGTTTGCAACACCAAAGGTGCTACAAATGCGCTGCTGCTCTTTTAAGGGAGACTGGCACCTGGTCACTAATGCCGGAACACAACTCAAGGTTGTTATGGCGACATAATTTAGACCAGGGGTGGTAGCCATCCAGTCGAGCAAATGCAAATGCCCTACCACCTGGCTGTGGGTTGTTTTGTCGCCTCTTACGACAGGCCGCCCCGACGCAGGAAGAAATTGTATTCTTTCTCCGTTCCTGCACGGATACTAATTACGGAACCAGTGTCTTAATTTAATATAATTTCTTGATGTAAAATTGCAAAATATGTCACACTAGGGAGAGAGCAGTCTCACGAATGTGACCAGCTGCGACAAGAACGGGAGAAGGGTTAAAAATCATGAAATTCGTGTGACGTCATTTGTGGATGGCACCTAAAGGAAACATTTTAACCCTATTATTATAGGAGATTGGGGTCTCTGTTTTCCCGCTTGCATCGGGGCGTCACGGCCCTTATACCTATAACCAGCTTCTGTCCGCCAGTTCGTCCGCGTGGAGTAGTAAAAAAAAAACCCCCGATTTTGAAACATTCTTCATCGGTGCTCCGCTCCTATTGGTCTTAGCGTGATGATATGTAGCCTATATATAGCCTTCCGTGATAAATGGGCTATCTAACATAGAAAGAATTTTTCAAATCAGACCGGTAGTTCCTGAGTTTAGTGCGTTCAAGCAAACAAACAAACTCTTAAGCTTTATATAATAGTACAAGATGACTGTTCTGTGGCGCTTTATTATGATGCGGAGACGCTGGAAGGTTTAGTGCGTAGTCTAGCGGTCGGTGCTTGCATCTTCTTCTATCATCAGAGGCTTGTGTGTAGCGTTGACCGCCGAGAGTCCTACATACCCCTCGGGGTCCAATAGTATGCGCAAACGCATTTCCCAGCGTTAACAAAAAAAGGGGCCATATTCTCGCTTCAGTGAAAAAAAAACGGTACAATTATCATATGCCAATGGTGAAAGAAAACAACATCGTGATGAATACTACACATCGAGATAATCGATTGGTCAAACTCGCCAATCCACCTTGGACAAGCTTGGCAGGTATTTTGTCCGTTGTCCCCATTTATAGAAATGGGAGGCCCGAGCCCAGCAGCGGGATGTATTATTACTATTACAAGGTCCACTTACATAATGTTGGCCTTGTGTACTGCCGTGACCTTCTTCCTCTTGTTGTCTCTGGCGAACTGGAAGGCGAATTCCGCTACTCGCGAGCTGGCCTCCTCCGTGATCAGCTTGATCGACTGCACCACACCATCGACGATCTCGTGCTCAATGCCAGAGTATTCGCCCTCGGTGTTCTCGCGGATTGTGACCACGTCCACATTGTCGTATAAGGTTTTCACGCTAGAACAATTATTAATAAGGAAATGATAAACAATGGACTTGTGAAGTCTTTAATGCTGGGGCTTTATCTGCGTTAGTGTCTATATGGAAAGAATCCTGTCGGCAAAATGAATAAAACCCAACACCCGACATTTCATCTCCATCTTCCGACCGACTCAATCTCTGTTACAATTTCTGTTCATTTTTAATTCCATGTTTAAATTTATTTTTCGATTTTGTCCAAAAGTGTAAATTTTAAATTTATTGACATAAATAGTAGTCCAAGATCCCAGTCACCCCAGACTTACGTGATTTTAGGAAAGATGAAATTTTTAGGATCGGTAGTTTAACATAAAACTTATTAGAAAGGAATAGATACTCGCTAAGCTGAAAGAGGGGCCGTTTTACAGGTAGCAGGTATCAAGGGTGGAAAAAAACCACACTGGCTTACGTCAAAGTAGCAAGGCTAGTTTTTATATATGTGATATATGATATTGTTATAAACAAAGATATACAGTTGCCAGACACTTCCTGTGGGCCATAACTTTTGCCAGACACTTTAAAAGTCGTAAAAAATGTGGGAACTTACGTCATTTTAGGAAGGCTGAATTTTATATATATTATCAAGTATAATATTTTAAAATATTTCCCAATGAGCCAGACATATCTGGCGGGCCAAACATCCTCCCAGACTCGTTAAGAGTTCCGCTGTGCGAGGAAGAGCGAGAGAATTAGACCATTATTCAAGCGTATAAATACAAGTGAGAAGTATATGAATATCATACATGACATGTAAAAATTAGCCTTACTACTTTGATGTAAGTTAGCATGGTTTTTTCCACCTTTAATACCTATTACCTGTAAAACGGCCCCGCTTTCCGCTTAGCGAGTATCCATTCCTTTCAAGTTTATGTTATACTACCGATCCTAAAAATTTCATCTTTCCTAAAATCTCGTAAGTCTGGGGTGACTGGGATCTCACTCTATAGTGTTTGTTCGGAAAAGTTGTTACTTTAAAACGCTCTTCAGAGCTTCCGATATAACAGTAAGCAAGCGTTCAACCCCGGCGACACTCGAGCTGTAGTGACGTTGTATGTTTTGTTCCTCATCTCGAGCCGCCGACAGTTTTCCGACTTGCAATGAGTGAAGCCGTCAACTAACTAGCCCTCCGACAAAAAATGGCGGCTATAGGGTGTATTGCGCTTTAAAAAATAACGCCGTTAACGCATAGCCAAATTACTGTATATACATACATATGTTATCTGTCATTATGTCACGTCATTAACAATGTCGGATCACAAATAATGCATTGAAGCCATCGCGCCACACCTGCGTGAAATGGCCTATATCTGATGAGGCCCCACCTTTAGAATGACAAAAGGATTGGATTACTTAAAGTCTGTACAGTAATACCCCGAATTTATGCGATAGGTGGGACCGAACTACAATCACATAAGTAGAATTCGCGTAAAAGGGGGGCGTAAGTAATTGAGTTTTGCGAAGCTCAGACAAAATAGGAAGCGACAAGATTTGAAATTCGCGTAACACTGAGTTATACAATTTGCGGAACCGTAAGTCGAGGTTTTACTGTAGATTTCCACCACAAACAACAAGCTATTTAAACATTTTTGTTTTATTTGCTATTTTTCTATAGGCATAGGTGGGTGGGTATGCTCGCCGGCGACTGGGAGTTCATGCACACTTCCTTGACACCTGGAAGTTGTCTACTGTACGTGGCGCTCGCTCCTGTATGCCATACGTGAGCAAGCTATGGAATGAGCCCCTCCCGCGGTTTTCCCAGAGCGCTACAATATGGGGCCCTTCAAAAAGGGAGTAAACAGACATTTAGTCTCTACGAAGTAGGCATCGCATCGGTTCCGTTAGTGTTGCAGATGTCCTTGGGCGACGATAGACACTAGCCATCAAGTAGACATAAAAAAGGTATACCTAGTTTGTTTGTTCCATCTTTAAGGTCGTGAACATGAATCAAATTGCTAGAATACACACATAAGTTTTAGTTTTACGCTGATCGTTATTATGTTTGTATTTATTCCCGAACCAACTTTTATATCAACGCTTTTTTATTTTTATTTTTTTGCTACTAGTACTCGTAATAAAACCTTTTAACGGTTTTAAGCGCGGTATTTTACGATGAGCTGTTTTAGTCAAATTTCAGTGAATTCGATCTCAGACCAATGCTTTTTTATTATTCAAGCAGTTTAGGGAATTAAAATGTAAACAATGAAACGACAAACAGTTTAGTAGTATTCTAGATATTGCGACTGTCATTGCAAATAATTAAAATAAAACGGTAATTATTTTAGCGGCCGTAAGTTAGTAAACGTCACGGACTGTATGACCTTGCTCTCTTATCAACGCTTGACGACGAACGTCGAGCATTGATAAGATACAAAAGAAATCTGTTTTCGTGATGGCTAGACTATATCGCAACACGTTTCTGAGACGTTTTGGGGCATTGACATTGATGGAACGCTGATAAAAAAAATTGTAACGGACCGTGTACACTTATTTGCTTTTGAAATGTGAGAACATCGTTAATTGCCGCGATTCCCCTCAGCACTGCTTGATTCTTATACTACAAACAATGGAAAATAATACTGCGGCACTGTTTCAACAAAATTCATGTTTATTTTTATTACGCGAGTTGAGCAGATAGGCAGGCAGACGGCCCACTTGATGGAAAGCGGTTACCATCGCCTATGGACATTTGCAACACCAAAGGTGCTACAAATGCGCTGCTGCCCTCGTAAGGGAGACTGGAACCTGGTCACTTATGCCGAAACACAACTCAAGGTTGTTATGGCAGCATATTCTAGACCAGGGGTGGTAGACATCCAGTCGGGCATATACCCTGTCACCTAGCTGTGGGTTGTTTTGTCGCCTCTTACGACAGGCCACCCGGCCACAGGAAACTGTATTCTTTCTCCGTTCCTGCACGAATAAAACCTGGCCACTGATGCCGGAACCCAACTAGACGTTGTTATGGCGGCATACTTTCGACCAGGGTCCCTGCCACCTGGCTGTGGGTTGTTTTGCTTTTTGAGCCTTTAAGATGGTTATCAGACAGGAGGAATAGGATAGCAAGACGGAGAAGTGGGTCATCGACACTAACTCATCGCACGAAACACGACTAACCGTTTGAAGCCGATATGCTGTGGTCGCGTGGTATCACAGCGATCGAGACAGCCTTAATTTAGACAGATACACTCAA
This sequence comes from Dendrolimus houi, assembly GCA_039645545.1. Taxonomy (NCBI): domain Eukaryota; kingdom Metazoa; phylum Arthropoda; class Insecta; order Lepidoptera; family Lasiocampidae; genus Dendrolimus; species Dendrolimus houi. Next base: position 2,004,503 of record CM077131.1, read on the forward strand.
AGAAAATCTTGAGCCAATCAAAGAGATGATAGCTGGAGCGTCTGAACCAACTCTTAAATAGAAAACCTCACTGTCGAGCCTAACAAAACTGGAAAGGTATACAATCACAGACTCCGCTGGCTCAGTCACGTAGAACGGATGGAGCAGGATCGGAGTGTGGAACAAGCTTCCTAAGGGCGACTGGTTGGCCGTCCTAAATAACCCTGTGGCCCAATTCTGCTATTACTATTTCAAAATTGGCGGACACTATCGTCACAATCGTAGATTTGCCTGATGTGCACGTGGCGCACCACTTTATCTATAACTAGCTTCTGCCCGCGTAGAATAGTTTAAAAAAAATGTAAGTTGAAAAAACCCTCCCGATTTTCAAACATTTTACATTGGTGCTCCGCTCCTATTGGTCTTAGCGTGATGATATATAGCCTAAATGTTTTTTAATGTATAAATTGTTTTATTGTATGATGATGATGATACCGGCAATATCAATACTTAATTAGGTGCATAAGTTGTATAATAAGCTTTTTAAGTAATTAAAATTTTTTTAACTATCCCACGGGAACTCTTTAATTTTTCGGGATCAAAGTATCCTATATACCAGGGATCTACCACCATACAAAATTTAATTTAAACGGTCCAGTCGTTTCGGAAATTAGCCGGTACAAACAGACAGAAACAAAAAAATGTAAAAACGTCTAAATTAGTTCTATTTCACTTCTTACATCCCCCTGACTCGGTTTTAAGCTTTTTTTTATTATACAGAAATTCGACCTCTACAGTTTTATTATATGTATAGATATTATAAAATTCTAAACATACCGTGTCTGTACATTGAAGCTATTTAAAAAAAAACCAACTGGAATAGACTATATACACGACGGAGAACACGATGCATTTTTTTAGATTTCTTGTCTGTTCGGAATTCATGTAAAAACTACTGGGCCGATTCTAATGCGGTTTTCGCCGATTGACAGAAAATTCCATGTGCTACTTTTTATCCTGGGAATCTTGCGGAAATTTTTCTAGAAACGATTTAACGGCCAGACAAAAACAACAAATTCTAAAGTGATTTTTCACTGATCGATAGCAAATTTTATATATATAATAAAATTGTGTGATTTTTTATCCCGGGAAATCGGTGGGAATCATCCCAGGAGCGGTTTGTAGTTGTTCTTGTGCATAAAAATTAGCTTATTCCAACACAGTTTTCACTAAAACGATAGTTGCGGTGCTTTGTGTTCCGTGAATCCCGCGGGAATCTAAAGTCAAGCGTGGACGAAGTCACATATATATATAGGAAAAACTCATGAAATAAATGTTTAAAATTTTGTTAGGTGATTAATATCCATTTTGGTTAACGCCATTTCTGCTGATGGTAATACCAATTTTTTTCTACTATTATTCCGCTGCGACGACATCGAGAAGATATTGTGGATTTAGTAGAATACGAATTTATGACACTATCGCAATAGAATTGTACTTTAAACATCTTCACAACGCCAAGACATTGACATAGCAGAATTCAATCCCTGCAATGAAGAGCTTGGCTCTAACACGTAATAACGGTTTGTGGCTAAAACCCACTATAGCAGTCATGAATTTAAAAATAAGACGCCACTAAGCCTATATGTCAATGTCATCATGAATCAATATAATATCAATAATATATTACGTTTGTCGTCACGGAGCAGTACCTAAACTGATAAGCGGAACTAATAGTCCTATCATGATAACGCTGGAATTCAACACGCCTTTTATATAACTCTGTATAAGTTAGTCTATATGACATATGTAACTTAAGATTGATATGTATAGTATCAAAGAGCATCATTACAATAATAATGCTGCTGTCTTAGATATTCTCCAATAGTATTCCACTCTCCTGTGCCATCCCCTCTTATTTAATTCCCTCGTCTGATTTCTTTATCCCATACTAAAGGCTGGCGCGTTGTCCTCATCTCGAGTGTTACAAACGTCTACAGCCGCTGGTAACCACTTTCCATGAGCAGGGCCGTTAGCCTGTTTAGCAGGTTCGCAATAAAAAAAATCACTAATAATAATAAATCTTTTTTTTGAAATAATGAATAGGTTCCCGTTTGACTGACGTTGCGCCTGATGTCAGGTGGAAATGCAGTCTAAGGTGGGGCACGCTTACCTAGAAGATACCTGTTTATACGAGAGTTGAAGATACCTAGATTGTATTCTTGAGGAAAAACAGACGACGGTAAAGAGTTCCACTCTTCAGCGGTGCGTATGATAAAAGTGGAAGCATAGCGTTTCGTCCGCTTTCTTCGTATTTCCAGCATATACCGGTGGCGTGAGCGCGTACGTCTGCTAGTCCGGTGGTAAAATGGTGAGGGAGGAACCAATTCATGTAATTCCGTGACACACTCCCCGAAGTGTATCCTATAGAATACCGACAAACTAGCGACTTTACGTCGATGATTTAGGCTCTGAAGCCTCTCGTCGATTAGTTGGTTGTTGCCTATCAGTTTCCTAGCTCTTTTCTCTATTGACTAGAGTGTCTCGAGCTGGTATTTAGCTGAGCCATCCCAAAGATGAGAGAAGTATTCCATGCAAGACCATACTCGTGCTTGGTAAAGATTCAGCAACTGAAGTGGGGTGAAGTACTGTATCACCTTTGATAGAACCCCTTGCTTTTTGCCAGCCAGCTGAGCAACAGACTATATAGGAGCCAAAATTTAGAGATTATGTTAAGGAGATGCCAAGAAGCTGAAGACTGTCGGCTATCGGTATGGATACACCTCGGAAAGTAGGAGTAAAGTTGAAAGGACTCCTTTTGGCAGAGAAGAGACACGCCTGGGTTTTGGAGGCATTGAACTTGACTAGGTTGGCTTCACCCCAATCGGAAACTGCCTTCAAGGTCAAGTTGTCAATCTTCTCTACTGGGACCGATCAATTATCACCGACAGAACTGTTGTTGCCAACAAGCCTGGTGTTGTGATAGTTGATCGGTCTGTGAGACGTGCTATAATTGCGGATGTCGCCTATCCCCATGATGATAACCTCGTGAACACCGAGAAAGATAAACAAATAAAGTATACTGATCTCGCTCACGAGGTTACCGCCATGTGGAACCTGGACTCTACAATCGTAGTACCGATAGCGGTGTGAGTGAATGGACTAGTAGCGAAGAGCATTGACCACCATCTTAAAAGGCTCTCGCTTGGCATCTCAGTGAAGGGTCGGATGCAGAAGGCAGCCCTGCTGGACACGGCCCGTACTGAGAGTTCGTCCCTGTCTCTGGAGCTATAACCACAGGGTAGCTTGGACCCTCGGCCCCAGGGCCAGCGACGTGTATTTTTTAAATTTACTTTTTGAGCATAATTTTTATTTAATTTTTTTATTGCAGGAGTTCAACAGACAGGCAGACGGCCTACTCGATGGAAAGCAGTTACCGTTGCCTATGGACATTTGCAACACCAAAGGTGCTACAAATGCGCTGCTGCTCTTTTAAGGGAGACTGAAACCTGGTCACTAATACCGAAACACGATTCAAGGTTGTTATGGCGACATACTTTAGACCAGGGGTGGTAGCCATTCAGTCGGGCAAATACCCTACCACCTGGCAATGCTTTTTTTGTATGCATTTAAAAAAAAACAAATAATTTGAGGCCAAATTAATAATTATGTGTATAATAATAAAAACTTTATTTCAGAAAAACATGTTATTTCATAGTAATATGTAGATAATAATTATAGAACTTTTATGAGCGGCCATGAATTCGCTTAAAAACTAAAGGACTTTTACATAGACTTCATTCAGAATCACATTCACTATGAACTTTGATAGCATAATAATCAGAGTGATTTGATATCGTTTATATTAAATGTATAAGAATGGAGAACAATAAACATGACCTGAGTTTTGATTAAATGCCGCATTGAAATTGATTTGACATTGTGAGTCACTGCTTAGAGGAAATTATCATCAGATAACAACTGGGAAATTCGTAATATGGGAATTCCAAAGGCTATGACCATGTGTGGATAGGACATCTGTTACCACGGCGTTTTCTGAATACACTTTAGGAATCGTTTTTGTACCCAAATAAAAATAATTATATCTTTCTAAACCTAGTCGTCTGTAGGATTACATTAAGTTTTCGCGACGAGCCTGCAATTGCCTGTAGTTTATTTGCTTTATTATCATATATTAAACTATGAATATATTTCATAATTCTTTCAAAGTAATTTTAGTCCATCGGTTAAACTAATCTAAGGAAAATCGGCGAGAAAAAATTAATTAAACCTTGTTTGTAGATGTGCAATGGAATTACATATTTATTTGTTAGACCTTAAGATCTAGCAATAGGGCAATTATATAAAGAAAATAATAACTACAAAGCAAAGCAAAGCATTAATAAAATATGAGAAAGAAATGAAGTATTATTAATTGCAAGTCTACTAAGTCTAAGTCTAGTCTCTCTTAATAATAACGGCGCTCTACTCCTGTAGACCTACCTTATAGAGTACTTATTTATCAAATGTATTCTGTGGTTTATAAATTAAGTGTGAAAGTAAACCGAAAAGAAACATATCCAGGTAAGTCTATCCTGCGCTTTCAAAGTTTTAAGTTCTCGCAATATTCTCAAGAGACTGTGCAGCGCCTATTTATTGAAGTTCCCTTAATCATTAAATTGGAAGACTATTGTTATAAAAAAAATTCAAAGAATTAATAAAAACTATTTTTAAAAGTCACATGATTCAGATCTGTAACAAAGATAAGCTGTGTTGATTTAAACACTAAGCCATATGAATGAAGGATTGGAAATCACAAATGACAAAAAAACAAATACATTAATATCAGTCTGGGTTTAAGGTAATGTTGACACGTGTTTTATTTATCGTTCGCAATAGTATAATGTCCGAATTATCCACTTAGCTATATAATGACTGCTGCACTCAGAATCTAATAATGATTAATCAACGTTAAATGGCGATGACTGCATTTATTGCATCAGATTGTAGCAGTAGATAAAGGGCCCAAGATGTGCTGCTAGCTGTGCCTACCTTTATGTTCTCGCGGGACTTGGACTTAATAATCACATATTTAGAACCCTGCGTTTTCTGGTGGCCCACTTCTACCTCCCCCTATTCCATTCCTCCTGTCTGATCCTCTATACCAACCCCTTTTTTATTGCATGACTTCAGCAGACAAGCAGACGGCCCACCTTGTGGAAAGTAGTTACCATCGTCCATGGACCTTTGCAGACCAGAGGTGCTACAAATGCGCTGCAAAAAGGTAATAAACTGCAGGTGTGCATTGGTCTTTGTCGGTCGTAACAATATTTTCTTTCCTCTTATTATGTCTTACTTTCTTATGTGTATATAAAAGTAATTGAGTAAGCAGTGATTGCTACGTTTTTTCTATTTATTTTTTATTGCAGGAGTTCAGCAGACAGACGGCCCACTTGATGGAAAGTGGTTACCATCGCCTATGGATATTTGCAGCACCAAAGGTGCTACAAATGCGCTGCTGCTCTCTTAAAGGATACTGGAACCTGGCATCTAATGCCGGAACACAACTCAAGGTTGTTGTGGCGGCATTCTCTAGACCAGGGGTGGTAGCCAACCAGACGGGTAAATACCCTACCACCTGGCTGTGAGTTATTTCTCGCCTAGGCCGCCCGATCGCAGGAAATTGTATTCTTTCTCCATTCCTGCACGGATAAAACTTTTATACTAAAGGCTGGCCATACGTTGACTTCGCTCCTGGTTTAGCAAATGTCCACGCGATCAGGAGCCATTAGTCACGTTCCATTAGATAGCCCATCAGTTTCTTCCCCGGTTTCATAAAAATACACAAGAATTTCAGATCACTTCCTACGTAACCTTTAAAATTTTCATTGAAATTTGTTGCGCTATTTCCGAACTTATTTGATGAAACAATCTTTCAGATAGACTAACAGACATCGTCGTCAGCCATTTGCAGTCCACTGCTGGACGTAGGCCTCCTCAAGACGGCGCCACTCATCCCTGTCCTCCGATTTCCTCATACAGCGCCTACCGGCGACCTTGCACAGGTCGTCGGTCCATCGGGCTGGAGGGCGTCCGACACTACGTTTACCGAGACGCGGTCTCTACTCCAAGACTCGTTTGCTCCATCGGCCATCGGTCCTGCGGCAGACGTGACCAGCTCACTGTCACTTCGACTTGCTAATTTTACGAGCTATGTCGGTTACCTTGGTTCTCTTACGGATATCCTCATTTCTAATTTTATCCATAAGAGAAACACCCAACATAGCTCGCTCCATAGCCCGTTGAGCGACTTGGCGTCATGACATGAGCGTGTCCATGTCTCGGCCCCGTAGGTCAGGACGGGGAGGACGCACTGCTCGAAGACTTTTGTCTTCAAGCATTGCGGAGTAGTCGACGAGAAGACTTGACGAAGTCTACCGAATGTTATGCCCAGCCCAACTGAATCCTCCTATTGGCTTCCCCCTCGAAGTTGTGCCTGCCGACCCGTATTTTCTGTCCAAGGTAGACATTCCTACACAACTTCCAGAGGGACGTCAGACATAAATGAATAAAATTGTATTTATGATTAGGCATAATATAAATAACAGATCTTCCTTAAATTACATAAACGCGATTATTTAAATGAAATATAACCTATGTCACTCAGGGATAATGTAGCATTCTAATGTACGACGGGAAATGGCTGTTTAAAGCGCACTTTGAGCAGCTACTTCCCAAACTTGTGAGGTCCGCAGGCGCCCTAGCTCGGCTTCTCCCCAACGTGGGGGGGCTGACTAAAAAACTGTACTCGGGCATCCTTAGGAGTATGGCCCTGTACGGTGCACCCGTATGGCCCGTTGCACTTCACCGCCACAATAGGACCTTGTTGTGCCGCGCACAACGGTCCGCCCTGGCCTCTCCAGGCGGACGTACTTGCCAAAGTTCGGCGCTCCCGACAGGATGCCCTCGCCCGTGGCCTGGTTTATTGCCAGGCCGAGGTTCAGGCAATCAGGACGCGGGAAACCGCGACCACGATCGAAACGTGGTCGAGAGTTGGAAACTCCTGTGGCAGGCATCGAGACGGTGGAGGCGGTGCACCCGCACTTGATGCGATGGCTCTCGCGGAAACGCGGGACCCTGACCTTCAGGATGACGCAGATATTTACCGGGCATGGGTGCTTCGATAAGTATCTGAATCATACCTTGGGCTGCCTGCCTTCCCCTCAATGTCGCCAATGTGGTGCATTAGACACTGCGTTTCATACGCTGGTCGAGTGCGCAGCATGGACACCGCAGAGTTATGAACTCGAGACCCTCGTAGATGCGATCGATTCGCTGGGCAGTTTGGTGCAAGCCATGCTGTATAGCGACGATCATTGAGTGGGCGCGGCCAATTTCTGCGAGGCTGTCATGTCTCAAAAGGAGGCCGCGGAATGAGAACGGGAGAAAGAGGTGCGCATGCGTCTCGCGGGTAGTACCGACGTCAGTCGGGGTCCCGGAGGCGCAGATAAGCGCGAAATCTACCCCCGTTCTCAAGCACTGATGCGCTAGGATCAGTGTGGGCGTTAACTACGTTCTAAGTCTCACGCTCTTCCTGCCACAGCGCGGGGCACATAGGAGGAGGGTGGTTTTAGTGGAGTATTGAGTTCTTCGAGTCTCCACACAAGCCGGCGATTTGACTATGGTGCGCCATTCGTAGTGACACCTCTAGTCGCTTTGGTCTAATCCCTGGTGAGGGTAGTGTGCAAAATGCATTTCCCCTGTCTCAAAAAAAAAAGGGTTCTAATGTAGAAAGAATATTTGAAATTGGTCCAGCAATTTTAAGAGATTTGTTACAAGCATACAAAAATACAAATCTTTACTCTTTATAATATTAGTATGAATTTTACTATTACTTTGACCATTATCTGACTTAACTTGCTAGTACTTAACATATTCTAACAGATTAAAATGAAAACATAGCCCTGTTTTTTTTTTTTGTAGTGTATCTCCATCATAGATCAAGACAGAGATGGCCCTGATCTGTTAAAACATTCTATTATTTATTGTGTATAAGAACAAAATAGATCATGAATTACAGAAGTCATGATAACTGGAGTAGACTGCATCTAACCTTGACATTAATAAGATAGTTTACACTCAACTATAACTGTATGCATATTTGTGTTGATATGCAGTTTCAACTGGTTATCGTTTATGCTACAAGGAAAATGGACACAAAGTGTGCTTTTTCAAACAGTTTTTATTCAATAACTGGATCTGTCCTTACTGCTTTATGATTTAAGGATTATATTAATGAAATATTAATTAATATGAATAAATAATAATATTCATGTATTTAATTAAGCTTTGTATATATATAGGTATATATAGCTTAAACCGCAGATTTGAAAACAAATGCCATTTTTATCTTACAGGATTCAAATTCCTGCAGTTTACAGAGCTTAGCAAACAGTAGTAAGAGAGAACCTTATAAAAAAAAATGGCAGACAAATGCCAGTATAACTTATATAACTTAGGCAGGGGTCTGCATTCCTAAGTTATGTAAGTTATACTGGTATTATGGGTAATATAAATAGAAGAAGCTTATGCTAGACACCCAGTATTACAGCAGGAAAACCTAACTAGAAAGTAGATTTATTAATTTTGTTTTTTTTTTTACTTTTCTTAAAGACCAATTGTGAATCAGCAAGCTGGGCTCACTGTAGAATAAACATACTACAATACTATCAACTCAACACAAATTACACTAAGTTACTTACTACACTTCCACACTCAAAAACTGATTTAATGAGTAGTACACATGGATAATATTAAATTTTGTGTAGATAATCTATGTATTTAGATGTAGTGATCTAACATGTAGTAATAGCAGCCCATAAATGTCCCACTTCTGGGCTCAGGCCTCCCACTGTAGCGAAACAGACAGTATACCCGCCATGCTTGTCCAAGGCGGCTTGGCAGGTTTGACACTTATGACTTAGACACAATCTAGATGTGCAAGTTGCATCATGATATTTTCCTTCGCCATTATTAGCACATGGTAATTGTAACAATATGCACATTAGGCCAGAAAACTGCCAAAGTGGTGCATGCGTTCCGGCCAGGATCATACCTGCGCCCTTTGAGTTTGGGATGTGTACGCTAGCCATTACGCTACCACAACTATATCTAACGTAGTTTAATGTATATTATTTGATTTTTGTGGAAAATAATTTTGTACATTACACACAGGACTATTGCAATAAATTACACTAATTAATGATGGTTAAATGTCCTAGGCTGGTGTGCACCCACATTTAAAATGCTAAAAATAATATAATCACTAAAACTATATAGCTAAACAGTAATCATTTAATTTCAAGCAGGGGTTGAATGTCTATGGACACCAGCCTTAGTCAAGTTAATAAAAATTTAAAGTTAGATATTATAGTAAACAATCTTTTAAAGTGACCATCTAAAAACACAATTCAACAAAAAGTATTAAAAAAATTATCTTATAAGAAAAAACAAGGAATGCATGTTGTGAAACTCTCTCTCATTTCATTCAACATATCCCAATTAATTGGGGTCGGCACAATATCTTTTCCTTCCACACTCCTCTATTCTGACATACATCTTCTGTCACACCACAAATCATCATATCATCCTTCACACAACCCATCCATCTTTTTTTTGGTCTAACTTTACATTTGTACCCATCCATCTTCTAGTTTAACATTTTTTTTGTCATGTGACTTTAATCCCTCCTCATTATATGCCCATACCAACTTAATCTTCTTCCTCTCAATTTTTCAGTCACAGGTGCAACTTTCAAAGATCCCCTTATGTATTCATTTCTCACCTTATCCATTCTTCTAACACCACACATCCATCTATGTGTACGAGTATGAGTAAATTAAACGGAAAGGCAGAAGCAGTGAGAGCTAAGGTTGCCAAAAATATGGAAAATATTATTTTAGATCAAGCTTTTGATAACATTTCCATATATTATGTAACATTTAACACTTACCCCTCCAAACTCTTACATGGCCTCACATTAGCGTATAAGTCAAACTCCTTCCTGAGGGCCAAGTTGAGTGAACGGTAGCCTTTCCCCACTGGGGTCATGAGGGGCCCTTTGAGGCCAATTTTGTTTGCATTAACAGAGTCAATCGCCTTCTGCGGAATGCCGAATTTGCCATCTGGACCCTAAACACAAAAATGTCTATAAATACTCTTATTATAGATTTCAAGCTTATAGAATTTTATTGTATTTAATTATGAGAATTTATTGTTAAATAGGATAAATAAAAAAAATAATCTATCACTGAAATATTTATTTGACAGCCACTTTGAAAATTCCATTCATATATAATAATTTACTATTACAGATATTTTTTTTATGTTTTGAGTAAAAATAAAACAAGAGAACTTATTAAAAATGATAAAAAATTATTAACATATGGAGTGTCACTATAAAACAAAGAATAATATTATTTTATTTGTATTGTGTCAAAATTCAAGAGACATGAAGAATGACTTAGAAATGAAACCGTTTGGGACCAAGAGATACTCTGTTCACAACCAATTTTTGTAATAAAAAGTACACTTAATAAATTGATGATTAAAGTATTAAAAAAGCACATGTTTAGAAGTCACTCACCCTAACAGCTGTAACGTCCACCTCATCCCATTCAATAGGCACTTTGGCGGCTTCGAATATTTTCTGGACGGCTACCGTGATCTCTGGGCCAATGCCATGGCCGGGGATGAGTGTCACTTTTCTGACCCCCGTGCTGTACTGAGCCGCGCCCGCCCTGCCCGCGGGAACCTGCCCAATTATCCAAAAAAATCCCCGTCATATCTTGTGATTACTCACAAAGAAATAACACCAATATATATTCCAACCTCGTGTTTCCCCTTTCTATTCCCTCCAGAACTGTCACTGGCGACCGGACCGAACAATTTCAGTAACGAACCAAACACTTTACTCTCACGAAAAGACTCCAAAAACACTTTTATGTAATTCTTCGACATAACTATAATAAGTCTATTTTTGGATGGCGAGAATAAAACTGAGGAAAGCTTATTAAAGAAAAATTGTAAAGGCTACATGCAAAACAATGGAATGTTAGTAATTATATAACGCTACACTACAAACTTACAATTTTCCTGATTATTCTCGCAGCCATTTCTTTTAAATTTTAATAATGCGACAACGAAAAATTACTCCGCACTGAAGGGCGGAGGGAGGGTGAGGAAATTGCTAGCGCCACACTAGACACTACGCATGACCGGAAATAAATTATTCAAGGCCAATGTTTTAATAATATGAACATTTTCCTTTTAGTATGCATTTAACGACATTTTATTTCGAATGATAAACTCTTAAATAATGTATGTTGCTTCAAAATATTATGAAAGTTATCTTATGTATACTATAATACCCTTCAATATTTATACATGGCAACCCAAATACAATCAGATTCTGTAACAAAATAAGCCCCAAGGTCCTTAACAAAGTACTTTAATGAAATAGTGAATAAAGCCCAGCACCAAATGCAATTTGGTCAAACGAACCCCCAGGGTACTATTCTAAGTACCCCAACTTTAACCATTGGTACTAATTACAAATTACCACCTTTTTATAAAGTGATGTCTTCAAACTTAGTGGTCATAACCAAGCAACAGTGCCAACAAAAACAAAAGAAATTTGTCCTTCTTGACTTAACATTAAACAAGATCGTTGAATGTGAAAATAAATCTTAATGTATTTATGAAACCTTTACGATTTGTGTTGATATGCTTATCAAAAATAGGTGTTTATGTACTATATTTGCTTTGTACATCAAAACTTTATATGGATCTGAGATCTAATGAAAATGGAAAGCGTTGCAAAACCTGGGCGTTGGGAGACCAATGGACCTGTAAAAAATCGAATATTAGATTTTAGAAGCTCCTTTAAAATATTTAGATATAACTAGGATATGCCCGCGATATAGTCCACGTTTAACGTGAAAAATTCCCACGGGATTCCCGGAATAAAAAATATCACATATTTTAGTTATAAAATTTGCTATCGATTAGGGAAAAAATGACATTAAAATTCGATTGTTTTTTTTTTAATTTGGCCATTTAAACCAGTCCCAGAAAAATTCCCTCGAGAGTCCCGGGGGAAAAACGTAGTTCAGATTTTAAGTCAAATAATTTGTTGCCGATCAGCGAAAACCGCATCGAAATCAGCCTAGTAGTTTATATATGAATCCCGAACAAACAGACAAGAACTCTAAAAAAATGCATCGTGTTCTCCATCGTTGATATTGATGATATTCCAGTTGTTTTTTTTAAGTGAAACTTATCTAGAATTGTAGTGATTGATTGATTGATTATTATTAATTGATTTATTACGAGATGAAACAAAAAGCGACAAAAAAAATAAACACATACATAGGACTTAGCCTACGAGAGAATGAGATGCGATTTTTACATTGTGAAAGAGAGTCGATAAGAATGTTGGTTGGACCTATTCCAATTTGAATCAAGATAAAACTGATAATATTATTTTTTAAACTAAAACAGTGAAAAATTGAAAGTGATACGTAAGAAGTTTATTTTGAATTATAATATGTTGACGGATGTAGGCTAAAGAAATGACATTTATATTAATGAAAGCTAAAGAAGAATTATCTGTGAGTATATTCTCTGAAGTTTCACTTCTGCTGCGTGTGAACTGCACACACATTTTTTTTTAAATAGATTAAAAGTACACACTTGACATGTTTAAGCTTTTATATTAATATAGATTTTTTTAATGAAATTACTAAATTATTGAACAGGGCCCATTCATTGCACTGTATGGCAGTCTGTCTAGCAGTCCGCCGTGTAATGTAGGGCTCTGAATGTTGTTGCAGACTGCATTGCGTTCTGCAACAGATAGCAGAATGTCTTTTGAGTCCTGCAAGCTCCACACACTGTAGGACTGCTCTACAAAATAGTGAATGGGCCTCTTAACTCATATCACTGTCAGCGCGTTCCATCAGCTCACAATGCCCAAAATGCACCGTTAGCCGTCCACAAGGCGACCGCGGCCGTTGTTATGGTCATGGCAAAATAGTCACTAATGACGTCATAATTTCTGATCACAGGTTTATTATATGTATATAGATTATGTTTAAATAACACTAATACAGATGTGTTAACTTAAACACACCTAATTACATAATAAAGTAGAAAATGTTGTATATTAATTGAAACATTATTTTAAGTAAACTTTTGTTCACTAATCTATCTCGTAAAATATAAGAAGGTATTTTTTTAATAGCTGGAGTACAGCAGACAGGCTAAGGGCTCACCTCATGGAAAGCGGTTACCGTCACCTATGAACGTTTGCAACACCAGAGATGTTACCAACACGTTGCCGGCCTCGAAGAAATTTTATGACACCCTTTTTAAAAAACTCCATATCGTATCACTGTGGGAAAACCTCGACTGGGAGTTCATTCCAAATCCCCACGGTACGAAGAGAAACGTTTTACAGAACTGTTGCGTACATGAGCGAAGCGGCTCGAGGAAGTGCGGATGAACTCCCAACCGATGGTGAGCGGTGCGATGGTAGAAAGAGGACGAAGGCACCATTCTAAACAGTTCCTCGGACCACTCACCGTTATACAGTTGGTAGAATACGCAGAGAGACGCGAAGTCTCTCCTCAGGCCAAGCGTATTTAGACCATCTGGGAGTTTGGGATCATCAACAACGCGAACGGCTCGACGTTGGATACAGTCCAGGGGATTAAGCTGGTAGGCAGGTGCTCCAGCCCAAAGGTGTGAGCAGTATTCCATATGTGGCCTCACTTGGGCTTTATAAAGCACAAGGCGTTGCCGCGGTGTGAAGTACCGCATGGACCGGCTTAGCACTCTCAGCTTCTTAGAGGCAAGTTTTGTCTTGCCTTCAAGTTGGCTCCTCAACACCGGGGATCCCAATACTCTTGGAGGTAGTAAAAGGAGTTCCTTGGAATTGAAGCGCTTGCTCGAATGGTGTTTTTTTGGTAGAGAATACGCAGAACTGTGTCTTCATGGGGTTGAAATGGACAAGGTTTTGTTTCCTCATTCAGAGACTCTCTAAGGAATACTCTACTTCAGACACAAGTCTAAAAGAGGTCTATGGTATAGCGTCCTGACGCCCAGGTTTTTCAACGCTTTCAAAAACTAAACGCCCAATGTACTTAAAAAAGGTTTCAATAGCGAAAACCCAAGACTGAACTTTAAAAATTGTACCTTACAGTAATCTTACAAGTGTGATCATTCATCATGATTTTTTTCTTGTATCAGATGAACGAGGAGAAGGAAAAAAGGACAAAAATAGGTTACCCTTTGGAAGGCCTTTGGGTCAAAAGCACTTAACCTAAAACAACAAACATTAAAAACATCAATTTTTTCCAAGTACCTTTAAAAAATAAAAAAATAAATTAAATTTGAAAACTAATTTCATAACCTTAATAAAAAAAATCCTTTAAAATTAATAATAACATTTATTTAAAACATTCGAAACAATCATGATAGTCTTTATTAACCCAAAGGTTTATTAAAAGGTCATAAATTTAGAAATAAGATCATTTTCACTATATCTCAGATCCATATAAAGTTTTGATATAAACAGCAAATCTAATATATAAGCACCTATTTTTGATAAGCATATCAACACATATCGTAAAGATTTCATGAATATATATACCTCCTAGCACCCACGGTCCTTAAAAAAGTACTACAATGAATAGCCCAACAACAAATCCAATTTCATCAAATAAACGCCCAGGGTACTATTCTAAGTACCCCAACCTTAACCATTGCTACTAATTCCAATTTATCACCTTTTTATAAAGTGATGTCTCCGAACGTATGTTTGAGATTTTTATTTGTCTACGACCAAGCAACAGTGCCAACGAAAACAAAAGAAATTTGTCTTTTTTGACTTAACCTCGAAGAAGATCGTCGAGTGTGAAAATAAATCATAATGTATTCATGAAATCTTTACGATTTGTGTTGATGTTGATATACTTATCAAAAATAGATGCTTAAGATTTATTATCACACTCGACAATCGTGTTCGATGTTATATGTCAAGAAAGACAAATTTCTTTTGTTTTTGTTGGGACTGTTGCTTGGTCGTAGACAAATAAAAACCTCAAACATACTGTGTAACCTTGCACTTGCACCATAAAAAAACAGACATAGCCAATGACAGTACAATGTCAAACTATATCACTTCAAGAGAGTTTTAGAAAAATAAAAAATTGCGACGGCGGTTAAGTTGAGACTCGCTCGAGATTCAAACATATCAGCTGTTACAAATCTTTTATAAATATTATTCCGGACTATTCAAAACTTCCTTTAACGTTATTAAATAACTACGTGTTCCCGCTGGGGACCAAGGCTACCCTTACTTTACCTAGGCAAACCTACCAACCGAGCCAATATATACCAGACGTAACATAACAGGCATCACATCTGAGGATAAAAGTCCTTCGACCTCCCGTGGAATCATCACTCGACGTGATCTCACGTATGCGTCCGCTCCTGGAATCTCGGCGAACAGCTTCTACCTCTGAAGCGTGCGCCAAAGCCTCCTTCATGTTATCATGGTGGCCTAATCGGACAACTGCTCTTATCTCAACGTCAGGTATGCTGTCAACAAACGTTTGAAGAAGTATGCTGTTAACCAGCGTTGAAGATGAATTCTGATATGCTTTCCGTGCCAGCTTCTCCACCTCCAGCGACCACTGTTGCAGTTTCATTAGCTCGCTGATAACACTCTCGAAGTTGGGCTCGAAACACTTGCTCCAAATGAGAGTCCAGAGCTTCCATTAGCTGTTCATAAGAGGAATCCTTGCTGACAGTTTCTAACACATTTATCACCTTGTCCCGAAGTCCCAAAATAAGCGCAGTCTTGGCTTGTTCATTATCCCATACGTTCATCTGCACCACTGCTTCGAACTGCAGCCTGTAAGCCGCCCATGAAGATGCTCCATCATAAGGAGGTGTATTAAAATTCATCGCAGATGGAATTGTCACCGTTGGGATTGGCACACCCCTAACCTTTATTCTATGCAAATCTTCTTCCATGGCTGAAATTCGTTCCTCATGCCCAGACAGACATTCTTCATGTACTTGAAGCTTATAACCGTACCTCCTCAACTGCCTGTGCACTATCTTTGATAGCCTCTAGGATGCTGCCTTCGCTTGTCCTCTAATCTTCCCCCAGGCTCGCAGCTGCTCTTCCATGGCACGCAGCTGCTCCTCCTGACGACGGGCTTGCTCCTCCTGACGGCGGGCTTGCTCCTCCTGACGGCGGGCCTGTTCGTCCTGCTTCGCTCGCAGATGTTCCTCTTGACGACGGGCCTGTTCTTCTTGCATTGCTCGCATCTGCTCTAACAATGCCCAGAACTCCGATTTAGGGGGCTGCGTACTCGATGGATCTTTTGAGGTCCCCTCAACAGGGTAATTTACCTCCTCAGGTTTTCTTCCACAGAGCTCTCTGGTTCTTAATTTTCTTGTTGCTGAGCGGCTGCCTCTAGCACGTGTGTTGACGCCGTCTCTCGGCATTATTGGCATTTTATCTTCCGATTCCACTTCCGACACCAAATGTTACGTGCGAGCGGGGTTCACATTTGGGATTGAAAGGAAACACCAGTTTTTAAATAAACGCTTTTATTGACTTACACAGTCGTACGTAATACCTCTCCGTAAGGTTGCCCTATACGCACGACTAACGATGCACTGTTTCGACGATAAAGTGTCCCACTCACAATACCGTCGTTGATATTGCGTAGACCACCTCCTGCTACTGCCGTGCTCACCTCCGATATTACCGCGTGTAGCTCGCTTCTGGTTCGTCTCTCGAACTACGCTACACTCCTCTTTCACTTAACTGTCCACTAAACTTGTCACTGAATCCACCGCTTAACTCGTCACTGTCTTCTATTAAACTTTTTTTCCAACTCTTCTGTATCGCACTTGTCGATTCGCTGTCTTGAACTGAACTCAACTCTAAAAAACTGCCCGGTAGGAGCGCCTTACGCTGCTTACTGCTTATATACCCGGAAGAATTTTCTGGAACTCATAAGCCCATAATTTCGTTATACTTTTATTTACTATCTGTCCCTTTCTAACATCTATCTATCTCTGTCTTTTCCTTCCCGAACTTTCTATTCTAGAACTTTCGTTCATCGTCTATCCCTTTCTAAAATATATCCGACCTTGTCTTTTCCTTCGCGAATTTTCTAGCTTTTTCTAAAAGTTCTTTAACTAGATGGTTCCACCACCATTCGCCACAGTATAGTTAAAAAAATAAATGGTCATGCTCACTGCCCTTTGCTAAACGTAGTGTTACATACTCTTTGCCCTTTGCATCCAAAAACCTGTCATTTTATAATTTATTTTTATAAAGCATTTCGAAGTTTAATAACTGTGATACGATTGTTTAAATAACACAAGTTATAAAAGTATTGAACTAGATTGCCTTCAGTTCTTTTCACATATGAAGCATCTGAAATATGGATCGACCACTTTTATTAAAATTAGCTTCTATGAATTTACTTTCTCAATGCAAATTAGAGAGTATTCTTGCAACTTGTGGTGATAAAAAAGACCTCATAATCGATCCAGCATTGATAAAACCACTGGAGAGAATTTGTGGTGTGACTTGGCTGAGGTAGTGGTTTTCTGTTGTTTCCATATTATTCTATTGAAAACAAAATTCTTCATTAAAGATCCCCACTTTGTTTATCAGTAATAACTTTCAAGTTTAATAAAAATTACATTATTAATAATTTCACATTTATGACACCTGCACACACTTCATCCTATTATGATAATGCTTTTACAGTGCAGGCTGTCAAACTTTGGAATAAGCTGCCTCTTACTGTCAGAGAGGCCAAATCCTTACCAATATTTAGAAATTTACTCAGAACACACTATTTGTCCACAAATGGCTGTCTGATTAACACAATATAATCAATCATGCATACATTTATTATAATAACTTGTGTATTTTGAAATATATTTAATTCTTAAATTAGTGTAACTATTTATGTGTCTATTGCCTTTTTCTTGCACCACCTACATTGCCTGATTCAAATTTCTTTGATTTAGGTTGCATGGAAGAGATCACTTTGAGCGATAAAGCCGCCTATTGTATTGTCTAGAAAATATTGTAAATATGGTCTGTTTTTGTAATTGTATGTTTTGGTGTGCAATAAAGTCTTATCTCTCTCTCTAATTTCAAGTTTTATGAGATTTCTATATTATTTTATCCTAAAATGTTAAAGGGTCTCTATTTTAAAATGTAATTTCCACAACCTTAAGTTGTTAATAGCGAGGTTTCCTTTTACAACAATAAAGGCAAAGGCCTGATGATGATTTTAAGTTGATGACATAAAAAAGTATAGATGGATTCTCTTATTTATTATCTTTTTTGTATTAATCAGTAGGAAAACATAAATTGTATATTTCTAAGCTAAGTAATATGCTATGTACCTCTATACCTATGTATTGACTAGAGTAAATAACAAAATTTTTCTTTTAAGAAATTGAACTTCAGACCCTTGTGCTAAAGAAGTAGGCCAACGAATATTTGATTAGTAAATCACAGACCCCATCATTATAACAATATGAACAATTTGAAATTGTTTTATTATTTCAGGCAACATGGAATTGATAAAATATACAAAATGGATCCACAACTTGGTCAAACAGCCAACATTAACAGGGTATACTTCATTCCAGCATGCATCCACAAATACAAGTGTGTACTGGATCAGATTACATCCATAATTAGTCAAAACTCTTCACTTGCTGACCTGAACTGTTTCCATATAATCATAGTCCCAAAAGTACTATGTTCTTATGATTCAGTATTGGAAAGTAGAGGTTTATATGGAATAGTTAAACTACATACATTTTCGTGGGACCTTATGCCATTAGATGAACAATTATTAAGCCTAGAATTACCATTTTTATTCAAACAGTTGTATGTAGAACAAAATCTTTCGTTACTCTCTAGTGTTTCTATGTCGTTATGGACATTATTTCATGTAACTGGCAGACCAAAAGCTATATTTAGTGTAGGCAAATTATCTGGAAGTGTTTTAGACATGCTAGAAATCTATAATGAAACATATGCAAGGGATTTTGTTGATATTGAACCATCTAGAGACATTGGAATGTTGGTTGTGATTGACCGTAATCAAGATTATGCTTCAAGTCTACTCACACCTGCAACTTATAGCGGCTTGTTAAGTGAAATCTTCAATATTACATGTGGACATTTGGACTTAAATGTTAAAGATACTAAAGTGAAAAAAGGAAAACTCAATTTTGACTTTGAAGAAGCTTCGGCAGTTAAAAACACAAACATGATATTAGATAGTTCTATTGATACTTTGTATGGTGAGATTAAGCATAGGCATTTTTCAGAAGTACTCAGTGTACTCAGTTCAAAAGCAAAACTATTGAAGAATGAAGATATAAAGGCTTTGGGTATAAAAGAAATGAGGGATTTCGTTGCAACAAAACTGCAACAAGTGACACTATTTAAACAGAATCTAGTCAACCACGTCCAAGCATGTGAAACCATTATTTCAGAAATGAGCAAAAAATTTGAGAATCTCAAACTGACTGAAACTGAGATGTTAAATAACAGAAATAAGAAAACAAACTTTACTTTTGTTGATGAAAATTTTGGTACAGATATTCACATTTATAACAGTTTACGGTTAATGTGTCTTTTAAGTCTAACACAGGGTTTATCTTATGACGAATACAATACTTTAATAAATAAATATTTATTAGCTTTTGGTTATAAATATTTGTATGTTTTTAACAATCTGATCAATGCAGGTTTGCTCATACAGCCTTCAAGTCCGAAGTTGTCATTAAACATCTCCAATTTAGGTAACCTTAGTGAGAGGTTACCAAAATGGCAGAATGAATTTCAAAATACAGCAAACAAATTGAAACAGTTGCCATCACAGCCTGACAAAGTTGGGAAGTCATCACCTAGCTATGTCTTCAATGGAGGTTATGTTCCATTGGTTTCGGTCATATGTAATGTTCTACTTACATCTGAAACATTCTCGGAGGTGCTGACAAAGCTATCAGCGTTATCAGATTTTAAAATTGGTGGGAAAGTTATAGAAAAGTTAAAAGATGGTATGGAAACTCTGAATGAAAAGTTATCAAATTTAAAGCTTTCAAATGATTTAGATTTCGGTTGTAGAGATAGCAAGTCCTTATTGAAATTAGTAAAAACTGATCCAAACTTTGGGAATATATTTCCTTTGAAGCCTAAAAGCATATTAGTTTATGTACTAGGTGGTGTTAATTATGCAGAAATAGCGGCTTGTGATGTCATACAAACCAGTACAGGTAGCAAGATATATATAGCTAGCGATTGTATTACCAGTGGAAGTGACTTGATGGCAACAAACACTTAATAATACTTTATTGCTTGAAAGAAAAGGAAGTCCATTAGGGGCCACCCACACCCATAAACACACGTTAAAGGAGCGAGGGGGGGCGGGGGTCAAAGACGTGTGACAAGGGGTGGGAGTAGGGTTGCCAGATAGTAACTTATCAAATCCGGGACAATTCTAGAAAAACAATCTCGGGTCGTGGCCATAGTAGAAAATATCATATATTTTTTATTTTCAAAGGATTCATATTTGTATTTGAAAAGAAAAATGCCATTTATTTTCAAATACATACTTTTATTATGTAGGTATGTACTCTGTACTTAGTGGGTAATTAACGCCAGTTATAATTCTAAGATGAAGCACTGTGGTAGTAAATCAGCACATTAAACTATCATAGAATTGAGCACTTAGCTTAAATTAGCAAATTTAAACTTTGGTAGACAATGAATACTAAATTACAAATTAAATAGTAACAAACTGAAGAGAAAAAAACAATAATAATAAGATACTACCATATAAATGTTAAAACAATAAATTCCAAACTTAAAAAACAATCAGTAAGTGTTTAGAAACAGAAATTGTTTTGGTACATTTTGTTAAAAAACAGTAAGTTTTCAGAATCCGGGACAATAAGCGCTAATTACTGCACACGGGACAAGAGGCAAAATTTCCGGGCAATCCCGGATTCCCCGGCGGTCTGGCAAGCAGGTGGGAAAGGGTTCTAAATTTCGTGACGTCACATCTTCAAATCTTAATATATTTTAACTCGAATTAAGTGGGTGGCGACGCGAAGCTTTTAAAAAAGACAACTGGAATCGTTCGAGGCGTATAATGAATGATTACATGATTTTCTTACAGACTATATTGAAACCTTATACTACTAATTAATCTAAGGGCTTAGCCTACATAACTCTTGAAAACACGAAATTTTAATTTTAACGAAAAACTAAAATTTTCCGACTATCTGTATAAGCAGTGTTTAAATTATTAAAAAAATAATTTAAATGGAAATTACGTAACTGCTGTTTTACTTTAATAATTTCTTGATATAAAACTGCAAAATATGTGATGTCCCACTAGGGGAGGGAGGAGTCTCACGAATGTGACCAGCTGTGGCGCGAAGTCTCACGAATGTGACCAGCTGTGACGAGGAAATCATGACATTTGACTTAATTTATGGATGACCCCTTAAAGCTAAGGAGTTAACGTTTTTATAAAGTCCGAGGTGAGCACGACTAAAACTTACCTTAAATATTAGCAGTATCGCATCTGCAAGTATACTTGCAGAGTGAAAATGTAGTGTTAAATGTGAATTTCTCTTGATTGCACTTCAGATAATATAACAAAGTTTGTGTCTGTAATTGAATTCTTGGTGCATCTATTTCACTGGAACAAAGACGTTCGAGTGTGATTTCTGGCATGGTATAATTTTTAATTGAACTTTCTAATATTTACTCTGGTCTGGTTTTGGGCCAGTATTCCGTTATAATGTTGAGCTGGGAAATGTACAATATTTGTTCTTCAGTCAAATGTTAAAATAATGATAATAACACTTCAAAAGTGTATAGACTCTGCTATATAAATGATTTTTTAGTATAAGTATACTACGTAAATCTCACACTTATCGCATAAAATGAAATTTGTTAACATGTTGATTTTGTATAAATATTTTAGTAGTTCATTTTTTTATTTAAAAATAATGTTATCTAGAAGGACTAAACTCTCATAATTGAACTGAGTATATTTAATTTAATATTTTTTTTATTTATAGTGTATGTGTAAAGAACAAGTAATAAAAGTCTTTTGTGTAATAAAATAGGTTTTTATTTCAAAAAAGTAACAATAGGTATTTAAGAATAATTAATTCTTAATCATAAACAACAGTTTATATTTAAAGCGATCAATAACTCCAATTTTACAAAATGTTTTTTAAATTCATATCATGCATTTTCACAGCAAAGGAACTACTGAAAATTGTTTTCATATCACGTTTTTCATCGCATCTAATGGCCGCTTCCTATATATTACTAACCGTTTATTTGCCCTAAATTCGACATAAGCGCCATTCAGGTAAAGTCAAATTTATACCAATGGCAAGGCAAGGTGTTTGATAGATGTCTGTTACTTTAAAATCTTTGGAACAAACTGATTATAGTAAAATTCGATATACATGCTTTCATTAACAGTATTTAATATAAGATAGATTTAAACATATATGATGGAAGTTTGTAAGTTTACATGAACAAAGTCTGGTTCTTAAGTGTGTTTTATTTATATATAAAAATTCACACAGCAGTATAATGTAACATCTTGGACAACCGTTACATTTTCAAAAACAGTACATACACTAGTATTGATACTATTTTGTAAATAATGATAAATGAAAATTTAAATAAAATGTATCTATAGATTTCATGAAAATCTGTCAATATGCCAAGCTTTGTAGCAACAGGCAAACTATCTAAGCATGTCACACGTAATATGTGAATGATAAAATTTAGAAATGCAAAACAATCTCCAGTATGTTTCTTTGATCGCAGAATAGAAAAATATCACAGTATACAATTATTACATATTGACAATGAAATACATACATTAATGATTTCTAAGCGGAAAATATACGAACCCGGCCACAGACTGTCCGATTTATAATATTTCACTTGGGAACAGAGAAAGAATATAATTCCTGAGTTGGGACCAAAACAACCCACATCCCGGTGGTAGGGTATTTGCCCGTAGGGATGGCTACCACCCCTATTCTAAAGTACGCCGCCATAACAACCTTGAGTTGTGTTCCGGCATTAGTGACCAGGTTCCAAACTCCCTTTAGAGAGCGCGGCAGCACGTTGGTAGCACCTTTGGTGTAACAAATGTCCATAGGCGACGGTAACCACTTTCCATCAGATGGGCCGTCTGCCTGTCTGTTGAACTCATGCCTTCACGGCAGAAAGGAGGTAAGTTAAAAGAAGCCGCTTAAGTGGTTTACGGGAGTAGAACTTACAGGTATATGACCGAGCTAATTCTTCTTCCATTTTGAGATAATTATGTATTGGGAAATAAATTGCCCGTATGCAAAAATTTAATAATATCGACGATTTACTTCCGCCAATATTGTGCGAACTTGTGGAAGTGTTCGACCAAGGCGGCCATGACAGCTGTCACCGACATGTCTAGTAAATTCTGCAGATAGTGAACCGCTTCCTCATCGCCCAAATCCAGCCTGTAATAAGTTCAAATTACTAACAGTTTTTTATAACATGGCAGTCGGCAAAAATGTTCTCAAAAAGTAACATGATACCCCAAACAAGCATGTACCCAGAGCGACGGAATCAACAGTGGGTAACTAACCGAAATTCCAAAAACTACCATCCAGTTAATGGTAGTTTATTAGCCGGCTAAAAAACCAGATGTTGGCTTTTTGGCTAATGGGTGAATTGCTCGCCAACCGAGAGCCGACGTCCGACGGCTAAGCCGTAAACTCTTTAGTTGTCTGCTTTATACGACCACCATTAGACAGTTGGCGAAGTGGTTGACAACAACAGCCGTGGCTTAAATGGCTATTTTGTGAACAATCGCAAATTAGCTGGCTTTTACAAGAGTTACCCGCAATAAGACTGAATTGCTACTTCCACAACAGGGGCGCTGGTGCACTGACCAGCGGCCATTCGCCGCGCAGCATTGAAATTGTATCAATTTTAAATATAGGTAATTTTTGTAAAAAAACACAATTGAATATCATGGCGCAAGTAAATTTTTCATCACAGAAATATATTTTTTTATTGCTATATAAAATGATAAAATAAATTATTATATAATTAACCGGGACCTATATTTCCAAAGCCATAACAGGCTATTCAGTTTATAAGAGTTCTAGAAATTAATGTCTATTTTAGTATAAAACAAAACCTCGAACTGTGACATTGTGTGACAGCAGGGGTGGGAGGGGTCCGAAATTTTGTGACGTAACTGTTAGGCATTAATCTGGCAACCACGCCCCAAAATGACTGTCTATGGTTAGTCTATGTTTTGTCTGGGTCAGTGTTGTCAAGTTACCGCTGTTTCTCTATGACCACGTTAAATAAGATTTATGTGCTAAAATCATTATACAACCCGTGATTAAATAACCACGGTGCATTATAAAATTTGTGTCACTCAAAATCACAAACACACATTCAAAATATTTAAGCTTTAAAATAAGAAATTTGAACTATTAACGAAAAACTTCAAACATAATTTAAACAAATTACGGAAGTGCTGTTTTAATTTAATAATTTCTTGATGTAAAATTGCAAAATATGTGATGTCACACCAGGGTGGGAGGAGTTTCACGAGTGTGACCAGCTGTGACGAGGACGGGGTAAATTGTGAATGGCCCCTTATGTCAAATTTTAACCTATAGCCGGCCATAAGTGACTATCTTACAACTGGATAATTGGCAAGTCTCACCTGAACTTGTCTTGCACCTTTTTCACGGCTTTGTCCGGCTCAAGGGCTATGTCTGGCACAGACGCGTCCACCATCAGCGAGAACAAGTTCAGCATCAGGTTTGCGTGTCTGTAATTTAGAGTTAAATCATTAACTATTGTACAACAATACACGGGCCTTTGTGGTTGAGCGGGCTAAGACTTAGCCGGCCTACCTCCGGGTTCAATTCCTGGTAAATATTGGAAACTAATTTTCTCCGTTATTTACTATGGTCCAAGTGTCTGGGACCGGCCCCAGATTAGTTCGTTGTATAGCACCCATAACACAAGCGTAACTTGCTTAATTTGGGGATATACAATAACAGTCATATTCATAGAGAGTTAGGGTAAGTTTGAACGCTTCTTTAAGAACCATAAAGAAGCGTTCAAACTTACTCTAACTATCTATGAATACGACCGTATGTGTGTTTGTCTGCCGATTATTTATATTTATTTATTTATACAAAATAAACTTACTGACAACATTTTGGTTAACCAAAGTACACACTCGAATTAGTATTTGACCCAAGATTAACTTACGTATTTAACCTAACATAAGATAAACCTACGTATTTGATCTAAGATAAACCTACATATTTGATCTAAGATTAACCTACGTATTTGACCTAAGATAAACTTACGTATTTGACCTAAGAATAACCTACGTATTTGACTTAAGATAAACTTACGTATTTGATCTAAGATAAACCTACATATTTGATCTAAGATAAACCTACGTATTTGACCTAAGATAAACTTACGTATTTGATCTAAAAATAACCTACGTATTTGACCTAAGATAAACTTACGTATTTGACCTAAGAATAACCTACGTATTTGACTTAAGATAAACTTACGTATTTGATCTAAGATAAACCTACATATTTGATCTAAGATTAACCTACGTATTTGACCTAAGATAAACTTACGTATTTGATCTAAAAATAACCTACGTGTTTGACCTAAGACAAACTTACGTATTTGACCTAAGAATAACCTACGTATTTGACTTAAGATAAACTTACGTATTTGATCTAAGATAAACCTACATATTTGATCTAAGATTAACCTACGTATTTGACCTAAGATAAACTTACGTATTTGATCTAAAAATAACCTACGTATTTGACCTAAGATAAACTTACGTATTTGACCTAAGAATAACCTATGTATTTGACTTAAGATAAACTTACGTATTTGATCTAAGATAAACCTACATATTTGATCTAAGATTAACCTACGTATTTGACCTAAGATAAACTTACGTATTTGATCTAAAAATAACCTACGTATTTGACCTAAGATAAACTTACGTATTTGACCTAAGAATAACCTACGTATTTGACTTAAGATTAACCTACGCATGTCGCTGAAGAGTTTCTCGTGCCGCTTTTTCTCTTTTAACCACAACATGTAGCGAAGTGACACGATACTTGATATCTTTGTCTTCCGTGATCACGGCTCCTGATAAGTGACCGAAACGTCGGAATAAAAATCAAAGAAAATTCTATGTACCCACCTTCTCAAATGCAAGAAAGCTGTGTAGCACTGTTTCCTGAACTCGTGGTAGTGTTCCGAATGGATCCCCCCCATGGCCTCGACCATCTCCTTGCTCAGCTTCATCGGGGGAGGGAGCGGCTTCGGGTCCCGACCGAGGATATAACCGAAGTCGATGTGGAACAGAGCCCCGGACTTCGTCAAGAGCAAGTTGTCAAGGTGACGATCGCCCACGCCTGTAATTCAAGATTGTTTGCAAGAGTTCAGCAGACAGACAGACGACCCACCTGATGGAAAGCTGTTACCGTCGCCTATGGACATTTGCAACACCAAAGGTGTTACCAATGTGCTGATACTTTCTAAACGGAGACTGGTACCTGGCCACTAATACCGGAACACAACTCAAGGTTATTATGGCGGCATACTATAGACCAGAGGTGGTAGCCATACAGGTGGGCAAATACCCTATCACCTGGCTGTGAGTTATTTTATCGCCCCCTACGACAGGCCGCTCGGTCGCAGGAAATCCGTGCAGGAACGGAGAAAGAACACATCAAGTGGACCATCTGACTGTCTGCTGAACTCCAGCAATAATAAAAAAAAGGAAATTATTATTAATATCTTTCTATTTTCCTGCACGGATAAAATTATTATACATATTATGTCCAAAAATACTATGTGGCATGGGAGACAAGACAGTGGGCCAACGTCTAATGGAGAGCCAACAATCCCCCTCCTAAACCATCCATCATCACTAACACCAACTGACAAATTTTCAACAACAATTCCCAGTCAACACATTGTCACAACAATAAAACAATAAATTATAAAACCAAACAACCAACAACAAAATTTACACACTTACTCACCAACGCGTACTACCACCGCGTTGCATTACACGCACACTTCACAAACAAACCGAGACACACAAAGAGCCTAAAAACTAATAACGCAGACACAGAAACGAAAAAACAACACACATGGCACTAGTTAGGTTAATATATATAGGTATAGACATAAGGCACACACTGCACATGCAGTTCCTCACAACACCAGCATGTAACAGATACACTCTATATTAGCATAAGTTACACCCAATAAATGTCACATACAATAACAAATAAGCGTGTATAAACTTAAAAACTTTTTTAAATTAAATTGTAAAAAAGGGTACGGAACTAGAATCCGTAGAGTTGTTAATAATAATAAAAAAACATACTATGTGGCCTGATGCGAAAAGGGGCCAATCTCGAAAAATCATCATTTTCTATGTTTTTTAATACTACAGACTGGGCGTGTTCTTTCTAGGGTATATTTAATTCTGACACGATAAATTATTTACGATATACTATTTTACGGGTTTTTTGTTATTTAGCATTAGGGGCCATCCACAAATGACGTCACACGAATTTCATGATTTTTGACACCTCCCGTCCTCTTCACAGCTTGTCACATTCGTGAGACTCTTCGCTCCCTAGTGTGACATCACATATTATGCTATTTTACATCAAGAAATTATTAAATTTAAGCAACAGTCCCGTAAATAAATTCAATTCCATTTAAAATATTTTTTAATAATTTAAACACTATGATCATACAGATAAAGTTGGAAATATTTTGAAGTTTTTCGTTAGTAGTGCGAATTTCGTGTTTCAAAGACTTTAGAATGTGACGTCACGAAATTTAGGAGCCCTCCCCCCTCTAACGTGTGATGTGAATTTGTGGGTGGCCCCTTAGGTCGTTTAACTTGGCACTACCGCCTCAGGGAGCCTAAAGCAGTCACTTTTGGAGAATCGCTTCGTGAAATTGATATACTGGTAGGTTGAAGTCACTTTATTTCAACACTTGTTATAGCTTTAGGACCCCAAATGCAAGTTACTTTTTAATTATTTATAGACACCGATATGAAACAAATAGAAAAATCTAGAGCCGATATTAAGCAGCAATGGCGTGGACTTCATACAACTTGATTCCCCATAGCGTACCTTTAAGGACCTAGCGACCAAAAGGTCGAAAGCGCCATGAATTTATTCGCACATATATTATTACTGTATTACTATCTCTTACGCTCGGCGGTCTTCCACATGTATTGATGAAATAGCAACTCATAACCCGATCGGGCACCGGCTTTTGTATCAAAATATACGGTAAGATTGCAAAATTAAAAAAACAAATTGCAATAAGAAAATACGTCGAAAGTTATGACGTTTTTTAACAGCGGTGTAGCCGAATTCCCACCCCCGCCACTGTTATACATTTCATTTCTGTCTATCTCTGTCTCAATTCAGATGAATCAACCAGAATGATGCATATAAGTTTAAACTTGAATCAGTCAATGTCATTGAACTCTGTCATGACCTTCCACTTTCCGGGCTTTCAACCAAATTGGTTCAATTTGATTGATGCATCTAATATCGGCATAGAATACAATAGCTGAAGGGAGAAGTCTTCCTAAGTTATGAAAACTTTTTCCACTTACCAAGTAAATAGGTGATGACGCAGTAACCGGCGCAGCTGCGTATGTACGTGTCCATAGTCTCGGGTTTGATCCCGTAGGGGGCGCCCTCGCAAGGGTTGTGCTTACGGAAGAAGTTCTGGATGCTGCCCTCCGTGGCCAGAGCTTCGGCCACCGTCACTGACTCTATGAACTGGAGGAAGCCGTGCTTCGAACTTGTTGCTAACACCTAATAATAAAAGAAGGTGTTAATATGGCTACATTCCACAAGAGGCTCACAACGACCACGTTCACGACTGCGATTTTTCCCGTTCCACTAGCTTGCGGGGGTTACAATCATAAACTTTAGTGGAACGGATTATGGGGCGTTGATGTCATTAACAACGAAATACACAAATGTCATTGATTGTTTTGAAAATCGCGCCTTTTTCAATGTCAAGAGATAGTGAGAAACTCTATGGTCACCGCCCGCTTCGACCCAGCTCTTCACATGGGTCGTTGTGAGCGTTGTGTGATCGAAAATGATGACGTCATTAGTGACGTTTCTGCCACGACCATAACGAGCGTGATCGCCATGTGGAACGGCTGACAAAGCATTTTAGACCTTGTATGCTACTAACGGAACGTGTCCTATAAGTACACAAATGTTATAAATAATGGACAAGTATAGTAAGAAAGCATTGTAATGGTAAGTTTTATTTAAGCTAGGTGGTAGGGTATTTGCCTGTCTGGATGGCTATCACCCCTGGTCTAAATCATGCCGCCATAACAGCCTTGAGTTGTGTTCCAGCATTAGTGGCTAGGTTTCAGTCTCCCTTTAGAGAGCAGTAGCACATTGATGACATCTTAGTGTTACAAATGTCCATAGGGGTTAGCAACCACCGCTTTCCACCAGGTGGGCCGTCTGCCTGTCTGCTGAATTCATGCATTAAAACAATGAGGGACAATAAAGAACTCTGCATCACACAGTGATGGAGATGGTGAATTAAAAAAAGAAATATTGCTGATATATGGTCACAATGGGGTTGTTGACGCAAATCACAATATATTCTGTAACAATGTTTAGTAGTGGTAGTAAGATTCGCCACAAAGGCAGGCAAAGGAGTCTTAGTCCATACAGCCAATTCTGATGTATAAGTCTTTGTATAGTAGCGCAGTTGTATTGTAGACTACAACCAACGCTATTCCACAGAGTTATTGTGAAAACTTGAAAGGCTCATTCGACTACAGTTCGCATTTCTCACAAAAACACATAATTAGTAGTCAAAAACTGTCAATACCCTACAGCTATTGTTCATTTTATAGTAATTTTACACATTTCGAGAAAAGAAAACTATACAGCACAACATTCCCTCAATGTTGTCCGTCCCAACATATTTAATTTCATCTTACACTGTATTATTAAAAAACTATATCCAACCTAAAACATACTATGCCAGGAGAGAGAAAAGAAAATGGATAAAAATACTGACATAATGGAAAGAAGGGAGACGGCGACACAGAAGGTGGGAAGACGAAATAAGAGAATTAGCAAGGATTACATGGAGTAGGGCAGCAAGTGTAAACATATATGTATGAAGAGTTTTTAGAAAGTTAATGAAGTCTCTGCCTACTCTGATAGGAAACTGGTGTGGCAGTATGTATGTATGTACATGGAGTAGGATTGCAAGACCAAAAAGTGGCTGGGAAATGCTGGGGACGCCTACGTGTCAAAAGACACACTGAATATATCAACAGAGATATAAAAAAAGTTTACAATTCAGTAACGTGCAAAAGTGTCTATTGCATGGGGCCTCTTCGTGTACAACAAGCTTCCGAAGTAATATTAAAATATGTAATTTTAATACCGAAGGTGGACAAGGGATACCTTTCATACTGGATAATGGGATACATTTTAGGATAGATTTTTGTAAAACTTATCCCAGAAAGAAAGTAGGTTAGGTTTTGGTTTTTTTGTGATTTGTCATTTTGGTTGATTTGGTCA
This sequence comes from Dendrolimus houi, assembly GCA_039645545.1. Taxonomy (NCBI): domain Eukaryota; kingdom Metazoa; phylum Arthropoda; class Insecta; order Lepidoptera; family Lasiocampidae; genus Dendrolimus; species Dendrolimus houi. The sequence goes on from CM077131.1 coordinate 2,035,331, forward strand.
TTTTGGTAATTTTGGTCACTGGTCATTTTGGTAATTTTGGTCACTGGTCATTTTAGTTGATTTGGTTATCTTGGTGATTTTAGTCGATTCGGTCATTTTGGTTGATTTGGTCATTCTGGATGATTAGGTCATTTTAGTTGATTTGGTTATCTTGGTGATTTTAGACTATTCAGTCATTTTGGTTGATTTGGTCTATTTGGTCATTTTGGTCGATTACGTAATTTTAGTAGATTTGGTCAATTTGGTTGATTCAGTCATTTTGGTCTATTTGGTAATTTTGGTCATTAGGTAATTTTAGTTGATACAGTCATTTTGGTTGATTCGGTAATTTTGGTCAATTCTCTCACACATCTCTGTACATGCATTACTCAATAAATATATTCTGTTCAGTAATATAGGCAATTAAATAATTAAGTATGCTACCTTATACGGGGTCAACTTGAGATCCAAATTCTCCCTCCTCAACAACTTATCCATCAACGTTATCATTTGCAAAATCAGCTGATCCTGTCGCAGATCGTCGCCATGTTTGAAAATGGCCTCGTACTCGACGCCCTCTGTCGTCAGGAAGGTCAACTTGGACGGCATAAGGGCAGACTTGAACAGGCTGGCCTTCTTCGCCACTATCCCCTTGATCGTGACACTGGGGTCCAGCGGAAAGGGCATGGGCTCGAAGTTTGTGAAGTTGAACTTGAAGGAGTCCGGGTCAGCGAGTAGCTGTTGGAGGCGTTCGGCCTTCTTGTTACGATTGCCGCTCTCGCGAGCGACCGTTTTCACCAGTTTCACCAGTTTGTCTATGAACACCTGTTGGCGGGTTAGGAAGTTGCGCGTGCGTTGGTGATCCGTGTTGCCTGTTCCAAATTAAAAAAAAATAATTTAAGGCTGTATTTAAATAAATAAATAAAATAGCCTTTATTGCTGAAGAAGAAACCGTTACATATAAATTAGTTTAATTAACCCTCTCATTGGTATCCAATTTTGCCTCTTTCTCAGCTTGTCCTTCTAAATTATTTAAGGCTGTATTTAAATAAATAAATAAAAATAGTCTTTATTGCTGAAGAAGAAACCGTTATTTTTCGGTAGATTATAATCCGTCTGGATGGCTACCATCCCCGGTCTAGAGTATGCCACCATAAAAACCTTGAGTTGAGTTCGGGCATTAGTGGCCAGGTTCCAGTCTCCCTTCAGAGGGCAGAAGCAACCATTTTCCATCAGGTGGGTCGTCCGCCTGTCAGCTGAATTCATACAATCAAAATAGTACGTGGGACTAGCCGTTTCTAAGACAACACACCTTTGGCCAGCCTATGGCTGAAGGTCCTCATGACGTCGAGATACATGTTCCTTGCGGCGACGTCCCTCGCGCCCTCCTGGTCCTCGCATTCGATCAGCAGGTACCAGTACAGGTAGTTGCCGACCACGCTGTTGTTGCACGCCCTCGATATCAGGAACGAGGCCAGACTCATACGTTCCTCGGTCGGGTCTGACGATTCACTGTTGGAAATATATTTTTCATTTCTCGTATGCTGAAAGTACACTTGGAGTTGCCTAATCACAGTTAAGACAGGTAACGAGATAGAAAGCACAAATACTAAAGTTGCAGGTAGTTTTCATTTATTTTTTGTACATGCAAGTTACAAGTTCCTTCGAACCAAAACAAACAAGGCTATAGATTTCGTGGAAGTGTAATTGTGTAGCTTGTTAGATTTTTTGTAATGTGTTTATTTTTATATGAATAATGTATTATATAATAATATTTGAAATTATTGTATATATATTTTGTATTGAGACAAATTTATATTTAATTTTGCTAATTAAAAAAATATTTAAATATCAATAATTTGTACCATCATTTTATACTTAAAAATTATTATTTACTTTACATAAATTGGAGCTAAATAATTACTATCATCAGTGACAAAAAAATACTGGCTGATAGAATGCCACAGAAAAAAATACTGGACATTTCATATGTTCGTACATTTCATCAGATTTAGATATGGATTTGACGCCTGATTTTATTAGAGAACTAGTATTTTGTTTAACTAATCAGTTCTTATTTACTTTCCACATATTCGCAATAAAAAGCAGAGTGCTAACCTCGGGTGAAAGGCCTATTAAGGCACTCGTATCATTAGCCCCCACGCTACGCTCGTGTGCCAAACCATCTTGTGCCTAAATAGGTCACTTTCACCTCTCGTGTAACAATCTACTATTTCACTTCTCATATTATGAAAGTACGTTTGGAGTTACCTGATGGCAGGGATGAAAACAACACTTTTCGTCCCTGTGAAACGATTATCGCTGCTGTCAAAAAATTTAGAAAACTATACGAACCATAGATAGTATTACATGCGACTCATGTCCCAACTTCTTTTACAGCCTCTGTTAAATCGCGGCATGAATTGTAATAAAAAATATAAAGGAATTTGTAGCATTATTTTATACTTATAAATTACTTTTCACTAATTTATTATTTAATTTGGATAAATTTGAGCTAAATATTTACTATCATCAGTGACAAAAATATACTGGCTGGTAGAATGCCACAGAAAAAAAAATGACATTTCATAGTCAAGTAGTGGTTTGTGTAACTAATCAGTTCTTATTTACTTTCCTCATATTCGAAATGAAAAGCAGAGTGCTAACTTCGGGTGAAAGGCCTATTTAGGCACTCGGGTTATTAGCGCCCTCGCTACGTTCGTGCGCCAAACCATCGCGTGCCTAAATAGGTCACTTTCACCGCTCGTGTAACAATCTACTATTACCTGTACGCGTTATTACTGTCCACGTTGGTGGCGTTGATGGCGCTGGTGACGGTCTCGTCCGTGGCGACGGCGGACTCCTCCACCTCGGGCTCAGTCGAGCGGCGGCTGCCCACCGAGGCGGTCATCTCACTCGTGGTCAGCACTGCGAGAGTATCTTACGTATCACGATGGAGGAAAAATACTACGAAATATCTTCGCCCACTAAAAATTGTAACTATCTTACTTTGTTTAGCCCTATATAAAGATTGCACCTCCCTGTCAACTTTCATCTATAGAGACCCAGTAATTTCAGAAGAAAATGATTGTATCACACGAGATGGAGGGACATGACAACAATTTCAGCCAAAATAACCATGAAACACCCAAAAAAGTAGATTATACAAATCTATACTAATGTAAAGAGGAAAGGTTTGTATGTTTGTAACAAGTAAATTCAAAAACAACTGGACCAATTTCAAAAATTCTTTCACCATTGGAATGCTACATTATCCCCGAGTAACATAGGCTATATTTAATTGAATAATTGATAAAATTGTATTATTATAATAATTATAAAGGTATTAGGTAAGAAAATTATGATTATATAACTTTGATTTTCACATGTGGCAAATTAAAAAAATACATTTACCCGAGGTTGAAAGCAAACTGGCTTGGCTTCCTCTATGACCACTTTGGACCAGCCTTCCTTCAGAATCCGAATAAACTGGCATATCCTTCCCACTTATGCGAGTGTATTCTAAAAAAATTTTTATACATTTCTTACTAGTGACCTAATAGTAGGTTCTTACATGTGAAATTGTAGTTTAATGTGCAAAAAGCAAAAAAATAAATATATAGATACTTTCGATAGTGGGCATCGACACAGAACACATTCAATCTTAAATAATTAAACAATTTCACTGGATTATGTATTGATTTTTAATTTTTAATTAAATTAAATAAATCGTGATTTTCTACCTTCATGTATTTCGTTGTAATCTTCATATTTCAAGGCTTGCACTAGTTGTAACAAATACAAGAGTAGGTCGTCGTCCGGCGCTTGCTTCAGTCTTGATATTGCGTACCTATAATAAAATGCCAAATCCTTTTAAGGCCCAACCACAAATTACGTCACACGAATGTCATGATTTTTTGACCTCTCCCCCACTCTTGTCACAGCTGGTCACACCCGTGAAACCCCTCCCCCCACAGTGTGACATCACATATTTTGCAATTTTACAATAAATAGATGTTAGTAGTAAATAGATTACCGAATGTACACAAGTCTTGTTTCGCTTATGGTTAACGCTCGACTTCCGATCTCTCCATTGGGCCATTGCTTTATACTGCACCGATACAATATGGCTGCCCGACCGCGTAGATCGAATTTCTTAGAATCAGTTCGTCACACCTAGCTAATGACTACCATAAAAGATTACAATACACAATGGGCTGTTTTCTAATTACAAATTTTAAGCACAAAGTAAACAAAAAAAAATCCAAATGCAGAAAAGTAATAAAGTGTGCTTTTATGGTATGCAGGTGTAGATCTACTTTTGTCGGCGTAACAATGTTTTTAAAAAATGTATACAAACACTATACATTTACTTATTTATGTTGTAATCTATGTTAATACAACATGCTTGTCATATATAATGTTAAGTATATACGTATATATTGGTATTCTATAAATGTGTCTGGATCTATGTATGTATTAAATTTATAAATTAGTGTTAGTCTGTATATTTAAATTGTACAGTCCTATCTTTTTTTTGTCCCACCTACATTGCCAGATTAGTTAAGAAATTCTTTTAAGCTTGGTTGGCTGGAAGAGATCGCTTTTAGCCATAAGGCCGCCTGTTGTTTTGCCAAGAAGTATTGAAATTAAGCATTTTGTTTTTGTAGTTATTTATTTTGGTGAGCAACAAAGTGTTATCTATCTATCTATACATATTTTTGTGCAAGTATCTTACTTCCTGACAGCGGGATGTGTGAATTTTGGTGTGAGAAGTTCGAGGGCGTCTTCAACGTCCATCGGCGCCCACTGCTTCATCATCGCCAACGCTTGCCGCACTTCGCCTGAAAGATAATCCGTATTGTTTGCGATTAACAGAACCTTTTCATTCATTACTACATAATATTGTTACGAGTTAGAGGACTCAAATTAAAATGCCGTTTGGAATTACTGTAGAATTTATTAGAACTACACAAACACGTATAACACAGGTACAAATATAACTTGACACAAAAAGTACAAACGTAATACACGATTCAATAACACGCGCAAAATCCGTCACTATATAGCTTATCGAATGTACACACGTCTTGTCTCGCTGGTGACCATCGTTAGACTGCCGATCTCTTCATTGGGCATTGCTATATTCTGCACCGATACAATATGGCTGCCCGCCCGCGTATTTCGAATTTCTTAGAAATATAATCTGCAAACCTTCGTAATTATGTATGCGAACGGCCATAAAAGTAACAGCATAAATATTTTGTAAACTTGTATGTATATTGCGAATAATAACTTGTATCGATTATTCTAATCGAATATGATCGGATACAGCGATTGTCTACTATTACCACGTCACTGTCATGAGGCAACAATTCTCTTTGTTATAACCTATAAATGTTTCATATGATATCTTACTCATTAAGCATTAAGATTTATGTAATTGGCCCCATGGTGCCAAACCCATGGGGTTTCTGCCACAGTCGAATGTATTTTAATGTACATGAATGTAAGCATATTGGACAATAAACAAAAAAATAATTAAACAACCAGCTTTAACCTTTTAGGTACAAAATATAATTTCTCCATAGTTGTGAATAAGTTTGCTTATGATAAATTCTATATGGTTTTATTATATTTCAATGTTAATGTATAATATATATATATATATATATATATATATATATATATATATATATATATAATTAGATTTATCTATCTATGTATTTTGTTTAGATTTATTTTATTTATTATTATATATGTATTTATGTGTGTAAGTATATACTTATTTTCACTTATTGCATTTTTAAACTTTAGTTCGCTCGTTAGCTTAAAAATGGACTCAGAAAAACCTGTTATTAGACCTACATTATAAGTAATTTTTGTTGTTGTTTATATGTTGATATGCACTGTTGGTTTTTTTTTCAATAAATAAATAAATAAAATAATTAACATACCAGGTCGGTTCCAGTTGACGCATTCCAGGAACTTTGTTAGGGCGCGACGGTGTGACGACAAATAAAACCTGAAAATAACACCACGATGAGATGATTAGCATGTGCCATCGAAACTTCGTTCGCGTTGCCAACACTATCAAAATGTTTCTTAGTGAATCGCAACGGAGGCACGAAATAAACGCGAAGACAGCGTCATCTTTTTCACAATGACGATAATAAATTTTGTTTGGGTAATTCGTTTCTTTTGATAATGGCTGGAACTGAAAATCAGCCCTTGTCGCAGCATAATGCCTAGTTCTACATTTTTTGTATTTTTTTATATCATTATTGTATATTCATGATTTCAATGTATAATATTTTATTACTTAAGCTTAAATAAGTCTTATTATAATTATATAATAATCACAGCCCATAAACATCCCACAGCTGGGCTCGAGGCCTCCCACTTTTGAGGAACGGACATATACCCGCCACGCTTGTCCAAAGCGGCTCGGCAGGTTTGACACATCGGTTATCTCGATGTGCAGGTTGCATCACGATGTTAAGACGGTGTAGTTGTAATAATCTCTTAGTGTAATTACTTTCATAATAATACAAAAAAGTTACCATTAATAAGCAATTTTTTTACTTAAGGCTTAGACTCTTGCGCAATTTTTAAAAACACTCTAAGAAGAACTCTAAGAGTCACCGTTTTTAATTTAAAAAACTTAAAATTCGAGTCTTATCCCACGATATTTTTTTTTTTTTCAATTTTAAGTATAATTTTTGTAACTCGTGTCCATGTTATGGTGATGATTATTCTACGTCTAAAAGTAGAATTTATAAGTATTTAGTTAAACTAGTGGTCGCCTGTGCTCGAAATTCGACCATAATAATTAATGTCAAAGACTATAGTACTTCTATAAGCACAGATTTCGCCAAGGCAACAATAAACAAAAGAGTATATATGCGTGTGTGTGTCAAATACATGGTAGTGTGTGTAATTTTTTTTTAATTGATTTAATTGTACTTTTTATGCATAATTTAAAAAAAATAGCATTCGTCGCTTCTTCTCTATATATAAACTATAAGTGTGCGAAATTTCATACTCCTCCGTCCGCGCAATTTTCGTAAAAAGGGATACAAAGTTTCTGCTTCACGTATTAATATATAGAAGATAAAAACTCCCAAATATATAAAAAAAAAATTCAAAAAAATTTAATTAATAACACGAAAACTAAGAATTCTAGTAAAACATACGAGGGGGTATTTTCAAGTACTCTTTCATGTAAACTAACTATTTTTTTCTTTTGAACGTGACTGTTCTGGCCACCTTGTGTGAAAATCGATTAGGGGTTATCTATAAATTACGTCACACGTTAAGGGGAGGGTTACCACGAAGTGTGACGTTGTGTGACTAGGGGTGGGAGGGTCCCTAAATATCGTGAAGTCACATTTCAAAATCTAATGAATGTAAGCTTTAAAACACGAAATTTGAACTGTTAACTAAAAACTTCAAAATATTTCCATAAGCAGTGTTTAAATTATATATACATAATATTAGGCCTGTTTCCCGTGGGGGGAGGGACAGACTATGGATCTCCACTTGCGACGATCTTGTCAAACAACATTCGCTTCATTAACCTCTTCATACATGCACATTTATTTGAGATGGTATATTACCTTTAATTTAAATGGAGCTAAAACCAACTACGGTACTGCTGTTTTAATTTAACAATTTCTTAATGTAAAATATGTGATGTCACAATAAGGAGGGAGAAGTCTCACGAATGTGACCAGCTGTGACGAGCCGTCCTCGTCACAGCTGGTCACGAGGGGAGGGGTCAAAAATCATCAGTGGCCGGGCGCTTATTGAGGAGTGAACTGCAATAAGCGAGACGTGTGCGTTGGGCACCTGAACTTCCAGAGCAGGTCCTGGTCGTGGGCGGCGAGGGGCTGCGCGGGCGGCTGCGCCACGAGCGTGGCGAGCGCGTCCCGCTCCGCGGCCGTGGGCTTCGCCTCGCGGCCCCACACGCCCGAGCGCAGCGACCGCGCCAGCCGGTGCTGCTTGCTCTCCACCAGGTTCTCCTGACATCGCAATCAAACTACGCGGTTAGGCGCCTTCTATTCCTTGCCTTTCCCCTCCTTTCTTATAGAGACAGCCGGTGCCACACGTCGGCTTACTTTCAAACATATTTCAAGTGCATTGTTCATATTTTCTTAACTTTTCGCGACTAGTATACATAATAAAACTACGATTTTTATCGCGATAATATATTTTATTTTCATTATTCTGACGTTTCAGCCGTGATCACGGAAGACAAAGATGTCAAGTGTCAATGAGTATTGTTAAAGTTTTATTTAGCCTACCGCCAACTTGTCCATTTTAATTATTTAGTTTTAATTTTGTTTATGGTTATTATTTACTCTATGGGAGCCTAAGCTATTTTACCACCGCTTCACAACATGTTGTGGCTTAAATAGAAGAAGCGGCGCAAGAAACTCTTAAAAAAGGGCTAAATAAAACCTTAATAATACTCATTGATACTTGATATCTTTGCCTTCCGTGATCACGGCTACTGAAAAGTGGCCGAAACGTCGGAATAATAAAAATCAAAAAAATTACCGCGCTTAAAACCGTTTAAACGTAATTTTGTTATGTATACTAGTCGCAAAAACTAGGACAATATTAAGAGCCAAGAGGTTGACTGACAGCGGCCAGCTTGACAATACAAGACTTCAAAGCCTAGAACATCGACGCCGGATTGCTAGTCTATCCGGTTCTTTATAGTTATCATTCGGAGAATCTGTGGTTGAACTGTTTTTTATATTTTTCATTGCTGGAGTACAGCAGACAGGCTGACGGCCCAACTGTGATGGCAAGGGGTTACCGTCGCCTATGCATTTGCAACACTAAAGGTGCTACTAATGTGCTGCCGGACTCATAGATGGTACCTGGCCAATGATACCGGAACAAACTTAAGGTTGTTATGGCGGCATGCTCTAGACGAGGGGTGGTAGCCATCCAGACGGGCAAATGCCCCACCACCTGGCTTTATGTTCAATTTATTTGTTTGAAACATGGACATTCTTGCAGATGTAATGCTAAGTGATAAAAGTAGCATGCTTCGCCTTGACAGGCATACAAATTTTTTGTAGTTTTGGATACAAGCCATTTGTAGTCCTTATGACTACATATAGATATTATTACAAGCTAAAGGACTCGAATTAAAAATGTCGTTGGAACTACTACAGAATTTATTTGAACTGTACAAACACGTATAAAAATACAAATAAAACTGGATGCAACCAGTTCACACTGCACGATTCAGTGCAATTCGACACGCGCAAAGTATGTCGTCTATATCGCTAATCGAGAGTACTACAAAACGTCTTACTCGTCTCGTAGTCGTCGCTTGACTGCCCACCCCTCCATTCGGGCATAGTCTTATACTAACTACACAGTACAAAAAAAATTGCCCGCGCGCACTGAGTTTCCGAGAAATAGTAATTTGCACAACTGATTATCTATTCCTGCGAACGACCAACAAGTCGAAAACAATAACAATAAGGATTAGTTCGACGCTAATGATGGTCATAAAACAATAGCATGTTTTTCTTAATTATACATTCTAAACATAAAAGAATTCCTAAATCCGGGAAGACAATAAACTGCGCTTACGACAGGCAGCTGTGTATTTATCCTTGACGGCATGTAACGATATTATAATTATATTATTGATTATTGTACTAATTATGATGCTATTATAAATTGCAAGAATTGCATTTAATATACAATTTATTATTTCTCCTTCAGTTATATATTATTCACTAGCTGACCCGGCAAACTTCGTACCGCCTCAGAATCAATCAAAAAAAGCTGTTTCAACTAAACTTCACTTTTAAATTAAATTTGATTTCTGAACGACTTTTAAATTGAATTGATTTCTAAACGACGGGACGAACATCAAATGTAAATGAAAGGTAGGAATAGTTTCTAAGGGAAGCGTAATTGTTGTTTTTACTATATTTCAAGCATTTTTTCATATTTACTCACCTTTTAAACCTTAAAACCTCAAGTTTTAGCGAGAATAACGACCAGCAATTGATTTTTATATATAACATAATGTATTAATTATTCATGAAACAAAAGGTCGATCGCAGCTGTCATTTTAGTCCAGGTAATTAAAAATCAGTATCAGTACCTGTAAAATTTCGTAGTCTGGCACCGTGACTATCTCAGCCTGCGCGCGGAACTGATACACCTCGTCACCGTCTTGCTCGTAGTAGACCACTGCATGCTAGAAAATACTGTGTCTTCAATAATGGGGATATCGACACAACATGTTAAAACAATCCTAACATTATCTTTACACAGTACAAAACAGAGTCGCTTTCCACGTCTATCTGTCAGTCTGTACATCCGTTAACTCCTCCTAAACCACGCAATAAGTTAGATAGTTTTTGAAGAAAGGTTTATATGTATTGTTGCAAGCCGATATTAATCCTTTGCAGGTGTCTTATTACCCCTTTGAATTTGTGTGATCTATTGTTCGCGCTAATCTCTTTGTTCAGGCCGCCGTAAGACGTCATAAAACATTCTTTCCTCTGTTGGTATTTTATGCGAATTCTTGAAAGTCATTAAGCAGATCTTTTAACGATTTCAGGAACCAGTGGGCGGCATGTTGTTAGGAGGCCATGTCTAATTTATAAATAGATGAGGATCGGTCAGTCGGGAAATGCGCCAGTCGTGTTCTGACTGCGAACGAGGCGTTACCTAGTGCACTTTCGGAGCGAGTATCGTATAACGACGATCTTTGCGCCATTTATGTGATAACGATTTTCTGTCCTACGGTTTTGGTTTTGTGGTATTCTGCCATACTTGTAAGAACTGCGAATTACTTTGAGACAATTTCCAACGGCATTTTCGAATTTACATCCTACAAATTCATAACAATATATATTTAGTCTATATATACAATAGCTTCTGTCCGCAGCTTCACTGCACTATTCAAAGAGAAGTAACTATGCAATCAATTTTTCAGAAGCAATTATTTACTCCTATTCTGTTGAGTTGTTTAGAAAATAATGTAGGTATAATATAATATATATAACCTATATGTCAAACTTTTATAATTTAGTTTTCGTGATTTTAATACTACACATAGTTTTTCAAGTGTACCAATGTTTTATATCTCCAGCCATAGTTTCTTATGTAAAATGCTGTTGTGATATCCAGGCAACCAGTGAAGTCAGACCACTATTTAATGGTTCACCTCAAGTCGCTTAAATTGAAATAACGTCATTTGCAAAATTATTGCTTTCGAAATACTTACATTGATGCCGTCGATCTGCACGGTCGGGAACTCGACCATCAAGTACATGTAGTCAGAACTGCGCTTTTCCTTCTCATTTATCATTTCGATTTCCCTAAATGTCAACCTGTCCAGCCAATCTACCTGAAAAATCATACACCCAAACTTCATATATAACCTAGTTTCAAGTCTTTGATTGCTTTAAACAAGAGTGTCGACCTTATTTAGAATTACTTCTTATATATAGACTTAGGATTTTGCAATTTTGCATGCTCGTTCTGTTCTGATGACAATACATTTTACAGCACTAAAGCATTTACATATCCAGAGAAATAATTTGTAATATTATAAAATTCTAAGCATGCCGTGTCTGTACATTGAAACTATTTAAAAAAAACGATGGAGAACACGAGGCAATTTTTTTTCTTGTCTTTTTGTTCGGGATTCACGTAAAAACTACTGGGCCGATTACGATGCGATTTTCGCTGATCAACAGCAAATTCTAAGACTTAAAATAACAAATGTCGATTCGTACTGCTCTTGTTATATATTTAGTGACTGTATAAATTAGTCTCTCCTAGGTTAGACAAAAATTTGTTAGTCAAAGGCAGAAAAACATTATTTATTTGGACTTTGACCAAGACTTTATGTCAGACCTGAGGTTCGACTAGTCAAACCTAGGAGCACCAGAGCTTCCATATTTGACTATAACATATACACTAATATACGTGTACGTTAACGGCGTCATGTGTAACGGTATAAACAAGAAACATTAGACAATAGCAGAGACAATAAATATAACCTCCTAGCGTCCACGGTCCTTAAAAAAGTATTTTAATGAAATGTTGGTTGATATGATGTAAAAGTTTGCTGTTTCAGTCTCGAGTGTTTGACCCAAAGGCCTACCAAAAGGCATTCTATTATTATCCTTTTTTCCCTTGTCCTCAATCACCTGATACAACAAAAATCATACTTATGCGATAACTGTAAGATACAAATTTTAAAGCTCAAAGACTTGGGACTTCATTTTGGATACCTTTTTTAATTTTTAGGGACTTTGGGCGTTTAGTTCATAAAAGCGTTGCAAAACCGCTACGAGGATAACACTGCCCCACCAAGAGCCCGAGAAATAGAAAAATACACGTACCTTAGGCATATGTCCATTGCGATGTTTCTTCACCAGCTTAGCTAGTCTCTGCATTTGCTCCTTGCCCCTGTCAGGAGCTTTTCCAGGCGTCTTCTCACTCCCCTCCATGCCGCTCCACACCCGCAAGTCGAACATACCCTTGCGCAAACGCAACCTTCTTAGTCTCTTTATCATGTTCATACAGCATAATTTCCATTTACGTAGAGTGCTTTGCGATAATCCCATTCTTTTAATGTATTTTATCAAATTAATTGAGTTTTATTTGGATTGGGCTCAACGGATTTCAATAAACATTTTACAGATTAAAAAAACATTAGATTCGTGGGGTACATCGGCATAGGGTTTTTCACAGGAAGATATTAACTCCTTTATACCGCCCGTAAGCAGAAGGCTGGTTCGTATTTCGCCCAGTAAATCAGCATTACCATGTTGCTTATGAGAATGCTTCTCTTTGGCACCTATTTGTTACCTAGTTAATATTAAATTATTTATAACTTAGTATGTATATAAAACAGTTACATTGAATAAGTACAATTATTTAAAAAAAAGGCAATTTATCATTTAAAATTTTCATGTTTCATTACGATATTTCATAGGGTTCAGAAGATACGAATACAAAGTCCAAGTCTCACGCGAACGAAGTGACGGGAATAGCTAGTTTTAAAACCAATTTTTAAATCCAAAGATATTTTTCGAATATCAACGGACACAATATATCAAACTTGTCAATTTTTACGGTCACTGGGCCATCGTCGATAAGTTATTTCACGGATTGGGACCGCACTCGCGTATTGTTGGGTACGAACAAGAAGGACTGACAGAGCCAAGCCGTTGGTTCGAGATAAAATCATGTTTGTGTGCAAAGATAACTTTATATTGGAAGGGAGACACTAAAGTTGTATATAGACTGACCGACACATAAACTGCAATTAAGTACAAGATGGCATTTAAGTAAATATCGCACCCCTAAAATTATACAGGCCTAATAAAAATATTTTAATATATATCTATGTGATATGTATTTTTCTTCCATGCAGGAACGGAGAAAGAATACAATTTCCTGCGGCCGGGCGGCCTGTCGTAGGCGACAAAACAACCAACAGCCAGGTGGTAGGGTATTTGCCCAACTGGACGGCTACCGCTTTCCATCAAGTGTGCCGTCTGACTGTCTGCTGAACTCATGCAAAAAAATATAAATAAAATTTCTGTATATATATATCATTTATGTATTTATTATTAAAATGTAAGTAGTTCGTACTACATGTTACGTATACCACCAGCGCCATTATCATCTCAATTCATTCCCGGGGTTGTCCGAAAGAGATCGCTTTTTAGCGATAAGACCGCCCTTTGTACATAACTAGATATAATTTTAGTCTTTAACTTCATTTTGTATTGGTGTATAATAAAGTGTTATCCATCTATTTTATCCATGGCAATTCTCAGTCTATTTCATATTATTACTTGAATATTATCTTGTTTGTAGTTTGATACAGTTTTTGGCCGTTAGTACAATTTAAAACGTCTGTTGTTGATATTTTTAATTTCCCTGCTTCATCTGGGATAATGTTCCAAGTTAGTTTCATGTAGTTTTTGCGATGGGTTCAGTGCATCACTTGTGATGTAACATTTTGATTATAATAAATAATCGGCAGACAAACACACATATTGTATATTCTCAAATTAAGCCAGTTACGCTTAACATACAATGGGTAGTATACAACGGACTACTCTGGGGCCGATTCCAAACACCCAGAACATAGTAAATTTGTTTCCGAAATTTACCATGCCAGGAATCGAACCCGGAACCTCTGCGTTGCAGTGAGGTAAGCCGGCAAAGGATTAGCATAACTAATTGTTAACCGCGTTACTTTTAACGCTATAAATAAGACTCATTTAGCCACAGTTAATAACACTAACATTATCCCAGATGGAGCTGGAACATAACAAATTTATATTTCATATATTAAATATAAGGACCCTATCGCTATATTTCAAATTCTGATTGAATTTTAACTATAATTTAATATAATAACCTAAAATTCTGCCCAAATATAATCTACGCCCCTTCACAACTTTTTATTATTGTTTTATAGAACTTCTCATAAAGTTTAATGAAATGTTAACTTAGTTACAACATTAAATTTACTTTACTACAAAGTGATGAAAGTTTTAGCAACAGTTTGAGTAAAATTATTCAGTTAGCATGTTCTCAAAGTTTGCGATAATATAGACACAGAATTAAATCATAACACAGAATAAATTAAAAACGAGTTTAGCCTTTAAAGAGGTACTAGAGAATTAGACATTTATTAAATTATAAAATCAGCTTTATTACTACACTGGCTTAATTTCGATTTTCAATTAATTTAGCTGAGATTTTTGAAATTAATATTTATTTACTATATGAGCCAAAAATATTTATGTGAAAAATGCTCAATTCAAATGTCCAATTTGGACCTATATTATAGTAGCATTTTTTTGAATGACCGTTCTATTACGTGCATACATTACTTAATTATTCCTGACAAGTAATAACATAGTAAACAATACAATACATTACTAAGATACGAGATGATAGGTGAAGTATGAAAGGGGTGTACTAACCGTGAATATGACATCAACAATATAGACTTATGAGTTTAATAATGAACTATGATCTTATTTCTTTTTTTATCTGTGCAGGAACGTTAGAAGAATACTAATTCCAGCGATCGGGCGGCCTGTTGTAAGAGGTGACAAAACAACCAATAGCCAGATGGTAGGGCATTGCCTGACTGGATGGCTGCCACACCTGGTCTAGAGTATGCCGCCATAACAAATTTGAGTTGTGTTCCGGCATCAGTGGCCAGGTTCCAGTTTCCCTTCGAGGCTGACAGCACCTCTGGTGTTGCTAATGTCCACAGGCGACAGTAACCACTTTCCATCACAGTCGGGTCGTCAGCCTGTCTGCTGTGTTTCAGCATTAAAAATATAGAATCTAGTGAAGGTTTATACTACAGAACTTTGGAAAAGACAATATTTAGGGTTCCAAAGAATGTTTAATAAAAATGGAACCATTTTGAAATTTTCATGTCCATCTCTCTGTTTCTGCACCTGTGTGTTTGATTTGTTATGTTTTTATGTAACAACTTCATTTTATTGCCTGATGCAGGCAAACAGACATATGGTCCACCTGATGAATACGTTTGCAACACCAGGAGTGTCGCTAACGCGTTGCAGACCTCTAACAAAATTTTATAATACTTTTAAGAACCCCAAGTCTTAGAGCAGAGGGAAACCGCAACGGGAAGTTCCCTCCAGACCATTGTTGGTAATTAATTCTCATATATTTTATGTAATTTATTTCTCTTCCTTTTTGAAACGTAATAACAAAAACGCTGAGACAAGAGCCACAAGCCCCAGTCCGTCTCAGTACATCGTTCGTATCAGGCGCTTAAATTTCAACTTTCCGCCGTTATGAAAAAAACTACCCCTACAATCAAGACTGCGCACGTCTCGCGAAGTAACAAATATATTGTTGCAAGCCGATACTAATCCTTTTTGGGTGTCTTATTACACCTTTGAATTTGAGTGATCTATTGTTCGCGCTAATAATCTCTTTTTTGACGCCGCCGTAAGATGTCATAAAACCTTCTTTCCTCTGTTAGTATTTCATGCGAGTCATTAAGCTGATCATTTAAGAATTTCAAGAACCAGTGGGCGGCATGTTTCTAGGAGGCCATGTCTAATTTACAAATGGATGAGGATCGGTCAGTGAGGAAATGCGCCAGTCGTGTTCTGACTGCAAACGAGGCGTTATCTGTGCACTTTCGAAACGAGTATCTTATAACGACGAACTTTGCTCAATATATGTGATAACGATTTTTTAATCTACGGTTTGGTCTTGTTTTATTCGCCTATACCTGTAAGAGCTGTGAATTACGTGTGTCTACTTCTAATAAACTTTCTGATAATTCCAACGGCATTTTCGAATTTACAACCTACAAATCTCCTACAAATTCATAACAATATAAATAAATAACAATTAAAAACTCGTTGGACCTGTTGCTGGGGCTGAAGAAGAGAACCAAGAGCAGCAGCATACGATCATACCTTCCATCTACACCCAAAATTGAATACCTAAACCTATTACACAGACCATAACCACCCTTAATTAAATGGTAAATTCATTTTTCCACAAATTGTTGTAAGCAGAATAAATGTTATAGAAAATCTCTTGCGTAGATGAGCCTGGGAGCTCGAGCAAATGGGAGTGAACATTCCGTCAATGACGAGTGGTGGTGCGGTTGTAAAAATCTACTATGGCTTCATGCTTTAAAAGTTACCTATATTAAATGCAGTACTCAGTCAGAAACTTCTTTATCCGGCTCTAATGTGTAATTGTGAAGTTATAATCAAAAGACACATATGTTTATTAATCGTAATCATGGTGTTAATGAGTGGCTAGAAAAGTAAGTATTACCTGTCTCAACATTCCATGTTTTCCAAAGAGAGATATGGCGGTACCACCAACCACCATCACCTTGCGGGGACCGGCGCAGTCGTAGACTGTCATAGCAAGGAGTGCGTTACGCGGGAGGTCACTATAGTAGACTGGCAGTGTGACCCATTCGTTCCAGCTAAGAGACATTTTTTTTAATAATCAGCATGATAAAGCAAATCTATCCTATCTGTACTTACGTATGCTTGTCAAATATGGTCTTTTACTAAAACAAATACTCGAAAACTAAATGTATGCCAGCGAGGGATAGAAAAGAGCATATTTGGTACCAGAATTGTGGACAGGTGTAGGCTTGTAGAGATTAGAAATAAAACAGGGGTAGTGGATGTAACTTGGAAGGTTAAAACTATGAAGTCAGTATGCACAGTTCGCGCAGTGAAGTAAATTTAGGAAAAATGGATATTTCAATAATTGGTACACACGGGCGGAAAAAGGAGAAGAGAGACCAGAAAAGAGAGAATATGATCTCTCAAAATACTGGAGGAGGTTAGTGAGAGATCACAATAAATGGCATATTACGGAGGAGGCATACCCCAAGAAGGCAACTTGACCTGACAGTGCTGTCAATGTGATAAAAAATATAATAATCAGCAGACAAACACACACACTGTCTACGTTCCATTAGAGACACACAACGACCATGTTCACGACCGCGATTTTT
This sequence comes from Dendrolimus houi, assembly GCA_039645545.1. Taxonomy (NCBI): domain Eukaryota; kingdom Metazoa; phylum Arthropoda; class Insecta; order Lepidoptera; family Lasiocampidae; genus Dendrolimus; species Dendrolimus houi. Next base: position 2,052,873 of record CM077131.1, read on the forward strand.
CCCGTTCCACTTGCTTGCCGGCGTTACAATCGTAAACCCAAGTGGAACGGTTATGCAACCCACCTCTTGACATGGGTCGTTGTGTGTGATCGAAAATGATGAAGTCACCAGTGACGTTTCTGCCACGACCACAACGACCGCGGTCGCCTTGTGGAACGATTAACATAGCATTTTGGGTGTTGTGAGCTACTACTGGAACGCGCTGATTATATATCCTCAAGGCAAGCAAGTTACACTTGTGTTATAGTTATTATATAACAACTCTGGGTCCGATCTCAGATTTACTCGTAGTACCTAAATGACTGAAACTCATGATGTGTGAAGTATCAAAATGATCAACGCAAATAACAATAGTATGAAGACCTCATCGAAGAAAAATGTTTAAAGAACTGGTCTCAATTAAAACTTTAAAAATATAATATTTTATCACATTTGCGCGATTTACTCATAATCCATGTAATAAACTTAAGTTCAATAAAATTCGGATTTCTTTAAAAAAGTATTTAGAAGATACATATTTTGTATCTAGTATTTCAAATACCATTTCCAAAAGTATCTGGTATCTCAAATACTTACTTTAATAGTATTACATACTGTCAAAGATAAGCGCACAGCTGCCTGTTGTAAGCGCAGTCTATTGTCTTCCCGGACGGATTAAGGAACTCTTTTGTGTTTTTAATTTGTAATTAAGAAAAACATGCTATTGTTTTTCTACTTGTTTTATAACCATCATTAGCGTCGAACTAATCCTCTTTGTTATTGTTTTCGACTTTGTTAGCCGTTCGCAGGTGTGCAAATTACTATTTCTCGGAAACTCAGTGCGCGCGGTCAATCTCTTTTGTACTGTGTAGTTAGTATAAGACGATGCCCGAATGGAGGGGCGGGCAGTCAAGCGAGGACTACGAGACGAGTAAGACGTTTGTAGTACTCTCGATTAGCGATATAGACGACGGACTTTACGCGTGTCGAATTCCATGGAATCGTGCAGTGTGAACTGGTTGCATCCAGTTTTATTTGTATTTGTTTTATACGTGTTTGTACAGTTCTAATAAATTCTATAGTAGTTCCAACGGCATTTTTAATTCGAGTCCTGTAGCTCGTAACAATAGTATCTTGTAGATCTCTGATGGTGGAATAGGAGATGAGACAGAAGGGATTGGATAGAAGGACAGTAAGAGAAATGGGTTTTTTTTTGTTTGTATTATTGACCTTTTCCCGGTACTTTTTTGACAGAGTAGTATACATGTCCAACTTTATAACTAAAGCCATTATAAATAGTGAATAAGTTATAGCTAGTTAGTATTTTGTAAAAAAGATTTTTCCTGCTCAAGTACGAAAGAAACGTGTTTCCTTAATCTCTGATTCATTGTTAATACTTTTATTACTTTCAAGGTCACATTAATCACGAAATTAAAACAATTATAATTATAAGCTCTAGATATCTGTTCATTTACATATTTTTCAAATTATAATTGCAACACTGTTGGCAGGTATGTAATAACCTTTACATGTCCGTACTTGAAAATGTTACCATGAAAATAATATTATGTAAATTGAAAATAGATTCTTTACTGCCTCAACCTAAACAACAGAAAGACAACTTAATAGCATAAAATAGTAGTATTAATAAGAAAGTAAATAGTATTAAAAAACAGCCTAATGCTGTTGCAAGAAATAGAGTAGGATGTTGTTAAATTTGTAATAGATAGAAAGTAGTAATATCATAGTATAATAAGCTAATAGAAATAGATACAATTGATATTCTGTAATAGATATATAACAATAATAATAACAGCCCATAAATGTCCCACTGTTGGGCTCGGGGCTCCCGTTATAGGTGGAATGGACAATACACCCGCCACGCTTGTCCAAGGCGGCTTGGCAAGTTTGACACATCGGTTATCTCGATGTGCAAGTTGCATCACAACATTTTCCTTCACCATTGTTAGCTCGTGGTAATTGTAACAATATGCACAATGGGTCATAACACTGCCTAAGTGGTGCATGCGTTCCGGCCAGGATCGAACCCGCACCCTTTGAGTTAGGGATGCGTGCGCTAGCCATTACGCTACCACAATTGTAATAGATAGTAATATGTAAAAAGTAGAATGTATATTAATAAATAAGACACTGTTGTAATAGATTAAAAACTAGACAGAAAAACAGAAAATAAAAAATAATAAACTAGCATGCCAGGAGATGGACAAGAAAAAACAACAAACAGACATAACACTTACTTCCAGCGATTAGTGAAAGCTTTGTATGAAGTGGTGACAGGCAAAGCAAGAGGTACTCCATCACTTAGTATTTGACATGTGACATATAGGTCTGAGCATCCTTCTTGGTATAATCCTGAAAATTTGAGCATTGGGTCCGAGAGCAACTTGTCATATTCAGGCTTGGCCCGTTTTCCTTCTAAAGTGCCACTGCCAAAAAATTTATTGTTATATAAGTTCATTTTATATTAGAATTTAACCTAAAACTGATGCGGCGAAACAAACTGCCGCGCCTGCTGGCCAGCAGGCCAGATTTCATGTAGTAGTAATTGATGTGTCAACACAGTCTAGAGAGTGAAATGTCGTCATAAACTATATATTTTAAATACAAATTAATCTAATTATATAGTACATGTTAATTGCTTTGGCTATGTATGCATCAAATGCAAAATTATAAATGTTATAAATAATGTTTGATTCCTGCAACTTTGTATCACTAGTCAGTCTCACTCCCATGTCTATCTGAGTGCCACAGCTAGTTATTGTGGGAACTATTATAAATAAAACAAAATAAACTTAGTAGTAGAAAGTAGTGTAACAGGAGTGAAGTTGAAAGACAAAATTAACTTATTGACAATCAATCAATTTACTAAGTTCAAAAACGCATCAAGAATAATAAAACAATTGAAATGGGATTGGGCCGGACATGTAATGAGACACAATAATAACAAATAGACACATAAAATAATGGAGTGGTACCCAAGAGACTTAAAAAGGCGAAGAGGACAACAATATAAGAGATGGGAGGACAATTTTAAACAAACAGCAGGGACATTGTGGTCCAGAACCTGTAAAGACGGAAAAATGGACATCAAATAGCTTGAGGGAGGCCTTTGTCGAAGGACAAGCTGAGGAGACAAAACTAGATACCAATTAGTGGTTTAGGTATTTTTTTTTCAGCAATAAAGGCTATTTTTATTTTATTTATTAAATAAAATTTAAAACTTAACACACAACCAGAGGTATGCACTTGACAGAGGCACACTGGATAGCTGTGAAAGTGAGATATGAGATATAATTCGACCATATTGTGCTATGTCTAAAAATGGTATGTATTATCATTACATATGTAATTACATCACTATTAATTCATAGTTTTTCTTTCTTTCTATTACATCATCTCAAATGCCTCTCTCCCATGCATATCGGAGCTTTCTCTTAAGCTGCCACACAAATAATAATAATTGACAAAAACATACACACTGTATATTCCCAAATTAAGCAAATTATGCTAGTGTTATGGGTAATATATGAAGAACTCTGGGGCTGATCCCAGACATCTAAAGAGTAAAAAAATTAAATGTGATCCTTACTCCTTTATCTTTATTATAAGTATATTAATATATGATCCAAGCATTGTTAAGGAAACCTCTTGATATGAAAAATCATGTGTTTTTTTTTGGTCATTTGAAGCCTCAAACTTTACTTCTGATACTTTTCAAAATGTTGTTTAAAACAACTAGTCTTTTACTGTTAATATAATTAAACAAGTATCTTAGCATATACAAGTTTATAATCAATACTAGCGTTATCCATTCCTGTTCAAAAGAATAGGTTATGAGGGGCAGTCGAAGGTCGCAACCAGGTGACAAGGACAGTGGGTTAGGTCAGGTTTGCTGCAGACTATGCCTGGCAGAACTGACTTTAACCATTGTTTAAATAATTATCAATGAATAAATGGTGAACAGTCGGTTCTGCTACTCAGCAGTTGCTGTCGCTGCACAAACGGTTTGCTTGCTCGACTCGTAGGCTCTGGTCTGAAGCCAATCTAACCTAACTCACTGTCCTTGTCACTGATCACGACCTTCAACCTCCCCTCACACCTGTACTTTGTTTTGCTAACAGTGGTATTGCATGTTGTCGGCAATCTAGTAATATCTATAAACTAAAAAAATATAATAATTATCTTATTCACAATAACATGAAAATTTTTTAATTCTGTATTTTCATGTCAATAATATTGATTTCTTATTGATATTCATGCTTTTAGTGCCTTTGCCTGATATTTAGAAAGGTGAAGTAAAAGCTTTATCTCTTAATATGGGTGCCATATATATATATATATATATATATATACGGCACATTTATTTATTATTTGAGATATAAAATTAACTTTGGGTGGTTATAAAAATAATAACCACAAAGGTTAAGGTGTGTGCTCTGCTTTGCTTCGCACCCGCCTTAGCCTTCTAACCTATACTTATTTAAGATGCATTATAATTTTATTATTTAATAATAACAAAGATAGAGGAAGATATAAAAAATATTTTGGTTGCATACTAAGAATGATTGAACTTTGCATAAAACATTTGGTAAGTTCTTTGCCCTTCAATAATGCCACCAAAAACAGACAATGCTGACAAAGCAACCGCATATCTGGCTTACTGATAGGCCAAATTTTTTAGAAAGCAGCTGAAAGTTCGTGACCTCAATTGTTTGTAAACATTGTTAAGAAGGATCCTATCAAAAGTATGTCACTGCTGAAGTTAGTTTTCATGCTTTTTTAATACCAGATGAATAAATTTGAAAAGAAAAAAATATGTTTGATTTAAAACCTTTTACTGTATTTTTCACCTGGTTTTTGCGAAATTATTGTGATAAGAAGTGAAAGTTGAAGAGGTGAAAGTAAACGGTCATAACTCTAAAACTAAATTTTTAAGAATTTTTTCCTTTTTGTAACTGTAAGCTAGTGTTATGCCCTTTCACCCATTTAAGTAGGTGTTCCGTTTGCTGAAACACCTCTATAAATGTGTCGTATAACTATACCCCACCCATGTTTTTATTATAAATAGGTAAATCGTCACTCTAAAATTGATCATTATTTATATTGATATAATATATGTATTTAACATAATTGTTTGTATTGTTTATAATTTTTGCCTAAATGATGGCTTTCCGATGATTTTAGTGACATTATTATTATTATATTATTAAAGTCTTTGAATGCAAAAAAACGCAAAATCTACTTGTTCCGCATTTATGCATATTTATTAAATATATTCATAGTAATTGACACAGTAACCATAAGTCTCTGTAATGACCTTGAAAGTCTTCAAATTATATAAATTACACACCTTGATCCAATAAAGTACCAGACAAACTAGTATTATTTATTTCATTTAAGGGAACTTTTTAAGCGGTGCAAATTTACGACACCAATAAATATTGCGTTGTGATGTAGAGTCGAGAGAATGAAAGTAAACTTAAAAAAAAGACCATTTTCAAATATACGTACGACGTACGTTATACGTAAGTACGAAGTAAAGACATCTATACTTAAAAAATACACTCAATTCACTTACTCAATTATTATAATTATAAAGAAGTACAATAGTTGAAAAATAGCAATTGTTTAAACATAAAATAAGGATACGTACATTTTAATCTCTACCTTATGATCCAAAGATGAACTATACACATAATAAAATTTATCGTCGATTTCGTTCATGGTTCTTATTTATAAATTCTATTATTATTATTGCTGCTAAATTTATCACAATAACAAAGTAAACAGTAAATTCGCTTTTGGTTTACGATTGTTTGGTTTCAGGGTCTCCAGATTAAATTTAAGAAATACCCCACATCCAACAAAAAGTCCCCAAAATGATACTGTCCCCAGAAACTGTTCCCATACATTTAATTAAATAGAAAAATTAGACAAGTGCGCCTCGGACTAAGCACATTGAAGGATTTCTTAGAGTTGACAAATTTTCGTTATTTTTTAACCAACTTCATAAAAAGAGGGTGTTCTCATTGCGTCGTGTAAATATTATTTTGTAATAGACACAAAACCCTAAATACTGAATTAAATGACTGTGAGGTATTATTCAAAGATAGATCATGATCTCATAAGGCTACAGTTTTGCTGAAATTACTACAGAACATTAAAAGAATCTGCTCAAGTAGTGCTACTTTTTCTTTTTTATCCCTTTTTCAATATTCTATTGTTTTGTTTGAAATTAAATATCGTTATTTTATGTAAAGACGATGGTGGATTAAAATGTCTTCCATGTCGTGACGAAACCTGCAAATCAAGATAACCCATGTGTAATACTGGTGGCGGGTATACCAGTCATTCATTCCTCTATAATAGAATAAGAGAGGCCCACACGCAACAGTGAGACGTTTACAGGCTGCTATTATTATTAAGTGATACACAAAATGCTCTATTCGGTGATAATTTAGTAACCGAAGAAATAAATAAGGAAGCTATTATTAACTACTTATTTAGGAAGAAAAATAGAATTACAGTGGCATAACTTCCTAATTTCAATTTCTTATGTTTAACACTACAATATATTAAAAATTGAAATCAATATTAACCGTCCACATTTCTTTTACCTTTAACTGAAAAAAATGCAGTAACCTTTTATTATAAATATATAATATTACGTAATACAGTTAATGAGTTGTGTGACAATATATATCGTATTATTACCATATTATATTTATCTCACTAGATAAATATATCCAGTATGACTATATAATTACATTAAAAGTGACATGTCATTATTACCATTATAATTATTGTACCTGTATACAATAATTCTAATGTGATGCCATGTCACTTTTGATTGAAAAATGTCATAAAATATTCAACTTAGAATGAAATTGTACCCAAAAAGTACCTAAACGTAAATACCCCAAATGTGGTTTAAAACCCAACCTCGGGGACCCTGTCTGGTTTCTTTTTAAAGGGATTATGGCTCCAACGCAGTTTGCATTGATTTAGACAATGTCACAGTAGGTGGTAAAATGTCAGATACATTTAAACTTTTATTTAAAATATTAATTTAATACATAGTAAAACATCGCCTTTCAAGTTTCTATCATTTGTATATTTGTAGTATAATTTTAATTTGAGTTACTATGCGCGAAACCTAAGAGAAGTATCGTGTAATCTAAAATCTGGTTTAAAGGCCTAGCTGCCAAGCCATAAACTCAAAAATACTTTCAAAAACTAAAAAGAAATAAGTTATTATTCTGTGCGTGAAAATGTGGCGAGGCAAATACAGCCGACGTGCGCTTGAGAATGTTTGTTTGTTCTCGCAATACTCCGACGCACCACAGGACCCCGCTAGGGATGTGAGATTAATGGAAAAGAATCGATTAAATAAAAAATGATTTTTCTTTATTCAAAATTAATCAATTTGTCAAAAAACGATATTAATAAAAATAAATAATGGATTTCTGCCAAAAAATCGTTTTTTTTGTAATATTTAAAAGTACATGCTTTTCATGTTCCAATAATAAACCTAAGAGATTCATATTAACAATTTATCAGATTAAAAATCAAATAATTTTATATGAATAAAAAAATAACCAATTCAGAACTAAAAATCAAAAGCAATGTTCGTTTAAAATTTCAAGGTAAGCAATTAGGAAACAAAATAGCATTATTGGTACAAATTTTATTACTATTAAACGTTTTATTTATTATAATAAAAATGAATTGATGAGCATTCCAACAAAATGACAAACTTATTGTCTCAAAAACTAAATTATAAATCTAATTTAAAAAAAATTGCCCTAAATGTCCTGTCCTATTTTACATTTGATTAGTTTTAAAATAAAATACTTAAAAATGAGAATTAAAAAAACCAAACTATTACTCTACAGTTTCAAAAACTAAACTAAAATACAAATCTTTTGTTAATCTTCAAGTTTAAACAATAAAATAATAATTATTGTCACAAATGTCGCATAGATACGAGCTGTTTCTAAAAATCGGTTTAAACACGTAATTTATATAATCAATTTTCTAAAAATCTATTAAAATTACTATAAAAATTTACAATAAAAAATCAATAATAAGAAAATAATAATCGATTTAAATAAAAATCAGTTATTTTTCATCCCTAGACTCCGCCCGTAGCCGAGACCTGGAGGGGGAGTTTTTGACGGGAACTGAAAGGAGATATTGTGCTGTGCAGTTTTATTTTCTAAAAATGTGTCAAATTACTCTAAAATGAACAATAGTTGTAGGATATTGTTAATTTTTGAATAGTAATTATGTGTTTTTGAGAAATGTGAACTGCATAGTCAAATATGGCCTTTTGAGTTGTCACAAGAACTCCGTTGAATGGCACAAGCTGATAACCTACAGTTCAGCTGTGCTCCAGATAGGCTTAAGAAAATGAAGAAACTATATTATAATCTACGATCTGGCTTAAAGGCCTAGCTGCCAAGCCATAAACCTAAAAAAAATAGAGTCCTGGAGGAGCGAGACAGTCATAAAGTACTACTTAAATATATTGGAAAGAGGCAGTCCTTGTTATACCAATATATTTTTTTTTTAGTTTATGGCTGTTATACCGATACGCCGTAAGTAAGCACAGAGTACATTGAATATATAAAGATAAGTAAGGACACGCGCATTCGCTTTATGTGAAACAAAACGATGCGACATTGTAGTCCATATTATTGTAGTTTAAGTACTTAAGGCTTATGTAGATAGTAATTTCTAATATAAACAATTCAGTATAAATATATGCTGGTTTAATTTTACTGATTTTACCAATAAAAATATAGATATACATTGATTCAAGTGAAATTAGAAAAGACGTTTTCGATTTATTTCTTTGGTTGTCATTTGACAATATTTCTCGTTGGTAGCGATGATCAGTACACGTGTGAGCCAGTACATTTGTCCCGTACAAAATAAATTTGTACTGATACGGCTCAAAATCTGAAATGTACCACGTCAAATTTTTTGTCGTACTACTAATCAAAAGTAAGAGGAAAGATGGAACGAGGCTTCTGCTACAACAGTACAATAGCGCCTCTACAGATATTGAGATGACAAAGAGAGACAATATGACAATGTTATAGTACGACTGTTAGTAAAATGAGGTAACCGAAGCCGAGCACATCCGATTCTTAACGAACATTTCCAAACAAGTTTTCAACTGGATAAATGAGGTACTGGTTCAGTACAAAATGTTATGTTACTCTTACAAACTCATTTTAAAATCATGTACCGCCCAACACTACACGTTGGGTCAACGTTAAAGGTGCCCACATATTACGGGACACGTCCGAGCAATTTGCACGCCCAGCGTCTGACGCATTAGACGTGGCTTTTGTTTTGCCCACTCTCTTCGGAGAAAACGTACTCCGTCAACTCTCAAAAAGCGCTAGATTGGTACGAATTTACATAAAACGCTGAAGATAAAAAAATAAGAATAAAAAATTACTTTATTATAAATGCTAGTCTTTTAACAATAATATTCCGATACACATTGATATTTCAGTGAAGAGTTACAAAATTTAAAATAACGCTAAATAATTTACTAAGCGTTGAATAATAATTTTTGGATGATCATAGAGATAAAAATATAGCACTGAAAGCGCTAACTTGGCAACAGTATGCATCTTGTGGACTAGTCCGAGTGCTTATAGGGATACAATATCGCTGGTATTATTTTAGATATTACTTATTTCCGATTACAGATTAGAGACTTATTACTTATTTAACATTTTGAGAATTTGAAATTTTTTATATGCAAAATATATAACTGGCTATGGCAGCGAAACTTCATTCGCACCATTATGATAACGATGCGTTTGTTGATAAATTGAAATTGCAAGCACCAATTAATGTTAGCGGCCAGAGCGCCACCTTTTGGGCTGTGATGGTCTATACAAAGGAAGCGGTGTTATTTGTTGGGATGAGGAGTGTCCTGAATGTTCGCCAGAGATGTGAGCTGGTTCCGTGTTGGATTACTTTTGGATCCGTTCAGCGATTTTCACGTGTTGTTTAGAGCCACATACAGACAGACAAATTATGTGCACAGTGCACATTTCAATGGACTTTCCTTATCCAGATATATTTTAAGCCACCCCCTTCAGCTGCGTCCGCAAGCTGCGGCTTATAATATGCACACAGCTTAAACGCAGAAGCCATAGAAGAAAAAAATAGACACTGTCTTTTCACTAGGTTAGTTGTCAAATTTAGGAATATATTTCTGGTGATATGTTTTTTGTTGAAAATTATTTGTTTATAATATAAGTTCCTTCTACATTCCACTGTAACTCTTTTAAATCTATACAAACGAGGTACTTGATACAGTTAACATTCAAAGTTTTGATTCACAATTATAATCACAAAAAGTGATGGTATGATATTACGTTTATAATATTTCTTCGTTTTCTTTTCCAGAATCATGACTAAGCTACTAGAATGGATTTCGGTAATTTCTGCGGTTTTTGCTGTATGGTATTCTATAGTTGGTGGCTACGTGAAACATCCTATCATTGATAACAATATGAGCATAATCCTTCTTTCCCCAATAATTTTTGTTATTTTATTTGGATTGTATGCTGCCACTGTGGTGCTTTACAGGGTGTTTACGTTCAATAATTGCGAGGAGGCCGCCAAAGAGCTGCAGGCTGAAATAGCTGAAGCCAGAAAAGATTTGTTAGATAAAGGACTGAAGTTTTGAATATTTCTAGTTTTAAATTGTGAAGTTCATTTTCATGTGATTTTGTATTTTAATATATGTTATTGTTATAACACATTTTTTTAATTCAAACTGGTAAAAGTAATGAAAAAAATTAAGCACAATATATGCCCTGCATTTTTTCCCATGTATTGCATGCACAGCTTGGTTGTAAGATGCATGCTGCTGTCTTCAATGAATAGACTATATGCAAAATGATTTTTTTTTAATGGACCTTGTATAAAGGTGCTATTATCTAGTAAATGTACTTTTTCATGCCTCCCAAGCCTAGGATATTGTTAGTGACTGTATCACACACATGCAGCTAAGGGTTTGATGTGTTCTTTGAGATGACACATTGTTAATAGGTAACATTAAACATGGACAGATTATTCTAGTATATATACTAATGTAGCTAATTGTTGTTTTTATTTTTAAAGCTATAAGTATAGTTTATCAAGGACATTGTGAAAATAAGGAGATCAACACTCATTTATATAGCAACTCTGATAGTATTATTTATATTGTACTATCTTCAATTGAGAATGATCATGATACTTTAAACAATTTTGATTTTTTTTATTTCTATTATACCATTAAGGCCTGGTTTGACTGTACATTTGCCTTAATATTGGTTGAAATTTGACATAAGCTCTATACAAGTAATGTCAATGTTCAACTGATGGTAGGCCAAGTGAATGAATAGTAAGATATAGGAACCGGCCATAAGTTGCATTAGGTTAAAGTGATTAACACTAAAGCAGGTTAATTAATTATACAGACCCATGAAAAAAGTGGTCTGTACTTTTGACCAGACCCTTCTTATGTATTTCAATGTGCTACATCTGAATCTAGGGGCAGTTTCGACTGATCCCAGATTCGGTCTTTTGGTCTATACACCTTCAGAATTTTAAGGGTGTATGGACCAGACTGACTCCAGATTCAGGGCATCGAAGTACATAAGAATAGATGGGTCTGGTCAAAAGTACAGACCACTTTTTTTGTGTGCCAGTGTTATTTAATCAACTCACAGGTGGAGCAGGGGCATAATATATGCATACAAACTGAGCTAATTATATTTGTGAATTGCATACTTCAGTGCCATAGGTTTACTAACAGCTATTATTTTCAAGTTTAGAAAAGACTCGAGTTCCTGTTCTAGAACAGTAATTTATGTCAGTAACTATAGAATTTGCAAAATTGAATATTATGTGTTTGTTATTCATTCAAAAATACATTTTGAATGAATATCATCTCTTATATTGGTTTGTGCATGCATGTTATTCTATAATGTAATCAATCTGTTGAGGATGTCTAGTCTGTACAATGAATTTAAAAATGAAAGAAGAATTAGGGGCTATTTTGAACCAATGTTTGTCTGTTTGTTAGAGCCAACATATATCCTGGGTCAACACAGGATACTTTTTATACCGATAAATGACGTTGTTTCCGTGGAATAGATATATACTTACAACCAAAAAAAAAATGGCACCAGTCGCCATTTTTTTGGTGCCGCCGCGCTGTTGCAATTCACTATCAGCGCGTTTCATTTGTAGCGCACAACGATCATGTTCACGACCGCGACTTTTCCGGTTCCAGTTGCTTGCGGGCGTTACAATCATTAATAACTCTAGTGGAACGGTTATTCGACCCATCTCTTGACATGGGTCGTTGTGAGTGTCGTGTGATCAAAAACTATGACGTCACTAGTGACGTTTCCGCCACGACCATAATGACTGCGATCACGGCACAGGTGGAACGGCTGACAGAGCATTTCGGGCGTTGTGAGCTACTAAGCTTACGTTCCATTAGGGACTCACAACAACCACGTTCACGACGGCGATTTTCCCGTTCCACTAGCTTGCCGGCGTTACAATCGTAAACCCAAGTGGAACGGCTATTCGACCCACCTATTGACATGGGTCGTTGTGTGATAGAAAATGATGACGTTTTCGCCACGTCCACAACGACCGTGGTCGTCTTGTGGAATGGCTAACGGAGCATTTTGGGTGTTGGGAGCCAATGGAACGTGCTATCATGGCGACGCAAACTGACCTTACTGCTCAATCTGGGATAATGTTAATAATTAACTATATAATGACCGTTTCATGCAAATGCGATAGGTTAAATGCGTTATTTGTGATGCGATATTGTTAATGACGTTAAATATTGACAGATAACGTCGTCGTCAGCTAATAACCGTCCACTCCTGGACGTAGGCCTCCCCAAGTCGGCGCCACTCATCACCGTCCTCTGCCTTCCCCATTCAGCGCCTTCCGGCGACCTTGCGCAGGTCGTCAGTCCATCGGGCTGGAGGGCGACCGACACTACGTTTACAGAGACGCGGTCTCCACTCCAGGACTCGTCCGCTCCAACGGTCATCGGTCCTGCTACAAATGTGACCAGCCCACTGCCACTTCAACTTGCTAATTTTGCAAACTATGTCGGTCACCTTAGTTCTCTTACGGATATCCTCATTTCTAACTCTATCCATAGGAGAAACACCCAACATAGCTCGCTCCATAGCCCGTTGAGCGACTTGAAATTTGTGGACCAGTCCTACCGTCAGTGTCCACGTCTCGGCCCCGTAGGTCAGGATGGGGAATACGCACTAGGACAGATAACATATGTGTATATATATATATATATATATATATACTAATGTAGCTTGTTACCGGCGTTAATTTTAACGCTATAAATAAAAACTCATTCAGCCATTTAAAATATCATTTAAAATATGTGTTAAAAAATGAAACAAATTAATTTTGTTATCAGTTTTAATTTAGTAGGCTAAATTACATAATTGTAGATAATACATTCTGTTCCTTATAATAATTACTTACATATAACATTCTAAGAAGTCAAGTTTTCCTAATTTTGGTCAATATGACATAAGGAGTGTATTTTTTTATTTTTAAAGGCAACACTTGTGATGCAATAACAACAATAATGAACGAATTGGGCTGCATGAAGCTTTTTAAAAATGCTTTTCCTGACAATTTAATCTCATAATCTAAAAAGATGTATTTTATTAATTTATAACAATATTTTGATAGTATGTACGCTTTATGTTTCAGATCAATCTACTATCATAAAGTGCATAATTAATGTGACGTTATAATTAGCTTATATTTATCGATTAAAGCTGTTGATATTAATAATATAATATGCAAAATATGTTTTTACAACTCGCAAAATATCACATAGGTACTTTTCTTTATCATTTAAGGTTTGCACAATTAAAAAGTATAATAATCATTTATAGTCGTAAACATGAAATTGGAAAGGTGCTAATTATGACTTCCACTTTATGATAAGTTTAATATGTATATGTTTTAAATAATACGACATATATTGAATATTTTGAGATCTTTTACAGAGTGTAGAAGTAACGAGGACCATCTCAATGTATCAAAAAGTATTTGTTGAAAAGCAGCCAATTGAGGTGGCGCCATAGTAGCAAGTGGAAAGATTTTTAAAACAGCGCCAAAAATTATTAAAGTAGGATAGTAAATTAAAGAAGGAAGAAAAGACTTCCGCTTTGTTATAACGCATTTTTTAAATTATTATAACTTTATTAAACATCGATATGGAATATAATTATATATGATTTTTAAGCGTGTAGTTATTTATAAATACTAAATAGAAAATAATATTTAAAAATTAATGAAATATTAAAGAAAGTTATCAAAGACAGTAAATTTTTTAACTCGGCACACTTCACTGCGTTTATAATTGCTGCTAAATTCATAACATTTCTTCTTTCTTTCTTCAGTCTTTGAACAATAGCTTGCTGTTTACATGTGGTAGGGTCTCCAATTTGGGCTTTACCCCATTTTTGGGACTAGGTTGCGGTTTTTGGTTACAAAAATTTCAGCGCTGGGGAAATGGGACAGTATTTTAGCCTTACAAAAAATGCCATAAAATATTCGACATAGCATGAAATTGCTAATTAAAGTTAAATCCAAACATGTCTGTATACAATCATTGTGATGTTTTTTGGTTTTGTAATCAAATTATAAACAAAAAAAAATATTCACACTACGAATTGAGAATCTCCTTTTTTTGAAGCCGGTTAAAAAAATAACGAAAGTTTGTCGCCTTTACGAAATACTTCAAAATGCGTGGTCCGACACGCACTTGTCCACGTTTTTATTCAATAATATGTATGGGGCCAAATTCTGAAATAGTATCGTTTTGGGTGATTTTCTGGCGGATATGGGGAGTTTTTGTAAATTAATTCTGGAGACCCTGATAGGTGGGACACTTTCAACTTGTTTCCCATATAAGACGGTTCTCCCTACTTCTTCTCCGAACTGGTGGCGCCATCTGTGATTGCAGAGTGTGTTATGACGGTACCAGTTACATTTCAGAGCGTGATTATTATTCTTTAGTATTCAGTATTCCTCTTTGGTATTGGTAAAGGTAGCAGAATGGATAAAAAACATATTGAAGAAAATAAAAACAAATCTTTGACGATTTGTTGATCGTTGGTGGCGGTGCAGGACCTTGTAACTAACTTTTTTGGTTACATAATTTTTTTGTCGTCAAAATTGTGATTTGTACATTTAATAAGGAACAATTTTGACGAAAAAAGGAACAACCAAAAATATATATAAAAGGTCCTACACTGACGACGTTGTTATAATGTAAAGTGATCTCTACAAATACCAATAATATAATTAATTAATAATTTTTATTTATTCTTTATTCTAAATGAGCACATTCATGTCGCAATGTATTGCGGTTTTCGTACTAGCCTATTTATTATTTATCTCTTTCTTTCAAGCACAAGTATATTGCTATCGCGTTCGCATACTACTGTAGTGGAACGCTTACAAGCCAATAGATGGCGCTGTGCAATAATTGAAGTCCCAGTCCATTTCCGGCATGTACAAAAAAAAATATACAACATTTTCGACAATTTTTACGCCTGCGGCTGCTAGCTATATCAATAGCCTCGGCGGAAGATTTTCCTTTCAAGTTGCGATGGAGGCGCATTCAAGTTGCTCCTTCACCTAGTCAGAGTTATAACTAAACTACTAAAATATTCGTGACTGGTATAGCTCTTTGAAATCCACGAAGGTGAGCGAGCTTAACTCGCGGTTGAACATGCGATAGTGTCGTATAATACTATCGCATTGTGCATTTTGTCATGCACGTACACTTGTGTAAAAAAGGGATCTTCAAATTTTGTTTTTGAACGATACTATTACAGATGAGAACAAAAGAAAAAGTATTAATGGCCAGTTCTTATATCTTATTATTCATTCACTTGCCCTACCATCAGTTGAATTTTGACATTACTTGTATGGAGCTTATGTCAAATTTTAAACGATGGTAAGGCAAATGATCCGTAAGTAAGATGAAGCTCGCTTGCCTTCTTGAATTTCAAGAACTATAAAAGCCGATTTATATTAATCCTTCTACTACTGACATCAAATTTGGAGGGCGCCAGTGCTAACTTCACACTGACATCCAGGGCGTTCCAGTAGTAGCTCACAACGCCCAAAATGCTCCGTTAGCCGTTCCACAAGGCGACCACAGTCGTTATGGTCGTGGCGAAAACGTCACTAATGACATCATCATTTTCGATCACACAACGCTCACAATGACCATGCCAAGAGGTGGGTCGAATAGCCGTTCCACTTGGGTTTAAGATTGTAACGCCGGCAAGCAGGTGGAGCGCGAAAAATCGCGGTCGTGAACGTTGCCGTTGTGAGTCCCTAGTGGAACGTAGCCATCGTGTAAATTGATTTGAAGTTCGTATAGAGCTGTCAAATCTGACTAACTTCAATATTCCCGGTCGAATGTTTTGAAGACAGTCCGCTCCCCAAGTTTGTAGATGGATTAATGTAAATTAGTCTTAATTTATTCTTTATAAATAGTATACGTAAATCCTTCTATGCGACCGGCTCCTAGCCAATTATGATATGATTTTAAAGCTACAATTTAAAAACTTGTCTATCTATGACATTTTTTCTTGAAGAGTAGAAAATATAACTTTCAGCTATGATTGAAAGATTGTAGGTAAAAATACTTACAATCTTTCAATCAAAATGAAAATTCATTAAAAAATATGAGATTACGTTAAAGACGTCAAGTGTTCAATGATACATACTGCCAGGGCCGGATTTACCTTAAGTGACGCGCTGGGGCACCGTGAAAAATACCGCCCTATTATCTATGCACTGTAACTAGACTCCAAAACGTAAATATCCAATGGGAATTCGATTTTTAAGTTTTGGCATGAAACCAATAACTTCCCAATTGAAGATCATTGATTTTATAGAATTGAAACATTTTTGCTGACACTCCAAATTTTGCTGCCCTGGACACTAGCCCCTTGTGCCTCTAGTGTAAATCCATCACTGCATACTACAACGAGCAGATCGCACCACGATTAATTACACTTTTAACTATTTTATTGCAAATATTTAGTCAACGACAAACATCCGCTACATTTACCAGAGTGTTTAAATAAATAAAAAAAAAGTAAATAAAATTCAGTAACAGGCTTCCAATGTTTTAGTTCCAAGGCTTACTCTGTAACGTCTTTCGTGTATCGTTTTCAATTTAGAACGTTTTTACTTTTTTTATATTTAAATGCATTTACTGATATATGTTCCATTTATTTTTGTGTTATATGGATTATATTGTAATTTTAAACAAATCTTTGTTGTTTCTTTTTTTCTTTCATCTAAACTTTCACTGTCTCTTTCGGGCTGACCGGACGAAAACGAACGACGAAAGGCGTTTGAGAGTAAGGCCTCTGGTTTCAGTGGTGCAAATCTGGATACACCTCGGGGAGTGTCACGGAATTGCATGGATTCATTCCTCCCTCACCACTTTACCACCGGACAAGCAGACGTACGCGCTCACGCCACCGATACATGGTGGAAATAACATCAAAGCGGACGAAACGCTATGCTTCCACTTTTATCATACGTACCGCTGAAGAGTGGCACTCTTTACCGTCGTCTGTTTTTTCCTGAAAAATACAATCTAGGTGTCTTCAAGTTTCCCGTGTACATTTATCTTCTAGGTAATCTTGCTCCACCTTAGATTGCATTTCCACCTGACATCAGGCGCAATGTCAGTTAAACGCGAACCTATTCAATGTAAATAAAATATATCTGCGGGTTCAACTTTCTTAAATTTATTTCTTAAGCTTTTCCTTATATAAAGGGAAGGATAGAATTGTTTAACTCTACGACTTAATTTTAGACAACAAAATTGAGTTTTATACATAGTAAATTAATGGGGAATACACTAGCTTAATCTATTTAATGTTTATTCTTTGAATTTATTGGTTCAAGGTACATACATATTATTATACAAGTGTAGGTATCTATAGGTATATGTCTATAAATGATTATACGTATGCT
The DNA here is from genome assembly GCA_039645545.1 of Dendrolimus houi. Taxonomy (NCBI): domain Eukaryota; kingdom Metazoa; phylum Arthropoda; class Insecta; order Lepidoptera; family Lasiocampidae; genus Dendrolimus; species Dendrolimus houi. The sequence goes on from CM077131.1 coordinate 2,070,978, forward strand.
TTAGGCTACTCGCACACTTATTGGCAATAATTAACTTGTTATTGATTATACTGTTCGTTTGCGGACAGTGTTGCATTGATTGGTATACGGTATGGTTACCCACACACACAATATTATTGCCAATGCTAGGTTACAACAATAAAGAACAATTTAATCATACCATACACTAAGCAACACAATACTGCCCGCAAACGAACAATAAGTAAATTATTGCCAATAATACGGTGTGTGTGTGTGTGTGTGTGTGTGTGTGCGGTAGCCTATGATTAAATTGTTGAATATTATTACAACCTAGCATTGGCAATAATATTGTTTGTGGGTTAATCAGTCTGCTGCTGGAAGTAGGCCTCCCTATACACTGTGATTGTAGGATGCAGGTTTATATACACTTCAGCTTGACTTAACAGCTTTGGATAACTCACTTAATATTAACGGTAAAATAATCACAAATGTAAATCAATATCTATAAACAATGCATAACAAGAACCCTACTGTTCTTGTTATATTTTGTAGCCTTGTCACACATGGGTAAAATAAATATTAATTCCGCAATGCCATTTAATATAAAAAAGGAATAAAATACTAAAACATGTCATTTATAATTAGAAAATTACAATTGAAAGAAAGCATCCGTCTCTATTGTGTCAAAGTACCTCGTTTTTTGTAACTATCGGCTGTCAACTCACAATTCCGATTATTTTGTTTAATACAATAGTTATCGTGCTATATTCAACTCTAACCGACTGCTGTTTTGTATTCTAAAAATCAAACAAACTTTAAAATACACCTTCACACGTGCTTACAAAAAATGGGTTTTTTGTTACACATTGCATAATCCTTTTGCTTGAAATAAACATAATTGATAAGTGAATTTAGATGGATTTATTTTTGGCACGTTTGATAATGTGATTTATGGGAAAAAACATATCTAATTTTTTATTTTATAACTATGAAGTATGCTAGTGTATCCCTATACTAGGTAAGAACTACATCAATGTGACAAATACAACACACAACAGAAATCATTGAAAGAAAAACGTTAATTGGTTACTCAAAATTGGTCCTTAATAATTATTCTTTGGTTTTATTAATTTAAAAGTACTTAATATGGCTACTTAGACTTAATAATTACGGTTGCCTAATTTAAATAACATGACTAGACTTATTTTTAGCCTGGATAAAATTAACTTTAATAGGCTCATTTTTTATAATATTTATATGTTGGCGTTTTTACTACGATTTAGGCAGATTGATCTGGGGTATTGGATAAAGCTTTCCTTTTCACGCTACGAATCTTAGTGGTGCTCTACATTTTTGCGAGAAGCTACTCGCGTTCTCGCGAGAATGTAGAATACTTCTAAAGATAAAGATGGTTTTTCTTCGTTTAAAAATATAGCTTTGCATCTTGTTGTGTCTAGTTATATCCAGTGTTAAATATTCATCAATATTCCAGTTTTGAGGCAATTATGCACCAGGCGAAAGGCATGGACCTATATAATTATAATCCAAGCCTGGCCTAAATTGTGTTTGTTGTTTTTGTAGCAAATAAAAAAGTTACATTTCACTAAACTAAGCATAAAACCGTTAAAACGTAGTTTTATTATTCAATAGGTACATTTAATGTAATTAACTTTTATTTCACAATTTTTTTTAGATTTTCTACACAATAAGAACATTTTGCATAAAATAATAAATATCCTACAACAATTTTACTTTTATTTTACAAAACAATTTATTTTTTACTTAACATACGTATTTTGCAATGAAAGCTGCACAGTCGTACATCATTAATCAAGTTCTCTTCAGAAATTACATTTAAACTTTGACTATTGTAAATAAACAATGTCATAAAGAAACAAACCACTGTAATGATTAGCAGTTCTTGAACACCGTATAAATGGTCTTATTACATTTCGTTAGTGACACAGTAGCTAGTGCGACAGATGTTCACGTGTTTCATATATTTATACGAGGCGAGATACTTCGGTCGTAAAATGTACTGTAAAAAACGCGAATTTTCCCACAAGACATCCAAAATCGCCTACGAGGTGTAATCAAGTGTTGAATTCCTTCTATTGTGTCTTTGTGTAATTGAGTATGCACTGTTTGCTACAACTACATTAATTCTTTAAAAGTAATTCTATAACATACTCCTGTATAAAAGTTATGAAAAAAAGAACTCGAGATATAAATAGAATAAGAAATTTTTAGCTAGACGTGTTGCTGGGGGACTCTTGTCGCTTCTTCTCCTTGACAGCAATAACACGTTGCGAAGCGGTGTACATAGACTAGGAAGTGAAATTAAATTTTAAATTATATGCATGACCTTAAAAAGTGTTCTCCAGTGGAACTTATTTTGAATAAAAACTTTTGGATTTGAATTTAAAACAATTTCATCGTTGTTAAGCTTGAAACTACAATAGAACGCGATGTTTTTTTTGCGATTAATAGTCGAAAGTAAAATATAACGTACTTAACTGTTGCACTCAGAGTCAGATAACGACCCGATAACATTAATTAGTGAATAATATAATATGGGTGATAATTTAATTTCTGGTATTACTCGTTTTTTGGAATTGTATCTACATACGTCTGAAAATAAAGACCAACATTTATTTTTTGTTAATATGTTTGCAGAACTGATCACATTAGGAGTATGGATAGGCTGATTTATATTGATCCAGCTACTCGCTTCAAATTCGAAGGAAGCCAGTGCTGACTTCATACTGGCATTCTGTAAACTGATTTGAAGTTAAGTATGGTTTATACGAAGCCAGTGTGCTGGCGCCAGTCCTACCGACAAGCCACTGCTGGCTTGGGTCGTGTTGTTTAGATGAAGCCAAGTCATCCTGGATTATCTGTGGTGTGCACACGTTTGACGTTAAAAAATAATGAATTCGCGGCAAACCCGTCTGTTCCCGACCGACTGACTAGCGCGATACGTCTACTTGTCTCCGCAACGCTGGCGCGAGGGTTAAGGGTTATGCGGGCGGAGGCCACTGGCTTGAAAAATAGATGGGTGCTCTATTCTCGCCAACGCTGTCAACCAGCGCTGGCTTGGCTTGGACAACTATTTATACAAGGCCAATACCAGGCCAGTGCTGGCTGCCAGTGAGACTGGCAGCCAGCGATGGCTTCGTATAAACAAATATTTATTACAGCGCTACCAAGTCTGTCTGACTTAATATTCCAGATTTAATATTTTGAAGTTAGTTCGATCCGCAAATCAGACGCTAGATCAATGTAAACCAGCCCTTAGAGCTTTTAAATCGTCTAATCAATTCCTCAGATTATTAGGCGATGGCTATAAATACAACAGATTAGTACCTCCAACGGCCCAATGAAGTCATGTTGTCAGCCTGCTTGCCACTTTATAGAAAAAGATGATCAATGCTCATTATTCACTTATGACAAACTGTAAGTTGTATACTTTTTTATATCGGCAGACAAACACACACATTGTACACAAGCTAAGCAAGTTACGCTTGTGTTATTGGTAATATACAACGGACCACTCTGGGGCCGATCCCAGACACCCAGACCACAGTAAATAACAGAAAACTCGTTTACGGTATTTACTATAACAGCAATCGAACCCGGAGTCTCTGTGTTGTAGTGAGATTGGCCGGCAGAGCTTTAGCCCGCTAAACCACAGAGGCCGCTAACATATATACATAACTTACATTAGGTTTAATGACAATAAAACTTTATTGTGTTAAATTCTAAAAATGTACATTTAAATAGACTAGTATTAGCGCAGTGGTCGAAATTCGACCATAATAATAAATTTAAATTATAAGTTTGAACATTATTAAGGTTCTGTTGTCAAAGACTATACTTTTATAATCACAGATTTCGCCAAGGCTACAATAAACAAAAGAGTATATATGCGCGTGTGTGTCAAATACATGGTAGTGTGTGTAATGTTTTTTTTATTGATTTAATGTATTTTTTATGTATGATTTAAAAAAAATATTAGTATTCTGCACTCCTTCTCTATATAAACTATAAGTGTGCGAAATTTCATACTCCTCCGTCCGCTCAATTTTCGTAAAAATGGGTACTAAGCTTTTGTTTCACGTATTAATATAATGATAACTAGTAGGTAAGTATGTAACACAATAAAGTTTTTTTATAAGCTTAACTAGCTGTCCCGGCAGACGTCGTCCTGCCCGGAAAAGCTTCAATCGATATGCCGACAGCAGCGCCACCTACCGGGTCCAATTGTGAACCAACTCAGAACCTTCTTTGGCTCATGCACAACAACTTTGCTAAAGATCATCACATGATCAAATGTATAGTTTACGATTCTATAAAGGACATACAGACAAACATTCATTTTTATATATCAAGATTTCTCTTATCCGTTTCGTAACAGAGAGCTTACTCTCGGTTTTCGTTGTTCGTTTTCGTTTTAGAACATCTTTTGCTTGTTTTTTTTTTTATATTTAAGTACTTTTCCATTTATTTTTGTGTTATATAGACTATATTATTGTAGTTTTAGAGAAATCTTTGTTCTTACTTCTATCTAAAATTTCATTGACTCTTTCGGGCTGATCGGACGAGAACGAACAACGAATGGCGTTTCAGAGTAAGGCCCCTGCTCCGAGTGCGACAGTAAACTGTTGCAAAAACTAATTAAAATGTTGGTATCGTAACGGTATTAATTTCTTACAATAACATAACACTACTTAATCATTCATAAATTCATCCACACTTTAGCAATTGTAGGCCTATAGGTACTCTAGAACATTTATATTGGTTCTAGAACAATGCTCAAAACGACACACGAGATGATATTCGATAAATAGAAATGTACGTTCAGCCTGTTATGCCTGGTACATCTGTTAAGACTTTTAAATTTGGACGGGTAATCATTTCAATCGTCGGTCCGCGTTGGCCTTAGTTCCCACTAATAGAATATTCTGATATTCATTGTAATTCAAGGGATATGTTTAATTTACTTTGGAAGCAATAGAATGACGACCTTCACCAGTCTGCGCAATTCTATTTTGATATGAACTATACAGATATTAGAATTCATAGAGTTTTAAAGCTTGAAGATATTTAGAGATACCTATGTTACGTTGAAAATAGTTAAAGATTTACAATTCCATTTTATAATCATCAGATTTTTCATTATAAAGAAATGATCCACACTGATATTGTCCTAATTATAATAATTCAGATTCAGATGCACACGTATGAAGATCATACCAATGTGCTCAACTCGATAATTATTTTGGTTTATACGAAAAACTTTCCCGATTGTCTTCGATGGAATACAAGAGATTGTAAGAATATTCCATATCGTAAAACCTGTTCATCTCACAGTATATACTAAAAATCCTATACTGTAAACTGTACCTAATCTTACTCATACGAGCCTAGCTATCGCAACAGCAAGTAACGATATCCCTGCATTGATTTCCATCGAAGATCCAAGATGTGTTGCTGAAGAGTTTCCTGAGAGGATCAAAGCGCGAAGACGCTGCCTTTCTTGATACCTGTTGTCTTCACCAGGTGGGTCTAGACACTCAAATTCACAGCAACGTTCGCCTACCCTGAAGTTTTTGCAGAACTGAAATTTAAAAACGTATACATTGTTTAATAATTAATACTAGTGGTCGCCCAGTGGTCGAAATTCGACCATAATTAATTTAAATTATAAGTTTGAACATTATTAAGGTCCCCTTGTCAAAGACTAAAAAAATATTTAGGCTTAGGGCTTGGCAGCTAAGCCTTTAAACCAGATCTTAGATTATAATGTAGTTTCTTCATTTTCTTAAGCCTTTATGTAGCACAGCTGAACTGTAGGTTATCAGCTGGTGCCATTCAACGGAGTTCTTGTGACAACTCAAAAGACCACATTCGACTATACAGTTCATATTTCTCATAACTACTCAAAAACTATCAATATCCTACAACTATTGCTCATTTTAGAGTAATTTTACACATTTTTAGAAAATAAAACTGCACAGCACAGCATCTCTTTTCAGTTCCCGCCAAAAACTCCTCTTATCAAAGACTATACTTCTATAATCACAGATTTCGCCAAGGCTACATTGTTAATTTGACTTTAACAATAAACAAAAGAGAATATATGCGTGTGTGTCAAATACATGGTAGTGTGTATAATGTTTTTTTTTTTATTGATTTGATGTATTTGTTATGCATATTAAAAAAAAATAGCATTCTGCTCTCCTTCTCTATATAAAAGTGTGCGAAATTTCATACTCCTCCGTCAGCGCAATTTTCATAAAATGGGGTACAAAGTTTTTGCTTATAATGATTCTATCTCAAAATTACAAGTACAAGGTATCGGCGTTGCGACCATTATTATCTTATTAAAAAGAAAAGCACATAAAAAATTCACACGCTGTTACAGTAAAAACCACTCGATGTTACATAAATAAATAATAGAAATGATACGGTCCATATAAGATCTTTCGGCTTCGGGAAAATTAGAGTTTTTTTATAATACTTATAAACTAGAATAGTGAATAAAACTTAATTTGTATTCTACCTAACGTAGGAGTATATAGCATTTTATCTACTCTACCTACGATGCAACGTAGTCAGCCTTCTAGGAATCTTATCCATTCACATCAATTGGTCAGTATTTTCTACTTATAACCAAAAAGTTCTCAATATGAAAGTTAATTCTATTTAGTAGTGGAAACTCATTAGCTAACCGTTGTCCACTGCTGGACACTGACCTCCCCAAGTTTGCGCGATATATCTTGGGCTCACGCTTTCCTTATCTAGCCTCCATTAGCGACATGGTCATAAGTTTTGAATCACAGTGTACATAATATAAAAAGACGCACATAGATTAGATTACATTGGACAATAATTGCTCACCAAAAGAAACAAATACTAAAATAAACTGCATAATTACGATACTTCTTTGTAAAACAACAGGCGGCCTTATGGCTAAAAGCGATTTTTTCCAGGCAACCTATACCATAAAAGAAATTGAAAAGTGAAGTAGATAAAGATAGGCCTATACAATTTAAATATACAAACTTATACTAATTTATAAATTTAATACATACATATATACGAAATAATCTAAATAAATATATTTACTAATATTATATATGACCAGCATTTTATATCGAGCCTTTGCCGCCATTTTATCGTAAGTGACATTTGAACCTAAATATTTTTTTTTGTTGTAAATGGTATTTAGTACATTCAGTAGGGTCTAATTTACTGAAAATCTGAAAACAAAATAATAGTTTAAAATACCTTTTACGACATAAAATATACTTAGGTTTAAATATAGCTTACGATAAAATGGAGGTAAAGGCTCGAGATACAAACATATATTACACTAGACAAAATATATTAGACTTATTTATTAAAAGCAGATACTATTGTTACAACTTAGGCTCCGACAAAAATAAATTCCACGTACAGTCTGTAAAAGCACATTTTATTACCTGTCGGCATTTGAACTAAATGTAATCCTTTTATGATCGTCTACTTTTGTTCACTTATTTATTAGCATACGTTTCTAAGTTATTGTAGAGAACAGTCTATTGTTCTATTGTACTCGCTCATTAGCATCATTAGCCAGGTATTACGGATCACGAGTACAAGCTGATTCTAGGAAATTCAGTCCACGTTGCCGGGCGGGCACAGTGCATTGGAGAAGTATAAAACGACCTGATTAAGAGAGGAGGCAGTCAAGTCAACGACTACGATGTGGGCATGACGTGTGTACATTCGAGAATCTAATAGTGACGGACTTTGCGCGTTTTATTGAATTACGTTTGGATTTGTTGTGTTCGATTATATTTGTACCTGTGTCATACGTGTTTGTATAGTTCTAATAAACTCTATAGTAATTCTAACGGCATTGTAATTCGAGTCCCACAACTAAAACAGTATTTTCTAAATGAGTTCCAAAAAGTAGGTAATGTTTTGGCCTCTTTGACAGTAAGAGGCGTTTACTTTTATTGCCTAAAACAAGCAGACGACTTATCGATAAAAATTTATCACAGTCATTTATGGACGTTTGCGACATCAGGAGCATGACCAAAGCGCTGTCACTTTCTAAGTAATTTTATGGCGACCTTCTCGTAATTAAGAGGTTTTGCTCGTTGTAGTGCACGGAATAAAAGTTCCAGAGGACCTTTGCGTAGTTATAGGTTAATCGTCATCTATCGCTACGTTCCATTAGAGACTTCCGATCCACTTGCCGGCGTTATAATCGTAAACTTAAGTGGAACGGTTATTCCACCGATCTCTTGACGTGGGTCGTTGTGAGCGTTATATCGAAAATGATGACGTCATTGGTGACGTTTTCGCCACGACCACAACGATCGCGGTCGCCTTGTGGAACGGCTAACGCAGCATTTTGGGCGTTGTGAGCTACTAGTGGAACGCGGTGTACGGGTAAGGTTCTTCCAGAAGGCTGGCAACGTTGCCTTATTGGTTCGTCATACTGCTTGGTTGTCTGAGGTAGGCCTCCCAAACCAGCCCTCAAGAGTCGATTAGGCGCTCTGAAATCCCTTTTTTTATCATTGTTACGAGGTACAGGACTCGAATTAAAAATGCCGTTGGAACTACTATAGAATTTATTAGAACTGTACAAACACGTATAAAACAAATACAAATAACACTGGATGCAACCAGTTCACACTGTTCTATTCAATACAATTGGAACGCACAAAGTCCGTCGTTTATATCGCTAATCGAGAGTACTAGAACACGTCTTACTCGCTTCGTAGTCTTCGCTTAACTGCCCGGGCCTCGTCTTATACTAACTACACAGTACAAAGGAAAGAAAGGAAGTTTCTAACAAATACTAATTTGTACACCTGCGAACGTCCACAAAGTCGAATACAATAACAATAGGGATTATAGTTCGACGCTAATGATGGTTATAAAACAAGTAAATTGACAATAGCATGTTTTTCTTAACTACAAATTCAAAAGACAAAGGATTCGTCGATTACTAGAAAAGAACAATAGCTGCGCTTACAATAGGCTGTGCGGCTTATCTTTGACGGTATGTAACATTATTATTGCGAAGTTGGCAAACAGGCCGGCGACCCAGTTCATGGAAAGTGGTTCTCGTCACCTATAGACGTTTGCAACGCCAGAGGCGATGCCAACGCGTAGCGAGCCTTTAGAATGGGATGGAACGATCAGACAGGAAGAATACAGGACATAGTATTGGGATGAGGAAAATTGGATAAAGGGAGGGAGAATAGGGCCATCGGAACGCTCACTAATCGCACGAAATACGATTAGCTCAATGCTAAGCGTTTGACGCCGATATTCTGTGAGAGCGTGGTATACACACCAATTGAGCTAGCCCAAAGAGCTGTTATCGAGATAACAATTCCAGCATAGCTCTACCACGTAATGGCCTACAATAAATTACGTCACACGTTAAGGGGGGGAGGGTCGACGAGTGACAAGGGGTGGGAAGGGTCTTAAATTTCCTGACGTTACATTTAGTACAAAGTCTAATATATTTAAGCTTTAAACACGAAGTTTGAGCTATTAACGATAAATAAAACTAATTAGGGAACTGCTGTTTAAATGTAATCATTTCTTGATATGAAATTGTAAAATATGTGATGTCACATTAGGGAGGGAGGAGTTTCACGAATGTGACCAGCTGTGACAAAGACGGGGTAAAGATCAAAAGTCACGAGATTTGTGTGACGTAATTTGTGGCCGGCCATATACAATAGAAGCTTATGGTTTTTATTAATCGTATATCATACTTACATAAGGTGGATCACAATATATGGCCTTACACCACATTGGTTCCGAATGATAGCACACACAAAGCGAGCAGACTCCAGGCCCAGGCACGTACAGCAGTCCGTGGGGGACCGACTTCCCTTCCCAGTCTATGCATTCTTCTTCTACACACGCTGTTGGAAAAAATAATCGATTTAGTTTGATGCAAATCAAATAGGTTATGTGCGAGTAGGACTGACAGAAGTGGAACATTGACAGTTCCTCGAAATACGAATATTACCAATACGAATCTTAAAAGTCTCATTTGGACTAACTTCACTATGTTAAGTTTGTCTCGAGATCTCTGACTCTCGCTGACCGCTATCGCTGTGTGGACGCGCGTGTTTAAATGATTATTTAATATGTAATTTTCGTTTCATAATTTAATATATTAGTGAATGCGATATTAGAATTCTGAATCAGAAAACTAAAGTGTACTAATTTTACAGCTTCCATTCTGTGAATTGGCCCTGATATCAGATAAAAGTAATTGAAAGCGACACATAAAATGCTACGATAAGAACAACCCACATGCTCTCTTGATCCTTTGAGCCTTGATGAATTCATTCCATTATCCGAGCTAACTCGAAGCATTTCTTACATCTAGGATTTATATTTTATATAATACAGTGCTAGTGAATCTTCTGTCAGGTTGCCATGACTAGGTGATTGTTAGTATACGGCGGCATCAAAATAACACGATAATTATTCTTAGAATCTATACTAATGTATAGAGCTGAAGAGTTTGTTTGTTTGAACGCGCTAATCTCAGGAACTACTGGTTTGATTTGAAAAATTCTTTCAGTGTTAGACAGCCCATTTATCGAGAAAGGCTATATATCATCACGCTAAGACCAATAGGAGCGGAGCACCAATGAAGAATGTTTCAAAATCGGGGGTGTTTTTTTCTTTTGAGAGCTTCCGCTGCGTGCGCTGCATAAACGGTTAAAGTTTCGCAAAAATCATGTATGATAGAATTGTTTCCCTTTAAAAGTTCTAAAAAAAATCCACGACTGCATATGTCTATCTTTTAAGGTTGGCTCACTATAACCTTTTTATACTAACCAAATTTGTTCTAAAATAATGCATTATTTGCGAAGGTGTTTTTATAAATATGATATTAATCCTTATCCAAATAAATACGTTATTCGTCACAAGTATTTAATTTAAAACAAAATTGCCATTTACATCTTTCGATTTCAATTAATATCTTAGGAGATATCGCAGTTTTAAAATAACATCGCAGCAAAATAATGATCAAGTACTTATACTACGCGCGCATTTATGATGTGCAAAGCCGGCGGGCAGTCATTAAGATTTAAAAATATTTTCACCTACGTAAACAAAGTCGCGGGTTAAAGTTAGCGTTAGCCCAAAGTAACTACTCCACGCGGACGAAGTCGCGGGCAGGTGCTAGTTCTATTATGTAATCACAATTTGTACTTAATAGATATAGCGGCAAAGGCCGAGCACTTATAGACAAATGGTCCTTGAATGTTTGAAAAACAGGTAACACATTGTATCAAGTATTTCTGACAATTACTGTCCTCCTTGCGGCTGGTGGCAGGCATTCGGTGTGATCTTGGCTTCGGTTCTGCGTTCTGGTGGTCTCCTTTTCTTCTTCTTCTTTTCAGGTATTGTATACTAACTTTTTCTCTCTCTATTGTTTTTACTTACGGTAGTATATTTTTAATGATTCAATATGTAGCAAATGATGCTAGGTTGTATTAATTGAAACTACATATGTATAAGAGTCATAATATTAAATTCTGTACAATACTGTTTTTTGTCCAAATAAATAAAAAATACGTCAAAATCCTGGAACCCAATTCCAGCGCCACCTACCGCGTCTGATTGTCAATTTAAACCATTCTCGAATCCACTCAAAACTCACAAAAAAAATCATAAAAATCGGTCCAACCGTTTAGGAGTTCAGTGATGATATACACACGAAACTGAAGAAATATATTTATAAACATAACCTCTACATGTTCACGTATTTCTACATTTTTTCAAAGCTTTAGATATGACTAATTAAAATGAAATTGACAACGGACGATGAATTTAGTATATATTTTATGCCAGAAGATGCAAGACTTATAAAGAAATACAGATCATATTCTTTTGCAGGTAAATCCATTTCAAAACCACAAGTAACTAACTATAATTTTAAATAAATGAGATTGTATTTTCAAGTCCAATGAAAATTAACAGTATTTGTATCGATTTGTACATAATACAACAAGACCCAAATGAGCTTATATATCGCTTAAGCCGCCGATCATACTTGAACACAGAATTGTAAGAACAGAAGGTACACTTAAAATACGCGCTTCAGATAATATTTTAGGATTGACGCTAGTAAATAAGAGATGTTTTAAAAGGAAGATTAATAAATAAATAAAGATAGACAAAAAATGAATACAATAATATCTCTAGAAAAAGGACGAAAATTTATATTTTTTGATGATAAATAAAAACAAAAAAAAATTATGCGGAAAAACGCTGACAATCTGCATTCTCGGGAAAACCAAGATAAACACGTTGTGCATATTTGAAAGAATAAATAACTTTACTCAAAAATAATCATCATTGCTATTGAATAGTATCACAAATATATGATTATCATGAAATTAAACAAAGATGACATTCTATTACAATGAAAAATAAGAATTTTAACCACACTTGAAGCTGATATTAGATAATTCATTTCTGTATTTCAATTTGGATGAACCAAAGTGATCAATATAAATATAAACTTGAATCATTCGATGTTACTGAATAAGTTATCTTTCAGTCTTGTGCATTTCAACCAAACTGATTCATTTTAGTTGTCTAATATTAGCATTACCATCACTTTACTCATGCCCCGTTGCTTTAAGTTGAAACACGTTCATTAGCGTTACTATCGATTAAAATTTGACTTAAGCTCCATATAATGTCATAATTCAACTGATGGTAATGCAAGTGCAAACCATAAATCAACAAATTCTATTATGACGATGTATATCATTCTGTAGTTTACTATTCTATGATTTGAACTCGCACTTGACCGAGTGCCGTAGACAAGGGCGCTCGCGTCCACTTACATCATAGACAAAACGTTGGCACAGTCCCCACACGACGATATTATTATATTAAAAATATAACACAACGCCCATTTAATAGTCTGGAGACGATTTTAAAATGGAAAATGTTATTTGGTTGTATAAGATTTTTTTTACTACAAACAGGTGACGCACACAAAAGTTTTTGTACACATCGATATTAATATAATTTATATCTTGTCTTAATAATTCTGTAGGAATATTTTGTGTATTTGTTAACATGTTTTTGTGTGTCTATTTGTCCTCTTGTGAGCTTTCATCAGAGTACTGTGTGTGCGCCAACATAAGTATTTTAAAATGAAAAATATGAATACGATTGCTTAACTGGTGTAAAAATAACACAATAAAATATCATAACGTCTGCAATACTATTTTGTAAACAGGGCCGTCTTTAGCCGGGGGTGCAAGGGGTGTTTGGTACCCAGGCGCAGGGATCCAGGGGGCGGAAGCCTACCGTCCGGGCTGGAGGTGAATACGCGAGCAAACTCACATCCCTGACAAAGGACGCTCGAGGATCGGACAGGGGCAGATAGATAGATAGATGGATAATTCTTTATTGTACACCAAAGCACAAAGACAAAAACAGAAGTAGAAAAAGATTAAAGGTGGTACAACGGGCGGCCTTATCGCTAAGAAGCGATCTCTTCCAGTCAACCCTTGGCAGGGATTATTTCTTTTTTATCGCCAGACAAACACACATATTGTATATCCCCAAATTAAGCAAGTTACGCTTCTGTTATGGGTAATATTCAACGTACCACTCTGGGGCCGATCCCAGACACCCAGACCATAGTAAATAACAGAGAAAATACGTTTCCGAAATTTACTATACCAGGAATCGAACCCGGAGCCTCTGTGTCAAAATGAGGTAGGCCGGCAAAGGCTTAGCCCGCTCAACCACAGAGGCCGTCAATAGATAAGTGCAGTTAATAAATAAAGATGAAATAATAATAAATAAACAGCACATATAAGTACAAAAACAAAATAATGAATATATATACACATACATATACACACACGCATATGAAATACAAACATACATACACTTATATAATAGCATTAGGAATTATTATACATAATAGAAAATTAATGCTCCTGAACCTGATTGAATTGAAGCACGGCACGATTTGGCTTGTCTTATAGCAATAGGTAACGTATTCCAGACACGCATAGCCTGTACGGTGAGAGTCATTATAAAAACAGGACGTGTGTGCTGGTGTATTTATTCTGTGTTAGTGGACTGGCGCGAATTATGGGAGCTAGATACATAGAGAAATTCGAAACGTTCCTTGAGGTAACGGTATTACGGTATCCCTAACATAATATCATTTCACACGTGAGGTGCTAGTGCCACCCCGACCTGGCGAATCTGGCACACGGGTCGCGACCTTTTCCCCTCGCGCAGCCTGGTCTTCAAACTGATTTCCCACTGTATAAAAAAAACTTAAAATTAAACATAAAAGAATAGAATAAGTAATACTTTATTGCTCAACAAATATACAATTTCAAAAATTCACAATTACAATATTGTAGAAACAATAGGCGACCGCTTAAAGCAATCAATTCCAGGCATCCTAACTTAAGGAATAATTTAACTTAATCTGGCGATGTAGGTGGTGCAGATTATTAGGTAGATTTAAACAAAGATACTTAAGCTACATATTCTATAAATTAAATACACATACTTAAAATAACTTATAAATTAAATCATACAAACATAAGAGATATATATTATTTCATATTTTTGGCAAAAGGGTCGTAAAACGATATTCGCGTCTTGGCGCTCAATACGGTCGAGAAGAGCCTGTTTGTAAAGCAGATCTAAACATACATTCGAAGTTCTTTAGGTACAATTAGAACTTGACCGAATGAAACGGAATAGACAAGCTGTTTATGGACTTATAAATATCGCCAGAATGGTTGAATACTGATATCATAATGGCTGTTTTTGTGTGAAAGAATAATTTTTAAATTTTGATACAAATACAACTATTATAACGTCAGTGGTCGGCCATTCTGATAGTTCTTAAAATTAATTTATATGAAAGTAAACAGATCAGCTGTACAACTTCAAAACCTAGCAAGTGTCTCCCAAGATATTTTGCAACACAGTACAAAAAAATGTCATAATCTTCAACTACATGTCATTTATAAACTATTTAATAAGCTTATTGAGAACAATACCATATTTGATATAGTTTTTACAATTTTTGGCAAAAAACAGATACATCAGTAAATGCATCAGCAAGACAAGGAATGCACAGAATTTCATAAAAAAACAATGTTTTGAAATTATGCAGCTGAGATGAACATTTTTGATACTGATTTTTGTTGTTTAGAGAAAGAATCTTATGTAAATGTGATTTCTTCTACTGCCAAAAACTATAATTTGAAATCAAAGACAAACATTACAATTATTAACTCCGTTGGCTCAGCGACCCAAAATGTGTCTTCGCCTCCGAAACGAGAACACGCCCTGTTTCTGCATGCGATTTCTTGCCAGTTAAGGGCTTGTAGCTCACACAGGTCAGCCTCCACTCTGTCCCTCCACCGGTAGTTGGGGTGACCGACCGGACGTCGCCCATCCGATCGTTCAAATAGGCCCTCGTCACGCTTCGATCCTTACCATCCGTTCCACGTGACCGAAACAACGGAGGTGGTAAGATTTTGTCTCTCCTATTATGTTTAGGCTCGGCCACGAGATTTTCAATTTCGGCGTTGGTTCGGACTCTCCAGCTGCCATCGTCTGTCCTTGTTGGGCCCAAAATCTTACGGTAAACCTTTGATTCACACAGCTGGTTCTCTTCCTTTTGGATAAGCGTCCAGGCTTCGCAACCGTACATCAGGATGGGTCGTATGACGGCATTACATTTATTATACAATTATATATTAAACTAACTGACCCGGCGAACTTCGTACCGCCTCAGAATCAATAAATAAAAAAGCTTTACGACCAGATTCCCGCCAAAGTGCGTAAAATATTATAGTTGCGGTCAGAAATTGTTGGTTGTCAATGTCAAATATCAAAAACAAATGAAAAAAAAACAAAGGTATTCTTTTAAATTTAATTTGATTTCTGAACGACGGGACGAACATCAAATGTTTAACATACAAAACCAAAAAAAAGAAAAAAACTTCAGTTTTAAATTTAATTTGATTTCTGAACGACTCTTAAATTTAATTGATTTCTAAACGACAGGACGAACATCAAATGTTTGACAGGTAGGAATAGTTTCTAAGGGAAAGCGATTTTGGTTTTTTTACTGTATTCCAAGCACTTTTTCATATTTACTCACCTTTTAAACCTTCCCTGGACTTCCACAAATAATTCAAAACCAAAATTAGCCAAATCAGTCCAGCCGTTCTCGAGTTTTAGCGAGACCAACGAACAGCAATTGATTTTTATATATATAGAAGATAGATAGATTACAATTATACTTATGAACAAAGCATAATTTTCTTTTCAACTTATAGTGAGAGTTTGTAAAAAAATACCGTTTATTATTGTCATAGAGGAACCTTACAAACGAGTCCTACTCGAACGTGACCACTTCGTTTAAAAACTAAAAAGGTCTTAATGAGTTGTATGATTTAATTTAACGAAATGAGTCGTCAAAGGAACTATTTAATCTTGTTAAAATAAAAATTTACTTTTAACACGTAGCGTAGGTAGAACTGTGTCCTTGAACACTGAACACGTCTGAAGGTCGCCCGTGGGGACTTCTAAATATTTCACCAAACATTTGAGACTCGCTTAAATGTCGTGCACTGAAATTACGGGGGTAATTGGTGTCGCTAGGGCAATTAATGGGGACATTGGAATTTGTGTTATTAAATCCATATTTGTGTACTATCTATAATATTAAAAATTCCGAACTTGCCGTGTCTGTGCATTGAAGCTATTAAAAAAAACAACTGGACTACACTATATAAATTATAAACGATGGAGAACACAATGCAATTTTTTTTAGATTTCTTGTCTGTTTGTTCGGGATTCACGTAAAAACTACTATGGCGATTCGGATGTGGTTTTCGCTGATCGACAGCAAATTGTTAGACTTAAACTTTCACGTTTCATCCCGGGAATCCGGGATTTAAAATGATCCGATTAAAAAAGAATCGAATTCCAATATGATGTTTTTACTGATCGATAGCAAATTTAATGTACCTAATAAAATGTATGATATTTTTTATCCCGGGAGCGGTTTGAAGTTGTTCGGATACGTAAAAATTAGCTTATTCCGATACAGTTTCCACTAAAACGATAGCTTATAGTCTTTTTTTAAATGCTGCGATACTTTGTGTCCCGGGAATCCCGCGGGAATTTAAAGTCAAGCGTAGACGAAGTCGCGGGCATATTCTAGTCATCTATATAAATGTGAACACATTATAAAGCCGCGTACAAATGAGCCAATGAAAAGAAAAGGTCTTTTCGCCTTCGTTGCATCAATATGTACTTTTCGTCTAAAGGTCTAGTTTTTTTTTTAATTGATAAGCTGGCAAATAAGCAAACGGTCCAGTTATGGCCGGTTCCTAAATCGTACTATTTATTCACTTGGTTTACCATTGCTTGAATTTTAATATTAATTGTATGGAGCTTATGTCAAATTTAAAACGATAGGCAATCGAACGGTCGCTAAAATATAGAAACCGGCTATTAATGAAAAGTAGTTACCGTCGTGCAGTGGCGTAGCTTGCCTTAGACGGGTCCTGTATCAAAATGTGCTGGGGGACCAAAGGAAGGGTAAAGTTTTTTTTTTATAAAAGAAACAAAAAATTCTCGAATTGAATTAAAATAATTAGATTATAAGTTATTTCTTATACTTAATGCTCCTAGCAGTTATGTTAGACAAACAATTCAAATCAAAGATACATTATTCTCGCCTTTTGTCGGCAAACTTAGTTATCAAATCATTTTTTTTATACTTTCCTTTTTTTCTCTCTATTTGTTAGTAATTATGGTGACATTTTTTCTCAACATTAAACTTATTTAAATAAACATTTAATGTAATTTTTTTGTTTTGTGGCAATTTTTAATTTTTCTATATAAATGATTTTTTAATATAAACTTGATTGACATATGTATTATTTTGGGTAGGGTATAGTTATACGGCACATTTATTTATTATGAACAGATCCGAACTTTTTTATATAGGTTAGAAGGCTCAGGCGGGTGCAAAGCGAAGCGGAGCTCCCTCCCACCTTAGCCTTCGTGGTTATTTTTTTTATAACCACCGAAAGTTAATTTTCATATCTCAAATAATAAACAAATGTGCCGTATAACTTTACCGCACGCATTAATTTTGTTTTATATTTAAGAATATTAATTATGGTATGTTTCGAAACAAATTAAATAAATAAATCATCCATAGCAAAAGACAATTCTGTTTTTTTTCTGCCTTTATAGCCAATAAGGACGACTGATAGCCGTACCTGTTGGCCAATTAGTTATTCTCAAAAATGAAGACTCAAGGGAAAGAGACTAACCTGTCCCTTTTTTTCGAAACTAATCTGTGAATGCGATTTTCTAGGGCATTTCCGGAACTATACAATGATAAACCGAACAGGGTAAAATACGCTTTAATCATACATAGAAAAGTAGCATAGCATACCTAAAAAATCCAGGGAAAGAACAGGGGCACAATTCTGCTATTAATATCTCGTCAAAATCACCGGACACTATCGTCTCAATCGTCGATTTGCCTGATTTCGGTATTCTGTTAATTTCAATTGCGCGCCCGTGGCACACCACTCTATCTTTATAAATATGTATGGCTTTTCAATATTTATTTCGGCTGACTCCAGTTCTGCTAATGGTTATACCATTTTTTGTAGTGATAACTTCTTATGGGAAGGTAAACCGCTTCGTTACGTAACGCGTAACGGCGCCACTGTCTGGCTTCCCTTTCTCTCACGCATACGGCAGCGGTAGGCAGGTTCCTCTTCTCTCACTCTAACCCACGCGCTATATACATAAAATTTAAGTAATAACCTACGCTTTTCTCAAGTTAAACAATTTCGATATTAATTCAACTTAGATTAGTTTAAGTTAATACTTCTATCGGGCGTCCCGAGACGCACACGTTTTTAGTACTATTATTCTGCCGCGACGATATCGATAAGATATTGTGCATTCAGTAGAATACGAATTTTTGGCTCTATCGCAATGTAATTGTACTTTGAATATCTTCGCAACACCCTCTGTTTTCTTTCACCATATCCCAAGTTATTGGGGTCGGTACAATATCTTTTCCTTCCACACTCCTCTACTCTGACATACATCTTCTGTCATATCACAAATCATCATATCATGCTTCACACAATCCATCCATCTTTCTTTTGGTCTACCTTTACATTTGTACCCATCTATCTTGTAGTTTAACATTCTTTATGTCACGAGACTTTCATTCCTCCTCATTATATGCCCATGCCACCTTAATCTTCTTCCTCTCAATTTTTCAGTCACGGGTGCAACTTTCACGGGGATACGCTTGGACATTGCATATGTCATGCTTCTAAATTTTTTAGATATCACTTACAAATTGAGGTGTATCACTTGAAAATAATTTATAAATAGAAAGAATACACTATTACTTTACATTTGCAGGCACTGTTGTAGTAATTTTACTACATTTTAAATAATTAAATAAGGGAAATTTGAGACAGACAATTTAGTGACATCTTTGTAACACCAAGATTATTAAAATAGTAGGATTGGGTCCCAGGTTTGCAGTGACATAATATGTCACTCTTCACTGTAAATTCTGACTTAGGATATTATTTTTATGTTTGAAACCTTTTTGATTTTAAAGTGATTCAACTTATATTTTTGTTTTATTGTGAAACTTATGGGTTTCCGAAGCACAAGGTTCCAAACTTAAAAAAGCGATATCTCAAAATCAATGTTGCTTGACAAGTTCGTCTTTTTCACTAGGGTCTTCTTTTTTTAATTTTATTTAGGTTTATGGCTTGGCAGCTAGGCCTTTAAGCCAGATCTTAGATTATAATGTAGTTTCTTCATTTTCCTAAGCCTATGTGTAGCACAGCTGAACTGTAGGTTATCAGCTGGTGCCATTCAAGGGAGTTCTTGTGACAATTCAAAAGGCCACATTTGGCTATACAGTTCACATTTCTCATAAAACACATAATTACTACTCAAAAACTATCAATATACAACTATTGTTCATTTTAGAGTAATTTTACACATTTTTAGAAAATAAAACTGCACAGCACACATTCTTTCAGTCCCCGCCAAAAACTCCACTAGGGTCTTCAAATGTTATTAATCTATATTTTTTTTATTGAAGGACTTGGACAAACGTCCATAAACGGCTAAAAAGAATGAAAAACTTCAAAATCCAGCTACGATGAACGATCGAAGACTAAAGGTATATGGTACAAAACATTTCACAGTAAGCCTCCTCGTATACCATGGTCCAGTGAGAGTAAGCTCAGCTGCTCCTGAGTTGTTGTCGCTCATCATGTGCATGCTGGGCTGGACACACAAGATATTTGTTTTCTTCGTGAAAAAGACAAACAGCCCCAATTGTGAGACATGTAATAAAAGAGACAACATGTATTGCGGGCGCGATGCGATGGCCGTGAGAAGCCAAAGGGACGTGAAAGAAGAAGCAAGGGAAGAGTGACTTACCTCGCCACCAGTCCACCGCCGCACTCGTCCCCCGGGTTCACACACTTCACTAGGATTTGCTTAGGAGAATTAAAGTAATTTAAATTAAATCAAAATTATTTTCTTTTATATTGTGTTCCAACTATTATATATTGTCGTGACAGCATTGACACGAAGTGAGTGTTTCTTGTTGCGCATTCTTCATTTAAAGTTTATTATCTTTCTTGATGGCGAGGATTGGGAGGGAGAATTTACGAGGAGGTGTTCCTCGGCGCAACCATATATCATATTCTTTTAGAATGCACCAAAAATAACAATGAGAGACAGCGACTAAGGAGAGACTTATGCGTAGACTTGCTGGACTTTGGAGTTTTTCAATGTAATCTATAAAATATTGTGGATAACATTTTAGGAATCGTTGTTCATACACTCGGGGCCCTAGTAGCCTGGCCCCCGTACCATTGATGCGGCGGTAGGTACGCCCCTTCCGTCGCGACCCCAACAACCGTTTACAACAACATGAGCGAAGCCAACGCGTATAGACAGGATGAATGTGATAGAGGAGTTTTAAATTATGGAATTTTTAAGGCTCCTATTGCCGCAAAAGGTCGAAAATGGAGTGCAAACGAAAACGCTTTTCGTTTGTAATTACTAATCAACAATTTATTTTTAAAAAGTAGCATACAACATCACGATATGAGACGTAACGTGGTTTCTTTGTGATTTTTCTATAGTCACTTATAATTAAGAAAAAATTACAAATTACTGTCTTGGAACCAATTTGCTCCTTTAATTTTTATCAAAACAGGATGAAAAAAATATCTACATATTTATAAAGAAGAGATAAATAATGTGGTTTTATTTTTTTGGATTTAAATTTATTTTGTTTTTTTGTGTGTGTAAGTTTATGTCTGTAGTTTATAATGTAAAATTTATTTTCAATAAGTACTTTTATGTAATTACTTTAATGTACACAACCTTGCCTCATGTTTTCCCACTCTCGCTAGACCCATAAGTTTGCTGGAAGAAAACTGATTTTAGGATTAAGCTCGCTTTTGTACATCACCACTATTTTGTAGTTTTTATTTGTAACTATTTTGTGTAAGAATAAAGAATTTGTTTACAATAAAATTATAATGCATCTCACCTTGAAAACGAACGCGTCTATGGAATCCCCGCTATCGCCCGAAAAATTAATATCAAAAAATCATCAAGGACGTTGGCGTTGGTACAAGCCTTAATATTTAGGAGTACTTCCCGATTCGCTCGGTGTGTGCCGCTCCCGCACCGATACCGAGCCAATTATGAAACGCTCATAGACATATGTATATAAGTTTTTGATATCACGTGTACCTGGCATAACAATTCCGCAACACTATTGCACCGACAAATCAGCAAGCAACTAAGGCGTTTGAATTTGTGACTAATTTGTCCTAAAATATAATTGTTTTTATAACAATAAAATTTTAATAAATGCCACAAAGATCAATATTTAAATGTGTAAACAGTAATTTATGTATATGTAGGAATCGTATTTTTTATTATAAATTAACCATATGACGGAAGTAGTCAATAACCGTCGTATAACCGGATGTCAACGTAGAGGCATTTATTATCGAGCAACGAATATCGGAAATGGATTAAACGGAAGTTGGAAGTTAATATGGATGGCGGAAGTTGGTTTTATGAAGAAAGCGAAACTAAAGTGGCGCCAAAGCATTACCGGATATTGTCACTACGACCTTAAATACGCGGTGTTCAGGCAGGGAGGGGACAGTCTTCAACAGTCTACAATCAAGTCTTCAACGGACAGTCTACATTGACAGTCTTGGACGAGGAACACATAATATATTGTGGTCGATAATTACTGCTTGATAATCGCAGTATTCTTGGAGGGCAAATTGCTGCTCGACGCCTGATAAGCGTGGATGCAACTCTTGGGAGTTGTCCTAATATTTCTGTGTATTATTGTGCTGTATTCAATATTGTAATTGTAATAATTCTAGTGTAATAAACTTTGATTATAATATTTCAGATTATTATTGTGTTATACTCGGTGTCGTGTCGTTCGCACGCCGTCGGCCCACTTGATGGAAAGGTGCCACAAATGCGCTGCTGCTTAAGGGAGTCTGGACCCTGGCCACTAATGCCGGAACACAACTCGAGTTGTTATGGAAGCATACTCTAGACCAGGGGTGGTAGCCATCCAGACGGGCAAATACCCTACCATCTATCTGGCTGTGGGTTGTTTTGTCGCCTCTTACGATAGGCCCGGCCGCAGGAAATTTTATTCTTTCTCCGTTCCTGCACGGATAGATGTGTATATAACTTTAATGTGCATATATTTGTATGTATATATGTGTATTTTTATTTACTATTAATATGTATATATGATTTTATATATTTAAAACTATGCACACTGAATACCAACCCACTACTAGAAATGTGAGATTATCTCCAGAAGGTTGTCTGGAAGAAATCGCTCGCTGTTAGCGATAAGACCGCTGATTGTACTAGTTATATGATTGTTAACTCGTGTGTATTATTTTCTTGTGTGCAACAAAGAATATTCTATTGTTTTAAGTAATAAAACGACAAAAGGCGATCAATGATATATGTCGCCATCTAGATCCGTAGGATTTAGGAACTTTTGAGAGTAATATTTTTACTGAGCGATAATAGTAACTAAATTTTTTGAAATTTTCAAACGGTAAGGAAGACTATTATATTTACTTTTAATAGCATTTGTTACTGATAGCGCCACCTACCCAGTTTGGTATTACTGGCTGCATCTATTGTTAAAGATTTAAACTAGCTTTATGAAAATTTGCTAATTTGTATTTTAAACTAATGAAGGTCAATGCAATACAGTACAAAATACTGCAAACCCACTGTGAATCGTGCACTCTTTGTCTGGAAGTCGAATTAAACCTTTCCTAAAATTACTATGCCTAAATTATCTATATACAATTATTTAACTGTTATTTTATATAATTACCATTTACTAGTAAAATATATCTCATGAGTACGTATGTATATATCTATCTTAAAAATTTAATATAAATTTTGAAAATCTTTAAACCTCTGCATTTGTACACCCCTTACATCGCTAGAATAATATCCTATAAGTTAGGTTGCCTGGAAGAGGTCGCTCAAAGCGATAAGGCCGCCTACTGTTCTGTCTAAAAATCTTGTAATTTTTATGGCGTCTTGAAAAAGGTTCAGCGGACTGTAGTTATAGATATATAAATGAATACCAGAACGAAAACGTTGTGATTGCGAAATGCACTTGCTGGAGGCTATTTTTCTTTACACACGTTGTTACATTACATTTACATTTACATTATATTTACATATATCTATTGCATACCTACCCCCATCCATACAGTTTCTGTCCATCCAAAGGTTGTCTGGAAGAAATCGCTCCCAGAGATATGACCGCCCATTGTACTTATCATTACGATTGTATGTATGAACTTATTTTGTAACATTGTGTGCAATAAAGTATATTCTATTCTATTGATCGTTGCAACCTAGTAGCCGATAGTACGTCTAAACTTAAAACATTGCAAAGTATAAGCTCTAAGAAGGCCATCGTCAATACTGTTATTTTGATGAGCAATAAAGTTTTATATCTATATCTAAAACGTTCTTAAAGTTCATCGTATCTTATTATATAAATCCCGTACTAGCATTACCTAATTTGATATTTAACGTGTAAGTTAGAGTACAACTATCATAGCTCACATAAGTGGTTTAACATTCAAAAAAGTTTAAAACCGCATCCCCGCAAGTATGGAAACTTATTCATGTGGGTCCGTAAAATATGTTATTCAGAGAAAGTTTCATCTTGAAGTATTTTGAGGAGTTTTGGTGACATGTTAGGTATATAATTATGACGATAATGTTTAATTATAAGTATACATTTATCACACATACATGTTCTGTTGCATTTTATAATATTACTAGGACTTTACGCGTGGCGTGGCTTATGTAAAATTTAGGTTATTTTTAGCATTCGGGTTTATAGGTACATTAGTGAAACGTGTTGTCGGGGAATTATTGTTGCATCGTTACTTCTTATCACACCAAAAAAGAGATGGACGTATTGTGTGGAGGATGATATGATGATTTGTGGTGTGACAGCTAGTGTAGAGGAGTATTGAAAGAAGACATATTATGCCGACC
This sequence comes from Dendrolimus houi, assembly GCA_039645545.1. Taxonomy (NCBI): domain Eukaryota; kingdom Metazoa; phylum Arthropoda; class Insecta; order Lepidoptera; family Lasiocampidae; genus Dendrolimus; species Dendrolimus houi. The sequence continues at coordinate 2,095,671 of CM077131.1, forward strand.
CCAAATAAATGGGATAAGATGAAAGACAAAAGGTGTTACCTAATATATCTTATACTAATATATAAAGCTGAAGAGTTTGTTTGAACGCGCTAATCTCAAGAACTACTGGTCTGATTTGAAAAATTCTTTCAGTGTTAGGTAGCCCATTTATCGAGGAAGGCTATAGGCTATATCATCACGCTAACTCGTTTAAGGTTGGCTCACTATAATCATTTTTATGCTAACCAAATTTGTACTAAAATAATGCATTATTTGCGAAGGCGTTTTTATAAACATGATATTAATCCTTATCCAGATAAATACGTTATTCATCACAGGTATTTAATTTAAAACAAATTTTCCATTTATATCATTCGATTTCAATGAATATCTTAGGAGATATCGCAGTTTTGTGCGTTTATGATGTGCAAGGCCGGCGGGCAGTCATGAGGAGGAAGGGCGGTGGGGCACCTTCTACGTAAACAAAGTCGCGGGTTGAAGTTAGCGTTAGCCCAAAGTAACTATTCCACCCGGACTAAATCGCGGGCAGAAGCTAGTATTATAATATAGTTATATGTCTAATATAAATAACATATATGTGTATATTTATTTTACTTAACAAACAATGTTGCCGTCTCTCTATTTTTACATATACTGTCTAATTAATAATGTACGAACTCATTATTTGTGTGCTTACTAATTATTTCAAAGGTAGTTCGAAACAAATATCGTTTTGATATTTTTAACTTACGGGACGTGAACTTTCTCTGCCGTAACACAGTTTAAAACTAGTACGGGGAGTAATGATTGTCGCATAATGTTAAATTAACCACTATTGAGGCGCGTACAGACATCGCGAGGCGTGCGTCGCAAATGGTTCGTCACGCATGCCTCGTACTGTGTGGACGTGTGTGCTCACTCTGAGCACTCGCCTCATATGATCGTGGCGAACGCCGCCTCAGTGCGAGACGTGTGCGGGTGTTATTTGGGTTGCGAGTTCATGCGTCATAAAGACAGATACCGAATCACTGCGTGAACTGGTCCAAGTTTATGAAAATAACGGAATGCTATGGTACTCTTAATATTCTATATAGGCCGCAGCTGCAATCTGCACGTCTCGCCTTGCCGGAGCCACTTTTCTTACTGACGAACACCGTGCGTGGTTGTTTGCGTACTCGGCGTGAGCATATGTTGTTTGGGACTCTGGCATAAATGTAAGGCGGGGAAATGCATTTCGCACCCTACAAGTGTCTCGAGTTCAAACCTCTGAGGTGCCCATGCTGCGCACTCGACTAGCGTGTGTAACGCCGTGTCCAGCGCGCCACATTGGCGGCATTGGGGTGAAGGCAAGCAGCCCGCAATCTGACACAGATACTTATCGAAGCAGCCGTGCCCGGTAAGTATCTGTGTCATTCTGAAGGTCAGGGTCCCGCGTTTCCGCGAGAGCCATCGCAACAGCTGCGGTCGAACCGCCTCCACCGTGTCAATGCCAGCAACAGGGTTTTCCAACTCTACTGACCAAGCTTGGATCATGGCCGCGGTTTCCCGCGTCCTGATCACCTGGAGTTCGGCCTGGCCATAGACCAGGCCACGGGCGAGAGCATCCTGTCGGGAGCGCCGAACTTTGGCTATCACGTCCGCCTGGAGAGGCCAGGGCGGATCGCCTGCCAAAAGTGTCGACGCCGTCCACGACACTGTACGGTATCCTCGGATGGTCCTCACCGCCAGGACCCGTTGTGCGCGGCACAACAAAGTCCTATTATGGCGGTGAAGTGCAGTGGACCATACGGGTGCACCGCTCTACAGGGCCATACTCCTAAGGATGCCCATGTAGAGTTTCCTAGTCGTCCCCCCCGGTCCCCCCACGTTGGGAAGAAGCCGAGAGAGGGCGCCTGCGGACCTCACGAGCTTGGGAACTAGCTGCTCAAAGTGCGCTTTGAACAGCCATTTCCCATCAAGAATTAGCCCCAGATATTTCATCTGGGGGCCTACACGAATGTCCACCCCTTGGACTGTAACGGACAAGTCCGCGGGGGTTACGAAACCGCCTATGGAACATGATGGCCTCCGTTTTCGCGGGGAGACCTTCAAGCCCAGCCTACCTATTCTTCGGACCACGATCGCCAGCCCGGCGTTGGCAAGGTCCACGGATTCCGCGAATGACGCAGCGCGTGCCGTGAGTAGGTGTCATCCGCAAAGCAGATTAGCCCTATTCCGGGCAGGACCGGAACCCGAAGGATCCAGTCATAACCGACGTTCCAAAGAACCGGCCCGAGGACCGATCCCTGTGGGACGCCGCACGCGACGCGTCGCCGACCTATCGCGCGATTCTCGGACTCGCCGCCCTCCCAAAGGATGTATCTGTCCTGGAGGTACGCGCCCAACAGCCTCGTGAGGTACGGGGGACTCCGTGTGCACGAAGCCCCTCCTGATCGTCTCGTGTGGGAGGCTGTTAAAGGCGTTCGCTATGTCTAGCGAAACTGCCAGGACAGTATCCTTTGCTTGGACTGCGTCGTCCGTTACAGATCGCAGTGTCTCGAAGGCGTCCAACGTGGAGCGCCTCCGCCGAAACCCGAACTGCGTCTGTGCTGGCCCCGGCTCCACAGTATCGAGATGCTTAACGAGGCGTTCCGCTAAGATCTTCTCGAAGACCTTGGCGACCTCGTTAAGCAACACTATGGGCCTGTAGGCGGACGGATCGTTGGGAGGACGGCCTCCCTTGGGAATCAGGCATAATCGGCCCTCCTTACGCCCCAAGGGTCCCGGTCCAGTGTCTCGTCCTCATGCCGCTCAGATTGAACTCCCCACGAGTCATGCGTGAGGACGACGCGCTCTGCTGCGTTTGAGCCTTGGCTGATTCTCGACGCAGTTCAGTCTCCTCCACCAGTGATGTCTATACGCGCCTTTGCGCATATTGCGCCTCCAGATTTGTCTAGCTTCGATGATAACTGGAGACCAATAAAAGGTTTAATTCTTAATTAATTAGCCAAAAATATTATACTATTAATGTCGGCCTAGGATATTATTAAATAAAATTAAATCCAATTACCTAACAGTAAATACACCTGCCCGCAGAAAAGTTGTCTGTATTTTTTTGACCAGACCCATCTAGTCTTATGTATTTCGATTCCCTAAATCTGACTCATTTGGCCATAAGCCCTCTAAAATCCAAGTAAGTTGCAAAAAGCTCCTGAAAATTGCTAAAATCTATATTAAGAGGCTATGTAGACCTAATTCAAATCGGTGTTTCAGAAAATCAACCCCGCACAGCCGATATTTACTTCGATGAAACAGCGGCGCGTAATAAAAGTTCGAGGTGGCGAAATATTGCAACTGAAAATACCTACGTGCACCGTGTCCATACCAACTCGATTCAATTTATTTCATTCTAAGGCTGACGAGCACGAGAGCGAGACAAAATATCCTAAAGTGAGACAGATCGTTTATAAGCTTAAAAGGTATTGAAATTTTGACGTAACTTCCTAAGCGTCTTTAGCTCAACCGTTCACCGAGCGTAATAGTAACTAGGTGGTACAGGGTTCGAATCCTCCTCAGGCTATATGTTTCTTTTTATTTTTTAATAATTTTTTAGACGAGTCAACTTTATTAAAATGATGTAATTGTATTGTGGAACAACAATGAATCCATATATAGGTATATATTAATATAAATGCGAAAGTAACTGTCTGTATGTCTGTTCCCTTTTCACGGAAAAATTACTGGACCGATTTGGCTGAAACTCAGTATATATACATTTTCGATGCCGAGAATAGGATGCATTTTATTTATTATCTATTTATTTTATCCCGGAAAATGTGATAGTTTCCGGGATAAAAATATATTTGTCTTTCTGTTTGTTCTGCTTTTACGGAAAAAAACTATTACATCGATTTGGCTGAAATTCGGTATATGTGTAATTTAATAATGACGGTGAACAAGGGATACTTTTCATCCCGGATAATGGGATAGATGTATGTAAAGGTTATCTCAAAAAGTAGAACAGGTTTTATTTTCAGTCATTTCGGTCATTTCATTTTATCATTTAGGCCCGTTCGGCTACATATATTTTCATCCCGGAAACTATCTCATTTTTCGGGATGAAAAGTATCTCTTGGCCACCTTCGGTATTAAAATTACATAATAGGTTGGGGAAAAAGTCTTTTCGCATATAGTATGTATGAACTTGTAATAAAATCTCTTTGGCTATACCATTTGTATCTAGCTGGTTTTGGTATCATTAGAAAGTTTTAATTTTAAAGAAGACAATTCTAAATTCAAATTAGGAAAATGTGTGATTTTCATTTGTTTTTCTTATTGTTAAAACAAGTGAATGTAATGAAGAAATTCGATATATTTTAAAATTTTACTACAAAAACGGTAAAAATGCAACACAAGCCGCGAAAAAAAATTGTGATGTTTATGGACCTAATGCAGTATCTGTGAGAGTAGCGCAAATTTGGTTTAAGCGTTTTCAATCCGGAAATGTTGATATCAAAGATGCACGTCGCTCTGGTCGCCCTGTTACGGACAAAATTCATGCCATTTTTGAAAAAGTGGAGCAAGATCGGCATATTAGTAGTTACGATGTAGCTGGAGAACTGGGAATTGACCACAAAACGATTTTGGCGCATTTGAAAAAAACTGGGTACACAAAAAAGCTCGATATTTGGGTGCCTCATGAGCTCCCTGAAATAAACCTAATAAACCGTGTACTCATTTGTGATACTTTATTACGACGTAATGAAACCGAACCATTTTTGAAGAAGCTGATAACTGGTGATGGAAAGTGGATGACGTACGACAAGAACGTGTGAAAATGATCGTAGTCAAAGGCCGGTCAGGCTTCACAGACTGTGGCGAAACCCGGGTTAACTCGCAACAAGGTGATGCTGTGTATATGGTGGGATTGTAAGGGCATTATTCATTATGAGCTGTTACCGCCAGGCAGGACCATAAATTCTGAAATGTACTGAGAACAACTGATGAGATTAAAGCAAAAAGTTGAGAGAAAGCGGCCGGAATTAATCAACAGAAGGGGTGTGGTTTTTCACCATGATAACGCTAGATCTCACACATCTTTAGCCACTCACCAAAAATTAAGAGAGTTTGGCTGGAAGATGTTAATGCATCCACCGTATAATCCTGACCTTGCACCTTCAGATTTTCACCTGTTTCGGTCTCTGCAGAATTCCTTAGGCAGTGTCAGGTTAACATCACGAGAGGATTGCCAAAACTACTTGTCGCAGTTTTTTGATCAGAAGCCCAAAAATTTTTATAGCAATGGGATCACGTCCCTACGTAGAAGATGGTAAAAAGTTATCCAACAAAATGGCACCTACATACTTTAGTCAAATATAAATAAACTTTATAAAAAAACCTTTTGAATTTTTATATAAAATGCGAAGAAACCTTTTTCCCAACCTAATAAAATAGTATTTTTATTGCATTTTATAAAATTATTTAAGAGAAAAAGACCATTTTATCAACTTTGATATAAAAATTCTACTAGATCAAGTGAAGCTAGTAGGATTCGAACCCACACAGTCTATGATTTAGACCAGCCCTCTACCGTATACGCCAAATAAGTATAGCTCGATCGGTTCGAAATTGTGGTTATTATTACTCCTTCATTTATTTAAAATTTAATTTCGAATAGCACGCTCGAGCAGAGCGACGCGTGTACTCAGCACCGAGCCGTCCGGCGTATTGAAAAATTCCATACATTGGGACCGGCAAGCGTGATTTTTGAAGTCATTTATAATAAAATATTAATTACTTGCAAATTCTCTAAGTAACCGAATAAAAAAACTATAATGCGTATATTTCTTATAATATGATATGTTACTGTTATTTATTTTAGCGATGTACGATTAACAGTAATAACATGACACAAGATTGAAGAACACGTTTAGAGGTTACTTTGCAATTATTTTCTATCGAGAAAATTTATCGAAAATGCGTTTTGAGTACATAGTTTACCTCAGAAATATGATCAAGATTGACATATATTTTTTTCACCACAATAAAGTATGTATAATTACTGTAACAAGGGCTGAGAAATCGATCAAAAAACGCTTTTTGTCTGTTGACTCGCTGTTAATACGTGAAGAAGAAACAGAAAAACTTTATACCGTTTTTTACGAAAATTGCGCGGTCGGAGGAGTATGAAATTTTTCACACTTATCTATATATAAAAGAAAGTCGTGTTAGTTACACTATTTGTAACTCAAGAACGGCTGTACCGATTTGGCTGAAAGTTGGTGGGGAGGTAGCTTAGAACCAGGAGACGGACATAGGATACTTTTTATCCCGTTGGAACCGGTAGGTGGCGCTGAGATCGGGTTCTAGAATCCTTCTAATCACCTGGACCGATTTTGGTGATTTTGTTTTTGTGTCATGAAACTGTCTTTTAGGAATTCAGAAAATATGGCGGTACGAAGTTCGCCGGGTCAGCTAGTAGTTTATATAGAGGAGTGCAGAATGCTAATATTTTTTTAAATTATGCATAAAATACATTAAATCAATAAAAAAACATTACACACACTACCATGTATTTGATACACATAGGCATATATACTCTTGTTTATTGTTAAAGTCCAATTAACAGTGTAGCCTTGGCGAAATCTGTGATTCTAGAAGTATAAGTCTTTGACATTAATAATTTATGGTCGAATTTCGACCAATGGGCGACTTCTAATTATTATTATTGTACCTAGTTTTTAAGAACGTAGTTTTAATTTTTAATGAACAGTAAAGTGTTTTCATTACTTAGTTAATTCATTTTCACAATAAATTTGTAGCTAAGTTACTGGACGACGTACACAGCAATTTTTACCGTAACGTGCGATATTTATAGGCGGTTGAAACCGCGGTAAATTCACCAGTTTTCAATAAATCTATCCTCAATAGTTACACTTGCTATGTAAAAAGGAAATTACCGTACACACTACTATAGTAATAAAAGTTGATCGTAAATTTTTACGAGTCCACAAATCAAATAGATATTTTGTTATGTCTGCTTCAACGAATTTAATAACAACGTAGATAGTGCAGTATATTTTAGAATTACGGCAGTTACGTTTTTTGTTTCTTGGAGCGAAAAGTTGTATAGTTTTTCCAGATATTCACTGAAATATTTGACACACTTCATAATAAATTCTAAAACGATTAAAAGGTCCAGAAATAAGAGGCAGCATTTCAATCCATAAATAACTTAATGATCCGATTTACACAGAACTTATCGTCCTCACACTCGACTGTCACAGAATTACACTGAACTTTATGCGCCACTCCCGCCAGGTTTTATACTGTAAGATCGAAAAAGGACAAGTTTATGAAGTTAGTTAACCGAAAATGTCGCTCACATCAGTATTTCAGTAAACAGATCTCATAATTTGATTTAATCAACGGAAGTGACAAAGAACTGGTTGACCGGAAGTACCGCACACATCAGTACTTCATTAATTAAATTATTTAGACTATTTATAAAAATCATACAATAATTATTGTATGATTTTTATAAACTTGACGGCCTCTGTGGTTGAGCGGGCTAAGCCTTTGCCGGCTTACCTCACTGCAACGCAGAAGCTCCGGGTTCGATTCCTGGTATAGTAAATTTTGGACACGTATTTTCTCCGTTATTTACTATGGTCTGGGTGTCTGGGATCGGCCCCAGAATGGTCCGTTGTATATTACCAATAACACAAGCGTAACTTGCTTAGCTTGTGTTATTGGTAATTTTGGGGATATACAGTGTGTGTGTTTGTCTGCCGATTTTTTATTTTTATTTTATTATTAATTACATTTTAGCAAAAGTAAATTATAGACGAAATTACTAAGTGTTTAATTGACCTTTATCAATAGTTAAAGAAGTTCTTTTACGATGTACCTACCTACATTTTGCCTGCTTGCTTTACTTTTGAAAATAAACAAGACCCAAGAACGAGAGTAATGTTTATATTGATTTAGTTATATAATTAACACAGCCAGAGTGTGGGGCGCTGTAGCCCATGGATAATATTGTCACAACCTGAACGCCGACAAAGACAAATTCACACCTGCATACCTGTAGACATTTTATTACCTTTTCGGCATTTGGACTTCTTTTGTTTACTTTGTGTTTAAAATTTGTGATTAGAAGAACAGCCTATTGTGTATTGTAATCTTTATGGTAGTCATTATCTAGGTGTGATTCTAGGAAATTCAGTCCACGCGGCCGAGCCTCGCAAAATAGCAATAGTGCCGGCAGCATATTGGTAACGCCTTTGGTATTCCAAATGTCCATAGCCCACTACCACACCACTAGGGTATTTGCCCGTCTGGATGGCTACCAGCCCTGGTATAGAGTATGTCGGCATAACAACCCTGAGTTGTGTTCCGGCATTAGTGGCCAGGTTCCAGTCTCCCTTAAGAGAGCAGCAGCACATTTGTGTTGCAAATGTCTGTAGGCGATAGTAACCGCTTTCCAACTGGTGGGCCGTCTGCCTGTTTTATTGGCTGAAGCTGGCAAACATGTAGCCGGCCTGCCTAATAGAAAGTGGTTATATGGTGATATAGGAGAGATGAGACAAAAGGGTTTGGATAGAAGGACAGTAAGAGAAATGGGATTTAGATCCATGGATGGTGATGGGATAGGAGGGACGAGCCACCGTAACTCTCAATCTCTGTACGAAAGACAAGTACCTCAAGGCTAACCGTTTCACGCCGATATTCTGTCGTGCTACTAATCGAAATAGCCCTAAGAGTACTAATAAAGATATTAATCCCATAGCTCTACCATGTCGAGAACTTTGCCTGGTGTACGCTCGCGGACATATGAATGTATCTCTGATGAACAGAACAGCGGCGTTATTGTGGTAGAAATTTATAATTATACTAGCTGTGCCCACGAATTCGTCCGCGTGGAATATTTTTTCACGGAGCCCTAAAAAAAAGTAGCCTAAATTACTCCTTCTAACGTCAGCTATTTGCCAGTGAAATCCCGTCAAAATCGGTCCAGCCATTAGTAGCCAGAATATCCAGACAGACAGACAGACAAAAATTCTAAAAATTGCATTTTCGGATACTCCTGGTCCGAATTATCGCCCCTGATATTATTCACATTTTGTATTTTGATATTACAAACAAACATTTCAATTTTATTTATCTATCTATATATAGTTGTATAGATGAATGACACACTTGCGGCTTTTAGTTCAAATATATTCAAAATGCGTTGTTATAAGTGAGAACACAGTGCGGGCGTTTCTGGGCATTTACAATGCAAATGTTCTGAAACGGGCCGCTGTAATTACCGGCTCAGAAGATTAGTCCATTTGGTCGCACTTAGTTATAAGTGTCAAGATTTGCAGACGTTTTAAGTAATCAAGGATTATCACCTTCCTAGGGTTTTATGGTTACAGTGTATACGTTAAATTATATGGTTACTGTGGAAAATACAGTATTTTTGGTAAAGTTAATTTGCGTATTTATTTAAAGAACATAATTATAATCATTCACCTCTGTCCGACCTCTAGCCATACCTTCTTCTGCGCAAAAACCAAACGCCATGAGTTCCAAACACTTACACGTGTTAGCATCGTAAAATATATGGCAGCTGATATGTATTTATAGCAGATATCATGAAACTAGTTTGTAATAGGTTATATGTAACTATGGAAGTAATTGTATACGATTTGTATATACACTTTGACACTTGTGAAAATAAGTAGTTTTATTATTATAAAAACTTTGGCTCCGCGAACATTCATTGTTTAAAGACGGCGTCACTTGAGATGCCGACCGTTTACGGAAATCGGAGGGATTTAGAGCAAAAATAAAAAAAACGGCTAGAGTTTGCTGGAAACGATGATTCGATCGCGATCTGTGTACCAGTAAAGGTCAGAGTGAGGTGTAAAGTTGATGAGTGGAATTGTGTTTATATGTGGAGAGTGAAATAAAGTGCGATCGTGCATTGTATTATTCTGAAGTTCGCGCAATACGCGCCATGCGGTTAGCAGCTAGTAAGGAAATATAAAACTAATTTCTATGCGCGCTACGCAGCGGCTGCCGTCGACTGTTCCGGAGGTTCGAAGCGCCATGACGCCATGACCCTTTCGCCGGTCAGCCGGATAGTTGTTATACATACGTATGGGGTGCCCTCACCCGTGGCCTGGTTTAATGCCAGGCCGAGGTTCAGGCGATCAGGACGCGGGAAACCGCGACCATGATCAAACTTGGTCGAGATAGTTGGAAACTCTTGTGGCAGGCATCGAGACGGTGGAGGCGGTGCACCCGCACCTGATGCGATGGCTCTCGCGGAAACGCGGGACCCTGACCTTCAGGATGACGCAGATATTTACCGGGCATGGGTGCTTCGATAAGTATCTGAATCATACCTCGGGCTGCCTGCCTTCCCCTAAATGTCGCCAATGTGGTGCATTAGACACTGCGTTTCATACGCTGGTCGAGTGCGCAGCATGGACACCGCAGAGTTATGAACTCGAGACCGTCGTAAGTCCGATCGATTCGCTGGGCAGTTTGGTGCAAGCCATGCTGCATAGCGACGATCACTGAGTGGGCGCGGCCAATTTCTGCGAGGCTGTCATGTCTCAAAAGGAGGCCGCGGAATGAGAACGGGAGAAAGAGGTGCGCATGCGTCTCGCGGGTAGTACCGACGTCAGTCGGGGTCCCGGAGGCGCAAATAAGCGCGAAATCTACCCCGTTCTCAAGCACTGATGCGCTAGGATCAGCATGGGCGTTAACTACGTTCTATGTCTCACGCTCTTCCTGCCACAGCGCGGGGCACATAGGAGGAGGGTGGTTTTAGTGGAGTATTGAGTTCTTCGAGTCTCCACACAAGTCGGCGATTTGACTATGGTGCGCCATTCGTGGTGACACCTCTCGTCGCTTTGGTCTAATCCCTAGTAAAGGGCCCGGTAGTGTGCGAAATGCATTTCCCCCACCTCAAAAAAAAACATACGTATGGGGTTGAGTGTGAGGCCGGTACTCAACCGCGCGTTGTGATTATAATTCCAGCTACCGCAATCCGGCTAGCTGCATATTCAAGCGTATAAGGTACCACGGTGACTCGTCCGGTTGACCTGATTGGATCTAGGCGCATAGTGTGTTTGAGAGTCAAAAACCCTAACAAATATTGTAAATCTACGTTTGTTTGTTACGCTTTAACGCCTCAATTACTCCACCAAACACCATGAACTTTTTTATGTTTTATTTATAATTATTAATAATTCATTTCAGTCATACGACAGAGGGCTCACTTTCATTTTTCCGTTAAGGCTTATAGCAACGCCAACGTCCTTGAGAATTCTTCGGTACTGATTTTTCAGACGACAGTTGTGATGCCATAGATGCATTTTATCCGCGCAGGAACGGAGAAAGAATACAATTTCCTGCGTTGGGGCGGCCTGTCGTAAGAGGCGACAAAACAACTCACAGCCAGGTGGTAGGGTATTTCCCCGACTGAATGGCTTCCAACCCTGGTCAAGAGTTTGCCGCCATTACAACCTTGAATTGTGTTCCGGCATTAGTGACCAGGTTCCAGTTTCCCTTAAGAGAGCAGCAGCGCATTTGTAGCACCTTTGGTGTTGCAAATGTCCATAGGCGATGGTAACCGCTTCCCATCAGGTGGGCCGTCTGCCTGTCTGCTGAACTCATGCAAAAAAAAATAAAAAAAAAAAACGCGGTCGTTTTTGTGTGTATTATTATTTTATTGTAAACAAAATAAAGTGAAATCTAAAAAAAAATCAAATTATTTATCTCTTCTTTATAAATATGTAGACATTTTTTTCATCCTGTTTTGATAAAAATTGAAAGAGTAAAATGGTTTCATGTCAATAATTTGGTGATTTTATATCTGAACTGCAACTGCAAAAAAACGTCTCATATCGTGAAGACTTAACCTAATTTTTTTGGTAAATAATTTGTCAGTAATTACCAAGGAAAACTTATTTAGTTTGCACCCCATTTTCGGCTTTTTTTCGGCAACAGAAGCCTTAACTGTGAATTTACCATCCCAGATCTCTCGTAATCCCGTTTTCCTAAATCCCAACAATCAATTTCGGCCTCTCAGTCCCTTATTTGTCTTGGCGAATGTAGGTTTATTGGTATTCATTTATGTTACAAATTTGATTATTTGCTCTAAATTAAAAACAACAACAACTAAACGTTAACTGGGGCAATCAATCAAACAGTTAAAAAAAGATTGGACCTTGACAACCACTAAAAATTAAATATAATATTGTTATTTACATTAATAAAACTACAAAGTATATTATATAAAAACTAAAACTAAATAAAAAAGGGGGAAATAAGTTATTGGTCCCAGACCACTGTCACTTGCCGGGAACGTTCCCAGAAGGCTGGCGGCGTTGCCATGTTGTATAGCAATGTTTAATCTTTCAACAAAATAAACGTTAACTTAATAATATAAACTATAATGTTAGGAAATACAGCTATTTTAGAGTTCATGGAAATATCAAACATAAAATGTTATTGCCACCTTTTTTACTCGTATTACACAACTATTAAACAGGACATGGAACCGGTTTAAAGTTGGCTTCTTTTAAACCTTATAACCGGTTTTACACAACTATTTGGTTCGGAGTGTAAATGTTAAATAAGAATGTTATGTAAACTTTCCTATGTGACAATTAGAGATAGAGATAGACAACACTTTATTATTCAACAAAACAAAAATTATAAGAAAGCACAATAGTAACGTGGCAAAACCAAAAGGCTCAAAGGAAATTCTTAAATTAAGTATCTATAATTATTATACAACAAAGGAAACAACAGCAGATTGTTGTTTAACAACAACTATACAGTCTACAGTATAGTCCACTAGCACATACAGATAAATTAGCTTCGAGACGAGTAGTGTACTGTCAGCACATAAGTAAATAAACTAATAATTTTTATTTATTTTTATTGGCAGGTACTTAATATGAAACTAATAATTATAACAATTTTTAATAATAAATTTCAAGTTTAAGTGTCCTGTAGTAGGGGAAGCCAAGAGGGGACTTTGGGATTTATTCGAGCGAGGCAGAATAACATAAGAGGAGAAACCTTGCACCCTATTATGTACCCCCACCATATATTAACCCTTCATATAGTGGGGGTATTTTTTATTCTTTAAATTTTTTTACAAACTGTCAGTTTTAAGAAATTCCTGCACACAATTGTTAGATTATTGGTCAACCGACAAGAACATCAAGCTGAACCGTCTGTATATTAATCTGACGCGCTCGAGTATTTCAATGTTCGTTCTTTTGTGCATTTTCAAAGATCTCCCATGACTTCTGGTCATGTCCGAATCGTCAGTCTTTTGAATAGAAGTTCCTTTAGGGTTTACTTAACATCCCTTTTGAATATCTGACGCGCTTGAGTACGTCTTTGCGACTCTTTTTCTCTTTGCGTGAAAGGGCATACATCATATAACCCTTTTTCTTTTTAGCATCTAATCTTTACAATCCAAAAGGTCCCCGCGACGCTCGAGTAACTCCAAATTTACCATCTTGGGCTCGCCTACTACTGCAAATATACAAATACTACTACAAACGCAAAAAGTCTCAAAGCTAATTTACCTATACATTATTGCGTAAGATTAACATTGTGTTTATATAACGACTGAAAACTTGCTGTACTACATGGCTGCGCTTTGAAGGTGTGTGGCAAAAATCATTTCAAACCAGTTTCTTCAACAACTTTAACGAACTTTTGCTGTTAAAAAATGTTTCATTGAGGTTAAAAATAGACCCGAATACAAAAGCTCCTAAAAAAATATGTATTAATTCTATAACTTCTCTTTTCTCTTTCTTACCTATAATGATTTAGAGTAGTTGTAGTCATTTTGGTAAAATTCTTATTAAATTGACATGTAAGTCCATTTCTAGCCAGATTTCTATATTATAACTAAGATACACCCGCGACTTCATCCACGCTTGACTTGAAATTCCCGCGGGATTCCCAGGACACAAAGTACAGCAGCATTTAAAAAAGAATGTAAGCCATCGTTTTAGTGATATCTTTGTAGGGGTAAGCTAATTTTTATGCACCCGAACAACTACAAACCGCTCCCGGGAAAATTCCCGCGGAATTCGCGGGATAAACAAAATCACACATATATAATACATAAAATTTAATATCGCTCAGTAAAAAAACATATTGAATTTCGATTTTTTTAATCTGGTCATTTTAAATAATTCCCAGAAAAAATTCGGCGGGATTCCCAGGATAAAAAGTAGTGCAGATTTTAAGTCTAAGAATTTGCTGACGATCAGCGAAAACCGCATCGAAATCAGCCCAGTAGTTTTTACGTGAATCCCGAACAAACAGACAAACCCGACAAGAAATCTAAAAAAAATGCATCGTGTTCTCCATCGTTTATATAGTATATAATAGTATATTCCAGTTTTTTTTTTTAAATAGCTTCTCAATGTACGTACACGGCATGTTTAGAATTTTATAATATTATAGATATTGTAACGGATATAACGTCCAAGTGTGCAAAGGAGAAATAAAAAAGGTTTTAAGGGTTTGAAAGTTAGCCGTTGAAAAACTGTGAGTGTAACAATTGCTCGGCACGTATCTTCCGGTCGGTGGTCGCGGGCAACTGCCTCGGGGCGATCCCGAATGAAGTTCGTGCATTCGCTTACGCTCTATGCAATCAATTGACTATTTATTATAAAAACAGACAGGTAAATACACAAATATCTTAAGTTACATGTACATTTAAATTATATTTTTATATTGTATTATTTTCTATTTAATTTTCTTTAATTTATTTCACTTTACAGGCAACACCGAGCGGGCCGTTCAGATAACGTTTTCTATCGTCAACAGATATATACCCAATAAAATGTGATTTTACTGCAGTATTGTATAGCGGCATATAAAAGATATCTACGTTTCAAATGTCAGTAATATATATCCAAAACTCTTTCAAAGTAAAGACTGACACACAGACAGACATGCATACTATTTAGCTACGGCATCTAAACATAATAATATTTTCGCATACACTAAAGGCGAAATATAGTAATTCTCTTAGCTTTTAAGTAGAGACGAAATTAATTACTATTATGATGGATGGGCCAATGCTATGATGTTATTTGACGTGAATTAGTTTACGCCTTGATGGATCGATGTTTTGACGGGTTTAAGTGGCTTGGCAATTGCTTAAACAGTTTGTAGAGTCATCATGTCTATCCCGAGGGTAGCAGAAGCTTGTTGTATTGTTATTCCATCAAAGAATTTATACAAACGGATTGTTTTTGCAATTCACGACAACGAGCGAGCTTTATTTGTGTGCGTGAGACAAAAAGTATTTATGATTGGACGGCTCTCAATTGATCATTCCGTCAGATACACACTACCGTAATATGCGCCAATTCTCCTTGTTTGCGGGTTTGATTCTCCAATGCGCATTATTAAAAGCAAAAAAGTTTTTTAAGACTACTACAATATCGCTCGCTCATTATTGTTATCAACAAGATCCGGAAAGCTTCTAAGAAGCTATAGTATTTAAAAGACTCCTGGTTGCGGCCAATGATGCGCGCGGTTGAATCACCCTCATATTCAACAGGGGTCTTCTTCTATATTCAACTGAAAAGATTGGGGCCTCGAGGTATTACTTTTGTTCTCCGGTTGCACTTCGGAGGGCAACTTCTCACCGGCAACAGGGTTTAGAACAGCTGAAGCTTTCTCCAGATGGTGATGTCTTCTCAGCAGCTCTCATTGGCCTATCTACGGAGTTCGAGGGCTACTTCTGCGGCTTACTGGGTCAATTATCGGCTTTCGGTGATCATCTGGGGCTTAATGTGGTCATTTATAGGTTCCAGGAATTCACGGCTTCGCTCTGGTTAGGTACGGGTATAAGATCGCGAGGAGTCAACCAGGTGTTTTCATGGTCTGGTGGTCGTATAAAAAATGTGCATAATTTGATAACATTATCTATGCTAAGATATACGAAGGAAAAAGTAATCTAAATTAAAGATCATTCTTAAATAAGAGTATTTTATTTTAATTTTGAAGTAACAGAGTATTTTATTGTTGGTTTTATTAAAATGTATTTATTTCATATACTAATTAAATATTACATAAGTAGAATTAGTTTTATTAATAATTATTATTATTTAACAAAATTGGGTCGTTTTGGTCTTGCGCTAAAAAAATCAGCGTTGTGTCGGATATAATTTTCGTACAGAAATATGCTGAGTGCAAGCCTTGTTTGTTGAAATAGCGGCGTACAAATTCTCAAAATATGTTCTGTGTATAATAATGTATAAGGAATGTAATATTCAAAACATTCAAACTATTCAAAACTCACGAATCTTATGTATAATAACAACCTTATTATAACATCTGTGGGCTGTCAACAGGGCGACCCGCTAGGACCGGCCATCTTCAGCTTGGCGATCCATCATCCGGTCGTCGAATCTCTCAAGTCGAAATACAATGTGTGGTATCTAGACGATGGGACTCTAGGCGGCGATGCAATAACCAAGACCTACTTATTCTGATTTCAAAATTTAATTCAATAGGCTTAGAGTAAAGTCAAATAAATTTCTCAAAATGCGAATTTTTCTTGTCTCTTTCAGATTGTCGCTGTCTAAAAATGAAAGTGACAATATTAGCAACATGTTCAATGTCGTCACACCTGGTATTAAGGTCCTGGAGAAGGATTCTCTTCGCTTGCTTGGAGCCCCTATTCTAGATGAGCCCATACCAAATTATCTGTCTGAGCAATCAGCCAAAGTTGATCTATCATGCATATCACATTATACGACATTGTCTGTTTGTGCCAAAATTAACATATGTCTTACGATGCGCCCGCTTTGAAAGTTTTCTATTCTTATAAAACCACTAGATGATCGTGTTAAAGATGTACTCACTAAAATTTAAATTTAATCCGTGCAGGAACGGAGAAAGAATACAATTACCTGCGGCCGGGTGGCCTGTCGTAAGAAGCGACTAACCAACCCACAGCCAGGTGGTAGGGTATTTGCTCGACTGGATGGCGACCACCCCTGGTCTAGAGTATGCCGCCGTAAGGTCAAACGGTAAATAAGGTATATTATTTGAGCGTTACGCGGTGTTTAAGAGCAAATTCAACGAAAAAGGTCAGATTTCTGGAAAGAAAATTCTTGGTTTTGCACCACGATAATGCGCCTTCGCGTATTATCGTACAAGGCCAAGGCCATGATTGTGAACGAATTTTTAACCAAAAACTCAACAAGTACCATCGAGCAACCATCTCATTCACCAGGCTCCAGCCGACATTTCTTTTTCCTAAACTCAAATGATCACTTCCTAGCACCCGTTTTCATTCAGCAGAAGACATAAAGGAGAATTCGCGACGAGAACTAAACTCAATTCCGGAAAAAGAGTTTAATAAATATTTTGATGTTTGGATTATTCGTTGGCGTAAATGTATCGCTTCTGAAGGAGCAGATTTTGAAGGTGATAAAATAAATTTGAATGAATAACTAGCATTTTGTGTATTATTAATCTTTTCCCGGTACTTTTATGACAGATTAGTTAGACTAAATCCATAAGATTTTAAATTAAGTCGTGTAAATACGTAAACTATTATAATGTTAATAAAATCTAATGGCGACAGGTCAACGATTAATTTTCATATCGTGAACTTTCAGTGTTCGCGTGACCGCGTGTCGTTACGTACATGTGCTGGAAGTTGTAACTCTAGTATTCTAATCGATACTAAGCTTACAATGTACATGTGCGTTCGTATAAATGATGAAATATTAATTAGTCGTACGTACATGTTATGTAATTCTAACCAAAGTATGTATTATATTAAATTACTAGGATATGCCCGCGACTGCGTCTTCGTTTGACATGAAATTCCCGCGGGATTCTCGGGAGACAAAATACCGCAAGTTTTGTAAAAGAATGTAAAGTATTTTTTTGTGAAAGCTGTGTCAGTATCAGCTAATATTTACGCATTCAAACAACTAACAAACCAAACCGCTCCCGGGAAAATTCCCGCGGGATTCCCGAGATAAAAATTATCACATATTTTATTATATAAAATTTGCTATGCTATCGATCAGTAAAAAAATCACAATTTCCAACTTTATCTGTATAAACATAGTGTTTAAATTATTAAATATAAATTGTATTTCATCTCATTCACTCGCAGGCCTAGTCTTACAGATTTATGTGTTTATCTCTCTTTAGTGTTGCTTTTTCGTTTCATCGAGTTTTAAATCACAACGATTTTAAAGAAGTTTCACTTCAAAAAGTGTAAGTGTTATTTTCAAAACAAAAGTTGTTAGCCAATCTATCTCTTTATTTTCCACGAACATTGTGCCAATGAATTGTATTCCTTCTGAACTTGTGACCGTTGGTTACGCCATTTATATTACTCACAAATTAAATTAATATTGATAGAGTAAAATCTACAACTAATTCGATATGTGTAATTATGGTAGTGCAATAAATAAACCTTCGCCTCATTATTAAATTAAAATAAGATCACTTGAGTGTATGACCTGTAATTGTCTATCCCTTTCGTTCCTAAATTAATTACCTATATTCAAGCCAAATATAACTCGCTGACTGGTGACAAGAAATCGACGGAAGAAAGGTGAAATTATATGAAAAGTACTTTAACTGAATTGTGTGGTATCACCACACAATATATAGTACAAATAATCTAATCATTTGTCAGACTTAATAATAGTGGCCATAAAATATATAAGATACTAGCTGACCCGGCGAACTTCGTACCGCCATATTTTCTGAATTCCTAAAAAACTTTGTTTCATGACACAAAAACAAAATCACCAAAACCGGTCCAGGTGATTAGGAGGATTCTAGAACCCGATCTCAGCGCCACTTATCGGTTCCAATTGTGAATCTAAACCACCCGGGGACCCATTCAAACACACAAAACAAATATCATCAAAATCAGTCCAGCCGTTTAGGAGGTGTTTACTGTCAACATACGTACAGAATAATTATATATATATAACTGGCCGTAATGCTGCGCAGCTTAAATGAATCTTCCCGATGAGTCGGTCTCGGCATTTTGGACAAGACAAAAGTCATGTTCAATGAACACGTCACGCCGAGACCGGTAAACGTCGATGGCGTCCCTCTGGAGGTTGTGTAGGAATATGTCTACCTTGGAAAGAAAATACAGGTAGGCAAGCACAACTTCGAGGGGGAAGCCAATAGGAGGATTCAGTTGGGCTGGGCAGCCTTTTTTTTTTTTTTTTTTTTTTTTTTTTTTAAGGCGGGGGAAATGCATTTCGCACATACCGGGTCCTTTGCTAGGGATTAGACCGTTGTTGATCATGGAGGCTTTCCACTGAGGCAATCCAAACAATAATCAACCGGCTTGTGTGGAGACTCGACTAATCAATACCCCACTAAAACCACCCTCCTCCCATGTGCCCCGCGCTTATGGCAGGAAAGGCGTGAGATACAGAACGTAGTTACGCCCACACCGATCCTAGCGCACAAGTGCTTGAGAATGCCCCGGGAGAGGCAAACTCACTTCGTCAACAGGGGTGAAGACTCCTCTGCTCCCTAGATGCTAGAGGGCCCCTGCAGCGGTATTTCAGGGAGGGAGGTCATGCGCATACCTGCGCCTCCGGGCTCCCAACTGACGTCGGCGCCCGCGAGACGCATGCGCACTACCATCTCTCTCCCTATCTCGTTCCGTGGGCTGGGCAGCCTTCGGTAAGCTTCGTCAAGTCTTCTCGTCGACCATTCCGCAATGCTTGAAGAGAAAAATCTTCCAGCAGTGCGTCCTCCCCGTCCTGACCTACGGAGCCGAGACATGGACACTGACGGCAGGATTAGTCCACAAGTTCCAAGTCGCTCAACGGGCTATGGAGCGAGCTATGTTGGGTGTTTCTCTTATGGATAAAATTAGATATGAAGATATCCGTAAGAGAGCCAAGGTAACTGATATAGCTCGCAAAATTAGCAAGTTGAAGTGGCAGTGGGCCGGTCACGTCTGCCGCAGGACCGATGGCCGATGGAGCTAACGAGTCCTGGAGTAGAGACCGCGTTTCGGTAAACGTACTGTCGGACGCCCTCCAGCCCGATGGACCGACGACCTGTGCAAGGTCGCCGGTAGGCGCTGGATGAGGAAGCCGGAGGACAGGGATGAGTGGCGCCGTCTTGGGGAGGCCTATGTCCAGCAGAGGACTGCAAATGGCTGACGATGATAACAGAAGAACTGTGACGCCGTGTAAAAGTGAGTGAGTTCCCTTTGTGTCCTTTCTATTTCAGTACATTGATTGTGCACAAGAATTTGTTTTATTAAAATTGAATCAAAGCGTAAGCTGTCCTCGATTTTTACTTTAATTAACATAAATATATTTTTCCAGTAATTTAAAACCTTTATTATTTAGTTTTTATGGATTAATAATGTGTGATTTTTTAAGCGTATTTTTTTAAATCGAATAAATCACTCAAATTTGCATCATATATTCAAAATTTTTAATGGAATCGATAAATTGGCCTTTGCCATTTACTTTTTAAAGATAACTTCATGTAAATGTTGTCCGCGGCTCCGTTTCAAATGGTCCATTCGGAGGGTCCCATTTTTCGTCACTTTTTCGAACATTTCGGCCTGTATTCCACGAATTACACATGTAATGTTATCCTGTAAGGCTTCAATCTCGTTCGGCTTGTCCACATAGACTAATGACTTTACATAACGCCACAACCCAAA
Organism: Dendrolimus houi; assembly: GCA_039645545.1. Classification (NCBI taxonomy): domain Eukaryota; kingdom Metazoa; phylum Arthropoda; class Insecta; order Lepidoptera; family Lasiocampidae; genus Dendrolimus; species Dendrolimus houi. The sequence continues at coordinate 2,116,366 of CM077131.1, forward strand.
TCGACACGTAAAATTTTCCATGTGGTTGAGTAACACATGCCCAATTGCTGAGAACGGCGGCGAATTGACATTTCACGATCCTTATTAACACTGGACGCTACGACTGCAATATTCTCATTGGTACGCCCTGTACGCATGCGAATCGATGGTTTAATGTCCAACAAAGTAAATTTGGTGATAACAGCACGAATTGTTGATTCGCCAGGTCGATTATGACGACCATAATATGATCGTAACAAACGATGCACATTTTTCACAGTGCACGAATTTTGATAATAAATTTCAACAATTTGCAATCGTTGCTCGTTTGTAAGTCTTTCCATGATGAAATGGCAGAGTATACTGAAAACTTTTCACTTTGACAGATGACGTTTGGACGCCATTACCAACCAGTGCTGCCAACCTGAAAAACTTAACTCTTAAAAAATCAATGCTAAATGTATAAGACTTAATAGTGTTGATTATTTTTTATTACCGTTTAATGATTTTATCGTTGTTTCTATTCATTTATTATGTAGCGTCTTTTATAGAAAAATAAAATTAAATATCATCAACTCTACACTTATATTGTTTTTAATATTAGCGTGTGTATGAGCTGTTTTATAATAAACTAGGCATATAGATAATAAATAAATAAATATTTTACTATTAATGAAGTGCTCTAATTTTGAAGTGGAACTTAAAGTATTTAGTAGGTAGCGCCATAGTACCTCCGCTTGCCGGTAGTAAGGTAATCGAGTGCACCGGAAAGCAGGTCAACTGTGAACTGGGAACTGGCGGCGGATTTTCAATAACTTTGCAACTACCCTCTCTACCTGCGGTTTTAGATGTGTGAATATCAAAATATTCAAACTACTTTAAAAATGATGTCATCAAACATCTTTCTTATATGATCCTTATGTGGCATATGTTACAGTTATTGAGTAGCATAATTGTTCTTGTCGTGTTTCTTTTCCCTCTCAGTTCTAAACGATACGATCGGCCATTTCCTTAATTGAATAATGTTATATTTTTATTTATTCTGTGATTAGCACTCTGTTTTGTATAGAGTAGTTGTCTATAATTTACCATAATTTTATATAACAATATTTATCTTTTATATGAGGTCGTAACTGTGTAGATTATAATTCAAAATCTCTCAATTGTGTATAGACGGTATTAATTACATTTTATTTTCATGTTAGCAGACGCGATAGATTTATACTGTGTTCGGTTTATTATGTTACATGTAAAACTTTAACTATAATATTCTATATAATATCTTATATAAAATATTATCTAAAATTTCCAAACAGTAATGTATTAAATTCTTGTCATCCATAACCCTTTAATTAAAGTAGTTTATCAATGACTTCAATCCGCTATCGGTTGTGCCAATTTGCTAAGGTTAATATACTGTAAAATTGAAGGGATGTCGAGGTGTTCTAAGAATGCTTGTCGAGTTTGAATAGTCAGTGTATTCAATGTGTTAAAACCGTAAGGTTCTGTAATTATAAAGTATTGTGACCAGTTGCTGTTCTTTTACTACCATTAATCCTTCTCAGTTGTTGCAAGTATTACACATATCCTTCTATTGGCAGCAGAGTTAGCTGTAGTACGCTTATTTGGAAGATGGGAAGCTGTCAGTGTTCCACAAGAAGCGTCTTATATTAGAGATCGCCTAGCCTTCCAGGGCGCCAACATCATCAAAATCAATATTAAATTTGGGTTCACAAACTATATTTGTATTCCGGTTTTCTTCACCAATTCTTCCCGAGCGACTTCGACTTTATATTTATAACTGTGGCAGCTACTTTGTACGTATAGAGTTTATATTACCTACATGAAGATGATTGTTATGATCGCGAAGGAATAATTTACTTTTTTAGACAATATACAAGCTATCCCCCTACCTTCTACTGCGGATGTGAATGACGCAGTCGCAGGCAGTAAGAAGGAAAATCATTTCAAGATAAAAATAAGATCCAAGAAAACTACAAACTAAAAGCTTAATTAAACGATATGTCGTAAAAAATGGACTACGATATTAGCTAGCCCAGTTTCGAGTTTCAAGTACCTTTCATTTAATGCGCGAACACACAAACAGACAGACAGATTCTAAAACCGGCATTTTCGTAATCTGCTGGTACAAAACAGTGTTCTTAATTTAAAAAACAAAATGTTTATTACGACTCTGGCACAAAATTATTCACAACACGATTCCATTGCGATAGTTTCAAAAATTCGTATTCTACTAAATCGACAATATCTTTTCGATATCGTCGCCGCGGGATAATAGTAGATAAAAATTGGTATCACCATTAGCAGAAATGGCGTTAGCCGAAATAAATATTGAAAAGTTGCGAAAAATTTTATATATTTATTTCGCGAGTTGTCTCTTACAAATATTTGTAAATGATCTCCCAGAGGACCTGCAATCAATATACAAAAATAACCAAATCGATCAAATGTAATCTGAAAAGATTCTATATTGATTCCCAAAGCGGACCATCAGGCTCACATCTGCAGACCTGGGACTAAAATAGAACCATATACTAGAATGATAATAACTCCGCTTTTATTATCAAATCAGAACTAAACACTTAAAAGATGACACAATTCCTTTCCTTGGCTCCTATTTTTGATATAACAATATTGTGTCTACACGACTCTCTGCGGCACGAACAAACCCATGAGGTTTCTGTGCCACAATGGAATGTGTTTTAATGTATATGAATGTAAGCATATAAGAAAATAAACTAAAAAAAAATGAGTGGCGTGCCACAGGCTCGCCATGGGAATTAGTAAAATACCGAAATCAGGCAAACCTACGATTGAGGTGATAGTATACGGCGATTTTGGCGAGATGGTAATAGCAGAATTGGGCCCCAGGAAGACGGCCTGGTGCATGGAAAGTGGTTACCGTCTCCTATAGACATTCGCAACACTAGGGGCGAAGCCAACACATTGCCAGCCAGGACGGGGTGAGATAGGAAGGATAAGATAAAGTAATCAGATCGGGGGATAGGTATGAACGCCATCGCAACTCCCACTCATCGCACGAAACACAACCAGCTTAAGGCTAACATTGTCAAAAAAAGTCAAATTTACATTATTTATGTTATTTACTGGTCCCAAACTAGGTGAAGCCTGTATTTTGAAGACCAATGCCAATGTTTATAGCCACAGCTGGCAGACGTGCGTGCGTGCGTGTGTGTGTGTGTGTGTCTGTGTTTACGCATTTTCGTATGACACTATTCAGACGGTGATATTTAGCACATTTTTAGTATCGTCGTAAGTTAGACTGCTTAGCCATGCCTGAATCAAGTTTTAGCCTCTTTGACAGACTTATTTTTGATGTCACAGTAATTAATCACCATGTTATAGACGTGGTATACTAACGAAGAGTCCAGTGTGGTGGGCAAATGAGTTTTTCACCAAGATACCCGGCAGTTGGTAAACTCTTCACGTTGTCAACTTGATGTAGTCGTCTGATGTTAGTAGTAATTTGTGTGTTGCCAATGACGTGTTCAAAATGAAAAGCTGCCCGGACGCTGAGCACTTTGCTATCCTTATACAGCAATGTGGTTGAGTGCTGGTAGGGCTTATTCATTATAACTTTAAGTACGGACCTTGGAGCTTTCTACCCGAATTAAATAAGTTTTAGCGGCACTACCCCAGCATGTAATACAATATGTGATAAGTGATTAGTATAATGCATTTCACGCCGATTGTCTGTGAGAGCGTGGTATCACACACGAGCTGGCCCTAAGAGCTGAAATTGAGACAACGATCCAAGCAGGGCTCCATCTCAAAATTTATTTTTAAAGTTCATCAGTACAAACTCAAACCCTTCTACTTGTAGAATGAATATTTATTTGTAAAAACACAGCTATAAGCTGGTATGAATAAATACTACAATCTAAACATACACATATGTGAGTACCTGTACTATAAAACAAAACCTCACAACAATTCTAAATTTATAAACATAACTCAATTAATTATTACTAGTCACCCATTGGTCGAAATTCGACCACAATTTATTTAAATTATAAGTTTGATCATTATTAAGGTTCTGTTGTCACAGACTATACTTCTATAATCACAGATTTCGCCAAGGCTACATACAGTGTTAATTTGATTTATGATATATGCGTATGTGTGTCAAATACATGGTAGTGTGTGTGTGTAATGTTTTTTTATTGATTTAGCAACGCTATTTTTAAAAAAATTAGCATTCTCCACTCCTATGTATCTTATACTAATATATAAAGCTGAAGAGTTTGTTTGTTTGATTGAGCGCGCTAATCTCAGGAACTACTGGTCTGATTTGAAAAATTCTTTGAGTGTTAGATAGCCCGTTTATCGAGGAAGGCTATAGGCTATATATCACCACGCTAAGACCAATAGGAGTGGAGCACCAACGAAGAATGTTTCAAAATCGGGGGGTTTTGAAAATAAATTCCACGTCGCGGGCACAGCTAGTAAACTATAAGTATGCAAAATTTCATACCCCTCCAATTCTCCTTCGTGCAATTTTCGTAAAAAGGAGTACATAGTTTTTGATTCACGTATTAATATAATAAAATTATAGATACTATAGACAGTTTGTTAGATCATGTAGTTGTAAAATTTTACTAAGGCTTTGAAAAAGTTTATACTGCCCGATTTTTCTTGGCCATGTTTATAATACGTTAAAAATAGTATTCAGTTATTATCTGTTTGAATACAAAACACAATAGTCCTTAAGCCTCGTCCTTCAGTCAGGCGATGTTATCGATTGTACTCTTCCTACAATTACTAATTGGCATGATGTGACTTCTGTTGTGTCTATGGCCTCGATAAAGTCTGTGTTTCCATTTTAAAGACTAGTTTACATGAGGAATATTTTAGTTGGGTTCATAAATCCGGTAAGGTAAAACTTATAAGGAAAGGGTATAAAAATGCACCACTTGATGTATTTAACGATTTATTTAAACTTACACCATTTTAGTAGGTATCTAGAGTCCGCGCCATTAAAGAAGTCCTACGGAAAAAATTGTGTTTATTATTCAAGTTACCTATATCGATTAACGTACCAGCAAATAATCTGGCAGGATTAAGTACGGCGATAGCAGTGCTGCGTCCATAATTCTAATTTTTAGAATAAACTCACAAGGAATCGAAGAGAGGCATGGTGTGAAAAAAATAGTCATAGTTTGTGCAAACTTTCAACCTCATTTTCCCTTAAGGGGGTTGAATCTCCAAAATTAGGTAGGTAGGTATTAAAATTTTTATGCTTCTTACTTTACAAATGACGGATTTTCATACAAACTTTCATCCCCTGTTTCAAAAATTCTTTCTTAATGTGCTCCTATGGTATAGAAAGAACCTCAGTAGTTTGGGTTGTGTGTTGATATGTTAGTCAGTCATATCGCCAGGTGGTAGGGCATTTGCTTGCCTGGATAGCCATCACCCAAGCCCACCCATCATCAGCCAGCCAACCACCCCTGGTCTAGAGCATACCGCCATAACTACCTTGAGTTGTGTTCCGGCATTAGTGGCCATGATCCAGTCTCCCTTTAGAGTGCAGCAGCGCATTTCTAGCACTTTTGGTGTTACAAATGTCCATAGGCGACGGTAACCGCTTCCCATGAGGTGGGCTGTCTGCCTGTCTGCTGAACTCATGCCAGTCCTGGGCTTAGACCTTATTTTATGGGAATTTTTGTCTAAAGGTTGAAGAGTAAATGGCTGATTATTTTCTGCTTGAACAACAAAATATAAATAAAACTTATTTCCAAAATAATCATTTCACACTATTTCTATAAAGTTGTGAGATTTAATCCACTATAATTTAGGAGCCCTCTCTCTTCGTGCCGATGAACTTTGACCTCCATAAATAATAAGGTAATACCTTCATCGGATTAGCTTTAGTCCGAATCGATTTTACCTTTATGGTATTGGAAAAAGGCCTAGTATCCACAAACCATTAGAACGGTGAAAACAAAAAAAAAGTACGAGTCAATTGATTTAATGTGTTATCTGGGTATTATGGTGTCGCGAATGCGACTATAACTTCAAAATTCAAATGTCAACGTCAATTAAAAACGTCAACGTGACACAAGAAGTACGTTACATCAATTTTTGAATTTATATTTGAATAATGACTTCAACCGACTGCGTGTAATCTTACAATAAATAAATTAGTTATTCACAAGTAATTAGCGCCTATGAATTCCTACTTCGAACTCTGGAAGCTCAAACAATGACGTTAAGCATTGACAGATAATGCATGTATATACACTAATGTAGCTATTCGTTATCGGCGTTATTTTTTACGCTATAAAGAAGCATTTGGCCACTGTCAATAACTATAACATTATCGCAGGTGAAGCCTGAGCATTGGATAAATCTATAGCATTCCGGTCCAGGAATTTTAAGTAGCGGGGTGGTAAATTGGGGAGGGGGAGGCATATATACCTTTACTGCAACCCCTGAGGTCCGGAAATCTTGAAATATATATTTTTTTATAAACATAACCTCACTTATTTTTCGCTAATATTGCACTTCTGTCATAAGTCCAAAGTTGAAAAATCTTTTCAAAGTCCAAAAAAAGCCAGTAATCAACATAAAAAGAACCAAAATAACCAAAAACCAGCTTAATTGGATAAAAGTGAAGAAAAACACAATAGAGCACATTCACATACACTACAAGAGTAACCGTTCAATATGGCGACCAATAAAGACGTTTTTTTTTACGTAATCGCATTTATTTAGATTTAACCAACACTTAAAAAAAAATTGTTCTGCAATGTATTTAATAATTGATATCTATACATATAATAAAACTGTAGAGGTCGAATTTCTGTACAATGTAAAAAATGCTAAAAACCGAGTCAGTGGGATGTAAGAAGTGAAATAGGAATTAATATAGACTTTTTTTCAAAATTTTTATGTCTCTGTTTGTCTGTCTGTTTGTACCGGCTAATCTCCGAAACGACTGGACCGATTTAAATAAATTTGTATGGTGGTAGCTTATATCCCTGGTCAACATATAGGGTACTTTTGATCCCGAAAAATTAAAGATTTCCCGTGGGATATTAAAAAAACTTTAATTACTTAAACGGCTTTGAAGGAACGAAGTCGCGCGCATCAGCTAGTCAGAAATCATTTTACAGATAACACTGGTACACTTCAATTTTATGTAGTATGTCATACACTCATCATATGTGTAAAAGGTGCGCTCCACTTACGACCTGAGTGTCCTAAGCTGGTCATTTAAACAAATTTACTTATACAGATGTTGAGTCTGTGATGTTTACAGGTAGTTTCTTTATATTATCGATTCCATGACATGTGTCAATCTGCCTGTCTTCCTAAGATTGCATTTTATGTTTTATATCATTCCTATGTTGAGTGAAGTGCGAATGCACATCACTATGCTTGGCATAGGAATTTGCATCGACTTGCGCATACATACCGACCTAGCCCTATGGACAAGTGGCATAGGAATGGCATATCATTAGGCTGATGTTGGCTTCATCTGCGTTCGAGTTAAAGATTTAGGTTTTTTATATTTTCGACTTCAAAGAAAGCGGTTACCATCGCCCATGGACATTTGCAACACCAAAGGTGCTACAAATGCGCTGCTGCTCTCTTAAGGGAGACTGGAACCTGGTCACTAATGCCGGAACACAACTCAAGGCTGTTATGGCGGCATATTCTAGACTAGGTGTGGTAGCCATCCAGTCGGGCAAATACCCTAACCACCTGGCTAGGCTGTGGCCGGATGCGTTTTATTTGAAGCGTAAAAAAATAATGCTGTTAGCGTATAGCCACATATAAACATATATTGTCAATATTTAACGTCATTAATAATGACGCTCCTCTGCGTGAAACGGATTAATTATTTAACATTATATTTTATTAAGTTTCCGCGACTAGTATGCATAATAAAACTACGTTTTAACGGTTTCAAGCGCGGTGATCACGGCTACTGAAGAGTGGCCGAAACGTCGGCATAATAGAAATCAAATAAATTACCGCGCTTAAAACCCTGAAAAGGTAGTTTTATTATATTTAATATTAGCCCATACACCTAAGTATTATGTCAGTCTTATACATTTACCATTTTATTCGTTTCGGGCTATATGCCACTTATCTACAGGGACTGGTGTATTAGTATACAATGTGAGGTGAGTATGTCTAACTTTTTAAAGTAAATATTTTCAACTCCGTTTTCTTTTACCGAAATATGAAATATGGTGCAAGATATGCAGCTTGTAATTAAACGGGCAAAACAGCGGGGAAAGCGCTGTTTATAATAAATACGTCCATAAATCACGCACTTTGGAAGATCGTTCAAAAAGCGCTCAGTCATAGTCTCAGAGTGTCGAGTGCGTGTCACTTGTCCCTACTTTGGTAAATGTATTGACATTATATTAAAAGCTTCTCGCTCCAGGTTTTATATAAAATACTAGGATATTCCCGCGACTTCATCCACGCTCGACTTGAAATTCCCGCGGGATTCCCAGGACACACAGCACCGCAGCATTTAAAAAAGAATGTAAGCTATCGTTTTAGTGAAAACTGCCGGAATAAGGTAATTTTTAGGCACCCGAACAACTAAAACCGCTCCCGGGAATATTCCCGCGATATTCCCGGTATAAAACAACACACATTTTATTATATAAAATTTGCTATCGATCAGCAAAAAAATCACATTGGAATCAGATTTTTTTAATCTGGCCTTTTTAAATAATTCTCAGAAAAATTCCTGCGGGATTCCCAGGATAAAAAATAGCGCAGATTTTAAGTCCAAGAATTTGCTGTCGATCAACGAAAACTGTATCGAAATCGGCCTAGTAGTTTTTACGTGACTCCCGAACAAACAGACAAACCGACAGATAAGAAATCTAAAAAAAATGCATCGTGTTCTCCATCGTTTATATTATATAGTGTATAGCAGTTGTTTTTTTTAAATAGCTTCGATGTACAGATACGGTATTTTTAGAATTTTATAATATTACTAGCTATGCCCGCGACTTTGTCCGCATGGATTTTTTTCGCAGAGCCCTAGAAAAAGGAGCCTAAAAGCTGATATTTTTCTTTAGTAAGGGGAAAATCCGATTGAGGACCATAAGCCACTACAAGCACAGAAGCTCGGGGAGAATAGTTCGACCCGTGTGTGGGATTCACCAGGTCGGGGTGGCACTAGTATGCCCAGTCAGAACTGGTGCCATGCTATTTCCCTGGGTGTTCCGTCTTATTCCAGTGCTAACTCCGCGTGCCCTGGTAGGCGGGGCCTCGCACACAGGCCTCCTCGATTACCCGGAACATTCAGACAGACAAAATTTTTTAAAATAGGTTTTTTGGTATGATTTCGGTTATTTTGACATTACAAACAGACACTTCAATTTTATTTAACTGTATAGATAGACTACAAAATGTCATATTTTATAAATTCTACTAAACAGATATTTAAGTCATCAATTGTTAGTAAAGTTATTAATAAGCTTCAAAAGGAATGTAATGTTTATATTTAGATTAATCATTTAATTGTGTTTAGTTTTCCCGTTAGAAGTGTCATAGTATTATGATAGATTGTATAATTAATTTTGGTGTAGTGTTGTGTAACTTGAAGTTTGTATTTCTGTGCTTTTTCTAGATAATAAGTATCCATTTTTGGTTTAAATTTATTATTATGTATTGTTTGGCCTTAAATTTATGGAAATACTGTAGGATACTTTTTAATAATAAATTTTAAAAAAATGTATTTGTATAAAATATTGTTACGAGTTGCAGGACTCGAATTAAAATGCCGTTGGAATTACTATAGAATTTATTAGAACTATACAAACACGTATAACACAGGTACAAATATAACTGAACACCACCAGTCCAAACGTAATGCACAATTCAATAACACGCGCAGAGTCCGCCACCATATAGATTACCGAATGTACACACGTCTTGTCTCGCTTGTGGTTATCGCTTGACTGCCTCACCCCTCCGTTGGGGCATTCCATTATCCTGTCCAAATATAATATGTCTGCTCGACCGCGTGGACTGAATTTTCCAAGAATCACACCTGGGTGTGTACTTGTGTATTGTAATCTTAATGACTACCACAAAGATTACAATACACAATTGGCTGTTTTTCCAATCACAAATTTTAAACACAAAGTAAACAAAAGAAGGCAGTCATAAAAGAGCTTCAATGTTATTAGCTCAAACGCCGGCGGGTAATAAATGTGCTTTGTTTACAAATATGCTGGTGGCCCAAATTGTAACAATATTATGTACTAATAAATTTGAAATATATTTTTTTATAGCTTGTGACAGTTCAACAGGCAGACGTCCCACTTGATGGAAAGTGGTTATTGTCACTATGGAAGTTTGCAACACCGGGGACGTCGTCAATGCGTTGCCGGCTTGTAAGAAATTTTATAACGTCCTTCCAAACCCTAGAATGTCGGACTTTTGTTTCGTCATAGTAATAGTTCGAAGTAATAATATGAGGCAAACTGGAGTAATTCTGCAGACAAAGAAATGGAATTTACGACGCAGAAAAGTGTGTTCGCGCTACTTGTGGGCTCAAACAAACAGATTCCTGTAAACCACGTTTCTTGAATTTAAAAATTTAATTCCTTGTACATATATCTATGAATGAATGAAAATTCTTTATTGTTCACCATAACATTAAACCAAGACAATTTAGAGAGAGTGATATAACACTATTGCACACCAAAATATCCATATTAGGTTGGGGAAAAAGTTTCTTCGCATTTTATATAACAATTCAAAAGGTTTTTTTATAAAGTTTATTTACATTTGACTAAAGTATGTAGGTGCCATTTTTTTGGATAACTTTTTGCCATCTTGTAGGCAGGGACGTGATCCCATTGCTATAAAAATTTTGGGGCTTCTGGTCAAAAAACTGCGACAAGTGGTTTTGGCAGTCCTTTCGTGATGTTAACCTGACACTGCCTAAGGAATCCTGCAGAGACCGAAACAAGTGAAAATCTGAAGGTGCAAGATCAGGACTATACGGCGGATGCATTAACATCTCCCAGCCAAACTCTCGTAATTTTTGCTGAGTGGCTAAAGATGTGTGAGGTCTAGCGGTGAAAAACCACGCCCCTTCTGTTGATTAATTCCGGCCGCTTTCTCTCAACTTTTTGCTTCAATATCATCAGTTGTTCGCAGTACAGTTCAGAATCGATGGTCCTGCCTGGCGGTAACAGGTCATAATGAATAATGCCCTTCCAATCCCACCATACACACAGCATCATCTTGTTGCGAGTTAACCCGAGTTTCGCCACAGTCTGTGAAGCCTGACCGGCCTTTGACTACGATCTTTTTCACACGTTCTTGTCGTACGTGATCCACTTCTCATCACCAGTTATTAGCTTCTTCAAAAATGGTTCGGTTTCATTACGTCGTAATAAAGAATTACAAATGAGTACACGGTTCATTAGGTTTCTTTCAGGAAGCTCATGAGGCACCCAAATATCGAGCTTTTTTGTGTACCCAGCTTTTTTCAAATGCGCCAAAACCGTTTTGTGGTCAATTCCCAGTTCTCCAGCTACATCGTAACTACTAATATGCCGATCTTGCTCCACTTTTTCAAAAATGGCATCAATTTTGTCCGTAACAGGGCGACCAGAGCGACGTGCATCTTTGATATCAAAATTTCCGGATTGAAAACGTTTAAACCAAATTTGCGCTACTCTCACAGATACTGCATTAGGTCCATAAACATCACAATTTTTTTCGCGGCTTGTGTTGCATTTTTACCTTTTTTGTAGTAAAATTTTAAAATGTGTCGAATTTCTTCATTACATTCACTTGTTTTAACAATAAGAAAAACAAATGAAAATCACACATTTTCCTAATTTGAATTTAGAATTGTCTTCTTTAAAATTAAAACTTTTTAATGATACCAAAACCAGCTAGATACAAATGTTATAGCCAAAGAGATCTTATTACAGGTTCATACATACTATATGCGAAAAGACTTTTTCCCCAACATATTATACAAAAACAGACCATATTTACAATATATTCTAAGCAATATAATAGGCAGCCTTATTCAAAGCGATCTCTTCCAGGCAACCTAAATCAAAGACATTAGAATCAGGCCGTAGTCAGTTGCATAAAAAGGCAACAGATACATAAATACTCAAACTAATTTAAGAAATAAATATACAAATACATACATGTATACATAGTCATATATACACATATACAATAATAAACTTCAAAATAAATGTATTAGCTTGATTAATATGAATACATTTCCATTAGAACAATGGGCGCCCTTATCGCTTATAGCGATCTCTTCCAGGCAACCCGGTGTCCAAGGAGACATCAAAAGAAAAATTAAATAGTATTTGGTGGTTTAACAAAATTAATTCAATCTTAATTACATATAATTAAAGAAAAATCAAAACACTATCTATATATGAAGCTAGCTTATTCGTGTAGACAGACTTAGACAGCTACGAGACTGTCATAAGTAAACGAATTAACATCAGGTTATGCAATCCTACCTGTCATACTACTGGCTACAGCAATAGTATTTTTGTTATGGGAATAAAAATATATAACAATCTTCCTGCGTCTATTAAAAATATTAAATCCATGACTGTATTTAAATATAAAATAAAAATGTTTCTGACGGAAAAAGCATATTATACTATTAAAGATTATTTAAATGAAGAAATATTACTATATAAGAATAACATTTAAAACAATTGGATATACAAATAAGAGAATAAGAATAATTAAAATTAATAGATAAATAGTATTCTATGTTCATTCTCGGCATCGAAAAAAAATATATATACTGAGTTTCAGCCAAATCGCTCCAGTAGTTGTTCCGTTTTCACGGAAAAACTACTGGAGCGATTTGGCTCAAACTCAGTATATATATTTTTTTCGATGCCGAGAATGAACATAGAATACTATTTATCCCGAAAAATGGGATAGTTTCCGGGATAAAAATATATTCGTCTGTCTGCTATGCTTTTACGGAAAAACTACTGGATTGATTTGGCTGAAATTCGGTATAAAAGTAATTTTAACACCGAGGGTGGACAAGGGATACTTTTATTCCGGATAATGGGATAGATTTATGTAAAACTTATCCCAAAAAGTAGGCTGGTTTTTTGTGACTTGCCATTTTCGTCATTTGGTCCTTTTTGTCACTTTGGTCATCTTTGTCTTGTTTGTCCTTTTGGTCCTTTTTATCCTTTTCGTACTTTTTGTCCTTTTCGTACTTTTCGTCCTTTTTGTCATTATTGTCATTTATGTAGTTTTCATAAATAAAACTAGAGCCGTTTGAAATAGACGATAAAAGTTTGGATGAGACCAATAATTTCTCAAGTAATTCTGTTTAAATGCAGTTCTAATATCGAAAGTGGACATAAATACTTTTCATGTCGGGAGATGGGATAGTTTGCAATATAATATGAAATTAATCTTCCCGGTGCAAATAGCACTAACATAAAATTTTTGGGTTACGACTTAACAATCTGATACACAAATTTTAAGTAGTGGGTGGGCGTAGTGTGTAGGGGGGAGGTATACTTACCCCTACTACAACCCATAAAGTCCGGAGGTCTTAATTTTTCTTTATTTTATAAACATAACCTCACTTATTTTTGTTGTAAAATTGTGACACTTGATAATAACAAACCGTGATTTGTGTTTATGAATGTACTCACGAATTACATATAACCCCAGAACTTTTTGTAACACTAAAACCGTTTTTAATGTGGAAATAAAGTTTTAAATTTAATTGAGGCATAACTACAAAATTCATGCTAGAATATAATCGATTGATTAAAAAGTGATAGTTTTTACTGTCACTTTTATTTTTAATGGCTTGGCTAACAAGGTGTGACGATAAAGATAAATTATTCGATTTATCAATAATACTTATCGATCTTTAATTAAGAAATTCGAAATCTTGAATTTTAAGTAATATATTGTTTCATATAATTTTCGGAAATCGACATATTTCTATAAAAAGAAAATATTGACAAATATTTTGCAATTCTTATTGCCGCCATTTTATTTCTTTTCAGTTAAGTGAATGTGCTTTTAAAGTTAATTAAATTATATAGGCACTATATTTTATTTAAAGAGACCCCTTACCCGATAACAGAGCTGAGCGAGCGAAGCGAGCGTACCGCATCAGCTGCCGGCGAGTTCTAGGACCGACTGTAACCATTTACTATTTATTTTATACACAAGAACAGTCGGTTAAGTTAGGTTATATGCAGATCAAAGCATACGAGCCGAGCGAGCGAATCGAGCGTGCCGCTGTAGCGGCCGGCGAGTGCCAGAGCCGACTGGTTACCATTTATTATTTATTTTATACACACAAACAGTACGACGCCTGAAATTTTCACCATTAGAAATGTAAATAGTCGTGTTTCAAATCTTTATCAAGGCAGGACAACGTCTGCCGGGACCGCTAGGCATTCATAAGAGCGTGGCAGTAAACTAAAGAAGAGAATCTAGAAACACCAAAAGTAAAATAATTAGTTACTTTTCCCTACGTGACCTCATTTCCGCAAAAGGTTTGCAGCGTAAATAATTTTGTTGAAGTTTACCGCCCGTGTATAAAAACTGATGTTTAGACTATAAATTAATGTAAAAGGTAATGTTTCGTGTAATACATGTTATTATTATCGAGAAACCATATTGACAGAAGTGAAATATATATATATATATATATATATATATATATATATATTTGCTATATATATATATATATATATATATATATATATATATATTAATACGCGAAGCAAAAGCACAGTAAAAACTTTGTACCCGTTTTTAGGAAAATTGCGCGGACGTAGGAGTATTTGATGAAATTTCGCACACATAGTTTATATAGAGAAGGAGCGAAGCATGTTAATATTATTTTGACGCCCTCTGTTGAGCGGGCTAAGCCTTTGCCGGCCTACCTCACTGCAACGCAGAGGCTCCGGGTTCAATTCCTGGTATAGTAAATTTTCTCCGTTATTTACTATGGTCCGGGTGTCTGGAACGGCCCTAGAGTGGTACTTTGTATATTACCCGTAACACAAGCGTAACTTGCTTAATTTGGGGATACACAATGTGTGTTTGTCTGCCTATTATTATTATTATTATTTTAAAATTATGCATAAAAAATACATTAAATCGATAAAAAAACATTACACATACTACCATGTATTTGACAAACACGCATATTATACTCTTTTGTTTATTGTTAAAGTCACATTAACAGTGTAGCCTTGGCGATGTGTGATTATAGAAGTTATACTCTTTGATAACAGAACCTTAATAATGTTCAAATTTATAATTTAAATGAATTTTTATGGTCGAATTTCGACCACGGGCTACCACTAGTTTAAATTAAAGAATCACTCATACATCTACAGCAAGCCACACTCTTAATCATATTAACATACACACCCACCTGCACGCACAAACATACAGGTGTTAGATTTTCGATTTAGTATATAAAAATATACACACATTTAACGTTTAATATATATATTGGCAAAGCATTTTATTGATTTCACAACATTGAAAGATATTTCATAGATATTTTACTTTATGTTAGATATTTCTATTAAAAGCCAGTTAAATAAAAAAGGTCGTAATTACATTATTTATTTCATAGCACATAAAAACTTTCTTTCTTATATACATAACTTTCGTATTATTATTTAGTACCAGCAGTCGCCTTAGTTACCGCTTGATTATTTGAACAGAGCTTTTGCCTGTTCAACCGACGAACGTAGAATGTCTCCCACTAGACGATTTCGCCTCCTTTTATATTGTCTAACCAACAACACAGTGTTCACATTCTAGAGCAATCTTGTAATCTAAAACTTATTATTAAAAATCCTAAAAACATTTATAATATAAACCTTACTATGTGAATACAACCCAGTTTTTATTAAGCTAAAACACACTACTCACTCAATAAATCAACTGCAGGTATTTTAAGAAAAACTTAATTACCCTCAATTTAAAGTCACAGTGTGTCTTAGCACGGCAAATACATAACTTCATTTATTAAATACCTTCATATTAGCTACTACACGCAAGTACGCACACACATGCACGCATACCTTTTTATTTTCTTTAATTGTAGTGCTCAATGGTGGCGCTTATCATAGTTATAGTAGTTAATAGGGAGGCGAGGGTCAGGAATACCATCACACAGGGTTAACCTAATTTGGGCTCCTGTCTTTCCCACTTTAATTATTAAGTTTCTCTAATTCTTGTACTGTAACTCTATTTATATTGTTTTTCTTTTTATGGGAAGTAAATAAATAAAAACACTAAAAAGAATATGTCCAATGAGGTTTGGACAGCCCTAATCAGTCTAGCTGGGTTGTACAATCTTCACAGACTGAAATCTGCGTCATTAACTTGTTTACACAGCTATTAATTGAATTAAACAGATGTTCTTATACTATATTGGATTAAAGTGCAGTTGTGTCGCAGTTATTTAACCTTCAGCGTGTTTGCACCTTAATTACTTTCTTATGAAGCCTCTTACGGCTTTAAAAGGTAGCACGTGGGGATAATAGTAATCAGAACGTCCAAAAACTATTTATAGAACTAAAATATTATTAACTAACATTTGCCCATGACTTCGTCTACATTGGAGAGATCAGAGATAACAAAGATTATTATTATGCTAATCGTTTCTTTGCTCCAATAACAGCCCATAATCGTCCCACTACTGTGCTTGGGCCAACCGCTATAGGGGAGCGGACAGTATACCCGCCACGCTTGTTCAAGATTCTTATGTATATATATATATATATATTCTTACTATATAAGAAAAAAATTCACTAAATTACGGCCAAAGTATTGACATGAAACTATTTTACTACATAATATTTTCTTAAGTTTTCACGACTAGTATACATAACAAAACTATATTTTAACAGTTTTAAGCGCGGTAATTTATTTGATTTTTATTATTAAGACATTTCGGCCACTTTTTAGTAGCCGTGATTACGGAAGACAAAGATGTCAAGCGTCAATGAGTACTGTTAAAGTCGGCGGAATAATAAAAAGTCAAATAAATTACCGCGCTTAAAATCGATAAAACGTAGTTTTATTACCATTTTACTACTTCAATTTTTATCACAACAGGATGAAAATATATCAACGTCTTCATAAAAGAAACATAAATAATTTGTTTTGAACTGAAGTGACTTCTTTAGAATCGTTGTGATTTGAAAATCGATGAAACGAAAAAGTCACACTAAAAAGAGATAAACACATACAATTCAACCTTATTTAATTCGAATTAAAACATTTCTTTTTACCTGTTAGTATTATTTACAATTTAAATAAAATTTAAAAGATTTCAAACTAATTTTAGCTCTATCTGTATATAGTTAAGGCAGTTATTCTTGTATACGTAGATCAAAGGAAATTGTGCATAACAGAACATAGAATTTTGAACTTTGCTAGTAATTTAAAGTGCAATTTGATTGAATTATAATAAGTTGACGGATATAGGGTAAAGGAATTATATTTATATTAGTAAAAGTTAGACAAGAATTATCTGTGAGTATATTCTCTAAACTTTCACTTCTACTGCGTGTGAACTGCACACACACACAATTTTTTTAATACTTTTTATTTTTATTCACAATAATATAATAATGCATGTGAAAAACGACCACCTCTATGGAATCCCTGCTACAAGCCTTAATTGTAGGAATTTATAAATGCACGCCGGACGTACGCTGAATAGAACAGTTTTATCGCTGAGACAGAACTACCACAAATTTGTTGCCCGCACAAAGTGGACAAATACAGATAATTGAAACGAACGTAGAAACTGATGCCTTTTCTCTCTAACTAAAAAGAATTTGTATTAGAATAAAAGAGACGATGTAATTCTCTTGGTTTTGATTTGATATATAATAAACGTTACACTTGACAACCGAACAAGCCCGATTTTGTGGTTTGAAATAAAGTAATTTTTAATGTATAAATTAAATAACAGTAATAACACTACTTATTTAGTATTGGTATCTACTATTTCATAATTATAAAGGGCATAACATATTATTTCAAACTTGTTTGTACATTTTTTTATGATGCTCTAAGTGGACATGTGTGATTTTTTTCTTTGTGTGTTTTTCTTATTAAAGAATTTGAAACACAGATACATTAAAGTCTAATTGGATTTGTATCTAATATAAGCATAGATTATCACAGAATCGATTACTTTTTATTTGAAGTAAATGCGTTGGATAGTTATTGAATTATCTGTGTTTTTGTTGAAATAGGCAAAACATTGACAGAAGTGATAACTTAAACTAATCTAAGTTGAACACTATTTAATATTGAAATTGTTTTACTTGAGAAAAGCTTAGGTTATTACTTAAATTTTATGTATATAGCGCGTGGGTTAGAGTGAGAGAGGGAAGCCAGACAGACTGGCGCCGTAACGCGTTACGTACCGAAGCGGTTTGCCCTCCCATAAGAAGTTATTACTTCAAAATAATATTAAACCACTTTTGTCAAACGAGACATTTGGCTCGTTCCAGAAGAATCTTACCAAAAACATAGCATTAAGCTGTCGTACGAAAAACACGTAACCAACAACCCTATTATAAAATCTGTACCTTACGAGTCCCTGAACAAAGATCTCGTTTGCGGCAGAACCTTATGGAACAAAGCCCCGTTTTTTCCGCAGTGTGTGCCAGAATCGAAACAGGTTCATTTGTTTTGGTTTCAGCCCCTCATTCAAAGCTCGCTAACGACGTGAGTAGGGAAACTGCTTTTTCCTGCTTTTATTTTTTGTCTAATTAATGCTATGATTTCACGGCCCGTAGTGTTTGGGCCATCTTTATACCAGTTTATTCTTTCAATATTTCCTCACGGCATTCTTGGTATCCAATGTGAATCAGCTTAAACATTATCATCTTATATACATAAAACAAAGTCGTGTTAGTTACACCATTTATAACTCAAGAACGGCTGCACCAATTTTATATGATTTTTTTGTGTTTTTGGAATTGTCTTCACTCGGAATAGGATGATAAGTATTAAAATATGATATTCATCAATAAAAAAGTTATCATTAAAAAGATATCAGTCACAACATTAGTCCAGCCATTCATTTGTTATGCTCTTTTTCGGCCGATTTCGACAATGGCGACTTTTTTTAAGTATTTAATTGTATTTTTTAAGTTAGTTTATATTGTTAATAATATATAATCTGCGCATTTTTATTTAAGTCTGTAGATGTCGTATATATTAGTCTTCAATTTCTCTAACTTTTGAAATATGAAGTGGAAAATCTGATAAAGTTTGCGGATGTAAAACTTCAAATAAATATTGTCATAAATTATTGGTTTGTACATACAATATCTACGAAATGGTTTTTGAAGTGCGAGTTATGCATGAGGTATGGGAGGTGAGGTTCCGTAAAATGACGAAAATACAATCTATTAGGTTTCACGTATATTTCACGGATCGCCACGCACTTATCTATTTTATTATACTTCTACATTTTTTAAATAATATTTATCAAAACAATATACAATTGATCGATTTATACATAGTATTGGAAACATTTAAGGACCATATTAATACTATGGTTGACAGAGTGTTGCATTTAAATATATGAAATTACGACGATAAAAAGTTTCTCTTTCAAGGCCGGCAGCACATTGGCAGGACCTCTGGTATTGCTAATGTCCATAGGCGACGGTAACCACTTTCCATCACAGTTAGGCCGTCAGCCTGTCTGCTGAGCTTTAGCAATAAAAAAGTAGAGTTCTAGTTTAATTTTAATGTTTTTAGGCTGTTATAACCGTCCGTTGAAAAGAATTAACAAAAATATAAAGAAGCATGATCCAAGGACCATGTTCCCATCCTATTTTGCTCGGCAGATCTCACCAGCGGATTCAACCGACAGAGAGTTCATATCCACCCTCCGTCCTGATCGGACCTCTGTTTCTTGGACTCAATCTCTGTTCCAAAGTGTAAATTTTAAATTTATTATAATTAAACAGTGTTTATTCGGAAAAGTTTTTATTTAAAACGCTCTCTGCAGCTTCCGATATACCAAGGTGTAATACTGTTCCTAAAATCAAGAGGAAAACCATTTAGTAAGCGTGAGACTAAAAGTAGGCAATAGCGCGTTTGCCGTGTGTTGTTAGCTCGCCTCGTGGCGAACTGGTTTTGCGCAACGGCCCGCGTATAGAGTGCTGAATTTCTCCCTGTAAATTTTTAAAAATTTTGCTCTTTGAGTAACATTATTTTAATCTGCTTTTCTATAGATATTATGCTACATTAAGTAAAAAGACCGATTTCATCGTTACAGTATTTTTTTTATGTGAAACCGATTTATTTATGGAGATAAAATATGTTGCAGTATAAACTTTTAATACGTCTCGTCATTATTATAACGGTCTTACGAGTATGCACTGTTTGCTACAACTCCATTAATTCGAAAAGTAATTCTGTAACATACTTCTGTATAAACAACGAGCTAGAGATATGAATAGAATAAGTAATATAAAGATAAACAACTTTTAGCTAGACGTTGCTGGGGCGCTGCTGCCGCTTCTTCTCCTTAACAGCTTAACTCCTTACGAAGCGGTGTACATAGAATAGGAAGTAAATTTAAATTTTAACTTGCAAAAAGTGTTCTCCAGTGGAACTTATTTTGAATAAAAACTTGAATTTGAATTTACGATTTATAACTACAGGTTTCTCTAGTCATAATTCATAAATTAACAATGACATGTATAAAACACTACTAGGTGTTGTATTCCTAGTAGTGTTTTATACATGTGATTTTTTAATAACATCTCACAGTACAAGTCGGACTGATTTCATTATGAAGTATTGAATAGGCTGCTACGATACGGCTTCATGACGTTTACGCCATTGAATTTCAAAGTGAAGTCTCATACATTTATTACGAGGATCCTGCTGACGGACGACGCTGCATAAATTGCTTGGGTAACTGAAGGTCAGGGGATATAGGAGATATCTACAAACTTACTTTTTATTGCGGAGGGTTTGAGTTAGCGACAACGTCGCATAATATATGAGTAAATGCATATATCGTAACAACAGAAGTAAGAGAAGGAAGGAACATTTCTATCAATTGTACTCAAAAAAATTAAATCCACATGTTTGCGTACATTACCGAAATCACATAAAGATTGGGCCCAACTTGGCCCGGTGACCTCCAACCTCCCAATTATAGCTATCCCATGCTTCACAGTTATTAAATTACTATTTAATCATCTCAAATATACATAGTAAAAACAATAACAGGCAAACTGTGAACACATAAAGAGTTACATGAATTCATCATTTACTCAGTGTATTGAAGGACCTTGCACCTGGCGGTTGGTAGAACAACTGTGCCTGCTTCATTTCACTACCGGTTTTATACTATAAAACAAGGCTTGAAAACGTTATCAATCACCTTTAAAAATATAGGTAATTAACGGAATTTTCGGTAATTTTCGAAAAAGATACTGCCACACCGGTATATCTTTTTACCGTTACTTGGTAGCTTATATGATTTTAAGGTTATAATATAATGATAAAAATCGTATGTATAACGTTATACGTATCGGTAGTTTTTACATTATTTCAAGCGACGATGCCATTTTTAAGTGGCTTTATTACGACTGCATGTTACCTAAACAATCTACAACAAAACTCTAAATATTACGCGCTCTTAGCATGTGCTGTTTGACAGTTATAACGGTAAAATTAGCGATAAAAATAGTATTAACGTTATATTTTTTACCGGTAAAATGGCTAGAAATAACGGTAAGTGTTATAACGAAATTTATTTTTTACCGTTATCTGAAATTAGCATACATAACGTGACCACATTTTTACCGATATTTTAAGCCCTGCTACAAAATATCTAAAACTAACGTCAATTATACTATTATATGTGCTAAGTGTAAAATGTACTGTAACTTGCAAACAGATGATGTTATAAATAGTTAAAACGTCGATCAAAAAATATATCGGACAGTAGCAAGCAAGGAGTACTTGCTTGCTATTCCTATTTAAAGAACAAGACAAAGTTATAAGGTCTTTGCTGTTCTAAGATAGAATTGGTAATATAAATCTTTGTTATTCACTACAACAGCCCTTAATATCTGCTTGTGATACCTAACACAGGCATACAGCTCACTTCCAGAGGGCCCTCCTAGAGAACGTCGTTGGCCCTGTGCGCTCGCTTCGTAGCATGGTCGAAGCGATGCTCCAGGGTCAACATTCCTGGCTTGCGGTTTCCTTCTTCTGCGAATCCGTCATATCGCAGAAGGAGGCCGCTGAAAGAGCGAGGGAGGAGGACGCGTACACGGACCCCTCCGCAGGAGGCGGACCGGCGGTCGCAGGCGCCGCTACGCGCTTCTCCTCCTCCCACAGTTACCGTCACAGGGGGCCGCTATCGCGGGGGTGACAGCGGACTTCCCCCCCTGCTGTACGAAGTGGGTCACTCTGCTCCCCGGGATGGCCCAGTTACAGAGCGTAGGGGCGTCATGGTGCAGTTACTCTGTACGAGATCCCGTGACGCCCCGTAAAAGCGCTATAAATGGGGCGCAGGTTTAGGTTTATTAGTGGGTAGTTTGGCGGCCGTTTCTCGCGACAGCTTCGTTTCAGAAGCGAGCGTGGAGAACCGGTCGTTGAGAATCCCACACACCCTCGATGCAAGCCTTATGCCTGCAATTGGCCCTTCCCCCGAAGGACCCGAGGATGGTGTCCGAAGACATTCCTACTGCCTTATCAAAAAAAAGGCATATAGCTTACCTAATGGAAAGTGGTTATCCATCTCATCCCTTATAAACGTTGGCAACACCAGGAGCGAGGTTTACGTATTGCCAGCGTTTAAGATAGGATAGGGGGATGAGACGGAAAATAGAAACTCATAATAATATTATAATGACAGCCCTTAGACGGCCCACAGTAACGGACAGTATACCCGTCATGCTTATCCAAGATAGATTAGCGGGTTTGACACATCGGTTATTTCGATATGCAGGTCTCATCAGAATGTTTTACTTCACTGTTAATACCGCGAAGTAATTGTAACAATACGCACATTTTTTAAAAATAATAATCAACAGACAATTTTATCCGTGCAGGAACGGAGAATACAATTTCCTGCCTTGGGGCGGCCTTTCGTAGGGCTTTTGCCCCTCTGGATGGCTACCACCCCTGGTCTAGAGTATGCCGCCATAACAACCTTGGGTTCTGTTCCGGCATTAGTGGCCAGGTTCCAGTCTCCCTTTAGAGAGCAGCAGCGCAATTATATTGTTGGTTTGGTGTTGCGAATGTCCATGGGTGATGGTAACCACTTTCCACAAGTGGACCGTCTGCCTGTCTGCTGAACTCATGCAATAAAAAAAAAGACAAGCTCACATATTGTATACATCCCAAAATTAAGCAATGTACCCTTGTGTTATGGGCATTAAAACGGAATACACTGGTGCCGATCCCAGACACCCAGACCATAGGAAATAAAGGAGAAATTTCGTATCCGAAATTTACCATACCAGGAATTGAAACCGGAGACCCTGCGGTACAGTGAGGTAGGCCGGCAAAGGCTTAGTCCATTCAACAACAGACGCCGTAAAATTAATTCAGAAACTGCCTAACTGGTGCATACTTTTCAGGCCATAATTCGAACCCACGCTCTTTGAATTTGGAACGCGAGTGTGCTAACCACTAAGCTACCATGGCTTCATCGCATTAATATACAGAGTTATATACTAAGTTCGTCAAAACCTCATTCATATTGGACCACTAGTTTTTGTAAAAAATTACTGCAAGATAAAATATATAGACATAACGATATAGAGACAGACAGACATGACATGACAATTTTATAAACTTTCCGGTTTTGTCCAGAGAGCAGAGCAGAGCTTTGAAAAAATTCTAAACCTTATGACAACCTACGAAAACATTTGGCCCTACAAAAAGCATTAAATATCACAAAGTGACACCTAATTTCACACTCGCTGCCTAAAGGGTTGGTTTTCAGACTTATCTCTTCGTAGCCACCCTTCGTCGTCATAAAGGGTTCCCACAGACCTACTGTAACATTTTTCACAGTTCAATTGTTTTAGTTCAACTTTAATAACTTTTTGGAATATACTTAAGCAGTATGTTTGTTTTAATATTCTGTTAACTCACGCGTTTCTCATCTATACTAATATTATAAAGAGGTAACGTTTGTGAGTTTGTGACGTTATAGGGGTAATCTCCGAAACTACTGAACCGATTTAAAAAAATATTTCACTGTTCGCTAGCTATACTATCCCCGGTTGACATAGACTATATTATATTTTCAAAAAATTAGGGATTCTTACTAAAACTCCAATAGTGTAACCCAAGGTGCAAAAAATATCTAAAATCGCGTGCGCTGCGAAAACTATTGATGATAGAATAAAATAATGTACTACGTCTTTGCAGAACACATCATTATTTACAAAAAGTGTCGCGATACCATATGTCTAACTATTATAGTTATGCCACAAAACGTTTTTTATTTTAAAAATGTAATGGCTCTTTATTTGTATCTCAGTATTCATCCTTATCAAAATAAATTACTTCATATTAAAGACTGCTTCAATACCTTTATACAACTTTTTGAATTATTCAATTCGGACATTCCATTCGAAAGATATCACGAGTTTAAAAATGTAAGTATTAGAGAAAAGTTGCGTGGTCGCCGCGCACCCTGCTCGGCTAGCTAGGCTTATGTGATGTAAGCGTCACTGGGGTACGGGCCGTACGGAAGGCGAAATATTTTAAATTCGCTTAGTAGGTAATTAAACTCAACAAAAAATGAAGAGGTAAAGTTTGCGAGTTTGTGACGTTGTAGGGGGGTATAATCTCTGGATCTACTAAACCGACTTTGAAAGTTCTTTCACCAGTGGAAAGCTGCATTATTCCCGGGTGACATAGGGGGTATATTTGATTGTAATTAATAATAAGTATTTTTTATTTTTTTTCTGATGCCCAGCGAAGTGGGCACCGATCAGCTAGTATTTATATATACAGAAGTTTCATTTCTATTTGATGGCCAGTCATCTTAAGCAAGTGACATTTAATCCATTGAAATGTTACATTTTATAGGCATACGTTTCTCAGAGAACGCAATTTAATTTTTTTGATGTGTACCCCTACACATTAGGTTAGGTTAGGTTAGGGTTAGGGTTATTATGTTATTAGGTTATTAGGGTTAGAATGAGCCAAACAACACACCACCAAACACTAACACCAAACAACAGCACCAACACCAAAGGCGTTGCAAATGGGAGAATGGAACCTAACTAATGCCGGAACACAACTCAAGGTTGTTATAGCGGCATACTCTAGACCAGGGGTGGTAGCTCTCTAGACGGGCAAATACCCTACCACCTGTGGAGGAAATTGTTTCTTTCTCCGTTTCTGCGCTAATTGAGGTCTCTAATGACCAAAAAGCTGGCTTACACCTAGGGCGTTGCCATCGAATGTGGAAATGCGGCCAGCAATTTGCGTACGCTCCCCAATGACAGGGATTTAGAGTAAATTTTTTACTTATAGATTTATGTCATTTTGTAAGTATAGTTTTATTTATAGAATAGTTTAATTTGTTTCTATGAATTTAAACGATTAAATTTAAATTATATTAGTTTTCTTTGATTCGTCTTTCAACCATATATTGCGGTGACACTGACCGAAGATATAAGAGTTTCTTGTTTTCGTAGCGCATTCTTAATTTAAAAGTTTATTATTTTTTTGATGGCGAGGATTGGAAAGGAGAGTTTATAAGGAGGTGTTCCTCGGCGCAAACAATAGGTATGATTTGCCGTGACAAGGAGACGTGTTCCTGAGACCAGGTCACCCCATTGCACTGGGTGTGGCACCTCGGGACCCTCCGGTTGGGGGATCTTACCGATCCGATAGATCCTGGGACTGGGGAGTCCCACTATGTAATGGGGAGGAGATGGGCATAGCGGTGCCTGCGATCCTCCTTCGCAGTCAGTGGCAGGGGCCCATAAAGTGGCTCCCATGATTTTTCTCCCATTTTTAAATTCATTGCGCAAACTCGACGCCCCGTACATAGTTACATACATACACATTATCACGCCTGTTTCCCATGGGGATAGGCAGAGACTATGGATCTCCCCTTGTGACGCTGACATACAATTATTCGCTTCATCTACTTTCATTAAACTCTTCATTAACAGCCTCTGTGGTTGAGCGGGCTAAGCCTTTGCCGGCTTAGCTCGCTGCAACGCAGAGGCTCCGGGTTCGATTCCTGGTATAGTAAATTTCGGAAACGTATTTTCTCCGTTATTTAATATGGTCTGGGTGTTTGGGATCGGCCCCAGAATGGTCCGTGGTATATTACCCATAACACAAGCGTAATTTGCTTAATTTGGGGATATACAGTGTGTGTGCTTGTCTACCGATTTATTTATTTATTTATTCATACATACACGTTTATTTGAAATGCTTTTTACTTGACCTCTTTTTAACACTTCTGCTATTTAATCATGGGGTGTACGTCGCGGTCTACCGGCACCAATTCTACCACTTGTTTTGTGATTCTACTTTCATCCATTCTCTCTACAAGCTTAAACCGCCTTAACATACCTGTTTCAACTCTTGTTATTACATCGTCTTTCAATCCCACAAAGTTCCCTTATACACTGTTTCCAACATACTTAGTTATTATAGTATAAAGAGATTAATAAGTGAAGTAGAACTTTTAGGAGTATAATAACATGTAGTGTTTGTTTTAATATTCCGTGAAATTCAGGTACAGGAACGTGTTACGGCTAGTACTTGTATACGTACATTTTATTACCATAAAAAATATTTGATGGCTTGCTTTTGTTGCTTGGTTTGTAATACCTTTGGGGCGCGTGGTTTATTACAACTTTGTCAAATCGGATTTGATTCTCGGAAACTAGGTTGTGGCAAACTATTATTGTCTGGGTTTACAGGAATTAGCTCCAGGGTTGTCATTTGTATGTTACGACATGTAACTTAACTTGTCTAGCTCTTTAATACTGTAAGATAGTAAGTAACTTTATGTTTATGAAGTACCATAGAATAAACATAGGTCATTATTTAAAAATATAATATAAACTTAAAAATTAATTACAAACTATTAACTAACTACAACTATATTAAAAACTAGAACTAAATAAACTAAAACCATGGAAAAAACTAAATAAAAATTATCATGTCATATAGCAACGTTTAATCTTTAAGCATAATATATAGGTACGTCAGCCTTTTGGTCGCGCGAGAAGTCTACTTATAGCTATCTAATATATTATTATTTTTAAAATCGTACCTAATGATGATCCTATGTTGAAGCAATAGTTTCTTTTAAATAAAACTCTTGAAGCTATGTCTTGACCGTGTCGTATTATTAGTTATTTTTTTAAATTCTTAAATTAACAAATGATTCAAAATACTGTATATAAATGTGTCGCTTGAGTATAAAACACGTAAACAATCTTACCTTTTATCACATATTAAATTAACCACTTTCGTAATAAACGTATAAAATATAATTTATCAATATGATTATTATTATTACCACTAATTTACTATTATTGTATTAACTGGCATTAACTTAATAGAAAATAATTTACATACCAACTTTTTTTTAAAGTTAATAAAGAATTCGTAATTCAAATATCACAGACCATAAACTGCAGGACTGAAGCGAATTATTAAAAAAAAAAAGAATTCGAAATTTGAAATTGCAACTCACCGACGAGCGCGGAGAGTAGCGCTAGTGTCGCCGCAATGAGGGCAACATGCGGCCATTCGCGTCTCGTCGCCATGACTGGCGCGTGCAAGTCTCTGTGGCCGCAGCGGCAGCCCCGCGCCGCCCGCCGCGCCCCCGAATGCGGCACTGCGCTCCTGAAGCACCTTCTCCACTGGACAGTTTCCACGATAGATAAATTTTCAATAAAGTCCCGTGTTATAGTGTACACCACAACAAATTAAATATAGCAGAAAGAGCTATCTTAAAGCATTGCATTTGTTCCTTTATGTACAGTCGCTCTAATCAGACTTGATCATTTATATTTTGCCACTTGCTGGTGGGCAGCGCGAGTTACAAATGTTCAAATAAGTTGCGTTTACAAAATGGACAAAATGTTAACGAGGCACAATAAATACTCTATTTTCCAAGTGCTGAATGCCGTGCGGCGGTATTGTATAGATGCTACGGCGCTACGTTGCTACGCAGGCAGTCGCTACAGTCTACGTGGGATCCCATTAAAATCGCTATATTTCATCTCTATTTTAGTAAAAAATCAATAAAACCAAAGAAAAATAGTTCTCCCATGATAACACTATGTTATATTTAATGTCCGTTTTGAATTTTGTCTGGTTTTTTATACTCTTACTCTTTAGAAGTGTTTCCAAAAGTCCTCTATGATTCAAGTATTCTTTGTAACAAATTTCATTAGAATTTGTTTAGTAATTTAACCGTAGTTTTAACAGACTGTCAGATTTATTTCCACATTTTTGTAATAAAGCGGCATAGAAACATACATCGTAAGTAATGAGATGCCACGAATATTCGGCTGCTATTTGGTATTCGGTCTATTCGGCCACTTTTTTAACTTTAGCAGCAGTTTTAAGCGCGATTGTAAATTATTTTTATTTGAGTCTGAAACTTTAAAAACTGGCCGAAACGTAATACTTAAATAAAAAAATATTAAAATCGCATTAAATACTGTTAAAACTAAGGATAATTAAATTTTTTGATGGAAATATGTACAATTTTGAGCAACATGTGCATTTTTTTTCTCTAATTGGTATTCGGATACATTCGGCCGAATACCGAATAAAAAAGCGACAAAAAAAAACGCAAAAAGTTCATTTACAAAATTCATC
This sequence comes from Dendrolimus houi, assembly GCA_039645545.1. NCBI lineage: Eukaryota > Metazoa > Arthropoda > Insecta > Lepidoptera > Lasiocampidae > Dendrolimus > Dendrolimus houi. The sequence continues at coordinate 2,145,277 of CM077131.1, forward strand.
ACCTAGTGATCGAAACCGAGCCCTCGGTGTTACAAGCCAGGCAGACGAGGGCTTAGATCACTCAATCATACATATTAACAACCCATAAATGTCTCACTACTGGGCTCGGCCTGCTAAATTTATTACGGGGACTAACATTATACCCGCCACGCTTGTTCAAGGTCGCCGGTAGGCGCTGGATGGGGAAGTCAGAGCACCGTGATGACTGGCGCCGACTTGGGGAGGCCTACGTCCAGCAGTGGACTGCGATTGGCTGACGACGATAAACATAACTAACTATACTTACAAATAACAATCTATAAGTAAAAAATAGACTCCAGGTCGATGTCGGCGGGGAGCGTGCTAAAAATGCTGTACAGCCTTTGAGATTATGAGTAGACAATTTGCCCTCAAAGTAGGACAGCCGCAGGGCGGCCAGAATTTTGGGAGTTCAAACCCCTCGAGTGGGGTTTAACATAAATATTAGTGTCTAGTGTCTATTTATGTATATTTTTGTTGTTTTATTTTATTGAACCACCCTGAATTAGGTATATATAATTACATATTAGGTCAGAGAACTGCCTAAGTAGCGCAAGTTTTTCTGAACAAGTTTCGATTTCGCATCCTTTGAGCTTGGCAGGCGAGTATGTTAACCACTAAGCTACCACGTCTTTATCGTACAATCTCGCTCGCCTAGCGGCGACCTGACCTTAGAGCCTTTCAATTATATTAGTTGAAACAAAATAAATCTTTGCAAAATCTACATGTGCAGTCTGTGAGAAAATTATTCACAGAGAAGTAGGGCCCTTCGTGTCCAATACAATAATCAGGGCGGTGTTGGGGCTACCTCGCTACTGCAGCGCTTCGGGCATGTTTGCCCTGACGCGCACCGATTGCATTCAGACCACGATTAGGAAGCAGTGCGCGTCCCTGGTGCGCCGGGTGCGGGCCAGCACCAACGCCGTCCTGGCGAAGATTGCTGATAGGGTAGACTGTACCTACGTTAGGCACTGCATAATAGTAAAGTATATATATATGAATAAGTGTGAATGTAAATATATATGTATGTGTAACTTTTTAAATTGTATGTATTAATGTAATTCTGCATAATGTATAATTTGAATGATGTAATATGTATTAGGACTACGGGACATGTTTTCCTGAAATAAGATTATAATAAAAAATAAAATAAATTCTTTCCAACTGTACCAGTGGAAAACCGTTCAGAGTAAACCCAGCCGAAATTGTTAGTTAACCCGAATTCAATTTGTACGCATTTAAAATTGTAATTGTTGCTCAAACGTCGACTCGAAGATGCGTGATAAAATTAATTAAAATTACCTACTAAATATGAATTTCTACTAAATCTATACATACATATAATAAAACTGTAGAGGTCGAATTTCTGTACAATGAAAAAAAATGCTAAAACAGAGTCGGGGGGATGTAAGAAGTGAAATAGAACTAATTTAGATTTTTTTTAATTTTATGTTCTCCGTGTGTCTGTCTGTTTGTACCGGCTAATCTCCGAAACGACTGGACCGATTTAAATTAAATTTCTATGGTGGTAGCTTATATCCCCGGTCAACATATAGGATACTTTTGATACCGAAAAATTAAAGAGTTCCCATGGGATAGTTCAAAAACCGCACCACGCGGACGAAGTCGCGGGCATCAGCTAGTTTCTAATAAAACTAATGCAATAAAATAAAACTTAACTTATTTGTATTGTATTCTACCCATAGTCCCTCAAGACTAAGTAGAATACTGAGCCTAGGTCACCGTCTTCTATGGGTAAGGTGCTCAGAAGGCTGGCTACGTTTCCTCGCTGGGTCGCCATACTGATCCGTTGCCCGAAGTAAGCACTAGCTCTCTTATCGCCTGAAGAGGCAACGAATCTTTCCGATAAATGTTTGTAGAGGCTCAATTAATGTCACTCATTCAATACAAATTACTCCTAGTTGATAAGTTAATGATCAATTTTAAATATATGTGAGAAGACAGAATGTTGTGTTTAAATATATATATGTAGGCTCAGCCTGACGAATAACACAACCAAAATCTGAAATATTATAATCAAAGTTTATTACACTAGAATTATTACAATTACAATATTAAATACAGCAAAAATAATATACAGAAATATTAGGACAACTCCAAGAGTTGCATCTACGCTTGTCAGGTGTCGAGCAGCAATTTGCCCTCAAAGAATACTGCGATTATCGGACATTAATTATTGACCACAACATGTTATGTGCTCCTTGTCCAAGAGAACTTTCGCGCTCTTCAACCGACGAATGGAGAATGTCGAATGTCCCGTTTTTTTATTATTTTATTTTACAGCTGAATAGCCGCAGATGGCTGTTTCAGCGATACCGGACTTTGGGGGCTTCCCGACTCCGTGGGAGCGGAGGCGTTCAGCCTGGGGCAGCGCGCTCGGGGAGGCACCTCCTGTGAGGTTCGACCTCGGCTCGACCGCTGCGGGGGATTGACTCTACATAGGAGTTAGCCGTGAAAGGCTGAATGAGCTAAGCCAATAGTCTGAAATGATTGTTATTGGGGACTCGTTTTCGACTCCGCCGGCGGAGCCGATCCTAGTCTATCGTTACTACCGCTTCGCAACGTGTTATGGCTGGAGGAGAAGAAGCGGCGGAAGAAACTCTCCAGCAACACGCCTAAGCTAATCTTGTGTGGCTACATGTGTCTGTAATGAGTGAGGAGTGATTGGTGGGTCTTAACCCTGAGAGAGACAATTCGAGCCGGGGGCTCTCCGGCGTCTGTTCTGTCTGCGTCTGTTATGCCAGGCTGATGTTCTGAGCCTCGGGGGTTCATTATGGCGAGAATTCGGGTGATTTCATCCGGCTCGTCAATGAGTACATTGCGAGGGCGTCGTTTACTCGTGGGAGCGTTCGGAGTGGGTTTGTAATTGACCGTCTCCGTCACCAGAGGGTTCGGGTGTCGGGGGGCAAGGTCAAAGAATCTGCGTGAAAGGGAGATTATGTAGTCTTTGATGGAGGGAAGCTCCAGGTCGCGATGCAGGTCGACGAGCCGCATGTATGGCGGGGCGTCGGCTGCAGGGCGTAAAAAGTGGTTCTGGACCTTTTGCAATTTCCAGATGTTGTAATCGCTGGCGTGGCCGAAGACCACACTCGCATAGGTCATGATGGGGCGGATGCAAGTTTTGTATAGAGTCACCTTATTTCTAAGGCTCATCTTACTTTTCTTGCCTAACAACGGATAGAGTCGGCTTAGGGTCCAGTATGCTCTGTTCCTGACCGCTTTGGTGTGCTTGTGGAAGTACAAGCCTTTGTCGAGGGTTACGCCAAGATATTTGACTTTGTTAACCCATGGGATAACTCGGTCGAATAGCATGATGGGCGTAAGTCGGTTGGTGGGACGAGTATTGAGTGAGCAAGTGCCACGTGTGAACATGATGGCTGCACTTTTCTCGGGATTCAGCTCTATCCGCCATCTTCGGAACCAGTCGCCTAGTTCTTTGACGGCGGCGTTGAGCTGACTGCAGATTCTGTATCTGCTGGGGTCGCTGGTGAAAAGGGCGGTATCATCCGCATAAAGGGCTAGGTGGACGTGGGGGTGCCTCAGCATATCGCTGGTGAACAGCGAGAAGAGTAGAGGGGAGAGCGCGGAGCCCTGAGGGACTCCCGCTGCGATGGAGTGAGTAGAGGATCGAGTGCCCTCCACTCGGAATCTGAAACTACGGTCTTTGAGGAAGTCCCGTAGAAAGAGAACGAGTCGGTCTGGTACACCGAGCTGATACAGCTTGTATATCAGCCCGTTGTGCCAGACCTTATCGAAGGCTTTGGCTACGTCGAAGAACACTGCGCCTGTCGGCCAGGATCTTTGACCGCCGCGTTGGAAGGTGGAGAGGACATGCTCCGTGATGCGGAGCACTTGTTGGGGGCAAGAGTGTCTAGCTCTGAAGCCAAACTGCTCTTGGGGGATGAGATTATTGCTGAAGGCAAAATCTCTTAGTCTAGTGAGTAGGACTCGCTCGTACAGTTTACCCAATGAGCTGAGTAGACTGATGGGGCGGTAACTGGAGGGCTTGGAGGCCGATTTGCCTGGTTTGCGGATACCGATGACCTCCGCTTCTTTCCAGGTCTTGGGAAATTGACAGTTATTTATAGCAGCATTGAAGATGCTTACCATAATTAAGATAAGTTGGGCGGGGAGGATTTTTAGTAGTTTGTGGCTGATTCCATCGTTGCCTGGGGCCTTGCGGGGCTTTAGGGCTTTGATGAAATCCTGTACTTCCTCAACCATGACCACTTCGAGTGTGGTTTCCGCCGGGAGGGAGGACCGATATTCGACCTCGGCGTCTACCTCCGATAGGTGAGACGGGTCGACATTGGCAGTATTGGGGGAGCATTGGAGCTCTAGACTTTCGGCGAGGCATTCCGCCTTTTCGTCGTCATCAAACGCTTTGGTGTTATCGGGCCTCTCGAGGGATGGCATGTTCGAGAGGGTTTCTGCTTTCAGAGATCTCGCCAGTTGCCAGTAAGCCTGGTGTGTTGGGGAGATGTCCTCCAGCAGTCGGTCCCAACGTTGGTTCCTGATCTCCTGGACACGGTATCTGACCTGTCTTTGTAGTGCTCTATAGTGAGCCTTATTTTCGAGAGAGGGGAAACTGCCGCAAGCTCTGAATGCTGCCCTCTTTTCCCTCATCAGCTCTCTGACGTCGTCCGGGAGTGACAGTCGGCGGTCCTCGAGGGGTACCTGCCGAGTGGACTCCCGTACCACGCTCTGGAGGTGGCTGCTGAGGGCTTCGATGGCAACATCGTTGTCCTGGGCTGAGACAATCGGGTCTGGGATTTGGTCCAAGTCCGGGGAGCTTGTCGTTGCGAGCAAGTTCCGGACTTTGGCCCAGTCTATGACGGGTTTCGTCGGTGGCGTCGAGTCAGTCGGGGGGCCTAACTGGAGTACGACCGGCAAGTGGTCGGAATCGATTTCGTCCCGTGTTTCGATTGAGCGAAACTGAAGGGAGACTCCCTTCAATAGCGCTATATCGAGAACGCTCGGTCTTTGTGTATCCGGTATGTCGGGGTATCTAGTGGGGGTCAAGGGGGCTAGGATGCCAAAGAGGAGCTTGTCCGAGAGGCGGAGAAGCTCCCTCCCTTTGCCGGTTTCAGTTGCGCAATTCCAACTGGGATGTTTACAGTTTAGGTCCCCGGCTATTATAACCGCGGAACCCAGACTGAATAGGGCGTTGAGGTCGTCTTCTAGTATGGGCTTTTGACAACTTAGGTACGCTGAAACTATGACAATGGGCTGATGGCCCGTCATCGATAGTTTGCAGGCGGAGACTTCTAGTTCCTCTAGAGGGGGGGTATCAATGGGGAGGCAGTGCAAGGACCGCTTGTAGTAGATAAGTGTTCCTCCGCTGTGGGAGGTTAACCTATCGTGCCTGATCAGGTTGTAATTAGCGATTCGGGGATCTCTAATACTCGGCTTTAAGAAGGTCTCTTGCACTAAGAGAATGTCTATATTATCGGTGACCAGGAAATCGTGAACCAAGTCGCGTTGATCTTTAAGTCCGTGGGCGTTAGAAGTAGCCAAAGTCAATGAGCGGGGTTTTTCCCTACTTGTGGTAGCCATTGAGACGGTTGAGTTAGGGCAGATCGTACAGGATCTTCATCAGCGGGCCGTGTTCTATCACGAGCCGCAGACGAGCCTGTAGGGTAGATGTTGTTTCTAACTTTCTGGCCAAGATGGCTACCTCCTTCAGGTCGAAGGGCAGCGTCTTGGCAAACTGTGTTACCATCGCGAGGTCCTCCGAGATGGAAGGGGTAGCACCTGAGGGGGGTGGCGTAGCGACGGGTTGGGGTTGGGGTTGGGGCCTGAGAAGGGGCATCGGGGCTCTAGCCTGGGTGGGTAGAGCGGGGAAACCTGTCCAGGGGTTGAACGCCGGGAGAGGAGCGGGCACGAATGCCGGGCGCTTGGGGGCAGCCTTGGAGGCAGGGGTAGAGCGCTTAGCGTTCTTTTTGAACTTGGGAGCGGCCGGGCACCCGCGGTAGTTAGCGGGGTGTCCGGTTTGTCCGCAGAGTATGCAGGCCGGAGGGTCGGGGGAGTCCCGAGTCCGTGAGCAATCACTGGTCCCGTGGTCCCCGAGGCACTTCACGCATCTCGGGCGGGAGTGGCAGTGATTTGCCGAATGCCCATATAGTTGGCAACGGCGGCATTGCCGGGGGTTCTGGTTATTGTAGGGCCGCTCGAAGCGGAGATTTGTGAGACCGCAGACGCTCTTCAGGTTGAAGATCGCCTTGCCTTGGTCGGAGCGGTCGAGGATTGCGAGCACCATGTTGTATGGAGACTTATCGCTGTTGCCTTTGTGCATGCGGTGGACTTCATGCACTGGGAGGTTTTGGGCTTGGAGGTCTTCCAGTATGTAGGAGGTCTCAAGCTCCTGGGAGAGGCCGCGTATGACTATGCGGAGGCGCTTCTCTTCTTCGAGAGCGTATGTGTAATAGTTGACATTTCTGTCAACTAGAAGACTGGTTAGGGTGCGATGGTCGGCCGGGGTCTGCACGGTGACTTTGATACCGTGCTGGATGTCGCGTGCTTCTTTCAGCACGATGTTAAGGGCGGGGAGAGAGGTGAGCACATCTCTCCAGAGATGTTTGTCTCTGATGATCAGAGGCAGGGGTAGTCGCTCGCGGCGGGGCTGGATAGCGGCCTTGGTTTTGGCCTGTTTAGCCTCTTTATCGTGGTGGCCTTGGGGAGAGCTGTTAAGCTGTCTCTTCTTTGCTTTGCGGTTGGTGACGACTTGGAAGCCGTCGTCGTCCCCGTTTTGGCTGGAGGGGTCGATCTCCATGTCGCTTTCAGACGCGGCTGAAGCGACAGTGGGAGATTCGGTCGTGGCGGGGGCGGGGGTCGGTGCGGGCGGGGCCGCGGTGGGGGTGGCCGAAGTGGCCGATGGGGTTGCAGCCTTCGGTGGGGCGGCCTTAGGGGCCTTGGGGGGCGGCGCGGAAGACGCGGCTTTCGCGGTGGTGGCTGCCGGAGATGCTGGGATAATCTCCATCAAGGGGAGGTATCCCTTCATCTGCTGGCAGTACCATGACTTGAGAGCCGGGTCGCGGCTCTCAAGTAAATGGAGGGTTTGTACCCACCAATCCTGTGGGGTGGCCATCCCTCAGGCGGGAGCAGCCCGAGGGATTTGTGTGGTGTGTGTTTGCCTAGTCCCCCTGCCGGGTGTAGGCAGGGGGGTGCGCCCTATTGTGAGCATGTCCCGTTTAGGCGATTTCACCTCCTTTTATACTGTCGAACCAACAACACAGCGTTCACCCTTTAGCAACCTGGCAAACTGAAACTTATTACAGAAGTTATTAAAAGTCCTAAAAACATTTATAAAGTGTTCAACAATATAATGACAACTCACTTTTTATTAAACTAAAACACCACTTAATAAAATCAAGTGCAGGCACTTTAAGAAAAATATAAGTACCCTCAATTTAAAGTCACAGTACTATCTTAGCACGGCAAATACATAGTTTCAATCTATTAAATACCTTCATATTACCTATCACGGCCATACCGACCTCCCATATCAGATATTACTTTACGAAATTTTTACAACTATATCGCAATCTGCTACATATATAATAGTAACAGCCCATAAATGTCCCACTGCTGGGCTCGGGCCTCCCAAGCCCAGTTTGTCCAAGGCGGCTTGGCAGATTTGACACATCGGTTATCTCGATGCAACCTGCATCACGATGTTTTCCTTTACCGTTCTTAGCACGTGGTAATTGTAACAATATGCACATTAGATCAGAAAACTGCCTAAGGATCGAGTCCGCGCCCTTTAAGTTTGGGACGTGTGCGCTAACCATTACGCTACCACGACTTGCTAGTCTGCGACACGTGCGCTAGCCATTCTGCTACGCTAAGTGTTTAAATATATTTATAATATTTGTAACATATTAAGCGGTAGTAAAGATAGATTAGGATCTGCTCCGCCGGCAGAGTCTGTAACGAGTCCCCATTGTATAAACACTTCAGTCTGTTGGCTTAGCTCATTCAGCCTTTTACGGCTTAATCCTATAGATTCAATCCCCCGCAGCGGTCGAGCCGAGGTCAAACCTCACAGGAGGTGCCTCCTCGAGCGCGCTGCTTCCGGGCTGAACGCCTCTGCTCCCACGGAGTCATTCAGCTGGATTCTGCTCAAAAAAATAACTATCATTAGAAAAATATCTAAATTTAAATTGTGTATCATTTTGTATTTTGTTACCAAATAAATATTGAAATAACTGTGTACCTATTGATCTATCTATCTATCTATCTATCTATCTATCTAATATATATATATATATATATATATATATATATATATATATATATATATATATATATATATATATAATTCTTCTGTACGTGTGTTGACAGTGAACTCCTCCTAAACGGCTGGACCGATTTTGATGTTATTTGTTTTGTGTGTTTGAATGGGTCCCCGGATTCAGAATTCAGAAAATATGGCGGTACGAAGTTGGCGGGTCAGCTAGTATAATATAAGTTTCATAAAATTGGACGCCAAACCAGACAAAAACATATGATCATTACAAAATAAGAAGACCTATTTGTATAACTACCATATTTTTGTGCAATAAATTATTTGATTTGTTTTAAATTTTATGCTGATAAAAAGTAAACTAACTTGTCCAAATCGGATTGGCGGATTTCTCACATCAGTTATCTCGATATGCAAATTTAATTTCAGTGTTTACCTTTCCCATTAGCATGTCGAAATTGTAACAATATGTACATTCAGTTAGTAACCTGCCTAAGTGCTGTAGTACCCTTGTCGGTCGGATTTGAACTCAGGTCGTTTGAAACGCTGCGACGTACCACTTACCAGTCAAATTGAAATTCAAAAGTTTTTATTCAAAATGAGTTCCACTGGAGAACATATTTGAATGTCATACATATAAGTTAAAATCCATTCAGTCATCTATAATGATACAAGCTGTTGCTCGCGGCATCCCTCGCGGGAACTGTACATTTTTCCGGAATAAAAATGTAGTCCATGTGCTTTTCCAGATTATCATCTATCTATGTGCCGAATTTTAACCAAATTCGTTCAGCCATTCTGGGGTGATTGAGTAACAAACGTTCCTCCAAACTTTCGCATTTATAATATTGGTATAGATTAATATTATAAACTAAACAGTATATGTGGATGAAAGATACTTAATCTTTTAAGTAAAAGCTAATGTATAGATTTTGATAATATTTTACAGTAATATAGCTCTTTGTCTTGCAGAAGCGTGCTATCCGCTCAATTTATTATATGCGAGCGCGTGATTAGTTCAAAGAAATAAATATTTTAACTGTGGATTCATAGTATATTTTTATAAACGTTCTTTATGTTGGGAAAAATATCTCGGATTTTCCCAGGTTAGGATCACCTAATCTGGGAAAATCCGATGTACTGATGTACAATGTACATCAGTACATTGTAAAAATATTAGGAACAAAATTAAATTAGGAACTCCCACGCATACGCTCCCCTAAATTTTACCATAGTTTCGTGAGACAAAGTATAATGCTCTTCTACAAAATCCCAGTAAACGTTCAAGAGTTTTCAGTAAATATGTTTAGAAACCTAGCAAAGCATCGTTTGTGCGAGAAAACTTATTTATATAAGTGTTACATGCCGTCAAAGATAAGCGCACAGCTGCCTGTTGTAAGCACAGGTCATTGTCTTCCCGGATTAGGAATTCTTTGTGTTTTGAATTTGTAATTAAGAAAAACATGCTATTGTTTTTCTACTTGTTTTATAACCATCATTAGCGTCGAACTAATCCTTATTGTTATTGTTTTCGACTTTGTTAGCCGTTCGTAGGTGTGCAAATTACTATTTCTCGGAAACTCAGTGTGCGCGGCCAATTTCTTTGTACTGTGTAGTGAGTATAAGACAATGCCCGAATGGAGGGGCGGGCAGTCAAGCGACGACTACGAGAAGAGTAAGACGTTTGTAGTACTCTCGATTAGCGATATAGACGACGGACTTTACGCGAGTCGAATTGCATTGAATCGTGCAGTGTGAACTGGTTGCATTCAGTTTTATTTGTATTTGTTTTATACGTGTTTGTACAGTTCTAATAAATTTTATAGTAGTTCCAATGGCATTTTTAATTCGAGTCCTGTAGCTCGTAACATAAGCTTAGTTATACAACTAAAGTTTTTCTAGACAACCTCACCGAATGGGAATCATGCGACATCTAACCAAGCTCCTTCAGTAATTTATTTATTAATATTACTTTGTTAAATCATGTATTAGGATAAACTACATTAAAAAAATCTATTATAATTATTATGAAGTAAATATGTATTGCTGAGGAGCTTATTGCGTCGCCCTTTGGAAGCGGTGGTGCACTCGTGACTTTCAATAAGTAACTTGCAAGATTGCATTTTGAAATAAATACATTCATTTTCATTCTCATAAGAGAGAAATATCTATATATTAACTACATTTCACGTCACGACAAACACAGACAAAGTCAAAGGCGGCCGATAGTGGGAACGATTCATATGCGTTCATGGATTTACAGGTCTTTTTAGAATGCTGGAAGAATCCAAGATCCGTGCAATATGTGAGCGGGCCAAGATTAATGGTCTCGAGAAAGGGGTTGTCGAGACAAGTGAGTGCTCCATGCCCCTCTGGCTTTCGCGCCAAAATATATGACAAGACATTTATACCTTGCGAACAATCCATTGTTTTATTTGACTTTGGATTCATTTTGGTTTAATATAGTTGTTATGTAAATATATAACTAGAGGATTTCATGTGGCTACGCTTGCTTAGTCATAGAAAACTATATTTCCTTACCAAATCAAATCGTCTTTAATGCAAACTAAGATTTTTTATACTACGGTCTTCAAAAGTGAACACATTCAGAAACAAGTTTAAATACATTAATACAATATATTGTACAAATCCTAGTAAGCCGGCGCGGACTCCTACATGCCAGTGCACTCTCCTGCACTCGGCATAAAATCTTGTTATTATAATTATACGAAAAATACGATATAACAAAGAAGGAAATATACTTTTAATATTATTGAACGCCTAAACGATTTTGTTAAAAAATAATCTATTTTTTATTTGAATAAAAAAAATTATATATTTGTAAATGAAGTATTTAAAAAATTAAGATTTATTGAGACCAAAATTACATTTACATTTTGATTTAAAATTAAGACTGTCTGGATACTAACACCTAAACTAGGTAAAGTCTGTATTTTAGGTGTTACTGCCTTCCTAGTGGCTTAAAGAAGACTACTTGAAGACTTTCGTTTTCAAGCATAGTCGACGAGAAGACTGGTCGAAGTTTCCTGAATGTCATCCAGCCTAACTGGATCCTCCTATGATATTGTATGGCTATGAAATAAATATTATGATTATTAATATATTGAATATTCATTTTGATGTGCCAACAATAGTAGGTATAGTTTACCCTATGTAGACTATTAATTGTATTTAATGTATTTGGGAAACATACTGTTACGAGCTACAGGACTCGAATTAAAAACTGTACAAACACGTATAAAACAAATACAAATAAAATTGGATGCAACCAGTTCACACTGAACGATTCAATGTAATTCAACACGCGTAAAGCCCGTCGTCTATATCGCTAATCGAGAGTACTACAAACGTCTTACTCGTCTCGTAGTCGTCGCTTGACTGCCCGCCCCTCCATTCGGGCATCGTCTTATACTAACTACACAGTACAAAAAAGATTGACCGCGCGCACCTAGTTTCCGAGAAATAATAATTTGCACACCTGCGAACGGCTAACAAAATCGAAAACAATAACAATAAGTTATAAAACAAGTAGGAAAACAATAGCATGTTTTTCTTAATTACAAATTCAAAAAAAAAGAATTCTTAATCCGGGAAGACAATGAACTGCGCTTACAACAGGCAGCTGTGCGCTTATCTTTGACGGCATGTAACACTACAATAAGTAATTAATATTCTTAAATAATACTATTTACTACTACTCCGTTGGCTCAGCGACCCAAAAGTGGGTCTTGGCCTCCGAAACGAGAGCATGCCCTCGTTTTCGGTTTCGCACCAGTAGGTTTTTTCCGTTGGGGCGTTAACCCTCTGCACAACCCCAAAATGCTGGAGGACCACACCCGTCGTTGGTCAGCGAGTCCATCGGACTTAGCCGGAAGCGTAACTAGGCTGTACTACAGACTGTTCCCCCATCCGCCGCCCGGGGGACGCTCCTCTACGACGTGAGCGCCAGCGCGAGGATTCTTAAATAATAAACAAAATTAATACATATATCAATCAAGTCTCCACTAAAAATTATTTGCTATAAAAATTGACTCAAACAATTAATTACAAGAAAAAATTGCAATTATAAGAAAATTACATAAAATGTCATTTAAATGAGGTCAATATTGAAAAAATGTTACCACAATAATTAATTGCTAACAAACTAGAGAAAAAAAGTAAAACATAAAAAGTGTAAGTCATTGCATTATTTTAAAAAGAGAAGTCATAGCATTATTCTAAAAAGTGAAGTCATTGCATTATTATAATTACAAAAAAAAATAATTTGGGTTTTAAATTGATATAAATTGCCCATGAAAGGATCTACTTTAGTAAATAGCAGAGCTAAAAAAATTAAATTAATATCATAACCCTTCCCTTTCCCTTTGGAGTTGTTGGATAAAAATTAAAAATATACGAACTCGAACCTTCCTTTGAAACGAGATTAAAGAACAAGGCCTTAATCAAAATTCAAACCTTAAATATTATCTTACAGGAGGTGATTGTAAAGTATAATTGGTTGTTTTATCTTTAACAAGCCCTTTACGTAAAGAAGGTGTATTAACATTTTACTTTCAACAAAGAAAGAATGCTAATAGAGCAAAGAAGTTTTAATTTTACATCTCAGAATTGGATCTACTTATGCCAAAGTGTACCAATTACATTAAATTATTTGAAGGGAACAATGTTTATAATAGACAATACACGTGCGAGCATATTCGTGTAGTTAAGGCACGGCGAACTTTTTCACACGTGTGTCCCCTTAGGATTTTTTATTCTACTTTTTTACAAGACTTTTTGAATAAGTTAAAACATATTCTACTTTAATATCTCACTTTAGATGTTCCTTGAGGTGATTCTCCGTTATTTACTATGGTCTGGGTGTCTGGGATCGGCCCCAGAATGGTACGTTGTATATTACCCATAACACAAGCGTAGCTTGCTTAATTTGGGGATATTACAATATGTGTGTTTGTCTGCCGATTATTATTATATTATTATTATTATTCTTGGCCGCTTCTTAACCTACCGTTCATTTGTCTTACTATCGGTTAAACTTTGACGTAACCATACAAGTAATGTCAAAAATTCAACCGATGGTAAGGCTAGTGAAAACAAGTCAGATATAGAAAACGGGTATTAGTCAACTTTAGGCAGCAAATTTGGGCTTACAAAACTAATATCAGACGGTTCAATTCTATCTTTCAATTGGGATGAATCAACCAGTGATCAATATGAAATTGAATTATTGAATGCCGTCGTGTCTCTTCAGTTCTATGCTTTTCAACTAATTTGATTCAATTTGATTGATCCGTCTAATATCAGTAGTTATACTATTGTTTTGTTTGAATTGTTAAATCTCAAGATTTTTATAAGTGAATATGGTACAGATAATTACAAAACTTAATTTTCTAAGTTCCCCCACTCAAATCACAATTTAACATCTTAATTTGACCAAAAAGTTCTTTATGTTCTTAATAACGATGTTAGTAGAAAAAGTTATAATGCAGTATTTAAGCACTGGCCGAAAACTTTTTAATTTGAAGACCGCATTAGAGATGAGAATGCGACAGAGGAGCGTGGGGTGCTCGTTTGAACACAATGAAGCCGGCACGCCGGTTACTGGAAAACGGGATATTTTACAAGCTATTTCCTACGAATTCTTATTACACGTATATGATAATGTTGACAATAATCTAAAATTTACAAAGCTATGATACTATATCTCTTTTTTTATTGCCTGTGGCACGCATACGAGCAGACGGCCCAACTGATGAAAGAAAGGTGTTTACGCTGACATTTGCCTATGGACATTTGCAAAATCAGTAGAGATGTGCCGACTATCCGGCTTCTTACTTAGTAGTTTATAATCTATACTTTACTAATACATTGTAATCCATACACGAGACTTTCTTTTTGACATGATTAAATTTTAATTGAGCTCTTTCACTTTAATGAACAATAACAGTATTATCTTATAACAATTTTTTTTACACAAAAATACCGCCCTGGACTCGTCAAAAGTAAAAATCAAGAAACTATGGAAGTAAACAAAACAGGTTCCGAAACGCTCCGGTGGTTGCGACTTGCGCGCGAATCAGCTATAAACGAAGCGTCACGGAAATGCCCGAAACCGTGATCGGTTTGGCCGACTAGTCGGCCTCTTTACAACCGACCAATCGGCTAGTCGGCCAAAGTCATAATCGGCACATCTCTAAAAATCAGAGATGTCACGTTCGCGCTGCCGGCCTCGTAGAAATTTTATGACAGCCTTTTTAAAGCACTCCATATCGTAGCGCTGTGCGAACACCTCGGCCAGCTCATTTCAAAAGCCCACGGCTCCCAAGAGATACGTTCTTAAATGATTATATTAAAATGTTTCTCTTCTAAAAACTTAACGTTAAAAGATGCAACAGCGAAATTATGCACGAAAATAGTGTGATGAGATACAGTGCATAATGTATATGCAATTGAGCATTATGAAGAAGTTATTACACATTATGTGACGAAAAGAATGTTAACACACCTCATTAGACGACACGCTAATAATCGATACGTTTTAGAACAGCACAAGCCACTCTTATTTTAAAAACCAAATTTAAATAGAGAGAACAATAAGTGAAATTGAAATTAGAAATCATTAAGAATAAAAATCAAAGTAATTAATTAAACAGGTGTGGTCAATATAAAAAATATATAATAAAACGTCTAAGAACAAACGTAGCTTGATAAAGTGCGAAAAACCATAAAGTATTTTTAAAGATTCACTCTTGTCCAACTAGCTAAATTCAAGTTTTTGGAAATGCAAGTTTGGTGCTTTTTACTTCGATGAATGTTGTTCTTCCTGTTAACTTTGGAATTAATAATTCATTATTATTTATGGTTTGGTTCATTCTGGCTTAATTAATTCAAATCTATATATTAATACGTGAAACAACACAGCAAAAACTGTACCCTTTTTACGAAAATTGCGCGAACGAAGGAGTATGAAATATCGCACACTTATAGTTTATATAGAGAAAGAGTGCAAATAGCTAATATGCAAAAAAATAGATTAAATCAATAAAAAAACATTACACACACTACCATATATTTGACACACACACGCATATATACTCTTTTGTTTATTGTTCAAGTCTAACAGTGTAGCTTTGGCGTAATCTGTGATTATAGAAGTATAGTCTTTGATATTAATTATTATGGTCGAATTTCGACCACGGGCGGCCACTAGTATTATGGTAAACCGTCAAACTGTTGTGTAGCAACGAACAACAACCCCTAGCAACACATGGCTGCGTCGATCACCGTGTTGAGTCCATACCGGCCAATTTATTGCCTATTTTACGAGATTTTCTGTATATTGTTGTCGTAAACAGCGAAAATGGCCTGCGTTAATAGACCTTTGAGTCAAACTCGGAAAATTGAAACCGTAAGTGCTTAAGGTGTCCTAAACTTATTTGTTTCAATTTATTATGTTTACAGTAATTCTATGTATTATGTGTATATATATGTACGTAATTGATTATTATTCACACTGTGTATATGAATATATAACAGTGCAACATCCGTCCGATCTAGGGTGCAGCTGAAAACCAGTGAAAGGAACCCGCGGCGTGGCATAATGCTGAACTGCACATGTTTGGTTCCATCGTGAGACATACAATACAATACTCTTTATTGTACACCAACAATACAGAGAAAACGACACAGTAAACTTAAATACTAAAAGGTCGTACAATCTGTAGCCTTATTGCTTAAAGCAATCTCTTTCAGGCAACCTTTGGATTAAACAAGATCTACTTGCATAGATGGCATTGGTGTGCAGTTGAATAGATACTAATATAAAATAATTGTTAGACATATATTATAGTTATAAAAATATATACGTACACTAGCTGACCCGGCAACTTCGTACCGCCATATTTTCTGAATTCCTAAAAGACTGTTTCATGACAAAAACAAAATCACCAAAATTGCTACAGGTGATTAGAAGGATTCTAGAACCCGATCTCAGCGCCACCTACCGGTTCCAATTGTGAATCTAAACCATCCGGGGACCCATTCAAACACAAATAATATCCAAATCGGTCCAGCCGTTTAGGAGGAGTCAACACACGTACAGAATAATTATATATATATATAGATAGACATACAAAAACAATAAACACGTTATACTTTACAGACAATTTTTTTGCTATACGCCTCCATAGTTTAATACTCGTTTTATTTTGGTTTTTGTTTTTCAATGCGTCTTGCTATGTTTAAAGACCAATTTTTTTCTTTCATTTCTTTGATGGTAATTATTAAGCCTGGCTACTTCTGTGGTCTATCTTCGAAGATAATTTACTTTACTTTGCATGTTCCACATTGTTATATATTGCCTCCCATGTAAGTAAAGAACCAAATACTTCGTTCGGTAGCAATAAATTAGTTTGTGTTTTAGACTTTTATTTATATAAGTATATGTATGTTTGTATTGTCATATGTATGTGTGTATATGTATACATACGTGTGTTTATATGTATGTGTATATACATATGTATATATATTTATTTATTTTGTTTTTATATTTATTAACTGCACCACCGTCGGTATTAAAAATCTATCAATACCTGCCAAGGGTTGTTTGGAAGAGATTGCTTCTTAGCGATAAGGCCGCCAGTTGTACCATATTTAATCTTTTTCTACTTCTGTTTGTTTATGCTTTGGTGTACAATCAAGAATTATATATCTATCTATATACATGGTAGAGCCATGCTGGAATTATTACTTTGATTACAGTTCTCGACTGGTAGATATAACGCTCTCATAGAACTGCCCTACTAATTGCACTTGCAGTAACACATTTTAACGAGGGAAAATCCGTTTGAGAACTATCCATCACATATCCACATATGCCCGGTGGAAACGCGGTGGGGAGTGTAGAATTAGTCTTGTTGGGGTGGCACTAGCAACGCAAGCAACAAACGCTATCGCTACACAGCCATCCGGGATACCCACTAGAACCCCTCTGTGTTCTGTCCTTCGCACTTGTGCCTGGAGCACATTTTGCTAGCCCTGTCAGGAGGTGGCCCAATAGGCCTCTTCTACTGCCGGGGGCGCTTCATTCTTTCTTTAACGTGGGTAGATTTGTAACGCGCCCTCGTCGTGGCCGGAGGTCTAATGAATCGCTTTGGCGCCGACGGGTCCTTCTTTACCGGGAGCGGAGCAAGCTGGTACGCTCACGCTTTCTCTCCGCCTCCTCCTTGGCGAGCATGACGCGCTCGCAAAAGGACGTTGTTCCCCTCTGGTATTGCTCCCGACCATGGATCGAATCACGGCCAGGAGCGATAGGTCAGATCCGGTATGGCGACGAGTTCACAACGCTGCTCTGCAGGGGCGAATTCTGACATTTGCCGCCCCTACAAATCGATATTCTACTTACAATCGTATTAAATATATTGGGTTCACGGCGTGCGAACGACACGACACCGTGTATAATACAATAATAATCTGAAATATTATAATCAAAGTTTATTACACTAGAATTATTACAATTACAATACTAAATACAGCACTATAATACACGGAAATATTAGGACAACTCCAAGAATTGCATCCACGCTTGTCAGGCGTCGAGCAGCAACTTGCCCTCCAAGAATACTGCGATTATCAAGCAGTAATTATCGACCACGAGACGACTTGGTTGTAGACTGGTCGGTTGAAGACTGTCCCCTCTCTGTCCGAACACCGCGTATTTAAGCTCCTCGTAGCGCGCCGTAGTGACAATATCCGGTAATGCTTTGGCGCCACTTCAATTCCGCTTTCTTCATAAAACCAACTTCCGCCATCCATATTCACTTCCAACTTCCGGTTACTCCATTTCCGATATTCGTCGCTCGATAATAAATACCTCTTCGTTGACATCCGGTTATATGACTACTTCCGCCATATGGTTACTTTATAATAACAAATACGAGTCCTACAAATAAATTTCTTTGTCAATAAAATTATAACTTTTTTGTGCACTATCGTCTTAATTAAACCATCTTTAAAATATCACCAATAAATAATTGTTTATGTGAACTCCCTCATGGATCAACTGTTGTTAGGTCCACCCGGGTGTAACGTGTTCTTTCAATTATGGAAAGTGGTTAGCTGTGGTGGAGTTAGCTGGATTGTCAATTAAGTGTTCGATTTATTTTGTTCACAGAAAGAAGCCCTCTTTCGTGCTAGGAAGCGTATCCTAAAGTACTTGGTGTCATCCTACTTGAAGCAAGAAGGCTACTTCCACACCGCGGATACCTTCGCGTCTGAAGCCAGTTTGACTGGGGAATATGAAATCTGCGATAATATTGATCTGGATATCATATTGCAGGTTATATAATTATTATATGTAATAATCATTTTTATACGCTTGAGTTCTAATAAAAAAAATACGTGACTGTGGTGGGAGGGGTTTCAAATTTCGTGACGTCGCATTTCAAAATCTAATATATTTAAGCTAATTACGGAACTGCTGTATTCATTTAATATAATTAATAATTTCTAGATCTGATATTGCAAAATATGTGATGTTACACTAGGGAGGGAGGAGTGTGACAACTATTTACAATCTTTTTTTACTAATCTTAAAAAATCTAAAACTATATATATTTTAAATTAAATAATACATATAATTTAAAAAGAAGTCACCACCCACAAATACCATAATGTCATACAATAATTTGGTGCACGTAAAGGAACGTCTCAAGGTGTACAAAACAAACGACTGAATGACGGTAGAGGAGGCGAAAAATCATCTGGGCTGGCTCATAGACGAGACTGCGTATTTTAACTGTTCAATATTTTGAAAATTTGTATGCTAATATCTTAGTTTACTTACAATCGAGTCAGGGGGATGTAAGAAGTGAAATAGAACTAATTTAGATTTTTTTCAATTTTTTTGTTTCTCTGTTTGTCTGTCAGTTTGTACCGGCTAATCTCCGAAACGACTGGACCGATTTAAATGCAATTTCGTATGGCGGTAGCTTATATCCCTGATCAACATATAGGATACTTTTGATCCCGAAAAATTAAAGAGTTCCCGTTGGATAGTAAAAAAAGTTTAATTACTTAAACAACTTATTATACAACTTATGCACCTAATTAAGTATTGATATTGTCGATATCATCATCATACAATAAAACAAATTATACATTAAAAAACAATTAGGCTATATATCATCACGCTAAGACCAATAGCAGCAGAGCACCAATGAAGAATGTTTTAAAATCGGGAGGGATTTTTTAACTTACTTTTTTTTAACTATTCCACGCGGACGAAGTCGCGGGCAGAAGCTAGTCTAAAATAAAACGTGATACGAGTCTCACGAATGTGACCAGCTGTGACGAAGACGGGGGAGAGGTTAAAAATCATGAAATTAGCGTGACGTAATTTGTGGAAGGCCTCTTACAGTATCAACATTTGTATATCTATCCAAGCTCAATGCAATCTGAACGGGCAATAAAGGTAGCTATTTCGGGCCAATTTCCTGTTTTTGTCGCGGTTAAATAAACATGCGACTTCCTTTGCAGGCTGTAAATATTTATTGCTTTGCAAACAATAATAATAAAGGAATGGTAGCTCAGTGGATAGGATGCTCCTGTCTTATTCTAATAAGGTGGGTTCGAACCTTGGCAATGAGCAACACGCCTTATATATATTGTTATTTTTATTTTATTAAATGACTCTAGTTCAGTACCCTTTTTTACAATTTAATTTAGAAATTATACACGCTTATTTGGTATTTTTGTTCTTGTGTGTGACATTTATTGAATGTATTAGGTTGGGGAAAAACTTTCTTCGCATTTTATATAAAAATTCAAAAGGTTTTTTTATAAAGGTATTTACATTTGACTAAAGTATGTAGATGACATTTTATTGGATAACTTTTTGTCATCTTGTAGGTAGGGACGTGATCCCATTGCTATAAAAATTTTGGGGCTTCTGATCAAAAAACCGCGACAAGTGGTTTTGGCAGTCCTCTCGTGATGTTAACCTGACACTGCCTAAGGAATTCTGCAGAGACCGAAACAGGTGAAAATCTGAAGGTGCAAGGTCAGGACTATACGGCGGAAGCATTAACACCTCCCAGCCAAACTCTCCTAATTTTTGCTGAGTGGCTAAAGATGTGTGAGGTCTGGCGTTATCATGGTGAAAAACCACACCTCTTCTGTTGATTAATTCCGGCCGCTTTCTCTCAACTTTTTGTCTTAATCTCATCAGTTGTTCGCAGTACAGTTCAGAATCGATGGTCCTGCCTGGCGGTATGACAGCCCATAATGAATAATGCCCTTCCAATCCCACCATACACACAGCATCACCTTGTTGCGAGTTAACCCGGGTTTCGCCACAGTCAGTGAAGCCTGACCGGCCTTTGACGACGATCTTTTTCGCACGTTCTTGTCATACGTGATCCACTTTTCATCACCAATTATTAGCTTCTTCAAAAATGGTTCGGTTTCATTACGTCGTAATAAAGAATCACAAATGAGTACATGGTTCATTAGGTTTCTTTCAGTGAGCTCATGAGGCACCCAAATATCGAGCTTTTTTGTGTACCCAGCTTTTTTCAAATGCGCCAAAACCGTTTTGTGGTCAATTCCCAGTTCTCCAGCTACATCGTAACTACTAATATGCCGATCTTGCTCCACTTTTTCAAAAATGGCATCAATTTTGTCCGTAATAGGGCGACCAGAGCGACGTGTATCTTTGATATAAAAATTTCTGGATTGTAAACGCTTAAACTAAATTTGCGCTACTCTCACAGATACTGCATTAGGTCCATAAATATACAAATTTATTTCGCGGTTTGTGTTGCATTTTTACCTTTTTTGTAGTAAAATTTTAAAATGTATCGAATTTCTTCATTAGATTCACTCATTTTAACAATAAGAAAAACAAATGAAAATCACTTATTTTCCTAATTTGAATTTGGAATTGTCTTCTTTAAAATTAAAACGTTTTAATGATACCAAAACCAGCCAGATACAAATGGTATAGCCAAAGAGATCTTATTACAAGTTCATACATACTATATGCGAAAAGACTTTTTCCCCAACCTATTATGTATGTGTTGTGGTGTACCTTAAGAATTTATTCTAATTTTAATACTAAACTTATGCTAATGTAGAGTGTATCTGTTACATGCTGGTGTTGTGAGGAAGTGCATGTGCAGTGTGTGCCTTATGTCTATACATATATATTTATATAGGTATAGACAACCTAACTAGTGCCATGTGTGTTGTTTTTGTATTGTTACATATTACATATATATTTATATATATTGTTACAGTTACCCCGAAATGACCGTGAAGAAACATGTCGTCGACCCTTTAGTTTGACATTCCTTCACAGAAGTAGAACCTTTTTTATTGCATGAGTTCAGCAGACAGACAGACGGCCAACCTGATGCAAAGCGGTTACCATCGCCTATGGACATTTGTAATATCAAAGGTGCTACCAATGCTGCCGCCCTTTAAATGTAGATTGTAACCTGACTACTAACGCCGGAACACAACTCAAGGTTGTTATGGTGGCATACTCTAGAGATATATATATATATATATATATATATATATATATATATATATATATATATGTATGATAAATACATAGGTAAAGTCGTGGTAGCGTAATGGCTAGCGCACGCGTCCCAAACTCAAAGGGCGCGGGTTCGATCCTGGCCGGAACGCATGCACCACTTAGGCAGTTTTCTGACTTAATGTGCATATTGTTACAATTACCACGTGCTAATAAAGGTGAAGGATAACATCGTGATGCAACCTGCACATCGAGATAACCGATGTGTCAAACCTGCCAAGCCGCCTTGGACAAGCGTGGCGGGTATACTGTCCATTCCCCTATAGTGGGAGGCCCGAGCCAAGCAGTGGGACATTTATGGGCTGCTATATTATTTATATATAGTCGAGGCGGGGAAGTCCGTCAATGGGGTAAGTTCATACATCGCTCGATTTTTAACTTTTTAAACGGAATTTCACGCCAACTACAATTCGAAGTCCGAATTCAATAGTGTCTTAGCTTCACTGACTGATTTGTTGTCATCGTAACTATTCAAACACGGAAATAAGGATAGGTGTATGGAGTTCCCCCACTGACGGACTTCGCCACCTTGACTATATATATCCGTACGTACGTACGCATAAACATTGTTATTCAGCAACTAACCCATATTTTATGTATCTATCGGTGGTCACTGGACTTTACATTTTTAGTCACAAAAATTTGCTTTTCCCAAAGTGTTACCGTGACGTGACACAGCGTCGACCTGCGCTAACAATCCTGGCAGCGCGTCAAAGGACACCGAGCTAACACATTTTTAGAGATCCATACACTGAATTATTAACCTCCTGACGCCCAGGTTATACAACGCTATCTTGAAGTAAACGCCCAAAATCCTTAAAAAAGGTTTCAATGGCGAAAACCCATGACTTTGAACTTTAAAAATTGTACCTTACAGTAATCGCACAAATATGATATTTTTTTTCTTGAATCAGGTGAACGAGGAGAAGGGAAGAAAGGATAAAAAAGCCTACCTTTTAGTAGGCTTTTGGGTAAAAAGCACTTAAAAATATGACTTATCTGAAATGCACTACTAAACAGTTAGAATCTTAAAATACAAGTCTAAGTGTTACTTATAAGGTAACACTTTGACTTAATTTATAATGGACAGAATAAGTCATTAAAATAAACAACTACTTTTAGTATTAGTTACAATAAATTTCAAAATAAAACAATGTTGCATATACTTCTTAATTTTTTTATTACACATTTCCCTTGATGCCAAACTTTTACATGCAAAACAAGAAACAATAACTAGCCTATGTAGAAAAATAACAAAAATGAATAAAAATACACTTCTTACACAAAAAAACTTCAACATAAAATTGGTTTTACAACCTTCAAAAATATAAAAACCTTTTTTTTCAAAGTTAATAAAAATAATTAACTTATTAATGATTCAGTCTCATCTATTAATAGCTTTACATGTTTAATCTTTGATAAAGATAATTATTCATCAAAGAATTTATAAAAACGACTTAAAATACCTTAAACACTACTACAAAAAAATCTCGCTCTTACGTTTGAGCTTTCACCACTCTTAATTTTAATAAAAATAATCAACTGTTTTATTAACGATTCAGTCTCATGTGTTATTTAACTTACAATTAATTGTTTTACAAATCTAATCTTCTTCAAAATAATTATTCATAAAACTACTTATAAAATCGATTAAAATATTTTAAACACTAGTTAAATTTTTTTTAACCAATGCCTACGCGACCCGCGAAAAGTATTGTGCTAAAAGTACTACCTACTGGACGTGTCAGTGGTCAAAGTTGCGTTAATGATGAGTAGTGAATCTGTCTGCGAAGTTTGAATTTGACACCCAAGGCGTAGGCCCCCTCTCATATATATATAAATATTTTTTATGTAGTAGTAGCAGAATACAAGCGGAACCGTTAAAAGTAAAATAAAATTGCCGCTTGGGTGTTTTCAATTAACGCATAGTTTGAAAGAGAAGTCCCAACTCACGGCGGGCGTATGGAGGGAAATATTGCAGAATCAGTTTGTAAACATAATATTTTTACAGGCTCGTTTTAAAAACTAAACTAAAAGGGGAATTATAAATACTGTTACGAGCTACAGGACTCGATTATTAAAAATGCCGTTGGAACTACTATAGAAATTATTAGAACTGTACAAACACGTATAAAACAAATACAAATAACACTGGATGCAACCAGTTCACACTGCACTATTCAGTACAATTCGAACGCACAAAGTCCGTTGTTTATATCGCTAATCGAGAGTACTAGAAAACGTCTTACTCGCTTCGTAGCCCTCGCTTAACTGCCCTCCCCTTCGTTCGGGCCTCGTCTTATACTAACTGCACAGTACAAAAGAATTGAAAGCGCACAAAAGGCTTCTAAGAATTACTAATTTGCACACCTACGAACGTCCACAAAGTCGAATACAATAACAATAGGGATTATAGTTCGACGCTAATGATGGTTATAAAACAAGTAAAAAGACAATAGCATGTTTTTCTTAACTACAAATTCAAAAGACAAAGGATTCGTCGATTACTAGAAAAGGACAATAAGCTGCGCTTACAATAGGCTGTGCGGCTTATCTTTGACGGTATGTAACAATACAATAGATTCGTTCACATCTTTACTCACGTGGATTGTGAATGAATACTTTTTGTCGCAAATAATAACGGCATGTATATAAATAAACTAATTAACGATTTAAATTGCGATTTTAAATGGAAATCTTACAACCGATAATTTTAAATAATAAATAATATTTTTACTGTGAGAGCCCAAAATATTAACTATATGCCTGTATTTAAAAAATGACGTCTTACTTTTAAAACTTATCAATCAATCAATAAATCTTTATTGTAGACCAATACAAAAATGAACTTATAGACTAAAATTATGTCTAATTATGTACAAAGCGCGGGCGGTCTTATCGCTAAAAAGCGATCCTCTTTCAGATAACACCAGGAAGTACTTAGTTGAAACTATAATGATAAAAGTTGGCAACTGGCCGGTTGAATATTTGATATTACTTCTATGGAGTACTATAAAATTAATCTTGGAAAATATTCTAGTTGGAATATCTGTCTGTATAATTCTTATGTTGGAAAATCAAAAATTCGATATATTTAAGTACAGTCCTCATACATTCTCCAATATAATATCCTAGATAGATTAAGTATGTTTAATTATTGTTCTTTTTCCGCCAACTCATGAAAATTTGAGAAAAAGAGAATCAAATGTATTCAGTGTTAATAGATATAATACGGCACTGTTGGAAAAGAGTGTTTAAGAAATGGCACCTGCAATATTTAATAAACTACCAAAACCATTAAAAACAATACCACTAATTATATTTAAAACCAGACTAAAGAAATTGTTAATAGACAAATCATATTTATTATTCCACAAACGAATTCCTTAATCACAAATTTGAAACATAATATCAATACATAATTAATAATAATATTTTAATTACAGATATTAAAAATTTACATACACAGATTGGAATAACAATTTAATTAAAAACAGATATCTATATAATTAATAAATAAAGGTAATTAAATATTATCCAGGTTACATAAAAGGTACTTAATAGAATAAATAGGATCTAACTATTTAAATAATGACGATTAAGATCCTGCTTATTTGCACACCAGTGAAACTGGTAAAATGTACTGAACCATGTATTTCTAGGAATAACACCTATATACAACTACATTTATGCAAGAATAAATATTTCATTTCATTTCATATCGCATAATTAATATGCAAAACATCTAAATTTAACTTTTTAATTGACATTTTATAAAATATGACATAATGCATGATGTGACCACCTATAAGTAGGGAGTATATTTAACGTCAGAATTGTTTAGATTTAAAACGGATGTACATATGATGTATCTCCTGTTGATGGTCCATAATAAATAAGTAATAATAATAAACCCGCAGGGGGGGCTTTATGACGAAGCCTTAGGTGAGTAGCGACCCCTCGGACCTGACTCCGGGGGGTCCAAGGCACATCCCCCCGCCTCCGTGCTTGCCTTAGCCAAGCGGTACGTACTGGAGATTGCTAGAGCTAACACTCAAGCTCCAGGGTTGAAAGTCATAGATGGCATAACGCCGGAAGTAGCTTCGGTGAACCTGCAGCCCACCTCTCAGCACCCCTTAGCCACTCACACCCATGTTGCCTCTCGCCAATCTTATACGGCGTTTTTGGGGGCCCATGAGTGAGTGGCGAGTGACCATCTGCCCATTTTTTCCATTTTCCCTGAACTTTGCGATGAGCAGACGCCACAGTCCCAGATACACACTTACACAAGCAGTACACCCCGATAGCACGGTACCTTTTGTTCTCATTTCCTACAATAGTCCTACACTGACCGGGGCTTGTCCTTGGGTGCATTTTTATATGGTGCAGACATTGGAAACAAACACACATATTGTATAACCCCAAATTAAGCAAGTTACGCTTGTGTCATGGGTAATATACAACGTACCACTCTGCGGCCGATCCCAGACAATGGTAAATAATGAAGAAAATTCGTTTTCGAAATGTACCATACCAGGAATCGAACCCGCTGCCTCTGTATTGCAGTGAGGTAAGTCACCAAAGGCTTAGCCCGCTCAACCACAGAGGTCGTTAACCACAAAGGATAATATATTAATAAATAAATGGAGCTTATGTTAAATTTTAATCAATATATTCAAATTCAAATTCAAATTCAAAGTTTTTTATTCAAAATAAGTTCCACTGGAGAACACTTTTTGAAGGTCATATAAATATATAAGTTAAAATTTAATTTTTCTTCCTATTCTATGTATACCGCTTCACAACGTGTTATTGCTGTTAAGGAGAAGAAGCGGCAAGAAACTCCCCAGCAACACGTCTAGCTAAATAATGTTTTTCTTTAAGTTTCTTATTCTATTTTTTATATCTCAAGTTGTTTTTTTTAATAAGTTTTATACAGAAGTATGTTACAGAATTACTTTTTGAAGAATTAATGGAGTTGTAGCAAACAGTGCATACTCAATAAGACCAAGACACAATAAGAGGAAAGAAAAATATTATGAAAGTTATAATAATGATATGACGTACTAAAATGTTATGCTGTAATATATCTCCATAAATCCCTTACAAGCTTGGCAAGATAACGTTATACAAAATATAGTGTAAGATGTTAGAGCGAGCTGCTATGTAAATGAATTTTTGTCATTTAAGTATTCTTCAATAGTGTAGTATCCCTTTTTTTTTTTTTATTGTAGTAGAGTTCAGCATACAGGCAGACGGTCCACTTGATGGAAAGCGGTTACCATCGCCTATGGATATTTGCAACACCAAAGGTGCTACAAATGTGCTTCTGTTCTTTTAAGGGAGTCTGGAACCTGGTCACTAATGTCGGAACACAACTCAAGGCTGTTATGGCGGCATACTCTAGACCAGGGGTGGTAGCCATCCAGTCGGGCAATATCCTACCACCTGGCTATGGGTTCTTTTGTCGCCTCGTACGACAGGCCGCCCGGCCGCAGGAAATTGTATTCTTACTCCGTTCTTGCACGGACAAAAAATAATAATAAGGCAAATGAACGGTCGGTATTCGGTAAGACATAGGAATCGGCCAAACATTGTTCTGAGTTGTTTTGACTGTTCGCTCCTATGTTTGCTGGATGTAAAGATAAAGTGTACGCGGTAGATAAAGTCGACGTATCTCCATAAACTAGGATTCACCCGCGATTTCGTTCTCGTTGGACGGAATAAGCTAAATTTATACGTGTGTTATCAACTTGAATACACTCCCAGGACAAATCCCGCAGGATTCCCGGGATATAAAGTATCGCAGATTTTAAGTCGGGGAATTTGCTATCGATCAGTGAAAACCGCATCGAAATTGTCCCTCTAGTTTTTACGTGAATCCCGAACAAACAGACAAACATAAAAAGTCTAAAAAACCAAAGATACTCTTTACGATTTTATAATATTATATTATAGATAACTTGCGACAGTTTCATAATAATAACGAATAAATTGCTATAGTAATGAGATTACAGTTTCCGCGTGTGCCAAATACGCGGAAAGTGTAATCTCTTATCGTTTCGGATTTGCGTCTGTATTATTTCTATACTAGCTGATGCCCGCGACTTCGCGTGGTGCGGCTTTTTAATTATCCCACGGGAACTCTTTAATTTTTCGGGATCAAAAGTATCCTATATGTTGACCAGGGATATAAGCTACCACCATAAAAAAAATCATTTAAATCGGTCCACTCGTTTCGGAGATTAGCTGGTACAAACAGACAAGCTGATACAAACAGACAGAGAAACATAAAATAAAAAAAATCTAAATTAGTTCTATTTCACTTGTTACATCCCCCTGACTCGATTTTTAGCATTTTTTTTCATTGTACAGAAATTCGATCTCTACAGTTTTATTATATGTATAGATAAACCTACGCAATAAGGAATAACGTGATTATTTAATAGTAGTATAGTATCCTGGGTGATGGCTCGCCCCTTAATATGGAATGCGCCTTATGTCGATGCTTTGGCATCGTCCCATTCTTATTTTTCTTTCATGCGGGGGAAATGCATTTCGCACATACCGGGTCCTTTGCTAGGGATTAGACCGTTGTCGATCATGGAGGCATTCCACTGAGGGCAATCCAAACAGTAACCGACCGGCTTGTGTGGAGACTCGAACCAATGGACAAATGTCCAAGGACTAATACCCCATTAAAACCACCCTCCTCCCATGTGCCCCGCGCTTATGGTATAAAAGGCATGAGACTTAGAACGTAGTTACACCCATGCCGATCCTAGCGCAAAAGTGCTTGAGAGTGCCCCGGGAATCAGAGCAAACTCACTTCGTCAACAGGGGTGAATACTCTTCTGCTCCCTAGATGCTAGAGGGCCCCACTAGCAAGTCAGCCGGTACAGCTACTGCACAACAGGAAGCCCTCAAACGCCGCACTTACTCAGCCGTTGATTTCCAATGGCTACATATTTACGGCTTTTAGGGTCGAAACCCTGGGACCAGGGGAGCCTGAGGCTTACAAGCTTTAACAGGACATAGCCAAACGTCTGTTAGATGTCTCACGTGACCAAATTGTTAATTATAATCTCTATGGAACCGTTCATTGTGAATTGCTACGTACTTGGCCGTCTTTTATATTGCTTTTTGCTAAATTCGTCACTAAAATAATAAATTTATTGAAACTTCGTAATAATGATATAAAAGTGTTTGGAAATTTGCCTGATGGCCGAGACGCCGGGACGCCGATTGACGTCACTGGATTCGTTATTGCCTGGAATAATTTACAGGTACATTCCCGATATAATTTACTGAGTGAGAATGAAGCGATATCTATAATATTATAAAATTATAAACATGCCGTGTCTGTACATTGAAGAAGAAAAAGAACAACTGGAATACACTATATAAACGATGCCATTTTTTTTAGATTCACGTAAAACTACTGGGCCGATTTCGATGCGGTTTTCTCTGATCGATAGCGAATTTTTAGACTTAAAATCTGTGCTACTTTTTATCTCGGGAATTTCTCTGGGAATGATTTAAAATGATCAGATTGAAAAAATATAGAATTCCAATGTGATTTTCTACTGATGGATAGCAAATTTTATGTAATTAAATGTGTCATATTTTTTATCCCGGGAATCTCGCGGGAGTTTTCCGGGAGCGGTTTGTAGTTGTTCGGATGCATAAAAATTAGCTTATTTCGACACAGTTCTCAACTAAAACTATAGTTTCTTTTTTAAATGCTGTGGTACTTTGTGTCCCGGGAATTCTGCGGGAATTTCAAGTCAAGCGTGGACGAAGTCGCAGGCATATCCTAATATTGAAATACAAACCTAATTTCAAACATAATATACCTATATTCAAAGTTACATGTATGTAGAAAAGTTTCTCATGTAACATGACAATGTAAAAAGTGTGTAAATTGGATAAATTTGGTTGGAAGGCGCAGACATAACATTCAATGACATTGAATGATTCAATTTTATGTTTACATGATCACTTTAGTTGTTTCAGGCAAATTGAAAGATAGAAGACAGAAGTGTACCGTATAATAAGAAAAGAAAGAAAGAATTTATTTGTTAGGAAACCGACATACATGGATGCAGAAATATTTATACATTCATTCTTTTTTCATAAAATTTGATGTGTTGTACACCGCATTTCCTACAAATGAGGTCGGCAACTCAGCTTTATATGCTGTGTTGGAGTTTCCTCCAGCACAGCGCTGATTTTCAGTGCCGACCCCGCCTCATTAATTTATATTAGACCCATCACCACAGTAAGTCTAACAAGTAACGGGAAATGTAACAAGACAGTAACACAGTATATGAAACATAAAACAGATATGGCAACCACGAGCACAGAAAATAAAAAGAATCATTATCCTATACAGTAATAATTTTTTTTAAAAAAAGAATAGAAAATATGAACGTAAATAGAACTATTAATAACTAAATACCAACCAGTTCGGTAATCAATAATCTTATTACTATTAATTGAAACAAATATTTTATAGGTTTTTTATTGCTGGAGTACGGCAGGCTGCCAGCTCATCTGGTGGAAAGTGTTTTCCAATGCCTCTGGACATTTTAAATACTAAAAGTGCTACCAATTCGCTGCCGGCGTCGAAGGGAGGGACTGGAACCTTATCACTGCCGGAACACAACTCAATGTTGTTTCAGAGCCCGTTCACACATAGTCTCCGTGTATACGGTACCCGTTTTAACGGATACGACAAAAAATTATGCTTTGTTCACACATAGGCACCGTACAACGTTCAACGTATCCGTCATTACTGGATACGATGTTCACAAGCAAATTCGTAGTATCCATGTAAACATTATAAACAATGCGTGCGCGTACAAACTTGTTTGTCCAGCTGCACCGCCCCCTCACCTCCGCACAATTTCTATCCGGTAAAATTTGACGGATACGTATTCCGTTCATCTAGTATTCGATGACAAAACGGAATGTCATAATTTAACGGATCGTTTTTTTTATTGTATACTGAATACTGTACCATATGTGAAGTCGCTCATACTGCATCGATGAAAAAAAAACGTATCCGATAAAACGGACCAGTAAAACGAAGACCATGTGTGAACGAGCTGTCAGCGGCATACTCTAGACTACCAAGGTGGTAGCCATCTTAATGGGGCTCTACCACCGGACTGTGGGTTGTTTTGTCGCCTCATACGATAAGTCGTCCGGCCGCAGGAAGTGCTATTCTTTCTCCGTATCTGTACGGATGAAACGAAACTTGTCTTTTGTCGTTACGTTTGTGTAGAAATTTTGGATCGGGCAGTGGACAAATGTTGGAATATAAAGGCAGGTAATAAGTTTAATGTTACACGATTAGACGACAGACATGACAGAACAAAATAATAGAAGAGACAACGTGATTTCTTACTATATTAATATACACTGTGAAACGTGATCTCAAAAGAATTCAAAAATATTGTTACATGCCGTCAAAGATAAGCGCACAGCTGTTTGTCGTAAGCGCAGTTTATTGTCTTTCCGGATTTAGGAATTCTTTTGTGTTTTGAATTTGTAATTAAGAAAAACGTGCTATTGTTTTTCTACTTGTTTTATAACCACCATTATCGTCGAACTAATCCTTATTGTTATTGTTTTCGACTTTGTTAGCCGTTCGCAGGTGTGCAAATTACTATTTCTCGGAAACTCATTGCGCTCGGCCAATTTTTTTATACTGTGTAGTTGATATAAGACAATGCCCGAATGACTGCCCAGTCATGCGACGACTACGAGACGTGTAAGACGTTTGTAGTACTCTCGATTAGCGATATAGACGACGGACTTTGCGCGTGTCGAATTGTATTGAATCGTGCAGTGTGAACTGGTTGCATCCAGTTTTATTTGTATTTGTTGTATACGTGTTTGTACAGTTCTAATAAATTCTATAGTAGTTCCAACGGCATTTTTAATTCGAGTTCTGTAGCTCGTAACAATATCTTAAGATCTGTGGTGCCGCTGCTTTTTTTTATTGCATGAGTTCAGCAGACAGGCAGACGGCCCACTTGATGGAAAGCGGTTACCACCGTCTATGGACATTTGCAGCACCAGTTGCAAAGTTATACGACCTCATTTTAACAGTTTGAATCTAAAGGCAGACACTTATCATGTATTTTTCTTCTAGGACTACTGCAGTTACTATTTGATGCGTTTCAACAAACAACCACTGTTCTGCCGGAAAGTGGAGGAAAGGCAGCAACCAAAAAGACCTGTCACCAGGAAGGAGCGGCACAGACCAGAACCTGTTGGTATGGTCTGCGAGAAGACTGATTCTGATCTTCCATCTACATTCACTATTACCAAGTTGTTGAAGGTAAGGATTTGAAAATATATTTTAAAAATATTTATAGGTTCAGATTTTTTTAATATTAAAGGGTTAAATAAATAACACACCATTAGCATTATAAATAGCGCATATAAATTTATATAATATTATAAAATGCTAAATATGCAGTGTCTGTACATTGAAGCTATTTATAAAAAAAAACAACTGGAATAAATAGTCTATATAAACGACGAAGAACACAATGCAAATTTTCTTAGATTTCTTGTATGTTCGTTCGGGATTTACGTAAAAACCACTCGGCCAATTTCGATGCGGTTTTCGCTGACCGACAGCAAATTCTTAGACTTAAAATATGCGCTACTTTTAAATTTTTCTGGGAATGATTTTAAATGGCTAGATTTAAAAAAAACCGAATACCAATGTGATTTTTTTACTGATCGATAGAAAATTTAAAGTAATAAAATGTGTAATATTTTTTATCCCGGGAATCCCGTTAGAATGTTCCCGGGTCCGACACGGTTTTCACTAAAACGATAGCTTAATTATTTTTCAAATGATGCGGTATATTGTGTCCCGGGAATTTCAAGTCAAGTGTAGGCAAAGTCGCGGACATATATAGTATAATAAAAATAATAGACCAGAAAAGTTTCGCTGCTGGGCTTGGGCCTCCCAATTTTTTAAGAAAACGGACATACCCGCCACAGTTGTCTAAGGCGGTTTAGCGTGTATACTACACAGCAAACTATCACTTATAATATTGTTACGTGCTGTGGGTACCGAGGTTGGAAGGAAACACCGATTTAAAGAGAAACTGCCTTTATTTAATTAAAGACTAATTAAATTATGCACACGCTTTTTCTCGATTGACTCACGTTCCGATCCGTTCAATCGACGTTCCGTGTCTTACCAGTGAATGGTTTTGAAGCTTCACGTCTTGTTGCTCCACCGTGTCGTTGTCGCGCAGTCTGAAGGCCCTTTTGATCCCTTTGTTCTCTTCTCGTTGCTTTTGGTTAGCTAGCCCGTGCGAGTCTGCCTCCGTGCGCAGATTGTCGCGCTTAGGTATATATCCAGTAGACACTAAGTCTATCCTTGTCCAAGAAATATTCCCGTCCTTGTTATTTACTACGAGTATATTCCAGTTTATTCTCGAGTACATCCGTCTCGTTTTAACAATTGTCTGAACCTATATTTCTATCCTGCTCTTTCGTGTCCTTGTATTGCAAAATTGTATTGTGTTATTGTTAAGGCGAAGACTAGACGCTATTTTCTTAAGGGGAATAAATTCTGCTACGCGTATCCGTCACATTATATACATACATATATGTATGTTGTTCGCCAAAAATTTTCAGGATGACACAAATCTTCAAAACTCAATCCCAGCGATAGAAAGAAAACCGCTGTCCGC
Source organism: Dendrolimus houi (assembly GCA_039645545.1). Taxonomy (NCBI): domain Eukaryota; kingdom Metazoa; phylum Arthropoda; class Insecta; order Lepidoptera; family Lasiocampidae; genus Dendrolimus; species Dendrolimus houi. The sequence goes on from CM077131.1 coordinate 2,178,914, forward strand.
TTTCCTTAGCAACTTATCATCAGAGAAGAAACAACTTGTGGAGTTGTTGTACCAGGACATTGTAAGACCATCGAAGGTGTCTTGGAGTGATATCAAAGGGTTGTCAGCGGCTAAAAGCTTATTAATGGAATCTGTGGTTTACCCAGTCAGGTACGTAAGAGTCTTATTACACCACTCTGAATTAATAAGGGGCCCTAAATCAGCGTAATTGAACGACCATTATAGATTTAATAATTCGGCGTTTTAATTTGTGGCTGTACGATTCAATGCAATCCGTCGACTCTTATAAGGCCCCTAGCACACGGCGTTTTTAAAACGCTTAGACGACGCGTGTTTCAGGAACGCGCGTCGTCTGCTCCGGAGATGCCGATTTTTTCGTTTGTATAGATATAAATACGCGAAAAACGCGATACGAAGTGCGTTTGCTACTCGTTTGAAGCGCGTACGAAGGGGCGCAGGAGGGGTAGAGGAGGGGCGCGCGCTCACGCCGTCGCAGTACCCCGACTACCCGCGGTGCATTTGGAATAATAGTTTATTGTGTGCTGCGCATGTATTTTGTTCCGCCCGATCATGACATACGCGAGTGTGGTATTCGGCCATGCCAAGCCTGCCCTTTTAAAGAAACTGCAAATCGTTCAGAATAAATTCATGCGCAGAGCCGTCGGTGCTCCCCTCTATATGCGTAACATCGACATCCACCGCGATCTGGAGCTTCCCTCCATCAAAAACTACATTACGTCGCTCTCGCGTAAGTATTTCGATCTAGCGCCGCACCATCGAAATCCCCTCGTCGTGTCCGCGTCCGATTATAAGCCTCGACGAAAGGCTCTCGTGCGACGACCGCGTAACATCCTCATGGACAAGGTCGACGATATCACAAAACGGCTGGCTCGGATCAGCCCGCCCGCGGTTAGGACGGCAGGCTGGCAGGCACCGACAGACAGACACAGACGGCGGCGTCGACGCCGCCAATCACGATCTCTCCACGTCCCCGCGAGGGACGCCAGGAGACACAGCCCCCATAGGATAGACTAGGCGTGTTGCTGGGAAGTTTCTTTCGCCGTTTCTTCTCTCCCAGCCATAACACGTTGCGAAACGGCAGTAAGATAGTATAGGCCACCGCGAACCGCCGATCCCGGTCCGCCGGGATCCTTCCTCTCGGGCTTTATATTACCCGTCGCCCGCTCTCAATTAGTGCATTGTGTCGTCTTATGGTGGGCATCATTAGATTCATCCCCCTCTCATGGCAACAGTCCAGCCGAGGTGAAACTCCCTAGGGAGCCCCCTCGAGCAAGTTGCCTCCCGGGCTCGAGCGCCTTCGCTTCCTAAAGGCACTCGCCCCGAAAACCCCGGTAAAGTTGTGAGGTCTTCGGACCAACAACATAAAGTCAAGTCCAATAAAAAAAAAAAACATGTATTTTGTTTTTTATAGATTTTTGTAGATTTATAGATTCGCTTATTATTAAGTTTTTTTTCTTTTTAAAAGCAGTGCTAAAGCCAGCGTAAGCAGTGTAGTCTCAACCGACGCCATTGTACAACTGAACTGATCTGATCAAAACGTAGAAGATACGAGCGACTACAACGCGTCTGTATCCCTATATCTGCGCGTATACGCGCAGTAGACGCGTGCTTCACGATCACCGCGTGTGCTTAGGGTTACAAGGTTCGTTCGAATCTCGTTTGAAGCGCATATACGCGCGTCATCTGCGCGTCGTCTGCGCGCTTAAAATACGCCGTGTGCTATGGGCCTAAACTTGCAGAGAGAAACTTGTGGAGTGCAAAACCGCAGTTCACAGTCCTAAAGAACCGATCAGTTATCAATGCCATTTTATCACCAAAATTTTTCTTTCTTCACCGTTCATATTAGCCCTGAGACGTTTATGGGCTGTAACTTCTTCTGAAAATTGACATAGTCGAAATCTCATAGAGACAGGTTTAAAGAACTTCGTAGATTCGTGGACCTATGCTAAATCACTTCTACAGCCGCAGCACTTGTAATCGGTAGGAAGTTCAACTTCAGTTGTTTGAATTATCAAGCTCAATTGTGCACTGCTGTCCTTGTTCTGTTTTCTTTTGTCTTCCACTAGTTATTTAAGGTTAGAACAATACTGTAGAATATTTATTCTGCATGCAATAACGACTATGAGGAACTTTTTAGCGAGATTTCTTGTTTGCACTACGACGTGGGGTCATTCAAGAAGAGCACAATAAGTATCTTCTAGGCTGGCAACGCGCCTCTCATGTTGCAAATGTCCGTAGGCGATGGTGAACACCATCTATAACTTTAATAGGTGACCTGTCTACCTCCTTACCGCCATGAAAGATTCATTTATCCTTTTTGGCAAAAAAATGTTAGTTTTTCCACAGATATCCAGAAGTATTCACGGGCCTGCTGGAGCCATGGCGTGCAGTGTTGCTGCACGGTCCACCTGGAACTGGGAAGACGATGTTAGCGAAGGCTGTCGCCAACGAGAGCTGTTGTACTTTCTTCAACGTATCATGCAGCACTATTGTGAACAAATGGAGAGGAGAATCCGAGAAAATTATTAACGTACCTATATTTTGTATCATATAATTTTATAAAAATCTTATAAATAGATGTTATATAATAAACCTACGTTCTAACAGTTTTAAGCGTGTAATTTCTTTGGTTTTTATTATTCCGACGTTTCGACCACTTTTCACTAGCCGTTTTCCTCCCACCCATTTTAATATTATTTAAAACTATTAGATCTAGGCATGTTTGCTGAAGAAGAACTTCTTGCCCTGCTTCTTCTCTTCAAGCCACAACATGTTGCGAAGCGGTGGTAAATTAGATTAGGCTCCCATAGAGTAAATAATAACCATAAAAAACTATGTAAATAATTAAAATTAACAAGTTGGCGGTAGGCTAAATAAAACTGTAACAGTACTCATTGACACTTGACATCTTTGTCTTCTGTGATCACGGTTACTAAAAAGTAGCCCAAACCTCGGAAGAATAAAAATCAAATAAATTATCGCTCTTAAAACCGTTAACACGTAGTTTTATTATGTATACTGGTCGCGAAAACCTAAGAAAATATTAGATGTTACATATTTTATAACGATAAAATTTTCAAGGACACGATTTTCATGTCGATTTTAAAAATGTCGTGAATTGAGATTTCTCTTAAGTAAGTTAGACTTTCTTGGTTGGTCTGGGTCTCTCATATCTGAAATCCATACAAAGGTACTCAAAGTAGATTATACTATAGGTACTAGTAAGTAGCTCTTAAAAACTTAATTAGGTTTTTATATATCGCTAGCGAAGCCGCGGGGCAAAAGCTAATATATATAAGGTCTTTGAAAAAAAAAAAAAAATTGGCTTTAGAGACTGCCGATAAAAGTGAAAACTTAGAAGATTTAGTATTAAAATTTGAAATTTCATAATGTTTGAATTAAAACACTATTTCAACAATGCACAGTATATACACATTGAACTTTTCACTTATAAGTTATACACAGCACTAATGTTGTACAATACGTCAGTTTTATAGCTACAGATATACATACTGCTATAAGCATGTCGGTGACGCGAACGCACGAGATTTCACCCATCCAAAAAGCGTCTAACGCGCACAGCGCGCGGCCGCTGCGCATGCACCTATCATGAGTATGTCGGTGACGCGAACGCACGAGATTTCACCCATCCAAAAAGCGTCTAACGCGCACAGCACGCGGCCGCTGCGCAAGCGCCAGTCAGGAGCATGTCGGTGACGCGAATCCATAAGAGGCGTTAGCAGATATACAGACAGATAGACGCGGAAAGCAAAGTTTTATACCTACTATACTAGCTGTACCCGGCAGACGTTATCTTGCCCTTAAAAAATAAAAATCTAGAAACCGATTGCAGCGCCATCAACCGGGACCAATTGTTAATCTAAACCATTCTCGAATCTACTTGGAAAACACAAAAATTTTACTAAAATCGGTCCCACCGTTAAAGAGGTGTTCATCGGCGCAACCTGACGGGTCCAATCGTGATTCTAAACCATCCCAAGATCCACTTGAAAACACACAAAAATAATTTCACCTTTATCCTGGAACCCGATTGCAGCGCCATCTACCTGGTTCAAATTTGAATCTAAACCATCCCGGGACCCACTTGAACACACACAAAAGTAATTCACCTATATAAGACAAATGAAAATGAGTTTAAATGCAGTCACCATTGCCGAAATCGGCCTCAAAAGATCATAACAAATGAATGACTAGACTGATGTTGTGAGTGCGGTTTTTTAATGATAATTTTTTTATTCATAAATATCATATTTTAATACTTATTATCCTATTCCGGACGAAGACAATTCCATAAACACAAAAATCATAAAAACTTGTCCAGCCGTTATTAAGTTATAAATGGTGTAACTAACACGACTTTGTTTTATATATATAGATAAAGATAGTTGTAAACCTTATTGGTTCAATTGCTTATGAACTCGCGTTACATTTTAATGACGTTAGTTCGAATCCCACATTCGAACTCTATTATTAGTAACCAGGGCCCAATGCGAAGAAATATGTATACCGATGTTAATGAGTTCTAAAAACTTCTAATCGGCCTTAGAAAATCGTCGTCGGGGCATAGCCTTCCTTCTGAAAAGTAACTAAAGCTTCTGAGTGAGATTATAGACGAAATTATAAAGGTCTTTCATTAGTTTGTTTGTGGCAAATGTTTTTTTTTTAAACTTGGTAAGGTAAAAGCATCAGTAACTGACACTGCACCAGTAGTTGACACTTTAATAACGAAACTAAATTATAAGGAAACCGCGCACAAAATGAATTTAAAAAAATCTATTTAATCCTGTATACTGTTTCTTCATTTCACATTTTTTTGTGTTAGTGTCACAATTGATCTAGTTTCTTTTTTTATAAATGAAGTATTTAAAAAGAAATACCTCATTAATATTACCATCTAATATAAAAAGATTAATAAGTAATCTAAATATAACCTAAATTAACTAAGAAAGTGTCCATTGACACTTTTCTTATTGTCTCTATTAAGGCGGAGACACTTTGTTCATGTGTTCTTTATTATTAGCTAGCACAGTACACTACTCTTTTGTTTTGTTTATAGCACTAGTTCAAATGTTTATGTCCTTTTGAGCCTTCTCGTTATGTCCGTATTATCGAGGAGTTGGATCGCCTCGACATTCACATGATGATGAAGCCGAAGCTCGTGGGCTTCCGCGTACTACCAAATAATGCTGATGACAAACTCTTCTGATCTAGTTTCATCTTTATTTCAAGTTTCTTGTGATGCAGTGTCAACTATTGATGTTTTTACCTTAGCTATTTCAGGTGGGTTAGACATTTGAGTTAATTGAGTATTTACCTTACAGGTTCTTTTTGAAATGGCCACATACTACTCTCCTTCAATAATCTTCATAGATGAAGTAGAGACACTGGCTTCAGATAGAGCCGCACCAGGCGAGCACGAAGCCTCGAGGAGAATGAAGGCCCAACTCCTGACAGAACTTGACGGAATCAGTGATAGAGAGGGCATAGTGTTTCTACTTGCAAACTCTAATATGCCATGGTAATAATATTTAAAATATGTATGTCTTACAAGATCATGGACTATAAAAATGGCCCGGACGTTTGGAGGGCTTACGTGGAGCCGCTGGAGGCAAACACGTAGAGGCAGGCCCCTTGACAAATTTAATGTAAATGGCATGACACTGACCGACGATTATCGCTGTCTACATATAAAAATGCACCCAAGGACAAGTTCCGATCATTATAGGACTGTTGTAAATTCGATTTGTTTCAAATTCAAATTCAAGTTTTTATTCAAAATAAGTTCCACTGGAGAACACTGTTTTAAGGTCAATACATATAAGTTAAAATTTAATTTTACTTCCTAGTCTATGTACACCGCTTCGCAATGTGTACTCGGTGTTAAGGAGAAGAAGCGGCAACAAACACCCCAGCAACACGTCTAGCTAAAAATTTATTAACTCAAACTTTTCTTTTTTTTTCTTTTTACATCCAAAATTTGAGTTTAATACCAGTAATAATTATTGTATTTTTAGGGAATTAGATCCAGCGATGCTTCGTAGACTGGAGAAACGAATCTACATCCCGCTACCAGACTTCAAGACGCGTACGGAGCTGTTTGAGAAGTTGCTCAACGTAGATAACATCGAACTGTATCCCAAAATTAATTTTCAAGAATTAGCATCGAAGACTGGGGGATATTCTGGGAGTGATATAAAATTGGTTTGCAAGGAGGCTTTAATGTCAACTGTGAGAAAGTTATTGCCCGATATGGGTGGGAAAGGTAATTATATCCGTTCAAACCGTTCTCCTTTTATTACTTTTACTATTAATTTGTATTTGATTTAATAAAATTAAATAATTTAAGTTCGTTTGTATTTGTTAAATTAGCGACAGTTTTCCTTCGGGTTAGATTAATAGTTTTTTTTGTCGCGCGAGCCAATGAGGGTAGAACATTGCGGCGAGAGTCACTCGCTGCGCCGATCGTGTACGGACACATTCGGCAAGTTTCGTTCGTTGAATTCGCATCAAAAGAGACTCATTTCGTATTTCTTGGCAATATTCGCAACCTTCGCCATTCAGTGTGTCAGTGCTGCATCCTCGTCGCTAGTGCTATGAAAACTACTCGTTTTGAAACAATAAAATTGTATTCACAAAGGAAGTAGTCGGCGCCGATCATTGGACTTGAAACCCACTCATCGCAAGGTGAGTTGACTACTCGTTGTGAGATTTGCGCTCACTGGCCAACTTACCGTTTTTCGCATAGATTCTCATAAAATTAGCAGAAATCCTTTATATCGATAAAAAGTCAGTTGATTGATATGAATGAGACGACAAATGGGGACCGATCGTGTTATTGTGTAATTTCAATAGTGATTTGGGTCCCATACCGCGTATACATTGGGCAAACGAACGTTTGCCAGAAATACAGTAACAGAAAAGCAATCATTCCTCAACATTCTAGTGCATTCGGAGCGTCTGCCTTGAAGCCTGAGGTCCGCTTTCCTATTTGTTCTTTTACACTTGGCGCAGTCTTCTTCATCCCTAGTTCCGGTCATCCATAAATTATATCACACACACAAGGGGGAGAGTCAACGAAGTGTGACATTATGTGAGAAGGGGTCCTAACTTTCGTGACGTCACACTTCAACAGCTTTAAAAACGAAATGTGAACTATTAACGAAAAACTTCAAGTAGCTAGAACTAATTACGGAATCGCTGTTTTAATTTAATAATTTGGATGGCTAAGGTGGATGGCCTTTTGTGAGACCATTGGTATGCATTTCATCCCTCACAACGCCAAGCAAGCCGGCAATTCTTGGGCCTACCCCTTATACCGGTACCTGACGGAGGCGGCATAGCTAAACATTCGTTCTCCACGTAACTAACCGGTTCCCGTAAAATATGACCCTACCAACGTAGGCGACATTCTTGCAGTTGTCCGCTATGTCACGGACATGAAGGCTGCTGCAGTATATTCATCTCCATAACACGCAGCATTTGCTCGACGAAACGTACACATTGCGCCAACGAAAGCCAGCGAACCCCCTTCGTTGGCTCGTCGTTAAGTATGGATTAACCAAACATTTAATATTACAGGAATCCAGCTAAATAGAAAAGACAGATTGGCCCTGTCAGACATCTTGACGGCTATAGAGAAAACGAAGCCGGTCTCAAAGAACCTAACCCAGAAGCATGAAGAATGGCAAAGCGAAATGGGATGTTCCTAAAAATACTCCGAAGAAGAAAGTTTTATATTTATTAATTTTGTGGTCATATCTATGCGTGATACTATTTATATTAAATTAAATGTTCAATTTAATACTAATAGATTTAGTAAAATTATACCAGTGTGCTTAATGCGAGTCTTTTTACTACTTGATCACGTTCAAGTTAACGCAATTTTGTATGAAAATGACTAGCGCCATCTCGAGCGTGAAGGGAATGAAACATGATTTGTGCCATATAACTAAGCACTCAGTTCTAATATAGCAGTCAATAGGTACAGTATATTCCAAGGTCCTTAGTCTGCTATTATAATATTGTTAGAATGATCGTTCACTGGCATTTACCGAAACTAGTAGAAACGATAATTATAACACTAGTGTTCGACCATTCTGACTCTATTATAATCAAATCGGGAAAATGAATGAATGAATCAAATGTTGCTAGTGTATAAGTTCACGTAGTCGTGGTAGCTCAGTAGCTACGTCACCCGTGACTCATTTCAATAACAGCTTTATATCATTGCAACATTATGATTTATGATATGATGTGTTTGTTACCGACGGTGAATGAAAATATTAAGAAACTTGCACATCGCGATTACCAATGGGTGAAACCTGCTAAACCGCTTTTGATAAGCGTTGTGGGTATATAGCGAAGGTGGGTCGTCCGGCAGTGGGGAACTTCGCAGACCTTTCGTTTTTTACCTTTTTTAAACGGAATCTAACGCCAACTACAATTTGATGATAGAATGAAATGGTGTCTTAGCTTTACTGACCGATTTGATGGCGTCGTAGCTATTCAAACACGAACATTACAAGAGGTGTACGCAGTTCCCCACCGACGAACCTCCCTACCTTGACTATACCGTCTATTTACCTAAAATGGGGAGATTCGAGATTGCAATTGAACATTTATCGGCTGGTATTATTGTTTTTATTTTAAAGTGAGGCATTATATGAAATGATGGGATGTATTTATAAAGGAAAAACAAATATTAAGTTGTTATTTATTTAAATGACAACTACTGAACCATCGCTTCTATACAAAATAATTTCTTTAAAACTAATACACACCTTAAGCTTAGTTAATAGCGTACAATTCAATTCCTCCCATTATACAAAAATTCCTATTTCCTATTACAAAATTAATTAATTTTTTTACAGGGCAAACCAAATCTAACTTTAACGAAACATGTTTAAGCGCGGGTTTCTACATCTTACCGACCATTCAATTGCCTTGCTATCGGTTAAAATTTGACATAAGCTCCATACAACTAATGTCAAAATTCAGCCGATGGTAGGACAAGTGAATGAATAGTAAGATATAGGAACCGGCCATAAGTCGATCAAAATCATTGTCATGGAGTATACATGTTACCAATTTTCTAGCCGTATACAGTTTTACACAACTAATAGTTCCTCCTGATGTATCTGCGTAGTAGACCAATTCTATTATATATATTACATGCGACGGTGTACAAATTGTGTAAGCGGGGCAGAGTCAATAAAGTTCATTATAGATTATTTACATGTCTGAAACCGATCTGCCATACTGCACAAACGAAAACTGCCGAACGGAATTATAATTTATGTAAAGCTGCATCGTTGGCAACACATTTATAATCAATATTGAAATAATATAGTGCGGTGGAAAACAGCTGCTCCAATAAAAAAGAGCCATAGAGCGACAATTTTTTTTTCAATAATGCAAACGAGACGCTTTGACTGTGGGTAGGGATTGCAATCCGGCCGTAATGATCTGAACTAGTTAACTTAAATTTCCTTTTTCGTTCCAACATGGACTATTATAACAAAGTGTAAAAATAAAACGATAAATATACCAAATCAAGTTTTAATATTATTAATACAATTTCTTCAAAAAATCTGAAATTAGCTACTTGTTTCAGAATGCTACTCAGTTTTATTCTTATATATGACAGACTACGGAATCTATTTAATGAATAGCACAACAATCACAGCAATTATTCTTTATAATATTTTTACTCCTTAGTTTTTAAACAAACAATCAACTTTTGGTTTGCAAAACGATGTTAGAAATCAAATTGTGTTGAATGCGTCATCTGCCAATCGACACAGCGGCGCGGGCTCGCGGTAGTTCAGCTTTAAACGACTCGCATTATACTATGTGATCTATGGCCTCGCACGCACAAGCACCACGCGCTGTACCTACTTATTCATGCAACGCGCGATTCAAATTCAAATTCAAAGATTTTTATTCAAAATAAGTTCCACTGGAGAACACTTTTTCACATATATAAGTTAAAATTAAATTTTTCTTCCTATTCTATGTATTATTATGCCAAAATATGTAATGACCGGATCCGGTAATTGCATATTGATACCGCATCCGCCGGACGGATCCGGTTTTCCGCATTGCAATCCCTAACTGTGGGGTCCTGAGGCCATGAGCCTCTACCAAAAACGATCAAAACGACTCATTGACTCTTCAGGTGTTCAGAGGGCTGTTGCTTACCTCGGGCACCGGATCACTATGGCGATCCAGCGAGGAAACCCAGCTAGCCTTCTGGGCACCTTACCCATAGAAGACGGTGATCTAGGCTCAGTATTCTACTTATAGTCTTGAGGGACTATGGGTAGAATACAATACAAATACGTTTTCTTTTATTGTATTAGATTAGTTATGTATTATTATGTTTAGTATTTAATTGTATGTAATAAAAATATATTATATAATGCAATGTTTGATTTTCCATCTTAATATAAAGAAAATAAAGTGTTATTCATATTCAATTTGCCCAATAATTTACAACGAAAATTTATTGCGTCGATGTAATTTGTAATGAGCTAAAAAGTCTAGAAATTAATTTACTTATGTGATTTTTGTTTTCTAAATTGACTAGAAGAGTACCAATTGTATATATAAAATTAACAAAACACTTTTAACAAATATCTTTACCATAACGAGGCACAATTACACAATTAAAATGAACAGGGAGGGGTGGTAAGCTAAATAATAACTTTAACATTACTCATACAGGGCGTTCCATTAGTAGCTCGCAACGCCCAAAATGCTCAGTTAGCCGTTCCACAAGGCGACCGCGGTCGTTGTGGTCGTGGCGAAAACGTCACTAATGACGTCATCATTTTCGATCACACAACGCTCACAACGACCCATGTCAAGAGGTTGGGTCGAATAGCCGTTCCATTTGGGTGTACGATTGTTGCCGGCAAGCAAGTGGAACGGGATAAATCGCGGTCCTGAACGGGGTCGTTGTAAGTCCCTAATGGAATGTAGTCATTGAGACGTTGACATTTTTGTCTTCCATGATCATGACTGATATGATAATCCAAGAATATGCCACGCCGAAAACCGTTAAAACGTAGTTTGATTACGTGTATTTGTCGCGAAAACTTAAGACTCTTCGAATTTTTGCCCCGATTTTTTCCAAATTGAAAGACAAAAATGAAGTCAATTTCGGCTTAAAAGTGAAAATAAACTAAACTTATAAAGCACATATTTATTGAGAATATAAGGTTTTATCACATACCAAGCAGTTTGTTTTTAATTTTGGCACCTCTCTTATCTATGTTATGTATTTTCAAAAGTAAATAAAAACACTGTACTCTGATTTTTAATTACCTGGACTAAATTGACAGCTGCGACCAGCCTTTGCTTGATTCAAAGTGACTTGTGGGGTGAGTTGAATCACCAACTGTCAATCACTGAGTAGCTTTAAGCTTATAACTGTCATTTTAGTCCAGGTAATTAAAATTCAGAGTAAACAGCAATAAATAAGTCTTACAAGTCTAATAATTATTCATGAAGAGAAAATATGTTGATATGAAATTATTTATCACTCGAGAAAAACCAAATTAGATTTTCGGTCCCAAAAACATATTTTGAAAATAAATTTTGCTTGGAAAACTGTCTAATTCGCAACCACTCGTCACTATCACAGATTATGTATAAGAAAACATAATGAAAAAAGCCAATTTCAAACAAGCAGTTTCACTGTTTTAATCCCGTTGCCAAATGGATTTATTCCATCTGCTTCTTGCAATTTTCGATGTTCTCTTATCGACCCGTATGGTGCTGGCAAAACTCATGGCAAATGGCAAATGCCACAGGTATTTGCCTATCTGGATGGCTACCACCCCTAGTCTAAATAATGCCAGCATAACAAACTTGTGTTTCGGCATCAGTAGCCAGGTTCCAGACCCATTTCCTGGCTGGCAGCATATTGGTAGCACATCTGATATTGCAAATGTCCATATGTGACAGTAACCACTTTCCGTCAGATCGGCCGTCAACGCATCTGCTGTATTTTAGCATTAAAACACGCCTTGCCATCTCTCAGGACATTAAATTAAGATTTCTCGAGCTCTTTCCTATCTGGATCTAGAGAGGGTGACTAGCTGTGTATTAAAATCAAACAATTCAGTCTTAGGTATAATCAAATTCTTAAGATATTTGATTTATGCAAATTTTAGACGCCAGATTTGATCATAAATATTTTTCTAAAATGTAAGATTTTCAACTGAAAAAAGGTTAAAAACGCTAGTTATAAGCACAGATAGGAAAACTATGCATTAGGCAAAAAATTAATAAAAAACAACAAAGATTAGTTTGGTAGTTTGAAGTTGGTTTGACCGTTGTATATTTAAAAGAAATAAGAATTACAGTGTAAACTTCATGTAACTTTACTCGATTTAACGACAAACTCCCTTAAGCGTCGAAATCACTTGGCTTTGGTTGGTTTATCTTATCTTCCATACATTCTATACAGTATTACTCACTCAATAACGACAACAATTAAGTAATAAAAAGTACCTTTTAAGTTGCCAAAATTAGTAAAAGCTGCACAGCTGTGTACTTTCTTTTATCGCTTTATTATCCTAGCCCGTAATAAACTCGACTGTCGGCATCATGCATACCGAAATTTCTAAGAAATTCCGAAATACCGACATTTAAAAGTACTTCATAAAGATGCCTCAATATCGCAAGATATGAATAAAGTAAGTAAAAAAATACAACAAAATTAGTGGTGCAGCAAAAGACGTCCGACAAAAATAACAGACTTCTCTCCATTTAACGACAATTCTATATAACGCCATAAAATGCAGTCCCTTCGGTGTCGTTATACAGAGTTTACACTGTATATTAGTTGCTGTTACCATTTAAAATAGATCTCTAGGTAAGTCCCCTCTGCTGGTAAAATATTTTATCATGTAGTATTGAAAATGCATAAAAAGTTACTCTTGTCTGGTCACTGTTTACATGGTTTTTAATTTTTTAACAAAAAACATCTCTCTGAAATGTGTGTTGATTTATAAATATTAGTATTTTTCAATTAAGTCCTGTAAACTTACACCCTTTTCAAATATTTGGAAACTGCTGCTTGAATGAAGCTTTCAAAGAGACTCAATGAATTTTGAAATAAGATGATGCATTCCATTATCATACAAGCCTCACTGATGTAACTACCATAATTATTCTATCATAACCTACAAAAGTATATATTTTTTAATATGTTACTCAATTAACATACAAAAAGCGTTTCCTAAATGAACAAACGAATAATGCATGCATTTAAATTAATACACCTAAATATTTGCTTACAATTTTTAATCAAGGCAACATATTATTGCTATATTTGATTCAAAAGGCCTTTTAGCCAGAACTATAATAATAAAAAAAAGAATATTATAACTTATGTATAATTTTATGAATCGACTCATAAAAATATTATTCCAATTTCAAATTATTTTGATGTTATTAATGCTCAGAAAATGTTTAAATATAGCGCTCAAAAAACCAATTGGGTTTTTGGGTGCCAAAAACCAAATTGGTTTAACTAAAAAAAAAAAATGCCTCTAATGTCAGGAGTCTTTGGCTGTGCCCCTGACGCCTCATTATCGGCTTCTAACCACAACGTTGCTGCAGATAGAACTCAAGAATATAAATAAGATGTTTTGATTTGTATTTCTTAGAAAGTTTAAAAATTAGATATCTCAAATTTAAAATACGTGCCAACATTGAAAATCCTATAGAAAAATGACATATTTTTTTAGTTAATTGGAAGGTGTTTCAATGTAGAATGAAAATAGAAAAAGAAATGAATTGTGTTAAATAATTCGAAATATAAACTAAATATATCAATAACACTATATTTTAATTTACTCATTGTAAAAATTAATTATTGTAAGATATTTATGAAATACTGGCCAAATACAGGTTGAAATATCAATTTAATCTTTTAATAAACAATAATAATATTACAAGTTATTTAGAACTCATTCCAGAATCGAATTATTCATTCAGTATTTAAAGTTTCCTTTTTTTTTATTAATTATGTAGAAGATAGTACAGTAACTGGTTTTGTATGAAATACTATAATATTAAACAGCGATCTTCTTTTAGCTAATAACAGCCATAAAGTATGATAAATATTATAATAATTAGTAAATAAAGGACTGAAGTTTATAGTAAACTACGGGGCTGATAGGCGTTGTCCTGCCCTGAAAAAATAAAAATCTAGGGTCCGATTCCAGCGCCATCTACTTGTTCCAATTGAGAATCTAAACCATCCGGGGATCCACTCAAACAAAATCATCAAAATCTGTTCAGGAGATTAGGGGTGATTAAGAGGATCTTAGAACCCGATCCCAGCGCCACCTAACGGTTCTAATCGTGAATATAAACCATCCGGGGACCCACTCAAACAAAATCATCAAAATATGTTCAGGAGATTAGGAGGATCTTAGAACCCGATCCCAGCGCCACCTAACGGTTCCAATCGTGAATATAATCCACCCGGGAGGATCAAAATCTGTTCAGAAGATTAGGAGGATCTTAGAACCCGATCCCAGCGCCATCTAACGGTTCCAATCGTGAATATAAACCACCCGGGGACCCACTCAAACAAAATCATCAAAATCTGTTCAGGAGATTAGGAGGATCTTAAAACCCGATCCCAGCGCCACCTAACGGTTCCAATCGTGAATATAAACCATCCGGGGACCCACTCAAACAAAATCATCAAAATCTGTTCAGGAGATTAGGAGGATCTTAGAACCCGATCCCAGCGCCACCTAACGGTTCCAATCGTGAATATAAACCATCCAGGGACCCACTCAAACAAAATCATCAAAATCTGTTCAGAAGATTAGGAGGATCTTAGAACCCGATCCCAGCGCCACCTAACGGTTCCAATCGTGAACATAAACCATTCGGGGACCCACTCAAACAAAATCATCAAAATCTTTTCAGAAGATTAGGAGGATCTTAGAACCCGATCCCAGCGCCATCTAACGGTTCCAATCTTGAAGATAAACCACCCGGGGACCCACTCAAACAAAATCATCAAAATCTGTTCAGGAGATTAGGAGGATCTTAGAACCCGATCCCAGCGCCAGCTAACGGTTCCAATCGTGAATATAAACCATCCGGGGACCCACTCAAACAAAGTCATCAAAATCTGTTCAGGAGATTAGGAGGATCTTAGAACTCGATCCCAGCGCCACCTAACGGTTCCAATCGTGAATATAAACCATCCAGGGACCCACTCAAACAAAATCATCAAAATCTGTTCAGAAGATTAGGAGGATCTTAGAACCCGATCCCAGCGCCACCTAACGGTTCCAATCGTGAACATAAACCATTCGGGGACCCACTCAAACAAAATCATCAAAATCTTTTCAGAAGATTAGGAGGATCTTAGAACCCGATCCCAGCGCCATCTAACGGTTCCAATCTTGAAGATAAACCACCCGGGGACCCACTCAAACAAAATCATCAAAATCTGTTCAGGAGATTAGGAGGATCTTAGAACCCGATCCCAGCGCCAGCTAACGGTTCCAATCGTGAATATAAACCATCCGGGGACCCACTCAAACAAAGTCATCAAAATCTGTTCAGGAGATTAGGAGGATCTTAGAACTCGATCCCAGCGCCACCTAACGGTTCCAATCGTGAATATAAACTATCCGGGGACCCACTCAAACAAAATCATCAAAATCTATTCAGGAGATTAGGAGGATCTCAGAACCCGATCCCAGCGCCACCTAACGGTTCCAATCGTGAATATAAACCATCCAGGGACCCACTCAAACAAAATCATCAAAAACTGTTCAGGAGATTAGGAGGATCTTAGAACCCGATCCCAGCGCCACCTAACGGTTCCAATCGTGAATATAAACCATCCGGGGACCCACTCAAACAAAATCATCAAAATCTGTTCAGAAGATTAGGAGGATCTTAGAACCCGATCCCAGCGCTACCTAACGGTTCCAATCGTGAATATAAACCATTCGGGGACCCACTCAAACAAAATCATCAAAATCTGTTCAGAAGATTAGGAGGATCTTAGAACCCGATCCCAGCGCCATCTAACGGTTCCAATCTTGAAGATAAACCACCCGGGGACCCACTCAAACAAAATCATCAAAATCTGTTCAGGAGATTAGGAGGATCTTAGAACCCGATCCCAGCGCCAGCTAACGGTTCCAATCGTGAATATAAACCATCCGGGGACCCACTCAAACAAAATCATCAAAATCTGTTCAGGAGATTAGGAGGATCTTAGAACCCGATCCCAGCGCCACCTAACGGTTCCAATCGTGAATATAAACCATCCGGGGACCCACTCAAACAAAATCATCAAAATCTGTTCAGAAGATTAGGAGGATCTTAGAACCCGATCCCAGCGCCACCTAACGGTTCCAATCGTAAATATAAACTATCCGGGGACCCACTCAAACAAAATCATCAAAATCTATTCAGGAGATTAGGAGGATCTTAGAACCGGATCCCAGCGCCACCTAACGGTTCCAATCGTAAATATAAACTATCCAGGGACCCACTCAAACAAAATCATCAAAATCTATTCAGGAGATTAGGAGGATCTTAGAACCCGATCCCAGCGCCACCCAACGGTTCCAATCGTGAATATAAACCACCCGGGGACCCACTCAAACAAAATCATCAAAATCTGTTCAGGAGATTAGGAGGATCTTAGAACCCGATCCCAGCGCCACCTAACGGTTCCAATCGTGAATATAAACCATCCGGGGACCCACTCAAACAAAATCATCAAAATCTGTTCAGGAGATTAGGAGGATCTTAGAACCCGATCCCAGCGCCACCTAATGGTTCCAATCGTGAATATAAACCATCCGGGGACCCACTCAAACAAAATCATCAAAAACTGTTCAGGAGATTAGGAGGATCTTAGAACCCGATCCCAGCGCCACCTAACGGTTCCAATCGTAAATATAAACTATCCAGGGACCCACTCAAACAAAATCATCAAAATCTATTCAGGAGATTAGGAGGATCTTAGAACCCGATCCCAGCGCCACCCAACGGTTCCAATTGTGAACATAAACCATCCATCCATCCACTCAAACACAGACAAAAAATTCCATCAAAATCGATAAAGTCATTTTTAAGTTATGCGCTTACATACATTTATATGATTATTATTACAGAACATTGTTGGAGTTGTAAACATCGTAAATTCATTCCTTTTAGAGAGCAGCAGCAGCACATTCCTTAGGCGACGGCAACCGCTTTCCATCAGGTGGGCCGACTGCCTGTCTGTTGCATTCGTGCAATAAAACAAATCTAATTAAATTGATCTGATTTCTCTGACATGGAGTTTACTATCATAAAAATAATATGTGTATAACGAAAAATAACTTCTATATTTATCAACAAGGTGAACAAAATTTCACAAGAATAACTGCCACACTCAGAGTGCGATAATGATCATTAAACTTCAATAGCTACAAGCGAATTTTTCTTTTATTTTTAACACATATATAATTACATTTTTAGAAGAAAATTAAAGCATAACCTTCAAACACTGTTTATATTAATTAAAAATTTAAAAAAAAATAATATCCTTCGCTCGACGTTTAGTGATCATACTGCTTTGCAATTAAGAGCGTCACACGACTTCGCGTCATGAACTCATGATTTGTATTAAAAAGTAATATCCACCTCAAGAAAATTGTTTTGTGTTGATAATGTATATTATTAACCTCCCTGAGTACAGCAGTAAATAGTTTATAAATACTACCTTTGTGAATCCATTGCTTCTGAATATTTATATATAAAAAATGATAGCTGGTATTTGTCCGTCTTCGACTGAAGTGCCATTGTTGTTTCCAGCCGCGTATGAAAATTGAAAGACTACTTTTTCGCCGTTATTGCAGTCGACTGTCACACGGCGGAGGCCTTTAGTACCGTAGTAGGAATCGGTGCCCTGGAAAAAGAACACAGTAGTAAGATATATAAGGGAGTTGTAACAGATACAACACAATTGTGCAAAGGAGAATGAAACAAGGTCTTTTTGGATGTTAAAGTTAGCCGTTGAGTGCTTAGAGAGAATCGCATGTATGGCACGTATAGCACGGTCGGTAGTTGCGCGCGTACTTCACTCAGGTCCATTCCGAGTGAAGTTCGTGTGCATTCGCTTACTCTCTAGAGTCTAGGCAATTAATTCGCTATAATTTACTAACAAAACACACAGACAAATACAGAAATATTTTACATTCTATATACGTATATTTAAGTTGTATTTTTATTTAATTTTACAGGTAACACCGAGTGGGCCGTTCATACAACGGATTCTATCGTCAACAGGAGCAAAGTAAATTAGCACATAAACTAACACTTTTTGTATATTTTTATAGGCAGTTACTTAATATGAAACTAATAATATTAAACGATATCAAAATAATAAATATAGATAGATAGATGGATAACACTTTATTATACACCAATACAAAAATGAACTTAAAGACTAAAATTATATCTAGTTATGTACAAAGGGCGGTCTTATCGCTAAAAAGCGATCTCTTCCAGACAACCCCGGGAATGAATTGAGATGATAATGGCGATGGTGGTATACGTAACATATAGTATATATAATATATAATTTTTAATACTTAATTTCAAGTTTAGAAGTCCTATAAATATACAAGTACTACTACAAACGCAAAAACGTATCGAAGCTAATTTACCTGTATTTTGCTTTATGGCGAGACCAATACTTTCCTACCAATGGAGGTTGGCATTTTTTTAAATATTTTGCTTTCCAATTTAACCTTAAATATTATTGGTTAAAAATGAATGATGGTTGAAGTATCTTTTTGCGTAAAAAATTTCACCTATTTAGCGCAACTTCTTCCTTTTTGATGAATTGAATTGAAATCAATTTGGCCTAGACCTTTATTTGAACATTATTGTAAAACGAATACTAATCCATTACCACTGACTAGATAAAGAAATTGTGCAGTCATATGAGAATAGAAATATATAACTTATGAATTTGTACTGTTTTATTTTTTATTGCACAAGTTCAGGAGAGAGGCAGACGGCCCACCTGATGGAAAGCGGTTACCATCGCCGCCTATGGATAATTTGTAACACTCTCTAAAGGTAGACTGGAACCTGGCCATTAATGCCGTAACACATCTCAAGGTTCTTATGGTGCTATACTCTAGACCAGGGATGGTAGCCACCCAGACGGGCAAATACCCTACCATCTGGCTGTGGGTTGTTTGGATAAAAAAAAACAGAATTATCAAACCTACTTTTAATTTTGCACTGGCTATGTACGAAGTGTTTGGGAGTATCTCCACGGGCTCCTTGAACATCGCACGGAAGGTGTCGTCGCTGCCGTCGCAACAGAACGTCGTTGTATTCGAACCACAGACTTTCTTCGTCGCCAAATGGATTATCTAAATAGAACAAGTAACATCAACCCTTTGCTTGCTGCGAATGAGAATTTTGTAATCCTTTTACCCCTCGGAAGAACGTGTTTTATTATCTTTGGTGTTTACATTATCTGTAAGACTTAATGGTTGTCTTAATTGTTCACCGCCATATGTTTGCGTTGTGGGAACAGTTCCCACAATGAAGGACGAGATTGCCAACAGCTGCATCCAATATCAGGAACGACTAATGGTTCACCCAAATGAGCTTGCCCAGAAGCTGCTGCATAATATCCTACAAAGGCGCCTAAAACGAGTGCACATTCTCGACCATCCAGGTCGTTCTTTCTTTAATTTAATTGCCAAATATAGCTGCAATTAAATTAAAGAAAGCAAATCATTGGATGTTGCCTTCTTGCACATCATAAAATCAACCAAATCATTTGCTTATGGAACAATTTCCGATCGCAGATTAAAAAGACCATAAAAAAATATATATATGTTTGCGTTAATTTTCTATGTATTTAAATGTAACCAACTGCTTCGAATCTTGATCAAAAATAGGAAATTTTGATGAAGGCATTAAAACCGCACTTTTGTTCATTCTCACAAGTCATGTTGTTTTGCATTAAAGCTTAATTTTAGTTTGATAATTCCATTATATGTTTTTGGGGAATATCTATTTTGCGAATATATAAGATCAGCCTGGTAAGTCAGAATTAGTTGAGTTTCAAATACAATTGAGGCGTTATTAAGTGTACATCCGGAACTGACTCGCACTTCGAAAGACTGCACTTTGTTATTATGATCTGCTTTAAGAATTTAGTTGTTTGTAAGAACTGTAAGTTATGTGTGTATACTTCTAATAAAGTTTGTGATCTTCCAATTCTGTCTGTGCAGTATTATATATTTATTTTGAAATAGAGAAAGTGCCTGTGACATAATACTAACCTGCAAATGAACTTCATATTCCGTAGGCCCAAAATAAGATCCATACAGTCCAAAACCGACTACAAAAATTCTCTGGTCAACTGTGAACCTTATTCTATCTGTAGTACCACTGTAACCCCATCTTGACTCAGTCTGATTAAACCTGTTCACTGTCAGTTCTTTTCCGGTCATACAGCATCTTGGTGTATCCAGAAAACCTACGTTTGGTTTAGGATTAACAGTAAAATATAGGAACAATTGTACAATCTCTCGGTCATCAAGAAGACCGCTTTGAGCTGGACCCATAGCAAATTCTTCTACAGACATCAATGGGAAACGAATGGCGTTAAATGCTCGTCCTAGCACAGTTCTTTGGTTTGATGGTGTAACGGGTAGCTGACGTCTAATGCATTCTGCTTCAGACCACCTGAGGACTGCTGAGAAGATTTTCGCTTCACGGATTCTTAATGTGTCTCTGCGGGGAAGTAAATTATATAAAACAATTAAAATGTATATTTTTTTAATAATCGACAAACAAACACACGTTTTATATCACCAAGTATTGGAAACTCTAACAGAGTTATTAATTTTATTTTATTTTGTTTTATTTGGGGGGCTAACAGCTATCATTAACAATAACTAGAAATAAACTAAATTAAGAAAAGCTATTAATAAGCCTCCACAGATAACAGTAAAATAAAAAATAAAAAAAAAGGAAATTAAACAAAGAAACAATAAAAAAATAAAAAATGTGCATTGGTAGATACTTAAACTGATAAATCCGAGTTTGAATAGAACTTGACCAACTTCGCGCTAAACAATGCTACACTATTCGTAAATAAGTCTAAGTCTATATCTTCCAACTTACTTAACTTATTAAATTCATTTACTGTTCTGATACAGAACGAATTCCGTCAATAAACTGTGCGCGTCAATGGTGTGTGGAATAATTTCCTAGGGCGAACATTAGTAGGGGGAACATACAAATGTAGTTTCTCAATGAGATTTGCACAATCAATTTTAGATTGAGCAATTTTGACTAAGAAACGTAAATCAGCAATTAATCTAGTCAGTAAAGCTGCCCGGTCCTGCATTCAGTCTGTTGCGTAATGCAGAACTGTGCAACATTTTGTTGCAGCCTACAATGTGTCCGGTAACACAGAATAAGATCCTCTTGAGTCCTGCAAGCTCGGCCCACTGCAGGCCTGCAATGCAGGATCGTGCTCGGGTCTCTTAAGGCGTTGAACTGGTCACTACTAATAATTTTTTAATATAGAACATAGATGTTCTTTTGTTTTTTTATATAAGTAAAAAATTCTTCTTTACATTAAACCGTGTTATATATTAGCAGTGTCGTTTTAATTACAGTGGAGACTCAATTAACCGGAGTGACTGTTGTTGTAAAGCATTTGAATAATGGAAAATCTGGATAATTGAATATATTAAGAAAAGCGATTTTTGTTCATATTATTAACTCTAGAAAGATAATTACTTCATTTACACACACTATACATTTTAAACTATATAGTATATACATTATATTTAAAATAACAAAAAAAAATCAATTTTTGTTGAGTGTGTTTGTTATCAATGTTAGAAAAGGAAACATATTTTCATTTACCTACATATTTTCTTAAATTATCGCAGTTCCCAATCTGGATAATCGCGAATACATCTAACTGAGGTCCAGATAATCAAGTCTCTACTGTATTATAACAAATTAAAATTTAAAAAAGTGTTTTATATCAAGCTAAGCAAGTTATATTTGTTATTGGTCGGGCCACTCTGAGGCTGATACCAGACACTCAGACCATAGTAAGTAATAGAAAGTTTGTTTACAAATTTTTTACTTGATAGGTATAGAACTAGAAACTTAAGAATTTGGGAGGCCCGAGTCAACAATGGGACCATTAATTTATTTTAATAGCAACACCACTCTGATTCCAGACTATGTTATAATTATTGTAATTATCATTGTTACTCCCGAGAGTCCTAGACCATACACGACTGAAAATTATAATTTACTTAATTTTTAGGATTGGTAAACTATAAATGAATACATTGTGTAGTTTCATATAGTAAAAGTAAAGCCAATCCATTACATAATGAGCCTTGTGGCTTAAGTATTGGTTACACAAGATATGTGCCAGCCCACTATGCTAGTTATTATGCATGTTATATGATTATGTCTAGCTTACTCTTCCAAGATAACTTTTATGATTTTATCTTATAATTCACATTAGAAAGTAGACACTACTCTGTATGCAATAAAAATTATTTTAATTTACAAATACTACCCTTTACTTAATTTCATTAGCAAGAACTAACCATGATAAAGGTTAATATAATATCACATATTATATTTATTTTAGTTTATTATTTAAAAATAATCTTCCAGATCCCTATAATTTTTCAGTACCTAGTAAAATTGGATCTTAATTGTAAATTTATCTGCTCATAAGTTTAACATAATAATATTATGTAATAAACACCCATGAGAACCTACAAGTAACCCCCAAGACAGGTGCAAACCTAGTTTGAAGATTAGGGAAATGACATTGTCAATATATATACATATAGATGTAAATTAATTTTGAAAATGTTGGTCACTGTATCTAGCTTTTTATAATAAATTATTATTTATATATTCCTTATTTGACTCCATATTTTACATTTTGTTAACAAATAAAAAAAAAAAAAAAACACTGGAGCACAGGAGTGGGGCCTGGGGTCCAAACTATCGGTGGTTAGGGCTCTAGAGACAGGAGCCTCTTCACAATTTGTACCATGTTCAAGACTGCGGCCTTCTATATCTGGACCGTCACCCAGCCTCCTAGCGAGAGCCTCTCTAGATGATGGTCGAGGCTCTTCGATATAAGACTGTTGATAGTTACAACTATTGGCACAATGATTGTTGACTCCAGACACCACATAGCGGTAAACTCGTGAGCAAGACCTAAGTATTTACTTAATTTCTCTTTTTCTTTTTTCATGAGGTTATCGTCATGCGTTTGCAGATGATCTACTATCACAATACCAGGCTTATTGTTTACAATAGTCCTGGCCATGATAATTAATCGATAAATAATAATAATTATTATTATTAATATCTAGATTGTGTTTATCTACATTGCCTTATAACATATCTATATATCTATAATTTCAATCTTATCTTTTCCATTATGTTGGGTATATAATGTAGTATTGGGTTGTATGGGCCAGTTGTTTTACTTATTTGTATGACACCCATTTCATACTTGATATGAACCATGCTACCTTGGCCTTCCCTTCACTCTCCTTGCTTCCAGGTTGCCTTTGATTAATTTGCACAAGGTAGTTATGTCATAGTTTGTTTCCACTATTTTCCTATAGGTAATTTTAATGGTTGGCGGTAATTAAAACCAATAGACTGCCATTGGGTGTGAGCAAATGTTAGGGTGCCACCACTACCTCGGCGGTGACGATGCCATGGCGCTGCATACCCTCCAGGTGTGTCCAGCCTGGACCGAGCAGCGCCGCGATCTCGTCTCTGCTATCGGATTTGTATCTCCCGGTCGTGGTGAAAGCTATGATCGGGAGCGCCCACTGATGGGATACAGCTGCCTCCTTCGGCGAGACTGTAATATCCGCAAAAGAGGGGACAAAGCGGGAGAGGGAGCAGACCACCATACTTCCCTTTTGACTCAACAAATGGTGGGGTCAGTCCGTAAATCACTGGTTATTGTCTGTCAGCAGTAGAGGTGAATGCACAAGCGAGCCCACAGCCGGGACATACGGACAGGGGTTTTAGTAGGTATCCCTAACTGCGGTGTGGCAATAGCACTTGCTACGTGAGGTACTAGTGCCACCCCGACCTGGCAAATCCCACACACGGACCATGACCTTCCCGCTCATGAGGCCTATAGTCCTTTATCAAATTTCTCTTGTATAAACAAAAATATTGCCATAAACTTGTGCATTTTTGACTGCAACATATATATACATATATATAAAAAGTAAATTTGTATCTACAAATGTTAATCTCAATTAAAAACATAAGTTTTAAGACAATCATAATATGTATTTTTTGCTTTTAAATTATTAAGACATTTGTAATCTCATGAATAATCTCATTTAAGGGATTGATACTCTCTACTCTACTTATGATATATTTTTTCACTAATAGCAACCCCACAATAAGTAATTGAGAACATTTGATCTGCCTAGTTTTTAATATTAAAGCAGAAAATTAAGACCCTCCTTTAAATTGTGAGAATTTGCCTCCTCCACTCCTCCTTCTCAAGACAAACTGGTCAGAATGTAGTCTTCTTCCTCTTACTACCAATGTACCGCTCGCTATCGGCTGGGCAATCACCCCCGCTTCCTTGAACTGCTTCTTTCATCTATGAAATGGTTCTCCACAACTTTCTCTTGCACACTGTGGGGATTTGAATAGAGCTCCCAGCCGTGGTTTTTCTACAGCCCTACTATACAGGATGTTTAAAAATAGCTCTCATAAAATTCCTTCGAGGCCAGCAATGCATTAGTAACTCCTCTGGTGTTGCTCTGGTCGAGAGTAAATACTTTCCATCAGGTCCACCTGATGGAAAGTATTTACTGTCCAACATCAACCTGTCAGTAAATTTATACATGTTTGATACATGAATTCTAAGTAGTGGGGTGGTGAAGCAGGGAGAGGGGGGGAGGCATACTTACCCCTACTACAAACCCTATGGTCTGGAGATCTTAAAATATATTTTTTTTATAAACATAACCTCACTTATATTTTCACTAATATCATAGGTCCAAAGTTGAACAATCCTTTCAAGTCCAAAAGATAGCCAGTAATCAACAGAAAAAGAATCAAAAAACAGTGGAGGTCAACAAACAATTAAGAAAAACACAACACAGCAGATTCACATACACTACAAGTGTAACCATGCAAAATATTTAAACTGGTGGCCCATAAAGATCAAATTATAAATCATGTATATAAAATAAATACTAAATGGTTACTAGCTGGATCTGGCTAACCTAGACTAAATTTCTGTTCTAGTCCCTGATTGTGACCTTTCATCACCCATTACAATATTATTAGTGAAAAAATAGGATAAGGTTATGTTTACCAAAAAATAATATTTTAAGAACTCCAGACCATACAGGTAGCAGAAAGGGTAAATATACCTTCCCCCCTACCCACTCTGCCTACCCACTACAAAAAATTTGTATACCAGATATCTGAGTAGCAGCCATTCTCTGTGCTGTACTTTCACTATAAAAAGTCGTAATTTCCAATTGAAAACAGTGAAATATAAAGTAGTATACCTATCTACATATGGTACTGATATATGAACGTTTGGGTGCAGTATAGATATGAGACACTTTTATTATTTGAGATATAAAGTGAATTTAGGGTGGTTTTAAAAAAAACCACAAAGGCTAGTGGGAGTTCCACTTCCCTGGGAGCCTTAGCCTTCTAAAGATTTGTTCATATTAAATAAAGGGTGTCTCATAACTATACCCCATCTCAATGTTTCAAAGGCAAACTATACTAAGCAAAATTCAGTAATCTTTACAACTCAGATAATTAATGTTTAAGTATAAATGTATAAAGAATTATATACCTTTCTAAAACAGCATTTAGAGTATCCTGATCTATATCAGTAAATCCTTCAGCGTTCAAAGCATCAGCCGTATTTTTGTCAATCATTTCCAAACACAATGCTGCAAGCTGTGGTTCATCAAACAACCTCGCTTGAGTCAACAATAAGAAAGCATTATCTGTTCCTAAGTTACTCTTTAGAAATTCCACACAATGCTCTTCTAATGCTGCTACAGCATACTTCTTAGCTGTGTATAGGGTTGTCATGACACTTTCCGGACCAATTCTCACTTCATCTGAATATAAGAACTTGAGTAAATGAAGAAATGCTGCAGGCTCAACATCAGGCAGCTCTACTTCATCAGATTTAGTAGCTAATACTCCATTAAACATGGCGTCGAACACTGCAGAACCAACAGAAAGTACGAATTTGTGTGCAGGAATTATTTGCTGATTTGTGTCCTTGCCTACAATGAAATGAACGTCACACAGTATTTCGTTGTTGAAAAGGAAAGAGAGACGCTCTTTTACGGTTGTTTTCGTTGCCTGCCAGTTGTGCAGTCGACCACCAGTGTTGTTAGTGAGCTGAAGATTTTCTATAGCCGAGGAGGAAGGTATCGCGTCACTCGCCTGACCATTATCATCGTCGTGAAGATGCCCGATCTGTCTAGAATGTTGGTTAGTTGGGAGCATGTTCTGAGGTGGTAGCTCGTCTCCATCACCCCCATTATCTAGCCTCACGTTTAACAATCTATTTACTATATCGTTTTTAGATCCCGATGCCATAATAACGCACAAGTTTTCAACAATCAAACATCACATTAAAAGCCGGTAGCAAGATTTCGCACACACAATTAACCCACTTTTGATGTCTTAATATAAAATGTTATACAAGTATCTTGTTGTTACAATGTAATTTACGTTGATATGTTATGGTAATTACTCTCAATTTATTGTTTAACAAGAAGAAACAATTTCTTTCGACTTTCGACTGAAACAAGTAAAAAATAAATTTGATTAAAGTTGACAGTTTTGACATTGACATTATGTGTCAACATCACTTCATTACTAGCTCTGAAAACAAGACTTTATAACATAGTTAACAACAACATTAGCTAATACCGCGTACGCATTGTGGCAATAAAGTCCAACAACAAGAATAATGGTTTTGATTTTTGGTTTTCATTAATTCAATATATACTTAGTCAAACGTATGAATGTATGGAATTTTTTGACGGTTAGAAGACATATTTATCCTTCACACAAATATATAAATAATACTCCTATTTATATATCTTTATATATAAAATTCTAATGTTGGTGTGTATGTAACTGAACTTCTTCTAAACTCCTGGACCGTCGTCGTCGTCGTCAGCCATTCGCAGTCCATTGCTAGACGTAGGTCTCCCCAAGTCAAAGCCGCTTATCCCTGTCCTCTGACTTTCTCATCCAGCGCCTAGCGCGTCCTTGGACAGG
Organism: Dendrolimus houi; assembly: GCA_039645545.1. NCBI lineage: Eukaryota > Metazoa > Arthropoda > Insecta > Lepidoptera > Lasiocampidae > Dendrolimus > Dendrolimus houi. The sequence continues at coordinate 2,206,352 of CM077131.1, forward strand.
TCGTTGTTCCATCGGGCTGGAGAGCTTCCGACACTACGCTTACCGAGACGCGGTCTCCACTCAAGGACTCGTCCGCTCCATTGGCCATCGGTTCTGCGGCAGATGTGACCAACCAACTGCCACTTCAGCTTGCTAATTTTGCGAGTTGTGTCGGTTACCTTGGTTCTCTTACGGATATCCTCATTTCTAATTCTATCCATAAGAGAAATATCCAACATCACCCCATAGCCCGTTAAGAGACTTAGAACTTCTGGACCAACCCTGCCGTCAGTGTCCATGTCTCGGCCCCGTAGGCCAGGACTGAGAGGACCCACAGCTGGAAGACCTTTGTCTTCAAGCATTGCGGAATGGGCGACGAGATGACTTGACGAAGCTTACCAAATGCTGCCTAGCCCAACTGAATCCTCCTATTGGCTTCGAGGTTCTAGTCGATTCGAGAATGTTTTAGATTCACAGTTGGACCCGATAGGTGTCGCTGAAATCGGATTCTTAATTTTATTTAAGGCAGGACAACGTCTACTGGGCCCGCTATAGTATTATATAGAAAAATTATTTTTCTTACGTAAATAATACTTTAACTTGGAAGATCTCATTTATAAAAAGTAATTCAATGCAATAAATTGTGCCTCTTTCTTATTTCAATTAAGAGGGCGCGTGTCCTGGAAACCTCCATAGATGTTTCTAGACAGCCCGAAGGGCTTAAAAGATGGGTATCCTTCACTGTTATTGCGCGCATTTCAGCTGCGGGGGCGGATTTAGGACGATCTTTTAAGTATTTATTTAGTTCAAACTACACTAACAAATAGGTATTACAGATAATTAGTCTATATAAATCAGCCACCAAAAGGCTGGCTTGTATTTTGGGCAACGCATGAGGTCTTTCTGCGTGCACCGGGACACAAACCAACATGACTGATAATTTCTTTTATTTTTCCTTCCACCCATTTTAATATTATATAAAATTATTAGAGCTAGGCATGTTTGCTGAAGAGTTTCTTGCGCCGCTTCTTCTCTTCAAGCCCCAACATGTTGCGAAGCCGTGGTAAATTAGTATAGGGTCCCATGGAGTAAATAATAACCATAAACAAAATTAAAACTAAATAATTAAAATGAACAAGTTGGTGGTAGGCTAAACAAAACTTTAACAATACTCGTGAACACTTGACATCTTTGTCTGCCGTGATCACGGCCACTGAAAAGTAGTCGGAATAACAAAAATCAAGTAAAATACCGCGCTTAAAACCGTTAAAACGTAGTTTTATTATGTATACAAGTCGCGAAAACTTAAGAAAATATTATTATTTTTGTAAATCTTGAGCAACTACGGGTTCTTTGTTAAAGTTTTATCCTTGCAGGAATAAAGTAAGAATACAATCTCGTGCAATGGGGAGGTCTGTCGTAGAGGCTACAAAACAACCCACAGCCATGTGGTTGAGTATAATTATGCTCGTCTAGATGGCTACCATCCCTAGTCTAGAGTATGCCGCCATAACAACCTTGTGTCGTGTTCCGGCATAGTGGCCAGGTTCCAGTCTCCTTATAAAGTGGCAGCACGTTGGTAGCACCTTTGGTGTTACAAATGTCCATAGGCGTAGTAACCGTTTTTATCCGTGCAGGAACGGAGAAAGAATACAATTTCCTGCGGCCAGGCGGCCTGTCGTAAGAGACGACTAAACAACCCACAGCCAGGTGGTAGGGTATTTGCTCGACTGGATGGCGACCACCCCTGGTCTAGAGTATGCCGCCATAACAACCTTGTGTTGTGTTCCGGCATCAGTGACCAGTTTCCAGTCTCCTTTAAGAGAGCAGCAGCGCATTTGTAGCACCTTCGGTGTTGCGATTGTCCATAGGCGACGGTAACCACTCTCCATCAAGTGAGCCGTGTGCCTGTCTGGTGAACTCCTGCAATAAAAAATAAAAAAAATAACCACTTTCCATCAGGCGAGTCGTCTGCTTGTCTGCTGAACTCATACAAAAAAAAAATATTTTCACCGCTTTTGATATTGTATTTGAAACTCAAAGTATGCAAGCCTCTTTAAGTTTGCGATCTGTATATCAATACCCCACTTTCCTTATATACTATTTATTTATTACAAGCTGTGCTCGCGACTTCGTCCGCGTAGATTTTTTTTTCACGGAACCCTAAGAAAAGGTAGCCTAAGTTACTCCTTATAACATCGGCTATCTACAAGTGAAAGTCCCGTCAAAATCGGTCCACCCATTTCAGTTTCGATTAATCGGAACATCCAGACCGACAGACAAACATTTAAAAAGTTGACTTTATGATACTTTCATATTCATTTAGTAAAAAGCTGTTATTTTGACATTACAAACGGACACTTCAAATTTTATTTATATGTGTACATTGTACGCGATCTCTGTTTCATTTCTTAAAAGAAATAAGACTAATCACGAATGTAAACACCGAAGTTCTATAATAACAGTCTTGGTAACTTTTTAATTATTTATATTAAATAAATTCTTATTTCGTCCCTGTAATGCTTGTAGGTATATAACACACAGAGTACTTATACTGGTTATGTGTAAGGATATATCTCATGGTATGGGAGGCAAGTTCACGGCGCGTGTAACAATGATGCGAGCACAGGGGTTTTATTGCCGCGGAAAGTGCGTTCCACTGAGCAAACGAAGGTATACCTACTAAGAAATAGATTGGGCATTGACACTTTAGGTATGGGGAAAAAGACACTGAACCTTCGTGATCGTCACGCTTAAATACAAAGTTCATCAATAAAACTTATATATATATACAGCATTTTCACGTATGATGTGTAGTCATATGACTGAGAATTGTTTTTCGAATATACAGGCAGAATAAACGGGGATGTAGAGTATGGACTTAATTCATTAGAGGGTGGCATTTATTCTGGCTGATGTTATTATTAATTTATATTAGTTATTTTTTAATCCTTAATTATCATTTCGCAAAAATCAAAGGTAATCATGTGATTTTAGAAATTATATTTATGTAATTATCATTAGTCAAAGTATATATTGGCTATAATTATAAAATGCGAACATTTATGCTTGGAGAGTTATCAAGACCTGGAGACTGTTGAGAAATAGTTGTAACTTTGAACCCAGTACATATACTTATACAGATGATTTACTGAAACGGGTCACCGAATCGCAATTTAAGATTTTGAAACGAGTGTTATCAGTTCTATAAAATTATAAGTTCTGCAATTTTTCTGTACGTCATCAATTTACGCACGCGCGCAACGGTCGATTCAGCCACAGGTGCTGAGCCCGGCAGTCTGACCGTCGCAGTCTACCCACTAACACCTTGAAACCTCCTCAAATAATCACAAAATCTATATATCATCAAAATATGAAAGACTCGCGTGGTGAGACACCATGATATTGAATTAGAAGTATATATAAATTTTGAGCCTAACCAAATTTTAATAGCAATGTTGCCTTTTGAATGTTGTGTTTAATAAATCAACAGGCGCTCAGCCTTAGGTCTAGTATAAATAATCCATGAGATAGTAATTAAATTGTTGTCTTGTTTCTATTCTATTGTTGATAAATAAAAGTGTTGCCTGTTGCTTATTAACTGTTGTAAAATGCTAAGATTTTTCTATCTATTAATATTAAAATTTCTTATTAAATGTTAATCATTATACGGATTTATAAAAGTTTGACACAACTTAAGTGAAAAAGGTAAGTGGTATTCTTTGTATATCGATTATTTAAAAGAGCAGACAACGAAGAAACTAACAAATAATTAGTAACTAACAAATAAGTAGTCATTACACTTTGTGGTATTACCAGTTCGGCTCTCACAATAAAATATTTACTGGTAGTCAGTAAGGTTGAAGTTGTATTGATGAATAATAAAACTTAGAGCTGCTTAGTTTTATTATTAGATGTGATAATGATTTTTGAATGTTTTCTTTCATTTATGTATAATAAAAATCAAATAGAAGATAGCATAGACATGAAAACAAAGTCATTATACCAACTGTACGAACACCTGTTAGCAAACCTCGGAAAAAATGAAAGTTGAGAAATTGTAGTGTACAAAATTTTTGTTTTCTTTCTCCTCTGTGGATTTATTTATTAATAATTTCAATCAATAAATCAAACCATGCACAAGGCCAAAGCAAAACCTTTGAATCACCAAAAAGTTTGTAGGTTCTAATAACAACTATGAATTGTGCTGATCGACTTCATCGTATTTTAATATGAAACCGATTTCTAAGACGCTTTTGTCCACTCAGAATAATAGATTAAGGTGATTTTTCTGAGAATGTCCACAAGAAAAAGACGACCAATATGTTTTCTCTGGGCTTTAGTGCGAGATAATCTTTACAACGGCGAAATTAATTTATAATATGGTTTTTAATATTATATCTGGCCAATATAACTTTTTTTAGATTTTTGCGATTGTAAAATATTGTTTGGACCACCTTGGCCACTTTTCAGTAGTCGTGGTAGTAGGCTCATGTCGAGATTGGACTTTGAAAGTTCCCCAAATGATATATAAGCAATATTAGGTAAATTGTAAGCAAAACAGCACAAGTCTCTATACACATTAGAATAAGTTTTTTTACTGCAGGAGTTCAGCAGACAGGCAGACGGCCCACTTGATGGAAAGCGGTTACCATCGCCTTTGGACATTTGCAACACCAAAGGTGCTACAAATGCGCTGCTGCTCTCTTAAGGGAGACTGGAACCTGATCACTAATGCCGGAACACGACTCAAGGCTGTCACGGCGACATACTTTAGACCAGGGGTGGTAGCCATCCAGTCAGGCAAATGCCCTACCACCTGGCTGTGGGTTGTTTTGGAAATCCGCAGGAAATTGTATTCTTTCTCCGTTCTTGCACGAATAAAAGTATTAACATAGACTTCATAATGTATTATAAATAAACTAAGAGACACCTCAACCATAGTATTATCTATGACCTTAATACAACAAATCATCAAACAAGTGTCACACACCCCAAAAATATATTAAAAACAAACAAGTCAATAATCAAGTTTTATAAAATAAATTCAAGTATAAAAAAGGTACGGATCTTAGAGTCCGTAGATTTGTTAAAAAAGAGTTCCCCAATTTGAAGAATTTATTATGCAATAAATAAAATTACATCCAAACCCTGGATTATTATTATATAAGTTTAGTTTAGTTTAGTGCTTGGTTCGAATTTTACGTTCTAGGGACAAAATTTTATACCTATCGCAAAATTTTTTGAACCCGACTACCATCGGGGAAGTTCCCAAATCTAACCATAAAAATGAATCTAATGCCCCTGCTATATCTGGGTTAATGGTAGCGACAGTGTCCAAAGGCAACTTATTTATAGCGATAAAAAATAACACAGTTAATGATTATCTATATTAGTATACACATAAGTTATCTGTCAATGTTTAGAGCTGTGGCAGCGAGGGGTAGAGGTTAAATGATACTTCAGATGGCAGAGAGTAGTATTCACTGTCGAGAGCTGATGTGAACTAATTTATTTTGGAAACGGTATCCCTTAAGACAAATATTAACAAGTCTTACTGCTAGTACAATATATAGCACAGCGTGTGAGCGGGACGGATGATGTGCGAGCGAGATAGAGCAACTTTTAATATGTGCGCACCCGCATTGCGCTAGCCATCTAACGTCCTCACGGACAGGGTCGACGTTATTACAAAAGGGCTGGCCTGGATCAGCCCACCCACGGTTAAGACGGCAGGCTGGCAGGCATCGACAGACAGACACAGACCGTGATCTCTCTACGTCCCCGCGATGGACGCCAGGAGACATAGCCCCCATAGGGTAAATTAGGCGAGTTGCTGAGAAGTTTCTTCTCTCCCAGCCGTAACACGTTGCGAAACGGCAGTAAAATAGCGTAGGCCGCCGTGAACCACCGATCCCGGTCCGCCAGGATCCTTCCTCGGGCTTTACCCGTCGCCCATTCTCAATTATGGTGGGCATCTTTAGATTCATCCCCAACATCATTAGATGCATGGCAACAGTCCATCTGAGGTAAAACTCCCTATGGAGCTCCCTCGAGCAAGTTACTCCCCAGGCTCGAGCGCCTTCGCGAGGCGAAACCCCGGTAAAGTTGTAAGGTCTTCGGACCAACAACAAGGTCAAGTTCAATTTTAAAAAAACGCTAGCCAGTGGCACTTTGTCCGCTGCAATGACTAGACGTATGCAGCTCCCATAAAGTCATTAACAATATAGTATCTCAAATAATGCACTAAAACCTTGGCTATATCTGCGTGACAGAGTCACTAACACTACTATTTCCCAGATGTAGCAGGGGCATAAAGGCGAACAAATCCTGCCGAAGTGTATTAAATTCTCAACACTTCGTATTGGTAAGAAGGAGCTAAGATGAGAATGTTGAAATGGATGTGTGGTGTTACAAAAATGGATAAGGTAAGAAATAAGTACAAAGGGTATCTTTGAAAGAGACTGAAAAATGGAGAGGAAGAACTGAGATGGTATGGGCATATAATGAAGAGGAATGAAAGTCAGGTAACAAAAAGAATTTTTGGACAGGTACAAATGGCTAAACCAAAATAGATTATCTTTGAAGGTTCTGTAAGCGATGATAATTCACCAGGCAGACGGTCTACAGGTTATTTTATGGAAGTGAATTTAATACTGTCAAAAAACAACTCAAGGTTGTTGTGATTGATATAAGACTAACGACTCACAATCGATCTTTCGACTGCACGGATAGATAGACATATTGAACCGAGTCCAAATAATTGGGAGAAAGTGAAAGAAAATAGAGGGAAAGAGAGACAGCGAGAGAGAGAGAGACAGTTAGCAAGATGATTAATTTGAAAACCTCAGTCGATGACAATAATTAAATTATTCTGGCAAAATGTTGTTAAATTCATAGACAAGGGATCGGTGCCGTTGTCCCACTTTGGAATTGTTACGAGGGAAGTGGGGAAGTTTAATTATTTGAACTTATAACTGCTTTAGTTCTGATGGTTATGAATAGCAGTTGTTTGGACTCTGATTAGTTACTGAGGACCGTACGTAGGTTCTTATATCTAACTTATGCATTAATTAAGATTAAATCCGCAGATTTGAAATATTAATGATCTTCATTATTATTGGTTAAGTTGATGACATTTCCAACAAATGAGTTGAATGATTGAATTGCCATAAAAATTTTTCTGGAAATGATTTAAAATAGCCACATGTTGTGATTTTTTTTCACTGAACGGTAGCTATTTGTAGGCAATTTAATTTATCAGTTTTATTTAATTTTATTAATAATTCCTCCATTGTGCTTTCAAATACACTACTAATCCCCTGTGAATTTCAAGGCAAGCGTGGACGAAGACGAGCATATCAATTACATAGCGCTACAACATACAAAGCTGGACATATGACAGGTTGTTTTAAACCTCCACAGTACGTTCAACAGAAAGGGACATAATGTCTTTGTCACGCTCTTATTACATTTTACATCATTTGCTACAAGGATAAGTGATCCGCCATGTACAGCGGACTTCCTTACAAATGCACTTATCACTAATTATATGAAACACCGATTTCAATTAGGAGTATACACTCTTTTAATGAGAAACGTGCTAGAGAGGTAATATACTTATGCTTATTTCCTTTGAAATGTGTGATCTTCATTTTTAGCAAGAAAGATGATGCTAAGCCCAAAAATTCAACGCTCCATCCGCGTCAATGATGGCCAGCTTATCGCGCTCTCGGAGAAAGCGCAGTACGACCATTCACAGGTAATTCTATCGCATATGAGTATATAAAGACAAGAGTAATATAAATAAAAAATAATGCACAAGAAACAGAAAAGAATAATGGAATAATTTAGTTTAGAAACAATTATAAACAGGTATTAATGAGTTGGATTATTGACTAGATAATATTTGCGGGTAGATGTAATTACTGCTCGGCTCGTTTCGTTATTGCGCGGATATAAAAGTGAACGGGCGTAGTGTGGCGACAAGCAAGTTGAAACAAGCAGACTCTCTCCGGCTTTGGTCTGATGCAAGTGTTCTAATATTATACGGGAAGTGAGATTTGGCCATCTAATTAAAGATGGCCATTTACTGCAGACTGGGATTATATATAAAATAAAATAAATAGATTATTGTTAATATTATCATATTAGTAAAATGGCCATATAGCACTTATATCATGCCTTAAGTTACATTGTGCGTTTTGGTGTTCGATGAGCGTTAAAATGGTGTTCATTCATTCATCCTCTAAGCTTCACTTACCCGATTTTTTCTGTTTTAGGCGGGCTATTTGCATAAAAGGAGTTCGGATAATACAAAATGGCAGCTGCGATGGTTTATACTCTATCAGGTAATTCATAGCATACCTTGTTGCAGTTTTAATTACATTCAGTAATTGTATCGGCACATAAGGCTTCATATATATCCCAAAAGTCAAAAATGTTTATTAAACGCCTTTTAGATATAATGAATATCTGGGAAGAAAAAACAATATATGCAGGTCTTTGACTTTAAACAAGTATATAATCATAAATATAGGCTTATAATTAATATGCTTAGAACCCGAGTAAGAGCCAGTAAAATTAATCACTTTTAAATAGGTCCTAAAAGTCTCAGTTTGCTTGTCGACGTCTCAGTCCTTCCGCAAAACAAAGTCTCAGTGTGACCAGCTCCTATAGTTCCAATTTCTAATTTTTAGAAAGATTCTATATACTTACAATATTACTTTTGCCTTTGTGTGCATGTCAACAAAAATAATTATATGGCTCACACTAATTTTGTAGGAGACTATCTCTCTAGTTATTATTACTCTAAGAACAGAGATTAGTTTTTCTTGGGTAACAAATTCATCGTAACTGTAATGAACCGTAACCGGAAAAAGCAGTAACAATTATTGGTCGGGTCCTATACTATAACCATACTATTCATTCATTTGGGTTACCATCGGTCATTACTTTTATACATACAAGTAATGTAAAAAGAGTAAATTTGACATACGCTCCAGCTTATGTTCGATAAAACCGGACAAGTTGTTTTTAGTAACATATAAATTTAAGTACTGAAATATACTAAATTTGTGTCGAATGCTAAATTAAGAGCCAATCTACTGTTTCATATATTAGTACTCGATGCTGTATAGCTGATACAGTGGCGTAGCTTGTCTTAGACGGGCCCCGTATCTAAATGTGTTGGGGGACCCAAATGAAGGGTAAAGTTTTTTAAAAAACGATACAAAAAATGCTCAAATTCAATTAAAATAATCATATATTAATTTATTACATATACTTAATGCTCCTAGGAGCTAAGTAAGGTAAACAAATCATATCAAAGATACACTTTTATTGCCTTTTTTTCGGCAAATATATTTATCAAACCATCCATAGCTGAAGACTAGTATAGATACACACATACATAGTTATTCTCAAAAATGTTATTAATCTATAAAATTTGTGGATAACATTTTAAAAATTTTTGTTTACACAGTTTCGGGGCCTCTGTAGCCTGGTGCCCCGTATCATTGATATGGCTGATAAGGCAGTAGCTATGCCCCTGAGCTGATAGCTCACTGCTTTTAATAAAGTTTTATTGCCGGAGATCGCACCTATTGAACACAGTGCAACTAACAATTATATTAAAGAAAACGCATAGTTCACTTTTTATAGTATTTACAGCGAGACACGAAAATTAGCTAGAAAATGAACAAATTTGCTTTAAAATCGAGCCGACAAACTTTTGTCCCACTTACCAAGATTTTCTTGACTGGACAAAGAAAACCCGACTGTCCGGTCGGAAACCGGGCATCTGGCAACCCTACGTGAATCTATTTATGTCAAATAGTAGTAAGCAGATGCAAATAATATATAACCTTGGAAATTTGTTATCCTTCTAATCATAATACTTCGTATGCAGAACATGTTGTTCTACTATGAGTCGGAGAACAACACACGGCCCACAGGAGTTTTGCTTCTAGAAGGATCTTACTGTGAAAGGCTGAACAAGGCACCCATGGAACGTAATGCATCTGTAAGTGTACCATTAGAGAACTACTCTAATTCCCCGGGCAAAAGTAGCATTAATTACCTATATACGCTGAATTTGACTTATTTGGCCTATGGGCCAGTCCGAAACTATGCGGTATAGCTGCTTCTAAACCACCCTCGTAACCACTCAAATACACACAAAAACTTCATTAAAACCCAGCGCCACCTACCGGTTGCAATTGTAAATCTAAACCACCTGGGGAACGACTTAAAGGTATACAAAAAATTTCGTCAAAATCGGTAAATTATCAAGTATGCGCGTACATACATTTCTACGATTCATTTTTATTTATATAGAAGATTAGTTAGGATGTGTCATTTGTTTGCTGATTATTAAAGCGTGAAAGCCCGTAACGAAATTCTTCCTCGGTGCTACTTAAAGATTCCCTTAATGTACAGTGTACATAAGTACTAGGAAAAGGTATTTTGGTTACAGGTATATTTTTATTGCATGAGTTCAACAGACAGGCAGACGGCCCATCTGATGGAAAGCGGTTACCATCGCCACAGGACATTTGTAACATAAAAGGTGCTACCAATGTGCTGACACTCTTTAAAGGGAGACTAGAACCTGGCCACTAATGCCGGAACACAAACAACTCAAAGTTGTTATAGCGGCATACCTCAGATCAGGGGTGGTAGCCATCCAAGCGAACTCCCTACCACATGGCTGTGGGTTGTTTTGTCGCCTCTTACGACAGGCCGTCCGGCCGCAGGAATTAATACTCTTCCTTCATTCCTGCACGGATAAATTATATATTAAAACAGTACTATTTTTCCACCAGTTTTGCTTTGTGATCTCGTATCGCCGCGAAAGCCAGCGGCAGTATGAACTTCGGGCCGCGTCTGAAGTGGACTGCGTACACTGGGTTGACGCTATCCGGGAAGCAAGGTTAGTCATTTTTGCTAAGTTTTTAAGAAATTTATAGATGACGGACAGATAAAAAATATTTAATTAGGGATCCGTAGTTATTTTGGCAAAAACAGCTCCAGTTGTATGACACAGGAAGAAAATGTTATGTCACAGTTATTGCCCTCAGAAATTACTGGTGGGGTTTATTATAAACTAGCTGTACCCGGCAGACGTTGTCTTGCCCTTAAAAAATAAAAATCTAGAAACCGATTGCAGCGCCATCAATTGTTAATCTAAAAATTCTCAAAGCTGCTTGAAAAAACACAAAAAAATCATCAAAATCGGTCCCACCGCGAAAGAGATGTGCAGCGGCGCCACCTACCGGATCCAATTATAAACATTGGTCCAACCGTTCTTGAGTTATAATGGTGTAACTAACACGACTTTGTTTTATATAATAGGTTGGGGAAAAAGTCTTTTCGCATATAGTATGTATGAACTTGTAATAAGATATCTTTGGCTATACCGTTTGTATCTGGCTGGTTTTCGTATCATTAAAAAGTTTTAATTTTAAAGAAGACAATCCCAAATTCAAATTAGGAAAATGTGTGATTTTCATTCGTTTTTGTTATTGTTAAAATGTGTTAATCTGATGAAGAAATTCGATACATTTTAAAATTTTACTACCAAAGAGGTAAAATTGCAACACAAGCCGCGAAAAAATTTGTGATGTTTATGGACCTAATGCAGTATCTGTGAGAGTAGCACAAATTTGGTTTAAGCGTTTTCAATTCGGAAATTTTGATATTAAAGATGCACGTCGCTCTGGTCGCCCTGTTACGGACAAATTGATGCCATTTTTGAAAAAGTGGAGCAAGATCGGCATATTAGTAGTTACGATGTCGCTGGAGAACTGGAAATTGACCACAAAACGGTATTGGCACATTTGAAAAAAGCTGGATACACAAAAAATCTCGATATTTGGGTGCCTCATGAGCTCACTGAAAGAAACCTAATGAGCCGTGTACTCATTTGTGATTCTTTATTACGACGTAATGAAACCGAACCATTTTTGAAGAAGCTGATAGCTGGTGATGAAAAGTGAATCACGTACGACAAGAGCGTGCGAAAAAGATCGCGGTGAAAGGCCGGTCAGGCTTCACAGACTATGGCGAAACCCGGGTTAACTCGTAACAAGGTGATGCTGTGTGTATGGTGGGACTGGAAGGTCATTATTCATTATGAGCTGTTACCGCCAGGCAGGACCATCGAGCTGTTACCGCCAGGCAGTTGAGAGAAAGCGGCCGAAATTAATCCATCGATTCTGAACTGTACTGGGAACAACTGAACAAAATGACCTAGATTAAAGCAAAATAAACTTAATAAAAACTTTTTGAATTTTATAAAAATGCGGCTTTTCGGAATTAATCAACAGGAGGGTGTGCATTCGTCTTTCCCCTTCAGCCGTTCTACCATGATAACGCTAGACACTTACTCACAACATTTTGGAGCCACTCAAAATCACAGTCGGAATGACCTCGGTCGTTGGTCGTTGTGACCCTCATGTGGATCGTAGCCTATGAGTGCGTTCCGCTCATAACACTCAAATTGTTCCTTCAGCCATTCTACAAGTCGTTATGCTTGCGGCGAAAACTTTACTAACGACGTCATCATTTTCGCTCGAGCCGAGTTCATAACGACCCACCTGAAAAAGTGTGTCGAAGTGAACAACTAGAATTTATGATTGTATGGTATCCTCCTGTACCTTTTCAAAGTTTTGAGCTTAAGAAATACTTTCAACTATTTGAACAATATCCGTTAAGTACTTTTTGAGTTGAGATATATTGTTCCTTGCTTGATTATTTTCAGTGCACTTAAGTATATCTTGATCAGTGAAACTTGTTAATTTATCCATCTGACCTTAAGATAAAATTACTCACTTTATCTCCATATTAAAGCCATTTCACTCCGCGGCAACGCCTTGTGCTTTACAAAGCCCAAGTGAGGTCGCATATGGAGTACTGCTCACACTCGTGGGCCTACCAACTAAATCCCCTGAACAGTATTCAACGTCGAACCATTCGCATTGTCGACGATCCCATACTCACGGACGGTTTAGATACGCTTGGCCGTCGGAGAGACTTCGCGTCTCTCTGCGTATTCAACCGACTGTATTGAGAGTGTTCCGAGGAACTGTTCAGAATGGTGCCTTCGTCTTACTTTTACCACAGCACCGCATGCCATCGGCTGGGCGTTCATCCCCATTTCCTAGAGCCGCTTCACTCTTGTACGCAACGGTTCTCTAGAACGTTTCTTTTGCGCACAGTGCGGATTTGGAATGATCTCACAGCCGTGGTTTTCCCACAGCGCTACAATATGGGGTTTTTTAAAAAGGGTGTCACAAAATTTCTTCGAGGGCGGCAGCGCATTAGTGACATCTCTGGTGTTGCAAATGTTCATAGGCGACTGTAACCACTTTCCATCAGGTGGGCCGTCTATCTATCTGCTGTGCTCCAACAATAAAAAAAGTGATTAAATATTTTGTTAAATATTCCCACCTGTTTAAAGCAGTTGTGATATGTGTTTAAACTAGAACTGGCGGGGGTGAGCAGGTGTTTCTGGGTCATGGTCGGCGCCTCCTTAATCCCATGGTCGCCATAGCAACAACGGGAGAGTGCGTTTACGGAAATATTAGTTCCATTGAAACTAGTTTATTGCACGGCATTGTGCTACTTTTCTCTATATCTCTCACTATATTCTTTCCAAACATTTTTTTATTTTTGACAACTCGATGACGGATCAATTAGTAATGTCCTAATGCAGCACCAACTCGATTTGTTATAAAAATCGAATCCATTTATAAATAAGTTTTAATCAATTTAACTTATCTATATATATATATATATATATATATATATGTAATAAATATATCCACATTTTAATAAACATTTAAAACGGCACTCACAATAATGGCGGTATTATTTTTCTTTAAAGTAGAATATTTTTTATTTTCAAATTGATTACTTTTGATTTATTTACGTGTAGTGTCGATGGTGACTCGCAGAACATCATTATTACGTCACTCACAATGTTAATTAAAGTACGACAATTATGTCATTCGTTTCATGTGGGCTTTACTGTCAAGAAATATGTAACTTGATAGATGTGCAAACGTCAAATGTAAAATAAACACTTGGAAACAGTATACAGCAATTTACCCCACTGCATTACTTCACTGTAACAGTGAAATTGTTATTTCACCTTTTTAACCTATTTTAAAAAAGGGGAGATTCTGTAAATATATTGTTACGTATGTTCGCGTTAGATTCAGCAAAGCTTCAAAGTGGTCTCATATTAATTTCATTGTTAATGAATTTTGATTTTCGAAGATACAGCAGGGAATTCCTCAAAGTCTAATAAGATAATATGTAGTGATTGAAATGCTGCTAGGTTTATGACAATCCAAAAACGAGTAGGTATTAAATTATGATCAAGAACCTACTATACTGGACTGAGACTAGAAGGTGTACAACAAAGTGGTAGGTAGTGGTATAGAAGGTCCTCAACAACAAAAGCATGAATGTGTAAAATGCGTTATAAGATCCATTTCATCTTGCCATCGTTACCGCATTCGAGAAGCTACCTTACTAGGAATACCATATACATAAGTTTAAAGTGAAAAATCAAAAAACCGCTACTACAAAAGGAACCGACTTCAAGGGCCAACCAAAAAATGGCCACCGTTAGTTTTGACAGGCCTTTAAAATATGTTTTGCCACGACTATGAATTTACGTGCTGCTTCCATAGGTAATTTAGCCACAGCTTGCTCTAGAGACTTTAACATATTCTGTTCCAAATTCTAAATAATTAGAGAGTTAAAAAAAGAAAAGCTTTTATATAAAAATATTTATGGCCAGATTGTCACCACTTTCCTTAATTTACCGATTTTTAGACATACAAAAGATTGTAAATTATGTGATTGAGAATGCTTAATTAAAAAAATGTGAATATAGGGGCATCGACCTAAATAATAATGTACATTGCCCTGACATTGGTTATTATAAATAACTGCACGATCGGCGTCGACACTCTTGGCGGGTGATCCGCCCTGGCCTCTCCAGGCGGACGTACTTGCCAAAGTTCGGTGCTCCCGACAGGATGCCCTCTCACGTACCCAAGTGTACTGCCTGGTCGAGTTTCA
Source organism: Dendrolimus houi (assembly GCA_039645545.1). NCBI lineage: Eukaryota > Metazoa > Arthropoda > Insecta > Lepidoptera > Lasiocampidae > Dendrolimus > Dendrolimus houi. The sequence goes on from CM077131.1 coordinate 2,221,427, forward strand.
GGCGATCAGGACGCGGGAAACCGCAACCATGATCCAATCTTGGTCAGTAGAGTTGGAAAACCGCAGCTGATGCGATGGCTCTCGCGAAAACGCGGGACCTGATCATGACCTTCAGAATGACGCAGATACTTACCGGGCACGGTTGCTTCGATAAGTATCTGTGTCAGATTGCGGGCTGCTTGCCTTCACCCCAATGCCGTCAGTGTGGCGCACAAGACACGGCGTTTCATACGCTAGTCGAGTGCGCAGCATGGGCACCCCAGAGGTTTGAACTCGAGACAATAGTACGTCCGATCGATTCGCGGGGCAGTTTGGTGCAAACCATGCTGCATAGCGATGATCATTGGGTGGGTGCGGCCAATTTCTGCGAGACTGTTATGTCTCAAAAGGAGGCCACGGAACGAGATAGGGAGAGAGGTACAAGTGCACATGCGTCTCGCGGGCACCAATGTCAGTTGGGGTTCTGGAGGCGCAAATATGCGCATAATCTCCCTCCTTGAAATACCGCTGCAGGGGGGGGTCTAGCATCTAGAGAGCAGAGGAGACTTCACCCCTGTTGTCGAAGTGAGTTTGCACTGCTTCCCGGGGCATTCTCAAGCACTGATGCGTTAGGATCAGCGTGGGTGTAACTACGTTCTAAGTTCACGCTCTTCCTACCACAGCGCGGGGCACATGGGAGGAGGGTGGTTTTAGTGGAGTATTGAGTTGGTAGGTAGGATTGATCGAGTCTCCACACAAGCCGGTCGATTACTGTTTGGCAGCCCCTAGGGGATTGTCTCAATAATCGACTATGGTCTAAGCCCTAGCAAAGGAACCGGTATTGTGCGAAATGCATTTACCCCGCCTTAAAAAAATTAACTGCACGATAGAAAGATTGGACGTGTTTCAAAATTTACATTGATGTATTATAGTTAAGTCACAGTTTAGTAGTTTTTTTTTTTTCAGGCGGGGGAAATGCATCTCGCACATACCGGGTCCTTTGCTAGGGATTAGACCGTTGTTGATCATGGAGGCTTTCCACTGAGGCAATCCAAACAATAATCAACCGGCTTGTGTGGAGACTCGACTAATCAATGCCCCACTAAAACCACCCTCCTCCCATGTGCCCCGCGCTTATGGTAGGAAAGGCGTGAGATACAGAACGTAGTTACGCCCACACCGATCCTAGCGCACAAGTGCTTGAGAATGCCCCGGGAGAGGCAAACTCACTTCGTCAACAGGGGTGAAGACTCCTCTGCTCCCTAGATGCTAGAGGGCCCCTGCAGTGGTATTTCAGGGAGGGAGGTCATGCGCATACCTGCGCCTTCGGGCTCCCGACTGACGTCGGCGCCCGCGAGACGCATGCGCACTACGATCTCTCTCCCTAACAGTTTAGTAGATTGTTCAACTGTGGTTAAGTATTGTATATAGATAAAATATTAAAGGGATATCTGTGAATTGGTTTCAATCACGCAATATCGTCGTTAGTGGCTTACCCACCATCCACCGCCCAACAGGCAATATCACTGCGATGTTCCAATTTCAAGATATACATACATACATAATATATACCTAGTCTTGCCATAAATATTGTAACAAAGAAATATTTTTTTCTATTGCAAATAACATTTATTTAAGTTATTTATAATACAGTGTGTCAGTTTAATACATAAATATAAAACAATTTAAAATATAAAAAGCTTATTCGAAGTGGTCTCCATTGGCTGCAATACAGTCCTTTAAACGTTGAGGCCAGTTATCAGTAGAATCACGCACTCTTTCCATGGGAAAATTCTTCACTGCTAATCGTATGGATTGTTTTAGGGATTCCAAATTATCATGGCGTTTAGAGCAAGCCGTACACTCTAAAACTGACCATAAATCATAATCCAGCGTATTAAGATCGGAACAAGACGACGGCCAGTCTTCAGCTCTGATAAAGTCCTAAACGTTCGTTTCCAACCAAGACTGCGTGGACCGAGCTTTATGACCCGGCGCCGAGTCTTGCTGGTAGGACCATTCTTGGTTATTGAACATGGTGTTGTTAAGGGGCTTAACTACCATCTCAAGAATGGTATCTTGATACACTTGTGCCGATGTTTTGATACTTTTTCACAAAAATATGGCTCAGTCACTCCTTCATAGATAACACCCCACCAAACCATCACTGAAGACAGATAATGCCCACGTTGCACTCTGTCGACTAATTGAGAAGCTTCCTTAGAGCTTTGAGCATAAATACGGTCATTTTGTTTGTTAAAATGTTGCTCAATTGTAAAAATGTTCTCATCCGTAAACAATTTTATTCTGTGACCTCCCTTTGCGTACCGCCTCAGTAGTTGTTTCGATTTTACCACCCTATTCTTTTTTAAATTATGAGTTAAGAAATGACCAGTGCATTTCTTATAGGCTGTAAGTCCTAAGTCATCTTTTAAAATACGCGACATGGTTCTAGGTGATATCTTCATCTCCCGAGATAAAATCTTTTGCTTTCGGATAGGATTTCTTCGAATTCTTTCCCTTACTGCTTTGACCACCTTTTTCGTACGAACACTACGTGCATGGCCAGATCTTTTTCTGTCACAAACAGAGGAGGTCTCATTGTACCTATTAATAACCCGGTACACAACAATACAGTACAACATTTGGCTAATACCAAGCGTATGGAGAGTTTTAAAAATTGCATTTGGCTCCGTACCTACTTTGTGTAATGCAATCACAGCGATTCGGTTCTCTTTATCGCCCCACTCCATTTTTATATCGCAAAATGTTGTACAATGTATTGGCGCCAAAATGTGAAAACACAATGAACAATCATATAAAAATGACAGATTCCAAATTCAAAAGTAATATTTTGTTTTTTTTAATTGTAACAGTATTTATGGCCAGACTAAGTACATTGTTAAGTTTATTTTATTGTTAACTAGCTGTAGGTACCCGGCAGACGTTGTCTTACCCTTAAAAAATAAAAATCTAGAAACCGATTGCAGCGCCATCAACCGGGACCAATTGTTAATCTAAACCATTTTCGAATCTACTTGAAAAAACACAAAAATTTCACCAAACTCGGTCCCACTGTTAAAAAGGTGTTCAGCGGCGCCACCTACCGGGTCCATTCGTGAATCTAAACCATCCCGGGATCCACTTGAATACACACAAAAATAATTTCACCTAATTCCTGGAACCCGATCGCAGCACCATCTGCCTGGTTCAAATTCGATTTGAATCTAAACCATCCTGGGACCCACTTGAACACACACAAAAATAATTCACCTAAATCATCATTTTTTTTATTGATGAACATATTTTAATACTTTTCATACTATTCCGGAGGAAGATAATTCCAAAATCACAATAAAGAGTAGTGTATTTATGGTATTACATTGTATGGTACATTTTTCTTTATCTTTTAAGTGTATTTCTACTTTTTGCATTGACACAGTCATCATATCTATTTATGTATATGTTGTATAATAAATAGGTTGGAGGTCTCGAGTTTATATAATGAATTTAAAAACGAGAACAGAATCAAGTGGGCTAATTCGGACCAGGTGATTTCGAAAATACAATTGGAATTTTTTCTACCTGTCTGTCTGTCTGTTAGATCATCACGCAAAAACTAGTGAACCCGAACTGAGCTACATAACCGCGCTTGCGTTGCCTGTATTTTGACAACCGCACGGAAAACCACCAAAGACGGAAACGTTGGGCAGCGGTAGCGGCAGCAGCAGTGGCAGGACAATTATTATGATTTCATACTCAACTTGCCCGTTTTCCTTGAGAAAATATGTAATATAAACGAGGGATAAGAAAAAATAAATTGTCAAGGCAGAAATAATGGGAGTGTTAGAGAATGCTTGTACAGTCAAGAATGTCTGATTAAATGCATACTTGGGTGTAGTAGTCTCATGAATTTATTTATTTCGTATTCAGTAGATTACTAGATATTACATTACGAGATGCCTTGGTTATTGCTAGCAAAGGTCATTGGTAGAATAACCAAGATTTAGGTATATAGATCTCAAAGCAGTTGTAAATGTCCTTCCCAGCAACTCATTCCTATTCCGTAGGGTTTTTCTTTTCTATAGATTCTTTTCACCTGATGATAAGCGGTTACCGTCGCGTATGGGCGTTTACAACACCAGAGACAGTCTTTTTAAATATACCCATATTGTAGCGCTGTGGGAAAACCACGGCTGTGAGATCATTCCAAATCCGCACTGTGCGCAAAAGAAACGTTCTAGAGAACCGGTGCGTACAAGAGCGAAGCGGCACAAGGAAGTGGGGATGAACGCCCAGCCGATGGCGTGCGGTGCGGTGGTAAAGGGAAGACGAAAGCACCGTCCTGAACAGTTCCTCGGAACCCTCCCCATTGTACAATCGGTAGAATACACAGAGAGACGCGAAGTCTCTCCGACAGCTAAGCGTATCTAAACCGTCTGTGAGCATGGTATCATCGACATGCGAACGGCTCGACGTTGAATACTGTCCAGGAGATTTGGCTGGTACGTGGGTGCCCACAGGGGCTCGATTCTTGACGAACATAATGTATCGCCTAAGTGACTTTTTTGTACCTGAATAATGTGTATTATTACAATCGCCATGTGTTGTAAATATTGCCGTTACGTAAGTACCTAATAAAAAAATATATATAAAAAATCGTGGTAGATCAATGTCCAGCGCACGTGTCCCAAACTCAACGGGCGCGGGTTTGAATACTGATCGGCAAGCATGCACCCCCTAGGCAGTGTTCTGACCTAATGTGCATATTGCTAAAATTACCACCTGCTGACGGTGAAGGAAAACATCGTGATGATACCTGCACATCGAGATAACCGGTGTGTCAAACCAATCAATCCGCATTGGACAAACGTGGACTCTAAAATGAGAGGCCCGAGCCTAGCAGTAGGACGTGTCTAATCGAATGTGAAACTCCCAATTTGTTTGCGAAACATGGTGGGTATACTAGAAACATAAAGAAGAATACCTTCCAAAATAAATATGAAGGAGATAATAAGATACATAAAGCAGTTTACGACACTTCGTCGTAAATAAACGATGTTAATAATAAATGTGACGCAGCCGCTCAACCAGAGGCTCTCAAGGAGGTACCGAGTCCCACATCTTTGGAATCGCTAAGGCATTCCAGTGTGGCACTTGCAACTTTAAAGACAATTGATAGCTATAAGAGCTATTGGACTGATGGGGAATTAAAAAATAGTCATAGAATTAATAGATATACGGTATTTTGACGGATGTATCTTCAAACTAAGTAAATGATACTAATGTGGAATATACCTACAACAAATAATACTAGTCAATCAGTATCTCAAACCCAAATATCTAATAGAATACAGATTTCCTAACGTGGAATTTCAAACACCTGAAGGTGGAAAAATATACTGGATAATAATTGTATACTAAATTTTGCGCTTATAGCACTAGACAAGGAAGACTTGTAAATTAGAAAAAAATATAGTGGTTATCCCTATGGCGTCACTCACGGAAGCTTTGAGTTGAGCTTTGAGTCTATATTTGGTATTCCTTCATGTTTTGCGGCATAAAATGATCGTTTAATATAACATATTAGAACATTTTCCTTATTTGATTTATTATATTTTCCGTATTTGTATTAGATTATTTACGACCACTTCTGAACAAAATATTTTTTGCATAACACAATTTACATCTTATATAACTTACGTATTTTATATTTATCTGTCATTTTGAAATAAAATGAATGTAATTAAAACTGAAATAATATAAGACTAAACCAACAATAGAGGTACATACATTGATTTTCCTTAGAAGATAATGTTAGTACTTCACACACAGGATTTTAGCAATCAATTACACTATTTAATGGTGTTTAAATATTTTAGTCAATCATCTAAAATTATGCATTAAAATAGAAAATGTTTTGAATTAACCTTTTAATCATACAATTTGATTGAAATTTTATTCAAAAAAATTATCTCCTATGAAAACACAAGGTATGCATACACTCAAGGACAAGAACTAATAATAATTTACACGTAGGGGTCGTTGAGATTTTCTATAAGGTTTGGGAACCTATGCGTTGCGGGGTAGCTATCCGAGATGATAAATTTAATTATTCAACAGGACCCGGCAACTTCCAACTTGCAAAATTCCCAATGTTACTGGCGAAGCATACAGGTTTATTAAAAACGATTCTTAGGTGCCTAAAAACAACTTAATCTGAAATTTCTAACTAATCATTTTTAAACTTCGTGAGAAAATATACACATCATAAGGTGTGTTCTTTTTCTCTTTATTTTCTTGTGATTTTTATCCAGAATATAAAATTATATTTTTGCACTCGTGGAGCGCGGACGGCGCTGCAAGTTCGGCCAAATACGCTCGCGGTATTATTATAATTATCTAGATTAAATTAATTATTATTATCATCTGTGATACATTACGCCCTGTTTGTTTTTTCTAGATAGATAACACTTTATTATACACCAATACAAAAATGAACTTAAAGACTAAAATTATATCTAGTTATGTACAAAGGGCGGTCTTATCGCTAAAAAGCGATCTCTTCCAGACAACCCCGGGAATGAATTGAGATGATAATGGCGATTTTTTTTTTATTGGACTTGACTTTATGTTGTTGGTCCGAAGACCTCACAACTTTACCGGGGTTTTCGGGGCGAGTGTCTCGCTCGAGCCCGGGGGGCAACTTGCTCGAGGGGGCTCCCTAGGGAGTTTCACCTCGGCTGGACTGTTGCCATGAGAGGGGGATGAATCTAATGATGCCCACCATAGGGCGACACAATGCACTAATTGAGAGCGGGCGACGGGTAATATAAGGCCCGAGAGGAAGGATCCCGGCGGACCGGGATAGGCGGTTCGCGGTGGCCTATACTATCTTACTGCCGTTTCGCAACGTGTTATGGTTGGGAGAGAAGAAACGGCGAAAGAAACTAGGGGGGCTGTGTCTCCTGGCGTCCCTCGCGGGGACGTGGAGAGATCGTGATTGGCGGCGTCGACGCCGCCGTCTGTGTCTGTCTGTCGGTGCCTGCCAGCCTGCCGTCCTAACCGCGGGCGGGCTGATCTGAGCCAGCCGTTTTGTGATATCGTCGACCTTGTCCGTGAGGATGTTACGCGGTCGTCGCACGAGAGCCTTTCGTCGAGGCTTTTAATCGGACGCGGACACGACGAGGGGATTTCGATGGTGCGGCGCTAGATCGAAATACTTACGCGAGAGCGACGTAATGTAGTTTTTGATGGAGGGAAGCTCCAGATCGCGGTGGATGTCGACGTTACGCATATAGAGGGGAGCACCGACGGCTCTGCGCATGAATTTATTCTGAACGATTTGCAGTTTCTTTAAAAGGGAAGGCTTGGCATGGCCGAATACCACACTCGCGTATGTCATGATCGGGCGGATGCATGTTTTATATAGAGTAAGCTTGTGTCTGAGGGACATTTTGCTTCGTTTATCTATCATGGGTGCTAGACGACCCATCACAAATCGCGCTCTATTCCGGACTATAGTGATATGCTCGTTGAAGCGCAAGTTCTGATCTAGGTGACACCCAGGTATTTGGTGTACTTTGCCCAGGGGATCTCTTGTTCGTAGAGCGTGATGGCTTTTAAGCGAAGGCAAGCGCGTTTGGGAGAGCGAAGCGTGCCCGGGGAAAAGAACATTGCTGCGCTTTTCTCCGGGTTTACCTCTATCCTCCATTTGCGAAACCATTCGCCTAGCTCTGTTACAGCTACCTGTAGCCGGACGCAAGCCATTTGTCGGTTGTGATCTGATGTATAGAGTGCGGTGTCATCCGCGAAGAGGGCCAACTCTACATCTGGAGTTTTTGGGATGTCACTGGTGTACAGCGTGAAGAGTAGTGGAGATAGTGCAGAGCCCTGTGGTACACCGGCTGTGAGTGGGTGAGGGGACGAGCGTGTTCCCTCCACTCGAAAACGGAAGCTACGGCCTAGGAGGAAGTCTCGCAAGATGAGCACGAGTCTGTCTGGTACACCGAACTGGTACAGCTTGTAAATCAAACCGTTATGCCAGACCTTGTCGAAGGCCTTAGCTACGTCAAGGAACAGTGCGGCTGTTCCTATAGGGCGAGGGCGATGGGCAAAGTGGGATAGTATGTGCTCCGTGATGCGGTGCACCTGTTGGACGCATGAGTGTCTGGCACGGAATCCAAACTGCTCATCGGGTAGTAGATGTTTGCTGATGGCAAAATCTCTTAGTCTAGAGAGGATGACCCTCTCGTAAAGCTTGCTAAATGTGCTCAGTAGGCTGATTGGGCGGTAGCTGGACGGTTTATTAGCCGGTTTTCCAGGCTTGTGAATGCCGATGACGTCTGCTTCCTTCCAGATCGCGGGGAAAGAGCAGTTTGTTATGGCGGCATTGAAGATGCTCACTAAGATTATAATCAAGTGGCCGGGGAGGAGTTTTAACACGCGATTGTTAATGCCATCGATCCCTGGGGCCTTTCGTGGTTTGAGGGACTTGATCAGATCTTGCACTTCTTCCACCGTGACTGGGTCGAGTGTGGTTTCCGCTGGTAAGGAGGATCTACGTTCAATCTCGGAGTCCACCTTCGTCAGGTGTGACTGGTCGACGTTTTGTGTAGTGGGGGAGCATTGAAGCTCTAGACTCTGAGCAAGGCATTCGGCTTTCTCCTCATCATCGAACGCCTCGGTGTTGTCGGCTCTTTCTAGCGCGGGTATGACAGTGAGGGTATCTGATTTGAGAGCTCTAGCCAGCTTCCAGTACGCCTGGTGAGTTGGTTCGATATCTCTCAACGTTCGGTGCCAACGTTGTTCCCTGACTTCCCGGATACGTAGTTTGACCTCGCGCTCTAGTTGGCGGAGTCGGACTCTGTTGTCTACGGTGGGATATCTGTCGTGAGCTCTGGGGGCGGCTCTCTTTTCCCTCAGCAGTACCCTCACTTCGTCCAGCAGGCATAAGTGGCGGTCATTCTCCACTGGCACCTGTCTGGACGAGTTCCGCACTGCGGATTGAAGGTGGCTGGTGAGGGCCTCGATCGCCGTCTCCGTGTCTTGGTGGGATTCGATGTGGTCCGGGATGCGGTCCAGGTCTTGTGATTCGGTTGCCTTGAGGAGGTCCCCAAGTCTCAACCAGTCCACAGAGGTCCTAGTTTCAGATGTCTGGTCCGTCTGTTGTCCTAATTTGAGGATAGCCGGGCGATGGTCCGAGTCTATATCGTCCATCGTTTCGATCGAATGGAACTGAAGAGTTACGCCCCTCAGTAATGCTAGGTCGAGAGTGTTTGGGGTCCCCAGTCGCGGTTGGGGGGTATCGTGTGGGGTCATGGGAGTTATTATATCAAACAAAAGATTGTCTGATATATTTATTAGGCTCTGCCATTGGGGTTAGTGGTATTGCAATTCCACTGTTCGTGTTTACAATTCAGATCTCCGGCTATTATAACAGCTGGGCCTAAGTTGAATAGGGCTTCTAGGTCTTTCTTAATAAGGGTTTTCTGGCACGCGAGGTATGCTGAAACTATGACTAGAGGTTGGTGGCCAGTCATTGCTAGTCTGCAGGCGGATACCTCCATACCTACTAGTGGTGGGGTGACTAGAGGCATGCAGTGTAGAGATCTTCTGAAATAGATCAGGTGCCGCCACCACGGCCTATCCTGTCATGTCTAGTGACCCGATAGTTAGAGATCTTTGGATCTCTTTCACTCGGTTTCAGGAAGGTCTCCTGCACTAGACCTATATATCTACTTGATTGGTAACCAGGAAGTCATGGACCAAGTCGCGCTGGTTTCGAAGGCCGTTGGCGTTATAAGTCGCCAGAGTCAATGAGCGTGGTTTATTTCTACCTACATGCGCCATTTGTTACCGGTAACAATAATTTAACTAGGTTGTTTAGTTATAACGACCTAAGTACCTGGAGGAGGTACGCGTGATCCATTTCGATCACGAGTTGATCCCGGAGGGAGGGTTGGTCAGACTCTGCAACTTGTCTTAGTTTTCGAGCCAAGAGTTGGACCTCTGCTAGGTCGAAAGGCAAGTTCTTGGCGAATTTAGTCGCCAAGGCTAAGTCCTCCGCTAAAGAGTGGTGGGGTGACGGCCCAGAAGGTGCTTTTAAAATGGGGGCGGGGGCAGGGGTTGCTTGGGGTAGGCCGGCCAAAATTGGAGCGCGCGTCCTTAGTGGAGGGAACGCTTCCGTCGTGGGAAGACCCGTCCAGTGATTTACCACTGGAGGGGGGGCCGCCACGAATGCGGGTTTGTTCGGCACTTTTCTAGTGCCTTTTGGGCGTTGCCCTTTCCGAACTTACGTTTGGGTCGGGGGCGGCAGGACAGCCTCTGTAGTTAGCGGGGTGACCCGCTTGGCCGCAGAGAATGCAGCTCGGTGGCTCCGGGAGTCCCGGGTGCGTGTGCACTCCGAGGTCCCGTGGTCGCCCAGGCACTTGACGCACCTGGGACGGGATTGACAATGTAGGGCAGAGTGCCCATAAAGTTGGCAACGATGACACTGCCGCAGTGTATGTTTTTCGTGGGCGTTCCACACGAAGGCCAGAGAGGCCACAGACCTTCTCAAGTTCGAAGATCTTTTTTTCCCCTCTGGGGAGAGTTCGAGGACAACCAATACTAGGTTTAGAGGAGACTTTGTTGCGTCGCCTCTGTGCATACGGTGCACTTCGTGCACCGGTACATAATAAATACGTAAATGATATATATGCAGAAAGTTTATATATCACATAGATATATACTTAATATACATACCATATAAATACATATCTACAAAATATATAAATGAATTTAAATATCATATGCCAACGAGTATTAAAATTTTACAAGCTTTTATTTATCTTGCAATCTTGCAAGTTAAATTTGACCAACTTCCTGGTTTCCGATTGACCTGAAATTTTGCACGCATATGTATATCGTGTGACAATGCAATAATATGGAGCTGATCTGATGATGGAGTCGGAAAGTGGCTATAGGAACTCCTGTACTAAACAAGATAGACCCCTCGTGTTTGGGCTCGTTTTATTTGTCTTGGCTAGCACTCTGCTGCTACATGATATATCCAGGATCTCAAAGCTTGTATTTAAAAACCTTTTTTTATCATAGTTTTAAATATCGCTAGCAATTTTGCTTGTCTGATAGTAACAGGAAGCGCGTTCCAAAACTGTATAGCCTTAACAATAAAAGATTTGTTATAAAAAGTCGAGTTATGCGCAGGAGTGTTTTGTGTTTACTACAACATTTTGAAGTCGCTGCCTAGCAAAACATGAAAATTACCAGGTGATAGGGTATTTGTCCGCCTGGATGGCTACTATTCCTGGTCTAGAGTAAGCCGCCATAACAACCTTGAGTCGTGTTTCAGCATCAGTGGCCAGGTTCCAGGTTCCCCTGCGAAGCCGGCAACACTTCTGGTGTTGTTAATGTCCATAGGCGACGGTAACCACTTTCCACCACACTTGGGCCGTCAGCGTGTCTGCTGTATTATAATAAAGTTATTCTTACATTTTATAAAATATAAATATGTAGGTACATGCATACTCATGCAATATATTTTTACTTTAGCCTGATTTTTAATTACCTGGATTAAAATGAAAGCTGCGATCGAACTTTAGAAGTGAAACTTCTATATAGACGGGGTCATAGGATTTTTTCTGTCACGAAAAAGCGTTACGGCCGCGTGGAGGGGGTAGAAGGTATATCGCGTAGTGAGAGACGGCAGCGGTGGAGATATTCTCCACGGTATGTAAGTACATATATATATGTTGTTAACATAATTTTAATTTAAAAAATTACATGTTTGAAAAATATTTTTATTTGAATATTTTTGTAATATATTTTATTGAATTATTTTTTTGGGAAATATTTTACTGTTAACATAATTTTATTGAAATGTCCTTTTTTAATATCTTTGATATTTTTTTATATGTATTTTCTTGAAATATTTTTTATTGCCTATATTTGTTTATACATTTAATTATATTAAAATATATGTTGAAATAAAAAATGCATTAATTAAATTCCACTTAACAACCTATCCAAATCATAATTTTCAGTAAACCTGCGAAAAATTAAAATTTATGCTGGGACACATAGTAGAAGTGAAACTTCAACGGACACGTAGAAAAGTATTGTCTATATATCTTACAAGTACCGGTATACCTAGACACGTATAAATTTCACTAGGCGATTCGCCCAACACAGTCGCTTTAGGCTCTCAGATAAATATAGTGTTACTATTTGGGCTACCTGCATATCTGTAAACAAAGCACATTTATTATCCGTCTGTGTTTGAGCTAATAACATTTAAACACTTTTATGACCGTCTTCTTTTGTTTACTTTGTGTTTAAAATTATTTATTGTAATCTTTATGGTAGTCACTAGTCAGGTGTGATTCTTAGAAATGAAGTCCACACCGTCGAACAGATACATTGTATTTGTACAGTATAAAGCAATGCCCCAAGGGAGGGGAGGGGAGAAGCAGTCAAACGATAATCACAAACGAGGCAAGACGTGTGTACATTCGGTAATCTATATGGTGACGGACTTTGCGCGTGTTATTGAATCGTGCATTACGTTTGGACTGGTGGTGTTCAGTTATATTTGTACCTGTGTTATACGTGTTTGTATGGTTCTAATAAATTCTATAGTAATTCTAATGGCATTTTAATTTGAAGTCCTGCAACTCGTAACAATATTTTTATGGATATACTAGCGGTCTCGGCAGATATTGTCCTTTCCTGAAAATATAAAAATCTAGAACCTGATTCCAGCGCCACCTACCGGGTCTAATTGTGAATCTAAACCACCCGGGGACCTAATCAAACACACATAAAATTTCATCAAAATCGTAGAACCCGATTCCGTCGCCAAGTATTTTGTTTGTAATGATGGGTTATATTGTTTAAGTTTTAGTAGGGATCCCTAATTTTTATATATATTAATCAAAGATAATGTAGCATCGAATGGTGAAAGATTTTTAGAAATCGGTCCAGTAATTTCTGAGTTTATTCGTTACGAACATAGTGTGGCGACCGATGGTAGAACGTTCTGGCAGCGTATACCGGTCTCAAGACTTTCAGAAAAAGGTAGAAGATTCTGGAAGGAAAAGACAAGGATAGATACATCTTAGAAAGGGATAGATGATAAACAAAAAAATAATGAAATGAAGATTGAAATTCTAGAATAGAAGGTTCACGAAGGAAAAGACAGGGTTAGAAAGGGATAGCTAGTAAATAAAATAATAACGAAAAGATGGTCGAAGTTATGGGTCCCAGAAGATTCTTCCGGGTATATAAGAAGCGCCATCCGCGCCTGCGGGGAGTACAGTTGAAGACAGCGAAGTGACAAGTGCGATACGAGAGATTTGGAAGAAGAATTTAGTAAAAGATAGTGACGAGTTTATTAGAGAGTTTAGTGAGAAGTTTAGTGGGCAAGTCAGTGAAGGAGAAGTTTAGCGTAGTCTAAGAGGAGATCTAGAAGCAAGCTACGCGCGGTAAATTTGGAGATACGAGTGAGCACTGCAGTAGCAGGAGGTGGTCTACGCAAAATCGGCGACGGTATTGAGTGAGTTATCACATCGTCGGGACCAGCGGCGTAGCGTGGGTGACGGCCGCCCGGGGCGGAAGACAATTTTGCCGCCCTTTTATTTAGGTATTTCAATTTAATGCATACTATATCTATAGTTAATATTGTAAAGAGGTAAAGTTTGTGTGTTTGTCACGTTGTAGGGGGTAATCTCTGGATGTACTGAACCAATGTCGAAAATATTTTTTGTGTTGGAAAGCCTATTTATTGAGCAATGTTATAGGCTAAATAATATCACGCTAGGACCAATACAAGCGGAGTTTACTTCCAATCCTAAGTGCGTAACCACCCCCCCTCTGCCGCTCGCACTTCACAATACAAAAATACGAAACATTTCTCTTTATAATATTAATATGGATAGATTTAGGGCATTTAAAAATACGCTTGAGTATATTATTATATCATTTTCATAGTCCCTGCAAGATGGGCTGGTCGAAATGTCAATATGGCCTCGACCTCGCCGCCATGGTAACGGGACCCATCTCGTTACTAGGCTTACAACGTCCAGTTACGCACTCCGCCATCTTTGACCACCGGACACCACCCGCAATGGCTAAGCAAATTGCCCATCCAATTTATTGATCCAATTTAAAGGGGTCTTTGAACCATTTAAAGCATTAAAATTGAATTCAATAATACTTAGTCATGTGGAAGGATTAGTTGAACAATGGACTAGGGCGTGTTCCCGAAGGCTTCAATTCTTTTGTTTAAAACAGATAAATATCTCATACAATAATTCCCAAACTACTCAAGGGTATTTTTATTATATCAAACAAAAAGTGGAACTTTTTTTTCTTAAGCTATCGCGACTTGTATACATAACAAAACTACGTTTTAGCGGTTTTGAGCGTGGTAATTTGATTTTTGTTATTCCGAAGTCTGCGATCAGTGAACACACGCTGGATAAACCCAACCACTACATCAGATTCGATAACCCCCACAAATCCTCGCGAAAGAGAATCATTTCATATCTAGAATGATGCGTGAGGCTATTGAAATCAAAAAACATCCAAATTTCCATAGAGAAGGTGGTTGGCAAGTACCACCTGCTTGAGATCCGATCATAAAACTATCAAGACCCAAACCCAGCAAAAACCAACTGCCAGACCTCAGGACATTGTGAGCTCTTTCTGCGTGCACCGGAACACAAACCAACATGACTGATAATTTCTTTTATTTTTCCTTCCACCCATTTTTAATATTTTATAAAATTATTAGAGCTAGGCATGTTTGCTGAAGAGTTTCTTGCGCCGCTTCTTCTCTTCAAGCCATAACATGTTGTGAAGCGGTGGTAAATTGAATTAGGCTCCCATAGAGTAAATAATAACCATAAACAAATATAAAACAAAATAATTAAAATGAACAAGTCGGCGGTAGGCTAAATAAAGCTTTAACAATACTCGTTGACACTTGACATTTTTGTCTTCCGTGATCACGGCCACTGAAAAGTGGCCGAAACGTCGGAATAACAAAAATCTAATAAATTGCCGCGCCTAAAACCGTTAAAACTTAGTTTTATTGTAAAAAATAGAACGTTACGTATACTGAAAAACATTTTTTTCAAAGGCTGCTGTATGTACATATTTCAAATATATAGCATATGTACATACAGCAGCCACCTCTACTTATAAATAGATACTCCATTTTGTAACTAAGATAAAATATGCTGTTATATAATACGACGGCCTCTGTGGTTGAGCGGGCTAAGCCTTTGCGGTTCTACCTCACTGCAACGCAGAGGCTCCGGGTTTAATTCCTGGCATGGTAAATTTCAGAAACGATTTTTTCCGTTATTTGCTATAGTCTGAGTGTCTGGGATCGACTCCACAGTAGTCCGTTGTATATTAGACATAACACAAGCGTAACTTGATTAATTTGGGGATATACAATATAGCCAATTATACAAGTTTATATGATCTAAGCATACAAGTAACAATTTCTATTGTTGACATCAGCTATTATGATATAATATATAGAGATAGGTCTAGGAATTACTTTTGTTTATAAAAATCTAGTAATTTCTAAAAAAAAATGACTGTTGTATAAGGATAGATAGAAGAAAGAAAATATTTTGATTTCTTACATAATAATAATAATATGTGATGTTAAACACTTCTTTAAATTATATTTTTTTGTGTACTGTAAATATTTTAATTATAAAAGAAAACTGCACGTGCGTAATATAATGGCGATTTTAATAGTAATTGGACAAATAAAAAAACAAAAGAACATCTATGTTCTAAATTTAAACATTTAGTATGTTTTGTGGCCAGTACCATGCCACACCAAACTAATAAAAACGTTTTGTTGGAGATTCCAATATGTGACATTCTCTTCAAGCTCAAAGAGTTTGAATAAGCAAAACCGGTTGAATACCCTATGACAGAACATACAATTTTGCATTTAAATTAGGCGTGCACTGTGTGCAAGGCTGACACATGAAAATTAATTAATTAAAACATTCAAGCGGTATGTTGAAATCTAAATTAATAAACGAGCTTGGAAAAGGCTGGGGCTTCGTTCCATTACTGCTATCATCTGCCGCGATCATGTGTAATAAATTACTATGTCGCTAACTATGAATTATTAATAACAGAATTGTTAAACATACCTATTATATAAGAATTAATAATATTTGTACTTTGAAAATAGATCGAATATTAACTTGATATATCGAATCACAAAGCCAATAAGCTATAATCCTAAACATCTATTGTGTCTTAGAACCTAAATATTTTGATGAAGAAACACTATAGCTAGAAGAAAACGCAAAAGAAGTACCACAATAACATTTTATGGAAAAGAAGTCTCAAAAATAACTTCTTTCTTTGGAGTCTGTGGTGTCCTCGTGTTAAGGTATTGGGATAAGATTAAATAAAACAAGGAATTCAGTAAGTCTCTCATCAAACCCACATGGACGTATTCTCTCTATCAGGGATTAATCCGCATTTATAGCAGGCTGACCAAGTAGTGTAGTGCCCAACGTTTATTGTTGTATATCACAGGATCCAATTAAATGGTTTGGAATTTTCGAATAATTTTCATTGTTTTTGAAATACAGGGTATTGTCCATTTTTTTATAAAAAAAATTCAAAGCAGCTGTATGAAAATGAGGACATGGTTAACCTCTACTGAACTCTTTGTTGTGCGCTGATTGATAAGCACTTACACATTTTTATTCTTTTTCATTTTGTTCAAGATTTTTCAAAGATTTTATTAATCATGACCTGGTCAGGACTTATTAAAGAACTAAACATGTCTATTAATGTATTTTCCTTCTAGTTTCAACAAGTTGCTTCTTCAAAAAGAAGAGTTGGAACAGAAACAACTTCATCTACTTCAAGTAGTGGAAAGTGAAAGAACTTCGAGGTGGCAGTACGCCCAGCAGTGCGACGAACTTGCTGGCGAAGTTAAAAAGCTCAGGACTGAGGTGAGATCAAACAATTCCTTGTCTTTTTAGTTATCAATTTTGTCCTATCTTGGAAAGAAGCCGAATAAATAAACTGTAATAGCAGCCAATTATTCGGATATGTACGAGTAAGTTAAATTAGGAAAAAATTCAATGTCAATGCTTGATAGAGTGATATAACCAATAAATATTAATTTGATGTCGTTAATGATTATAATCTTTATGCTAATACCAATGATTAATGAATAAATAAGAGAGTGGAACCCGGACTTAATTGTGACTCAGAAATTGAATAGTTTTGTTTATATAGCTCTAATTAGCTCTTCTTTGGTGGTGAACGCCAAGATTATGGACACAATACAAACTTGATACCCTTTTTTGTACAATTGTAGTATTGGATTCTCGATACCAAGCTTGGACCTACCAACTAAACTGAGCACCATATTAAAAATCAAAACATTTTCAAACTAGAAATAATTTAAATACTTCTTCTTATGTTTCGAATATTTTTGGTTCACTTCACCTCCAGCTATGCACATACAAAAAGGAACATGAGCCAACAACAAGAGCTGCTTCAACTGAGAGCTCATCACCAAGCGATTCTTCGGATATAGATCCTGCTGAACTACGAAAAATCAAGAAAGTTCAGGTAAATTTAACGTCTGACCTTTGTTCAAATGGATCTGATCAGCAACTTACGTTGTGTAACCGTTTTTCAAGATGTTGTGCTTTTAAATACAATTAACTTTAGACTTATACTAGTTAAATCTGAGAAGTTCTTTAAATATAATTTCAATTAAGCTGACTCAATTCTAACTGATTATGTGTGACACTTAAGTTCTTTCATGAGGCTTTCTACTTCATTTGTATTACTTGAAGTAGCATTAAACTGGCAATAAATACTTTTTTATTTTTATGATGCTCTATGCTTGGGTACAATTATGTTTTGATATTCAGTACAAAACTATAAAATTGGCAGTCAATTTCTTAAAACGTTTCTATTAATAATAATTTAATATTAAACATATTTGCAACTGCAACGCAGGGCTATATGGTAGACTTCCTGCTTTATATTGGTCACAAGACTGATGTCAAATGAGCTCTATATGAAGCAAAAAGTTGATTCAATTAGGTACTCTACTCGAATACCTCGTCCTACCCGTTATTTATTCATAATAATTATTAAAGTTTATTCGTATTCATAAACTGTAGTTATACGAATATTATAGGCTCTGTTAAGAACCTTTAATATGTTTTAAACTTGAATTAATGAATTCAAAGTTAATACAATGGAACAATTTCCATTAAAAATTCTTATTTACAGAGCTTCTTCCGAGGATGGTTATGTAGGAGACGTTGGAAGCAAATCGTAGAGCAATATATCAAGAGTCCACATGCCGAGAGCATGAGAAAACGCAATAGGTATGTACATACCTGCTTCCTTATAATACGAAGCACAATTCTAAATAATTAAAAAACTTCAAATTAAACTTATTGTATTATAATAAATCGTATCTTGTCTGAACAATACTGCTATACAAAATCCTAATTATGATACCACAGGATGACCTATCAGTGATCATTTGAAGTGACATCAACAACAATAGAAGAATAATAGAAATTTATTAAATGATATTTTCATTTTAGTCTCGTCTTCAAAATGGTTGAGGCCGAAGAAGAATATTTGGAGCAAATGGAAATATTGGTAAGCAATTAGTTGATCATGTGTCATCAAATTTGTTGATTAACCGTAATTCCTATATCAAATAATAAGAAATACAATATATATCTTTATTTGACATTATCCGATACGAAATAGAAATATTTTTTCCTTTGTTAGGTAACCTGTTTTCTTCGACCGTTCAAAATGGCGGCGAGCTCGAAAAAGCCCCCTTGCACTCATGAGGACGTGAACTCGATATTCCTGAACAGTGAGACCGTTCTGTTTCTCCACCAGATATTCTTCAAAGGGTTGACATCAAGAATGGAGTCTTGGCCCACACTTGTTCTAGGTGAATGTCTATAATATTAATACAAGAGAATTCAGGTGGATTTAAATGGTTACTTTTGCAGTATCTTATCACAAATCTGTCAAGTGTTATTATTTCATGTTTGCAATATAAACATCTATTATAATAATACATAAAACATATATATCTTCCAGGAAACCTTTGTGGTTCTTGGTAAACATATACATATATGACAAAAGCAAATCTAGTTGCTTAGTATATAGTATATTACTATGAAAAATTACAACTATAAGCTAGTATACTAGTAGAATACAATATAAGTTAAGTTTCACTATAGTGACGGAAACTTAACTTATATTGTATTCTACTTATAATTCCTTAAGACTATAGGTATAATACTGAGCTTAGGTCATAGAAGTCAGTGGGTAAGGTTCCTAGAAGGCTGGCTACGTTACCTCGCTGGATCACTATACTGATCCGTTGTCCGAGGTAGGAACCAGCCCTCTGATCTCCCGAAGAGTCAATAGTTCTGAAATATCTTTGTAGAGGCTCATGGCCTCAAGACCCCATGGTCCAAGCGTTTCAACAGCAAACGGCACAAACATATAACTCTCACCGAGGGTTGCATATTTGCGCCGCTTGAGTGATTCAGCTGTTTCACTCAATGGGATGTGGCCAACTGGTCAACGCAGGGCGCATACCATACCAAAATTTTGCCACGTCGCCAGAGAATTATAGCCATTCGCTCAGGACGCCTATGTATATAATATATCTAGCTAGGGACTTCCACAAGATTTTGTTTGTATATTTTTGAATTTGAATCTATTGAAAACTACCCCGATTTCAGGGATAAAGTGTTCTGTATTCATACCTGCTGTCGGGTGTAACAAGGATGTAATTTCACCTCATAGGAACTGAACCCATCATTTCTGGATTCAAGAAATTCTTCCCAAAATGTGTACTTAGTTAGCCCCTTGATTACAGGAGATCTATTCGACATGCTCTTGCCAATGCTGACGATATATCAGGAATATGTTAGGAACCACCATTACTCGTTGCAAGTGCTCACAGAGTGCAAGCAAAGTCAGCCGTTTGCACAACTACTGGCGAGATTGGAGACCAAGTCTGCATGCCAGGGGAGGTCGTTGGAAACCTTCCTCACTTATCCTATGCATCAGGTATGTAAAAAGCAACATTTTTATTACAGTACGAATAAAACTTAAATGCGTTTGTGAGATTTGTACATGTCGTTGCGTAGAACACAGTAATAAGAGCTACGAAGTGGTACATATATGGAGAACAAGCGAAACAGGAGTCTTTTGCACTCTCATACGGCATCTATCAGGACTTACAGAGCATCTCTTTCGCACCATACACTGTCAAGTTTAATAGACTTAATTGGACTTTCGCAAACTCACGAGTTCCCCTATAGTGGGAGGCCCGAGCCCAGTAGTGGGACATTTATGGGCTGCTATTATATTATATAAACTCACGAGGTTGGCTTCTTCCGAAGCGCATTTAATTTCGCGCGAACCAAAAATTGACTTATATAAAAATTAGATAACATTTTAATATGGGAACGTTGTGTGATATTCATTTTCTTCCTAGGAAAATTAGTTATTGTTTAATTTTCTATAGATACCTCGTTATATAATAACTTTGCACGAATTACTGGCGCACACGCCACACGATCACGTCGAGCGACGCAGCCTGCAGCACGCGCGCGCCCAACTCGAAGAACTCTCTCGGCAGATGCATGATGAGGTATATTTTTTTAAATTGCTTCTGCAGACAGACTGACAACCCACATGATGGAAAGCGGTTACCGTCACCAATGGATATTGGCAATACCAAAGGTGCTACCAATATAATGCCATAATAGAACTCAAGGTTGTTACGGCAGTATTTAAACTGAGGGTTGTAGCCATCTAGACGTACAAATGCCCTACCACCTAGCAACTCGCTAGCTGTTATGAATTGGAAGCTTAATGTTCATAGTACACGGCCGTCACTGTAAATGAAATCTGTTTATTTACACTTGAATGAATAAATGTGTTTTATTATTCGTTAGAAGATCAAAAACGTCTCTACTCAGTGAAGATGGATGTGTGGTAAGGATATATCTGAAAGTTACACTCGTGAGTAAAAAATTAAGACAACGAAGACTAATGTGGTATGAGCATGTATTAAGGAGAGATAAAAGTCATGTGACAAAAATAATGTAAAACTGGAAGATTCACTAGTACAAATGTAAAGGTATACCAAAAAAGAGATAGATGGATGATTGATGACACGATTATTTGTGTCGTAACAGAGGACGATATCAGAATAGAGGAATATAGCAGGAAAACAGGTATTGTGTCGACCCCCAAATAACTGGAAGAAGGTAAAAGAATATTTGTTAAAAAAGATTTGTTGAAGTAGAAGTTTTGTATTTTACATGACAAGAAATAAAACAATTTCAAATATTTATTTATTGTAATAGATCAATGTATTCTTATTAGATGCAAAAATTGTATGAACAATAGTGTTTTATTCTGTTGTTTGATTAGGTGAGCGAGACAGAAAACTTGCGAAAAAATTTAGCGGTGGAGCGAATGATCATAGAAGGTTGTGACATATTGCTCGACGTCAACCAAGTTTTCATAAGGCAAGGTAAGTCTAACATTTCTTGGTAAGATTTAAGTAAAATAAAAACAAATATATGTACACATCTTGTTCAAACCACAATATACATTCTTGACACATACATTAGTCCTTCTCTTTTTGTATAATAGTATGTATATTTATCTTATTTATGTAACTTATGTGTATATTTGTATATATTAGTGTAGTTATATATTTATTATGAGAATGTAAGTAATCGTACAATAATTATGTATACCACTTCTTGTCACGGGTTGTCTGGAAGAAATCGCTTTTTAGCGATAAGACCGCCCTTTGCACACAATCAAAATAATACTAGTTCGTAAGTTTTCTGTAATGGTGTACGTTAAAGTGTTATCTATCTTTATCTCTGTCGCCCCAATTTCCCCTTACAATTGGGAAGATATCGCCATTTTGACGTTGGATTCGTTTGCGGTGTTAAATAGACATACATGTAAGAAATAATAAGCTTTTTTGCAAGTGCAGTGAGTTGTTGAAACAAACTAAATGGCGGTAAATGATTATTATTGTTTGAATAATTGGTTAAGGGAGTTTCAATTTCCGTGCCTGTGTGATGTCTTGAGGGTGTGATGATGGTTGTCGGTTATGTTACATCCGTTGAGCGGTGTACGGGGAATAATTGATAACTTCTATCGTACACTTTTAATCACACACTCTATATGTTATTTTACAAAGACAATCAGAAGGGTTTTTTTGTTTAGATGAGGGCAAACAGTACGCGCGAGAACGGAGTTTATACACGACCATGAATTTCGTGTGCCCGCGTTGAAGTCGGATGTCGAACTGTCCCGATTAGGGATGTTAAAAAATAATCGATTTTTATAGTAATATTAATCGATTTTTAGTAAATCGATTATATAAATTACGTGTTTAAATCGATTTTCAGAAACAGCTCATATCTATGCGACATTTGTGACAATAATAATTATTTTATTGTTTAAACTTGAAGATTAACGAAAGATTTGTATTTTAGTTTAGTTTTTGAGACTATAGAGTAGTCGTTGGGTTTTATTTTAATTCTCATTTTAAGTACTTTATTTTAAAACTAGTCAAATGTATAATAGGACTGGACATTTATGCCATTTTTTTTTATTTTTTTTATTTTTAGTTTTTGAGACAATAAATTTGTCATTTTGTTGGGATGCTCATCATTTCATTTTTATTATAATAAATAAAACGTTTAATAGTATTAAAATTTGTATCAATAATGCTATTTCGTTTCCTAATTCCTTACCTTGAAATTTTAAAGGAACATTGCCTCCGATTTTTAGTTTGAATTGGTTATTTTTTATTCATATATGAATCTTTATATGATTATTCAATTTTATTTGATTTTTAATCTGATAACTTGTTAATATGAATCTCTTAGGTTTATTATTGAAATATTAAACGCATGTACTTTTAAATAATACAAAAAACACAATTTTTTCGCAGAAATCCATTATGTATTTTTAATAAAATCGATTTTTGACAAATCGATTACTTTTGAATAAAGAAAAATCGATTTTTATTTAAGCAGTTCTTTTCATTAATCTCACATCCCTAATCCCGATCTGTCGTTCGGTTTTTGATAGTGTTTTCGCGCCAAGAGAATCTGCGGGAACATTGAGCGCGCTGTCATATAACGGCGCCGCATTGTTTTGCATGCTACAGAGATTAATATTAGCTTCGCGCTTGCGTGTTTGCTTATAATGTTGGCATTAATATCGCGACACTCACTTCTTAAATTTGTTTTCCTTAGGAGCTTTTTCAAGGCTTCCAATTCTTAACTCAATAAAAAATAGGGAAAATAAAATTATTTATGAATGAAACATAAATAACGGCTCTTATTTTGAAAATAAAAACAAAACTGTCTTTAAAATGTAAGTAATCTACATTATTATAGTCTTTTCTAGGAGATATACACATCCGTATGTCGCAACTATATTCCTCAGACTTGATGAAACTTGGAAGAATTGTAACTTGTATCATTTATATATTGTGTATGGGGTTACGTAATGGTGTAGCCATACGGCAAAAATAAGAATCAGGAAATTGAAATATTCTTGCATAAAAGTAGTTGTACACAGGTGTTATTCCTAGAAATACATGGTTCAGTACATTTTACCAGTTTCAATGGTGTTCAAGTACGCAGGATCTTAATCGTAATTATTTAAATAATCACTTCCTATTTATTTCATTAAGTACCTACCTTTTATATAGCTTGGATAATATGTATTACCGTTATTTATTAATTATATAGATATCTATATTATATATATTTTTTAAAATTATTGTTTCAATCTGTGTATGACAATTATTTAATGTCTTTAATTAAAATATTATTGTTGTTTCAAATTTGTTATTAGGAGTGGCAGGGAGGGGGCGACATCTTGGCGAGAACCTGTAAGGTCATGTTTGGCTGTACAGTTTTATTTTTAAAAGTGTATATAAATCTCAACTTGGTAGTTAAGTAATTTAAATGCCCTTTAGAGCTGCCATACGAATTCTCTTATTTGGAATCACATCATCGACATCAAAGACAAGTAATTCGACTGAAGCTTTTGCTGGATTGTTTTAAATTATGAATATAGATGGATACTAGACTTCTAGACCAATTGTGCAAAGACTTATTAATGAGACAAAGAATTTTTTATAAAATTTAATGATTTTTCAGGCTTTTCGTTTTTTATAATTACATGAGTTTAGCAGATAGACAGACGGCCCACCTGATGGGAAGCGGTTGCGCTTGTAGACAATTGTAACACCAAAGATGCTTGCTACCAACGTGCTGCCGCTCTCCAAAGGAATACTGTGGAACCTGGCTAATAATGCCGGAGCACAACTAAAAGTTTTTATGGCGGCATAATCTTGACCAGGTGTGGTAGCCATCCAGACGGGCAAATACCCTACCACCTGGCTGTGGGTTGTTACTGTTTTACTGTTGTTACAGGTTTTTTACTGTTGTTAATCTTCTAGGTACACTATCCCAGGTAGTAGGCAAAGGCCGTCGCGCCAACCTTCAAGCTCGTCAAGCGTTTCTATTCAGCAACCACCTTCTCCTTACCACAAGAGCGAATGGAGGGAGGTTGCATCTTCCTCCAGCCGGGAGACTTCCACTGCACGACGCTTTGCTGGTCGAGGATCCTTCTAACAATGACGATGATGGTAAGAACTTATTTTAGATCTTATATCTTAATTAAGTTTTAAATAATAGTAAGACCAGAATTAGCGGAAGCGAACTATCCCAGGGAGAGAAGGTTGAGATACTAAATTACGTGGTAACATATTAATAGTAATTTTATATGAAACTAGCGGTCCTGGCAGAAGTTGTCCTACCCTAAACCCGATTCCGGCACCATCTACCGGGTCTAATTGTGAATCTAAACCATCCCAGGCTTCACTCAAACACACATAAAATTAAATCAAAATTATAGAACCCGATTCCAACACCAAGTATTTTGTTTACATTGTCATTATGGGAGCTGCAAACGTTTAGTCATCGCAGCAGACAACGAAGTACTGACTAGCGCAAGCGCAACGCCGGAGCGCACATATTAATAGTTTCTCTGTCTTGCTCGCACATCATCCGTCTCGCTCACACATTGTACTATATATAGGTTACCGTTTCCAAAATATATGAGTTCACTTCAGTTCACATCAGCACTCGACAGTGAATACTACTCTCTGCCTTCTGAAGTATCATTTAATCTCGTCCTCTCGCTGCTACAACATTTTTACAATTTGGATTGATTTATTTGGATAAGGATTAATACGAAGGTATTCACAACATGTTCTGATTTTGGTCGGCATTCTATCAACTTTTAAAATGTAAAAAAGTAGTTATAGTGACATAACTAGAATAGTTGGACATATGGTATCGCGAAGTTGTTTATAGATGTTGATATGCACTTTAAAATTATAGAACATTTTTTTGTTCTATCATTAATAGTTTCCGCAGCGTATGTGATGAAAGACAGTTAATGGCTAATTTTTTACACCCTAGGTTACATTTAAAGTGTATTTTTCTAGTAATTAATATACCCTATGTTACTCAGGGATAATATAGCATTCTAATGGTGAAAGAATTTTTAAAATCGGTCGAGTAGTTTTTGATTATTTTTGTTGCAAACATACAAAAATAGAAATCTTTCCTCTTTATAATATTATTAGTATGTGTATAGATAAGACATCGTCTATCTCTTTTATCGAGACCTTTCAAGGCGACTGAAAGAGGTCTCGCGTGACCAAAGGGCTGGTCTATATTTAGGGCAACGTATTAGCGTTGCCATACAACGCGGGAATGCGGCAACCATTTTGGGAACGCTCCCCGCCGACAGCGATCTGGACTACATCTTTTACTTATAAATATGTTTATATTAGTATTTAATGTCTAAGTTTCTTTTGTAGTGTAATAGATGATAATACAATTAATGAATAGGTTATGATAGGTTGGGGAAAAAGTCTTTTCGCATATAGTGTGTATGAACTTGTAATAAGATCTCTTTGGCTATACCATTTGTATCTGGCTGGTTTTGGTATCATTAAATCAAATCAAATCAATTCAAATAATTTATTGCATAAAACATGGTTATACAATAGGTCTTGTTATTTTATACAGAGCACATGTTTTTGCCGGTTGGGCGTACAATTTTTTTTTAAATTTATATCATAGAGGTATACTTATTTGGTTATAATTTTTATCACTAATATTTTAATCTTATAATTATGTATATCCTTAAATTTAACAAATACTAAATGACACACAATTTAAATTTATATATGTTTCTAATGATATATATATATGGTACAAATATTATAAATATATTTATACACTTAACATTCTAACTTATCACTTACATTTAAAACTTATCATTAAGGAACTCAGTTACACTGTAGTAGCTTTTTCTTATTAGTACTTTTTTTTAATGTGATTTAAACAATTTAGTTTTCAGAGCTTTAAGCTTTTTTGGGATTTTATTATATATCTTTGGGGCCATGCATACTATACTCTTATACAGTAAAGTTGTTTTTGCAAGGTGCATACAAAGTTTTTCTTTATTACGTATATTCCTAACCGTAATGTCGCATGTATTTGGAAACAAATGTAGATTTTTGTGTACAAACATTGTGACTTCATATATATATAGCGATGGAACAGTGAGTAAAGTATGTTTGATGAATAGCGGTTTACAGCTTTCAGTTATGTGTATTTTGAACATTGCTCGTAAACAGCGATTCTGCATTAAGAATATAGTATTTATATTGGCTGAGTTACCCCAAAATATGATACCATATCTTAAAAGAGATTCTACAAGCCCATAGTAAGCTGTAAGCAGAGCGTCTGTATTGACTGTCGGTGCTAATTTGTGCAATGCAAATGTCGAACTACTTATTTTTTTGCTTAACTTATCTATATGATTTTTCCAATTTAATCTATTATCTATTACTAATCCTAAAAATCGGGCGGAGTCTACTTCACGTATGATATTGTTATCGTATAAAACAGTAACAGATTTACAGGTGTTATTAGGTCTTTGACTAAAATGTATTATTTCTGTTTTACTGATATTTATTTTAAGGTTGTTATTTTTTAACCAATCTATTACCGATAACATAGTATTATTTATATCGGATTCGTAATTTTTTATATCACTACACAGTATAGTTATTGTTAGAAAGATTTTATCCTTATGATTGACCCTAACGATCGATGCAATAAAATTACAGGTGTAATTTTTACAGATTTTAGTCGGTTCGATTCCCGGGTGAAGCAAGAGAATTTTCGAAAATCTTTGAATGCAGTCTTATTTCTTTTCAAAAATAAAGAAATGTTTCTTTGGAGTAAAATTTGCTATCTCTATTATTTAGAGTACTTTCCCTCCATGTGGCATTAAAAATTTCCACCTTGTATATAGGTACATAGTTATATTCATATTTCTACATTTTTCATAAGCTTGTGAATGGACGTCGCGCGTTGTTACTTATTTTTTATTAGAATTTATAGTAAGATAACTAAGAAATGTCAGTACATTTCTTAGTTATCTTAATATCAAGAATACACCAGGCTGTCGTGGTGTTGTCAGTGTAACACCACGACGGCCTGGTAGTAATTTTTTATATTAAAAAAACTTGTTCGTTTCCAAATGGGAATTTTTAAAAGTTTAAAATCCATGTTATATTTTATAGAGGAAACTTTCCGACCCGCACACGGTCATATGTTCCATACTGCATAAGAATGAAATTCACTGATTTTAGATTCTACTTCAGTGTGCTCATCACCTGGTGGAGACATCTACCAGGGGAGAGACTTCAAGATACTCGTGGAAGTCAAGGGCGAGCAGATTTGCGCACATCTAGGTATGATAAATATAAGTAGTTTTTCAAATGTTGATAAAGCGAAAAAGTTTAATATTCAAGATGTTTTGATAAGAATTTTGGACAATCTGACGGAAAGCAGTTACTGTCGCCTTTTTTATTGCATGATTTCAGCTGGCAGATGGCATACATGGTGGGGAGTGGTATGCATTTGTAACACCCAAGGTGCTTCCAGCTTGAACCTGGCTACTAATGCCAAAACACAACTCAAAGTGGTTACGGCGGCATACTCTAGACCAGGGGTGGTAGCCATCCCGACAGACAAATGCTCTAACATCTGGTTGTGGGTTATTTTGTAGTTTCTTACGACAGGCATCCCGGCCGCAATATTGTAGTATTCTTTTTTTCTTTCTTCATAATAATACAATAACAAAACAAGGAACAAAAATAACAAAATAGGAACAATGATTAAAAAAAGTCATAAAATAAGTAATAATAATAATAATTGGCAAACAAACACAGACTTTGTATATTCCTACGCTAAGCAAGTGTGTGTGCTTTAGGTAATTTACAACGGACCACTCTGGGGCTTATCCCAGACACCCAGACCATAGTAAATAACAGAAAATTCGTTTCCGAAATTTATCATTCCACGAATCGAACCCGGTGCCTCTGCTTTCCAGGGAGTTCGGCCGGTTAAGACTTAGCTCGCTCAACCACAGAGGCTGTGAATATGTAATTTGTGTGTCTGTCTGCCGATTTTAAAAATTTGAAAATATTTTACAACAAATAATGTAATACAATAAAAGAAAACCTAACTTATTTATATTGTACTAGCTTCTACCCGCGACTTCGTCCTCGTGGAATAGTTACTTTGGGCTAACGCTAACTTTAAGCCGCGAGTTTGTTTCCGTAGAAGGTGAAAATATCTATACTAATATATAAAGCTGAAGAGTTTGTTTGCTTAAAGGCGCTAATCTCTTCCCCCTCATGACTGCCCGCCGGCAGCCACCTGCCGGCCTTGCACATCATAAATGTGCGGCGCAGTACTTAATCATTATTTTGCTGCGATGTTATTTTAAAACTGCGATATCTCCTAAGATATTCATGGAAATCGAATGATGTGAATGGCAATTTTGTTTTAAATTTATTACTTGTGATTAATTACAAATAAATAAATAAAAATTTAGTCTTCAGATCAACGGATCAGTATGGCGATCCAGCGAGTAAACGTAGCCAGCCTTCTGGGCACCTTACCCATAGAAGACGGTGATCTAAACTCAGTATTCTACTTAAAGTCTTGACTTGACTTGACTATGGGTAGAATCTATACTAATATATAAAGCTGAAGAGTTTGTTTGTTTGATTGAACGCGCTAATCTCAGGAACTACTGGTCTAATTTGAAAAATTCTTTCAGTGTTAGATAGCCCATTTATCGAGGAAGGTTATAGGCTATATATCATCACGCTAAGACCAATATGAGCGGGGCACCAATGAAGGATGTTTGAAAATCGGGGGGTTTTGAAAACAAATTCCGCGCGGACGACGTCGCGGGCACAACTAGTGTTTATATATGTGAGTTTGTCTGCCGATTATTATAGTGGCGGCGACGGTAGAAGAAAAGGCCGGTTGGACAAGCGAGCTCGCCCAATGCATGGAAAGCGCGGCCCTGACTGCGCTGCTGCGCGCGTGCGGCTCCTGTGGGGGCGCCTCCGCCAGCCTGCCGGCGTGCCGCTCCGACCGGGCCCTCTACACCGACGACGTGGACATCCGCTTCAGCAGAACCCTCAATTCTTGCAAGGTCCCACAGATACGGTCCGCTACACCACAAAGGCTGTTGCAGAGGCTCACTGGTAAAATTATAATTTTTATTAACTACCTTTATATATGTACTAGGATATGCCAGCGAATCCGTCCACGCTTGACTTGAGATTGTTTTCGATCAGCGAAAACCGTATCGAAATAGGTCCAGTAGTTTTTACGTGAATCCCGAACAAACAGACAAGAAATCTAAAAAAAATTGCATCGTGTTCTCCATCGTTTATAAAGTGTATTCCAATTGTTTTTTTTAATAGCTTCAATGTACAGACACGGCATGTTTAGAATTTTATAATATTATAGATTTACACCTAAGAAAATGCTAGAGACTAGTAATTAATTATTATTTATACTGAGAACAATAACTAGCATTATACTATCATTTTAATGACTCAAAATATTTTTATTTAGAGTAAACAGACGATTTTTCTATTATTCAATAACCCCAGCAAATTAGCTCACCATAAAGGTGGGGCCTCATCTGTGATAATGTTACATTTATAGGCCGTTACAAGCAGATGTGGTGATTTGTGTAACGCAACATTTGTGATGCGATATTGTTTTTAATTGTAAATGACGTTGACAGATAACGCATGTATATACGGATACACTAATGTGGCTATTTGTTAACGGCGTTACACTCTATTCGTGTTGAATGAAAGACAAATATTAATATCATTGGAACGATGGGGCGTGTGTATTTGGAGAAAATGTGAAGTGAAACCAGGCCTGGATACTTGTTAGATTTCCAAAGAGCCCCATAGTTTCTTAGTACGTGTGACATTTAACATACCTACACAGATCTTTATGAGGTATTATTGAAGCTCTAAATATTATTGAGCACACTAGAGCCAGATACACTATGCAAGAAAAGCGGTTCCCTGTTTACTTGACATGGTAAATAATTATACAGGTTTACTGGCCTGATAATTTATACATATGATTTATATTTACATATATGGACCATAGGGTCCTGAGGCCATGAGCCTCTACCAAAATCTATCAAAAAGACTCATTGAGACCATGTGACCAGAGGGCTGGTGCCTACCTCGGAGAACAGATCAGTATGGCGATCCAGCAAGGTAACGTAGACAACCCTCTGGGCACTTTACCCATAGAAGACGGTGATTTAAGCCCAGGTAGAACAGAATATAAATAAGTTAAGTTTTCTTTTATTATATTAGTTTATAAAGCCATTTTATTGTTTAAATACATTTATATTCTAATCGTGTATACTTGGGTTGCCAACCTCAAATTTAAAAAACTAGGATTTGAAGTTGGATACACCAGGACAATTCAGCTTAAAAACAGTACGCAGTAATAGAGTTGCAATAGTTAAATTAATTATTAATATGTAACATAAATAGGTTAAATGAAATTCAAGTAATGATAATACTTAATCATATTTTTTAATAATATATTAATTATGTATTTAAATAAAATTATACAAGTACAAGTTCGATACTCACGAGTCGTGAGGCCGCCTGTAACGTAAGAATTGTAAAAATGGCGCGCAAATTTTAACATACATAACCTTATCGGGGCGCTTTAAAAACATTTAAGCTTTAAAACTATCCAGGACATCCCAGGACAGTATAAAAACTACGATGTGTCCTGGGAAAACAAGACGGTTGGCAACTCTACTGTACGCCGATATGTGGTTTTTTATAAAAATGACAATCTCTGGGCGTACGTAACTCCATAAGACAGACTTATAGTGATTTATACAAATAATTTATTTTCTATGATTTATTTCTCCTGCGAAGTAATTATTAAACCAGTTTATCGACAGGATCCATCTATCCCATTCTGAACAATTTTCTATATTCTCTGCCAACAATTTTCTGTATTCCCTAGACCTTCGTTTCCTGTCAGTGGATTTCTTGAACACATTTCTTCTAACGTATCGAGTGTTCACTGATGGAGTGACGGTCCTGGAGGCATTGAAGCAGGTATTCTATGAGCAGTCGCAACAAGAGATGGAGCTTGCACCGCCACCTGACGCCACGAGGAAAACTAGTGGGGCCAGTTCTGTCTCAGGTAAATGTTAAATCGATAAACTATTAAAACAGAAGAAAGCTTTGTTGACGTTTGTATACGTTTTCGCATTTAACGACTGTCTCATCTGATGTTAAGTGAACGATCTACGGTCGAGCATGCCTTATCTTTGTCTCAAAAAACAGACTTCTGCAAATTATTTCATTTTTCAGTAGTGCGCATCAGAAAACTAGAAACAATGTGCTTTGTCCTGACTGGTGTTGTTTTGACCATGTAGATAACTGTGGCGCAAACCGGTGTCTGGTTGTCAGATGGTAATACGGGGATGGGAAAACTAGTTCGTGCAGCATAGATAATACACTATATATATAAAATAGATGAGCCTCTCTGGAATAAAATATGAAAATATAATTTACCCTGTCCGATAGATGGCGCTACAGTCGGTATTATATTCCCATATATACCACTAGATGGCGCTACAATCGATAATTCTATAAATTCCACTAGATGGTACTAATAAGTTATAACTTGTTCTATGCCCAAAGTAAAAATGATTCACATAATACATCATGTAAAAAGGTGCGAGATTCACCAAATATGATTTTTTTTTTATTGGACTTGACTTTATGTTGTTGGTCCGAAGACCTCACAACTTTACCGGGGTTTTCGGGGCGAGTGCCTTTGCGAAGCGAAGGCGCTCGAGCCAGGGGGCACTTGCTCGAGGGGGCTCCTAGGGAGTTTCACCTCGGCTGGACTGTTGCCATGAGAGGGGGATGAATCTAATGATGCCCACCATAGGGCGACACAATGCACTAATTGAGAGCGGGCAACGGGTAATATAAAGCCCGAGAGGAAGGATCCCGGCGGACCGGGATCGGCGGTTCGCGGTGGCCTATACTATCTTACTGCCGTTTCGCAACGTGTTATGGTTGGGAGAGAAGAAACGGCGAAAGAAACTTCCCAGCAACACGCCTAGTCTATCCTATGGGGGGGCTATGTCTCCTGGCGACCCTCGCGGGAACGTGGAGAGATCGTGATTGGCGGCGTCGACGCCGCCGTCTGTGTCTGTCTGTCGGTGCCTGCCAGCCTGCCGTCCTAACCGCGGGCGGGCTGATCCGAGCCAGCCGTTTTGTGATATCGTCGACCTTGTCCATGAGGATGTTACGCGGTCGTCGCACGAGAGCCTTTCGTCGAGGCTTATAATCGGACGCGGACACAACGAGGGGATTTCGATGGTGCGGCGCTAGATCGAAATACTTACGCGAGAGCGACGTAATGTAGTTTTTGATGGAGGGAAGCTCCAGATCGCGGTGGATGTCGACGTTACGCATAGAGGGGAGCACCGACGGCTCTGCGCATGAATTTATTCTGAACGATTTGCAGTTTCTTTAAAAGGTAAGGCTTGGCATGGCCGAATACCACACTCGCGTATGTCATGATCGGGCGGATGCATGTTTTATATAGAGCAAGCTTGTGTCTGAGGGACATTTTGCTTCGTTTATCTATCATGGGTGCTAGACGACCCATCACAAATCGCGCTCTATTCCGGACTATAGTGATATGCTCGTTGAAGCGCAAGTTCTGATCTAGGGTGACACCCAGGTATTTGGTGTACTTTGCCCAGGGGATCTCTTGTTCGTAGAGCGAGATGGCTTTTAAGCGAAGACAAGCGCGTTTGGGAGAGCGAAGCGTGCCCGGGGAAAAGAACATTGCTGCGCTTTTCTCCGGGTTTACCTCTATCCTCCATTTGCGAAACCATTCGCCTAGCTCTGTTACAGCTGCCTGTAGCCGGACGCAAGCCATTTGTCGGTTGTGATCTGATGTATAGAGTGCGGTGTCATCCGCGAAGAGGGCCAACTCTACATCTGGAGTTTTTGGGATGTCGCTGGTGTACAGCGTGAAGAGTAGTGGAGACAGGGCCGAGCCCTGTGGTACACCGGCTGTGAGTGGGTGAGGGGACGAGCGTGTTCCCTCCACTCGAAAACGGAAGCTACGACCTAGGAGGAAGTCTCGCAAGATGAGCACGAGTCTGTCTGGCACACCGAACTGGTACAGCTTGTAAATCAAACCGTTATGCCAGACCTTGTCGAAGGCCTTAGCTACGTCAAGGAACAGTGCGGCTGTTCCTATAGGGCGAGGGCGATGGGCAAAGTGGGATAGTATGTGCTCCGTGATGCGGTGCACCTGTTGGACGCATGAGTGTCTGGCACGGAATCCAAACTGCTCATCGGGTAGTAGATGTTTGCTGATGGCAAAATCTCTAAGTCTAGAGAGGATGACCCTCTCGTAAAGCTTGCTGAGTGTGCTCAGTAGGCTGATTGGGCGGTAGCTGGACGGTTTATTAGCCGGTTTTCCAGGCTTGTGAATACCGATGACGTCTGCTTCCTTCCAGATCGCGGGGAAAGAGCAGTTTGTTATGGCGGCATTGAAGATGCTCACTAAGATTATAATCAAGTGGCCGGGGAGGAGTTTTAACACGCGATTGTTAATGCCATCGATCCCTGGGGCTTTTCGCGGTTTGAGGGACTTGATCAGATCTTGCACTTCTTCGACCGTGACTGGGTCGAGTGTGGTTTCCGCTGGTAAGGAGGATCTACGTTCGACCTCGGAGTCCACCTCCGTCAGGTGTGACTGGTCGACGTTTTGTGTAGTGGGGGAGCATTGAAGCTCTAGACTCTGAGCAAGGCATTCGGCTTTCTCCTCATCATCGAACGCCTCGGTGTTGTCGGCTCTTTCTAGCGCGGGTATGACAGTGAGGGTATCTGATTTGAGAGCTCTAGCCAGCTTCCAGTACGCCTGGTGAGTTGGTTCGATATCTCTCAACGTTCGGTGCCAACGTTGTTCCCCTGACTTCCCGGATACGTAGTTTGACCTCGCGCTCTAGTTGGCGGAGTCGGACTCTGTTGTCTTCGGTGGGATATCTGTCGTGAGCTCTGGAGGCGGCTCTCTTTTCCTTTAGCAGTACCCTCACTTCGTCCGGCAGGCATAAGTGGCGGTCATCCTCCACTGGCACCTGTCTGGACGAGTTCCGCACTGCGGATTGAAGGTGGCTGGTGAGGGCCTCGATCGCCGTCTCCGTGTCTTGGTGGGATTCGATGTGGTCCGGGATGCGGTCCAGGTCTTGTGATTCGGTTGCCTTGAGGAGGTCCCCAAGTCTCAACCAGTCCACAGAGGTCCTAGTTTCAGATGTCTGGTCCGTCTGTTGTCCTAATTTGAGGATAACCGGGCGATGGTCCGAGTCTATATCGTCCATCGTTTCGATCGAATGGAACTGAAGAGTTACGCCCCTCAGTAATGCTAGGTCGAGAGTGTTTGGGGTCCCCCAGTCGCGGTTGGGGGGATATCGTGTGGGGTCATGGGAGTTATTATATCAAACAAAAGATTGTCTGATATATTTATTAGGAGCTCTGCCATTGGGGTTAGTGGTATTGCAATTCCACTGTTCGTGTTTACAATTCAGATCTCCGGCTATTATAACAGCTGGGCCTAAGTTGAATAGGGCTTCTAGGTCTTTCTTAATAAGGGTTTTCTGGCACGCGAGGTATGCTGAGACTATGACTAGAGGTTGGTGGCCGGTCATTGCTAGTCTGCAGGCGGATACCTCCATACCTACTAGTGGTGGGGTGACTAGAGGCATGCAGTGTAGAGATCTTCTGAAATAGATCAGGTGCCGCCACCACGGCCTATCCTGTCATGTCTAGTGACCCGATAGTTAGAGATCTTTGGATCTCTTTCACTCGGTTTCAGGAAGGTCTCCTGCACTAGTAGTATATCTACTTGATTGGTAACCAGGAAGTCATGGACCAAGTCGCGCTGGTTTCGAAGGCCGTTGGCGTTATAAGTCGCCAGAGTCAATGAGCGTGGTTTATTTCTACCTACATGCGCCATTTGTTACCGGTAACAATAATTTAACTAGGTTGTTTAGTTATAACGACCTAAGTACCTGGAGGAGGTACGCGTGATCCATTTCGATCACAAGTTGATCCCGGAGGGAGGGTTGATCAGACTCTGCAACTTGTCTCAGTTTTCGAGCCAAGAGTTGGACCTCTGCTAGGTCGAAAGGCAAGTTCTTGGCGAATTTAGTCGCCAAGGCTAAGTCCTCCGCTAAAGAGTGGTGGGGTGACGGCCCAGAAGGTGCTTTTAAAATGGGGGCGGGGGCAGGGGTTGCTGGGGGTAGGCCAGCCAAAATTGGGGCGCGCGTCCTTAGTGGAGGGAACGCTTCCGTCGTGGGAAGACCCGTCCAGTGATTTACCACTGGAGGGGGGGCCGCCACGAATGCGGGTTTGTTCGGCACTTTTCTAGTGCCTTTTTGGGCGTTGCCCTTTCCGACCTTACGTTTGGGTCGGGGGGCGGCAGGACAGCCTCTGTAGTTAGCGGGGTGACCCGATTGGCCGCAGAGAATGCAGCTCGGTGGCTCCGGGGAGTCCCGGGTGCGTGTGCACTCAGAGGTCCCGTGGTCGCCCAGGCACTTGACGCACCTGGGACGGGATTGACAATGTAGGGCAGAGTGCCCATAAAGTTGGCAACGATGACACTGCCGCAGTGTATGTTTTTCGTGTGGGCGTTCCACACGAAGGCCAGAGAGGCCACAGACCTTCTCAAGTTCGAAGATCTTTTTCCCCTCTGGGGAGAGGTCGAGGACAACCAATACTAGGTTTAGAGGAGACTTTGTTGCGTCGCCTCTGTGCATACGGTGCACTTCGTGCACCGGTACAGCTTGGGACTTAAGGTCCTCGAGAATGTAGGAACACTCGATTTCCTGTGGGAGTCCACGGATTACAGCCCGAAGGCGTTTTTCTTCCGGCAGGGCATAAGTGTAGTAACCGATTTTACGGTCACATAACAAGAATGTTAGGGAGCGGTGGTCACTTGAAGTCGTGACCATAACTTTGATGCCGTGTTGGGTATCACGGGCTTCTTTTATAGAGATTGCCTTACCTGGCAGCTCCTTAGCGAGTTGAAGCCAATGGGCTTTCTCGCGGATGATCAGGGGTGGCGGCGGGCGCTGTGAAGGTGGCCCAGGGCGGCTGGAAGGTGCCGCTGTTGGTTTTGTGCCCGCAGTGGGAGCAGTGGGGACCTCCCTCTGGGTCTTCCGTTTTTTGGTACGATTGACGGTTATGAAACCGTCATCGTCCTCGCGGTTTGAGGGGATGTTCGCGGGAGGCGCGACATCCATGGGGGTGATTTCATCGGCCGGTGGAAGAGGAGCATCCCTGAGGTATTGCGGACCGTCAGCAGATAATTCGATTTCTCGTCGAGAATCGATTACGCGGTGTATGGGCGATCGCGAACGCGATGTCGTCGAACTCGCGGAGCTCGATCGCGGTTGTCCCGACGCGGAACCGCGAGAAAACGAGGCGCGTGATTTTGGTGCCACACGGTGGGCATCGTTGAGCGGGGGTGCGGGCGGCGGGCGCACCGGTAACACGGCGGGTACGGATGCGGGGGGCGCGGGCGCTAAGGCAGAGCGCAGGTGGTCAGCGATAAGCGCGGTGGCGGGGGTTGCGGGGGTGCGGTGGTCGCGGCAGATGCGGGTGCGGGGGCCCCTTGCACGTGTAACTTGCAGGACACGGGTTTCTCGGAATTAAGTTTCGAGATAATGGACGCCATTGATTGGGACTCCGGAGTCCTCAAAAATTGGTCGAGCGCTTGAGGGAATTGCTGTCGTAAAAACGACAGCAAACCCTCCAACAGCAATGGAGAGAGCTCCACGCCGTCCATTGTCCCTGAGGGGGACGAACGATTTGGTGGAAAAACCACCTGATGACGCACTTTTCACTGCACTGTCACAGAAAAAACACAGATCGACCGGGTGAACGAACGAACACAACGAACACGAATAACGGACAGCCGAGGCGGAGCGGGAGACGTGCGCGCGCGACGAACGACAACGGGCGAATGGGGACCAAATATGATATGGCCATAACTTGTGGTTTCATTTATGCTCCTAAGATCTCGACAGCGCGATGTATTTATGCAACGATATTGCACAGCGGCATCTCAAGTGAAGTTAGGTGGACTAAATAGAAACTAATTATATTATAGTTTTTCACGTTCCCAACCACTTGATGGCGCTAGTTTCCGTACATTTTTTTATTTTTCGATTATGTAGGGAGATCCACTGGGATGTCGTGCAGTTCCAAGGAACGTATACCTACATATATGTGAATTAGCTATTGAGTTTAAAAAAGTTAACATCGAGTGTGGGAGATGAATAAACATATTGAGTAAGTATTTACAACAATCACATAGTACAAATTGATATCTGTTTTATATATTCCGCAGGTTATGGATCTGAGTATAGTGACCGAGACTGGCAGTCTCGTTTTTGGAAGGTATCTCGCAAAAGTAAGTTTTTGTTCTACCCTCATATTTGTTTGCCTGGAAGAGATCGATTTTAGCGATACGACTGCCGTTTATTTCACTTTGTTAATGTAAATGTCTTAAATCTTAGATAATACTTCATTCTTATGTGTACAATCACATAAGAATTAACTATTATCATGGGAGAAGAATACTATTTCCTTTTCCATGGTATTAGCTAAGGTTTAAAGACATTTATTTCTTAAAATAATTCACGATTCACTTACAGATAAATAACCAGTTAACCTAATTAGCGCATCTGTCTATTTATCATTGTAATGTTTAATGTTTTACTAGTTTTCAATTGATCTTTAGTTTACTATTTATAATATGTGAGGGTAGTTTTGAAACGAAAGTCGGAGCAATGCAAGTTGTTTATTAAGGCCTTATTAAAACGTGTAAAGCAATTTTTGAGTATAGTTCCGTGTTTTTGTCGGTCAGTCTGTCTGTTATTCATTAAGTAGCTTTACAATAATGAATAGTGTAGTGCAAATTGTTGTCTATCTCGAGAGACACAACTATTACTATTCTAGAAATGTACATCATCATCATCATCATTATTCCAGGGATAAATGCCGGCTGCGTTCAAGGCGCTTGCTTGTCCGCTTTCTGCTTTGTCGTCTCTATTTTGAGCATTCTCGGGCATTCCATATTGTAGTCCATTGACACGCATATTCTCTTCTCAAGATATCAAGTCAGCATTTATTGGTCCTACCCGTTCTAGCGGGACCTAGTGGAAGCAGCTTGGCTAGATATTGATTTCCCATAGAATTGGTTTTATCGAAACCGGTTTTTATAAGACCTACAAGTATAAGCAGACTGGTATTTATTTATAAATTCAGACAGAGATATTCCTAAGAGAGTTCAAAAATACTTTCTATCCCAGTTTTGAAAATAATATTGGGATTTAAGATTATTTCGGAAAGTAACAATAGCTATAAATTTAAAATATTTCTCTGTATAGGTGAAGAAGATGACAAACTTTCACCGTATCTGATGGCTCCATCAAGACGTACGTCATCCGTTGGTAAAGTAAGTTATATTCTTTGCAGTAAGAATCCGATGTTCTATTATGTTTATTAATTAGTTTCGTTTCCGCCATGCTTACTGAAGGCTGAGGAGGATAATAGTCATTTGACTATACCAAAAATAATGGCTACATCATCGAGTAATGAAACACTTAAAGGTAATTTAGAGTCAGTTATTTTTACCTCTTTTTTAAGCAAGTAAACAGGCAGACGGTTCATTTGAAGAAAAGAAGAGCATCATATAACTTAAGTTTTATAATATAATTTGAATAAATACGATACACGTAGAGAAGTAAATGTCACATATTGTTCGGTCCTTGCCTAGTGAAATAGGTAGAACATGGCTCCATGAATTTTGCTGTCTACCCTCTTTCTGTGTGAGGTGACGGCCAATGCATAGCAGAGGAAGGGCAGCCATTTTGGACACTTCGACGGCCTCTGTGGTTGAGCGGGCTAAGCCGTTGCCGGCCTACCTCACTGCAACGCAGAGGCTCCGGGTTCGATTCCTGGTATAGTAAATTTCGGAAACGTATTTTCTCCGTTATTTACTATGGTCTGGGTGTCTGGGATCGGCCCCAGAGTGGTACGTTGTATATTACCCATAACACAAGCGTAACTTGCTTAATTTGGGAATATACAATATGTGTGTTTGTCTGCCGATTATTATTATTATTATTATTCATTAATAAAAAATTCCATTATCTAATCTTTTATAAATATTTTAGGAACATCACCATCTTCGCCGGGTGCATTAAGTTCAGTTACACTAGTAGGCAGTCCTAAGAAGGGAAGCCCAGAAACGTCGAAGACTGAATGCAAGTCGCCTACAAAAGACAACGACGCTGCAGCTGGCATAAGGAAGGATGAGAGCATAGAATTAGTCGAACAAAGCGACGAAGATGTGAAATATAAAGAAGAAGAAGAACAGGAGAAGAACAAATATAAGATTGATGATAAGTTTAAGATATCACAACGATTCTCTGAGGTAAACTCTTGTAAACTACTTTCCTGTGTGCAATAAAGAATATTCTATTCTAATCTACCTTCCGCCGGATACGGTAATCCAGAAACAATTTCGGATTGTTTTTATTGCAAGGGACGATGCATGACAATAACTTAGTAAAAATATTGTATACCTATTGTGGGTATAATTATGTAATATTTTTGAAAAATAACAAGTTTGTCCCAATCAAATAATCACTGATCCCAAATCAAATATGATGTATATACTATGCCCCTTTGAAATGGTAAGGATTAAACCAAGCAGTGACATTATAATAGTCAAATTTCAACGATTTAGCGTGCGAGGACGTCATCAGAAAGAGTACAACGCGAGCGTCTGGCAGCAAATGCTGCTAGTGGAGCAGCCGCTGAAGCGAGGCGAAGGTCGGAGAGTGCAAGAGACGCAAGAGCAGCACCCGACGAACCACGAAGGGCTTCTGACTCAGCAGCTAGGTTGACACCTAGGAGATCTATAAGGCATGTCATCAAAGATTTTATTAAAATTACCAAAGTGTCTTTAAATGCTTATATACATTTGTCAGTTTCTTTTCACAGCCTTTGAACAAACATGCGCGTAATTTGGTAACAAAGGACCTAAAGAGGTTGCCTTTGGGGAATCGCTTGGCGAATTGACACGTGTCTATTTATATAAATACTGGTAGTTTTAAGACACTCTATAAAGTGGCACTTTATATTACTACTTGTCATGTTCATCATATGAATCTGCGACAACGTCATCATAAGTCCTCTGAAATGAATATAGGACAAAGACATATTTATAATTAAAAAGCATGCAAAATACAAGCTCATGATAAAATCAACACCGAGCCTCTTACTGTAATATATAATAATAATATCTATAATATTATACAATTCTAAACTTGCCGTGTCTGAACATTGAAGCTATTAAAAAGAATAACTGGAATAGACTATATAAACGACGGATAACACGATGCAATTTTTTTAGATTTCTTGTCTGTTTGTTCGGTATTCACGCAAAAACTACTAGGTCGATTTCAACGCGGTTGTCGCTGATCGATAGCAAATTCTTAGACTAAAAATCTGCGCTACATGTTATTCTGCTAATCCCGCGGGAATTTTTCTGGGAATGGTTTAAAATATAAAATAAATCGAATTCCAATGCAATTTTTTTCACTGATCGATAGCAAATTTTATGTAATAGAGAGTGTGATATTGATTATCCCGGAAATCCCGCGGGAATTTTTCCAGGAGCGGTTTGAAGTTGTTCGAGTGCATTAAAATTAGTTTCCTAAAGAAACTATATCTTACAATCTTTTTTAAATGCTGCATTACTTTCAAGTCATATCCTAGTATTTAATATTATTTATATTTTTGTAGTGAGAGACGTTATACCAATTCATCGATAAATAGTGAACGACGTCGATTCTGGGTTGGTTCTGAGCCGCGGTCTTCAGTTACGTCTCAAGCATCACAAATGACGCAGGTAATAACATCTCTTTGATATAGTGTAATATGTATAATAATTCTCCTTCGAGAATTAAAGACACTAAATCACAAAATTAGACTAAATTCATTATTTCAGTAATACGTTTGTATAACCTAAAAGCTTAGAAAAGTCGAAGCGAAATCTTGCATGGGATTAAAAGCTCAAAATGCACCAATAGTCGTTACGAAAGCCTATTATCGAGTCTGAAATCTTACGTGACAAAAATTTACAAACTGATTTAGTTAATTAGATTTAGAAGCATCATTTCATGATCTTCGGTTAGCAAGTTCAAAGCATGTAGATATTATGGCTAAAACCAGTGTCGTAAATAGGGCGGTGCCACCGGTGCCCAGGTACAGGGCGTAGACTCTGGGGGGCGAAGAATGGCCAGACCGAGCAGGACTATTATTTTTTAAGTTTGTTCCTGATAAGTTCCCGCTGCGCCCCTAGTGCTCGATTCCAAGACATACGTACCTACATGCCAGTATCATCAAACGTCTGTTAAATTAGACAAAACATGGCGCTCATTTTTTGGCAGCGCACGAGGTTATTTGTGTTCTAGTTCTTTAAAAAAAACAGATTTTTCTTCCAAAATATTAGATAATTGGTCCACCAACATCAAGGTCCTTGTGCATTATTTTATCACCCTGAATGAAATAAAATAGGCCTTGTAGAGGCATATTTTTGAGGTGCATAAATAAAAAATAGAATATAACTGAAAACATATACTTTCCTCAAAATTAAGTACATAGAAAACGCGGCAGCGCGCACGGGCATAACTCACGATCATTCTTAATCTACTAAGCGACGAGGCGGCCGGCGATTCCTGCGGGAACGCGGGATAGAGGAGGGGGTGACCGTGCGACCCGTACCAGGCGCCGGGGCACCGCGAGGCACCGATGAGATAACCTCGCGCTATAGCCTATATATAGCATTGGTCTAGCGAGGGTACCTATAATATTTAAAAAAAATAAGGACGCAGTTATAGAAGCTCGCATAGGGCGCATAAAAGGCTATTTCCGGCACTGGCTAAAATCACCCGATAATCCGGCCAACTGTAATTCAGCATTTAAATTACATGACAGGCAGCAGTAAGGTTTTATTAAAAAGGTATCAATATTACAGTATCTTATATAGAGTATTTCCAACCCAGAATTATCGTCGGGAGACCGGGCAACACAAAGCTGGTGTAGTCATCACTTCCTTTAGACAGTCACATCGCAGGTAAATCAATTATCAAATGTCCGTTAAATTACCTTCATCTTTCTTATCATAAAACATAACTTAATCGATTCTCCAACTTTGATAAAAACATTTTCAACATAAAGCACAGCGCTGACATTTTTCAATTGATGTTGCATGTAATAAACTTTTTCTATTATCAGAATTCTTAAATTCATTGTTAATTTAGCAACATTTTATGGCGCTTTTGCACGATGCTCTATCAATCTTAAATTTGGACAATAGTGTTGGTGTTCTAGGGCTCTCAGCTGCCAGTAAAATCTCACAATAAATATTGATCGGAATAGATTTACGGCTTCTGTTATAATTCCGAGTAAACTTTAGAATTAACAGTCATTATTCTATCAAAAAAAAAACATTAGAAAAACAGTTAAAATTTGATGTTAAAATGACGATGATTTTTTTTTGTTTTTGAATAAATATTTTATGATGATGCTTTTATGTAATTAAAAGAAATTAGCACAACTTAGTTTGTACAAATTTTATTAATATTTTAATATGTGGTTAAAAGAAATTAATCTATTAAAATCTAATTATTATTAGTCATAACTAGTCATAAGTTTAAATTAGCGATGTGCGATTGTTACTTAAAACAAAATCGAATGAATCGACAATTGTGCAAGCGCGTATTCAAGGCGGCGTAAGGCCAATTGATAAGTGAGCCATGAATACAAAATAGTGTTACGAGCTACAGGACTCGAATTAAAAATGCCGTTGGAACAACTATAGAATTTATTAGAACTGTACAACCACGTATAAAAACAAATACAAATAAAACTGGATGCAACTAGTTCACACTGCACGATTCAATACAATCCGAACGCGCAAAGTCCATCGTCTTTGTCGCTAATCGAGAGTACTAGAGAACGTCTTACTCGTTTTGTAGTCGTCGCTTGACTGCCACCCGCCCCTCCATTCGGGCATCGTCTTATAAGAACTACACAGTACAAAGAAATTGGAGGCGCACACTGAGTTTCTAAGAAATATTAATTTGCACACCTGCGAGCGTCCACAAAGTCGAAAACAATAACAATAGGGATTAGTTCGACGCTAATGATGATTATAAAACAAGTAAAAAGACAATAGTATGTTTTTCTTAACTACAAATTCAAAAGACAAAAGAGTTCCTTAATCTGGGAGGACAATAAGCTGCGCTTACAATAGGCTGTGCAGCTTATCTTTGACGGCATGTAACAATAGTAACACATCAATACCAATCGACAAACAATCGAAAAAACACCAAATGTTTCTCGATTGCAATCGAATAATCCGATTGTTTTTAGTAACAAACGACCATCGCTAGTTTAAATGGTGGTAAAGGGATTTTACTTTTAATTGATTCTTGTAATTGGCTTTATTGTAATAGTTTAATTATCCAAATTATTCAGGTAATAATGTAAAAAATAGCATTAATAATAAATGTTCTATTAACAGCTTTGGAAAAGACCTGTTGTGGTGAGTGATTGGTGAAGGTAAAAATGTAGAGACGAAGCCACGTAGTCACGTAGAGGAGTATATTTTCAAAACTTTTAGCTTTCCCTAGAGCGTTATGCTGTTTTTATCCTTTTTTTTATAAATAAATTTTATGTGAAATATCTATTGAAATTTTAATCACCAATACACCACAACAAATAACACTTCAGGAAAAACAACCACTTGTTCCTAATGTCTTGTCGCTATTACTACTGATGTTTCACCTATACTTACATTCATGACAACTTCATCTCTTGATACATACACTTCATGACCAGAAACTCATAGTTAAGTAAAGAAAATTAGAATTTTTTTTTAGTTAAATTCTAGATTCTTTTATTTTTAAATATAAAAGTTTAGAAGAGAGCACAGTAATACGATTTATTTGAAGATTAGATATAATAAAATAGAAAAGTGCACGCTTGAAATAGAAATTCGAATAATTATGGAGACACTTAAAAAATTAAAGAATAGAAGATACACTTAGATTTTTTAAAATTATACTTTTTACTTTTATAAAGGTGAAATGGAGAGTTAGGTTTCTCGCATGTCTCAAAAATTCATTATAATTACATGTTTCTATTATGATTCCCGTGTAATATAAAAGTACCTACTCTGTGGATCCAACAGCTTTAAACCAATGTCAT
This sequence comes from Dendrolimus houi, assembly GCA_039645545.1. Lineage (NCBI taxonomy): Eukaryota > Metazoa > Arthropoda > Insecta > Lepidoptera > Lasiocampidae > Dendrolimus > Dendrolimus houi. Next base: position 2,266,365 of record CM077131.1, read on the forward strand.
CTTGCAAGTTTGTTTTATTATTTTATCAAATCCTTCATATATGCGTATGTTTCCATTTTTTTCAAGGTTTGAAATAAAAATCTTAATTATTCAAATGACCTATGCATGTTTAGGATCGGAATAATAGAATATATGTTGGATTGCCATTTCATTTCCTAGTCTTAAATATGTGAATCGGGAAATTCCTACATTGAAGCCTTGTATCTCTTTTGATGTACCTATGAAGTTTGATATGTCAGAAACCTTACCTTTGGTTGTGGGTGTTGCAACGTCTTTTTGTAATGGTGCCAAATATAGAAAATTATTTGAGATGTACAAGACGATTTTCATAACTATTTCTAATTATTGCTTTTACGGCTTTTGAAATTGGAGTCAACTTACTTATTTTCTTCTTTTAATTAGTATGGATACTCATAGCACAACATGCATTTTTAGACATTACAAATAGATGTTATTACACCTAAATTTCGAAAAAAATCTTATCAATCAACTTCATTATAATTATTTCGGTCTAGGAGCAGCACATCAACAGCCGCGGCCGCTTTTGCTGTAGCTACATCAGCATCATCAAATCCAAGATCACCACCTCCTACATCACCACCAGCTAATAGAAGAGATTCAGTTATATCTACAGCTGCTACTATGAGGGTTCTTAATGTATTAAGGTATAGCCTATGCAGAGATTAATCTGAAAAACTTTGTAATAGACTAAGAGACGCTGAAAGTCAACCTTCACCCATCTGATAACCAGATGAGACATATTTTTGAACAAATTATATTGGTTTGTAACACGCTTACCAATCGAGAAGTATCCATGGCTATTTTTGAAGTTTTCAAAGCATGGCAATATTATTCCACGAACGATTTTTACAGGCAAGCCTATACGGTTAATTTTGTAATTAAATTATCTTTCTTATGGTACCAATTTTTATTGCTTAACAGAATGGTATCTACCTATATTGACTTGCCTGTTCATACCTGCTTACCCTGTAACTATGAACAGAAATAAGTAGGCAAGCCTATCAAGGCATATTCTCTGTGTTAAAAACTATTAGTTGAAACTAAATTTAACAAGTTATCAAGAGTGAAGGTTATGAAAAAAGATATTAAAATTAATTTAATTACTTAACACTTTTCGATTGGCAAGGCGTGTAATAGGCGTGTTTATAAATCATTACAATTTGATAAAAATGTCTCATCTGGTTATCAGACGGGTGAAGGTCGATCTTTATCGTCTCCTCTACTACTCTTATTTTCTTTATATAAGAGAAATACTAATATGGTTTTTGATGGATGGTAACAAATGCGCTCTGAATCTTGTTCTTGTTGCCATACATAATTCGCCATAGTACCTTATTTGATTTTTATAAATACGTTCTTATACAGAAATTGCTACGTGCGAAGTGTTTAAAAAGAAGCTTTAATTTAAGGACACTTTCATACATTTTAATAACTTTGTAAGAAAATATGATAATAAATTACTTTCTCACAGGCATTGGATATCAAAGCACTCACACGATTTTTGGTCGAATGAGCGTCTACGTGGTTCAACTATGGATTTTCTGAAAGAGATAGAGGGAAGTCCAGGATTACTTCCCGCCGAACACAAGGCCGCTTCACAATTACTCCGTTTATTGGAACGAGCACCCGATAGAGCTGTGGATCTGAAGGCTCTACTTGTACCACCAACTGTGAGTTAACACTTTTTTTATTTCGACTTTTAATAAAATTGATATTACGTTCTATCAACATAGAATCTTAGAGAGAATTTATTATAAATTATAGTACCATCGCTTTAAAAGTAATTTTAGATGTTGTAAAAAATGAGTGATTGCAATGACCGCCTCAATAACAGGGGCCCGATATCAATTCTGCTATTACTATTTCGTCGAAATCGCCGGCCGAACCCTATCGTGTGAATCATATGTTTCCTGATATCGGTATTCTGTTAATTTCAATTGCGTGCGCATGGCTCACTACTTTATAAATATTTATAACAAAAACTCGCGAAATTAATGGTTACAATGTTTCGAGCTTTGCAATATTTATTTCGGCTAACGCCCTTTCTACTAATAGTAATACCAATTTTGCTACTATTATTCTGCCACGACGATATCGAGAAGATGTTGTTGATTTAGTAGAATACAAATTTTTAGAGTGAAAAACATAAGCTTCACTTATTTAGTTTTTATCTTATTTCAGGTACCGACTAAAGAGAGTGTTGAAACATTATCAGCTTTAGAAATAGCTGAGCAAATGACGTATCTGGACTATCAAATCTTCAGTTCTATCGAGAGCGAGTACGAAACAACAATTACCGAATACTACTTTCAAATGCTTTAACCTAATTTTCGCTTTCTTTAGCCCATAGAGAATATAATATATGTTCAATAGAATCTCCTACACTCCAAAATTATTGAAGTCCTTTTAATTCAAGTCGTGGCAGCACATAATATAAAATCTCTACATCTTATTTCCATATAGAATGCATTGCTGGTTGTATATTATTTATGTTAATATCAGGTGCTGAATAAGGAAAACATTTAATCTTACACTTCGATATTATTAATACGTGAAACCCGTGAAGCCATCTTAAACGATCTTGCTGGATATAACATGTTTTTCCTTATAGTAGAAAAGAACAAAATCGGCAATGGGATATTTCAAGTTCATACTGTTATATTGAAACATGAATTATCCCTAAATACCATAGCTACCAGATCTAAAGCCAAAATGAAACGGTTTATTTCTTCTTTAAATTTGTATGGATCGACCAGCGATCCATATAAGTATTTACTCGAATCATCCAATGTCATTGAATACCGCTGTGTCTTGTCAGTTCTGCAATTTTCAACCAAACTGATTTAATTTTGTTAATCTGTTTAATATCAGTATAAGATGAAATTTTAGATGAATAACTTCAAAATTTTGGAAACATTTTGAATTCAGAATTTTTAAAAAGATTCTATTACTTATAAATAGTCTACCCTTTTAGGGAATTTCTAGGTCAAGCTTGGACGAAAGCAGATAAGGCTGACAGAGCGCCCCACATCCTGATGATGACGTCTCATTTCAACCACATCTCGAATCTGGTGATATCAGAGATTTTAAAGAAGTACACTTTAGCTGGTATGTCAAAAGACCTACTGTTATTTTCTCAGAACAGTAATAAAAACGAAATATTTTCGTTCGCTTCCTATAGGTAGATTGCAATATATTTTATACTCAGTTCCAAGTAAACTGGTTGTATCCACGGTTAAACACAGGCAAAAAATATATACTCGTTGGAACAAACTCAATTTCATATTTATAAATTAGGTTTGATACTGATAATATTGTGGTGATTAAACAGAATATACTTGTTGTAGGTCGAGTAGCAGCAATCGAAAAATGGGCTGCAGTAGCGGACATCGCACGTTGTCTACACAACTTCAATGGAGTGCTGCAAGTTTGCGCAGCACTTTCAAACACGTCTGTATATCGACTTAAGAAAACATGGGACAAAGTGTCTAAGACGGTTAGAAGTATTTCTACAAAAAAATATGGTTATTTTTAAAACTTTTTGTTTCCTGATGTTATTCATTTTATCATCTGTCTGTTACAAATCGTTTTTAAAAGTAAATGGTTTCTGGTTAAATGCTATTTTGAACGAGGAAATGAAACAGTTGCAAATTTTTGATGTAGTTTATTAAATTTTCAATAAGCAGAGTTTAATGTACATACAAAAGCGTTGCCTCAAATTTTTATTTTATAATTAATACAAATTATTATTTTAAATTCTATTAAAAGTAGAGTATTTTATGTTTTTTTCAACATAATAAAGAATTAATAACGATTACTGTTCTAATTTATTTTCAGAGCAAACAAACACTAGAACGAATGCAGACTATAATATCATCCGAATGCAGATTTAGAATCTTACGTGATGCTTTACATAGGTTGGTAATTCTTCTATTGCAATAATAATATTAATGAATTTTACTAAATAATACATCTATCTATACTATAATAAATCTGTAAATGGTTCGAGTTTGTACAATAAAGATATGAAGCAGAGATAATTAGTAATAAAAAGCAAACAGACAAATTTTAATATCCACATTGTATTCCCAAATTAAACAAGGCTATGTTCGGTAACACACAAGGGACTACTCTGGGTCCGATACTATTCATACCGAGATCACAGTAAATAACGTAAACGTAACGTTTTGGGAATGGAATTCAAGACTTCTACATTCTCGTGAACTTGATCAACATTAAATACCACTAGATGGAAGAGGTTTTGAGAATAGGCGGATTTACTGTTCAGAGCTATCTCTTCCAAGCACCCTTTAGGGTTTAATTTATTAAAGGATGTAATTTATTACTGGCGTTGATACTACAATTAAGCTTTAAGTTTATATTTGTTATAATTTGTAGATGTGATCCACCGTGCATTCCCTACTTGGGAATGTATTTATCGGACTTATCATTCATAGACGAAGGGACTTCTAATTACACACCAGATGGACTACTCAATTTTTCTAAAATGAGAATGGTAAGTTTTAATTTAGTAAAACACTGATGAGTTGATGTGTAGAATGTTACTGAATTATATTCTTGTTAATTACAGATAGCACATGTGATTCGAGAAATCAGAAACTTTCAGCAAACTCCTTATAAAATCGATCATATACCAAAGGTAATAATCAATTTTTTTGTAGAATTTCTCCAATTTTTTTCACGTGGTTTGGTAATGAAAAGTATGCCAGGTTATTTTGTACAATTATACCAAATTTTTATAATACTTCATGTGCCTTATAGAGGACCGTCCGGGCTGGAGGTGAATGCGCGAGCGAACCCACAGCCTGGACAGTGGACGTTAGAGAATTGGACAGGAGGTTTTAGTGAATATCCCTAACTGTGGCGTGGCAATAGCGCTTCACACGTGAGGAGCTAGTGCCACCGCAATCGGGCGAATCCTACACATGGGCTGCAACCTTTCCTCCTCGCGCGGCCTATGGTCCTCAATCAGATTTCTCCTGTATAAAAAAAGGCCTAAAGAGGAAGCAAACATCCAAAATAAACTTAATTTCATATTTCGGTGTTAGCATCTCTTTTTGTTTCAGATTTATTATGTGTACAGGCCAAGATTAATTTTGAAATAGATATTTGATCATTCTCTATTAACTGTATTATTTTGTATAAGATTAATCATTATCGTGGATCTTTATTTCTATAAGGTTACCCTTTTTTACACGACATTTAGATAAAAAGCAAAATTTGTGGAATCCCTCAAGAATAGAGGAGTTTGTTGTCCGCGTTAAATTTTATAATTGCCTGCAGTCGATCGATTGATTGATGCTTTTGCGAAGTGATTAGTTACTGACTAATTAAGTTTTATTTATGATCGTAATAGTAATCTTATCTTATATATATATATAATGAAAATGGCCTTCCTTTGAGGCTCAATCACGCCTAAACCACTGATCGTATCGACATGAAACTACCACCATTCGATGCGAAATTTTTCCTAGATGGTTTATGGCTATTTATTTTTCGAATTCTGACGTTCCTTCATTTTTTTTATTGCTGTTTTACTTTCATGAACATTTATCCCACTAATAAGAACAAAAGACAAGCGTTTTCTCTTGATTCTTTTGTTTTCATGGATTTCAACGGAGTTTACTAAACGGATTATGTTCTTTTACATTCAGCTAAGAATCTACTTACAAACTTCCACGCATCCACCCACCAACTCCCACGCACCCCTGCACACCCACTCTCATTTTTTGATAAAAATAAAATGCCGTATCTATGATCGAGTATCACTTGAGAACGGCTGGACCGATTGGGTTAATTTTTTTTTTGTTGTCTTCAGAATTGTCAGGAGAAGGTTTATATGTAAGAAAATTTAAAAAAAAGTCTGCTCAAACGTTAAAAATTTCGATGATAATCGAAGTATTCCAATTTCTATAGTTACTCATCACGAAATCTCGGGAACTATAGGACTTAGAAATGTGAAACTTGGTAGGAATATTACTTTCGTTATGTAAAGGTCAACTAAAAACGGATTTTAAGAAATTCATCCCCAAAAGGGGATTGCGGGGGCGTTAACAATGAACAATTCCTGTTTTTAAACTATAGCTCCTATAAATTCCAAATATGGTAGGAATCTTCTATAAGAGATGTAGAAATAGTCTATGAACGAATTTTACGGTAGCTCACCCCACAGGGGGTTGCGGGGGTGGTTTAACAATGAATTTTTTTATTTTTTAAGCTGCAGCTCCTACAGACTCCAAATTTAGCTAGAGTCGTCTATATGTGATGCAGAAATGATTTAAGAGCGGATTTTACAACAACCCACCGCCGAAAAAGATTGCGGTAGTGGCTGTTAAAATGTGAAATTTCTATTTCCAAACTGTAACCTCTATAGACTCTAAATTTGGTAGTAACCTTTTATTTGTCATGCAGAAATCATCTCAAATAGGATTTTACGAAATTCTATTTCCAATAGGGATTGTGGGGGTGGGTGTGAGAATGTTAAATTTATGTTTCCAAACTGTAACTTCTACAGACTCCAAATGATTATTTTTTTACTGTTCAAATAGAAAAGGTTAAAGTCAATTGTTTTTTTTTAATTTAATTAATTTCATTTGTTTTTATATAACCTAATTAATCTTATGATAAAACCTCAGTTCATAAGCGGTTGAGAAGTGAAATAAAAATGTCAGACAGAGAAAGTATTGAAAGTTTATGTTCGTGTGCTGACTATGTGTTTGGTTCTAAAAACTGGTCTCATGAGATAAAAGCTCAAACTTTAGGTAAGTAATGATTTGTAAAATATATTGATATATAATTAAATTGTAAATTACAAATTTTTATTAATAATTCGACATTAACTATCAAAAGAATCAAGAAAGTCTTATATTGGATGTTTCACAACAGTCCGAATCACTTTAAGTGACAGAAGATTCCATGAAGGGATTGGTTGCTTTGAAGAGTACGATAATATAAGTGAATTTTCCTTTGCAAAGATTAGAGAGGTAAATGTCCATAAAAATAAAATAAAGTGATGATAAAGTTTAAGAGTTAATTATAAATGTAATAAAATTATTTAAATTTATCTAGAAATCGTCAATTGACGGAATTTACAACGCTTTATTATACTTTCAAGAAATACGAACTTACTTTGAGAGAAAAGAACAAGAACGAATGATGCGAACTTTGCTGAATCGTAGATATGTATGTACGCACATACCGATAATGGGACGCAGGGTAGATACGGTACAATAAAGCACATGTCGGTCCACAGCCGCAAAATATATATATACATACAAATCATTAAATACATTTTGTTTGTCATTGATAAATAATTAATACTGTAATTAATTTTGAGAACGACTTAACCAATTTTTGAATCGATAAATGTAAATTTACGTAATGTGTCTATCGTTATCTATTTAATTATTTTTATACCTGTTATTTCTTCTGTAAAAGTATCCGTCGTTTGGATGAATAATAATAAATGAGTCCCTGATTAAGTTTACGACGTTATCATGGTTATTCATCTTTCACAGGTTATTTATATAAATCTGTCATTTAATAGATAGTCTTTTGTTTTGTCATTTGTTTTCTTTGGTTATGTTAGTCTGTTATTTAATCGATCGAAATTTGTTTCGTGTGTTTGAATGGGTGCCCGGATGGTTTAGATTCACAATTGGAACCGGTAGGTGGCGCTGAGATCGGGTTCTAGAATCCTCCTAATCACCTGGGCTGGTTTTGGTGATTTTGTTTTGTGTCATGAATCAGTCTTTTAGGAATTCAGAACATATGGCGGTACGAAGTTCTCTGGGTCAGTTTGTTATAAATATATTTATTTTAGTGTCCGTATTTAATTATTTTTCGAATTTATTGATTGTATTTAGGTATGCAACTTTCTGTTGGATCCGTCGCTAATAATATTAGAGGAGCGTCAGTACACTCTCTCACTGGAGCTGGAGCCCCGTGCAGCGCGGGGATCCGGCGGCGCGGTGCTGTCTGGCGGGGCATTAGCTTCCCCGGCGTCCTAGCGGCGGCGTCGCGCCTCTCTCGCTGCTCTCGCGCCACTGAGGCCCGAGCGCTAAGCAAGGAGGCGCTGGTTTAACTTATTTATTAATACTACCCACATAATGTTCGATATTTTTTTGATCCAGCATAATATGCTTAAAATATGTATATAGAGTACTGGAATTTTTCTGAGTTCGTTGTATGTATCTAAATTTGTCATTTACGAACTGTTGCTATTAACACAACACATTATAGAGCGTTCGCATTTGTATCATTATGGTCCATCCAATCTTTGTGATAGTGATATATAGAGAAAATAGACAACTGTTCCAAACGTAGGTGTAAATTTTAAAGCAAATATTTATTCGGCATACGTTATTAGAATTTGAATAGAAATGATTTTATTTTGCAGGGTTTCCATATAAACCCAGAAGGATAAAAGTATTTTTAAGAATATTGCTTCAAAATGAAAAATCCGAAGGAATCATTAATTTTTTATTTAAAATTTTTCTTTAAAGATAAATATTTTAATCTTTTGGATAGTACCCCTAAACCAAGGATGCTGGTTCATAATTCGCTTGGCATATAGCCTGGCATTGTAGTCAATCTTCTGGATAGGCTTTCTCCTAGCAGTGATTTTGGTATAAAGTTTTTTGGAACTAATAGCCAATTGTTAATAAATATTATAATATAAATTACTTCTCAGCTTAAAGAATTGTGACTGTGTATGTAACTTAGCATGATAACGTTATAACTGTATGATGTCTTGTTCACACGAAAAGTTGGAATACCAGCTAGTAGAATATCTCATGTCTCACGGGTGCCGGTGTGACGCTACCTTGTTAGACCATACAATAGCCAATGTCGGCTTTTAGCTATATCAACTCAAAAATAACAACATAATAATATTGTAAAGGAAAACCCACATTATACCAATTCATTCTCATTTACTTGTAAAATAATACGCTATCAAATTAAGTAATACTTTATGGATATGAATTCTATTATTTCAATATTCTGGCGTTGCCAAGATAGTACGGTGCCATTGCAATAGTGTCAAAAATGCATATTCTACTAAATCCACAATATCTTCTCGATATCGTATTACTATTATCAGAAATGGCATTAGCCGAAATGACCATTAAAAGGATACCAAAATTTTAAACTTTTATTTCGCGATATTTTGCTTATAAAGATTTATCGCCATTTAATTAACAAAATACCGAAATAATGGAAACCCTACGATTGTAATGATAGTGTCCGGTGATTTTGACGAGATAGTAATAATAGAATTGGGCTCCAGGACTCTTGTAGTACAATATGTCGCCTATGGGTAAGCCCAGGCCATGGCCGCTGGTGTCATTGTCGCTGTAAACGACATTCGTAACATATTTTGAGAACCCCCATACGAAATTAGTACAAAATTTTGCGTAAAAATGTTCAGAGATGCTATTATTATTGAAGAAAGTCAAGACGCTTATTACTTGCTGTACCTAACCTACTTGACATCATGAAAGCTATATTCTGTAAATAAATTATTACATTTACCTAATAGGCATTATATAATTTCGAGTATTTTGAAATAATATACAAGAGAATTTGTTATATAATCATGTATAAACGTAATGAGTCTAGGGATTAACACAATATATCTAAATAACTATTAAAAAGATTAAAATTAAAATGATTATTCTAAACCAATTTGTAACTATATGGTTAGTGATAAAACGATCGTTAAGTTTAAAATATAATTAATATTACAAGTTGAAGAAATGAATAATAAAGACTTTAAAAGAATTAAAAAATATGTTGATTTCGGTATATTTATAAATGTACATTTTAAATATAGTAACGAATGGCCAATAACATTAGAATCTCATCGTTAAAAGCTGTTATTTTAAAGACCGCTATTAATAATATAAAAACCAAAGCTCTCTCTGATTAACTATTGTAAATACATTTAAAGTTCGTCACATGAATTACGCGAAGTTACGATATATATAAAGAAATTAAAAATAAAATAAGTAAACTTGAAAATAGTTTCAATTATTATCGAAACTATTTTCATGTTTAAATTATTTTTTTCCTCTATACCTATAGAGGTATAGAGGAAAAAAATAATCACCCATTACAATAAAGTCTCTCTAGATTGATAGGAAAACACTGCTGTTTCAGTTTTATGAAAATAACGTAATGTATTGCTTAGACACTCGTAACTAACTAAAAGCAGCTATAAGTGTTGATGCAGACTATATCAGATAATTAAGAGGAAGATTAAAGCATTGGTAGGTAATTAATAGACAAGATTTTCTAAATATTTATATTGAAAATAATGCATTTTCTATGACAAGAGTAAAATCAAAGGACGCAATTATTAGCTTTTATTATTGCAAAATTTCTATATTTGCAAATATTACTCGTAGCAGATTTCAGTGTCAATTAGATGCGCGTTATGGAGCAAAAATCATCAAAACATATCAATCCAAATTCTATCCCCTTTACTAAATTGTACTCTTACTACTACATATTTTTAAAGTTTTGAACGAAGAGCTTGCAAAAAGTTAAAGAATAGTACATTAATGAATCAGATTACGAATATTGTAATCTAAAATATGTTTAAATAAAACGTTTTGTAAACATTCTAATCTAATTACAAAAACTTTTGTCATTAATATTGATAAAATAATAATAAAAATGAGATCTAAATTAGTGCAACCCTAATTGAATTATTTGACATTTAGGTCATATTAATGGAATGAACTCAACCGTTAATGGCAATGATCTCAATTTAAACACGCTTAGTACTGAAAATGACGAATACAAACATTGAGCAATCACGATGTGCCAATTTTAGCACATTTAAGATTCATAATCCAAATACTAGAGTTTACATTACGTCTTTACCTGTGTTGAAAATGTACAATAGCAAAAGAATCTTATATTAAAGACTAAGAGACAATATATAAACCAACACCCCTTACTATAAAGAATAAAAATTACAAAATAACTATAAAAGAAAGAGATCTAATTTTATACATTCGACTTCATAATACCAATATTAGTAGGCATAAATAAGTATTAACTTTCATCTACAAGCCAATATGACATATTATGGGGTCAAATGCATTTTACAAAGTATTGCAAAAAATAGTGTGAATATGGTTGTTACGTGTTAATCATGGTTGTTATTGTAATTTCGACTACTTTTATATCATGGTCTTACATATTTCCCTATTGTTGTATAGTGCTGGTTTGTTATACGGAATGAAAGTCATTAGGTGTATACCAAGGATGCCACTTGGGCCCGTAGTTATTAATAGTATGTTTTCAAAAGTATCTTTAATAAACTAAATGTTTTAACTGTCTTTATTAGATTAAATTTTAAATAAAATTAATTTTTAAATATGCTTGAAGCATTAAAATCAATGCATTAAATTTTTCGCAGTGCGAGTTCTAAAAGCGTTACTCGGTAATAAATTTGGCGAAATAATTATTTGTTGCAATATTTAGGAAAGATATTAATTCTAAAATAATTATATTCTTGTTTCTAGTTATAAGTATTGGTATAGTGTAAGACCTTATTAATAGTGAATATATACTTGTTCTTTCAAATGTTCTACACGATTAATTACTAAAGTTCGTCTAAATGATGTCTGAAGTAACCTAACGTGATTTCAAGTGAGAATAGATACGCCTGTAAGTCTTTTCTACGCCCTTTTCTATGTATTTTAATGTTAGCGTTAAATTTAATAATAGGTCTTTTACAAATCTAGCAACATAAAGAGAACCTGTTAAATTACAAAAGATTGTTAAATTACATTGGAATTGAAAAATAAAATTTGAAGTATTTCAGAGACTTAAAACTTTAGAAGAGACAGAAATATTGCTAGACGTTTTATAAAATATATAAATAAGCCACCTGATAACGTTAATTGATAGAGACATTTTTGATTATATAAGTATAACATGATAGTTATGTAAAAGATCTGTTAAATGTTACTATTTATAAAATATAGTTATTTAGTGTAAAACATGGCTGTTTCAAAATATTAATATTATATAATAAAAAATTGTATTTTGGTGATTTTCCACTTGAATTTTATGAATATTATGCACAATTTTTAAAATTATCCACTAAAGGCTGTCACATATCCTTTTAGTCATTGACTATTGTTAAGATTAAAATTAAAATCGATGCTGGTATGCTGGTATTAGTTTTTTCTATTGTATCAATTGTATACACACATTCTAGTGTAGAATTAAAAGTACTAGATAGTTCTGCCACGATAACAAAACCAATTATAAAATCACCAATACATCAGAGGAAAATTCTTTCTAGCGTACCAGTTATTGATTCTTCTAGTTTGCCATGTAAGAATGTAGATACTATATTTCATTTGTAAGCTCGTCTTCCTTTTACACTCTGTTTGTACTGTCCCCTGTTGATCTATTTGTATTAATATTAAGTGTAGTCGAGTCCGTTTATTACAACTATCATCTTATTTCTTCATAATCCATCCCGAAGACAATGTTAGTGCCAGATTTTTAAAACTACTCTTTGGTCCACTAGCTTTTTCCTTGGTTAGATTAAACTAACATTTTTTTTAAAATGTTCCTACATCTGGCATCGTTTGCATTATTAAAAAATTAGCTAAAAATATCGTATATAGTAGGTAGCCTTAAAGGAGTTACTTTAAGCGATAAGGTCGCCTATTTTGGTGGTATATCAAAAAAGGTAATGAATGATCTTAATAAAGCATGAAATTTTATTTTACTAAATGATTTAACTGTATTATTGTCACCTCAAATATAGTAATAAACGGACTTAGCTATTTTTCCAATGAAATGATTGAATTGTTTTTACAATCAACGTGAGAATCACTTATGAAATTTGAATAAGACTACGCTTCGATTTTAGTCTCTTATGAATATCCAATAAGGATTTAATGAATACGTAAAAATATTAAAATTGATGAAAAAAAAAATTGCGAAGAAATCACTTAATAACTACATCTTTCTAATTTCCTAAATTGTAAATAATCTGAATTTCTTCAAATGTTTAATGTTATTATATTAATGCTCTGTCATATTGTTAAACCGTTTGAAATTAATACCAATGTGTAATGTAATAAATTAACTTCATTTATTAATTAATTTAATTAATAGAAAATTGTATATTTAGTGTCGATTCCATTTGGAAAAGTAATATGGATTTAAATAATTTTTTTATTGATTTGAACTCATTTAGAACCTTAAAAGCATCATGGTTTGTAATAGGGACAGCGTAAAACTGGTTTAGTAATAATTACCGTCATGTGGGCAAAATTTTAGTCGGATTACATTCTACTACACACCACACTGGAATATCATTAGTTGACTAAGATAAAAATTTCAACTATTAGAGCGACATCTATAACATGCAAAAATAATACTTTTTCCATGCCTATAATCTTAATGATTGCAGAGGACAAACCATAATTTCTCACAAAACCAAATAAAACTAGTTTTCTATATTTTAGTATTTCACCATTATTCAAAGCGCGCTGTCAGAGCCTACTTCGGTAATGGCCAAAGATTAAATATTATTGCTAAACAGTAACCTAGATAAATTTAGTTTAGTAGTGCATAATGGGATTGACACGTGGACAAAAATTTCAAAAAAGTTAGAAAAAGAATCGTATTTCACTTTATATAAAATATAGTTTTTGAGGGCACTTTTGGAAACTGCATATATTTTTCCAAATGGGATTGTATTTGTGTATTACAATGTTAAGTAATTTGGGAAAGCCTACATTTGTATGGATTATCCATCATTTATGTATTTTAATTTTTAAGGGGACTTTGAACCCTTCGTCTACGTCAGCCCCATCATACCTTGTTCAGAAAAGTTGTACACTCAATAAGCTTATAAGACAATTAACTTAAAATGAATTAAATCAAGTCAAATAAATTGTATAACGTTTGCAGAACTCCTAGATAAAACGCTTTTTTGTAAGGGAGGCTAGTATTGTTAACTAATGGAACAACTGTTTGGTAGTAGTTTTTATGATGGAGTTAACAATCTCACTCCCACATTATAACATTCTTGAAGATATAAATTGATAGATTTTACTTATCACAAATTCGTATTACACAAATCTTAACAAAAAAATTACGAATGCAATAAAATAATCATTTTGATTCAGATTTTTTGACAAGATTTCATAGATGTCTTTTGCCAAGGATTAATTTTTGTATATGCGAATGTGAAATTGTGTATGTGTGTATAACAGGTGAAATTAATAAAGCTTTTTCAATTTCATAAACAAATATTTATGAGAGCTACATACGTCTAGTCATCGCAGTGGACAACGAAGTGCTGGCTAGCGCTTTTTTATTTGACTTGACTTTATGTTGTTGTTCCGAAAACCTCAAAACTCTACCGGGGTTTTCGGGGAGAGCGCCTTCGTTTCGCGAAGCGCTATCTTACTGCCGTTTCGCAACGTGTTATGGCTGAGAGAGAAGAAACGGCGAAAGAAACTTCCCAGCAACACGCCTAGTTTATCCTATGGGGGGGCTATGTCTCCTGGTGTCCCTCGCGGGGACGTGGAGAGGTCGTGATTGGCAGCGTCGGAGACGCCACCGTCTGTGTCTGTCTGTAGGTGCCTGCCAGCCTGCCGTCCTAACCGTGGGCGGGCTGATCCGGACCAGCCGTTTTATAATGACGTCGACCCTGTCCGTGAGGACGTTACGCGGTCGTCGCACGAGAGCCTTTCGTTGAGGCTTATAATCGTCTGGCTAGCGCAACGCGGAAGCATATATTAATAGTTGCTCTATCTCGCTCGCACAGAATACGTCTCGCTGACACATTGTGCTATATATTGCAGTGCAGCTACTAGCTGTACGACTTGTTAATATTTGTACTTAAGGTTACCGTTTTCAAAATAAATTAGTTCACTTCAGTTCACATCAGCACTCGACAGTGAATACTACCCTCTGCCATCTGAAGTATGCTCGCTGCTATATATTTAATCTTCTTAAAACATCTTCGAAAAACATATCTTACTATTTATTATCTTATAATACTATCGTCCTTCGTCTAGCATCAGCTCTCAAACCCAGCTACTCTTATATATAGTGTATCATCTATGCCAGCTACCATTGGATTTGATTAGATCGTCATTTTTTTCCATTATCGTCTATTGTTTATCTTTTCAAATCTTTTCTTTCATTCATCATCTATCTTTTTCGCTTAGACACCGTACACATCGTTCAGAAATATTCACAACCCCACTGTACAGTTTGTACACTTGTTCTTGCTTGTTGTGGTGGATGCTGGCAGTACTTGGTGGAGTGCTGGTGCTTTCTTGTAGTAGGATGAAGAAAATACACCTTGTTGCTTTCAGGGATTTATTCTCGTAGTACTTGGGCTTGGATGCTGATCCCTGGGTTCAACTTAGTGGTAGTTGAAGTCGTATGTTACGACTAATGGCAGCTCGTAGCGACTTCATTGCAACTTGTTAGCAACTCAATCACAAAGTATTTGTGAGCATTATTTATACTAATATTAAAGTATCCTAAAGTAGGCCACAGCGTCAGCAAAACGCTGTACGTTGAACCGTACATCCACATTTATGACACATTATCTGAACCTGTTTTTTTTTGTGAAACATTCAAATTTCACACAAAAAAGGTAGTTTCTTAAGTTTCTTTACACCTTGTGTGCTCAGGGCCTTAAGAACGCTAATTGTTTTGAAGACAGACTTTTTCTATGCAAATGTATGCTTACCCCTTTTATATATATTATGATTGTTTAGTATTTATTGTAGCTTTCTATATTTTACTAAAATAAGTTTAAGAGCGGTATATATTTTTTCTAATGATCAACAGTATATAATGGTAATGCTTCTTTTCTTTAGGAAGTTTTAGTTTTAAGTAATTATATTTATTGTAATATTTTATTGTCGTTAAACGTTCCACTTAATATTCCTTTTTAAATAACTTCAACAGATGTTTTACCACCTGACTAGCTCTTATTTGATTTTGAATATTATTTCAAAAAAGTCACACAACCAAAATAATGATTTCATAAAATAAACTAGGTATTTATAAAATTTGACAATATATCTGAATACAGACAAATTAGTACAAAATAGCATAAATACTCAGAGATCAATGTCATTTATTAAATTATTTTGTTGAATAAATGGTTTTGGAATATTCATAGACCCATCGCAGTTTATAAAATATATATGCGCTAGCTGCTAGGAAAAGTACTATACCTGACAACATCTAGATATAATATTCTGTACAAGCTAGGGACGCTTTTTTAAGCACAAAAGACCATCTAATGGCTATTTAAAACTGAATTAAATAGTTGGTTGCGCCGAGGAACACTACTTCCTACTTATAGATTCTTCCTCCCCATCCTCGCCATCAAGAAAAGAATAAACTTTTAAATGAAGAATGCGCAAAACAAGACACTTTCAACTTAATATCAGTGCTGTCACCGCAATATGAATATAGTGAAATTGTTGGAACACAAATAGAAAATAAACATATTCATAAGCAAATTCTAGTGTGTGAGTACCGGGGGACGATTGCAGTGTGGCGGTGGACTAGTGGCGAGGTAAGTCACTCTTCCCTTGCTTCTTCCTCCACGTCCCTTTGCCTTCTCTCGGTCATCGCATTGCGCCCGCAATAGTCTTAGCATAATACTCAAATACGTATTTACTTGCCCATCATGCTTAGAAGGTTTTAGATCATTGGTCCCCAAACTATTGTCTCGTAGACCCCTTACCAATTTTGGCTGCATTCAGTGACGTGAGTGTCGTGCCAAAGACACGCCTTTAGAGTAAACAGAATACTAGAATCAAGCAAACCTACGATTGAGACGATGGAGTCCGGCAATTTTGACGAGATAGTAATACCAGAATTGGGGTCCCAGGTGTTGCAAATATCCACAGATGACATAACCACTTTCTATGAGGGGGCCGCCAGCCTGTCTGTTGTGTATGCTACTAATAAAAAATACCTAAATATAATAATGTTGCGGTTCACACACCTCACCTAATACGTCTATGTGGCCCCTATGGAAAAGGTTGAGTATGGCTGCTTTAGAGATATTCATAAGGCCAAATATTGATTAATTAAGACACTGAAAATTTAATAATAAGAAAATAATAAGGCTATCTTTAAATTGTGACTGGTTTAGTTAGGGCCGATTTTTCAATCATCAGATAAAAGTTATCAATCGAATAAATTATAACCTGACTAAATTGAAAAGTGAAACAATTCAACTGTTTTTTCGTGACCTGTCATTTTTAATGTTAGTGAGAGTACCCGTGGCCCACTTACCCCTTCCCTGATCCTAACTCTCCTATCCCATATCCTATACTAGTGGTTGGCAACGCGTTGGCATCGTCCCTGGTGTTGTAAATGTCTGTAGGCGACGGAAACCACGTTCCAAGGATGCGCGTCTTTTTGCCCGCTTAAAGCAATTTAAACAAAAATGGACGATGCGGATCCAGCTAGTTTACAATAAATATATTCAGATTAGATTTCGTGTCGTTCATATTCCAAAACCTAATAAAAAAAGCCTGTATCATGGAACTACAGTTTTATTTTTATTAATCATTGCGAACTCAGCTGTGCAGTTTCAAAACCTAGCAACTGCCATTATTTTTTAAGTGAAAGCTTAAGCTTAACCACTTGCAGTGACTAATCGCTGTATTTATCCGAAGCTTTATGCAGTTATTGTTTTACTAGGGGCATTTGTGTATTGTGTTTGTCAAAACATGTAAAAACTGTACTAAAATATGGTATTGCTCCCAACAAGCCTAATAAATAGGTTTAAAATTACATGTACATGTTATTGAGGTTCATGACAGTTTTTTGTACCGGTTTAAAATTTCTAGTGAAGCACTTGTTAGGTTTTGAAATGTTAAAGCTGAAATATATGCTAATTGTTAGTACTGGAAAGATCTAATACAATCGCCTAATCGATCATCAAACTATATTTAAATAGCTTATATATTTATATTTTTTACACTAGATTAACATAAAGTACCTGGTTTCTGTTCTATTTTGCTTAGAAACTTTAAATCGTTTATAATTATATTTGATAGGAAAGGTTAAAATTATTATTTTATATAGTATAATTATTAATTATGTTAATAATTTTACTAATATGTATTTTAAATGTAAGTTATAGCTATAGGTAAACTATTTATGGTTTCGACTGACCCACTTAATTCAATTGACTGCTACATTAATTCAATTAAGGGCCGATTCTTCAATCACTACATAAAAGTTATCAGTCGAATAAATTATAGCCTGACCGAATTCAAAAGTGGAACGATTCGACTGTTTTATTAATGCAACTGTCATTATTTTTCCATGTTGTATTTTATCCTGTGAATAACTTGTATCTGTTGATTGAATAAACGGCCTTAAGGAAAATTACACTATATTAGGATAGGTAGGTATGCTATAGAGGTAACATTATACAATGTTATACAATATTATCCTGTTAATACTATATAAGTCGTGGTAGCGTAACGGCCAGCGCACGCGTCCCAAACTCAAAGGGTGCGGGTTCAATCCTGGCCGGAACGCATATACCACTTCGTCAGTTTTCTGATCTAATGTGCATATTGTTACAATTACCACGTGCTAACAACGGTGAAGGAAGAAACATTTTGATGCAACCTGCACATCGAGATAACCGCAAGCCGCCTTGGACAATTGTGGCGGGTTTACTGCCCCCCCATAATGGGAGGCCCGAGCCCAGCAGTGGGACATCTTTTCTTAGCACTTTTGCTAGTTTGAACCACATCCACGGGCCTAAACTAAGTGAATGCAGCGTGTAGTGAGGAAAAATTATGTTGACGGTATGTTATTATGAGGGGCAATTTCGTTGTCGTCTATCTGCAAGAATTTTGATTTCGAATTTTGAAATCGCGGCTTTTTGGAGAGTTATGTAGAGGGTTTCTTTGAGGTCTAATAGTTTTAGGCTATGGAGAAGATGGTTGGGAATAACGCCTGTTGTGGAGAGAACTATGGGTACTATGTATACTTTTCCTGTCGCCAAATTCTGCTCACTTCATCTTTGAGTTCTGTGTACTGGCTTATTTTTTCAGTTATTGTTTTTTGTATGTTGTGTGTGTTAGGAACAGCTATGTCATTAAAGTAAGTGATTTTGTTAAGTTTGTCCTGTAAAGTGATATCTGGTCTATTGTAGTGAATTTTCTTATCGGTGAGAATGGCGCGGTCGTAGTAGAGCTTGTGTGTAGTGTTTTCTAGAATGGTTTGTGGAGTATATTTGTAATATTGAGTGTTTGTGTCTTGTACGAGTGCATTATATCTCGATCGATTCTTACAATAGCCCGCTCCATACCCGGCCTAATTAACATGTAAAAGAGAAACCTCTTAACTGTTCTTTTATGGGATATCGCGATGCCGTTAACGAGTCGCCGTCTGCCCATTCTGCCCATCTTTTTTGAGCACTGCCACGGCCAGATGGCAAGATAGTCTCTAGTGTCCGGATTCGAGCTCTATTAGTAGTCCATTTCGTACAATAGTCGTAAGCTGAACGAGGTTTCTACTTGTGTGCATTTTTATTGTTGTAAGAGTTCAGCAGACAGGCAGACGTCCCAACTGATGGTAAGCGGTAACCATCACCTATGAACATAACATCAAAAGTCTTACCAATGTGCTGCCGCTCTCCAAAATGAGACTGGAACCTGGACACTAATGCCGGAACCAACTCAAGGTTGTTGTGGCGGCATACTGTAGACCAGTGGTGGTAGCCGTCAAGACGGGCAATTACCCTACCACCTTGCTGTGAGTTGCTTTGTCGCCTCTTACTACGCAGGAAATTGTATTCTTTCTTCATTCTCCTTTCCTGCACGGATTATTTATCTCTCTGGTGATCCATTTTGCCAGAATTACCTTAGTCTTGAATCTTCTATATTTTTACTCCATGTTGGGGTGATGGCTCTTTTGCTAGATGCTTCATCCTCCTTAGGTACTTAGGTGTATGTGGTATATATAGGATATTTATCACTGAATCGCTTGTTTTGTTTCCACGGTCTTAGATTACTTTACATGTATTTTAGTGATTAGAATGATTATGTACCTATTTATCTTGAAAAATTAAGTTTCTGAGGCAAGCAATAACACAGTTACTACTTACTATATTGATGGTATAATAACTATATTAAACTATATATTTGTCATAACATAAACGAAGACCTGAGTAGATAAAGGAGACATGGCACAATTAGTGAAATTTAAGAAAATAGCTTTTAAAGTCTTTTTAAAATTTCATATATGGTTTTTATGGACACACATTGCACCTTCATAATTATGACGTTAATAAGTAACTAACAAACACTGCAAGTTGAATAAAATCTTGTAATAATAATCTTAAAAGTGTAACATAACTCCTACATCATGTGTTTAAATATCAACTGAAATTATGAAAAAAGACCAAGCTGCATATATTTAAGTTTTTTTTTAATTATCGCTGGTATAATAATATAGGTGAAGACTTTTCAAACCACAGTAGGTACATACATTGAAAAGGGCCTACTGCCCCTAAAAGCCACGATGCGTGAATCGTACGGTCAATTGGTTTACGTGGGAGCGCGCTGTGTTGTTGACTATCTGTTGTTCCATATTGTTGTTTCCTTCTCAATAAAGTTGTTATTGTAAAGTTTCATATTGTGTTTTACTTCATTTATATGTTCCATGTTTGATGAGGTATTTATCCTGTCTATATTACGTAATAAATAATTTATAAACAGTTCTAAAATTAGAAATCAATTGTTTATACAATTTCAAGGCACATGAAAAGTGTTGAGCTACAACCATTGGAGTGGAAATCAACTGGTAAAATATTAAATAGGTTACAGTGTAGGCGCTCTGTAAAAAAATTCCCCGTGAAAAGTATTCTAAGTGTTGACCGGGATGTAAGCTAGCTCTTTTTTTTTTTTTTAAGGCGGGGGAAATGCATTTCGCGCATACCGGGTCCTTTGCTAGGGATTAGACCGTTGTTGATCATGGAGGCTTTCCACTGAGGCAATCCAAACAATAATCAACCGGCTTGTGTGGAGACTCGACTAATCAATACCCCACTAAAACCACCCTCCTCCCATGTGCCCCGCGCTTATGGCAGGAAAGGTGTGAGATACAGAACGTAGTTACGCCCACACCGATCCTAGCGCACAAGTGCTTGAGAATGCCCCGGGAGAGGCAAACTCACTTCGTCAACAGGGGTGAAGACTCCTCTGCTCCCTAGATGCTAGAGGGCCCCTGCAGCGGTATTTCAGGGAGGGAGGTCATGCGCATACCTGCGCCTCCGGGCTCCCGACTGACGTCGGCGCCCGCGAGACGCATGCGCACTACCATCTCTCTCCCTATCTCGTTCCGCGGCCTCCTTATGAGACACTACCGTCTCGCAGAAATTGGCCGCACCCACCCACCAATCGTCGCTGTGCAGCATGGCTTGCACCAGATCGCCCAGCGATTCGATCGGTCCTACAAGTGTCTCGAGTTCAAACCTCTGAGGTGCCCATGCTGCGCACTCGACTAGTGTAACGCCGTGTCCAGCGCGCCACATTGGCGGCATTGGGGTGAAGGCAAGCAGCCCGCAATCTGACACAGATACTTATCGAAGCAATGTAAGCTAGCTCTGTGTCGAGTTTCGTTTAGTGGCCGGTTCCTATATCTTAACAACCGCTCATTTGTCTTACTGTCGGTTAAATTTTGACGTGTAATGGCAAATTTCTACCGCTGGTAAGGCAAGTGAATGAATAGTAAGATACTTATACAAACCGACCAGAAATCCGTTCAGTAGTTTACACACACAGACAGACTAATAGATAGATAGAGGAAAATCCTAGAAATTATATTTTGAGAATCTGCAGTGACAAATTAGCACCTGCATCGATCTCCTTTTTTAAAATTTAGTTTATAAACTTGAATCATCTAAAGTTTTATTATTGGTAAGTATATTAAAATCGTTCTAGATTGTTATAGAAACTTCGCAAAATGTTATCACCACTGAAATGTGTTAACTTGTGAAATTATATTAAAGGAAAATAAATATTTACCAACGGCTGACGTGACTGATAAGATGTTTGTATAACCTATCATATCAGCTAAAATGTGCCGGAATTATGTTTGTCTAGCTAAATAAATACAATAAATATGTAAACTTTGCCGAAAAATTAGAAATATATTCTCCAGGTTATTTTAATAATATATTGGAAAGTTATCTGTATACAGTGTAAACTCCATGTAGCGTCACTCGATTTAACGACAAACGGCTCGATTTAACGGCTTTGGTTGGTTTAGCTTGTCGTCCATACAATGATACACTCTATATAGCATTACACTTACTCTCAATAACGACAACAATTAAGTAATAAAAAATACCTTACAAGTTGCCACTCGCATCGCTTTATTATCCTAGCCCTTATTAAACTCGACTGTCGGCATTATGCATACCGAAATTTCTAAAAATTTCGAGATACAAAAATATGTAAGTACTTCCTTTATCACCAAGATGCCTCAATATCGCAAGATATGAATAAAATAAGTAAAAAAATACAACAAAATTACTGGTGCAGCAAAAGACGTCAGACAAAAATAACATACTTCTCTTAATTTAACTACAACTCTCTATAACGCCATAAAATGCACAGTCCCTTCAGTGTTGTTATTTAGAGTTTACACTATATTTAAATAAACTTTTAACACTACGTCTATTCGTTAAACGTATAATCTGTAGTCTAACTACATGTGTAATATAATAAATCTATAAACGAGAGAAGTTTTTATCCCTTTATTCTATCAGTGCAAGAATGGAGAAAAAATACAACTTCCTGCGTTGGGGCGGCCTGTCGTAAGAGGCGACAAAACAACCTACAGCCAGGTGGTAGGGTATTTGCCTATCTGAATGGCTACCGCCCCTGGTCGAAGGTATGCCGCCATAACAACCTTGAGTTGCGTTCCGGCATTAGTGGCCAGGTTCCAGTTATCCTTTAGATAGCAGCAGTGCATCTGTAGCACCTTTGGTGTTGCAAGTGTACATAGACGATGGTAACCACTTTCCACTTGGGCCGTCCATCTGTCTGCTGAACTCGTGCAATAAAAAAAATGTGCACAATGAGTTTAAAAATGAGAAAAAAATTAGGGGTATAATTCGGACCAGAAGATTCCGAAAATGCAAGTTTTAGAATATATGTTTGTCTGTCTGTCTGTTAGACAGAGCATCACTTAAAAACTAGTAATTGGATGGAAATGAAACTCGACACAGACCCTGGGAAACACACATACTACGTGACCCATTTTTTTTTATTATTTAACCCCCGCCCCCCTCCTCCCCGTCTAGTTTTCATGTAGTCATTCATATTCATTCAGGGTTTTAAATCATTTTTTGCAAACACTAAGTTTAAAAAATTTACTTAACTTGGCTCATTAGCCGTTTAAAGAGCGCTAAACGCCACGCGTCATATTTGAATAGAACTCGAAAAAGCGGGAGATTTTTCTAGAAGATATCGCATAAGTATCGAAAACCTAAGGCCACTGTGATCAATCGTGTTATTTTGAAGACCTCCCCCTGAACGGGTCACGTAGTATAGGTACAGGGCGGCAAAATAAAGTAGAAAATAAGAGGAGCGCCACTTTCGCAAATTTGTCTAAGCTCGAGCAACTCCAATGTTAGGTCAAGAGTGATTTCGATACTTACTAGTATTTTTTAGTACGACATCAAACATCGTGTAAGTATCAAGTTGCTTTAATTACGATGTATGCATTTTGTCAGCACAGCCAATGATGTTTACTTTTAATAACGACTATAATTTTTAAGCAAGAATTTTAACACTTTATGATACTTAACATAAAAATTATTTAATTAAAAGAAGCTAAACTAACCGTAATAAACCTGTTATGTCGGCTGTTCTTTGATAAATAGCATTGAATATAACGAAAAGATTTCTGCTTTAAATTTTACTAGACATCCTTGGTAAACTGTAAAAATCACTGCTCACGTGAAATTTGGTATTTTTACATGCTTATTTAGTTGTTTTTTTAGCGGATTTTACATTCTGATCAACGTTAAATTTAAAATAACATGGATAAATTCGCTTTGTTTGTTTCACTGAGATTGACTACAGATAAAATAGAATATTGCTAGAAGGCAAAAAAATTAGTTCGTTTTCTAGACATTTTGGTCGAGTTGTACGTTCCCTTATTATATCCCGTGTGAACATTTAAGACACTTTTATCAGGAAAAATTACGTTGTTTCCACGGGATAGAGAAATATAGCCATAAACTTGACCCTGTGGTCGCAATGTTTTCTTTCATGCGACCATTGTAATTCACTAACAAACACGTCTTCGTTATACGAACGCGAACAAAGTTTCGCTGTCGCTGGTACAGCTATCTACTTATAGTTTGCAAATAAGTTTAACAAGTTCACTATTCATTCTAAGTAATACCATGGAAAAAGAATATATTTTATGGTTAATACTATTGCTTTTCTTCTTGGCAATAATATAATATACTAGCAAAATCACACAAAAGCTCTCTTTTCTTTAAATAACTAAAAACAATCCGAACACTTTTGTAATATTTGTAAAGTATCAAAGAGTGTATGCTAGTGTCTGTGTAGAGTATACCATGACGAAAGAATACTCTCTACCATGATATAAATTCTCTGTTTTCATTGTTTTAAATGGGAAATTGTAATAAAACATGATTTTTGTAGGCAGTTAGTTATATTATAAATACAAATAACCTTTAAAAAATCTACAGTCTTGACATCAACTACAAATTATAAAAATCTATTCTCCTTATTTATAACATATAAATGTGAACATGAATTTTTTACGCTTTCCTCATAAGCATGCTTGTAATGCCATAGCGCATGCGTTAAAACTAATTAAATGACAGCCCTTGTCGCTGAATGAATATAGCACACGTTTGACGCAAGATGAACATGAAAGCGTAGTGTTGTGAACATAACTTTCCGTCTTCATGATTTGGATAATGAACCAATTAACATGAAATTCAGAATTTAATATTCATATATTTTCTTCAATGACAGATATGTGCTCAGCAACTCAATTTCACACGAGTGAATCAGTAAGAACACATTATAATGAAATTCGGTAATATTTGTACTTCCATTATTGAGAATGGGAAAGAGATACTTTTATCGCTGTAATAGGATAATTTTCGCGGGGGTACAGTTCCAAAACTTACGCTGGCGAAACCGCAAAGAACGCTCTAGTAGACTATATACAAAGTCAGTCTTGAGTCAAAATTTGAATCAAAATTCAGCCTGAGTTATTTCGACACGACATCGCAGTATTTGGGAGGATCCAAAAGTTTATTTCATATTTGTAAGTGTGTAAACTGGCAGAAGGTACATTTATCTATGGACATACTCGTACTCCTCTACCTTCGCATACACTCTCTGTCACATCACAATCTTCATGCGAATCATCCATCCCTTTTACTCGTATATTTATTACTATTATTACTTGTACATCATTTTTTGTTTGAAATCCATTTGACAAATAATTTTTAATCTTTCTGAAAATTAATTGTGTTGTGATGTATATTTTTTTAAATAATGAATAGGTTCGCGTTTGACTGACATTGCGCCTGATGTCAGGTGGAAATGCAGTCTCAGGTGGAGCACGCTTACCTAGAAGATACCTGTTCACGCGAGACTTGAAGATACCTAGATTGTATTCTTAAGGAAAAACAGACGACGGTAAAGAGTTCCACTCTTCAGCGGTGCGTGTGATAGAAGTGGAAGCATAGCGTTTCGTCCGCTTTCTTGGTATTTCTACCATATATCGGTGGTGTGAGCGCGTACGTCTGCTTGTCCGGTGGTAAAATGGTGAGGGAGGAACCAATTCATAGTATCCTATATAGAAAGAGAGATATATATATATATATATATATATATATATATATATATATATATATATATATATATATATATAGACAACAGCACCGTCTGTTTCAGTATATTGGATGAATTCGGATCCTCTTAAATACAAGCCTTAGATCAAACAAAAGACACAACGAATAACGCACAAGATGCAGGTAATATAAACTGTTCCAGTTACACTTGACTAGCGGCTTCTGACTTCGCTTCTTCAGCTTCCTTCAGTAGAGGAGCAGTCCCACAGATCCTCAAGTCTTTTGTGTACGCTATAACTCCCACACACAGGCCAGAAATGACCAGCCAGAGACCTCCGACGTAGAAGGTAAGATCCCAAGTCCCGGTTAAATCGTAGAGCAATCCTGGAAACAAATCTTAGAGTGAGATAAAGTTAACCAAGATCTTCTAGATCAAGAATTAGAGTCGATGGAGGATTTTTGTACTCTAAACTAAAGGACATGATTGAAGGGATTAAGGTTAACCCCCTATTATTAAGGGCGCTTTTGAGTCACCTTGACGAAGCATTACGTCAAAATACTAAACTGAATGTCACGTACAGCTTCAAGCGACGTTGCCAAGAATTGGTTTTATTACGACTACGTGTTACCGAAACAATCTACAAACACAACTATAAATATTACGCGCGCTCTGAGCACAGTGCTGTTTGACAAACTTTGCGAGTGAAAGAGAGCGACGATGGTAACAAAACACAGTTATAACGGTAAAATTACCGATAAAAAATAGTATTAACGTTATAGTTTTTACCGGTAAAATGGCTGGAAATAACGGTAAGTTTTATAACGATATCTATTTTTTACCGTTATCTGAAATTGGCATAAATAACGATACTACATTTTTATCGGTATTTCAAGCTCTGGTTCCGATGGCTCACTTCTCCCGCTCCCTCTATTCCAATCCTACAGCCCCTCCCCTCTATGCTATTCTTTCTGTCTCATCTCTATATTTCATCCTAAAGGCTGGTAACCACTTTCCATGAGTTCGGCCATCTGCCTCTTTACAAGCTTCGCAATTTAAAAGAAAATCAGATGATTCCTATATTTTACTAACCATTACCTTACTATTGGTTAAAATTTGACAGAACCTCCATTCAAATAATGACAATTTTTAATCAATGGAGATAGATATTAGGATAGCTAGTAAAATATATAAATGTGGCTTATAACTACTATATTTGAACTTCTTTTTTGACAAACACACACATTGTGTATCCCCAAGCTAAGCAAGTTATCATGGACCACTCTGGGGTAGATCCTAGATACCCAGACCATAGTAAATAACAGAATATTCGTTTCCAAAATTCACCATGCCAGGAATTGAGCCCTGAGTCTCTGTGTTCCAGCGAGATCGGCCGACTAAGACTTAACCCACTCAACCACAGCGGCCGATCACTAACGCCAACTGAAAATTTTTCAACAACAATTCCAAGTCAACGCATTGTCACAACAATTAAACAATAAATTATAACACCACACAAAGTCACTAACACACAACTAACAACAAAACTTACACACATACTCACACCAAGGCACACTACCACCGCATTGCATTACACGCACGCTTCACAAACAAACCAAGACACACAGAGCCTAAAAATTAATAACCCAGACACAGAAAGGAAATATAACACACATGGTACTAGTTATTATAATATATAGGTATATACATAAGGCACACACAGCACATACACTTCCTCACTACAACAGCATGTAACAGATACACTCTACATAAGTATAAGTACGTATAAGTTTAGTATTAAAATTAGAATAAATCAATATAATAAGTTATTCATAAGGTACACCACAACACAATAAATGTCACACACAATAACAAAAATAACCAATAAGCGTGTATAAATTTTAAAAACTTTCTTAGAAATTAAGTTGTAAAAGGGTACGGAACTCGACTCCGTAGAGTTGTTAAAAAAAATTCACAGGGTCCGTCAATTCTAATAAGCTATATAATATTAACTTACCTCCTATAGGCGGTCCAACCAAATGTCCAATGCCCTGACTGAGTAGAATCAGCCCATAGGCCACAGTAAAATGGTCAATCGGCATCAACTCCATCAAGATCGCTGGAGTATAAGCGTAGGAGCTCGCGAAAGACAAGCCAAAGATAGTAGAGACGACTGCCAGGGCCCAGTAGTCTGTGATGACTAAGGGGTAAGCGGCGACTGACAACCCGCATATGGTCAGGCAAATCGCGTAGGTCTTGGTTACGTTGATCCAAGGCTGATCTCCTGCCCAACCTAAGGCGACCTTAGACAAATAAGTAACTATTGAAGAGAATGATCAAAACAGATGTATCATAACAGGGAAGAATATTGTTACAACTTAGGTTCCGATAAAAACAAATTCCACTCCTAATCTGTAAAAAACACATTTTATTACCTGTCGGCATTTGAACTAATTGTAATCCTTTTATGATCATCTTCTTTTGTTTACTTGTTGAGGAGCACAGCCTATTGTCATTAGCCAGATGTTACGGATTACGACTACAAGCTGATTCTAGGAAATTCAGTTCACGTTGCCGGGCAGGCAGAGTGCATTGGTGAAGTATAAAACGACGGTCTGATTAAGAGAGGAGGGAGTCAAGCTACGGCTACGATACGGGCGTGCCGTGTCAACATTCGGGAATGTAATAGTGATGGACTTTGCGCGTTTTATTGAATCACGACCTTCTACATTACGTTTGGATTTGTTGTGTTCGGTTATATTTGTACCTGTGTTATACGTGTTTGTATAGTTCTAATAAACTCTATAGTAATTCTAACGGCATTTTAATTCAAGTCCCGCTAAACTCGTAACAATATGAAATAAAGTATATTTTAATATTTTTTTACAAAATTGCATATAATTTACTTTATGTAATAAAATAATGCATATAATAATTTATATATTTACGACCGACTTTTGAATCATCAGATAAAAGTTATCAGTCGGGATGACACTAGCACCTCACGTGTAAAGTGCTAATGCCACGCCTCAGTTAAGGGCACGCACTAAAACCCCTGCCGATCCTCGAGCATCCTTTGCCCAGGGTGTGGGCTCGCTCACACATTCACCTCCAGCCCGGACGGACGACGGCCGGCCCATTTATGGGCTAGCCACACCATTTGCTAGCCGGAGATCTGTGTCTCTCCAGCTACCTCGGGTCTCACCTGGAGGTGAAAGGGGGCGAACGGATCGGCGCGCGTCCATCCTCTTCTACCTATCCCGCTCGGCCGCCTCATTTGTGGACATTACAGTCTCGCAGAAGGGGATGAATTATAACCTGAGTGAATTCAAAAGTGAAACCATTCAACTTTTTTATTCATACAATTGATATTTTTAATTTTTCCATGTTGTGCTTTATTTTATGAATAACTTTTATCTGGTAATTGAACAAGCGACGAAGCGATGATTTAAGTTTTAATTTGTTCAATGGAAATAAGTTCTTAATAAACAAGTAAAGAAAATCGTCCTGTAAAGAACGTAACATTGAAAAGGTGTTGCGTCTAAACATTCGTAATATTATGAAGCATTATTATTGAAATTGTTGTAATAACGATTTTTCGTAAGTAAATTCGGGGAATTTATATCTTCAAAAATGTGGCAATAGATCGATGGAAATAGATAGGATAGCGAACTTCATTTAAGGTAGCTTCTTGAAGCCGAATAACTCGCCTGCGAGCCGTAACCGTAACCGTTGCAATTATTATTACTGTAACCAAAAATCTTATTGTGGACGTAGCTCGCTGATGTGTGAAGATTGTTTCACGTGTACACACTAGAGCACTATGCGGTTAAGGTTACAGCTTGCTGATGTGTACGCGGCCAACGGCGGCTCGTTGGGCGTCGCGAGCGAAGATTGTTTCACGTGTACACACTAGAGCACTATGCGGTTAAGGTTACAGCTTGCTGATGTGTACGCGGCCAACGGCGGCTCGTTGGACGTCGCGAGCGAAGATCGTTTCACGTGTACACACTAGAGCACTATGCGGTTAAGGTTACAGCTTGCTGATGTCTACGCGGCCAACGGCGGCTCGTTGGGCGTCGCGAGCGAAGATTGTTTCACATGTACACACTAGAGCACTATGCGGTTAAGGTTACAGCTTGCTGATGTGTACGCGGCCAACGGCGGCTCGTTGGGCGTCGCGAGCGAAGATCGTTTCACGTGTACACACTAGAGCACTATGCGGTTAAGGTTACAGCTTGCTGGTGTGTACGCGGCCAAAGGCGGCTTGTTGGGCGCCGCGAGTGATAATCGTTTCACGTGTACACACTAGAGCACTATGCGGTTAAGGTTACAGCTCGCTGATGTGTACGCAGCAAACGGCGGCTCGTTCGGCGTCGCGAGCGAAGATTGTTTCACGTGTGCACACTAGAGCACTATGCGGTTAAGGTTACAGCTCGCTGATGTGTACGCGGCCAAAGGCGGCTTGTTGGGCGCCGCGAGTGATGATCGTTTCACGTGTACACACTAGAGCACTATGCGGTTAAGGTTACAGCTCGCTGATGTTTACGCAGCAAACGGCGGCTCGTTCGGCGTCGCGAGCGAAGATCGTTTCACGTGTACACACTAGAGCACTATGCGGTTAAGGTTACAGCTCGCTGATGTGTACGCGGCCAAAGGCGGCTTGTTGGGCGCCGCGAGTGATGATCGTTTCACGTGTACACACTAGAGCACTATGCGGTTAAGGTTACAGCTCGCTGATGTTTACGCAGCCAACGGCGGCTCGTTCGGCGTCGCGAGCGAAGATCGTTTCACGTGTACACACTAGAGCACTATGCGGTTAAGGTTACAGCTCGCTGATGTGTACGCGGCCAAAGGCGGCTTGTTGGGCGCCGCGAGCGAAGATCGTTTCACGTGTACACACTAGAGCACTATGCGGTTAAGGTTACAGCTCGCTGATGTGTATACGGTATGTTAAGAGGCTTTGTAGACCTGATTCAAATCGGTGTTTCAGAAAATCAACCCCGCACGGCCGATATTTACTTCATTGAAACAGCGCGTAATAAAAGTTCGAGCGTGGCGAAATATTGCAACTGAACATACCTACGCGCACCGTGTCCATACCAACTTGATTCAATTTATTTCATTCTAAGGCGCCGAGCATGAGAGCGAGACAAAATATCCTAAAGTGAGACAGATCGTTTATAAGCTTAATAGGTATTGAAATTTTGACTTGGCTTCCTAAGCGTCTTTAGCTCAATGGTTCACCGAGCGCAATAGGAACTAAGAGGTACAGGGTTCGAATCCTCGAGCTATGTGTTTCTTTTTATTTTTTAATATTTTTTAGACGAGTAAACTTTATTAAAATGATGTAATTGTATTATGGAACAACAATGAATCCTTATATAGGTGTATATATATATATATATATATATATATATATATTAATATAAATGCGAAAGTAACTGTCTGTCTGTCTGTTCCCTTTTCACGGAAAAACAACTGGACCGATTTGGCTGAAACTCAATATATATATATGAGTGTGTGTGTATATATATATATATTTTTTTTTTTCGATGCCGAGAATGAACATAGTATGCATTGTATCCCGGAAAATGTGATAGTTTCCGGGATAAAAATATATTTGTCTTTCTGTTTCTTCTGCTTTTACGGAAAAAATATTACGATTTGGCTGAAATTCGGTATATATGTAATTTAATAATGACGGTGAATAAGAGATACTTTTCATCCCGGGTAATGGGATAGATGTATGTAAAGGTTATCTCAGAAAGTAGAACAGGTTTTTTCAGTCATTTCGGTCATTTCATTTTATCATTTAGGCCCGTTCGGCCACATATATTTTCATCCCGAAATTATCTAATTTTTCGGGATGAAAATATCTCTTGGCCACCCTCGGTATTAAAATTACGTATGTACCCAGTTTCATCCAAATCGGTTCAATAGTCTTTCCATAAAAGGATAAAAAAAGTGGAGCATGATCGGCATATTAGTAGTTACGATGTAGCTGGAGAACTGGGAATTGACCACAAAACGGTTTTGGCGCATTTGAAAAAAGATGGGTACACAAAAAAAGCTCGATATTTGGGTGCCTTATGAGCTCACTGAAAGAAACCTAATGAACCGTGTACTCATTTGTGATTCTTTATTACGACGTAATGAAAACGAACTATTTTTGAAGAAGCTGATAACTGGTGATGAGAAGTGGATCATGTACGACAAGAACGTGCGAAAAAGATCATAGTCAAAGGCCGGTCAGGCTTCACAGAATGTGACGAAACCCGGGTTAACTCGCAACAAGATGATGCTCTGTGTATGGTGGGATTGGAAGGGCATTATTCATTATGACCTGTTACCGCCAGGCAGAACCATCGACTCTGAACTGTACTGCGAACAACTGATGAGATTAAAGCAAAAAGTTGAGAGAAAGTGGCCGGAATTAATCAACAGAAGGGGTGTGGTTTTTCACCATAATAACGCTAGACCTCACACATCTTTAGCCACTCAGCAAAAATTACGAGAGTTTGGTTGGGAGGTGTTAATGCATCCGCCGTATAGTCCTGACCTTGCACCTTCAGATTTTCACCTGTTTCGGTCTCTGCAGAATTCCTCAGGCAGTGTCACTTTAACATCACGAGAGGTCTGCCAAAACCACTTGTCGCAGTTTTTGATCAGAAGCCCAAAATTTTTATTGCAATGAGATCACGTCCCTACCTATAAGATGGCAAAAGTTATCCAACAAAATGGCACCTACATACTTTAGTCAAATATAAATAAACTTTATAAAAAAAATCTTTTGAATTTTTATATAAAATGCGAAGAAACTTTTTCCTCAATCTAATAGAAAAGTATTTTTATTGCATTTTATAAAATTATTTAAGAAGAGAAAAAGACCATTTTATCAACTTTGATATAAAAATAAAAAATACTACTACATCAAGTGAAGCTAGTAGGATTCGAACCCACACAGTCTATGATTTAGACCACTCCTCTACCGTATACGCCAAATAAGTATAGCTCGATCGGCTCGAAATTGTGGTTATTATTGCTCCTTCATTTATTTAAAATTTAATTTCGAATAGCACGCTCGAGCAGAGCGACGCGTGTACACAGCACCGAGCCGTCCGGCGTATTGATAAATTCCATACATTGGGACCGGCAAGGGTGATTTTTGAAGTCATTTATAATAAAATAATTAATTACTTGCAAATTCTCTAAGTAACCGAATAAACAAACTATAATAAATATATTTCTTATATGATATGTTACTGTTATTTATTTTAGCGATGTACGATTAACAGTAATAACATGACACAAGATTGAAGAACACATTTAGAAGTTACTTTGCAATTATTTTCTATCGAGAATGCGTTTTGAGTACATAGTTTACCTCAGAAATATGATCAAGATTGACATTTTTTTTTTCACCACAGCAAAGTATGTATAATTACTGTAACAAGGGCTGAGAAATCGATCAAAAAACGCTTTTTGCCTGTTGTAACGCTGTTAATAAAATAAGAAGTATCTAAACGGGCAGGTGTAACAATTATTATTCAAGGCATCTGATGGAAGTTTTAACTACGAAATTAAATCCATTAATTAAATGGTGTAATTGAACAAAAAAAAATTAAAACTAATCTTGGATGTCAGCCAATTACACTGAATAAAATGAGAACAATTGCGTTGTGGACAATTACATGAAATGTATTGTGTGCAAAGTATAGTACGTATATAATATAATAGTACGTATTCATTAAAATATTTCCTCTCCTGTGGTATTTCGATTTCATACATTAACGACTTTTCTTATCAATTCAATACTTGTACCTATATACATACAAATAACTACAAGGATGTTATCACATTTTATTTTGCACTAGGATATGCCCGCGACTTCCGGGCTTGACTTTACTTTAACTTGACTTTAAACCGGCAGACAAATACATACACTGTATATTCCCAAATTAAGCAAGTTACTCTTGTGTTATGGGTAATATACAACGGACCACTCTGGGGCCGATCCCAGACACCCAGACCATAGTAAATAACGAAGAAAATACGTTTCCGAAATTTACTATACCAGGAATCGAACCCGGAGCCTCTACATTGCAGTGAGGTAAGCCGGCAAAGGCTTAGCCCGCTCAACCACTGAGGCCGTGTAATTTTGTAAAGGTAATTGTAATTTCGTAAACGAAAGTCGAAGGCCTATATTGGCAAAATTGTCAACCGTTGGTTAAGTTGCCATATTTCACGGTACCTATCTGTTTTACTGTCATTCTACAATGTATTTTTTTCGGCTATCTACCCCCAATGCTTTCCGGGGCCTATATAACCTTATTATTACTATATTCACGTTCGCATGCTTTCTGCCTTTGTTTTATTTCAGTATGCCTCTGTGTGTATGTGCAAGTGTGTAAATGTTGTGTATATGTGTTTTTTTTTCATTTATTTGAAAAAAAAAACAATCTTGTACAGAATTTAGTATTATGAATCTTATACATAAGTAGTTGTACTTAATACAACACCAACATCATTTGCCACATATTGAGTAATTGAAATTATACTAGCTACCGTAAGTAAAAACAAAACAAAGAAAAAAAAACAATGTTTGGTATAAAATATCTAAAAAGAAGAACAAAAAGAATAAGAAAAGAAGAAGAAAGGGAGACCTGACCAGAACGCATATCTGGAGTGTTGGTATCATGTTTAACTTGTTATAAATCTAATTAAGCTTAAAATGTATATTTTAACTACTTAACCTAATAAAAGTGTAAAATAAAATACAACAATCATTGATGAACAATTAAATTAATCTACTTATATTTATTCTATATAGAATTCTACAATGTATTATATACTTTATCTCACAAATTGTCTGTATTATATTTTATGAAACTTTTAGCCCTTAACAAAATTATTCTGTGAGGTACTTTGTTCTGTATTTCCGTAGTCTGTATAACGTACATATATTTTTTTTTATTGTATTGTGTTATAAATGCTATTTATCTACATATTAAAACGTGAAGCAAAAACACAGCAAAAAGTTTGTACCCCTTTTTACGAAAATTGCGCGGACGGAGGAGTATTAAATTTCGCACACTTATAGTTTATATAGAGTAGTGCAGAATGCTAATATTTTTTTAAATTATGCATAAAAAATAAATTAAATCAATAAAAAAAACATTACACACGCTACCATGTATTTGACACACACACGCATATATACTCTTTTGTCTTGGCGAAATCTGTGATTATAGAAGTATAGTCTTTGACATTAATTATTATGGTCGATTTCGACCACGGGCGACCACTAGTTATTATTATTATACGTGTAAATTTCTCTGGGTTTACAGATAACATGTATGAAATACTGGCAAAAATTATTTTTTGTTCTACATCTGCCTTTTCGTTGTTCAACTTTGACATTGGCATAATTAATACCGTGTGCATTGAAGCCATATGCAAAAAGTAAAATTTGGAAAGGGTAATTTTAATTATCAAATTAAAAAATGACCTGTCGGACTTATCACAATATTGAAGCAAAGATCCTATATATAGATCTTAATATAAATTAAATTACGATTTAATATAAGAAGGATTTAATTATAATACTATAATTTTTAAAAACAAATAAATTGGGAAACCTGTTGATTACCTTCGTAAATTTTTTTTATTATGAAAACTAATTTATTGTTCAGAGATTATAACTTTGTAAAGAGTTAATTCACGCATGTGATGTCTACTATATAGGTAAAATTTTGATAACGACCTTTTAAATATTGGTGAAATTTCTAATCTGGATGTTACTGTCTGAGGTGTCAATAGTATGCGTTTTATAATACCTACGACGGAAGCGTTAGTTCCAGCTTTAAGGCTTATTTTATTTCACTTATTTTAGAAACGTAATTTGTTACAATTATTTGTTTTTTTTTTGTATCTCATATAAGAGTTAGTATGGTGGAGCATGTACGGCGGTTAACCGCGTCCGGTTTTGAATCTACCGATTAGTTTCTGGATTTACCCAGTAGTGCCCCATAACCTATGGCTGCGTGGTTTAGGTTTTCTGTTTTTTAAAACCAAAGCTACAACACACGCTACTCGCCAGAAATCCACTGAGTAACAAAATAAAATCAAGCAAAAACGCCAACCGCTGTGCGTGTTTGTACGCGTTTTTGCGTTTTCAGGTATTCCTAAACCGCGTTCTAAGCTTAGGAGCGGTTTAAATTTGCCATAAGCTTCATATGGACAAATAATGTCAAATGGCCACCGATGAAAAGGCAAGTTAATGAATAGTTCGCCTCCTGTTATAATAATGTACTCTGTGATGGTAAGATAAATAGGAGTTGGCCATTAACGTGTTTACCAGTAAGATATATGAACTTATTATATATATATATATATGATAGAATATTTTATTCTCACCGCCGGGGCACAAGCTGTTCTTGAACCAAATGGGCTGTGCCGCGACGATGGTAAGAGACCAGACGGGATGTCGTTGGTGCCATGGAAGATGGGACGCAACTTGTGTCGATACTTTGGCGGCGTCCCATCTTCCAGACACAGCAGTGACAGCCGGGGCTGCTGCTGCACACCAGGAGGCCCTGAACTGTCGCAAATATGTGTCCATTGGTAATGGGTATTTGTGGCTTTCGGGGTCGAGACCCTGGGGCCGTGGGGGCCTGGAGCTCATCACCTCTATCGAGGCCTCTCAACGTGTCTAATTGAGGTCTCGCGTGACCAAAAGGCTGGCTTACACCTAGGACAACGAATTAGCGTTGCTATCCAACGCGGAAATGCGGCTAGCATTTTGGGCACGCTCCCCGCCGACAGCGATTTGGAGTCAATTTTTTATTTATAGATTTGTTATTTTGTAAGTATAGCTTTATTTATAGTATGGTTTAGTTTATTTATTTTTAAGGTTTTATTTGTATGTTTAAAAAATATAGTGTAGTTTTCAACTCTTGGTTATAATATCGTTAGATAAAATATTCTTTATTGTTCACCACATATACATATAGTTTTACAGTCATTTCATGTCAAGGCAGGAACAAGGGAAGTCTTATCCCGTTAGAGTTTTAGAGTGATCTCTTCCAGACAACCCGGGTTGTGGATTGTGTGAAATCGAATGTGTATGACGATGGTGTGCAAATTAAATACATTTAAATAGGATACATAAACATTACACAGTACATAGAACTAGAATAAATGAGGAGAAAAAAAGTAGTTGATAACACATATTAATATGATATATATACAAATATATACACTATTAATATGTGTATAGCAATAGCTATACAATATTATATATACTAGTATATACTATATTAATATATATAC
Organism: Dendrolimus houi; assembly: GCA_039645545.1. Classification (NCBI taxonomy): domain Eukaryota; kingdom Metazoa; phylum Arthropoda; class Insecta; order Lepidoptera; family Lasiocampidae; genus Dendrolimus; species Dendrolimus houi. The sequence continues at coordinate 2,303,651 of CM077131.1, forward strand.
CAATTAGTTAATTTACATACAATTTAGATATTTATTAAAGTGTGAGATAGTATTCTTACAAGTTCATATATACATATTATGTATAGAATATGGAAAATAAGACGATAAAAACTACAAAAAAATATTGCAATAAAGACTTACGATGCCAATACTGCTGGCAACTCCAATGATACTGATCATCATAGCACCTCCTTCGACATTCATGGCAGTCATGTAGGACTTAAGGAAGAAGTATGGAACAATGAACCAGATGGAAAGGATCAGAGAGGACAAATTAAACATCAGAAAGTGGAACTCCGTGAACATCCTGAAGTCAAACATCGTTTTCAAGGAATTAAAAAATCTGTTGTACCATTTCTGGAAAACAAAAAAGGATTTTTAATTATAAAGTTTTAAGTTTCTATTAATAATAGTACAGCTGACAGTAAAATCAATTAATACACTTGTATACTCTTAAGTGCCAATGTCCCTTAGAGTTTAACAGGGAATAGCAAGTCATTACGTCATAACTTTAACGAGTCAAGTTGCGCATATTATTGTTTAAATAGATAATAAAATTATCTTTATCATGATATTTTAATGGTAAAATATAAAGGTATGATATTTTAGCGCCCGCTCTTTTATCTGAAAGTAATTTTAGAACTTATCAGAATATAATTCTAATTAACAATAGTCCGTAAATGTAACACAAGGTAAATGTTGATGATAAATAATGCTGTAAACTCAATTCTGCCGTCAATCACTTGGCGAATAGCCATAAATACGTACGTCTATGAATGACACCATAACAGAATCTTATTATGTACCTGTATCATACAAGCAATTATTAATTAAATAAATTTTCTGTCTAAAACTAATTGCCGCACTTGGAGAGATTAAGGAACGAATCGATTAAAGAGCAATGTTGGACACCTTATAACAGTGATATTATTTGTAAGAGCATATCATCTACATAGCATTTGACTTGCTTTTAAGTAATAAACTCTACCCATAGTATGGGAAGGATAATAGATAACAAGGTATATATTCAGTTCATGAAGTTTTTGTAACGCATTGTCGAAAGAATATGTCCATACTGGAAGAGTGCGAGCTAGGAGATCACCAGAGATTAATTATCAGCAGCATACCGACAACGTATGTTGTAGTTAATGAAGTAGTTTGGCCATATAGCTCGAAAGAACCCTCCACCATGCTCAAAACCGTCACGATAGAAGAGAGAAATTATTCACTGCCATTAATGCCACAATCCTTAGCATTTAGAGAAGAAGAAAAAGAACTTGAAGATACATTTTTGTAACTTAATATAACTGTAACTAATCTTTTTCTTTATCACAAAATGACGAGAATTTCAGAGTCCAATAAAACCACCCAATATCGTTATTTAAAGTTAATGGACTATTTTTCATCTCTAAGTGCTAACTCTTAATTGATTTGTCATTATTTATAGAAATAATGACAAATCGAAAAAGCTAATAAAGTACTTACACTCTCATCATCAGATTCGGATTCCAATGACCACATCGAATTCCTATACATATCAGGCAACGATGACGCTCTCAACTTATATCTTGGTATGGTCATCATAGCACCACGATGCATCATCGTATTTCTGTACAGCGGCATATCTCTTAAATAGTGATGATCAGTTGATATCTGTCTCAGCCAATTTGTTTGTTGAGGTGGCTTAGTTTCTTTTGGCTTATGACTATGTTTTGCATCTCCTTTAGATCCCATATTTGGGTTTGATCTAGTTTCTTCCAATATTTTATGACCATTCGAGCCAATTGCTTCTGCTGCATTGACATTGGATTTTGAAGTAGCTTTATTTTTATCATCGTGAGTACGACTTTCTGTTCTGGTTCTAGTTTTATGTACATCTGTTTGGCCTTCTGATTCGGATGTTGTTTTATGTTTTTTAGAGTGTGCATTGTGATCACTTTCGGATGTAGTTTTCGATTTTTGAGCTTTTACTTCAACTGGTAATTTGGCTGGTTCTATAGCAGCATCGGCTGGTGGCGTTTCAATACTCAAGTTGGCTTCAGATCGTCGTCTTGTTATAAGATCCGGGTAGTTTTGTATTATTATGTTGTACAGACGCTTATTTTCCATTAGCTTTTCTATAACTTCTGGTGGTACCTGAATATAAATAATATATATAGCTGTGACAGTCTTTTAATAGATACTTCTTCTAGGTGTTCTAATGAATCTGTATTTTAAATGAAGTTTAAATTAATCTTAATAAAAAATAATTATTTAAGTGGAAAATCAATCAGTAATCTTAACAGAAAAACCAACAAACTCGTTACTGACACGACTTATTAAAACTAAAATTCTTTCTTAACAAAACCTAAAAGAAAAATTCACTTATTAAGATACACCCAGATATTCCGAACTTGTATCTAATAATGATATTATTGTCATTACTATGTTCTATTGTTTCTTGAATATTAATTTAATAAGTTTTATAGTTATGCGCACTGATAACTTACTTAATCTCAATTATAAAAAAGTATGACTTTTAATCTAACTTATATGTTTATAGACAAAATAAAAACAATATTTATTTTTTCACTATTACAGAAGTTATCATTCGGTGTTCAAATCCTTATAGCATTTATGTCATGTTCAACACTGATAATGAACTTGTTTAAATATTAGACATCCTGACACTTTTCGCAATAGTCTCAGCCAAGGTTATTTTGATTGAATCAGTAATACTTACTTTTTCATTTTGTTGAATGAACGTAGGTAGATGTATTGCCGAATGCATTCTCTTGTAATTTTGTTCCGCATTCATTTGTGTAGTCGCTTCTAGTTCTTCCTGTTCAGCTATATTTGACGCTAGTGTAGCCAGAATATATTCCGGGCTTTGTCCACTTTTTAATAAAGATTTCAACTCCTCAGCACCAAGATAAACAGATTCACCGCCAACAGACCTAGAAGAAATAGATCCGGCGCTTGATGATCTTCTTGATGATCGCTTTGATTTGGATAATCTTCTTTCTCTCTTCTGTTTGATTTCTAACCAATCAGGGTTCCGCATTAAGGCGCCGCAAACACACATATTCAACAATGTGCCAGCTAATAGAACAATAGTATTTCTCCAGTCAGTATTTTCCAGAAAGTAATTTGTCAGCGGCGGATATACTAATGTTCCAAAACCAATCCCACAAGAAGCGAGAGAAACTGCTAAGTTTCTTCTCTTGTCGAACCAAAACGCAACAGAAACCACAGCGGTTACATATAAAATTCCCATTGCTAATCCGCTCAAAAATCCATAAGTCAAACATAGCATTCCAATTGAATTACTAATTGCTGCTAAAAGAAAACCTATGGTAGATAAAACACCGGCTATCATAGTCATGACTCTACAACCGTATCGATCCACTAATGCACTCATGATTGGTCCTGCCAGTAATGGAGTAGCTATAAAAAATCCCCCAATTAAGGAAGTTTTTGACTCGGTACTTTCAAAATATTGTTTGAATTCTTCGTGTATTAGACCGTAAGAAAAAGCTAAGCCATCAGCACAAGCTGAGACTAAAAATGCAGATACAACTACAACCCAACCCCAGCCTCCATCTGGTATGGGTGGGAGCTTCTCATCTGATTCATCAGAATAAATACTGTCATCATCACTTAAGCCTTCAAATTTCACTCTCTCTACAGGTGATTCTGGTTCATCTTTCTCTTTAGTATAATGCACTACTATATCTGATTTTATGGAATTAACTGTGTTCATATCTACTTTACTATCTTCAGTACTTTGACTGGCATTTTGGTTTATGTTTTCGCTGGTTTCAACCATGGCTACTTATTTTACAATTTCATAACTTATTTTATTAATTATTGAGATGGCACCTGTAAAAGAAAACGTTTCATAATTCTTTTGTAGTAACAAGTAGCTGCGCACCGACTGTTAATAATATACTTTATTCACATTGTCATTAAATTAATTTAAGTTTTCAGAATTTCAAGATATAAGTGTAAAGACTTCACGGCCTCTGCGATGTAGACGTCTTAAGCATTTGCCCGACTAGTTCACTATAAAGCTGAGTTCCCGGATTCGATTTTCGGCAGAGTTAATTTTATAAACAAATCCCCGTATATATATATATATATATATATATATATATATATATTCGTTCTATCTGTCTCTATTTGGGGCAGTCTTTTTTTTACATTCTTTTTTATGTGTTTCTTATTAGAAATCAACCTGCCATCCTCTCCAACCATCTTAATGCCAGATGGTTGAAGGCAAAATACCCCAGAAAGCATCGAGTGGAGTGATGGACGATAGATTGAACTAAGGAAATATGTACGTACACATATATTTGGTTTGGATCAACTTAACGCCGGTGGCGGTTTGATTTGAGCGGACTGACCCTACTTTTCGTTATTTACTCTGGTCTAGGTGTCTGGGATGCCCCAAGGTTGTCCGTTGTATAACTTGCTTAACTTAGGAATATACAATATGTGTGTGTAACTATCGATTAATTATTTTTTATCTTTTGAAACCCTTTTGTAGTAAGCAGTGATACAATAAGATAACTTTCATATGAATATGAATGTATTTATTTCAAAATGGAATCCCCTATAGTGGGAGGCCCGAGCCCAGCAGTGGGACGTTGATGGGCTGTTATTATATATATATATATATATATATATATATATATATATACTAGCTGACCCGGCGAACTTCGTACCACTATATTTTCTGAATTCCTAAAAGACTTTGTTTCATGACATAAAAACAAAATCACCAAAATCGATCTAGATGATTAGGAGAATTCTAGAACCCGATCTCAGCGCCACCTACCGGTTCCAATTGTGAATTTAAACCATCCGGGGACCCATTCAAACACACAAAACAAATATCATCAAAATCGGTCCAGCCGTTTAGGAGGAGTTCACTGTGAACACACATACAGAAGAATTATATATAGTTATATATACTATATATAATTCTTCTGTATGTGTAATTATATATACTAGTCTATCACTATATATACTAGAGTTTACCCCGCGGCTAAGCCGCGGGTCAACCTCTAGTGCGTGCTTCTTGTTTAAAGAGCAGGCGTTAATACAGGTTACAATGTACTAAATATTTATATTAGTGCTATTTGCACTGGGAAGATTAATTTCATTTTATATCGCAAACTATCCCAGCTCTCGACATGTAAAATATTTATGTCCATTTTCGGTATTAAAACTACATTTAAACATAATTACAGCAAAACCGATCCACTATTCCTAGTACTTTTGCGTGAAAGCTTAATGGAAAGACATGTCGGGTTATTATCGCTTTTTTTATAGACGATGAATTTTTATATCTACCTATATAACCTTGAGAAAGGACTGGTCATTTGCAAACTTTCATCCTTTATTTCAAACGGTCCTAGTTATATTTATCTATCTCCCGTCTATGAAAACTACATAAATGACAATAATGACAAAAAGGGCAAATCGGGAAAATCGGGAAAATGGGGCAAATCGGACAAATAGGACAAAGATGATCAAAATGGAAAATCACAAAAACCCTATCCCACTTCTTGGGATAACCTTTACACTATCCCATTATCCGGGATAAAAGGTATCCCCTCTCCACCCTCGGTATTAAAATTACATGTATACCGAATTTCAACTAAATCGGTCCAGTAGTTTTTCCGTAAAAGCATAACAAACAGAAAGACAAATATATTTTTATCCCGGAAACTATCCCATTTTTCGGGATAAAAAGTATCCTATGTTCATTCTCGGCATCGAAAACATATATATATATATACTGAGTTTCAGCCAAATCGGTCCAGTAGTTTTGCCGTGAAAACGGTATAGACAGACAGATACACAGACAGACAGACATACAGACAGACAGACAGACGGACGGACGGAAGGACGGACGGACGGACAGACAGACAGACAGACAGAGTTACTTTGCATTTATAATATTAATAGGGATACTGATATATAAAGCTGAAGAGTTGGTTTGTTTGTTTGAACTCGCTAATCTCAGCAACTACTAGTCTGATTTGAAAAATTCTTTCAGCGTTAGATAGCCCATTTATCGAGGAAGGCTATAGGCTATATCATCACGCTAAGACCAATAGGAGCGGAGCACCAATGAAGAATGTTTCAAAATCGGGTTTTCTTTTTCCTTTTGAGAGTTTCCGCTGCGTGCGCTGCGTAAACGGTTAAAGTTTCGCAAAAATCATGTGTGACAGAATTGTCCCCTTTAAAAGTTCTAAAAAAAGTCCGCGACAGCATATATATCATCTATCTTTTAAGGTATATCACTATAAACCTTTTTTAAGCTAGCCAAAATTGTTCTAAAATAATGCATTATTTGCGAAGGTGTTTTTATAAACATGATATTAATTCTTATCCAAATAAATACGTTATTCACCACAAGTATTTAATTTAAAACAAAATTGCCATTTACATCATTCGATTTCAATGAATATCTTAGGAGATATCGCAGTTTTAAAATAGCATCGCAGCAAAATAATGATCAAATACTGCGCGCGCATTTATGATGTAAGATTTAAAAATATTTTCACCTCCTACGTAAACAAAGTCGCGGGTTAAAGTTAGCGTTAGCACAAAGTAACTATTCCACGGGGACGAAGTCGCGGGCAGAAGCTAGTATATTATATATATATTATATTAAATCTTACAAATTACTGATTGAAAGTCATGAGTCTACCACCGCTTCCAGAACAATTGTAATTACTGTTAAAATAGAAGAAGCGGCGCAACATAATTATCTTTACTTCATAATTATTATTATTCGTTTTATTTCAATGTAGTTTATACTAATACAATGTTTAACAAAGTAATTTGTATGAATGATTACTAAAAAAGTTATCACAGTCGTCTAAGAAATCTTTTGTCGGTTAATAAGCCTTCTCGGACTTTGCTTTACAAATTTTTATATTTGTTTATTGAAAGCTATTGTACGTTTTGATACTATTACTAACACTGATTGTTGGCAACACCAACAAACAATTGATTTTTGAGGAGTTTTTGGCGGGAACTGAAAGGAGATGTTGTGCTGTGCAGTTTTATTTTCGAAAAATGTGTAAAATTACTCTAAAATGAACAATAGTTGTAGGATATTGATAGTTTTTGAGTAGGAATTATGTGTTTTGTGAGAAATGAAAACTGTGTAGTCAAATGTGGCCTTTTGAGTTGTCACAAGAACTCCGTTGAATGGCACCAGCTGATAACCACAGTTCAGCTGTGCTACACATAAGCTTATGAAAATGAAGAAACTACAATCTAAGACCCGGCTTAAAGGCCTAGCTGCCAAACCATAAACCTAAATAAAAATTAAATAGTTCTCAACAGCAGCAGTGGTGTTACTGACATTTACTTTGACTCCAAATATTCATTTTATAAAAAGATTCCCTTAGCTCAAAAAGACACAATTAATCAATTAGACACAAGAGTCACAGACAGGCTAATTTCATTACCTTACCCATTTTTGTTATCTTTATTATTAGAGTTTTTAAATTGCATTGTAAACCTTAGTCATAAGTCCAGTAACTGATCAAATGTACAAAATTATTGACGATCCTTAATAAAATAAAATAAAAACATATAAAATATGTTTCTCTCTTGGTCTTTGTATTCACAAACCAAGTCCCACAAATACCTGAGTTTAGCTTTACCGTAACATGTTCAGACTGTTAAAAGATATTTAAAGAGCCACCTCGCTTGCCTTACAATCGGTTGAATTATGACATTACTTCAGGGGCGAATTTAGACATTTGCCGCCTGTAGGCTACTCAAATTTTGTCGCCTCTAGCCACCTCTATACCCTAGAAATCGATACACTAGTTCACAGTCCTATTAATTACATTTTTTGTCAATGAAATTGTAACTTTATGATTTGTGCGCTATCATTTTAGCTACACAACCTTTTTTTACCCGTAATTAGTAGATTGTGAAACAGGTGAACGATGGGTTTGTTTCGGCCGTAGCCAAAAGCGACTACTCAAATTGTAGAAAATTTATCTAATTGGTAAAACATATTACATATTCTTTATTTTTTATGGACTTAATAAGAATTATCTTATTCAATCTTAGAATTTAAGTAAGACATAATTTCCGTGAGACTAAAAAAAATTGGCTTCAAATTTGCCGCCAGTTCATAATCTGCCGCCCTAGGCTCCAGCCTACTCAGGCTATTAGTAAATCCGCCAGTGCATTAGTTGGAGCTTGTCAAATTTTAACGGATAGTAAGGCAAATGAACGGTCGGCAAGGTATGGAAACGACATTTTTGGAAATACTCATATAAATTGTCAGAGATAACTTACAAAAAAAATGCATTACACAAATTTTAACAAGAAAATTACAAATGTTGCACAAAATTATAATTTTGTTTCAAATAACTTATCATACATTTTTTTTACAAGAATAAATATTTATATACAAAAATGTATATAAAATGAATTTAAAATATTGCATTTATATAAATATGTATGTGTAAGTATTTATTGTATTAGATTATTTATAAATTTCTTCATTGTACTAGCTTACAATTTATGTATATAGACAATAATAAACATAAAAATATTTATTTTGATATTTATACATTCATTTAAAATAAAAATTCTGTGAAACATTCCTAATTTTTAAGCGAGTTAAAAAATCGAAATGTGTGCTGGGACACATAGTAGAAGTGAAACTTCAACGGACAAGTGGAAAAACGAATGGCAACGGACAAGTGGCAAAACGAATCGCAGCAAAATTTTAACTTGAAGTTTTACGGGCAGATTGTTAATGTACTTGTCCAATTTGAAAACCTGCCCGTAAAACTTCAAGTTAAAATTTTGTTGCGATTCGTTTTGCCACTTGTCCGTTGCCATTCGTTTTTCCACTTGTCCGTTGAAGTTTCACTTCTACTATGTGTCCCAGTACACATTTTGATTTTTCGCAGGGTTACTGCAAATTATGATTTGTTTAGGTTAGGTACATTTTAATGAATGCATTTTTTATTTAAACATATGTTTAATATGTTTAAATATAAAAAAAAATATTTCAAAACAAAAAATTAAACAAAATGAATAACATGCCGCGGAGAATACCGCCGCCGCTGCCGCCTCTCACCACACGATATACCTTCTACCCCCTCCACGCGGCCGTAACGCTTTTTGGTGACAGAAAAAATCCTAATATCAACTATAATATGGAAGTTTCACTTCAAAAAGAAGGAGGTTCTTAATTCGCCGAGGAAAGTGTATATATATATAGTAGAATCTCACTAATCTGGCACTCCAATAGACCGATACGTCCAATAATCAGGCACTTTCCGCCCGCGCCTCCCTCGTCCCTTCCTACGCCACGTACAGCGTGCGCTCTGTCGTCGTCGAGATGTCTAACCTCAAAACTTATCACGTGCAAGTTGCATAAAAACAGACCTTAATCAAGGACTATTTTAAAACTATGTAATCAGTTCATTGTGAGTAACGTGTTATAGTTAAAATAACTTTAGAACATGAATACAAATATATTATATTCACTTTATGAAATGCTTTATTTTATTTATTATGAATTTTTCTATAGTATTATCATTGAGGTATAACATGTTTATATGATCTAAGAGTCTAATCCAATAAGCCGGCACCGGATTAATAAAGCCGGATTAGTGAGATTCTACTATATATATATATATATATATATATATATATATATATATATATATATATATATATATATATATATATATATATATAATTATGTAGTAAACCGTATTATAATATCCAATAACAATGTTTACTAAATAATTTTTATGTTTCACTTAGCACCGACTTCATACTACAATATGTTGTAGAAAATGTTTATTTTTGCTTTTTAGGTACTCTTGAGGTGGGTTTCTCTTTTGCTGGATTTTTTTTATATTGTTAAGATTTGTAGAATACAGATTTATCGTTATTAAAATGTTATTAATTTATATATTCAAAAATGTGGTAAAACGCGAGCGAGGTAACGGACTCCATACAAAGGAGTATGTATGTAATATAGTGAAAATTACCTACCTACTTGACGCTCAACAAACAGTATTTATGTATGATAACTGACGGAAACCGTTCATTACCATAATAATAATTCATTCTACACAGATGCTATTCAAACAAACGTTCAACCTTCAAATTTTATTAATATATCTACAAGTTGTGTAATAAATATCTACTGGTGTTATCGGTAATACAAGAACGTAAATAATTATTATCAAGGTTAATAATATCTATATATGCATTTTGCCACTTTTTGTATTAGGTATATATGACAGTTTGGGAGCCCATGAAGTAAGTCTTCATATACGTGTCACGGAGATGAATATCAGGTGGCGATGGATTTGTGAAGCCACGCGGAAGTACCACATTAGAAATGCAACCTCCATTATATGTCTATGGTTTAGCAGATATTTCATCCGTGCAGGAACGGAGAAGAATACAATTTCCTGCGGCCGGGCGGCCCGTTGTATAAGAGGCGACAAAACAACCCTAGTGTTAACGATAGAAAACGTTGTCTGAACGGCCCGCTCGGTGTTGCTTGTAAAATAAATAAATTGGATAATAATATAAACATATAAAATAAATACACATATATATATATATACAAAAGATAAAATATTTGTTGCCCATTTAGCTGTCTTTTAAATTAATAAATAGTCAATTGATTGCATAGAGTGTAAGCGAATGCACGAACTTCATTCGGGATCGACCCGAGGCAGTTGCCCGCGACCACCGACTGCAATATACGTGCCCTGCATTCGTTACACTCACAGCATTTTCAACGGCTAACTTTCAAACCCTTAAAACCTTGTTTAATTTTCTCCTTTGCACGATTGAACGTTATATCCGTTACAAAGTGGTCTTCGAGCCAGATCCGTGGAAGTGAAGGAGGAACAAATTGTTAAGTTGCAAGGATGTCGTTATTTAAAACACCGCCGCGTACTGTTAAAACGCGAGCACAGCTGAAACATGAAGTAACGGCTAAAGTTGAAATGTTAGAAGTGAAGTCCGATGTGCAGTTTAATCGTGATTGTACAGTGAAAGAAGCTGGAGAAATAAAATCGGATATAATTTTGCCATCCGCACGTACTAAAAATGAAGGTAGATCAAAAAAAAAAGTAGCAACCGCGGTTCATCGTGTGCTGCGCAACAAAAGCTAATCGAATATGAGGCAGCACGAGCGAAAGCGAGGATTGAGCTCGAAGAAGTCCAGGCTCAAATGGCAATGGCCAAAGCTCGTATACAAAAAGAGTTGCTCGAGAAAAAATTAGCTGCTGACTTGGCTGAGCTGGAGGAAAACTCTCGATGCTCGAAGCAAGGCTCGTCTATATCTTACAAAAGTAAGGTAAATGACTGGTTGGAGAAGTCTGTTGCTGCACCTGGCTCATCTCTTGGTGGTGAAATCCATGGTCAGCCACGCACGAAGCCAGCAGAAAATATGAATACCAAGCAAGCCATTGAGGCGCTGGTTAGCGCTATACAGGATGCCGTCACCGCATCAACCTCAAAGGCCAATCACCAGGAACTGCTATCAAGGATAGCCACCTCCAAGGACTTGTCCCTGTACTTTGGTGATCCAATGGAGTGGTTACAATTCAAAGAAGCGTTTTATGAATCCACGCACCTTTGCAACTATAGTGACACGGAGAACTTATGGCGATTGCGTAAGTGTCTTCGTGGCGATGCAAAGGAAGCGACATCTTCTTTGCTGATGAGTGCCACTTCACCACAGGACGTCATGGAAACCTTGGAGCTTCGATTTGGCAGACCAGAGAACATTATGAGAGTTGTAACTTCTCAGTTGAAGAAACTACAGCCGCTACCAGACGCATATCATACTGAGATAGTTAATTTCGCTATAAAGATAAAAAATTACGTGACAGCTATAAAAACTATTAGGCAAAGCGATTATTTAAGAAGTCCGCAACTAGTAACCATAGTCATAACTAAGTTACCCACTGCCTTGATTAATAAGTGGGCTGAGTACTTATATGACAATCAAGATGACACTCCAAGATTGGAATTACTCTCCAAATTTCTATACAAACAGGCACAGATGATAGCGACGTCAGGTGTGAGCTATATTCATAGTCAGAACGACTACAAAAGAAAGTGTAATACGCAGAACAGTCGCACAATAATGCGCACCGATGATGTCGTCGTTCCCGTAGAATGTACATTCTGTAGAAAGGCTGATCACAAGCTAACAGAGTGCAAACACTTTAGACGAGCTTTACGCAAGGACCGCTGGCAATATGTCCGTTCAAAGAAGTTGTGTTTCAAATGCCTTGAAGCACGACATAAGGATGAAGCTACATGCAACGCGGACGATTGCGATGTCGACTCCTGCGGTGGACAACATCATCGCCTCTTGCATTGAGGCACCCGGCGGCGTCGCGTGCTGATGCGCCGGTGACACACGACGACGTAGATGAAGAGCGTCAATTTGTTGCCCACGTTACCGACTCCCAGTGTTCCAAAGTGTCCGTCGTAAATTGCCCTAATAATAGTGAAATGTTAAATCAGCCTAAAGTTATGCTAAAAATAGTGCCGGTGGTAATCCATGGACCCAAACAAAGTGTTTACACGCATGCCCTGTTAGATGACGGTGCGACAGTGAGTCTCATAGCCAATGACGTCGCGGATAAAGCCGGGCTACACGGTGAGACTGTCCCAATGCGTGCGACAAGCGCTTGGGACTCCAGCGAGTTGGTATGTACCACACAAAACATTAACTTTAACGTTAGCAACAGTGAGGGCAAACAATTTAAATTAAATGCTAGAAAAATTAAAGAACTCAATTTATCAATGCAATCTGTTCCCAGTGTTAGTTATTTTAATGAATTTATGTGTCTTTCTCATTGTAATTATAATTTAAAATGTGAAAATGTTCAGCCTCAATTGTTAATTGGTCAAGACAATTATGATTTGATTGCACCTATTTCATGTAAAAAGTATGAGCCGGGTGGGCCTTTCGTCACTCAAACATTGCTAGGTTCGTGTGTGCACGGAGCCTTACATCGTGCAGTTAACATTATCAAACTGGATAAGCTTTCGAATGCCGTAGGCGCTCGGTCGGCTGAGCGATACAAGCGCATGCACTTCTGTACAATTAATAACAGCGTGCGCACGGGCATTTCACAGCATAATTATAATCTGTTTTCGAACTCTTCTAATGCGCACAATTTAACTCGTCCGTCAACGCCCGGTATATATAGTAACAACATTGACTCATTTAGTGTAAGTCAACAAAACGATGATTCACTTTTTAATTCATTTAATATTTATAAAAAGCCGGTGAAAAGTGATATTGATTTGAATTTTATTAAAAATCTAAATGAGTCAAAGAAACAACAACTAAAGAACAAATGGAAAGTCGGTCTTTACTGGAAGTCTCGAAATTTTGTAAATTGTGAAAAATATTTATTTAAGACTTCCAATATTTTAAGAAAAACTTTTAAGTATAACTTTAGGAAAATAAGACGACATATTTCGTACTCTTATGATTTTTTATTTAGTAACGGATATAAAGACAAAATTAAATTAAATTAAACTAGCACCGCGTACCGTCTCTAAATTTTTCTCACCACCTCGGGTCTCTTGGTGCAAGTGGTGTCGCAACGATGCTCAATTGACGACCGGCGTTCCACTTGTTCTCGTGAACTCACGTCCCCCACGGAATGTGTTGCCAAGGGGTGTCGTGGCGACGATGGATTCTAGGATTGACGGACCGGGTTGGGAGCATCCAGCATCACGGGTAGATTTACCATTTATTTATGAGTGTCGTCATGACGACACTGAGGGGGAGAATGTTAACGATAGAAAACGTTGTCTGAACGGCCCGCTCGGTGTTGCTTGCAAAATAAATAAATTGGATAATAATATAAACATATAAAATAAATACACATATATATATATATATATATATATATATATATATATATATATATATATATATATATATATATATAAAAAGATAAAATATTTGTTGCCCATTTAGCTGTCTTTTAAATTAATAAATAGTCAATTGATTGCATAGAGTGTAAGCGAATGCACGAACTTCATTCGGGATCGACCCGAGGCAGTTGCCCGCGACCACCGACTGCAATATACGTGCCCTGCATTCGTTACACTCACAGCATTTTCAACGGCTAACTTTCAAACCCTTACAACCTTGTTTAATTTTCTCCTTTGCACGATTGAACGTTATATCCGTTACACCTAGTTTAGTCTAGTCTGGGCAGAGATCTTTTTTATTTTTTATTTTATTTTTTGTCTTATACATATATTTTAATCTACGGGGGCGGTATAGATATACGGCACCTCGATTTCAAGTATTTGGAGGGGTGGAGGCTAGAGAGGAATACTTACCCCTTCTGCAATTCCTATGCCAAGAATATCTATAGATCTTGAGATAGTAATGTTTTTATAAAAATAACCTCACTTATGTTCTTCACTAATATTGCACTTATATTTATGATTTTCATGTTTCCTGTTTTTGCTATTTACGTGAATTGCTTAGTTGTGTTTCATTTAATTTTTCAACAACTTTCTTGTGTTTTTGGACTATTTTGAATGTTGTTATGTTGACTATTGAATTTTGATTGGATTTGTCAACTTTGGTCCTTTGATATAAGTCCAATATTATTGAAAAACATAGTTAGGTTATATATATAAAAACATTAATATCTCAAGAACATTTTCTTGACACAGGGATTACAGAAGGGGTAAGTATTTATGCCTACCCTCCTCTTCCACCCCCCTCCACCCCTCCAAATATTTAAAATCAAAGTGCCGTATATCTATACCCCATCCTAATCTACTGCTATGGTTTTATTTACTATTTCTATTTTATACATACTTACATACATTTTGTCACGGCTGTTTCCCATTGGGGTAGGGGTGGCTAGAGCCGATGGATTTCCACTAGCTACTATTCTGACAAACACTTTTCGCTTCGTCAACTTTAATTTATTTTTTCATACGTAGACGCTTATTTAAAGTGCTTTTCTCATGACCTTTCTTCAAAAGCTACGTTCCATTAGGGACTCACAACGACCGCGTTCACGACCGCGATTTTTCCCGTTCCACTTGCTTGCCGGCGTTACAATCGTAAACCCAAGTGGAACGGCTATTCGACCCGCCTCTTGACATGGGTCGTCGTGAGCGTTGGGTGATCGAAAATAATGACGTCATTAGTGACGTTTTCGCCACGACCACAACGACTGCGGTTGCCTTGTGGAGCGGCTAACTGAGCATTTTGGGTATTGTGAGCTACTAATGGAACGACCTGTTTATATCATCAATTTGACCACGGTGAGCACGTCGCGATCGACCTGCACCGACCCTACCACTCACATTACTGTCATATACTTGTTTTGTGGTTCTGCTTTCATTTATTCTCTCTAAATGCCCAAATCCTCTTTCAATCCACAACGTTCCCTTACCACACTGTTTTTATCATATCACTTTACATTAACCTTACATATACTTGTCAGAGCTCTCATTTTAACTGCATTTATCCTACTTTCATGCTTCTTTTGCCATACCCAACTTTCACTGCCATACATGAGCGTTGGTACTAACACTCCTTGATGGACAACCAGGCGTACCTTTGCAGATATCTTCCGGCTGTTCATAAAAGAGTTAAGCGCTCCATTCACCTTTTTACCTGCTGTTACTCTCCTTTCAATATCACTCTCATGCTTTCCATCTCTTGTAAACATGCATCCTAGGTATGCAAACTCTTTAACTTGCTCTAGTTTTTCATTTCCTATTTGTATGTTACACATTATCAACCTTTTATCTCTTTTAAATACCGTAACTTTCGTTTTGTTCGCATTAATTTTCATACCCTTGTTCTTAAAAGATTCATTCGTAATTGGTACCATCTTTTCCCTATGATGCAAGTATAACCTGATCCGATCGGCGTAGAGTAGACATTTGACGAGTAGCCCATTCATTCTTAAACCATTTTCACTTTCTGTCAAACCATCCAAGCAACTGTCCATAAAAGGTTGAACGTATCTATTTTACAAACATGTTTATACATAAGTAAATACAATTATAATAAATAGATTATTTATTATAATTGTATTTACCTATGTATATTTTTATACATTTTACGTCATTTCTAAATATTTATTTAGTACATATATATTTTCTAAGTTGTAAATTTTCTTGCTATGGTTACAATTTAGCTTATATCGAGGGCTTCATAACAAATGGACGTACAGACAAAAAGTGCAATTTTACACAAGGGACAAAATTGTGAATAAAACAATACTAGTTGATTGTATAAGGCTGAAATTTGGATTACCCTTCTATTTAGGTACACTTGCATACTGGCAAAACTTTCTAAATTGTAACATGCATAGATTTTAGTAACAACAAAAAATTGCATTTTTGCGTATATGCCCATTTGTTATGAAGCCCTCAATATAACTATTTATATGTGTATAAAATTACTTTTTTTTGTTTATTGTTATGACTATTTTTATACAGTAGCTTATAAAATCATCAACCACCTTTTTCGCCATAAGCTCCACGATGTAACTGGAAGATTGACGGGCACAAATGTAAAGGTACACCAAGAAAGTGATGGATGGATTGTATGAAGGACGACATGATGGTTTGTGGTGTGACAGAGCACGTATGCCAGATTAGAGGAGTATGAAAGGAAAAGATATATTGTGCCGACCCCCACTAGTTGAGAGAAGGTGAAAGAGAGATTACCCCTGACGCATGGAGGGTTTTTGGGCTACCTAGGTACCATACTCCTGGAGTGTCTAGTAAGTACCTAGTTATTGCATGAAGCTTTCTCGAAAGTTGTCTCACAGGTTTCATACAGTAATGGCGTATTTTATTGGGAGTTGGTTCTTACAGACATAAAATGTGAAAGTAGTTTTTGTAAATTAAAGCTGAAAGGTATGAAGGCAGTTACGAAGGCAGTGGAAATTGACCAGCAGGTTGAGAAGCCAGGAGCCAAGAGCGGTAGATGTTAGGGACGGCTTTAAAAAAAAAACCAAATTCATATTTATTACTAAATGTTATTAGATCTACACAAACAATGCAACATATCATTATGATAACATTCTCACGGGAATAATCAATTGAAATATTTTTTTATGAACTTATAGTAGTATCGCAGTCACATAGAGTTCGTAGCGTACCTATTTATGACGTCATAAGTCCAAATAAATTGCACCAAAAAGCGTTTTTTGTTGTTGTTTGAAAAAAAAATTACAATAATTTTATCATGATATTTTAAAAGTTAGGTGAATGTATGTTATTTTATCGTCTGTTCTTTCATATTTAAAAATATTCAAATTTATTGTAATATGGACACATGTTCCCATTAGGATGATATTATTATAACGGCAATAATATTTTACTTTATGTCTTTGTCTCACCGAGTATGCACTGTTTGGTAAAACTCCATTATTTTTTCTAAAAGTAATTATGTAACATACGGGAACGTACCCGGTAAGTGACAGTGGTTTGGGACCAATAACTAATCTTTAGATATTTTCCCCTTTTTTATTTAATTTTAGTTTTTATATAGTATAGTTTGTGGCTTATTTTTAAGTTTATAGTTATTGTAGTTTTATTAACGTAAATAATGTCTTGGGCTTTTCCGTATAAGATACAAGTTAATTCTCAGACAGATTATTATGTAACATACTTCTGTATATAATTTATTTTAAAAAAAAGCCTGAGGTAGATTAATAAAAGATAAATAATTTTTAGCTAGACGTGTTGATGGGAAGTTTCTTGCCACTACTTCTTCTGAACAGCAATAACACGTTGCGAAGCGGTGTACGTAGAACAGCAAGTAGATTTAAATTGTAACTTATATGACCTTCAAAAAGTGTTCTCCAGTGGAACTTCTTGTGAATAAAAAACTTTTGAATTTGATATTGCACAAATCATAAAGTTACAATTTCATTGACAGAAATATGTATTTAATATTATTGTGAACTAGGGTAACGAAAATATAAAATTGAAAATATTTTTTTTTAATAGATCAAATCTAAAGACACTAAGTTCCGTACCCTTTTTACTTGAATTTAATTTATAAAGTATTGATTATTACATTATTGGACTTTTTTTAAGTATATTGTTGTGTGTGACATTTATTTGGTGAATTGATGTGTTGAGGTGTCCCTTCTTACTTATAATGCTGTCTAAAATATAATTAAAAAATTTAATCACATCTATATCATCTATGATTATCCTCTTACTGTCAGAGGCCAAATCATTACCAATATTTAGAAATTTGCTCAGAAAACACTATTTATCCACAAATAGCTATGTCTGATTAACAGAATATAATCATGCTAATGCATTTATTATAATAGCTTATGTATTATTGTATATTTATGACTATGTATACATGTATGTATTTGTATATTCATTTCTTAAGCTAGTTTGAGTATTTATGTATCTATTGCCTTTTTCCTGCACCACCTATATCGCCTGATTCAAATTTTTTTCATTTAGGTTGCCTGGAAGAGATCGCCATGAGCGAAAAGGCCACCTGTTGTATTGCCTAGAAAAATATTGTAAATATGGTCTGTTTTCGTAATTGTATATTTTGGTGTGCAATAAAGTGTTATCTCTCTCTCTCTCTCTCTCTCTCTGATTGTGATGTACGTCACTAGATAGAGTTGTTCATTTTCGATGCATATAATGGTTTGCTGATATCCGCTTCTTTGGATTTTGGATATTTTCCACAAAACTGGATTGCTTTGTGTACCGCATTGCGGTGGTAATATATATTATGTTCATAACAAGTGTGTACGTAAGTAAAATCAACTACTATTGTCAAATACATTATTTGCTAATGGTTGGTAGGGCCGGAATAGTTTCAATAGCCTCCTGACGCCAAATATGTAAATCCGCCACAGATGAAGGGAAAAATTTTATGATACCGTGAATCGACATGTCCGTTTGTCTTTATATATCCTAGTCATTTTTCTCGGAAACTATTGGTTAAATTACATTGATCTTTAACAGGGAGCTCAGACGAAAGAAAGTATAGAAGGAGCCTACGTGACTAAAAGCGTCAAAAAAATGAAGCATTCTTTAAAAACTTGTGTGCGAAAAATGATTATTAGTTAATTTGGTAATTTTATTATAACAATAATATTGGGTAAATAAAAACTAAACTAAGTTTAAAAAATTATTAAATACTTAGGATATCATCCGCTGAGCTCTTGTCAGCGTCGGCGTACTGGCTATCATAGAACCAAATGGCTTGGTGCGCGACGATGGCAAAGGCCGGACGGAATGTCACTTATTGCTTGGAAAATGCGACGCTTCTGTGGAACGCGATATGCGTCGACACTCTGGCATCTTTACGTCTTCCAATGATTAAGTCAGGGGCCAGCGACGCTGCTTCAACAGCCGAAGATCTGAAACGACGCAGATATGAAACCCTAGGAAGGGTTTACATATTTGTGCCGTTTGGAGTTGAAACTTTAGGTCCGTGGACAAAGGGTTTCTTCGAAGAGCTGGTGGCGATTTGTTACATACTTTATAACTAACTAGCGGCCTTGGCAGACGTAATCCTGCCCTGAAAAATATAAATTCTAGAACCCGATTCCAGCGCCACCTACCGGGTCTAATTGTGAATCTAAATTACCCCGGGACACACTCAAACACACATACAATTTCATCAAAATCTTAGAACCCGGTTGCAGCGGCAAGTATTTTGTTTAGATTGATGGGTTACATTATTGAAGTTTTAGTTGGGATCCCTAATTTTAATATAGCCTATATTAATCAGGGATAATATAGCATTGGAATGGTGAAAGAATTTCTGAAATCGGTCCAGCAGTTTTTGAGTTTATTCGTTACAAACAAACAAAAATACAAAATTTCCTCTTTATAATATTAGTATAGATTTATAATTTAGTTTATTTTTATTATTTAATGGTTTTTTTAAGTTAATTTAGTTTTTATTTACTCAATATTATTGTGCGTAAACTTATGTAGTTTATACGTCGTTTGCGTCTGAGTGGGTACTAATAACGTATCCATTGTAAAGTATTACAGTTTTATCTGTACTTATTCGATTATTTAATACTAAGTTCTCGTAACTTACTGCGGTTCGATCGGCTTCCTATTCCAAAATCGGCTTACTTAATTTAGCCGGCTTCACTCTGAGAGCTCGCGGCTCGGTCTACCTATTTTGTTCGTCTGAGACAGGAAGATAGCCTGTGCGGCGTCACAAAGTTATGTAATGACATCATGAATTAAACAAATTAGAGATGGCTGCGATACGTAAGGCTTAGCGCATACGGGCTACCGACCATAGCCACCGGTGGCCAGCGATAAACAATTGACCCGCTTTCGCGTGCATTTTGTAGGGAGTGTAAAAATTATAGCAATATTCCTTGATGATTTTAAAATAATCTATTAATAAAAAGCTCCGCAAATTGTGCCCCCCTTATTACTTGTAAATTATGAAGTGAAAAATTTAAAAAAAATGAAATGGTCAATAAATACTTTCAACGAAAATTATTTTGAATAATCCATTGAGCAGTTTTATGAGATATGGGGTATTTTCGAGCAAATACTTTTTTTGGTTCCGTACCCAAATAAAAAAGAACAAAGGCGTTGCTCACATCTACTGAACACTTCGTTGTGCGCAGACTACAAGCACTCATCTAATTTATTTATTTATTGATTCTCTGCCCACCTCAAACTTGTAAAAGGGTTAACTTATAACATACAAATATGTACATCTATAAAAAGATAAAACACCAACCACATGTTGCTTGCATATGTAATCAAATATGTACACATAACTGTATGCCGGCCGAAATGCAAAACATAATTCACTCAATAAAACGTACCTTGGATTGATACGTAAATCCAAATAAGATAATTCACATCACTCACATAACCGATGGATATATAATACCAAAATATATAATTTTAGGAATAAATTAATTTTCAGTGCAGAACTCGCCTTGCCGAACTAAAGGCCGGCGAGACACTACACAGTTTACAATACAAGCCAGTTCGCTTTATCAGAATCAGCCGACTCTGCTTTGGGTAACGCTGTATATACACAGAGCGACACAGTCACGGCAACGAAAGTATGTAAATAAATAAAGGAGCACTGTTTCTTTGTTATTTTTCACTAGTAAACAATATATTGTATTCTGGGGAAGCATACAGGGTTAAAAACAACCTAAAAGTGGAGTATATATCCAAATCTATATGGTATATATACCTATAATATAATTAGTCATGTTAACACGACCTTTTTGCCTACGTTTATCCATACTGGACTTATCTTTTCCTAGTATTTAACTGTTGATTAATCTATAAAATTATTTAGAATAGTTTATTACATACTTTAATGCACGCAAAATCAATATAGGGAATTTATATAATTGTTGACACTCCGAGTGCATGGCACTCTATCCATGACTCTATCAATTTTTGAACGAATTAATTTTATAGTATATTTATATATTTTTAATACAGTTTAAATAAGGGTTAACGTACTTTTTATTTTTTTTTATAAACGTAACTTTTTTTAATACTAGCTTTAGAAAATTAAACTAAATACTTAAAAATAAACTAAATTATTAATATAAAATATGTAACAAATCGCTGCCATAGGGAAGCCTGCCCAGAAGGCTGGCTGCATTACCAAGCTGTTTGACAATGCTAATTCATTACGCGAAATACGAACCAGCCTTCTGATAACGGGTGGTATCAAAAAGTTTCATACAAATTTCTTTGAAGAAACCCTTTCCCGATGGACCCCACGATAAAGGGTTTCTTCAAAGAAATTTTTATACATATATTTTTTATCATTGTATAGTTACAAATAAAAAGAATTCTTAATGTTCTGAACAAATTAGTAGGATACCAATTATTTAGAGGGAGTGCCAACAATTATATTGTTTACGCTAATTTACAGAATTACACTAATATAATTGTATTGTTACATACAAATGACGGCCTTATCGCTGACAGCGATTATTTCCACCGATTTACCAGTCGACGGTGGCAGCACGGCCACTTTCTGCCGTACACGTCGATAAACAATATCATGTGTACACTGGTTTATATTTTGCACGTCCGGTCTGTGACCCCGTGTTGTTTTAAATGTTGTTGTTATTAACTATGTACAATAAATTAAAACATCCCAGTTATTAAGTGACACTGATACAATTTCGCTGAATAGTACTTACTTGAAAATTTAGCTATACTTTAGTGGTGGGCCGAAATTATGGACTTAACCCTTTGGTTTGCTTTTAGAATGTTATGAACAAGGGAGCCCTGATAACATTAGCCAAAGCTATAAATGTATACTTCAAGCGTCTAGTCTTTCTGGCGCCATGTGTGACGTCACTCGAGTATTCAATTTCGGGCAAATGTGTACTTAGTACACAGGTCGAATTTTTCAAGTAAGCTTTCAGGCCTATGTCCCAAACTATACGAAATAGCGAACAATACTCAAAAGAGTTTCGAGGCCACTTTTGATGAAAATGAATGTGGCGTCATTATATTTTTTGAAAATGAATTACCCTTGTCGAGAATTGAATCGGCTGATTTTGAAAAAATAAACACACCTGTATTTTTATATCAAATCATAGTGTAGCTCGTAAGGACCAATTTCGACGAAAGAATGTTAAATGGCAAATCAAGGGCAAGAGCTGTTTTTGAACAAAATGTTCTATTTTCCATACATTAATTAAGCCTCGCCTCATTTTATTCAATATGCAAATTATGAAAATTATTCTATTCCTAATACGCATCTATAACTTATTATTATATTCAAAATGCACGTTATTTAACCCCAATCAAATCAGTCAATTGATTGCGTTCAAATGAGATGCGGTCAAATGACCACCGCATTTTGATCTTTATTTAATGTATGGAAAATAGAAACATTTTGTTAAAAAACTACCCTTTCTCTTGGTTTGCCGATTGACATTCCTTCATTCCAAATTGATCCTTACAGGCTACACTATGATTTGATATAATAATACAGGTGTGTTTATTTTATTCAAAATCAGCCGATTCGATTCCTGACAAGGCTAATTGATTTTTGAAAAATCTAATGTCGTCAATATAGTTTTCATTAAAATCGGCCTCAAGACTCCTTTGAGTATTTTTCACTATTTCATATAGTTTAGGATTTAGTCCTAAAGGCCCACTTGAAGAATTCAATCGTGCATAATACATGCCCAGGCATTCTTTCAAGTCGTGATGGCTTATTGTATGCATCCATATCTTATTCTATTGACGTGAGTTCAAATCCGGGCCGAAAAAGAAACACAGCTCGGACAGTTTTTCTGGTGAATTATCACTCATCGAGGGACAAGAAAACATTATAAGGAAACTGGTACCGGTATAAAGAGATGACCAATGTGTGAATTTTAATTTAAGTACTCGGAAAATGGTCTATTTTATTGTTTTATTATAATAAGTGTAACTCCTCTCTAACTTTCAAACTCTGAGCTAAGGCGTTTAAGTAATTAAGGCTTAACAATTTATTAAAGAAATTTATTTTGAACAACACAATATCTAATATAATAAAATGAACAAGTAGGTGAAATAAAACTTTAACAATACTCATTGACACTTAACATCTTTGTCTTCCGTAATCACGGCTACTGAAAGGTCGCCGAAACGTCGAAATAGTAAAAATCGAATAATTTACCGCGCTTAAAACTGTTAAAACGCAGTTTTGTTATGTAAGTACATTAGTCGCGAAAACTTAAGAAAATTACACAATTACTGTTGGATTTAATTATGGAGTTTATTTCATTTATCTGATTATAATGGTTCTGTAACCAAATGGAACAAAAAGTGTACATTTGTGATCAGAAGTTGGCCCTTTTTTACTGTGAGCGGAGTGACTCGCACTTGGCCATTATTTTTAGTGTGGTAAAGTGCTTTTTGATAATTGGATTTATAGTATACTTGGTATAACAAGGTTTTATGTTTTACAGCTGATATTTTTGCGTAACTATATTAAAAACAAATTTTTGTAGGGCTAACTTCCGCACTCAGGTATTTTGTAGTATTAGTAGTATTTTTGTTCTTCAATATTTGAAGAACAGGCAAAAATCCTAGACCATACAGCCTCTCTTCTCTTATAGATAGCATGTTGATACACGAAAGATAGTTTCATAAGGTAAAGCCTTATCATGTTTTATGCAGCTTGATGTATGTACTCAATTTAATATTTTATTTTCATTTACGGCAGTATATTGTATTTTCCATGTTAAAATGTCATTTCCAGTGGTCACATCCAGTATAAAAAATATCAAGTCTATTTTTTGTCTTTAAAATCTCTTGTAAACTTAGTTTGCGTAATAAAATTATATATGTTACTGTAAACGGCTGGGTTTTTTAACAAATCAATAAGTGAGCGCGGCACATTCTCAACCTTCTGGTTTACATTTAAAAGCTCATCCATCAGCACAAGGCACTAAATGTCGAAAGTTAAGCAGTCAAAAAATCATGGTTTAAAGTTTGAACATCAGCAGAACAATAATTGCATGATGGAGAGTCAGTGTATCATTTTCATTCATTGTTCTGCTCTTGTAATATTGATTCCTGTACATCCAACAAGGCTTGTAAATTGTAATCAGACTCAGACACTCATTACTTTAAATGTATCAGAATTAGAAAACATGCGGTCTTATTCATAGAGAGTCAAGTAAGTTTGAACGCTTCTAGGTTCTTAAAGAAACGTTCAAATTTACTTTAATTCTCTATTAAGGACGGTAGTATACCTCTACTCTCCATACTCTTGAATAAGATCGAAAGTAGTATTCGCCACAATGTCAGGCAAAAGATTTTAGTTCATACATACAGAATTCAGTCTCGTTTAATGTAATATTATTTATTTAAGTTTATGGCTTGGCAGCTAGGTCTTTCAGCCAGATCTTAGATTATAATGTAGTTTCTTCATATTCTTAAGCCTATGTGTAGCACAGCTGAACTGTAGGTTATCAGCTGGTGCCATTCAACGGAGTTCTTGTGATACTCAAAAGGCCACATTTGACTATGCAGTTCACATTTCTCACAAAACACATAATTAATACTCAAAAACTATCAATATCCTACAACTATTGTTCATTTTAGAGTAATTTTACATATTTTTAGAAAATAAAACTGCACAGCACAACATCTCCTTTCAGTTCCCGCCAAAAACTCCTCTAATGTAATAAGTTTTATCCCACAGAGGGTACTTCCATCAGGGACTCACAACGAACTTGTTCACGATCGCGATTTTTCCGTTCCACTTGTTTGCCGGCGTTACAATCGTAAACCCAAGTGGAACACCTATTGACATGGGTCGTTATGAGCGAGCGTTGTGTGATCGAAAATGATGACATCATTTGTAGTGATGTTTTCGCCACGACCACAACTATTGCGATCGCCCTGTGGAACGGTTAACGGAGCATTATGGTTGTTGTTAGCTACTAATGGAACGCGCTGAGAGTACATTGTATGTGCATAAATAATAATAATATAATAAGCAGCCAAATTTTGGGTCTTTGACTGAAGCCACTTAACAGAGTTCTTATTCATTTTTCATAAAAAAAGTATTTTTCTTTTAGCTAGAATCAGACAAGGCTTTACAGATTCAGCTTCTTTGCCTGTCACTGTGGCGAATAAAACAAAATGTTAATACAGATATTATACAAGCTTGACAACATTGAAAACTGACTACAGTATTGACATATGCGTCAAAACGACCGTGAGGGAGAAACTGACGAAAGTCGCAAGCGATTTTTGTGATTTTGTAAAAGTTGTTTTCTTTCATTATCATCAATACTTATTATTTATTTCACCAAAATTAACAAAAATGGCCGAGAAGCCGCCCGAAGAAGGCTATATATCCGTAGTAGACGAAGAACCAGAGCTGTATGAGCTTTTAAAATGGGATTCGAGCAATACGCAGAGGCAGCCAGAGCCGTTGCTAGCCGAAAAAGTCAAGACCCCTGACAAAAGACCATCGCCGCAAGAAACCGACCCTTTCGAACTAAATGATCCCGCTTTTATTGAGACTTACAGACTGACCAAGGACTTGGCGCGAAGTTTATGTGAAGAATTGAAGCCCGTGATGCCTGATTCAACTAAATCTATTGAATTTTCAGTTGAAAGTAAAGTGAGTTTATTTAACAGGTCTATGCATATATAAAATAACTAAATGAGACATATACGTATTGTACCTTTAGGGGACTAGTTTCTGGGAACCTTATGTACACAGACTTATTGAAACAACTAGATATTTTATGTCTAATATGACCAAAGGGATGGCCTATACCTCATACTAAGAATTAGCTTTGCCATTCAGATAACCAATGTGGCCAGTTTTATGGGAACATTCTGATTGGACTGGTATTGAATTAATTTTTTTATGTGGTTGTAATCTGATTTACTATTTTTATTGTTTCAATTATAATGAGATCCTACTAATTCAATATGATTGTTTAGAAAATCTAGTAATATTGTTTATTTATTAATTTCTCACATTTATTTATTTTATTTTATCATTTTACTAACTTATTTTTATTCCTTGTATGTATATATTAATATGTGAAGTAAAATCTTTGTACCCTTTTTATGAAAATTGTGCAGACGGAGGAGAATGATATAATCATTTCACACAACAAAATACATTAAATCAATAAAATAAACATTACACACACTACCATGTATTTGAGACACACATCATAACTCTTTTGGTTATTGTTAAAGTCCAATAACAGTGAAGCTTTGGCGAAATCTGTGATTATAGAAATATAGTCTTTAACAACAGAACTTTAATAATGTTCAAACTTATAATTTAAATTAATTTTGGTTGAATTTCAACCACTAGTTCTTATTATTACACATCATTTACTTAATGTATACAAATTGTGTTGATTTGTACCTGATTATTTGTGCTTGATCATAGATCTGAAATCCAGATAGAACTTGCAATGTTTATTTTTAACAAGAACCTTTTTATGTGGCTTGCGTAAATATTAAATGCATACTTTGAAACTGTGCAAACTTTCAGAATGCTAACAATTATATGCTCATCATACACAAATGCCATTCTTCATTATACTCTATTAGTTGCGCTTGCATACAATTTGAATCCATATACTTCTAAATCTTCTGAACAGTAGAGGTAGCGTAATGGCTAGCGCACGCGTCCCAAACTCAAAGGGCGCGGGTTCACTCCTGGTTGGAACGCATACAACACTTAGTCAGTTTTCGGATCTAATGTGCATATTGTTACAATTACCACATGCTAACAATATTATAGGAAAACATTGTGATGCAACCTGCACATTGAGATAACCAATGTGTCAAACCTGCCAAGCCACCTTGGACAAGTGTGCCAGGTATACTGTCCATTCCCCCTATAATGGGAGGCCTGAGCCCAGCAGTGGGACATTTATGAGCTAATATTATTATTATACTTCTGAAACTGTTCCATTTGCTGTTGTTGTCTTGTTTCTATTGCCAATATCCAAAGTGATAATTTATTATCACCAAAAGGAGACAAACAAATAGATAGTCCACATGATAGAAAGAGTCACCAAAGCTTTGCCATCATTTAATTTTTTTTATGTCAGTGTTCATTAACATTTAATGCAGAGAAAATAGTCATATATGGTACTCATTCACAGTGTATATGTTTAAGCTGTGAAATGAATTCCCTTTCACAGTATTTCACAGGGCCCTACATTATTGAAGGCGTCCAAAAGGCTGTGATTAGATATTTAAACTTTTGACAAGGTAGGCAACACATCAGCACCCTAAGTATTGCAGATGTTTATGAGTGACTATAACCACTTACCATCAGGTACACTGTCTTCCTATTTGCCTACGAGCAAATAAGATGGGATGTAGCTATGCTGGAATCAAAAACTTTGATTACAGCTCGGTACAACTGACTAGATCTATTTGATACCACACTCTCACAGAATATTGGCATAAAGCTGTTAGCTTTGAGTGAATCATGTTTCGTACAATGACTGAGAGTTCCACTGACTCACTACCTGCTCCTTTCCCCCCCATCACAACCCTTCTATTCCATTCCTTCTGTCTGATCCCTCATATCCTATCCCCTTTATATCAACCCTGTTATCTCATCCTAAAGGCTGGGAATGTATAGAATTTGCTTCTACTGAAGTAAACATTTATAGACAACAAGAGTTTTCTATAAATGTTTGTGTAAACCTTAATATGTGCCTCTTGTTTAAAGAGCAAGCATAAATATAGGTTTTCATAAATTTTTTATGTTTATGCTATTTGCCCCTGGAAGATTTACTTCATTTTATATCGCAAACTACCCCATCTCCCGGGATGAAAAGTATCTATGTCCATTTTCGCTATTAAAACTACATATGTACAAAATTACAGCAAAACCGACCCAGTACTCCAGTAGTTTTTCTGTAAAAGCTTAACAGATAGACAGACTGAGTCAGTATCACATTTTATTTATAGATTAGACAACTATAACCACTTTGCAGGAAATGGACTGTTTGCTAGTTAACCAGCTTAGCAGTAAAAGAAGACAAACATATATGAAAATTTCCTGATGATTCGTGCTTTCCCAAGGCCAAAAAAGAAAACCAAACCTTCCCTTTCACATTTGAGAGGTGTAGTTTCAAAACCCACTACAATGTATGAGGCCCTTTCATTCGTTTTAAGGGGTTTTGAAACTAAATACCTCATTTACTAGTATGTATTCTACATGTGCATGTTATATTTTTCCAGTTAATGGCAGCCCTTTCATTTTATGCAACTGGAAAATACCAGAAATTAATTAGTGGCAAAACGGACCCCGCCATCACTCAATACTTTGTTTCCACTGCAGTGACGCAAATTACGGAGGCTATAAACCATCCAGACATTGTGAAAAAGTACATTCACTTTCCCCATTTGAAGCAAGAAAGGGATATAATTAAAGCAAGGTAACAATAATTTAAAACCAAACTGTACTTGTACTAAACCACAGCATCTCTCATAATTTTGTCTGATTAATATTTGCTAAAACAATATATTTTTATTTTTGACCTCTAATGATAAAAACTAAAAATCTCTAAAATACAGAAAAATCTCCCAATAAACACTTTCAGTTTTGTCAGATTTTTCTGCAAGACTACTGAGTTCAATTTTAGTCTAGTTTTGTAGGAATTATAAAATTTTTAAGCACTATTTTCTGATGTATCTCTTAATAATTAATATACCAAGTTCATGATAATCCTTAAAATGAATTAAATTGTATGGTAACATGCACATCATGATAACTATTTACAACCCACCAATATACCATATTTTCTCAAAAAATTGTAAAACAACTCTCATGTATGGAACAAACATACTATTATTTAATAGTATGGAATCACCAGGAAGAGTTAATGAAGTTTTAGATAGAAGACAGAAAGATTTGTTTAAAACAAAAACTCCATATAACACAAAAATAAATGGAACACAACGGAAAATACAATTAAATATAGAAAAATAAGTTTTAAATACGAAAATGAATGACAATAGACATTTGACTGTAAGCTCTCTGATCTTATTTTGAATATTTGTAATTGTACAATGTGTGTAGCTTCGCTTAAATAAATTTTGATCTCTAGTATTTGGATATTCCCCTATTTCCATGGTAAAAGTATTTTATTTACCACTACTGAAAGCATTTATGAACCAAATTTGTTTATTCTTAATGACATGAAGGAAGAACAAACAAACTTACAGATTTGTATATTTCTATGGGTTTTGTACAGATTCTACATGAAATATGGCATGCCAAACACAATAGGTTGTGTCGAGTGCACACATGTGCCCATTTCAAGACCGGAGGACGACCAGAAAAGTCATTTCAACAAATCATATCACTCTAAAAAAGTTCAGATCGTAAGTATTTTACTAGACTCCGCGACAGAAAAGAAGTCCCGTGCAAAAAAAAAAACTAAAAGTGATAGCTAAGCTATTTCATATAATGTTTGTAAAGTAGCCCAGAAATAAATTTACAGCATTAATTACATGGAATATTTTGTATTTATTATTCAGTGAATTACCTACATCGATTTACGGATTAGGAAAATAATTACTGTAGCAGGATTAAGTACGGCGATCGCAACGCCGACTTCTTTCCGCGTCTGTGGGACTTCTTTCCGTGTCTGTGGGATTTCTTTCCGTGTCTGTGGGATTTCTTTCCGTGTCTGTGGGATTTCTTTCCGTGTCTGTGGGATTTCTTTCCGTGTCTGTGGGATTTCTTTCCGTGTCTGTGGGATTTCTTTCCGTGTCTGTGGGATTTCTTTCCGCGTCTGTGGGATTTCTTTCCGTGCCGTGGATTCTAGTCTTTTGTTTTGTGTCTTCAAATTTAATGAAAACCTTTTTGAAAATAGTTTTGCATACTTCATATATCAAGTATTCCTCAATAGTCATTCAAGTTAAAACAATCTTTAGAATTTACTTATTTTTTAATTTTATTCATATTACGAAACCATCTTAGTTAAAGTTAGGCTAGTTTAAGGGGCGATTTTTCAGTCCCTGGATAAAAGTGAGCCATAGATTAAAGTATAAAATGAAAAAAAGATTAATGTCAGTTTCATAGGTAAAACAGTATAATTTACCCGACTGCTATCTTTTATCTGACGATTAAAAAATCGGCCCTTAATTAAATTGTTTTTTTTTTCAATTTAGACTTTGAATGTAGCTTAGATGGCTGAAGCTTGCCATAGTATCTAGTAAATAATATGATGAGAGACATATAGAATAGAAAATAGAATTGTATTATTCTTTGCATGTAAATATATGTAATTTATATTATTATAATATATATATATATATATATATATATATTATATATATATATATATATATATTATATATATATATATATATACGATCAGTTTTAATTTAGTTAAACCACCAAATATTATTTAATTTTTCTAGTAATGTCTCCTTGGACACCGGGTTGCCTTGGAGAGATCGTTATAAGCGATAAGGCCGTCCATTGTTCTAATGGAAATGTCTTTATATTAAATGTCTAGGTTTAAGTTATGGTGAACAATAAAGAGTTTTCATTCATTCATGTTTACGTATTAGTATGATTTGTGAACTATAGACATATGACAGCTCCCTAGCTAGGCCCCTCCCTAATGGCTGGTTTACACATAATAAATTGATAAGTAAATTTTTAAGTGCAAAATTATTTATGATTTCATTGTTTGTATGCATTAACCCCTTCGAGGGGCCAAATTTAATATTATTTTTGTCCACAAGCTGCCAGCTGCCATCAAAATGACCGCGCCAAAACCAAGTGAATTATATCGTATCTTTTATTCTAATACTAATTCTATGTAGTTGGAGGTAGAAAGCATCAGTTCTATGTTTGTTTCAATTATCTTTATTTGACCACAAAGTGGTGTTTCTCAATTAACTGTGTGTGACAGTTCGGCAACTTTGTGGTGGTTCTGTCTTAGAGGGTTAAGTCACTTATTACACTCAATATATGTAAACCAGCCATTAGTCATTTAATTGAATGTAATTAAGTTGTAATTTAATCTAACTTTGTTGTCTTTATAGATCTGCGATAGTGATTTGAAGATAATAAGTGTGTTTGCAACACCCGGTGGGTCGTTGTCCCACGATGCAATCCTCAACAAACACGCAGTTAGAGTTGATTTAGACAGTATGAACAACGCCGGGGAGCAGTGTTGGTTAATTGGTAAGGAGTTTGTATATCATACGCTTAATACAATACTGACACTATCCAAAAACAGTGTACCTTAACAGAAACAGCCAGAAACATTCTTTTACGTATGAACATTAGTATGATTATTACTCGTATTTCCATATTATACAATAGATGGCGTTGGAATGTCGATTCTTCAATCACAAGATAAATGTTATCAGTCGAGTGAATTATAATCTGAGTGAATTTTAAATTGAAACCATTCAACCATTTTACTCATGCGAGTGTCATTTTTAAGTTTACCATTTTATGTTTTAATAATTTCCTGTGTTTAGGGGGTTGTCAGGAAGATATGCTTCAAGCAATAAGGCTGCCCTCTGGTACAATAAATGTTGAACATTTATTGTTCCTAGTTTTTAGAACGTAGTTTTAATTTTTGGTAAACAATAAAGTGTTTTCATTTATTTATACTTTATTCTATGAATAACTTATCTAGTTGCAATATAATAGTACCTATTTTATACTATAGTAGCTATGGCACTCATATCTTATTCTACTCATGTTTCCATTCTTAATTGAAATCCTAATTAGCTGTTTTTTAATTTCGTAAATTTAGATTAAATACAAAAGATTAAAATATTGATATTATAAATAATTTGATAAAAACAAGGACAGACTAGTAGCGCTAACTGTGATTGGAGCGCGTTACGAGATTTTTTTTAAATTGCGATTGTCATGCCTCATATGCCACCTGCAACCAGCTAAAAATTCATCCCTATCAATATTATAAATGCGAAAGTAACTCTGTCTGTTCCGTTTTCACGGAAAAACTACTGGACCGATTTGGCTGAAACTCAGTATATATACTATAAGGTTGGGGAAAAAGTTTCTTCGCATTTTATATAAAAATTCAAAAGGTTTTTTTATAAAGTTTATTTACATTTGATACTTTGTGACTAAAGTACGCAGGTGCCATTTTGTTCGATAACTTTTTGCCATCTTGTAGGTAGGGACGTGATCCCATTGCTATAAAAATTTTGGGACTTCTGATCAAAAAACTGCGACAAGTGGTTTTGGCAGTCCTCTCGTGATGTTAACCTGACACTGCCTAAGGAATTCTGTAGAGACCGAAACAGGTGAAAATCTGAAGATGCAAGGTCAGGACTATACGGCGGATGCATTAACACCTCCCAGCCAAACTCTCGTAATTTTTGCTGAGTGACTAAAAATGTGTGAGGTCTAGCGTTGTCATGGTGAAAAACCACACCCCTTCTGTTGATTAATTCCGCTCACTTTCTCTCAACTTTTTGCTTTAATCTCATCAGTTGTTCGCAGTACAGTTCAGAATCGATGGTCCTACCTGACGGTAACAGCTCATAATGAATAATGCCCTTCCAATCCCACCGTACACACAGCATCACCTTGTTGTTTCATCAATTTGTCCGTAACAGGGCGACCAGAGCGACGTGCATCTTTGATATCAAAATTTCCGAATTGAAAACGCTTAAACCAGATTTGAGCTACTCTCACAGATACTGCATTAGGTCCATAAACATCACAATTTTTTTTCGCGGCTTGTGTTGCATTTTTACCTTTTTTGTAGTAAAATTTTAAAATGTATCGAATTTCTTCATTAGATTCACCAAAACCAGCCAGATGCAAATGCCAAAGAGATCTTATTACAAGTTCATACATACTATATGCGAAAAGACTTTTTCCCCAACCTATTATATATTTTCGATACCGAGGATAAACATAAGATACTTTTTATCCCGAAAAATGGGATAGTTTCCGGGATAAAAATATATTTGTCTCTCTGTTTGTTATCCTTGAATGGAAAGACTTAGACCGATTTGGCTGAATCTCGGTACATATGTAATTTTAATACCGAGGGTGTCCAAGGGATACTTTTCATCCCGGATAATGGCATAGATTTTGGGATAGATTTATGTAAAGGTTATCCCGGAAATTAGGATAGGTTTTGTGATTTTGTCCAAGTTGGTCCACTTGGTCCCGTTGGACCCCTTGATCCCGTTGGTCCTCTTGGTCCCCTTGGTCCCTTTAGTCCCCTTGGTCCACTTGGTTCACTTTTATAATTTTTGTCAAGTTTTGTCACTTGACAGATAACGTAGTTTACAGATAGATGGGGGATGGTATAGTTTGCGACATAAAATGAAGTGAATCTTCTGGGGGCAAATACATTAAAAATTAAATACTTCGTAACCTGTACAGTCTGCTTTAAAGAGTAGGCGGTACAGGTTACATTGTATACAAGAGATACGCACTAGAGGTTGACCCGCAGCGCAGCCGCGGGGTAAGCTCTAGTAATCACGTAAATGTTAGTTATAATAATTGTGCCAAATTAAATATCAACTTGATTGACCACTGTATAGGATATTCCAGTGAGTATCCTAGCCAACCAATGCAACTAGTAGAAGTTTGGTTTAGATTTAATTTACGCCATCTCTTTAGGCAATGGATTTCCATATTTCTTTTACATAATTATTACTCTGGTCAAGGTATGGCTGTGATAATATAAACAGTTTTTAAGTTTTATTTCCTCTTGTATAATAGAGGTATAATATTGTTACAACCTAAGCGCCAACAAAGACAAATTCCACGTACAGATTTGTAGAAGCACATTTATTACCCGTCAGCATTTGAACGAATTGTAATTCTTTTATGATCGTGTTCTTTTGTTTACTTATTTATTGGCATACGTTTCTACAAAAGAGCCCATTGTTTATTGTACTCCTTTATGGCCACTTGCGGCCGACTCATTAGCCAGGTGTTTTGGATTATGTCGACTACGATACGGTCACATTGCATTTGTACAGTATAAAACGATGGCCTGATTGAGGGAGGAAGCAGTCGAGCGAGAACCACGATCAATGCGAGACGTGTGTACTACAATCGGGAATCTAATTGTTACGGCTGCAGCCAGCAACTGGACCGGTTGGCGCGGGGCGGCAGCCGCGGCGGGGGCGACGCGGCGCATCGGCCGGTGTCACATATGACAAACACTTTGCTAACGATCCTCTCACGTCAACGCGCGCGCACCATACTTAAATAATTAATTGTAAAACCAGTAAAGCAATAAAACCATATATCTATATATAAATCGTTCATTATTCTTAAAGCATCAATCAAAGTACAGTCCACAAATTCACAACCGGAGTCTCAACAGGCTCAGGCCTTTACACTAATAGTGACGGACTTTGCGCATTTTATTGAATTACGACCTTCTGTCGATGTCGTTCGGTCATATTTGTACGTGTGTTATATGTGTTTGTATAGTTCTAATAAACTCTATAATAATTCCAACGGAATTTTAATTCGAGTCCCGCTAAACTCGTAACGATATGTTTATGTACTTCAGAATTCCAAATGAATCAGAAGCAGTCTGAAATTGCTTTCAGAGTGTGTTGCACTAACCAAAAAAAAATCGAATTTCAGGAGGTCCACACTACAATCAGAAACGATACCTAATGACTCCAATACCAAAAATTAGAAAAAAGTCCACAATGTCCCCAGAGAAGTATTACACAAATATACACACACAAACACACAACGCAGTCACGGATACGATAAAACAGTTAAAGAGTAGATGGAAATGTTTACAAGCTACGTGTAACAAGCCCTTCGATCCGAGTGCTGTGACGATGCTGATAGTTGCCTGCTGCGTGTTGCATAATATTTGTAACGGGAGGGGTTTGCCCGTGGTGCCCATGACCTCGGCTGAGGAACGCTTGGAGGTTATGAAGCAGAAGGTTGCCAATGGAGCCATTCCAAGGAAACAGGTACTGTGCGTTCATGGTGATCAATGGCGTGTTTACCCCTTGGAGGGGCCAAATTTAATATTATCTTTGTCCACAAGCTGCCAGCTGCCGTCAAAATTGCCGCGTCAAAACCAAGAGAATCGTATCGTCTCTTTTATTCTAATACAAATTCTATGTAGTTAGAGGGAGAAAGTATCAGTTCAATGTTCGTTTCAATTATTATTTGTATTGACCACAAATTTGTGGTGCTTCCCAATTAACCGTGTGTGACAGTTCGGGCAACAAATCTGTGGTAGTTCCATCTTAGAGGGTTATAATAACTTACCGTCTATTCACCCTACTATTGCTAAAAATTGGACATAAGCTCCATACAACTAACGTCAAAATTTAACCGATGGTAAAGCAAAAGGATGAATAGTAAGATTAGGAACCAACCATAATTGGACTAGTTTATTAACTCCTAAATCTAAAATCAATAAAATCGCTTCAATTACTTCAAATCTCCCCTAGAAGAAAAATAATTTAAGACTTGTAACATTCTTCATTTATAAACTGTTATTCTATAATAAAACTACGTTTTAACGGTTTTGAGCGCGGTGTTTTATTTGATTTTTATTATTCTGACGTTTAGGCCACTTTTCAGTAGCCGTAATCGCGGAAGAGAAAGTTGTCAAATGTCAACGATGTTATTATCATTATGAGCACACATCTCGAGAAAATTTAAGAAATACTAACTGTTGTATTATTCCGTATAATTTAAATTTTTTGGGAGTTTGTAACCCTGTGTCTCAAATTAATGTGAATGCACTATAGACATTATTATTATTTTAATAATAATTATTTTATTTCAGAGACACATTTCCATAATTAAAGAAATAAATTACAAATCAAATTATTACAAACTAATTACTAATTTTATTACTTCTTTTTTTTGAAAGATTGTATTGTTACAACTTAAGTTCCGACAAAAACTGGATCCACCTGCATATCTGTAAAAAACACATTCTATTACTCGTCGGCATTTGAAATAATTGTAATCCTTTTATGATCGTCTTCTTTTGTTCATTTATTTATTGGTTACTGTGGAGAACAGCCTATTGTACTCGTTTATGGCCGTTTGCAGTCATAATTAGCTAGGTGTGCGGATTACGATTTCTAGGAAATTACGTCGACACTTGCCGGGTGGGCATATTTGCATTTGTGCAGTATAAAACGATGGCTTGATGGAGAGAGGAGGCAGTCGAGCGAGAACCACGATCGAAGCGAGACGTGTGTACTAGAATCGGGAATCTAATAGTGACGGACTGCGCGTTTTATTGAATTACGACCTTCTGCATTACGTTTGGACTTGTTGTGTTCAGTTTTATTTGTACCTGTGTTATACGTATTTGTATAGTTCTAATAAAACTCTATAATAATTCCAACGGCATTTTAATTCGAGTCCCGTAACTCGTAACAGTACGTTTTAAATAAGATAGATTGAAAATTTTGATATCATTAATCCTATCCTTATCCTATAAATGCCAATAATCTGTTACCTATAAATTTTAATATATTTGGCCTAGCTTGGGGATATACAGTGTGTTGTTGTAAACTTTTCAGACAGAAGATGAGGCAGGTTTAGAGGCTAGAGAAAGGCTCGTGACACGGCTGTGGAACGAACGAAGAGTCCCCGAGAGTGGGAGTGCTCCCAAGAAACGGATGTCCAAGAAGGATAAGATCCCGGACGCCTGCCAGAGTCAAAGCCAACAGCCCCAGATGCAGCATCCCCATCAACCGCAGATGAACATGCAAATCCAGAATCACCAGATGCACCACGAGGATATGAGCAAAAGGCCCAGGATCATCTCTGTGACCACACCAACGTATGGCCTCAACATGCCACCTGTTTGGGGCCATTATCCTCAGCATTAGTTTAAGTGTAGTGATACAATTTGTACAGAATATCTTATGAGTGCTTGTAAGAAAAGGACGTCCAAGAAGGACAAGGTCTTAGACTTCTGCCGAGGTCAGAACCATAAACAAAGATACAGATTCCTCATCAATTGATAGGATCAACAAGCCCAGGATCACTTCTGTGGCCATACTAATATATGGCTTGAAAGTGCCCCCAGTGTGGGGCTATTATGTTTGCTTGTAGGCAAACGTCTGCAACACTAAGCACATTTCGAAGAGCCCCTCATCTCAGCATTAGGAGTGTTTCACAAGGAATATACAATGTGTTTGTCTGCAGATATTATTTGAAATAATGTTTGGCTGGTAGACACACTTCCAACAATGAATACTTGGGATACCAAACTTAGGCAAGTATAACATTTTTATTTTTCGTTAAAGCAGAGCTTAAATTAAAAATAAAATTTGGCAGCTTCTTAATTATGTGGTGGAAGAATATGTACTATGAAATGAAATCATCAAATAAAAAATGTAACACTGGGAAAGTCAAACCATGGTAGATGGCGCCACTTAAAGTATTTCATCACAAACAAAAATGTGAACTTAATATAAACTTTGACAGTAGGTCTGAAGTGTTTTAAATAATAAAACTGGTTAATATTCTAGAGGTATTTTTCTATATAAAAACGCAAGAGATCAATGACTTGTGGTATCGTTTAGAGCATTGTTTCTCAACGATTTTTATGTCGCGACCCACAAAAGAACCAAAAAGCTGTCTTGCGACCCCATCACTACAAAATTGTAATAAGATTTTAATTAATAATTTACTTTTACGTTTGATTTCTATGGAATTCATACTTTTTTAAGAGGCTGCGACCACCAGGTTAAGAAACGATGCTCTAGAGATGTAGGATTTTGGAGCACACTTTTACTGGGTGATTTACATTTCCTAGAAATCTTCCATGATTTGGATAAAGGCAATAAAATACTTTTAAATGAATGAATGATCATGTGCAAATAAAACCACTTGTGTATATAATATTAGTTTATTTTGATAATTGAATCTCTCGTTAATCTATACTTGAGTACAGTCTTATAAGAAAACAAATGACTAATAAATCTTATGTTAAAAATTGAGTTGACTATTTTACTTTTAATATTAGACTAAGGCCAATACTCGGGGGTTTATCTTTCAAATTGGATGAATCAACCTAAATGACCCATATAAATATGAACTGGAATCATTCAGTGTCATTGAATACTGTTGTGTCGTTAAGCCGATGTTAGACTGTTCATTTTTGTGTTTCAACTTGGATGGATTAATTAGTGATCCATAACATAACATATGTGGCCAAACATTAACTTGAATAATTCAATGTCATTTGACACGGTCGTGTCCTTTCAAAGATTGACTCGACTTGCTTGTTTCATCTAATATCAGGATTATGAAAATCATTCTGTGTGAAAGTCCTTTTAGGTTTTAGGTCCTCCCAAAGGCGTGAGCGACCTGATTGGCCAACATGGAGGCGACGGCCATGTTGGGACAATTGGCCACCACGCGGCACGAGTCTGCTTCTATCTTCACGGACAACAGCACTAGGTCTTGAGAGGACATCATTCTTCCCGCAAACCTGGAAATAAATTCAATTTATTTTTCATGGCAACACGAACTTTGCTTAAGACATCGTTTCAAAACCTGCGGGTTGCAGTCTCTTAAAAAAAATAGGACCTATATACAAAAGTTTTTTAGTGTACTGTTGTAAAAATAAATTATTATTATAATTTAATAGTGAAGGGGTCGCAAAAGTTTTTACTTAACTTTTTGGTTTCTTCGTGGGTCGCGACATAAAAATCGTTGAGAAACAATGCCCTAAGACTATGGACTGCATAGTCGATGCCCACCTCATACAGATATGGCGTTCAGACCATCTTTTCGATCATGTATGAAATATTCCTAATACAATAATCACCTTAAGAAATCGCCTGTAGATGTGACTGCAGCCACATTAGCGGTCTCGTATACCAGCCTGCATATGCTCTGCTCGTCTTCTATTTTTGTTGCCTTTTTATCACACTGCAAATCAAACATCGATGTTAACCTATGATACAATATTGATATTTTAAGATTGCGTATGGCCCAATACCGTTCTATAAATACAGTGTAAACTCCATGTAACGTCACTCGATTTAACGACAAATTCTCTTAAGCGTCGAAATCACTTGGCTTTGGTTGGTTCAGCTTGTCTTCCATACAATGATACGCTCTATATAATATTACACCCATTCTCAATAACGACAACAATTATGTAATAAAAAGTACCTTTTAAGTTCCCAAAATTAGTAAAAGCTGCGCAGCTGGGTACGTTCTTGTATCGGTTCTTGTATCCTAGCCCGTAACAAACTGGACTGTCGGCATCATGTATACCGAAATTTTCTAAGAAATTCCGAAACACCGTAATTTATAAGTACTTCCTTTATCACCAAGATGCCTCAATATCACAAGATATTAATAAAATAACTAAAAAAATACAACAAAATTATTGGTGCAGCAAAAGACGTCCGACAAAAATAACAGACTTCTCTCCATTTAAAGACAGCTCTATAACGCCATAAAATGCACAGTTTCTTCAGTGTCGTTATAATTGTAGAGTTTACACTGTATCTAAAAATAAACCTGAAGTGTCTCTATTAAAAAAAAAAAAATAAAAACAATAAAAATGGGTGCATCGGCTCTGACGCACGACTGGAGTTTACTCCTTAAGTAGGATTGTCTTTGAATATGCACTGATGGATATTATTTTAGATTTATTTCATTGGTTTAAAGTTCGAAATTGTATAAGGGTGGTTACAAAAGCTAAGGGCCCATTCACAAATTACGTCACACGAATTTCTTGATTTTTGACCACTCCTCCTCCTTGTCACAGCTGGTCACATTCGCGACACTCCCCCCTCCTTAATGTGACATTACATATTTCGCAATTTCGCATCCAGAAATTATTAACGTAAAACAGCAGTTCCATATATATTTTTTAATTTTATTAAACAACACTACGAACTCTAGGAACTCTAGTTCCGCACCATTTTTTACAATTTAATTTAGAAATTATACACGCTTATTCCTCATTTTTGTTATTCTGTGTGACATTTATTGAATGTATGTATGTGTTGTGGTGTACCTTTAGAATAACTTATTGTAATAATTTATTCTAATTTTAATACTAAACTTATACTAATGTAGAGTGTATCTTACATGCTGGTGTTGCGAGGAAGTGCATGTGCAGTGTGTGCCTTATGTCTATACCTATATATATTAACCTAACTTGTCCCATGTTTTTTTTTTTCGTTTCTGTGTCTGGGTTATTAATTTGTAGGCTCTTTGTGTCTTAGTTTGTGAAGTGTGCGTGTAATGCAATGTGGAAGTAGTGCGCATTGGTGTGAGTATGCGTATAAGTTTTATTGTTGGTTGTGCGGTGTTTATAATTTATGGCTCAATTGTTATGACAATGTGTTGATGTGCGAGTTACTTGG
Organism: Dendrolimus houi; assembly: GCA_039645545.1. Classification (NCBI taxonomy): domain Eukaryota; kingdom Metazoa; phylum Arthropoda; class Insecta; order Lepidoptera; family Lasiocampidae; genus Dendrolimus; species Dendrolimus houi. The sequence goes on from CM077131.1 coordinate 2,344,568, forward strand.
GAATTGTTGTTGAAAAAAAAATTCAGTTGGTGTTAGTGTTGATGCAGTTCTGTAATTAGTTTAATTTCCATTTAAACTATTTTTTAATAATTTAAACACTATGCTCATACAGATTCGAGTTGGAAATATTTTGAAGCTTTTGTTAATTAATTCAAATTTCGTATTTTAAAGCTTATTTAGACTTTGAAAAGTGACATCACGGAATTTAGGACCCCGTTGTCACACAATGTCACACTTTCAAGGCGTTCCATTAGTAGCTCACAATGCCCAAAATGCTCAGTTAGCCGTTCCATAAGGCGACCGCGGTCGTTGTGGTCGTGGCGAAAACGTCACTAATGACGTCATCATTTTCGATCACACAACGCTCACAACGACACACATGAAGAGGGTTCCACTTGGGTTTACGATTGCAACGCCGGCAAGTGGAACGGGAAAAATCGCGGTCGTTGTGAGTCCCTAATGGAATGTAGCCTTCGTGCCCCCCCGCGTGTGACGTAATTAATGGATGAGCCCTAATTTGAAAACACTGCATCTTACACTGATCGATATTATTTAAGGTTTATTTCATTGCATTAAAATTCGAAATTGTATACTAAGAAAACGTAACGCTCCTATTGTTTCATTTCTCATAAAATGTCCATAGCAGGGTCTTATATGAAAATCGATTTTGAAGGAGTAAACTCCAAAAATAGTGAGTTTTTGGAGTTTACTCCTTTCCCATTCACCTCAGTCATGCCCCTCAATTTCCTGTGTTCGGAGTCCCACTTGGCCTCGGACATGGCGACGGCTCGCATCAACTCGCCCACCGTTGGCGTTATCGATACTGGCACTTCGCCTGCGTACATCGATACGAATAAAATATATTGAAAATAATCTCAAAATCACATTGTTTTGTCCCTTCTTCATTTTTTATTGCACAAGTTCAAGGGAAACTGGAACCTGGCCGCTAATGCCGGAACACAATGCAAGCTTGACCAGTGGTAGCCATCCAGACAGGCAAATAATCTACCACCTGGCATTGGGGTTTTTTTGTCGCCTCTGACGACAGCCCGCCCCAATGCAGGAACTAGTATTCTTTCTCCGTTCCTGCACGGATAGATACTTATATTAATTATTACTCTATCCATATTATTTGTACGGTGCAGGTGGTGTACTCAATGAAACACGCCTTAATATGAACTGTATTTATTACTAGCTTCTGCCCGCGTGGAATAGTTTAAAAACCCCCCCGATTTTGAAACATTCTTCATTTGTGCTCCACTCCTATTGGTCTTAGCGTGATGATATATAGCCTATAGCCTTCCTCGATAAATCGGCTATCTAACGCCGAAAGCGTTTTTCAAATCAGACCAGTAGTTCCTGAGATTAGCGCGTTCAAACAACCAAACAAACTCTTCAGCTTTATATCTATGTATATAATTCTTCTGTACGTATGTTGACAGTGAACTCCTCCTAAACGGCTGGACCGATTTTGATGATATTTGTTTTGTGTGTTTGAATGGGTACCCGGATGGTTTAGATTCACAATTGGAACCGGTAGGTGGCGCTGAGATCGGGTTCTAGAATCCTCCTAACCACCTATGGACCGATTTTGGTGATTTTGTTTTTATGTCGTGAAACAAAGTCTTAGGAATTCAGAAAATATGGCAGTACGAAGTTCACCGGGTCAGCTAGTATTAGTATAAGATAAACGCTTACTTACAACAGCAATAGGTATGATCGGCACTACTGTACTAAACGGCACGTTCAAGTTAATCAACACAAGTTAGCACTAGAACCCGGATGTTCCTCTGAACATTGATAGTACTAATTGTATACATTTCATCGACCAATACTAGTTGCACTACTCAAACGCTGGTATTCACAAAACCTACGCTGAGAGTCCAAATGGCTGTAGTCTTCCGAATGCTTCCTGGTATTCCTTTACTTCTCTTATGTGTATAATTTGATTCAGAAACTGGTTGTATAATTGACTAACTGACCATTGCCATGCCTTTGGCTCGCACCACACTCGCTAAGGTACTACTTTTAAGCAGACGCTTAGCTGCTAGTCGAGCGAGCTACATATTCGCGTTCAGTAGGACGTAGGGAATAGGAGTTTCGGGGGAGAGCTCAGGGGGGGGGGGGATTATGGCCGCAACATTATTTAACCCATTTATGTTGACTTTTAATCAGGGATGGGTCGAAATTCGTTGAATTTCGGCAGCTCGAGCCGAACTTCGGGATTCGGCCGAAAATCGGTTTGAATGCCGAACATTCGGTGGAAGAAAAAGTAAAATACCTACTTACTACTATTTTGACTGCAAATTAATAGAAATCATATCTATAATAAACGTAAAATAAAATTGGCCTTTATATACTCATGGTCATTTATATTATTTAGGAACATGTAAAACCTCAACTTGCAATGTGAAAAAAATAAATTAGTTCTTCTTAATGGAAGAGCTTTATAAATATTTGCCTAATTAAATATACATCAAATAAAAACAAAAATGCAATAAACATAGTATTCTTTTAATTCTTTTGAAAATCTCATCAGTAATTAGTGTAACTGCTTAATTATAATGCGTAACTTGAATAAAAAAAAACAATTCTAACAGACATCAGCAATTACAACATTATTTTGATTGAAATCACTTTTTTACAAAGTAAACAATAACGGTCTTATTAATAGACACTTCGAAAAACGCCAAAGATTCGGCATTAGCAAGTCACGACGTGTTGCTTTCGTTTTCGAAGTTCGTATTCGGTTCAAACCACATTCGGCCCATCCCTAGTTTTAATGCATTCAAATTAATTTCTAATTCAATCGATCCACTTTAATCTACTAATTCAGACTTTTGATTAATCCACCTCACATATTAATGGAAATGTTTTAAGTATCTAGATAATATTCACCCAGCGAGCTTATGACTGTGAACTCAATCGGCTGTATGGTGTCGGCGAAGTCCACTCCCAGAGTGACGCTGACCGAGGCATTCGGCGACAGCAGGGGGACAGTCGAAAACTCGTGTATACTACGAGAACCGGTCAGCGTCTACAGAATTAAAAAAAAAAAAACTTGTACACTCGCGGAATCAAAATGTTCGTCACCTTAAAGTCGACTTTTGCTTGCAAGAGTACAAGACAGATCAACATTTGAAAAGTAATTGTAATGCAACTTCTATATGTATTTAATTTATTAATTTCTGACGGCCTCTGTGGTTGTGCGGGCTAAGCCTTTGCCGGCCTACCTCGGTGCAACGCAGAGGCTCCGGGTTCGATTCCTGGTATAGTAAATTTCGGAAACGTATATTCTCCGTTATTTACTATGGTCTGGGTGTCTGGGCGATCCCAGACACTGGGCCGATGCCCCAGAGTAGTACGTTGTATTATTACCCACAACACAAGCGTAACTTGCTTAATTTGGGGATATATAATGTGTGTTTGTCTACTGATTATTATTATTATTATTTTTTAAACTGAGATAATATATAAATAATTATGACAAAATCTTTTTTTAGCTAGACGTGTTGTTGGGGAGTTTCTTGCCGCTTCTTCTCCTTCACATTGAGAAGCGGTGTACATAGAATAGGAAGTAGATTTACATATATTTTGACTTATATGTATGACCTTCAAAAAAGTGTCCTCCAGTGGAAGTTAATTGAAATAAAAACTTTTGAAATTACAAAATGTTACGTTTATAAAATACTAGCTGTGACCGCGACTTCGTCCACGAGGACTTTTTTTCTTGGAATCCTTAAAAAAAGGTAGCCCAAGTCACTACTTATGACATCAGCTATCTGCCAGTGAAGTCTAGTCAAAATCGGTCCAGCCGTTTCAGAGATTAGCTGGAATATCCAGACAGGCAAAATGTTTAAAATCGATTTTTTGATATAGGTACCGTATATACTTGCATATGCATTTACTAAGAAGCTGTTATTCTGACGTTACAGACACTGAATTTTATTTATTTGTAAGTATAGATAGAATCGTGAAAAAAGAACCAAATTTTTACGTCACAAATGTTGGCAATGACACAAAGAGGATATAATCACTACGCTTAGGTTTTACATCTCTAAACAATCTTCTTAGACAAAATAGAAAATCAAACAACTTTAATCTAAGTAATTTTAAACTTTATTGTTAAACAGTTAAGCATAATTTTCTGCGGAACAGTCTGTTCTGTGACTCAGTTTGAAAAGGAACATGTGCTCGCGGAACGTTAAATGAATCAATTTGAAAACTGGCGAACTTTTTATTCCACCACTGTAGAATACGTTTAAAGTTATGAAAAAAAAATCAGGCGCCTAATTCGGTCCAGCAGATTCCGAAAAAACAATTTTTAGAATTTTTGTCTATCTGTCTGTTAGTGCATCACGTGAAAACTACTGAACGGATTTAAATGAAACTCGAAACAGAGCAAGCACATATCCTGAGTCGTAACTTAGGATACTTTTTATCCCGATAAATGACGTCGTTTCCGCGCCGCGGGATAAACGAAAATATCGAAAAAGATGGCGCTACGATCGAATCCTTTTTGAAAACTGCTGAACATATATAAATGAAACTCGTCATCGAGCTGGCTTATATCCCAAATCAACAGTTAGGATACTTCTTATCCCGATAAATGATGTCGTCTCCATAGAATAGACGGATTAGCAAAATAGATGGCGCTGCAATCGCGTTTTTTCAATTCACTACACTACTACACTTCACACCTGCGTTGTCATAAACAACAAGTCATTCATTGTATTACTTCAAATCAGGTTGGCTTCGAGTCACCTCTATGGTTGGCTGGACCGTTGTCTAAACTATATGGACTTAGTTTCTTTGTTATTATTATATATAAAAAATCCAATTCAGTTTTTGTGTAAGTTAAATAAAGCTACTACTTAGAGTACGCCGCGGGGCAAGCTCTAGTTAAATATATATAACAAGATAGAGCGTCTAAAAAACTGTATTCCGCCTGTGGGAATAAGTATCGATGGTAACCAATTGTAAAAACCAATTAAATGGCGATTGTTCAAAAAAATAGCCATGGCTAAGTTGTTCATCAACTTGTCAACTGGCTAATGGTCGTCAAATAAAACCGACAAATTACATATGCCTATTTTTTTACATCTTGGGTTATTGAAGTTTTAGTAGGAATCCCTATTTTTTCCTAGTAACAAATATACCCTATGTTACTCAGGGATAACGTAGCATTCTAATGGTGAAAGAATTGTCGAAATCGGTCCAGTAGTCTTTGAATTTGTTCATTACAAACATACAAATGTTTCCTATTTATAATATTAGTACAGATGTGAGGGTAGATACAATACCTTCTTATTAATTCTAATATTGGTGACTTCCTGTTGGCTGTGGTTCGTGAATGCGACTTCGATGGCGCACATTTTGTTCGAGTAAAGATGCGGCGCGCGGGTCCACCGTCTGGTGGCCGACAGGCCCCCGCAGACGACGCGCGATATTATCTCTACAGACGCGGCCGGGATTAACGACGGACCCACTGGCGTTATGACATCTGAAAAACATCAATAGTTCATAGCAAATACGCTTATTCAAGTACATACGATTACTTATGACTCGATCATCTTTTTAAAGAGAAAAAAACATTTATTTTAAGACATTAACGGTTTCAGTGGTTTAGTAGGCTAAACTTTTCCCAGCCTACTTTACTACAGCGCAGAGGTTGCGAGCTCGATTCCTGGCATGGCAAATTTCGTTAACGAACTTTTCTCCACTTACTATGGTCTGGGTGCGTGGATCATATCTAGAGTAGTCCCTTGTATACTCATAACACAAGAGTAACTTACGTTTTCTACAGCAGAGAAATATTATAAAGCAACAAGGATATGACGCGACTTCGTCCACGCTCGACTTGAAATTCCCACGGGATTCCCGGGCCATAAAGTGCTGCAGCATTTAAAAAGTATGTTTTAGTGAAAACTGTGTTAGAATAAGTATTTTTTATGCACGCGAACAACTACAAGCCGCTCATGGATAATTTCCCGCGAGATTCCCGGGATAATAAGTATCACACATTTTATTACATAAAATTTGCTATCGATCAATGAAAAAATCGCATTGATTTTCGAGTTTTTTAATTTAGCCATTTTTAATCATTCCTGGAAAATTTCCCGCGGGATTCCCAGGATAAGAAGGAACGCAGATTTTAAGTCAAAGAATTTGCTATCGATCAGCGAAAACCACATCGAAATCGGCCTAATAGTTTTTACGTGAATCCTGAACAAACAGACAAGAAATCTAAAAGAAGTTGCATCATGTTCTCCATCGTCTATATAATCTATTTCAGATGTTTTTTTAAATACCTTCAACGTACAGACACGGCATGTTTAGAATTTTATAATATTATAGATAGATTGATTATTATTTCTAGGAATAACAATACATTTCTTAAATACTAGCACCAGACGCCGTTGACTTGCTTACCATCGGCCATGGTGTTTGCGGGTGCGAACGGCGATGGGGATATTAACCCGCCACAGGTGGGGGTCATGGTAGGTAGGGTGCTGGCCACCTCGTCCAACTCCAGAAGCAACTCAAGGTTCGATTTCTCATTCTTCTTCTGCTCATCGGTTTCCTGTTCTTCAGTCTGTTTCGCAGGAGGCTGAACATAAGAAAAATTCAAATATAATAATCACAAAACAAAAAGCCCGATTTGACACTTAAGAATGTCTATAGAACGTAACTGTGAATGAAATCAACAAAACTGAAAGCCTATAACAATTAATTTATTTAGTTGATAATATAAATATTTTTTTTACTGGTGCATTGTATAATGCCATAAAGCATATTTCAATCATTGCTTTCCTCCAAATAACGAAATAGCATTAATTTTTCACTAACTCTGTCATGTCTTATTAATCTATAACGAAATCCAAAAACAGTTACGTTCCAAGGCGTCTTATTTTTAATTGTAGTGTTGCTACCAACAGGTTGTTGCTGTTCATTAACTCAATTCGATCCAGGAAAAAACTATATACATATTCATTCCAAACCCTTACATTATTTATATATATATATATATATATATATATATATATATATACATCTATGCTAATATTATAAAGAGGTAAAGTTTGTGAGTTTGTGACGTAGTGGAGGGTAATCTCCGAAACTACTGAACCGATTTAAAAATTCTTTCACTGTTGGCACCTTTTTTTTTTAGGCGGGAGAAATGCATTTCGCACATACCGGGTCCTTTGTTAGGGATTAGACCGTTGTTGATCATGGAGGCTTTCCACTGAGGCAATCCAAACAATAATCAACCGGCTTGTGTGGAGACTCGACTAATCAATACCCCACTAAAACCACCCTCCTCCCATGTGCCCCGCGCTTATGGCAGGAAAGGCGTGAGATACAGAACGTAGTTACGCCCACACCGATCCTAGCGCACAAGTTCTTGAGAATGCCCCGGGAGAGGCAAACTCACTTCGTCAACAGGGGTGAAGACTCCTCTGCTCCCTAGATGCTCCAATACCGTAATCCAAGGTATAACACAATTACCTAAAATCTCGTGCGCTGTGAAAACTATTGATGATAGAATAAAATAATGTACTACGACTTTGCAGAACACATCATTATTTACAAAAGTGTCGCGACAGCATATGTCTAACTATTATAGTTATGCCACAATAAGTGTTATTCAATTTTAAAATTTTAATTAAATCGCCGCTGCTAGAAAAGGATCTTTATTTGTATCTTGGTATTCATCTTTATCAAAATAAGTCACTTCATATTCAAGACCGCTTTAATACCTTTATATAACTTTTTGAATTATTCAATTCGGACATTCCATTCGAAAGATATCACGAGTTTAAAAATGTAAGTATTAGAAAAAGTTGCGTGGTCGCCACTCGCTGTGCTCGGCTAGCTAGGCAGCACCTTATGCGATGTAGGCGTCACTGGGGTACGGGCCGTACGGGTGGGGAAATATTTTGAATTCGCTTAGTAGGGATTGAAACTCAACAAAAAATAAAGAGGTATAGTTTATGAGTTTATGACGTTGTAGGGGGTAATCTCTGAATCTACTAAACCGATTTTTCATGTTTCATGTAAAAACTGCTGGGCCGATTTCAATGCGGTTTTCGCTGATCGACAGCAATTATTTAGACTTAAAATCTGCGCTACTTTTTATCCCGGGAATATCGCGGGAATTTTTCGGGGAATTATTTAAAATGGCCATATTGAAAAAAAATAGGAACTCTAATGCGATTTTTAAATTATTATACACAGAGCATATTTTGAGATATCGTACGCCGTATTTTCTAGATTTTGTATGTTTCCCAAATAAATTAAATAAATACGTGTAAATAATCACTGTTTGTCACTATATATATTCTGTTTCATACTTTATACAATTTTCATTAATTTCTGCACTCGTGATACACACACATTCAATCACTTTATTTCACACACATATAAGCGCACGTAGGCATATACAATTACTTATCTAAGACCTATAATTATGTTGTTTAACCATATTGGTGACGGGTACCTTTGATTGACTCAAAACACAGGCCTTGTTCCTAGTTCGAGAGTCGAAGGTATACCTACTTGTCTAACATTCCATAGCCGTATTTTAAACTAACACATTTTTACTGTTTCCTAATTATCTTTCTATGTCTCTTTTTTGTTAAATTGTAAAACACTAAAGGCTAATAAAGATTTATTATTATACTGTATATCTTTGAAGACCACGGGCCATAAAAATGCCCCGGACTTTTGGAGGGCTTGCGTGGGGCCGTGGGAAGGCCAACAGGTAGAGGCCCTTTGACAAATTTAATCTAAATGTGGCGTGACACTGACCGGCGATTATCCCTGTCTACGCCATATAGTAATGCACCCAAGGACAAGCCCCGGCCAGTGTAGGACTATTGTGGGAAATGAGGACAAAAAGTACCGGGCTATCGGGGTGAACTGCTAGTGGTACTAGGTCTGGGAATATGGGGACTGTGGCGTCTGCCCGTCACAATGTTCGGGGAAGATGGAAAAATGGGCAGACGGTGACTCGCCACTCCCTGCATGGGCCCCAAAAATGCCATAGAATACAGGGGCAACATGGGTGTGAGTGGCTAAGGGGTGTAGAGAGGTGGGTTGCAGGTTCACCGAAGCTACTTCTGACGTGATGCCATTTATCACTTCCACCCCTGGAGCTTGAGTCTTAGTGCCGGCTGGCTAAGGCAAGCACGGGGGTGGGGGCCTTGTCTTGGCCCCCGGAGTCAGGTACGAGGTGTCGCTACTCACCTAAGGCTTCACCACAAAGCCCCCGTGCAGGTTTATTATTATTATTACCTTTTTATCATACTTCAGTGTGTTCTTCTCTGACACCTCTTCAGTGTTGCTCTCTTCCGATTCGTCCGAATCACTCGCGGACCCCGCTGACGAACCACTATCGGACTCGCTGTCAGAAGAGCTCGAATTTGATGACCTGAAGAAAAAATACAAAAAAAGCATCCAATTGTATAAGCTTCAATAAGTGTTACTCTAATACACACGTAAAAATAATTTGTAAAAAAAATCTCATATAAAAAATAAAAAAAACAGGAGTGAGAACAAATTCATAAGTTTTCATTCAAAATAAGTTCCACTGGAGAACGCTTTTTGAAGGTCATACGCATAAGTTAAAACTTAATTTTACTTCCGATACATACAGAGAAATGTACACCGCGTCGCAACGTGTTATTGCTGTTAATGAGAAGAAGCGACAAGAAACTCCCCCAGCAACACGTCTAGCTAAAAATTGTTTTTCTACTCATTTATCTAGCTCTCAAACTTTTTTAAAATAAATTTCATACAGAAAGATATCACACAATTAAATTACTTTTCGAAGAATTAATGTAATTGTAGCAAACAGCGCATACTCAGTAAGACAAAAACATAGTAAGAGGAAAGAAGAATATTATTATAATTATAATAATGTTAAAACTTAGGCTCTGGCAAAGACAAATTCCACGTACAGATCTGTAAAAGCACATTTTATTACCTGTAGGCGTTTGAATTAATTGTAATCCTTTTATGATCTTCTTTTTTTATTCATCCATTTATTGGCATACGTTTCTAGTTATTGTGGAGAACAGCATATTGTCCTATTGTACTCTTTTACGGCCGCTCAGGAGCATCATTAGCCACGTGTTGCGGATTATAAGTACAGGCTAATTCTAGGAAATTATGTCGACTTTGCCGGGCGGGCACATTTGCATTTGTGAAGTATAAAACGATGGCCTCATTGACAGGAGGTCAGTTGAGCTACAACTATGATCTAGGCGTGACGTGTGTACATTCGGGAATCTAATATTGACGGACTTTGCATGTTTTATTGAATTACGACCTTCTGCATTACGTTTGGATTTGTTGCGTTTGGTTATATTTGTACTTGTGTTATACGTGTTTGTATAGTTCTAATAAACTCTATAATAATTTTAACGGCATTTTAATTCGAATCCCGCAAACTCGTAACAATAATGACATGACGTACTAAAATTTTATACTGCAACATATCTCCATAAATTCCTTACATGCTTGAAAGATAAAGCCGTTACGCAAAGAACTTATCATCTTAATTTACTAATATTGATACGAACGGCGCACTCTTAGATACTTTAATCCGCATCCAATCAGGTGTTTTATTACCTTTGTGCGCAGTTCGACGCATATATAATACTAGCTTCTGCCCGCGACTAGTCCGCGTGGAATAGTTAAAAAAAACCCCCGATTTTGAAACATTCTTCATGGGTGCTCTGCTCCTATTGGTCTAAGTGTGGTGATATATAGCCTATAGCCTTCCTCGATAAATGGGCTATCTAAAACTGAAAAAAAAATTCAAATCAGACCAGTAGTTCCTGAAATTAGCGCGTTCAAGCAAACAAACAAACTCTTTAGCTTTATATGTTAGTATAAGATTTATTTTAGGCTGATCGTGTGGTCGATACTCTGGTCGTTGTAGGTATAAAAATTAAACACTGTTAGTGGTGGAAACTTATATAATAAATCACTTTAAACAGCAAATACGTGTGCACTCGGCTAGAACCAAAATGGAAGAGAAAACAAAAAGCAATGACAGTGTTGCAAGTTTAAAAATAATAAAAATATCTTATGTTGGTGTTGCCAACAAACTTTGCTATTTTAATTATCTGCAATTCTTTTAATACGGCCTCTGTAGTTGAGCGGGCTAAGCCTTTGCCGGTCGATCTCATTCATGATTAAGTTTCCTGATCGCACTTTGCGTTATTTACTATGGTCTGTGTGTCTGGGATCTGTCCCAGAGTGATTGGTTGTATATTGCCCATAATGCAGGGGTAATTTGCTAGCTCGGGGATATACAATAAATGTTTTTGTCTGCCGATTTAAATAATTGTTTTAATTCTTCACTGTCACTTGTTTGTGATAATTTTCTAAGTACCATCTATTGTCAATCGTTAATCCCTTTGTGTTATTACTATCTTTTGCCTTACGTGTGTGTACTTGTAATAAAGTTTGTGAACTCTCAACTGACATTTAATTCGAATCCCGCAAATACGTAACTATATTATCACAGAAATAATTTTAATTACTTTTCAAACAGTCATTAATAAATGCGCTATTACTCTCCTTTTATTTGTACCTACTTATGACGTCACAAGTAGGTACACTCACATAAAATCTATGTCGCTCATAATCGTTTTGTAAATTTATAAAAAGTGCCTCAGTTGTTCAGTCAACTTCCGCTCACCTTAATATATAAAAACTTACTTGTAATTGTTAGGTTGTTTTGCAAGCTTCTCTTCCTTCTTGCCCTCGTTTTGGCTCTCTGCCCTGTAATAAAAAAAATACATCAAATAATTTTTTGAACTGTCTGTATCCAAAAAAGGATTTCAAACCATATTTATGAATTACAACGTGAAAAATAGTGGAGGAGCGGCGGTTTTGGCATACACTACGGGTGGTCACCGAGGGGGGAAGGGGTAAAAATTTTAGAAAATCGGTCACATAGTATGTGTACGCTCCCTAAGGGCAGAGAAGAGATACTACACTATTTATTTGCCCTGTAGCATGGTGCGGGTGACAGCTGTCAACAGTACACATTACTAGGCAAGTGACATTATGCATTGTCATTTTATCGAAAATCATTATCACAGTGTAAATCCTGTTGTTCTTTATTATGATTTAGACGTTCCGACTCTAATATCAGTTTAGGTAGTTGAAAAACAAAATAAAGCTTATACAATTATGTACGTCACTTAACTCTATATAAGTATATATCTTTATATCTTTAATAATATAATTTATATTCGTAATAATTTGAGTGCCTACAAGCAGTATAAGGATGTTCACAATTTCAACACCAACACAAGTACAAAAAGTACTGTCCTCTTTCTTGGGGGTTGGTATACGCTTCTTCAATAAGATTCCGAGTGAAATGTTTGATCTGCCTTTCACTAAATACAAAATCAAATTAAAAGGTATATTGCTAAAAAAGGGATACTACACTATTGAAGAATACTTAAATAACAAAAAGTCATTTACATAGCAGCTCGCTCTAACATCTTATACTATATTTTGTATAACGTTATCTCGCCAAGCTTGTAAGGGATTTATGGAGATATATTGCAGCATAACATTTTAGTACGTCATTTCATTATTATAACTTTAATAATATTTTTCTTTCCTTTTATTGTGTCTTGGTCTTATTGAGTATGCACTGTTTGCTACAACTCCATTAATTCTTCAAAAAGTAATTCTGTAACATACTTCTGTATAAATCTTATTAAAAAAAGAGAACTTTAGATATAAATTGAAATAGAAACTTAAAGAAAAACAATTTTAGCTAGACGTGTTGCTGGGGAGTTTCTTGCCTCTCCTTCTCCTTAACAACGTAACACGTTGCGAAGCGGTGTACATAGAATATGAAGAAAAATAAATTTTGCCTTATATATGTGACCTTCAAAAAGCGTTCTCCAGTGGAACTTACTTTGAATAAAAACTTTGAAATTGAATTTAAGTAGATGTCTAAAACCAAAAAAAAAAACTTTAAAAAAAGTATAATTTATACGTCATAGCAAATAATTCTTTGGTGTTAGATTACACGCATAGCATTTGGATATTTAGATATTTTGGTTTTATTCATATTGACTTAGAGTCTAGCCAAGATCAAAGTTCGAGACCACTCTCTTTTCGAATATGGATTAGCTGAAGGGACTTTGCAGCATACACACACAACTCCTTACTAACTCTAAATAATAATGTTTGTATGTATGTACATTTCATGTAATTTTTTATTAAAAAAATAAAATAAAAATGTATTTATTTCAATAAGTCCATACATGTAAGTTGCCGGGGCTTCCCAGAAAGTAATCGGATGATACTTGTGTTAGGAAACCTCGCTCTTCCTATGTTGCTTAAATTTTAAGACTATCAATTCGCTGAATTACAGAGAGTACTTTTACAAATATTTAAAGAAAATAAAGAAAGAGATAAACAGATGTGTTTCGATTGGTTGTGTCCGCAGTGGGTAAGTAGCAAACAGGTGAGGCACGGGTGTGTGTGTGTATGCGTGCCTGTGTGTGTCGTGGTAGTTTGAATGGAACACAAATCCTACTAATTTGTTTCGAGTCTTTAATGCTTAATAATATTTACTTATAGTGTAGGTAGCCTAATACATGTTTTTTTTTGTCCACAGGATTACAGAAGGTGTTTGTAACTGATTAATATACTACCTTCTTTAATATTTCAACATCTATCACTTACTTGTTAACGTGTTATTGGCAAAATCAATGCCTGTGCGTTAGCAACACTTCAGCCAAAATAGAATAGAACAGACTTAAATTCTGAAGGCTTTTATAAGAACCATAAAAAAACCTTCAAACTTCCTCTAACTCAATAGGAATAAGACCGTTAGTCCCGGGCAGGGTAATTTTGTAAGGTTTATTAGTGATTTTGTATTTTACGATTGTAATTGGGTTCAGTTAAAATGTCAAAGTCATGATTGAACTCACGGTAACTTTAAAAATATGAAATGAAACGGTTCGCGTAATGTCACACGCACCATGCTACAGTGCAAATAGTATAGTTAAGACAATCCGTAGTACTTTAATATATTCCTTGATGGTTAGTTCATTCAATGTTTGCTGGAGAAAACCAGCACAGAATATTCTAGAAAGGGAATAAATTGATAACAACTCACTCGTCAGACGTGTCTTCGGATCCACTGGAATCAGAAGAAGTAGGTGAACCTGATCCGGAACCACTGCTCTCCGGTTCAGAGTAGAAGCTTTTGTTCTTCTAAAATATAATATATATATATATATATATATATATATATATATATATATATATATATATATATATATATATTTTAACATATAAATAAACCAATAAACAAAAAGCAGCTTCTGTGTTTGAGTGGGCCATGCCTAAGTATTAGTAGGGGAGCCCAAGATGCTAAATGTGGAGTTACTCGAGCGTCTCGGGGACCTTTTGGACTGTGAAGATTAGATGCTAAAAAGAAAAAGGGTTATATGATGTATGCCCTTTCACTGGTGGGGGAACGCGTAGATTTAAAAAAAAAAGAGTCGCAGAGAAATACTCAAGCGCGTCAGATATTTAAAAGGGATGTTAAGTAAACCCTAAAAGAACTCCTATTCAAAAGACTGACGATTTGGACGCGACCAAAAATCATGGCCGATTTTTGAAAATGCAAATAAAAACGTAACATTGAAATACTCGAGCGCGTCAGATTACTATACAGACGATTCAGCTTGATGTCCTTGTCGTGTTGACCCATAATCTGAGAATTATGTGGAGGAATTTCCTTTATCTAACGGTTTGAAAAAAAGCCTGAAGAATAAAATAACCCAGCCTATATGAAGGGTTAATATGTGGTTGCGTACATAATAGGGTGCAAGATTTCTCCCCTTATGTTATTCTGCCCCGGTCGAATTAATCCCAAAATCCAAAATCTAAATTAGTTCTATTTCACTTCTTACATCTCCCTGACTCGGTTTTTAGCATTTATTTTTCATTGTATAGAAATTCGACCTCTACAGTTTTATTATATGTATGTATAGATAATATAAGGCTTTGTATTCATAGTAGTATTAACTACACTAATGCAAAAAAGTGTATTATGTATGGCACCAGTACAACAAATTACCTGACAGTATAAAGAAGCAACAATTCATTTTATTATTTGAAATAATAGTTGATATTGGATTGTCTGCAAAAAATTCGGTCCTAATAGAGGTTTGTGAATTTTAAAGATTTACATTTCAACGCGAGTGGAAAAGAGTGATAGAGAGATCTGAGGTAAGTATACTGTGTAATAAAAAAGAACCCAACATTGCAGTCGTGTCTGATGGGACCCTGAATGTAAGAAAGTGCGCATGCTCGGTACGTAAACTATGGAGGGTAGAGGTACTTCTACTACCCTCCATATAGTAAACAGTGCACGTTATTTTGGAGCAACTGACATGAAATGAATGAAACTATATGGGCAAGAGGCTAAAAGGGGTGTTCAGTTCTTGCCTAGTATAAGGTAACTCACCGGGGTGTCTTCGTTGTTCCCAGACCTGGTGACCTCGACCTTCGGGTCCTGGGCGTCCCTCAGTTGGGCCCCGATGGTAGTTTTGGGTGGCACCGGCAGCGGCCAGTAGCCGTTGGCCGCCGCGCCAATGTATTGGGAGAGAGTGCCAACAGTGTATTGATCGCGATCTAATAAGCAATATACAACAATAAAAATTCTATTCTTTTTTAATCCCAAAAAATGTTGGCGTCCCTCAGTTGGGTCCCGATCGTAGTTCTGGGTGGCACCGGCAGCGGCCAGTAGCCATTGGCCGCTGCGCCAATGTATTGGGAGAGAGTGCCAACAGTGTATTGATCGCGATCTAATAAGTAATATACAACAATAAAAATTCTATTTATTTTTAATCCCAAAAAATGTTGGCGTCCCTCAGTTGGGCCCCGATCGTAGTTCTGGGTGGCACCGGCAGCGGCCAGTAGCCGTTGGCCGCCGCGCCAATGTATTGGGAGAGAGTGCCAACAGTGTATTGATCGCGATCTAATAAGCAATATAAAACAATAAAAATTCTTTTTTTTTTAATCCCAAAAAATGTTGGCGTCCCTCAGTTGGGCCCCGATCGTAGTTCTGGGTGGCACCGGCAGCGGCCAATAGCCGTTGGCCGCCGCGCCAATGTATTGGGAGAGAGTGCCAACAGTGTATTGATCGCGATCTAATAAGTAATATACAACAATAAAAATTCTATTTATTTTTAATCCCAAAAAATGTTGGCGTCCCTCAGTTGGGCCCCGATGGTAGTTTTGGGTGGCACCGGCAGCGGCCAGTAGCCGTTGGCCGCCGCGCCAATGTATTGGGAGAGAGTGCCAACAGTGTATTGATCGCGATCTAATAAGCAATATACAACAATAAAAATTCTATTTATTTTTAATCCCAAAAAATGTTGGCGTCCCTCAGTTGGGCCCCGATCGTAGTTCTGGGTGGCACCGGCAGCGGCCAGTAGCCGTTGGCCGCCGCGCCAATGTATTGGGAGAGAGTGCCAACAGTGTATTGATCGCGATCTAATAAGTAATATACAACAATAAAAATTCTATTTATTTTTAATCCCAAAAAATGTTGGCGTCCCTCAGTTGGGCCCCGATCGTAGTTCTGGGTGGCACCGGCAGCGGCCAGTAGCCGTTGGCCGCCGCGCCAATGTATTGGGAGAGAGTGCCAACAGTGTATTGATCGCGATCTAATAAGTAATATACAACAATAAAAATTCTATTTATTTTTAATCCCAAAAAATGTTGGCGTCCCTCAGTTGGGCCCCGATCGTAGTTCTGGGTGGCACCGGCAGCGGCCAGTAGCTGTTGCCCGGTAGCCGTTGGCCGCCGCGCCAATGTATTGGGAGAGAGTGCCAACAGTTTATTGATCGCGATCTAATAAGCAATATACAACAATAAAAATTCTATTCTTTTTTAATCCCAAAAAGAGTTGCTATATAATTAAAAAAATGATCGTGGTCTGTATTTAAAACACAATAACATTTAATATTGTGGCGACCGAGGGTAGAACTTTCTGGCAGCGCAAGCCGGTCTCGAGATTTTTATAAAAAGGTAGAACATTGTGGAAGGAAAAAACAAGGACAGATACATTTTAGAAAGGGATAGACGATGAACGAAAGTTCTAGAATAGAAGCTTCGGGAAGGACAAGGCAGATATAGATAGATGTTTAGAAAAGGATAGATAGTAAATAAAAGAACAACGAAAAGAAGATCGAAATTGTGGGTTCCAGAAGATTCTTCCGGGTATATAAGCAGCGTAAGTCGCGCCTACCAGGCAGTTTAGAGTTGAGTTCAGTTCAAGACAGCGAAACGACAAGTGCGATACGAAAAAGTTGGAAGAGAAGTTTAATAAAAGACCATGACGAGTTTATTGGTGAATTTAGTGAAAAGTTTAGTGGACAGTTCAGTGAGGGAAGAGTGTAGCGTAGTTTAAGAGGAGATCCAGAAGCAACCTACACGCGGTAAAATCGGAGGTGAGTACTGCAAAGCAGGAGGTGGTCTACGGAATTTCGGCGACGGTATTGTGAATGAGACATCTTATCGTCGGGATAGTGCGTCGTTAATTGTGCGTGTAGGGGCAACCCTGCGAAGAAGAAACGTAGGGCTGTGTAAGTTAATAAAAGCGTATAGTTAAATAACTGGTGTTTTCTTCCAATCCTAAGTGCGTACCACCGCTCGCAGGTAACAATATGTTTTGCGCAGAAAGAATTCCAATAGTGTTAGCGCCATACACACGTAACGGCGAAAAGAAAAGAAATTAATATCCTCCCATTATCCTCTCTTCCTGTCTGTCTTATCCGCCAAAACACTCGCCCGAATGAAACGCACAACGGGAAGAAACAAAGTCTATGGCATTGCGCTTCCGTGGCTGTCAAATGTCATCCCGTCTTGCAACGCTACCGCGAGAAGTAGAGATTTACGTATAACGAAAAATACGAAATTCCAAAACGAGCCAGCAAACCCAACAAACAAGTGAGTGTTCCATATTATTCCTATATAACGCAACACCAAATAGGGATGTACGGTTCTCACACCCGGAAAATAGTAGATATTGGATATTATGATAGCGATTACACTTTGTCCAACGATTTATTTTCTTTTTGGCAGATCGATCATTGATCAATTCGTGATGCCCTAAATCATGACCAATTCGATTTTATATAAAAAAATGAGTTTTTTGTTAATATCATTTGCTAAAATATATGAAAAGCGTATAAGTACAAGTAAGATGCACTCTGACGCGTGAATATATATAAAATTTAAATA
Source organism: Dendrolimus houi (assembly GCA_039645545.1). Lineage (NCBI taxonomy): Eukaryota > Metazoa > Arthropoda > Insecta > Lepidoptera > Lasiocampidae > Dendrolimus > Dendrolimus houi. The sequence goes on from CM077131.1 coordinate 2,362,874, forward strand.
TAAATAATATTGAATTGACTTGAATAACACTCTCGCGCTTCCTCGTACAGCGAAACTCTTAACGAGTCTGGGAGGATGTTTGGCCCGTCAGATTTGTCTGGCTCATTGGAAAATATTTTAACATATAATACTTGATAATATATATAAAATTCAGCCTTCCTAATATTACGTAAGATCCCACATTTTTTTGTGTCAGTCAAAAGTTATGGCCCAGAGGAAGTGTCTGCCACCTGTATATCTTTGTTTATAACATATGTAAAAACTAGCCTTGCTACATTGACGTAAGTTAGCATGGTTTTTTTTCCATCTTTGATACCTGTTACCTGTAAAATGGCCCCGCTTTCAGCCTAGCGAGTATACAGTCCTTTCTAAGTTTATGTTAAACGGACGATCCTAAAAATTTCATCTTCCCTAAAATCACGTGTGTCTGGGGTGACTGGGATCTTGGACTAATATGTTAATACTTAAAAGTGAAATTAAAGCAGGAGTATGACTTTAAATCTAAATAAATGCCGTGTTTTTGCTTTTAATTAAAACATTTTCATATCAAATCATTAATATGTTTCAATTTAGATATTATGACGATAATTTATAGTCTATGCATTAGATGACTCGCAGAACGGCACTACTATGTCACTTGGAACAATGGAGTATGACAATTGTGACATGTGTAATTTATTGTCAAAAATGAGCAACTTGACGGCGTGCAAACGTCAAAAGTAAAATAAATCGTTGGACAAATTATAGCCGAGCAAATTTATTACAGTTTATAAAGTCGTTAATTAATTTCATCAATCTACCCAACACACGTGTCCACAGTATATGATAATAAATTCACACGAAGACCTTCCTGAGTTTTCATACACAACTCTAATATATCAAATTAAAAATAAATACAAACATACATTTTTTCAAGTCTGTAATCGACAACGATACGTACCTTTGAAATTGCTCTGTATAGTAGGCTTAGGCTTGTCCGGGCAAAATATATGCTGTTTATACAAATTCAGCAGTTTCCCATCTTCCTGATCGACAAACTTCCTGAGCAACCTCGCTCTATCCCTGACGTCGTAACTCGCGTCGTATTTCGCCACGGATAGGACGTATCTGCACATCCCTATCGTATCCGGTTGGGTGATAGAAAGCTTTATCGCCAGCGATAGTAGTTGAAGTTTTACTAATTCATCCTGTCAATTATTTTATTATTTAATTGAGGTTAGAGGTAGTAAAAAGTGCTTAAGCTATAATCGGTTCTTTTTTTCCGGCTTCGAAGCCCTGCCTACTGTGGTTATCCAAGTTGAGTTCAAATAAATATATTATCAGAAGATCTAATGTTTTGAACTCTGATGTGTAGGTTTCATCACGACGTTTACCTTCTCGGTGAGCAAGTAATAATTGTAATAAAATGCACATTACGAAACTAGCTAAGTATTTCATGCTTCTCGGCCAGGTTACGGACTTAATTATTAATTAAATTATCAAAGACTTTTAATTAAAAAAATACTAATTAATATCCCAATTTCTAATAGCAATAACTGTACTACCCGTGCGCAGAAGGTTTGCCGATAGCCTCATGATGTCACGCGTCGATGGTCAGTAGGGTTGGCAAAAAAGGTTACATAAATAGTTGGTTGCAATAAATTTATTATTATATATACTTTACATAAGTATATAAAATAATAGTAAGTAATCATCGGCAAACTTTCTGCGCGGCTTATAAGAGTTCGTTTTTGTTGAAATATGAAGTTGTGAACGCAAACCCCGACACGTCAAACTCATATGACAAATATATCAAATTTTGTTATTCCTCATTTGCTCATCATCAGCTCTCACATTTTTTATTTCTGGGCTGTATTTATTTGCTTATAATATAAGTCGCGCGCAAAAGGTTTGCCGTTGACTACTTACTATTATTGTATTGTATATACTTATGTGAAGTATATACAATAATAAATTAAAATAATAAATTTATTGCCACAACTATTTATGTAACCTTTTTTGTCAACCCTACTGACCATCGACGCGTGACATCATGAGGCTATCGGCAAACTTTCTGGGCACAGGTTATTGGTGATACAACGAATCCTATCTACTAATATTATAAACGCGAAAGTTTGTAAGAATGTATGGATATATGGATGTATTTTTGTTACTCTTTCACGCAAAAACTACTGAATGGATTTTGATGAAACTTTACAATAATATAGCTTACACATCAGAATAATACATAGGCTATAATTTATAAATATATAGCGTGATCCATCATCACGCGGGTGAAACAGCGGGGCGCAGCTAGTAATTGATAATTATGTCTAAGGGGTGTGATGATTGATATATATCACCCCGTTCACGATAACTTGACGTGCAGGGTTGTCAAATTCTAAAAATTAACATCACTTAATATCATGTATAAATTGAGATTATTAAATTATTCTTAATTTTTGTTAGAGTTTTCTAGTCATTATCGGGATTTTAGGTGTTTGACTCTAGCTTTGTGTTAATATTTTTGGTTGTTGGTAACCCTGCGCGTCGATGTATACCTGATCGGCGAAGTTGGACGCCATGTGCGCCAAGATGGCCGCCGCGCGCGGGTGTTTGGCGCCATGCTCGGCCACCAGCCAAACGGCCGCCGCGCGCGCATTCGGCGCCAGTCTACATTCACCACTTATTATTACTATACAAGAGCACAAATATAATAACTCCGGCCACATACACACATATAATTCAACTAGCTGTGCCCGCGACGTCGTCCGCGTCGAATTTGTTTTCAAAACCCCTCGATTTTGAAACATTCTTCATCGGTGCTCCGCTCCTATTGGTCTTAGCGTGATGATATATAGCCTATAGCCTCCCTCGGTAAATGGGCTATCTAATACTGAAAGAATTTTAAAAATCAGACCAGTAGTTCGTGAGATTAGCGCGTCCAATCAATCAAACAAACTCTTCAGCTTTCTATATTAGTATAAGATTAAGAAATAAGAAAGAAAGAAAATAGTATGTTTATAGTGTATTCATAGAACTATGGCAACAAATCCTACATAACATTTTGTGCGTGCAGGAACGGAGATAGAATACAATTTCTTGCGGCCGGACGACCCGTCGTAACTAATTTATGTTGGAAATGGTAATCTAAGTAAAATATAATTAAAAAGTCATACAGCTAGAATAATATATAGCATAATGTCTGACCGGACGGATAATGTGCTAGCGAGATAGAGCAACTATTAATATGTGCGTTCCTGCGTAGCGCTAGCCAGTAGTTCGTTGTCCACTGCGATGACTAGACGTATGCAGCTCCCATAGTACCCCTCTTCAAGTGTAACGCACACTTGGGGAGAAAGAAAACAATTTCCTGCGGCTGGGCGACCTCTCGTAAGAGGCGACAACAACATTTGTTGCATCTTTGGTGTTACAAATGTACATAGGCAACGGTGACCGCTTTCCATCAGGTGAGCCGTCTGCCTGTCTTCTGAACTCGTGCAATAAAAGAAATAACAATAATAACGCAAAAATAAACAAAACATCCGAGCCTTTACCGGCATTTTATCGTAAGCGACATTTGCAAGTGGATCAAAAACTAAAAGATAGTCTTGAATACCTGTTGCAACAAAAAAACATACTTAGGTCCAAATGTTCTTATATGCTCGAATAACAATGTAAAATGTACAAAATTAAAAAAACAAGTTGCACGGGGTTATCCTAGATGGGATGTTAATGTTTGTTTGCCGATGACTAATTACTATTATTGTATTGTACTACTTACTATCATTGTATATAATTATGTAAAGTATATACAATAAAAAATTAAAATAAGAAATTTATTGCAACAACTATTTATGTAACCTTTTTTGTCAACCCTACTGACTGACCATCGACGCGTGACATCGTGAGGCTATCGGCAAACCTTCTGCGCACGGAAAGTATGATGCAAATTGTTTAATGCTAGTTTTATGCTAACTGATGCGAATGATTGTGCTAAGGATCCGAGGCTGTTTGCCGACCGACCGAGTACGGTTCTGGACGTAGTGATGAGTACACGTGCGAGTCAGTACGTTTGTCCCGTACAAAATACATTTGTACTGATACAGCACAAAATTTGAAAATGTAAGACTTCACAATTTTTGTAGCGCTACTACTAGTAGTAGGCGTGACTAGTCATGCCTAAAACTTGAGAGGAAGGACGGAACGAGGCTCGTGCTACGACTGCTAGTAAAATGAGGTGATCGAGGCCGATCAAATCCGATTCTTAACGAACATTTCCGAACTAGAAGTTTTGTACGGGACTAATGTGGGAATGACGTTCACCGCCTCACCGGCCTCATGGCTTCAAATGTACTGCCGCGGTACAAACCGTACAATGTCCTCGTCTCATTCGAAGTGGCACATTATACTGGTTCAGTACAAAATATCATGTTACTCTTACAAACTCATTTTAAAATCATGTCCTACCCGACATTAGCTGGACGACTGACGTAAATGTGGTATGATAAAATTGACATGTTGGCGTAAACCGCTGATACGGCAATGTACAGTTGTTGCTGGCCCGTACACAAGCAAAAGAAGTACTAAAATGAAAGGCTTTAGAAAGCTCTTCGACAAATGTCATCTTTTAAAGGAATATGCAACATTACGCGCAAAACTTTAATGCGTTTCGAGTGAGATTAGTCATGAATTTGCGCGGGTGTGGTCAAATATTAACGTTAATTACACTTTACAGTGTTGCGCGAAAGAGATGGCATGCGATTGTGTATAGCGTGTGAGCGAGACAGCAACGCTCTCTTCTTTCCGTTGTCTGTGAACCTCATAACTGCACTGCGCAATGACGTGTACGAACTTCACGGACGCATTCAAGTTTTGCTTGTACTGTAATAAGTATACCTGTCCGCCCTGAGGAGTTTGGCCGCCCTCGCGACCGCCGCCCTAGCCGAAGCCGCGCCCCCACCCACCACTCTCTTGACCACTACCACTGCCTCGCATACCACCCACTCTGATAAAGACCATCAAATCCTTCATCATTACTGTTTATGCAAGAGAAGATAAGAAACTATTACAATAAGTTCTTAAATTATTTAAATATAAATAAAAGCGCTGTTCCTTAAATTCCATATTATATTATGTTACTTTAATATATTATGAAGAAAATAATTTTGAGTTTTCGCAGCTGGTATAGATAATTAAAACTATTTTAACGGGTTTAATAAATATTTAATATGCTATTTGATTTGTAAAAGTTATGACGTTAGAACTTTGTATGCTCGTCCTCAAAGTCTTTGAGGCGACGACATTTTGGAATACAATAAAAAGTACCTCGGTTGATTTGTCTGCCAACTACCTTATTTTTATTTACTTATTTAATTTATTTGGGACACATATAAGAATTACAATATCAGCAGTTTCCACTAAGCAAATAATCATCATACAACTGTAAGAAAATTAGTTGATATATAGATACATACTAGAAAATTATAATGAAAACTGGCTTCTGCCCGCGACTTCGTCCGCGTGGAATTGTCAAAAAAGCAAGTTAAAAAAATCTCCCCGATTTTGAAACATTCTTCATTGGTGCTCCGCTCCTATTGGTCTTAGCGTGATGATATATAGCCTTTAGCCTTCCTCGATAAATGGGCTATCTAACACTGAAAGAATTTTTCAAATCAGACCAGTAGTTCCTGAGATTAGCGGGATCAAACAAACAAACAAACTCTTCAGCTTTATATATTAGCATAAGATATTTCAAGATATCATCTCTAGTGACGTGCAGCTCTTGCTTGTGTCTGTTGTACTCAAACAATAAAAAAATATTGTTATATTGACAATAATATTGACTTACCATCTTTACTAGACAACAGATGTAACAATCCGTTCAAACAAGTCTCCGTTTCGGTATGTATGGCAACCGCCAATCTGCCTATGGCTTGTATGGTGGCGCCTGCAAAAGCCTTATCGCTGGACGTAACATAGGTTTGAAACTCGCGTAAAACTACAGGAGCCGTCGCTTCGGTCGCTAAGTTCGTCAATATTTCCAATTTTAACAACTTAATGTGGGTAGGATCTGAATTTCGCACGAAGAAAGATTTCAGGAACGGTTCGAAGAGTGACTGGAATGGAAATAAGAGTTATTTAATGCCAAGCCACAAACAATTTTTTTTATCCGATAAACATTTTTTATTTATTAGTGTTACGTACCGTCAAAGATAAGCGCACAGCTGTCTGTCGTAAGCGCAGTTTATTGTCTTCCCGAATTTAGGAATTCTTTTGTGTTTTGGATTTGTAATTAAGAAAAACATGCTATTGTTTTTCTACTTGTTTTATAACCATCATTAGCGTCGAACTAATCCTTATTGTTATTATTTTCGACTTCGTTAGCCGTTCGCAGGTGTGCAAGTTACTATTTCTCGGAAACTCAGTGCGCGCGGCCAATTTTTTTTTGTACTGTGTAGTTGATATAAGACAATGCCCGAATGGAGGGGTGGGCAGTCAAGCGATGACTACGAGACGAGTAAGACGTTTGTAGTACTCTCGATTAGCGATATAGACGACGGACAACCAGTTCACACTGCACGGAATCGTGCAGTGTGAACTGGTTGCATACAGTTTTATTTGTAAAGAAAGAAAGAAAAACTTTATTCGAAGAAATAACGACGTAATTACATTCATTATACATTATTATACACAGAGCATATTTTGAGAATTTGTACGCCGCATTTTCAATGAACAAGGTTTGCACTCAGCATATTGCTGTGCCGGAATTATATCCGACACAACGCTGATTTTCAGTGCAAACCTTCCTTGCATTGTGCAAACCTTTGTATTTGTTTTATACGTGTTTGTACAGTTCTAATAAATTCTATAGTAGTTCCAACGGCATTTTTAATTCGAGTCCTGTAGCTCGTAACATTACGATTGAAAATTTATTTTTATTTTACCCTCCACCCATTTTAATCCATGCCTATTAATATTATAAATGCGAAAGTAACTCTGTCTGTGAGTCTGTTCCATTTTTACGAAAAAACTACTGGACCGATTTGGCTGAAACTAAGTATATATATATTTTTTGATGCCGAGGATGAACATAGGATACTTTTCATCCCGGATAATGGGATAGGTTTATGTAAAGGTTATCCTGGAAACTAGGATAGGTTTTGTGATTTTATCCATTTGTTGTTATTGTTGTATATTTTATCAAGTTTGGCATTTATCTAGTTTACAGATAGACGCAGGATGGTATATTTTGCGATATAAAATGAAGTGAATCTCCCGGGGGTAAATACATAAAAATTAAATACAATGTAAACTGTACCGCCTGCTCTTTAAACGGGAGATACGTACTTGAGGTTGACCCGCGGCGTAAACTCTAGTAATATTATAAAATTCCAAACATGCCGTGTCTGTACATTGAAGCTATTAAAAAAAAAACAACTGGAATATACTATATAAACGATGGAGAACCGTATGCATTTTTTTTTTAGATTTCTTGTCTGTTTGTCGTTTTGTCCGTTTGTTCGGGATTCACGTAAAAACTAATGGGCCGATTTCGATGCGGTTTTCGGTGATCGACGGCTAATTCTTAGACTTAAACTCTGCTTTACTTTTATCCTGGGAATCCCGCGGGAAGTTTTATGGGAATGATTTTAAATGGCCTGATTAAGATAAAAAAATCGAATTCCAATTTATTTATTTTTATAGTTCGATAGCGAATTTAATGTAATAAAATGTGTGATACTTTATATTCCGGGAATCCCGCGGGAATTTTCCCGGGAGCGGTTTGTACCTATTCGGGTGCGTAATCTTATTCCGACAATTTGCACTAAAACAATAGCTTACAATCTTTTTTAAGTGCTGTGGTACTTATTGCTAATAAAATATAATATTCTATAAATTTCAAGTTATTGAAATTGTGCTTTCCTGAGCTGTCAGACTCCCTCATACCGCGTCACTCGAGCTAGTGGCTTCAGAAAATTTCGTGGTACAATTTAGCTAAAGTTTGTTTGTTTGATTATTGTGACACTGGCTAGATACATAAAGCCTCCAGAGGCATATTTAAGACAGAAAAGTGAACAAGACTCACCCGTCTGGTGACGGTGAGCGATGCAATGGCGTTGAGCACCACGCTCTGCACCTCCAATGGCGCCCTTAAGAGGCGTACCATCGCTTTGGCGATGGGAGGCAACTCCTGAGCTGCAAACAGGAAATGAAATTATTTATGACTAGCTGTGCCCACGACTTCGTCCGCGTAGATTTCTTTTTCGCGGAACCCTAAAAACAGGTTAAAAAAAACTAGCCTAAGCTACTCCTTATAACATCAACTATCTGCCAGTGAAAGTCCCGTCAAAATCGGTCCAGCCGTCCTCAGAGGTTAGCCGGAACATCCAGACAGACAGACAGACGGACAAAAATGCTAAAAATTGTACTTTCGGAATCTCCTAGTCCGAATTATCATCCCACCTGACTTTTTCACATTTTTATTTTATTATTATTTTTTCTTCTGTACAATGGCAGATATGGAGGCATAATGCGGCCGCTTTTAAAGAATCGTTTAGTGAATTTAACATGTGTCTAGTATACTGGTAGATGTAAGACATAGAATGAAGTTCCACTTTAGTTTGAAATATGCAAAAGCGGCTGACTTAGGCCCCTTGGTCACTCACCAGGCCCACAATGGTAGAAGAGTTGGGCGACAGCCATCACCACACTAGAGTTCCTGCTCTGGAGCAGAGGCTTGGCGGCGCGCAGGAGCAGCCGATGGTCGGGGTCCAGGGTTGGGGAGTGCCTCGACTTCTTCGTCTCATCACCATCGCTCGAAGACTCATAAAACGGTTTGTCTGTTTCGCTGTCACTTGAATAATCCTGAACACAAACGTATTCATATGAGAGACACATATTTATTAAGAAGGCAAAAGAACAAAACCATTTGAGTTAGTGTTATATCATCTATCTATCTATACTATAGTAAATTTGTAAATAGTTCGAGTTTGTACAATGCGTTAAAAAATGTGAAAAATCAGGGGGGTTAATTTGGACCAGTACATACCGAAAAGACTATTTTTAGAATTTTTGTCGGTGTGTTAGAGCATCATGTGAAAATTATGTAAGTAAAATAAAGGTACTGCCTATGGATTGACACCTGGCAAACATTAGTCTATACCAGGGATCGGCAAGCTGCGGCTCGCGAGCCACATGTGGCTCTTTGGATGTAAAGCTTCGGCTCTTTAGTTATATACGCAAAACAACATGGCTTTCATTGAATTTGTTTGCCCAATTGTTTGTTATTGAAGCACAGGTTAATGTTTAATTGTTTTCATTTTTTAGTTTAATAATAACTAATTATCTAGTAATGTCACATAAATATTATCATTTTATTGTGAAAAACACTACTTATATATGAATAAATAGATTTTTTTGTTTTTATTAAAACACTTAATTTATGCAAGTTATATTTATTGCTGGCAAGAAAAAATTTGTGGCTCTTTAAAACTTTGAAATTTCGTAATTTTTGACTCTTCCGTCTCAAAAGGTTGCCAACCCCTGGTCTAGACTAATATTATAAAGAGGAAAGATTTGTATTTTTGTATGTTTGTAATGAATAAACTCAAAATATACAGGACCAATTTCAAATATTCTTACACCATTCGAATGCTGCATTACCCCTGGTTAATATAGGCTATATAAAAATTAGGCATCCCTACTCAAATTTTAATAATCTACTTGGCGTTGGAATCGGGTTCTACGATTTTGATGAAATTTTATCTGTGTTTGAGTGGGTCCTGGGGTGGTTTAGGTTCACAATTAGACCCGGTTGGTGGCGCTGGAGCCAGGATCTAGATTTTTATTTTTTCAGGGCAGGACAACGTCTGCCGGAACCGCTAGTAATACATAATACTAAAGTGTAGTGCTATATACTAAATGTTAACAAAGAACACATGAACAAAGTGTCTTCTCCTTAAGAGTGCTATGTGCAAAACGTTAACAAAGAACACATATACAAAGTGTCTTCTCCTTAAGAGTGCTATGTGCAAAACCTTAACAAAGAACACATGAATAAAGTGTCTTCTCCTTAAGAGTGCTATGTGCAAAACGTTAACAAAGAACACATGCACAAAGTGTCTTCTCTTTAACAAAGACAATAAGAAATGTGTTATTGAACACATTGTTAGTTTAAGATATATCTAGTTATATTTGGTCAGATTTAAATTACTCAGTAGTCTTGTTTCCTAGCTTAGATAGTAATTTGAACGTTGTATCACTAAGATACATCATTTATGGATAAAAAATATGAGAGAGCGACTGGATTTGGATGTTTGCTAGGTTTATAATATCAGCCCATAAATATCCCACTGCTGGTCTCGGGCCTCCCACTATAGGGGGGACGGACAGTACACCCGCCACGCTTGTCCAAGGCGGCTTGGCAGGTTTGACACATCGGTCATCTCGATGTACAGGTGGCATCACGATGTTTTTCTTCACAGTTGTTGGCACATGGTAATTGTAACAATATGCACATTAGATGGTTTGTTAGGCTTAAAGAATTTTATTTCCCATAAGAACATTTAGTTCACTTACAATGAGTTTAAAAATAATTATTAACTGATATAATACAATATAAATCTTAAATAAATTAAAGTTAAGTGTTGCAGTTTATTATTTTATATTTATTTTAATAAAAGGTTTATTAGTTTAATTTAAAAAAAGTTGATAATTACATTTCTGTAAGTCGTTTGGCCATTTATTAAATAACTGCACACCTACAAATATGATATATAGATAGATAGATGTAATATGGTGTTTTTTTCCCGTAATTTGTTTGTGGTAGAGTTAATTGAAATTGTTTTCTCTTGGTTTGTTTATTCTGTTCTCTGTGCTTTGGCTTAACTTTGGAAACAAACAGATATTTCTAAAATTTTGTGTACTTTCAATAATAGGCCTCTTCGACTTTCAATAAGAGGCCTGTGTATCGAAAAGATGCATTAACATCTTTAAAAAATCAAATACTTAAGAACCTTAATTGTAAAAATGTATTATATTATAAAGGCTATTCTGATTTGGATTATTAATAATAGGGATGCAGAGATTTTGTTTATAGATAAACAAATTGTTTCTGTCGCCCTTGGAATTCTGCGACACTGAGGATTTTTTTTAATTTTTTTAGGTTTATGGCTTGGCAACTAGGCCTTTAAGCCAGATTATAGATTATAATTTAGTTTCTTCATTTTCATAAGCCTATGTGTAGCACAGCTGAACTATAGGTTATCAGCTGGTGCCATTCAACAGAGTTCTTGTGACAACTCAAAAGGCCACATTTGACTATACAGTTCACATTTCTCACAAAACACGTAATTATTACTCAAAAACTATCAATACAATATCCTACAATTATTGTTCATTTCAGAGTAATTTTACACATTTTTAGAAAATAAAACTGCACAGCACAGCATCTCCTTACAGTTCCCGCCAAAAACTCCGACACTGAGGAAGCTGATGCGATGCTTACCTCGTTGGGACATTAAGAACTTGTGTACGCTTTTTTTTAACCGCCCGGGAACGGGCAAAAATAGAAGCAATAACTAGTGTGGAAGCCAATTTCGGCACAGTTGTAGGAGAAGATCTCCTGAACATCATACTAAATATACTGAGGGTTGGGGGTCGAGCTAGGGCAGGGTGAGGTCTATAAAGTCCTTTTTTTATTTTTTCGTGAATACGTCGAAAACTACAGCCTACAGCAAAAAAATTACTTTAGACTAAGTTAATCTACATAAAATTTTCAACATGCATTTCTCTACATTATTTTTCGACTATAGACAATATATCAATTGAAGACGACTAACATTAAAAATGACTCCACCATTCCGATAGGATGTCTAGAAAATTTAATTGCTACAAAAACAAATTCACAAACAGTGTATATTAAAAATGGCATTATTATAAAGATTTGATTATTTGTTTGTTTGCGTTGAATAGGCTCCGAAACTACTGAACCGATTTAAAAAATTCTTTCACTATTGGCAAGCTACACTATCCTCGGGTGACATAGGCTATATTATATTTTCAAAAATATTAGGGATCCTCACTAAAACTCCAATAATGTAACCCAAGGTGTAAAAAAATTACCTAAAATCGCGTGCGCTGCGAAAACTATTGATGATAGAATAAAATAATGTACTACGACTTTGCAGAACACATCATTATCTACAAAAAGTGTCGCGATACCATATGTCTAACTATTATAGTTATGCCACAATAAGTGTTCTTTTATTTAAAAAATGTAATTGAAACGCTGCCGCTAGAAGAGGCTCTTTATTTGTATCTTGGTATTTATCCTTATCAAAATAAATTACTTCATATTCAAGACTGCTTCAATACCTTTATATAACTTTTTGAATTATTCCATTCGAAAGATATCACGAGTTTAAAAATGTAAGTATTAGAAAAAAGTTGCGTGGTCGTCGCGCACCCTGCTCGGCTACCTAGGCTTATGTGATGTAGGCGTCACTGGGGTACGGGCAGTACGGGAGAGGAAATATTTTGAATTTGCTTAGTAGGTAATTAAACTCAACAGAAAAAGTTATTTTTAGATACCCGTGCGAAACCGGGGCGGACCGCTAGTAATAAATAAGTTTCTTACCTCAGTATTTGGGTCTGGGAAGCAAGTTTTGGCATATACAGTGAGCACATTGAGCAAAGCAAGTTGGCCCCACTCGTCTACATCTGCTAAGAGCGAGCATAATTTCCTGAAATCAATATAAAATCATGAATTTAAATAGAAAATATTATATTGAGGTATTTGGAGTATTTGATGGGAACTTGTAAAGTGAATTTTGCCGTGCAATTTTATTAAAATAAAACATAATAGTTAAAAATTAAAAATATTTGTAGGATATTGTTGTTTTTAGGCAAGAATTGTGCATTTGTATTAACAATCTGATGACATTTTTAATAATGGACGCGTTCCGTTAGTAGCTCACAACGCCCAAAATGCTCCGTGAGCCGTTCCACACGGCGACCACGGTCGTTATGGTCGTGGCGAAAACGTCACCAATGACGTCATTATTATCACACAGCGCTCACAACGACCCATGTCAAGAGGTGGGTCGAAGTGGGTGTTGACCACAGAGCATTAATTCTCTCCATCTCTTGACATTGATAAAGGCGCCATTTTCAAATCAACCAATGACATTTGTGTATTTCGTCGTTTATGACATCAACGCCCCATAATCTGTTCCACTAGAGTTTATGATTGTAACGCGCGCAAGCAAGTCGAACGGGAAAAATGGCGGTCTTGAACGTGGTCGTTGTGAGCCTCTTCTGGAACATAGCCAATATGTGTCTTTTCGACCTGCCATAACATTATTGTAAAATTTGTATTAATTACGAATAATAGCCACTGACAAGATTCACAAATAATGCAGAGCTATATTTAAAAAGAAAAAGAATAAAAAATTATTTAATACGACGAATTGAGACCCTCCTCTTTTTTTAAGTTAGTTAAAAGTAAGATATAATGTGTTTGCTCTTAGGTCTATCTTTTATACAAAAACATTCACAATGCAGTTATTTAGAGAGAGCATAAAGTTACAAATCATTAGATTAATATGTGAAGCAAAAGCTTTGTACCCCTTTTTACGAGAATTGAGCGGACGGAGGAGTATGAAATTTCGCATACTTATAGTTTATATAGAGAAGAATTGTAGAACGCTATTTTTTTAAATTATGCATAAAAAAAATCATTACACACACTACCATGTATTTGACACACACACGCATATATACTCTTTTGTTTATTGTTAAAGTCAAATGAACAGTGTAGCCTTGGCGAAATCTGTGATTATAGAAGTATGGTCTTTGACAACAGAACCTTAATAATGTTCAAACTTATAATTTAAATTAATTATGGTCGAATTTCGACCACTAGTTATAATCATTACCTGTAACTTCTGTGAATAAGTGACATCCTGTCTCCGCAGACTTCCGAAAAGGCCATCGCGGCAGAACCAACGACCAAAGGTGCCTTGTCTGACAGCAACTTGTCAATTATCGACACCAACTCCTCTTTCTGATCTGGATCTAAGCTGTAAAATAAATAAATAAATCGGCAGACCAACACACACATTATTTATTGTTTATTATTAGAATTTGAACTGTGAGGTTGTAAGTTAATATAGCCACTAGGATATTATTATATAGCTTACCTATAAAGCTTTGGTATGGCGTGAGCAGCAGTCTTCCTGACATATGGACTCATATCACTCGCAGAATCCCTAATTGCCAACATGACTATTGGCACAATCATTGTCACACGAATTGAAGATAGGACACGCAAGGCACTCGCACGAATTAGTTGGTTTGGGTCCTGAAATTAAGTAAGACATCATCATCATCCGAGCGTTAAATCCCGGTTGCGTTCGGAGCGTTCACTCCGACGCCCAGGGTCCGCTTTCCTACTTTTTCTACTCCACATCGCGCTGTCTTCAGACCATTAGTACGCATGTCTACGCATTATTTGGACCTTCCCCTTCGAAGAAATCCGAATCGACTTATGCTACCCGATAGTAGATCTGTAATATGTCAAAGAATCTCTTACTCCGTGTGTGTTAATATTTATAACCACTTACCAGAAAATTTTGAGTTACTCCCCTTAAAATGTTTTAAAATAAAAGTAGCAGATTGGCTGATACACATGGCATTTTATACCATTGATGAATATTTTAATTTTAAACAGAGGGATAATAAGAACGCAATATAATAAAATGACTAAATGATATAAAATTGTTAGTTTATCTTATTTACATTATCTTAATTTAATTGTTTTCTGAATAATATATAACTGAAAGGGACATAATAAATTGTATATTAATTCTAAGCAGTGGCGTAGCTAGCATGGGGGGCACCCGGTTCAGATATTGTAGGTGACAACCCTAAACTCAACCAAAACTGTTAAGTAATAATAATTTACGTTTTATTACAAATAATTTTTATATATTATGTGAAAGAAATTTAGTTAATAATAAATTAAAATTTCTTCCTTCTAACTTTAACACTTGCAAACTCCGAAATCACTTCTGTTCTAGCGATAAAATACCATAATTAATTTCAACCTGCTGAAACTCCTCCTACATGAAGCAACTGATGCACATACTGTTAGAATGTTGGCACCCTCATAGAGGTGACACCCAATTATTGAGAATATAATGAAGATAGTGGTTAACATAATACATAGTACAATTTCTTACATTCTAGTAATAAATATATTTATTTATTTATTTTATGGGTACACCAACAGCATGGTACACATTAATAAGACTATGACATAATAAACATAACAATTATATAAATGCATACATGCCAATAACAGGCGTACACAGGCTGTCAGTATTAAATTAGAATTTATATAAATTTAAATTCAGTTAGATTATATTATAATATATTCATATATAAATGCAGAATATATACATACATGACTATATGTAGTCATATAAGGACTACAAACGGCTTGTAACCAAAACTACAAAAAAGAAATTGTATGCCTGTCAAGGCGAAACATGTAACTTGACACTTAGCATAACATCTGCAATAATGTCCATGTTTCAAACAAATAAATTACTTTGCCTTTGACTTTGACTATCTGCCTGTCTCTATTAGAGAATCCTACAATATACATCACGTCAATATTAAACTCCAGAGTTGACAAGTCTGAGTCCAGCTGTGGGACATTTATGGGCTGAGATAGTTTTATTTTACTTATAAATCTTAGAATATAGTAGGTAATGCAATACTGTACTATCATATTTAATAGTATCATGATAACAATAATTTTGATTCTCGTTTAGATGATATTTCATTTTAATAGCTACATTTTAACTTTATATATTCTTACAAAATCTTGACAGCTGCATATTTTAAGAATTGTAAGATAACAAAGAAAAAACCAAAATCATCTTATATAGGACGAATTACAGCAGATATTACTAACATTTACAGCAATTACTAACATATTTAAAAACTAAAGTAACAAAATTTGTCCCAAAAGGAGCATCAGTGTCAGTATAATGCTGGTCTGTTAAAACCACCATTGATCTTCCATTGAGCCTTTAAGGAATTGCCACAGCAGACATTACACAGACACATCCATACATTGTATGGATATGTAAGTGTGTGTGTGTGTGTGTGTGTGTGTGTGTGTGTGTGTGTGTGTGTGTGTGTGTGTGTGTGTGTGTGTGTGTGTGTGCGTGCGTGCGTGCGTGCGTGCGTGCGTGCGTGCGTGCGTGCGTGCGTGCGTGCGTGCGTGCGTGCGTGCGTGCGTGCGTGCGTGCGTGCGTGCGTGCGTGCGTGCGTGCGTGCGTGCGTGCGTGCGTGCGTGCGTGCGTGCGTGCGTGCGTGCGTGCGTGTGTGTGTGTGTGTGTGTGTGTGTGTGTGTATAAGACAAAATATCTTAGTTGATTACTTACTATACATAATTAATTAATCTACCCTATAATGTTGACTACTTTGTAGGACAACCTTTTTATACGTTTATTTTTCTATACATTTTTACATATTATTGACATTGTCATTCTTATGTTAGCCGATCGAAATTATTTTCTGTATTTTATTGCAAAACCAGAAATTAAATAATTCGTCTTTAAACAAAGCCTATCTTCTTCATTGCACCAATCCGCCACATATTGGTGACCTTATCGATAATGGAGCACGAAAATAAAGGTAATTACACACCTCCCGATTTATGCCGAGTCGGAGTGCGACTACCACCTTTTTGGGCTGCAGAACCAGCGGTATGGTTTGCGCAAATAGAAGGCAGCTTTGCTCTTTCTGGTATTAAAGACGATAATACCAAATACTTTCACGTCACGGCGCAACTTGAACATCGTTTTGCTGCAGAAGTCAAAGACATTATAATTAACCCTCCACCGACTGGCAAATACGAGTTTTTGAAAAATGAACTCATCAAACGCCTTTCAGCTTCGCGAGAAAAAGAACTAACACAACTTCTCATGCATGAAGAACTTGGTGACAAAAGGCCTTCACAGTTTTTGAGACACTTACGCCATCTAGCGGGCAAGGATGTTTCGGATGATTTTATTCGAACCGTATGGACTAGCCGATTGCCGACCAGCTTGCAAGCAATTATCGCATCGCAACCTCAGTCTACACTGGAAGCGCTCGCGGATCTCGCCGATAAAGTCCATGACTTAGTGCCGTTATCACCACAAGTTGCATCAACTGACGCACCTAGATTATATTTCGACAAGCTTACTAGAGAAATAGCAGAGCTCAAACTAGAAGTTCAAGAACTCTCTAAGAGGAACACCAGGGATAGTCAACGCTCTCGTAGCCCAAGCAATCGCCACAGTAAAAATCGTACCAGGTCTCTCTCAAGTTACCGTAAGTTTCCCAATTGCTTTTATCACCATAGATACGGCGACAAAGCCAGGGTATGTTTGAAACCTTGCGACTATCAGCAGGGAAACGAGAGGGGCGCTCATTGATGGCGACAAATGACTGCCCAAGTTCCTCAGGTCGCCTTTTTGCAACGGATCGTAAGTCAAAGACGCAGTTCCTGGTCGATACAGGTAGCGACCTCTGTGTCTTTCCACTTTCCGCTGCCAAACCCAGACGACCAAGAACGAGCTATAATCTTTTTGCTGCGAACGGAACACCTATTCATACATACGGCTTCGCTCAATTACAACTTGACTTAGGCCTCCGTCGCGCATTTTCATGGCGTTTTATCGTTGCGGACGTTAGTAAGGCAATAATTGGCGCCGACTTTCTTTCGCATTATGGCTTGATTGTCGACTGTCGGAACCGCCGCCTTATTGACAATATGACGACGCTCACATCCTCTGCATCTCCAGCTCCTACATCAGATTCAATTTCATCAGTTAAAACTGTCTTTGGCAAATCTGAGTATATTAACCTCCTTCGAGAATTTCCAGAGATAACTCGACCAGCGGGTACCGAACGGGTTATTAACCATAGCACAGTCCATTTCATCAGGACTACACCTGGACCACCTGTTCACTGCACGCCAAGACGACTATCGGCGGAAATGCTGAAGATTGCCAAACAGGAGTTTAGTGAGATGATCAAAAACGGAACTGCCAGGCCATCGGAGAGCCCGTGGTCGTCACCATTGCATCTCGCTCCTAAAAAGATCATGGTTGGCGTCCATGCGGAGACTATCGTATGTTGAACGCTCGCACAATACCCGACCGCTATCCGGTCAGGCATATTCAAGATTTTACGCATTGCATATCTGGTTGTACCATCTTTTCTAAAATTGATCTCGTTAAGGCATACAACCAGATTCCAGTAAACCCTGAAGATATTCCAAAAACGGCGATTACCACACCTTTTGGGATGTATGAATTTCCGTATATGTCATTTGGCTTACGTAACGCAGGTCAGACATTTCAGAGATTTGTGGATGAAATGACCAGAGATTTCGATTTTTGCTACTGTTATCTTGATGATTTTTTAATATTTTCACCAGATTCCACCACTCACTTTCAACATCTACGTGAAATTTTCGCTAGATTGCAAGAATATGGCATGGTCATTAACACTAGCAAATGCGTTTTTGGAGCCTCAGAAGTCACTTTTCTTGGCTGTAATGTTTCAGTAGCTGGCATCAAACCCACTGGCGAAAGCATCGAAGCCATTAAGAATTTTCCTCCTCCAAAGACTGTTAAGGAGTTGAGATGTTTCTTAGGAATGCTCAACTTTTATCGTCGGTTTCTCAAGGATGCCGCTAAATTACAAGCTCCACTTCACGATCTGCTTACCGGCTTTGTGAAAGGCTCACATCCCGTGACTTTGTCCGGAGACACACTAGAGGCATTTGAAGCGTGCAAACAAAGCCTATGTAACGCAACACTTTTAGCACACCCGGATATCGACGCAAAACTAGCCTTAGTGACAGATGCATCGGACGTTGCCATCGGTGGCGTATTAGAGCAGCATCGTAATGGCGAAACGCAGCCATTAGCTTTCTTCAGTCGTAAGCTCAGCTTGACGCAGAAGAATTACTCACCTTACGATCGAGAACTGCTAGCCATTTATGAAGCCATTCGTCACTTTCGACATTTCGTCGAAGCTCGTCATTTCACTGTGTTTACTGATCATAAACCTCTCTGCTTTGCATTTCAACAACGCAAAGACAAATGCTCTCCACGCCAATTCCGACATCTGGATTTTATTTCGCAATTCACGACGGATATCCAGCATATATCGGGAAAAACAATATCGTCGCTGATCTTCTCTCAGGATTGAGGAGATAGCTCAGCCTGTCGATCTTAACATCTTGGCGGAATCTCAGCAAACCGACACTGAGCTTCAGACAATTTTACAAGGCAATACAGCCCTAGATCTCGTCAAGGTTAATATACCAGGCACACGGACGGAGTTATACTGCGATCAGAAGATGCAGTCACCTCGCCCGTATGTTTCAGCTGATTTAAGGAGACAAGTTTTTAACAGCTTACATTCCTCAGCCATCCAGGCGCTAACACCACCTTGAAATTAGTGGCACAGCGTTATGTTTGGCCAGGAATGAACAAAGACTGTCGTGAGTGGGCCAGAGCCTGTCAGTCATGTCAACGGACCAAAGTCTCAAGACACGTTTCACCACCGCTGGGCAATTTTAAACTACCTCGCGGAAGATTTCAGGTCGTTCATATTGACTTAATCGGGCCTTTGCCTATATCAGACGGTTTCCGCTACTGCCTCACCGCTGTCGATAGATTCACGCGCTGGCCTGAGGCGATAGCTTTACAAGATATTAGCGCCGAAACTGTAGCAAAAGCGTTCGTCACTCACTGGATCGCTCGTTATGGATGCCCACAGCAGATTGTGACGGATCGTGGTAAACAGTTCGAGTCTGCGCTTATGAAGCGGTTGTCAGAACTTGCAGGCTTTCAACGTTGCAGGACTACGGCATATCATCCAGCCAGTAATGGTTTAGTTGAAAGAATGCACCGCCAGTTAAAAACGGCAATTGTATGTCATGATAACCAAAGATGGACTGAGAGCTTACCACTCGTCTTATTGGGCATGAGGACGGCCTTCAAAGACGATATTCAAGCGTCACCTGCCGAACTTGTTTATGGCGAGACACTTCGCTTGCCTGGTGAGTTCCTACAACCAGACAACACTCTTCATTCCACCTTTGATGTGACTGATTTCACAGTGCGCCTGCGCGCCATTTTAAATAACATTCGTCCTACACCAACTTCAAGGCATTGTAACAGGAACATTTTCATCTTCAGAGACTTGCCTACTGCATCGCATGTCTACGTCAGAGATGACACCGTGCGCGGAGCTCTTCAGCCAGCCTATTCAGGTCCTTACAAAGTTCTAGATAGGACCGACAAGATTTACAAGCTGAATATGAAAGGTAAAGAGCAAACAGTGACTATAGAAAGGCTGAAGCCAGCTTATATGGTTGCTGACGGATACCGCACCTCTGACGTCACGCCGTTACAGCAAAAGAATGAACCTGGGACAAGAACGCGATCGGGAAGGAGAATTTTGTTCCCTAACTATTATCGCCCATCCTAGGATGGTCTCTGGGGGGGAGCCCTGTAGGACAACCTTTTTATACGTTTATTTTTCTATACATTTTTACATATTATTGACATTGTCATTCTTATGTTAGCCGATCGAAATTATTTTCTGTATTTTATTGCAAAACCAGAAATTAAATAATTCGTCTTTAAACAAAGCCTATCTTCTTCATTGCACCAATCCGCCACAACTTAATGTGTACACAAATTGATGTGCTATATGGTAATTAAGGACACAATTTTTTCAATAAAACTTAGTAAAAAAAACTAGAGAAATAGAAAAAGTCATAAAAACCTCTTCTGACTTCAAATCTCTATTCACCATTAACATAAACTAGATTAAGAGCCTGTAAGCTTTAAAAAAAAATGAATTACCTTGAGTGCCCTTTGGAAAGTACTTATTGACAATAATGCCAGATCTTGTTGTTCCTCAGCATATCTTACCAAGTAAACATAAACTAATTTCTTCACCTCTATGTTCTTCGATACAACATTCTTCACCACAGCGGGAAATCTAAAATACAATTTAATAGGTAAAAACAAGACCTACAAGTGAACTCCTTAAAGTCAAACAGTACAAACATATAAACTGACTTATTGAGTTCTGTTTCATTTAGCCGTTGTTTCCGCATTTGAGAAGTAACCTTACTAGGGATACCATATATGTAATGTAACTTCAAGAGTAACCAAAATGAAAAAGAAATCTACCACAACTTGTAGTTGGTGCCAAGTGAAATATAAAAATTACTAAACTTTTCAGTATTTTGTTGTTATAGCAATTAAACAAATAGTATTTTTTATGTATGGTATTATGTACCAAATTAATTTAATTGCTTTTTTGTTATTCTTAAAGTCAGTTTCTTTTATTCAACTGTAACTGATAAAGTTTAATTTCAACATATTCATAGTACCAATATCCTGGAAGCAGAATACTAAGAGTGACAGTCATCACATAAAAATATAACTCTACCAAAAGTCTTGTGTTTGGTAGTTACATCTTACTAAATTACATTTAGTACATTACAATAAATGTCACCAGTTTTTTGTCTAAATTTATTATTCCTGCCTTTTTTATTGCTAAAGTACCCCAAACAGGCTCATAGCCCACCTACTGGAAAGTGGTTACAGTCACCTATGAAGATTTTCAACACCAGAGGTGCTACTAATACAATGCCAGCCATAAAATTACACTGTGTCACAAAATTACACTAGCGCCTTTAAATATTAAAGTACATTAAATCATATTAAAACAATTTCCTAAAAATATTAAATATCAGTTTTCAAACTTCTTGAAAAGCATGATATGGGCCAGTTGGTACGGTATGGTACTTGAATTTAATGGTGATATGAGTTTAGAGATATACTTACAACTTTTTACAGAAACTAAAACTGTTTTTAAGTGTAGAAAAAAGGTTTTTAAATAATTATGGCAATTTAAAATTGATAACAATGATCTGTTAATTTAGATAATAGCAATTAATAATAAGAGTGATTTAAGTTTAAGAATGTTCTAAGAAGTTATTTATAACCACCATATTTCACAGATCTCATTTAAAAAAAAATTAAACACTTTAGAAGTTATTTTTTTATAACTACCCGAAATTAATTTTATATCTAGACATAGGGATTGCTGAAGGCCAAGTTTCATCTGCGCATGAGTAGATTTAAGTGAGTTCTCTCATCCGTTTGTCAGGCTTCAAGGCCCGGTTGCCCAGTACGATCGGTAGATAGAAGGATGCAGTGATATGGCCTCCAGCTACTAAGAGCGTCCTAGCTGACGGCCTTATAGGCACATCACATCAACTTGCTGCATCGCCGTGGTCACCGATAGCATTTGTCTATCAACTGTGCTCGTCTTCCGCGCTGTAACAGACTTCAAGTACAGTTTAAGGGGGACCTCCCAGAAGCCTTTGCTGAAGGGGTAGGTATTTCTCCCCACAAGCTCCCCTCCCTTATAAGCCAATTACTTTTAATTCAAATAAGTACCATATATCTATATCGCACCCAGAGTGCTATGTACAGTGCATTAAATTACTCCTAATAAAGAAAGAAGGACTTACAAATCAGACGCATCCCTCCCTTTTGCAATCATCCCGATGATCCTTTTCATAGCCTCCAACTTGAGGGAGTCTTTAGATCCATCCAACATTTGTTTGAGGTCTTCATTTCTACAATTAACAAAAGACGACTACACTTTCTCATACATTGTTGGGCCCAGATTGTAATAAGATGAGTGATTTTAAGATTTCTCATTATTAGGTTAATATTTTTTATAATTCCAGTGGGTTTACTTGTTTTGAATTAATTAATTCTATGGTATATGTGTTTTCATATTATTATTTGCTAAAATTATCAATTATAGTATTTTTTTTTTGCAGGAGTTCAGCAGACAGGCAGACGGCCCACTTGATAGAAAGCGGTTACCATCGCCTATGGACATTTGCAACACCAAAGGTGCTACAAATGCGCTGCTGCTCTCTTAAGGGACACTGGAACCTGGTCACTAATGCCGCCAGAACACAACTCAAGGTTGTTATGGCAATATACTTTAGACCAGAAGAGGTACCCATCCGGTGACTGAAAAATTCTAAAATATTGTTATTAGATAATATAATAAACTTTCATTGTTGATATTATATTATCCTTCATTTCATAAGGGTAATACAATCTTGTTGTACTTATCAGATTGTACTTTCTCTTAATATGTGGAGGTGGTTGCTTTGCCAATTAAGATATCATAGTTCTGTTATGACTAGAACACAATGGACAAGAGTGGGGCTCAGTAACCAAATCAGAAATAGAATTTAGTGCCTTTAAGCCTTAGTAAACATACAGTATGGTATCACTGGCAAGTGCCAGAACAGACTGGTTACCATCGTCACAAAATAATTAAACAAATGAATAAAAAAATTAACATCTCAAGAAGTACATGTCTCCTTGACACAATGGTTGCAGAAGGGAAAGTACCACTGTCATACACTTGTGAATATCCTATTCTTAAAGTCCATAGCCCGGGTTGTCTGGAAGAAATTGCTCTAAAGTGATAAGGCCGCCCATTGCTCCTACTTTTACTGTTAAATGTGACTACTGTAAATTGTTTATTTTATGTTTTGTGGTGAACAATAAAGTGTTTTCTATTCTATTCTATATTCCTCACCCGCCCCCCACTACTTAAAATTCAGTGACCACTAATCTAAAGTTTAACCCATAAGAAAATTGCAAAACAAGTAATTAGTATAACTATTGTAGTTTGATATCAAAATACTAAATATTGGCCACTGGCGATGGAGATATAGAATATAGAAAACTAAATAATATCATATTTGAATATTACAAAATAAATTGTCACCATCTCCAATCCAAGCTTCTACTGAAATAACTTGTTTTATTTCCAAATATTTATTTCAGTAACAATTAAATAAATCATAGATAATGTAATAATAATTTACAAATTCAACACAATACTCAATGAAAACTTTTTAAACTATGCATATTATAACTTTATATGCTTTTAAATCTTTTTAGAATTGTAGAAATTAATTTTATAATTGCAAAATCATAGTAAATTAAGATTTAAAAAATTCTTCAATATTTGTATAAAACTGATATGTTAAAAATAAAGAATGTAGAAAATAATGTTAATTAAATATTAAAACGGACTAACTTTTTATAATCTGGTTGAAAAAACGCTCCTGACGCAGGATCTCCAGCTGGATACTCCACTTCACCGGTAACAACTTTGCTTTCGTTATTGTACGATGTAGAACTCATTTTGAAGTAACTTTTACAGTGTATATTAAATTAATTGATTAATATTATTATCTTCTAAACTTCATACAAATTACAAACCAAAATAAGATTGCACTTTTCGATTTCAAAATTTCTAATTCACTTCTTGACATATACTGATGAGCGTGACGTGACTGACGTAACGTATACGTTCTGAACTTCTGACATATCATAAAGTTGCCTTCTATATTTTTAAACATGACTTCACATACTGTAAAAATTCAACTAGTCCCAAGTACAATGATATTATCGAAATCTGACTTCAATTTACATGTCTCTAAGCGTCCTAAGATTTCATTTTCAATTCACACTACAGATAAATGATTATTTAGTGATTGCTAGTATTGTTTTTACAACGATAAATAATTTATTAAATATCTTTAGACCGGGCTTTTTCATAACGCGTCACGTTCGCGTGCGTTGCACGTCTTGTGTTACCACCTAAGACAGGCCCTCGGACATATAAATAAACTGAGTGTTCATAAAATATAATAGGGACATTCTGAAAAATAGAAATGTTAGACTTCCCATTTAGGACGAACGAAACCGCAAGGGAAGCTTTTGTCTATTATTACAGTTCTTCCATATTCATATGAATAATATATAGTCTTAGTGGCTTTGTTTGTATATTTGCTATTTCCCTTTTCTTACATTACTTACGAATTCTTGATAGTAGAGATCATCATAATAATGTAATACTGGAGCAAGACAGCAAAGTCCATTTAGGTAGAGAACTTTTCAGAGTTACCGTTTTTTAGCCGGTTCCTATATATATTCGTTCACTTGCCCTACCATTTTGACACTAGCTATAGCTTATGTCACATTTTAACCGTTAGTAAGGCAAATGAATGGTCGGTAAGATATAGGAATCGGGCCTTAACCGGTCTATTGCCACGATTGTCATGGCATATCAGTGCTATGGGGATAGCAAAACTAATTCCTACGGCCGGGCAGCCTGTCGTAAGAGGCAACAAACAAACGTATACCCAGGTGCTAGGGCGTTCACCCGTTTGGGTGATTACCACCCCTGGTCTAGAGTATACGCCTTGACAACCTTGAGTTGTGTTCCGGGATTAGTGACCAGGTTGCAGGGCAGTCTTTATACGCGGGTGCAAGGGATGAGTGGCACCTGGGCGCAGGCACCTAAGGGGCCCAAGCCGATTGACTTCAAGAAGTCATTAAAACATCATAATTTTTCAACTTCTGACTAACGACCCTTAACCAATAATGACATTTTATCCATAAAAGCCCAGTAGTATCTGAGAAAAATGACTGACTTACGAAGACGGACGGACAGATTAAATAGTGTTCTGTTTTTGTTAAGTAACTAGAGATTTAAAAAAGGAAAAATATATAATATTGTTACGAATTTGTAAGATGCAAATTGGAAAATCCCGTTGGATTTATCACAAAATTTATTAGAAGTACACACACGTAATTCACAGTTCTTACAAGTATAGCCGAGTACAACAAAACCAAACCGTAGGGCAGAAAATCGTCATCACATAATACGCGCAAATTTCGTCGTTATAAGATGCTCGCTCTGAAAATGCACTAGGTAACGCCTTGTTCGCAGTCAGAACACGACTGGCGCATTTCCCCACTGACGGATCCTCATCTATTTGTAAATTAGACATGGCCTCTTAGCAACATGCCGCCCTTAGGTTCTCGAAATCGTTAAATGGTCAGCTTAATGGCTTCCAAGAATTCGCGTGAAATATCAACAGAGGAAAGGAGATTTTATGACGTCTTACGGCGGCGTGAACAAAGAAATTAGCGCGAACAATAGATCACTGAAATTCAAAGAGTTAATTAAAACAGCTGCAGAGGATTAGTATCGGCTTGCTACAATATATTAAAATTCAATGTCATTTTTATTGTTGGTTCAGTCGAATTGATTTTCACTGGCGCTCAATACGTCCCCCTGTTAGATTCTAGTCCCACCTTCGAAAGTGACAGCATATAAGTAGCACTTTGGTGTACCAAATATGAAGCGACGATTACCATTTGCCATTTTCCATCAGGGGCCGTCAGTCTGCTGTTCTCCAGACATAATATATTAATATTTTACGTCTATTTAGACAGCTTTTTACAGAAATTCACTTCCATGCATCAATTTATACTAAGTAAATTAATGTATTGAAAGATATGTCAATGATACAATGTCTAATTTATCATAAAGTCATAACCTTGGCAATACACAATGAACATCTTACATTGCTGACTTTGTATAGCTGTATCAAAATAACTTCTGGGTTAAATCATTAATGTATAAGGAATATATCCACTCATCCTATTTACAGTTTTAAGTAATCATCTGATTAAATGGACCAGTCAGACAGATAACGTAAAAACATAGCGAATACACAACATACTTCACCTTTAAACATTCAGGTTTTATAAGAGTATAATAAACTTTATGATGTATAATTTTTAACACATTTCGTGTTACTGTGTTGTTGGATAGTCGTGCAGTGTAGTGAATTACAAGGCAAGTAGTGGATTGATAACGAAAATTACTCGAACTGGTATGTTGTCAGTATTTTTCCTGATGATATAAGACTAGTCAATCTTATTTACGGACATATCAATATGTAGTTGTATATAAGTGGCCTGCATAATTTTGTTTATCTGCATTAGGTGTGGCATAAGACACTTCTTTCGTAGCTTTCCAAATACTACTACTACATGGGTACTGATTGACGGTGTATGGTTGGAGACAAAGGCAAAAAGTGCTGGATACCCCAAGACTTAGGGCTCTTGTATATATATGCTAAAAAAGGTCGCTAGGTCTACGCAATAGTGTCGTTTCTACACACGAACCGTTTTCATTGTTCCGGCGCTGACCAAGAAAAAAATCTTGCCTACGCTAGACACGATACGCTTTGTGTTGTTGCGGTGAAGGGAAAAACGGAGTAGGTGAACCGGTTCAGGTAATTTGAGTACTTTTGTCTTGTTTTCTTTTCTACAGTACTCAACAACTTGGCAAACGTGGAGATTGTCATATGAAAATAGTCCACACATTTTTCCTCATATTGTCGCATTACGTTATAAAGGGTACTGAACCCACCAAACTCCTGTTTTTAATGTATAATTGGTTAAACCCAGTAAAGTCTCTTGTATTCCTATTATATATATATATATATATTTTCCTTTTCATTCTTTTATATGTATAATATGCAATAATCATTTCTTTTGCTTCGTAGTTAACATGATTCTTTTCTTTACAAATTCGACTATAGTTCGTTCGCGTTAAGAATGCAGTGAGTCATAAATGCAACTTCAGGGTAAAGGTGTATTCACAATGGTGTTAAAATTCAAACAAATTATATTTTCAAAGAATAAGTTTAATGAATTTAAAAAATACACTTAAAAGTTAAAAATCAAAATTGAGTCATTAATATTTTAATCACTATCACTAGTATTCTCGTTAGTATTCATAATAAAAGAATTTTCCGCAGCGAGTTCCATGACGTGTTCTAAATCCCACATGGTATTTTTTTCTCGTAAGACGTGGTCGCAGCATTTCTTCCATCGATCAGCGTCTACTAACCGAGTTGGGTCATAAAATATTTTTTTCACTTCAATCACCTTAAAAGTTGTATTATTGGCAGCAATATATTTTTTTATTTGGGCCCACCCAACTCAATGGGGTTCAGTTTGCAGTGGTACAGAGAATTTTCTCTCTCCACTATGAATTACTGAACCACTTTTATTTTTACGAATTGGCGAGGTATTCATTTTTTTAAATATAAATCAGTTAACACAATTAGAGGACGCAACCGTCGCGTTCGAAGCTTTGCCTTCAATTGGTTACTGTGAACTTGAACTTGTAATTTGATTTGATTGGTTAGGGGGCGGGGTTAGGCCGGCGAACAATGATGACTCACTGCATTCTAAACGCGAACGAACTATAGTGCACCCTTCCATACAATACGCACGACTGACTGAAGACAATATCATCGTTTATACGTTTCTATTTATCTTATCTGGAGTAGACATAAAAAAATGTTCGTGGCTAGATTCGACTAAATTCTTGTCGTGTACAAGAGCCCTAAACGCTGTTCATTCTTCATATCATTGTTATGCCGATGACAGCACAGGTCATGCTGTATACCGCCACGCAAATATCCCTTATACAGAAGTCAAGGAAAGCAGTATCCAGCTTGTTTAGTCGTAACAATATATATATATATATATATATTGTTACGACTAAACACGCTGACAAAAGTGGATTCACACCTGCATACCATAAAACACACTTTATTACCTTTTTGGCATTTGGACTTCTTTTGTTTACTTTGTGTTTAAAATTGGTGATTAGAAAACAGTCCTTTGTGTATTGTAATATTTTATGACAGTCAATAGCCAGGAGTGTGGGTTACGATTTCTAAGAAATTGCGTCGACGCTTGCAAGGTAGACATATTGCATTTGTACAGATAAAGCAAGGCCCCAACGGAGGGGTGAGGCATTCAAGCGAGGTAAGACGTGTGTACATTCGGTAATCTATATGGTGACGGACTTTGCGCGTGTTATTGAATCGTACATTACGTTTGGACACGTTGTATTCAGTTACATTTATACCTGTGTTATACGTGTTTGTATAGTTCTAATACATTATATAACAATTCCAACGGCATTTTAATTCGAGTCCTGCAACTCGTATATATTAATTATGTATATTAGGTTGGGGAAAAAGTTTCTTCGCATTTTATATAAAAATTCAAAAGGTTTTTTTATAAAGTTTATTTACATTTGACTAAAGTATGTAGGTGCCATTTTGTTGGATAACTTTTTGCCATCTTGTAGGCAGGGACGTGATCCCATTGCTATGAAAATTTTGGGGCTTGTGATCAAAAAACTGCGACAAGTGGTTTTGGCAGTCCTCTCGTGATGTTAACCTAACACTGCCTAAGGAATTCTGCAGAGACCGAAACAGGTGCAAATCTGAAGGTGCAAGGTCAGGACTATACGGCGGATGAATTAACATCTCCCAGCCAAACTCTCGTAATTTTTGCTGAGTGGCTAAAGATGTGTGAGGTCTAGCGTTATCATGGTGAAAAGCACACCCCTTCTGATGATTAATTCCCGCCGCTTTCTCTCAACTTTTTGTTTTAGTCTCATCAGTTGTTCGCAGTACAATTCAGAATCTATGGTCCTGCCTGGCGGTAACAGCTCATAATGAATAATCTCACCATACACACAGCATCACCTTGTTACAAGTTAAGTCGGGTTTCGCCACAGTCTGTGAAGCCTGACCGGCCTTTGACCACGATCTTTTTCGCACGTTCTTGTCGTACGTGATCCACTTTTCATCACCAGTTATCAGCTTCTTCAAAAATAGTTCGGTTTCATTACGTCGTAATAAAGAATCACAAATGAGTACACGGTTCATTAGGTTTCTTTCAGTGAGCTCATGAGGCACCCAAATATCGATCTTTTGTGTGTACCCAGCTTTTTTCAAATGCGCCAAAACCGTTTTGTGGTCAATTCCCAGTTCTCCAGCTATATCGTAACTACTAATATGCCGATCTTGCTCCACTTTTTCAAAAATGGCATCAATTTTGTCCGTAACAGGGCGACCAGAGCGACATGCATCTTTGATATCAAAATTTCTGGATTGAATAAGCTTAAACCAAATTTGTGCTACTCTCATAGATACTGTATTAGGTCCATAAACATCATAAATTTTTTTCGCGGCGTGTGTTGCATTTTTATCTTTTTTGTAGTAAAATTTTAAAATGTATCGAATTTCTTCATTAGATTCACTCATTTTAACAATAATTTGAATTTGGAACTGTCTTCTTTAAAATTAAAACTTTTTAATGATACCAAAACCAGCCAGATACAAATGGTATAGCCAAAGAGATCTTATTACAAGTTCATACATACTATATGCAAAAAGACTTTTTCCCCAACCTATTATATTAATTTTATAATAATAATTTCCTTTTCTAATAGTGATCAAATTTATTTATCTTTACTCCCATATTATTAAACGACACTTTAGTGGTTTAATAAACACAATTACATATAGATAACAAAAGATTTAAAAAAAAATCTGCAACGCCTAATTTTCTTTAAATAAGTAATTTCTTTAAATAACAAACTGACGCCATTCATCGGAGTTCTTTTGAAAACTCGAAAGGCCACATTTGTCTATAACTGACAAGTGTTACAAGATGTCCACCACAGTAGTCATGAGAACTATAATCTATATTAATATGACATAGACAATCGTCATAGATAATATTTTTAGTCTATTTATCAGATGATTCGATTTATAATTAAATTACCATTTGCTACCGGTTAGTTAATTTTATAAGCCCACTAAATTATCATCTAGATAATTTAGTGCATCAGTAACTAATTATTATAATTGTTTTTATGATCCTGGCAACACTATGATGTAATTGCTATTTTTAGCAATGATGCAATGTTATTGTTTTGTAGGGTAGCATTTTCGTATAAAAAGGCGTAGTGGCGTGTAGGCGGTGTGTATTGCTTACTGTGCTGTGTGAATATTCACATCAAAGGCTGGACAATAAAGGGGAAACCCTGTCCAAATAGTTAATATTTGGTATATTTGGTGCTTTCTTACCCAAATCTCTCCTTGCATTTTACACAAGTTTCCGGCTTAACCGTTACTCGTCGCCATCAACTGGCCAGCTCGCTAATGATTCTTGTATAAAACCGACAATAGACAATGTTACGGCTTAGCCGTCAGCCATCGACAATTTCGGTTATACGATAGCCGATAGTCGCGTAATTTCGATGGGTTACCCATCGTCACGTAAAGCCAATTAACAAACAAACAGGACTACAGCGGGTGCCCGAAGTCTTGTTTTACTTTGCGCAATCTAAGCTTGCGATATTTGCTTTCTAAAGTTTAAGTCGCATATAGCACGTTTGAACACAACTTGCTACTTTTCAAACTAAGCTTGATTCTTAACTAATGTAAATCTAAACCAGCCTTTTAAGTAAGCTCATTAGGAACACTATGGTAACACTAATTATAGAAGGGAAACATAAAATATAATACGTTTTTATTGTGTGTTGAGTTTTTTAAGTGGAATTGTCAATAAAAAGGCATTTGGTTAAAAATGTCATAAAAGATCCTTGTAGGGAACTGTCGATGCAAAATTAGATTACAAAAAGTATTGTCCTTCTTCTTGGGTGCTGGTGTACCTATGCTTTTTGCCCTGCCACTTTCTGCAGTGTAGATCTGCCCTACACCAGATTCAAATGTAAAATTAAAAAGTACTCTGAAAAGGAATACTACACGTAAGGGAATAAACTGTTACAACTTAAGGTCTGACAAAAACAAAATCCACCTTCATATCTCTAAAAACAGATCTCTATTATTACCCGTAGAACTAATTGTAATCCTTTTATGATCGTTTTCTTTTGTTCACTTATTTATTGGTGATTGTAGATAACAGCCTATTGTACTTGTTTATGGCCGCTTGCAGGCATAATTAGCCAGGTGTGCGAATTACGATTTCTAGGAAATTACGTCGATGCTTGCCGGACGGGCAATATTTGCATTTGTGCAGTAAAAAACGATGGCTTGATGGAGAGAGGAAGGCGAGAACCACGATCGAAGCGAGACGTGTGTACTACAATCGGGGATCTAATAGTGACGGACTTTTCGCGTTTTATTGAATTACGACCTTCTGCATTACGTTTGGACTTGTTGTGTTCGCTTATATTTGTACCTGTGTTATACGTGTTTGTATAGTTCTAATAAACTCTATAGTAATTTTAACGGCATTTTAATTCGAGTCCCGCTAAACTCGTAACAAAACGAATACCTACTAAACATTTTATTGCTCACCAAAGTAACAGACACAAAAGTTCAGTTACAATATAAATAAAAGTCGACATCGACTTTTATTTATATTGTTACATATTACAGTCCACATGGACTGTATAACTTATTACTGACGTTTTTTACAATTAAATTAAAACTATACATAGACGATTTATGTTGAATGGCAGAGAGTAGAGTAGTGCGTATTGGTGCCATGTGTATGAGAGCAAGCAAGCGAATAATTCAGGCCCCCAAGGCCGCTTCTTATATCTCCCATTATAGATATCTCCCATCTTATATCTCCCATATATGTCCGACGCCTAGCTACTAACTGTGCGAGCTATTGGCGTCGGTGATATGCGCGGCGTGAAGAGGTGTGCTCCGGTGGGCGGGTCAAGGGGTGTAATCTCTGTCCGCAACACTAATATTAGTAAATCAGGTTTACACAATACATAAGTTACAAAACAGACGCTGGAGAGCCCCCGGCTCGGATCCTCTCACACCAAGCTAAGACCCACCAATTACACCCACTCATTACAGATACAAGTAGCCATACACTATTAGCTTAGGCGTGTTGCTGGAGAGTTTCTTCCGCCGCTTCTTCTTTTCTAGCTATAACACGTTGGGAACCATTGTATAAACACTTCAGCCTGTTGGCTTAACTCATTCAGCTTTTTACGGCTTAATCCTAAATAGAGTCAATCTCCCGCAGCGGTCGAGCCGATGTCGAACGTCACAGGAGGTGCCTCCTCGAGCAAGCTGCTTCCGGGCTGAACGCCTCCGCTCCCAAGGATTCGGGAAGCCCCCAAAGTCCGGTATCGCTGAAAGAGCCATCTGCAGCTAGTCAGCTGGATCCTGCTAAAAAAAACAATACATAAGCCTAGTGGTTGTCGCGTTGGCTCATGGCGTGGCAAAAAGGGCGCGGCTTTTAATCCTGCCTTATAGTATGCACCATTTAAGCAGTTTTCAAACCTAATTATTACAATCACCACCTCCTAACGATGAAGGAAAACATCCTGATGAAACCTGCACATCGAGATAACCGAAATCCGCCTTGGACAAGCGTGGCGAGTACATTGTTCCTTCTATAAATGGAAGGATCGAACCTAGCTGTGGGCCGTTTATGGGCTATTATTATTATTTTGTATTTTGCTTTACGTAAGGTTATACATATTATTTATTGTATTAGTTTATAACAAATTTCATAAATTATTTAAAAAAAGTTGTTTTTCTAACTACAGATTGTATCCAATATGTTTTGGACTGCAGTCTTAGTGGCTGTGATATGTTATGCTCTAAGAAGATTATTCGTTGAAGATGAGACGCACCCTCTAGACCATCTACCAGGTCCACCTAGACTACCAATTATTGGGACCACTTTAAAATTCATCAACGCTTCACCAGGTATATCATTACTTAATAACTAGTTAATTATAATTAGCCTAAGTATGTAAGAGCTTCTTTTTTCGTTTTTGTTCTAACTTCAATGTTAATTAAATCTTCGTTTGCCAGGCGTTTTCACCTCTTTATCTCTATCTACATTTACAATAAAATTCTAAAATACTGTGACGTAAAACTCTGCTCTCTTCCAAAAGCAAAATCCATACTTAATAAATGGTTAAACTCACTAACCATTGATGATATGATATCACAGAGTGCCTAATGGTGTCATCCTTTTAATAAAATGTACTATTTTATATAATATATGTATACTATATATACATGGATGTGTATGGTTATGTATGTATGTTTGTATATGTGTAATATATATATATATATATATACAACACACATATACACACATACATATTATTATAATCACCTTATGTACATGCTAGGAATGTTATATTTTAATTATTATCCTTAAGTCGTGGTAGCGTAATGGCTAGCGCACGCGTCCCAAACGCAAAGGGCGCGGGTTCGATCCTGGCTGGAACGCATGCACCCCTTAGTCAATTTTCTAACCTAATGTGCATATTTTTACAATTACCACGTGCTAGCAACGGTGAAGGAAAACATCGTGATGCAACCTGCACATCGAGATAACCTCAGATCGAGATAACATGTGTCAAACTTGCCAAGCCGTCTTGGACAAGCGTGGCGAGTATACTGTCTGTTCCCCCAATAATGGGAGACCCGAGCCCAGCAGTGGGACATTTATGGGCTGATGTTACTACATACTACTACCTTATGTTATGTATTTTAATGAATATTATGTATTAATAATTTATTCTATCCTTATTATATATGCGCATTTATGTATTTTATAAACATGTAGGTGACATACATACAAGCCGAGGCCAATGGTAAAAGTCTCTGTCAAACGCATCTTAGCACCCACAACACAGAATTTTATTTTCTAGTGTGGGTGCCATAGTTAACCGAATCATTATGTTGTGTAATCTTAATAACACTACTAATAATGTAAATGTAAAGGCTTTTGGAAAAATATATGAATTGAATTGAATTACTTAAATGGATTTTAGCAATGATTGTTTGTTTGATAAGCTTTGTTGAAGAAACCGGTCTCAAACGATTTTTGCCGCAAACGTTCAAAGCTCGGCCATGTGCAGGTTTCACTCGCACACAAACGTAATTTATATTAGGAAAAAAGCTGTCTTATAGGGCCAAAACACAAGTTTGCGAACCGGTTCGAAGCGAATACGCAACGCTCGAACTTGTGACGCGATTGCTGTGATGCGATTTCGTGCGGTTTCGATTCCACTTCGGTTGAAGTCGGGTTGGTTGGGTAAGAAGGACACGTCGGCGCCGGAGGGCGGGTTTGAAACTCTGGCGCTTCTATAAAACTGGTGCGTATTTGCAAATGGAGCTTGATGGAAATTAGAACTACATCTTTCATCTCATTTTATCTACAGTATTAAAGTGGGACAAATGAATTGACCAAAAGCTCTTCTAAGGAGGTTCGATCAGTCAGCTTAGGGCGCATTCCTCTAGTATCTCACAACGCCAAAAATACTCCGTCTGCCGTTCCACATGGCTATCACGTTCGTTATGGTCGTGGCAAAACGTCACTAATGACATCATTATTCTCGATCCTTTGAAAAAGGCGCGATTTTCAAATCAACTTTTTTTATTTAATTTCGTTAATAAAATCAACGCTCCATAATCCGTTTCACTAGAGATTATGATTGTAACGCCCGCGAGTAAGTGGAACGGGAAAAATTGCGGTCGTGAACGTGGCCGTTGTAAGTCTCTAGTGGGACGTAGCCTTGTTAATTTTCGTAATTAGTTACTCCTTGGTGGAATTTTTAGAGTACCTATTTTCCGCTCGTTCCGTTGTATGGTGCGTAATTTTTAACTTTCGAACAATATATTCAGGCTTCATATAATGCCTTTTTTGAGAAATGCGTTGTAAAAGTTATTTTAATGTTAACAGACTAACAATTTTTTCTTTGCTTAAAGCAGGCAAAGAATCATACAGGTTATGCTTCCCATCCGCAGTGGATATGGTCCTAGGGGCCCCCCCGCCTGTCAAGGTACGCGGAGTTGGTTAAGGTTTCGCATTCCGGTAGCCGTGGTAAAAGGCTAAGGAAGGAATACCGAGGATTTTTAGTGGGTATCCCCGACCATGGCGTGGCAACAGCACTTGCTTGCCGTGCTAGTGCCACCTCAATGTGACGAATCCGACACTCGGCATCGCGTTTTACCCCCGCCCCGTTAATTTAGGTTATATTTAAATTACTTATTAATCTTTTTAGATTAGATTGTAATATTGATGTGGTATTTTTCAATATAACATTTATGAAAAAGAAAAATCGAACGTGTTTAACATGTCATTGGTGAGATGTATGGTAAAAGGAGTTGCGCACTGTTATTGAGAAGAAGATATAGAAGAAAGAAATAAAGAAGATGTCGAATGCGCGATCTGAATTAATATGCATGTTCTTACGATACATCGTCGCATCACAGTTTTGTGTTTTTGCCCAATAAAAAAAGTAATTATTGCGGAATAAACCAGTTAATTTTCGATACTGACTATAATAATGTTTGACTCATAATTTATTTTAGATGACCTTTTCAAAGGACTTCGTGAATACGCAAAGACGTACAAAGATCGATATTTGATTAAGATTTTTAAGAGGAGAATATTGCATTTGACGAATCCAAATGATATTGAAGTAAGTATTATATAATTTTTTAAATCCATGACTGCTACTCAGCTATCCGGTACACGAATTTTAAGTAGTGGATGGGCGTAATAGGTAAAGGGGAAGGTATACTTACCCTTTCTGCAACTCCTAGAGTCCGGGGTTCTTGAAATATTTATTTTTGGTAAACAGAACCTCACCTATTTTTTCTCTAACATTATTGTGATGAATGGTGAAAGGTCGTGACCAATAACTAGAACAGTGATTTAGATTAGGTTAGGTTAGCTTCAGACCAAAACGCGCGAGCCGAGCGACCGAAGCGAGCCTGCCTCGGCATCGGCCGGTGAGTGCCAGAACCGACTGCAACTATTTACTATTTATTTTATACACGATTTATAATTTCGTATTTATTGGCCGCCATTTTGAATAATTTCATGGTTACTCTTATAGTGTATGTGAACGTGCTCAGTTGTATTTTTTCGTCATATTTTGAAGACTTACTCTGTTTTTTGTTCTTTTTTGTTGATTACTGGTTTTCTTTTTGACTTTGACTTTAAAAGGATTGTTCAACTTTGTAAGTTTAATTAGTGAAAAAATAAGTGAGGTTATGTTTATTTAAAAAAAGTGAAGATCTCCGGACCGTAGGGGTTATGGTAGGGGTAAGTATGCCTCCCCCTTCCCCATTCCACCATCCCGCTACTTAAAATTCGTGCATCGGATAGCTATAGATTTACCAAATCCATAATCGTAAGGAACAAAGAAAGAATACTAAGTCGTGCGGCCAGATAGCATGTCGTATGGCAACAAAAGAACCCACAGCCAGGTGGTTGGGCATTCGCCATAATTTTAATGTAGTACGTAGTAGCTGGACAGGCCAAAGGGAGTAAAATTGCCTATGATCATTTTCAAAATCAAGCCCGTTCCTATAGCTTGAGATTTGACATTCCTTTACAGGAATTAATCCTTACAAACTACACTGTGTTGGTATAGTATTTTTTATTTAATCAGCCTAATCGATTCGTAACTAGGGTAGGATAGGGTAGGGTGATGCCTCGTAAAAGCGCTATAAATGGGGCGCAGATTTAGGTTTAGCGGGTAGTTCGGCGGCCGATTCTCGCGACAGCTTCGCTTTAGAAGCAAGCGTAGAGATCCGGTCGCCGAGAGTCCCACACACCCTCGATGCAGGCCTTATGCCTGAATTCTGGCCCTTCCCCCGAAGGGCCCAACGCTGGTGTCCAAAAACATTCTCCACGCGTTATAAAAAAAAGAGTTTTTCAAAAATCTAATGATACCAGCTTTAGTTTTCATCAAAACGGCCCCGAGACTCCTATGAATATTTTTCGCTATATGTCCTAGCTTCAGATTTGGCCGTGGAGGTTCACTTGAAAAATTCACCTGTATCACCATAATCCCATGCTACAGGAAAATATTAAAAGTATTATAAATATATATATATTATGTTGTATTTTACAGATAGTTCTATCCCATTCAAAGAATATAATGAAAAATAAACCCTATCAGTTTATGGAATCTTGGCTTGGGACTGGCTTGTTGTTAAGCACAGGTAATTAATCTTCAAAATCAACCAATCCACTCGTAATGAAAGGTAGAGTTTCGGATGGATGTACAACAATAGCAATTCAGTCAATGTGATCAAAGTTGCGTGGGACCATAAGATCTGTAGCTACACGCATACGCATCCAATATGGAGTGGCAAATCCGCGCACCTCGTACCGGCCATAAATTTTATCCGTACAGGAATGAAGAAAGAATACAATTTCCTGCAGCCGGGCGGCATGTCGTAAGAGGCGACAAAAACGCCACAGCCAGGTGGTAAGGTATTTGCTCGTCTGGATAACTACCACCCCTGGTTTAAAGTATGCCGCCGTAACAACCTTGAGTTGTGTTTCGGCATTAGTAGCAAGGTTCCAGTCTTCCTTTAGAGAGCGACAGCCATGTTACAAATGTCCATAGGCGATGGTAACCGCTTTCCATCAGGTAGGCCGTCTATTTTTTTTAAGGAAGTATATATAGGTTTGCGTTTGACCACCGTCTCACCTGATGTTGAGTGATGACGCACTCTAGGATGGAGCACGCTTACCTAGAAGATACCTATTCACTCGTGACTTGAAGACTTCGAGATTGTATTTGTCAAGAAAAACAGACTGGCAAATTATTCCACTCTTCGGCAGTGCGCACCAGAAACGGTGAAGCGAAACGCTTGGTTCCGACTGGTGGTGTTTCCACCATGTAATGGTGGCACAAACCGATGCGTCTTGTTGTCCGAAGGTAAAATGGGGATGGAGGAATCAGCTCGTGCAATTCTAAGGAACACTCTTCGAAATGTATTCGATAGAAGACAGTTAGCCCCGCGATCTTACGTCTATGCACTAGACTCTGAAGTCGAGTATAAAAAAGACGATCATTGGTCGTCTGCCTGTCTGCTGACCTCATGTAATATAAAAAAATGAGTAAACAGATCAGTATTCTATAGTCCGCTGCACATGACTGTCAGCAGGACCCGCATGGGTCTTACGGACACGGGACGTAGATGTACACCTTTAAACATGGATGCATGTCGGGATGTAGCTACGTATAGTACTCTGACTCACCCACTTCTATTAAAGAGTTCCATACAGATAATGAACGTCAACTCTTAGTTTTTATCATCTGGACATGGAACCCCAAAGTATTCAGTATAAAATACCCTAAAAAACTAGTCGGCAGATTTTCTTGTTACCAATTTTCCTTGAAAGTATTTTTTAAGCTCTACCAGGTTGTATTTTTGTTATTCCTTCTGTAATTCAAAGGTAGATTAGACCAGATAATTGAGAATTGTGTACTTCGTAGTATCTCATTAGAGGGACAGAAAGCGAATAGATTCACTTCACCTATTAATTTTTTATCTATACTAATATTATAAGTAAAGAGGTAAAGTTTGTGTGTTTGTGACGTTGTAGAGGGTAATCTCCGAAAATACTGAACCGATTAAAAAAATTCTTTCACTGTTGGCAAGCTACACTATCCCCGGTTGACATAGGCTATATTATATTTTCATCAAAATTAGGGACCCTTACTAAAACACCAATAGTCTAATCCGAGGTGTAAATAAATTACCTAAAATCGCGTGCGCTACGAAAACAATTGTTGATAGAATAAAAGTACTACGACTTTGCAGAACACATCATTAATTACAAAAGGTGTCGCGACAGCATATGTCTGACTATTATAGTTATGCCACAATAAGTGTTCTTTTGTTTTAAAAAATTAATTATAATGCCGCCTCTAGAAAATGCACTTTATTTGTATTTTGGTATTCATCCTTATCAAAATAAATTACTTCATTTTCAAGACTGCTTTAATATCTTAATATAACTTTTTGAATTATTCAATTCGGACATTCAATTCGAAAGATATCACGAGTTAGTTAAAAAGCGTTTAAAAATTAGTAATTATTAGAAAAAAGTTGCGTGGTCGCCGCGCACCCTAATCGGCTAGATAAGCTTATGCAATGTAGGCGTCACTGGGGTACGGGCAGTACAGGAGGGGAAATATTTTGAATTCAGTTAGTAGGTAATTAAAATTAACAAAAAATAAAGAGTAAAGTTTGTGAGTTTGTGACATTGTAGGGGGTAATCTCTGAATCTACTAAACCGATTTTGAAAATTCTTTCAGCAGTGGAAAGCTACATTATTCCTGAGTGACATAGGGTATATTTGATTGTGATTAATAATAAGTATATTTTAATTTTTTTCTGATGCCCAGCGAAGTGGGCACGGGTCAAATAGTGAGATATATAGGATAGACCAAGCTTACCTAGAAAGTGCCTATTCACAAGAGACTTAAAGACATCCAGTTGGTATGTTCTACTCTTTGGCAGTGTGCATAATGAAGGTAGAGACGAAGTGCTTTTACGAATTTTTAAAAAAGTCAGCTTGCATCTTTACTTACAAAGGAGAAATATATCAATAAGTCTTTTACAGAAGTTACATGGTTAAAATTACCAGTGATATCTAGAGAACAAAACAACAAGGGAACATAATGAAATATTGAGATCCTCATTGCTAATGTTTTTTTCATGCTTTTAGGTGCAAAATGGCACGCACGAAGGAAAATTTTGACTCCAACTTTCCACTTCAATATTTTGAAAAATTTTGTCCTCATAATGAAGGAAAAAAGCTTTCACATGGTCGAGACCCTCAAAGAAACTAATGGGCAGGAAGTCAACCTGATTCCTATCGTAAGCGATTATACACTTCATACTATATGCGGTAAGTTTTGTCTTAAAATGGGTAGATTGGTAGGCCCTTCTCGGTGACTATCACTCTAGTCTAAGGTACGCCTCCATAACAACCTCTATAATTTGACAAACAGGACAAAACGCGTAGAAACCTCGGATTTTGGAGCCCAGAACCCGGACATGTAAACTGGTTTTTTTTTAACTTAGTATAATAAATGCCACTTCAAAAGTCATAAATAAACTTTTTATTTTGCGACTCACTGCCAGTGTGACTACGGCGAAGTTGAAGTGTGCACCGTGGCAACCGCGACCTGGGCCTACGCCACACCTGACGGAAATGTCGTCGCGTATCTTCCGCGTCGGAACGCCAATACATGTTATTGCATATAAAGAAAGAATTGAAAGAAATAATTATTTTATTTTAGGACAAATAAACACTTTAACAATACTGAGTAAAATAAAATAAAAAATGCATCAATACAAGTCCTAAAATTGGACCCAGACTCAGCGTAATGCTCGCCACTAAGGCCAGCGCTGTTCTTCCGCCTGGGACCAGCAGGTGGACTCACGGAGGACAATACAACACAAATAATATATCAAATCCGTTCAGTTTAATAATTATAAAAATAAAGACTACGCAGAAGAGAAGATCGGTCGCTCAGTCGCGGTCCGCTCGCTCCCTGCTGCTGTTCCGTCCTCCGCCAGTCGACTGATAATGTTCTACGGAATATTTAGTGTACCACAACGGAAGTACGGCTTCGAAATTTCCGTCAAGTGTGGCAGGCCAATCTAGGGCATTGGTTCGTCGTTTGGTCGCGACACGTAGCCCGGCGGCGGCCTACGACTTGAAATTTTTAAGCCCGGAATACAAATGAAGCCCCGTCCGGACGGTCCGCGGACGCTCTCTAAACTTAGACAAATCCGAGGTAAACTGGACGGATGGCAACCCTATATTAATGTAGTACACGGAAATATCATGACAGCGGCAGGAGGTCCATCCACTCCTATCACATATCGAGCAGCAAGTGGCCTCCAAGAATACTGATGATTCTGACTGTCAAGCAGTAATTGTCCACCACAATATGTCGGCAAGTCGGAGGTCAGATATAGTTTGAAGGGCTCTTCCTTTTTTGTACAAGATCCAGCTGAATAGCCGCAGATGACTGCTTCAGCAATACCGGGCTTGGCGGGCTTCCCCACTTCGTGGAAGCGGAGGCGTTCAGCCCGGA
The DNA here is from genome assembly GCA_039645545.1 of Dendrolimus houi. Lineage (NCBI taxonomy): Eukaryota > Metazoa > Arthropoda > Insecta > Lepidoptera > Lasiocampidae > Dendrolimus > Dendrolimus houi. The sequence continues at coordinate 2,404,610 of CM077131.1, forward strand.
AGCAACTTGCTCGAGGAGGCACCTCCTGTGAGATTTGACCTCGGCTCGACCGCTGCGAAGGGGAGATGACTCTAACGGACTAAGTCATAAAAAGCTGAATGAATAAGCTAAACCAAAAGGCTGGAGTTAAAAAGTGGGGACAAGTTAGCAACTGCGCAGAGCCAGTGGCGTAGCGTAGTGGGGGCGTCACATTTTAGGTGGCGGCAAAATTTCACAATAAATAATATAAATATTTGAACTATTTCGGGTTAAAGAACTTTATTTCTCATAAAAGAATTTTACAATTCACTTAAACTATGAGAACATTTATAAGTTGTTGAACAATAAGTTGTAATTTATAACGAGATAGAAAGCACAAATACTAAAGTTGCAGGAAGTTTTGATTTATTTTTGTACATACAAGTTACAAGTTCTTTCGAACCAAAATAAACAAGGATATAGATTTTGTGGAAGTGTCATTGTGTAACTTGTTAGATTAAAAAAATATATATAATGCATTTATTTTTATATGAGTAATTATATAATAATATTTGCAGTTATTGTATATTGCGACAATATTTAATTTTAATTTTGCTAATTTAAAATATTTTGTAACACGTGATTTTTTAGGCATTTTTTAAACACATTTATGGATTTTGCTTCTTTCATAGTTTTTGGAAGTTGATTATATGTTTAGGCTCCTTCAAATAATACGCTGCTTTTACCGTAATTAGTTCTGGGTGCCGGGAGTACCAAATTGTCTTTATTTCTTAGAAGGATTTTTTGTATTTCGTGCCTTTTGATAAATTTTATTTCGCAATGAACTTTCTTGTTTAAGATTTTATAAATTAATGTGCATATGTTAAAAGTATACTGTTGTTTAATGTTCATTATTTTGGTGTTTTTGTAAATTTCATGCGTAGGTGTTAGAAAATCAAAATGAAATAATGTTTTTATTAGTTTATTTTGTGTTACTTGTAATCGTTGAAGATTTGTTTTAACTGAGGAGCCCCAAATTTCTATCAGGTAATCAATATGCGGCTTAACCAGACTGTTGTAAATTGTATAACGTACTTGACGCGGCACGCACCTTGCAAAGTTTTTCAGTCTGCCTGTTAGGGATCTCAATTTATTTTTTATTTTATCTATGTGTATTTTACCTAAATATTTTTCATTGTCTACTTTATTAATAATTTGGTTATTTATACTTAAAGAAACATGTTATTAAGGTGTTTATTTTTTGCCGTATAAATCATATAGTGTGTTTTAGCTGTATTTATTGTTAACAGATTATACTGAAACCAGTCGTTAAGTAAATTAAAATCCCTTTGTGCATCTATTAGCGTATTGATATTATCACCAAAATAAAATAAAGTTGTGTCATCAGCGTATAAGGTGGTGTCACCATTTAAACCTATGTCTTGTAGATCGTTAATGTAGACAAGAAACAGCAGGGGCCCAAGAATAGATCACTGCCGGACTCCATGAGCCAGTGCTTTAGGTTGACTCTGAGACTGGTTAATTTTTACTATTTGTTTTCGATTTCCTATGTATGACTGAAAAACATTGTAAGCAGTGTCTGTTATACCTATTTTAGCTAACTTTTTCAGAATAATTTTGTGACTGACTGTGTCAAACGCCTTTTTCAGGTCTATGAATATACCTAGGTATATTACATTTTTCTTGTCAATATTAGATTTTATATTAGTGATAAGATCAATAGTGGCTGATAATGCATTTGATTTAGGTCTAAAGCCGTATTGCTTATAGTGCAAAAAATTTATGGAGTCCAAAAAACCTTTGAGCCGCAAGTAAAGTACCTTTTCAAATATTTTGGATATGATCGGAAGGACCGATATAGGTCTATAATTTCCAGTTCTAACTTTTTACCAGATTTGTATATCGGTGTAACTTTAGCCACTTTAAGGTTGTCCGGAAATTTATCGTCATTTAAACACTTATTTATACAATTGCCTAACTCATTTGCTATCAAAGTTTTAACGCTTTTAATACATTTTACAGATATACCGTCTATTCCTGAACTAATATTTGTGCTGAGTGTATTTATAATTTTTATGATTTCTTCGTAGGACGTGTTTTCTAGCGAATATAACACCTCTGTAGGGTTTTTTGAGACGGACGTCTGACCAGGACATGCTTTGTAGCAATGGTATTTTGCAGGTATTTTATTAGCCAATAGTTGAAAAATAGTCCACAAAACATCCACAGATATCGTTTTCTGTCTCAAAACTTTGATCTCCTATTTGTAATTTCAATGACAGTAAATTATACTGAATTTTGTTATTGGCTAGATTATTTATTAGAGACCACATCTTCTTTGGCTTCTTTTTACTACGTTCAAAAGCTTGATAGTAATAGTCCTTCTTTGCCTTTTTCATCATATTGTATACGTTTGATCTTGTCTGTTTTAATTCGATTCCTAAATTCTCGTCTGTAGGAGTTTTTTTGTACTTATAATATAGTTTGTTTCTTCTGTGTATTAAATCTATTATTTCTTTATGTACCCATTCTTGTTTAGGTAGGTTTAGTATTTTCTGTTTTGGTATTTTACTTTCAGCTATATTCAGTCTTAAACGATTTTCTAAAATGCAACAATCATCATTATTTTCATGTTGCCTTTTTTCGCAATTGTTGTAAAAAATATTGTAGTTTCAATAAACTACAATATTTTTTGACGCAATCGTCGTAATTAACTTTTTGTAATGTCTCTTGTTTGTAGTTCATTATCTCTAGTAACAGTTGTTTATGGTCTGACATGGCTGATTGAATGATTGTTAGATTAAATATAACATTTTTGAGATTTGTACATATGTGGTCTAACAATGTCTTGCTTGTAGCAGTTTCCCGAGTACAATATTCCTCGCTTATCTTATTAAGTATTGTATATCCGCATTCTGAGATTGTCTCTGTGTAAGTTTTTGTTGTATTATCCGGATCGATAAGATTAAAATTGAAGTCTCCGAATATAAGTGCTCTTTTTTTCTGATTTAATTGAACTTCGTAGTCATTTAAAAATGCTTGGGTGCTCGTATGACCTGGTTGATAAACAACACCAATTTCAACAGCAAATTTTTGAAGGTGAATCTAGAGATAGTGATTATCATTGAGACATTTCTCTTCCAGGAGATTATGTTTTAAATTGTTAGAGATAAAAATTGATACTCCTCCCACTCATCGCTTAGTCTATAGTTGTAGTAGTTTGTATACCTGGGGAAGCGTATATTAAGGGCTACATCTTCAGACTTTATCCAAGTTTCAGTAAGAATTATAACATGAATAATATAGGCAAAAGATTGGAGGATGCATCACAGTTCGTCGATTTTGCCAAGAGCGGCAATATTTCGCACGTTAACGTAAAAACATTTGAGAGATGTTTTCGTTGTTTTTATATCCGTGTGATTATTAACTACATTGTGACTAATTAATTGGGAGCAGTTTTCTCTATTGGGAACTTGTCGTTTTTTGATATTTTAATTATTTTTGGCATGTTATTTGTATACTTGATCCTTAGATTAGTTTCACCATTTTGTGTTCGAATCTTAAGTTCCTCTTTTAGGTTATTGAGGTATGTTTGCTCTTTTGGAGTTTTATCAGAATAAATTTTTACCGTCTCTGTATTAATATTTTGGCTATTTTTCAGCATTGAAGTTACTGTATCTTTACTGTGGAATATAGCTTTTAGAGGCCTATTCTTTTCTGAGTTATAATTGCCTAAACGTATGGTTGTTATCGGTGTAGGATATTCGTTGGTTGTAGTTTTCAATATTTTAGTAACCGCATTAATATCTGATCTTTTCCTTTTTTTTGGTTCTGTCATTTTTGGCTCTGGGATGGCAATAATTAATAAATTCTTACTTCTGATATCACGTTCATATATTTCTGTCATTATTTCTTCGCAAGTAGAGTTTCCAGTTCCAGTTGCATGTAATCCTTTCACCAAAGTCGCAATCTTCATTGCAGTAGTGTTATTTGCCTTTTTAATATCTTTAATTTATAATTTTATATTATTTTGTTAAGCTGTGAGTGACTGTGTAACATTAGAGATACTATTTACTTGGTTCCGTATAGCACTGATATCTTCACTTATTTTGTTAATTTTTCTATTTGCGTTTCATTTATTGTTTTTATAAAAGACATCATTTCATCTATTTCTTTTCGGATTTCAGACATTTCCAGTTTTAGAGCTTCATTTTCGTCACGTGCTTTATAACGTTTACTAAGCTGCGTTGCTTGGGCGTTGTCTTTCAATTCCAGCAATTGTGCCGAATGGGATATATCAGGATTAGACTCACTACGCCCTGCAATCGTGCCACTTCTAGTTGGCAAATGTAATGTATCCATGTTGATCGGCGAGTTAAATACCGGTTACCGCGTCGGCGAGTCGGCGACTGAGCTTGGTTGATTGATAGAAGGACGTATCACACACTCACTTGGTACCAAATTTAAACTTTACCACAGTCATTGAAAAATTGTATTTAGTTGCCTTCGAATTTTTAATTTTTAATAAATTTGTGTACACGTCTGCCTCGTGTGTTTCCTACCTACTAACTCTTTTTTTTACAACCATTTCATGTTTTTATCGCAACTACAAATTCGAACCGATTGAAAGGGACATAGAATTTTTCATTACTTACTCGCCCGGCTCAACACGGGCAGATTTTTCATTACCACTCCGCTATTGCTCCTAGCGTGATGTTATATAGCTTATAAAATTCCTCAATATGTGGGCTTTCCAACACAAAAATAATTTTCGAAATCGATTCAGTAGATCCAGAGATTACCCCCTACAACGTCACAAACTTTACCTCTTTATATATGTATTTTTTTATTATTGATAATATTAAGTTTAGATATAGTATGCATTAAATTGAAATACCTAAATAAAAGGGCGGCAAAATTGTCTTCCGCCCCGGGCGGCCGTCACCCACGCTACACCGCTGTGCAGAACCTAGTCTATCTTTACTACCGCTTCGTAATAGCCGGTAGAGAAGAAGCAGCAAAAGAAAATCGCCAGCAAAACACCTAAGTTAATCCTATATGGCTACTTTGTGTCTGTAATGAGTGGGTGCGGTTGGGGGACCAACTTTGTGTGGGTGGGCCGGGGACTCTCCGGCGTCTGTAATGCCAGGCTGATATTCTGAGCTTCGGGGGGTTCATGCTGGCGACAAATTCGGTGATTTCGTCTGGCTCGTCAACGAGTACATTGCGCAGCCGACGGTGGCCAATGGGAGCGTCTTGTGAGGGTGGTTCCTTCTTCCTGCCCGAATACCGCGTATTTACGGTCCTCGCTCGAAGTTACACCATCCGGTGACGCTTTGATACTACTTTAGTTTCACTTTCTTCATGTAAATTTCCGTTATTTATATTGACAACCGTTTCTAAAACTTTCGACATCCGTTTACTTTATTGGTCGCTCAAAGTGCTCCTTCAGCCGTTTTACACAGCGACCACAGTCGTTATGATCACCGGGAAACCATCACTAATGACGTCATAATTTTCGCTCACGCATCGCTCACGACGAGCCATGTCAAGAGGGGGGTCGAAGTGGGCGTTAACCACAAAAATTAATTATCTCTATCGAGACAGTGACATTCAAATCAAGTATACATCAACCAATGACATTTGTGTATTTATAACATCAACGCTTCATAATCCATTCCACTAGAGTTTCAGATTATGACGCCCGCAAGCTAGCGGAACGGAAAATATCGCGGTCGTCAGCGTGGTCGTTGTGAGCGGTTAGTGGAACGTGGCCTTAAATGAATACTCCATATCGGGTTATCGACTACTTCCATCACATGGTTACTTTATAATAACTAGAGATACCAACATATTTGTTATTCCTTTACAGAAACAGCAATGGGTACGCAGCTGGATTCTAACAAGACGACTGCTAAGCTCGAATACAAAAGAGCTATACTCGAAATAGGCCACTTACTCTTCACAAGATTGACGAAAATTTGGCTGCATAACGAGTATATTTTCAAAAGATTTCCACTCGGCAAGAGATACGCGTCTTGCTTGCATAAGGTATGGTAAACGCAGGTAACTCCCACGTACCGTTATACAAACGCCATTCACCTTTACTTCTTTTTTCTAAAAATTACTGCACGATTTGTGTATCTAGTCAGTGTTAAGTCTCTCTTTTTAACCAACTTCCAAAAGGAGGAGGTTCTCAATTCGAGTGTACGTTTGTTACGCGATTTCTCCGTCAATTGTGGACCGATTTGTAAACTTTTTCTTTATGTGAAAGATAATACTGTTGAAGTAGTTCCATTGTCAGCAAGTTAGGATTTGATGAGTGGATCCCAAGGAAATCGAGAGCAACCCTTGTTGAAGAGCGCCGAGTGCCTACACGTGTTCGAAAGGCAAAACATGTATACGCGTGCCAGTAGTACCTACAATTTCTACAGGCACTTAAAACATTATTTCTAAAACTATTCAAGCAACTAAAAAGTAGAAAATATTGAAAAAAAAAAACAAAACTGACTTCATACTAAAAAGAAAAAATTAAATATTTTCTACAACATCTCGAAGTCGGTGCCAAGTAAAACTCAAAAAAACAACAAAATTGCAAAATGTACTAACAATAACCGACCGCCCGATGAATATGCAACTCTATTGATCACTTTAAAAAAAAAATTCTGACTCCACACTCCACAGCATATTATCACTCTACAAAGACCCGCCGAAAGCTCTATTTTATAATAAAAATTATAATAACAGCCCACAAACGATGCGCAGCCAAGCTCGGGCCTACCACTATATGGCAACGGACAGTATACCTACCACGCTCGTCCAAGGCGGATTGGCAGTTTTGACACATCGGTCATCTTGTTGTGCAGGTTTCATTACGATGTTTCCCTTCACCTTTAGCACGTGGTAGTTGTAACAATATGCACATTCGGTCAGAAAAGTGACATACTTTAATATTTCTAATTAATTAAATATATTGTTACATGCCGTCAAAGATAAGCGCACAGCTGCCTGTTGTAAGCGCAGTCTATGGTCCTCCCGGAAGGATTAAGGAATTCTTTTTGTGTTTTGAATTTGTAATTAAGAAAAACATGCTATTGTTTTTCTACTTGTTTTATAACCATCATTAGCGTCGAACTATTCCTTATTGTTATTGTTTTCGACTTTGCTAGCCGTTCGCAGGTGTGCAAATTACTATTTCTCAGAAACCCAGTGCGCGCGGTCAATTTTTTTGTACTGTGTAGTTAGTATAAGATGATGCCCGAATGGAGGGGTGGGCAGTCAAGCGACAACTACGAAACGAGTAAGACGTTTTCGAGTACTCTCGATTAGCGATATAGACGACGGACTTTACGCGTGTCAAATTGTATCGAATCGTGCAGTGTGAACTAGTTGCATCCAGTTTTATTTGTATTTGTTTTATACGTGTTTGTACAGTTCTAATAAATTCTATAGTAGTTCCAACGGCATTTTTAATTCGAGTCCTGTAGCTCGTAATATTTAATATTTTGGCATAATTTTTAAGATTACAAAATATCAAATTGCATGTAGTGTTTGCCTATAAGTAATTACTGCATTTGTCATGTTTTTTTTTATATAAAGCTATGTACATCCTTGGTATTAGTGCAAGTAATTGTTGGTAAACCAAATAAATAAATGAATACTTTCCAGTCAGGATGCGAACCCGCGCACTTTGAGCTTGGGACGCGTACGCTTATTATTCAGCTGTCATGCCATCTTAAAGCTCTTATTCTATTCTACAGGTACATTCTTTCGCCGATAGTGTGATAAACGACAGGAAAATGGAGAGGGATAGAACTCAAAAGTTTTCTGAAATTTCTTCTGAGGACAAAGAAATAGGTGAGTTACAGTTGAAATTGTATAATCTTATAAATAGAAAACAATGTTTGTATGTTTGTCATTGATGAGCTCCTAAGCCATTGGTCGGTTTAAGATGAAACTTTGTTAAGGTGTTTAGGGTATAACGCTGTACCCAGCAGACGTTGTTCTGTCATTAAGAAAAATCTAAAACCCGATTGCAGCATCTATCGGGACCAATTATTAATCTAAACCGTTCTCAAATCCACTTGAACACACACAAAAAATAATTTCACCTAAATCCTGGAACCCGATTGTAGCGCCACCTACCGGGTCCAATTGTGAACATAAACCATCCCGAGACCCACTTGAACACAGACAAAAAATTTCATCGAAATCGGTTCAATCGTTTAGGAAGAGTTCAGTGACTGACATACACACGAACAGAAGAATTTTATATGTAAATATATTTTTGGGCCAGAAACCCTCGCAGGCGTCCTCAGCATACCCTACTAAAGTTTCATCAGAATCTGATCAATGCTTTAGGAACTTAATGAGGACAAACCTAAAAACAATGATTTTTATGGATAAACGGCCTGTGGACAGCCGCTTAGCGACGATGAATGTTAGAGGAGGGATGGACAGTAAAATAGATGAAGTATGCCAGGTGATGAATGAAAGAAAAGTAGATTTATTATGTGTGAGTGTGACGAAGCGGAAAGGATGTGAAACCACTAAGTACAGCCAGTTTACGGCGTATTGGTCAGGAGTGAAAGCGACAGATAGAGGGAGTCAAGGAGTAGGTCTTATTCTCTCTGAAAGAATGGAAGAATGTGTGAAGGAGCATGAATGTGTTAGCCCAAGACTTGTATGGATTCGACTGAGAGTTGGCTTGACTCGGCTTTTTGTGGTTGGGGCATATGCACCATCAGACATGAGCTCGACTAACTCGTCCCGACAAACCATAGAGGAAAAGGACAAGTTTTGGGAATGTTTGAGAGGTGTGCTGCTTACATGTAAGCATAAACGAAAAATTAATTATGTTAGGTGCTTTTAATGGCTGGTTAGGTTTAAAACGAGATGGTTATGAAAGGGAATTAGGTACATACGGAGATGAAAGAATAAATATGAATGGTAACTGTTTGCTTGAAATATGCTTAGAATGGAATTTGGGCGTGATTAATAAAATGTTCTGTCACAAGAATATACATATGTACACGTGGGTAAATGTGAAAGCGAAAAGTATGATTGATAATAAAATAATTTTTAATAGTAGATGAAAGATTGAGGAAAAACATTCTGGACACTAGATCATATCGTGGTACAGGAATCAATATAGATCACTTCTTAGTAGTATGCCGAATAAAAGATCTTTTCAACACTTGGAGGCACCAACATTCCAATAAATCTAAATGTAATACACTACAAAGAATAAAAGTTGAAAAGTTACAAGAAGAAAAAGTAAAAGAAGAGTATAAAGCAAAATTAGAAGAAAAATTTGTTGGGATGAATAATATGTGCGAGATAGAAGAGTTATGGATGTCCTTTAAAACCGAAGTTGTGAGTGTTGCCATTGATGTGTGTGGTGTAACTAAAAGAAAAACAAGTAAATGCGTGAAGAATATTTGGTGGGATAAAGAAGTACAGAGTGTAGTGAATGATAAAAAGAAAGCATGGAAGGATTGGTTAGCTTTAAGAGCTGACCTAAGACTGAAGAATACAAAAAAGGAAGATGTAATTGAGGCAAAAATTTTGTAAAAAGGATGAACGAAATAGTTAAAATAATGGTCAAAAGAAAAAAATGAGCAAAAAGATGATTTGGATGAAAGAATCTCTGAAGATTTCCAGAGTGACATTAAATATTTCTGGAAATCTATAAAAAGAGTTAGAGGAAAGGTAGTACAATCTGAGCTCAATGTAATCAGGGACAAGAATGAAAATACTGTGAAAGAAGAAAAACACATATTGAATCGCTGGAAAGAACATTTTGAAGGTTTGTTTGAAACAGATATAGCGGATGTGAACAGTATGACTGATGAAAAGGACAATAGAGAAGACAATAGCGATAGAATAGTTATGGATGAAATTGTGAAAGCATTGAATAGTATGAAACTAGGAAAGGCTGCTGGGTATGATAGGATAACCGTAGAAATGCTAAAGGCTGGACAAGGTCTGGTCGCAAGTCTTTTGTACCGCCTTTTTAACATATGCTGGAAGAGGGGCTGTGTACCAAAAGATTAGTGCAAAGACGTTATTGTACCACTCTACAAAGGAAAAAGGTCACAACAGGACTGTAAAAATTTTCGAGGCATTAGCCTTCTTAGCGTTGACGGGAAAATATATGCTAAAGTGTTGATTGAACCGGTATTAAAAGGAACACAAGAAAAAGTATGGGATGTACAAGCGGGTTTTCGAAAGGGAATGTGATGTGTGGACCAAATCTTTACTTTACGATGCATAAATGAAAAGTTTTTGGCCAAAGGTCAAAACGTGTATTGTGCATTTATAGATTTGGAGAAATCTTATGGATAGAGTGATAAGAAGTGAATTGTGGTCGGTGCTAGCTAAGTATTGGATAACAGACAACCTGATATAATCACTGAAGTCCCTCTATAATGATACCAGTGCTTGTGTTAGAGACAACGGCGCCTACACTGAATGGTTTAGCATTGAAAAAGGTGTTAGACAGGGTTGTGTAATGTCGCCGTGGTTGTTCAACCTATTCTTGGACAGTTGCTTGGCCAATTTGAAAGAAAACGAAAACAGTTTAAGAATAAATGGTTTACTTATCAAATGTCTACTCTACGCCGATGATCAGGTTATATTTGCGTCATCAAAAACGGAGTTACAGTAGATGATAACAATTATGAACGAGTCTTTTGAGAGAAAGGGTATGAAAATTAATGTGAATAAGACGAAAGTTATGGTGTTTGAAAGAGATGAAAGAATAACAAGTTGTAATATACAGATAGGAAATCAAAAGTTAGAGCATATCAGAGAATTTGTTTACTTAGGCTGCATGTTTACCAGAGACAGAAAGCATGAAATGGATATTGAAAGGGGAGTTATGGCAGGTAATAAGGTGAATGGAGTGCTACACTCTTATGAACAGCCAGAAAGTCTCTGTAAAGGCACGCTTGGCTGTCCATAAAGGGGTGTTGGTGTCAACCCTAATGTATGGCAGTGAAAGTTGGGTATGGCAGAAGAAGCATGAAAGTAGGATAAACGCAGTTAAAATGAGAGCTTTGAGAAGTAAATGTGAGGTTAGCTTGAATGATATGATAAGGAACTGTGTGATAAGGGAACGTTGTGGATTGAAAGAAGATGTAATAACAAGAGTTGAAAAAGGAATGTTAAGGTGGTTTGGACATATAGAGAGAATGGATAAAAGTAGAATCACAAAACAGGTGTATGACAGTATTGTGAATGGTAGGGTTGTTGCCGGTAGACCGAGACGAACACACCATGACCAAATATCAGAAGTGTTAAAGAGAGGTCAGGTAAAAAGCATTTCAAATAAACGTGCATGTATGAAGAGGTTAATGAAAGTAGATGAAGCGAAAGTTGTTTGTCAGGATCGTCGTAAGTGGAGACCCATAGTCTCTGCCTACCCCCATGGGAAACAGGCGTGATATTATGTATGTATGTATATAGATTTTTTAAGCCAGAAAACCTTTCGGGCATTCTCAGAACACCCTACCAAAGTTGCATTACAATCTGATCAATGATTACCGCATCAAGGACAAGCATACAAACATCGATTTTTACTGATAAGATTATGTTAATATTTAACAGGTACGAAGAAGAGGATGGCTATGCTAGATCTGCTGCTGGACGCAGAAGATAAGGGAGAGATAACTTTAGAAGGCATTAGAGAAGAAGTGAATACATTTATGTTTGAGGTAAGTGATGAATTTATTCATTTAGATTTAGATTTAGAACGTGCCTTTATGGGCGGCACTAGACAACTACGGATGAGCTGAATGTGATTAATACGACTATTAAACAGCAATTTCATTGCGGAGATTCTGACGCTTTGGATAATTAAAAATTACTATTTATTAAATTTAGTAAGGCTTATATATAAACAGTCATATACGTTAACTACATAAATAGTAATATTGCTAAATACATGCGTTAACATATAGAAATACAAAAGTATACTTCACTTAAAGAAGTTACCCAAAAATCAAGATCGCTATAACAAAGTAGTATCTTACCTTATATAAGAAACCTTAACACTTTCGTTGCTTATAAAATGACAGTTAAATCAAAGAAATTATACTTAGTAGATATCTACTTATTTATAACCTATATTTCAGCAGACTGTAACAATTGCTTAGCTAGTGTATGCGCTTATATCTATATGCACTTCGAAAAATGCACTTCACTTGGGACTATATTTTGTACTAGCTGTGCCCGCGACGTCGTGCGCGTGGAATATGGTTTCAAAACCCCCCGATTTTGAAACATTCTTCATTGGTGCTTCGCTCCTATTGGTCTTGGCGTGATGATATATAGCCTATAACCTTCCTCGGTTAACGGGCTATCTAACACTGAAAGAATTTTTCAAATCAGACCAGTAGTTCCTGAGATTAGCGCATTCAATCAAACAAACAAACTCTTCAGCTTTATATATTAGTATAAGATTAATTAAATCAATAATTGACAAATCCACAAAGTACATTAATATAATAGGAGTCACTAATCAAAGTCTGGGCCGTTGAAGAGAAACTTTTGTAATTTAAATGGAAATTAATTATTGCCACTGCTACAGAAAACCTGGACACGGGAATTGAAAATTGAATGAATGGAATTAATTTGTTTAAAGATATTTTCAATTGAAAAATTTCGTATCGTTAACTTTTGCCTTTTTGAACCCCTGGAAACTCCCTTATAAATGGCACGTTATTTTTTCTGTTAGCCCTAAGGGCCGATCCATAAATTACGTCACAGGTTAAAGGGAGAAAGTTGCGACGAAGTGTGACATTGTGTTACAAGGGCTGGGAGGAGTCCTAGGGGAGAGTTTTATGCAGACATACTTCATTAACAGCTAAAATTTCGAGTTTAAACATATAAATAAGGCTTATTATCCGTGCAGGAACGTAGAAAGAATACAATTTCTTACGGCCAGGCGGCCTGTCGTAACAGGCGACAAAACAACCCACAGCCAGGTGCTAGGGTTTTACCCGACTGGTTGGCTACCACCCCTGGTCTATAGTATGCCGCCATAACAACCTTGAATTGTGTTTCGGTATTAGTGACTAGGTTCCAGTCTCCCTTAAGAGAGCAGCAGCGCATTTGTAGCACCTTTGGTGTTGCAAATGTCCATAGGCGATGGTAACCGCTTTCCATCAAGTGGGCTGTCTGCGTGCCTGCTGAACTCATGCAATAAAAAAAAGGCTTGTTTAACTGATCACCAGTTATAGTAAAATATAATTCCAAAAAAATACATTATACTGCCAAAAATAGTAAATGATCACCAAAATTAAGCCCCTATTTATAATAATATCAGCCCATAAATGTCCCACTGCTGGGCACGGGCCTCCCATTATTGGGGAACAGACAGTATACCCGCCACGCTTGTCCAAGGCGGCCTGGCAGGTTTGACTATAATGAAAGGCCCGAGCCCAGAAGTGGGACATTTATGGGCTGATATTATAATAATTGTAATGGTGTATTCTAAAAAGATTACCTAAAATTCCTGCGAGACCTAGTGGTGCAAGTTTACATAAGCTACAGTAAATACTTTCTATCTGGTGGACCTAACTCTGGAACTACAACAATAAATTAACATAGTATACTTGTTATCCTAAAAAGTGAGGTAGTATATCCGGGATAACCATTCAAAACACATATGTACGAAAAATTCACTTTTATTAAACACTAGCTGACCCGGCGAACTTCGTACCGCCATATTTTCTGAATTCCTAAAAGACTTTGTTTCATGACACAAAAACAAAATCACCAAAATCGGTCCAGGTGATTAGGAGGATTCTAGAACCCGATCTCAGCGCCACCTACCGGTTCTAATTGTGAATCTAAACCATCCGGGATCCCACTCAAACACACAAAACAAATATAATCAAAATCGTTAAGTCGTTCTCAAGTTATACTCGTATATACATTTCTACGATTCATTTTTATATATAAGATTATTTAATAAACTTGCCATATTCTAGGGTCACGATACCACAGCAATGGCTATCACCTTCTCTTTAATGCTGATAGCAGATCATCAAGAAGTCCAAGTAAGTTCTTATTCATTTGTTTAGAACTAGAATATGCCCGCGACTTCGTTCACGCTTGACTTGAAATTCCCGGGACACAAAGCATCGCAGCATTAAAATATGAATGTAAGCTATCGTTTTAGTGGAAACTGTCGGAATAAGGTAAGTTTTATGCATTCGAATCTTATTACATAAAATTTGTTATCGATCAGTAAAAAAGTCACATTGGAATTCGATTTCTTTTATCTGGCCATTTGAAATCCTCCCAGAAAAATTCCCGCAGGATTCCCAGGATAAAAAGTAGCGCAGAATTTAAGTTAAGAATTATAGCTGTCGATCAGTGAAAACCGCATCGAAATCGGCCCATTAGTTTTTATGTGAATCCCGAACAACCAGACACACCGAGACACAGACACGAAATTTAAAAAAAATTGCATCGTATTCTCCATCATTTCTATAGTCTATTCCAGTTTTTTTTTAATAGCTTTAATATACAGACATGGCATGTTTAGAATGTTATAATATTATACAAGACAATTACATATGTATGATATATACACCTACATATATATATATATATATGTTGTGTGTGTATGTATATAATGTGGTTGTCTTTTTATTCGTAAATTAAAAACCCAAACGGTTGCTCTGTAAAGAGAATTTTATTATTAAATACAATACGATACACACTGTTTTTGTATGTAAATTTATAATTATGCAACTCACCTGTAAAGAAAAACAACATTTAAAGCTAATTAATTCACAATTTCAATTAATCTAATACGTTTGGGAATTTTTAAATAACACTGTTAATTTGTTCTATTGTTCTAACTGACAAAAAAAACTCTGACAAGTATGATGTACAAGTGACATTACATTGACACTTGACATATACTTTGATAATATCACTATGCGCGCCAAATTCAATTCGAATGAGGTTACTCTTCATTTACATATATATAGAGAAGATCTTATATAGAATTATAAAACCGGACTTTTGTTGACTTTGCGTTGGCTTTTTCCATATTCCTGTAGTTTTTCTCTTAATGCTCGATTTAATTCCATCATTTGCTGTTGGCAGCGATCAGTTTTAACGGTTTCACCAGGTTCTGGCGGCAGCAGCTTCCTATTCATGGTCTGCGAACTTTTTCGGTGGTTACCCATCTTCGATTCTCATGTCAAAATCACTACTGTTGAATTTTTGGAACCACTCGAAAGATTGTGTTTTGCCAAGAGCATGTTCACCGTAAGCTTCGACAAGCATTCGATGCGATTCTGCAGCAGTTTTCTTCAAATAATAACACTAAACCAATGCTGTCCGCGAATGGTAGTTCGGAGGCACAAAATTGGACATATTTTGGGTTACAGAAGGGTACCTATAGAATAGATGTATGGGTTGTTATGTGTTGAAAATCTTCGTCAGCTGTTAGAGGGAGATGATAGCGCCGCAGAAGCGGTCTTACGGTCCCTTAACTGATGTCTAGCACCATCTATAGGAAAATTCCTGTTTGATACTTCTACACCTATGTACTTAAAAAGATAATGACCTCGTATTGTAGGTTGTTTCAAAATAATCACGGATAAAATATTCAGGTCACAAATGCTGGAAGTGGCGTCTAGCTTACAATTGACGTTGGACGCCGCTTTCGATGGCAGATTGATTGATACGAATGCTTTCTCTGGAAATGCCTAAACACAAATCAGTTTTTCCCGTACAGGCTCTGTAATGCGGTAATTGACACATCCATAATAAATTCTGAAACAATGTTCATGTAATATACTAGCGGTCTCAGCAGACGTTGTCCTGCCCTAAAAATATAAAAATCTAGAACCCGATTCCAGCGCCACTTACCGGGTCTAATTATGAATCTAAACCACCCCGGAACCCACTCAAACAGATATCTCGGAAGAACTTTTCATGCCTTGAAAAAATAAAAATCTAGAACCCGATTCCAATGCCATCTACCGGGTCTAATTGTGTATCTAAACCACCCCAGGACCCACTGAAACACACATCTCGGCAGACGTTCTCCTGTCTGAAAAAATACAAATCTAGAACTCGATTCCATGGCCACTTACCGGGTCTAATTGTGAATCTGGGCACCCCAGAGGTTGAACTCGAGACAATAGTAGGACTGATCGATTCGCTGGGCAGTTTGGTGCAAGCCATGCTGCATAGCGATGATCATTGGGTGGGTGCGGCCAATTTCTGCGAGACTGTTATGTCTCAAAAGGAGGCCGCGGAATAAGATAAGGAGAGAGGTACAAGTGCGCATGCGTCTCGCGGGCGCCGACGTCAGTCGGGGGCCTGGAGGCGCAGGTATGCGCATGACCTCCCTCCCTGAAATACCGCTGCAGGGGCCCTCTAGCATCTAGGGAGCAGAGGAGTCTTCACCCCTGTTGACGAAGTGAGTTTGCCTCTCCCGGGGCATTCTCAAGCACTTGTGCGCTAGGATCGGTGTGGGCGTAACTACGTTCTGTATCTCACGCCTTTCCTGCCATAAGCGCGGGGCACATGGGAGGAGGGTGGATTTAGTGGGGTATTAGCCCTTGGGCATTTGTCTATTGGTTCGAGTCTCCACACAAGCCGGTCGGTTACTGTTTGGATTGCCCTCAGTGGAATACCTCCATGATCGACAACGGTCTAATCCCTAGCAAAGAACCCGGTATGTGCGAAATGGATTTCCCCCGCCTGAAAAAGAAAAAAAAGCATTCGAATGGCTGCAGGGGCCCTCTAGCATCTAGGGAGCAGAGGAGTCTTCACCCCTGTTGTCAAAGTGAGTTTGCACTGCTTCCCGGGGCATTCTCAAGCACTGATGCGCTAGGATCAGCGTGGGCGTAACTACGTTCTAAGTCTCTTCCTACCACAACGCGGGGCACATGGGAAGAGGGTAGTTTTAGTGGAGTATTGAGTTGGTAGGTAGGATGGTCCGAGTCTCCACACAAGCCGGTCGATTACTTTTTGACAGCCCTTAGGGTATTGTCTCCATAATCTACGGCTATGGTCTAATTCCTAGCAAAGGACCCGATATTGTGTGTAATGCATTTATTTCCCCCGCTTTAAAAAAAAAGCATTCGAATGGTGAAAGAAATTTTGAAATCGGTTCAATAATTTTAAATACAATTCTTTACTCTTTACAATATTAAGATGAACTTATGGCCGGGCGTTCAAATACCATGTCCTCTTCATAACTTTAAAATATCACGATAGAAATGAATTTAATTACTATGTATATACAGGTGGAATTTTTTAATGACACCTGGAGGGAAAGTACTCTAAATAATAGAGATAGCAAATTTTACTCCAAAGAAACATTTCTTTATTTTTGAAAAGAAATAAGACTGCATTCAAAGATTTTCGAAAATTCTCTTGCTTCACCCGGGAATCGAACCGACTAAAATCTGTAAAAATTACAGCCTGTAATTTTATTGCATCAATCGTTAGGGTCAATCACAAGGATGAAATCTCTCTAACATACTTGGTAAATTTAATGAAAGGAAAACCATGAAATCTGTACTTATAAATTCAACGGGTCAAGCTAAAGCACTTTTACTCAAAGATCCATCTGTTTCTGTTTACTTATGTTAGTAATTAACAATTTATCATTGACGTTATTTATCAATAAAAATGACAAATTAAGTAAAACGTTACACGTTATTAAAGATTACTAGAAATTAATTTGTTAATAAAATAAATTTGTGTATCCAAGAAAATGGAGCCCATTTCGAGCAACTAATTAGTTAGCTTACCATTTTCTTGTCATTAATTAAAATAATTGAAAATGTCTTGGTTTTCCTTTCATTAAATTTACCAAGTATTTTAGAGAGTTTTCATCCTTGTGATTGACCCTAATGATCAATGCAATAAAATTACAGGGTGTAATTTTTACAGATTTTAGTCGGTTCGATTCCCGGGTGAAGCAAGAGAATTTTCGAAAATCTTTGAATGCAGTCTTATTTCTTTTCAAAAATAAAGTTATGTTTCTTTGGAGTAAAATTTGCTATCTCTATTATTTAGAGTACTTTCCCTCCAGGTGGCATTAAAAATTACATCCTGTATATACTGTTACGAGCTACAGGACTCGAATTAAAAATGCCGGTGGAACTGCTATAGAATTTATTAGAACTGTACAAACACGTATGAAACAAATACAAATAAAACTGGGTGCAACCAGTTCACACTGCACGATTCAATGCAGTTCGACACGCGCAAAGTCCATCGTCTATATCGCTAATCGAGAGTACTACAAACGTCTTACTCGTCTCGTAGTCGTTGCTTGACTGCCCACCCCTCCATTCGGGCATTGTCTTATACTAACTACACAGTACAAAAAAGGGGCCACATGCACTGAGTTTCCGAGAAATAGTAATTAGCACAGCTGTGAACGGAAAACAATAACAATAAGGATTAGTTCGACGCTAATGATGGTCATAAAACAAGTAGAAAAACAATAGCATGTTTTTCTTAATTACAATTCAAAACACAAAAGAATTCCTAAATCCGGGAAGACAATAAACTGCGCTTACGACAGGCAGCTGTGCGTTTATCTTTGACGGCATGTAACAATACTATACACAGTTTACTTGCTAAAGTAAACTGTAATTAATACGCTGACTCGTTATAAAAGTGATGTCATCATTCGCAACGCTCTTATAAAATGTAGGTAACTGCGGCGTTTTGTAAGTTGATAAAAGTTTGTATATCAGTTTATTTGAATGTCAACTACAGTCCGCGTCACATAAAAAGACCCACGGCAAATAAAGAGACTTAAAAATGGCAGCTCCGCCTATTTGATAGAATTTTGTTCGTAATGTAGCCAGGAAAAGCCTCTCCGGGCAGAAACGGAAAACGAATATTAATTCCTGCATTGGGGCCGCCTGTCGTAAGAGGCGACGAAAATAACCGGCAGTCACTGTCAGGTGGTAGGGCATTTACCCGTCTGTATGGCTACCACCCTGGTCTAGAGTATGCCGCCATAACAACTTTGAGTTGTGTTCCGGCATCAATGGCCAGGTTCCAGTTTCTCCTTCAAGGCTGGCACCTCTGGTATTGCTAATGTCCATAGGCGACGCTAACCACTTCCCATCACAGTTGGGCCGTTAGCCTGTCTACTGTGCTTTAGGAATAACAAAAGATAATAAAAAAGGAAATAAATTTACAGCTTTAATTATGGAATATTTTGTATTTATTTTTCATTAATTACCTACATCGACTTACGGATTAGCATATAATTACTATAGCAGGATTAAGTAGGTAAGGCGATTGCAGCGCCGTGTCTGAGACTTTTTTGGTGGCGCGGGCTTTACTGTATTAGACAGATCGATTGATGTCAAAAACCGCGACTTTACGCTGGTATACTCGAAAATGACAGCAGACGCGGCGCATGACGTTTACGCTTAACGTGAAGCGTCTGAAATAGACCACTATATTGTATATTCCATCCGTGCATGAACGGAGAAAGAATACAATTTCCTGCGGCCGGGCGGCCTGTCGTAAAAGGCGAGAAAACAACCCATAGCCAGGTGATAGGGCATTTGCCCGACTGGATGGCTACCACCCCTGGTCTAAAGTAAGCTGCCATAACAACCTCGAGTTGTGTTCCGGCATTAGTGGCCAGGTTCCAGTCTCCCTTTAGAGAGCAGCAGCACATTTGTAGCACTTTTGGTGTTGTTGTTGCCTGACTGTTGAACTCATGCAATAAAAAACGAAATCATAATAAGCATTCATCGGTCGCGTACAGTGTCAAGCCGTATTCTGCCTACGGCGTTTGCAACAGACCACCACCTTAGTGCTCGTTCTTATATCTTGTTCACTTTCCTTACCGTGGGCATCGGTAGAAATTTGACACTAAGTCCCTATATGAAGCTTAGGTCAAAAACCGCCGTAAGGCAAATTAATCTACGAGCAGTCACTGTAACCGAGTGGATACAGTAACATGCTCTAATGTGTACGCCATATTGATCTTCGCTTGGCAATAAAAATATCTTTAATTGACTCTTCTGGAAAAGTTACTTTTTGATGGCTCTTCTGGGAAAGTTACAGCAAAATGTTATTTCAGGTCATAAAAATAATATTAGTGATATCAAAATATGTATCTCTCCCCAACATCATTATAATATATCGTAAGATAGAATGTGTATATACATACATCATTCGAAGTATATTTTTTTATTCCGTTCTCTATATACGTAAAGATGTACAATTGTAGGTACATATGGGTATAAATATTTATAGTATTACAATGCTATTGTTATTTTGCGTCAAACGGCGCAAATATGAAGCCTTAGGAAATGGAGACATATTTGTTTGGGGATGAAACAAAATGGGCCCGTGGGGTCCATCGGCAAAGAGTTTCTTTAAAGACGTCTGTAAGAAATTCTTTGACATAACCCGTGAACAGATAATTGAAAGAAAGAAAGAAAATAATGTTTATTTAGAGTTATTTAAAATGGAAATTATACAGCAGTTTAACAAAAGGTTAATTAACTCAGCAAACGCTGGTTGATAACAACCAACGCTGTTCTTCCGTGAGTGCCAGGTAGTAACGTCACCTTCACAGAAAAAAAATAACTAATGAATATTTAATATTATTTATAATTAGAACAACATCAAACAAAGAATAGACAAAAGATACATACGTTATGAAAAGATTATTGAAATGTGAAAATAAGCCAGGAAGTTAGTAGACAGCGCCTAGCTATTAAATGACAAAATACAAAGTCTCGAACATCGACGCAGGGTTGCCAGCTTATCGGTTTTCTATCGGATACATTTTGGAGAGTGTGCATTGGAGCGTTTCAATCTTATCCCGCCGTCTCCCTTCCATCATCGGACAACCAGACGCACCGGCATGCGGCACCGCTATATGGCGGACATACCACCTATACGAACAAAGCGCTTTGAGTCCACCTTCATTATGCGCACCGTAAAGTAGTGACAAGTGAAACACACTGCCAGAGTCTGTTTTTCCCGAAACCTACAACCTGGGTGTCTTCAAGTCTCGTGTGAATTACCTAGGAGGTAGGACAGCGGCGTAGCGTGGGTGACGGCCGCCCGGAGCGGAAGACAATTTTGCCGCCCTTTTATTTAGGTATTTCAATTTAATGCATACTATAAGGTATAATATTATAAAGAGGTAAAGTTTGTGTGTTTGTGACGTTGTAGGGGGTAATCTCTGGATCTACTGAACCGATTTTGAAAATTCTTTTTGTGTTGGAAAGCCCACATATTGAGGAATGTTATAGGCTATATAACATCTCGCTAGGACCAATAATAGCGGAGTGGTAATGAAAAATCTACCCGTGTTGAGCCGGGCGAGTAAGTAATGAAAAATTACGTGCTTCTTTCAATCGGTCCGAATTTGTAGTTACGATAAAAATATGAAATGGTTCAAATATTTATGTTATTTATTGTGAAATTTTGCTACCCCCTAAAAAGTGCCGCTCGGGGCGGGCCGCCCCTGACGCCCCCCTACGCTACGCCACTGAGGTAGGAGGATGAGCGTGCTTATCTAAGACCATATCTCCATATACCAAAATCGAGCGAGATAATGGTCAAACGCGAACCTATATAGTAATTAAAAAAAATATGTGAAAATAATGATTTTGAAAAATTCCAAAATATTTCGCCTAACAAATAAGCATTGTCATACAGTGTGTCAATGCAGCCAGCCTTCTGGGCACGCTCCTTGCTGGCAGTGATCTCCTAGATAACGTACTTTAGTTTAAACTATTTACTTTTATTAAATGATCAGTATAATATTATAATTATTACTAGCATTTGCCCGCGACTTCGTCCACGTTGGGCAGGTAACAAAGATTACATTTAGTTATTTTGCCAATATTTATAACCAAAGGGTATTTCCGGCAGTGTAATAGATTTTTTAGTATAAAAATACATGATCCTGAAGAATTTAGTAAAAACTCGCAATAATAAGTTGGTAATGTAACTCAAGGTATGTACCCCAAAAATTGATAACCACTACCGGAAAAAATCCCGTGGGATTCCCAGGGCATAAAGTACCGTAGCATTTAAAAAAGAATGTAAGCTATCGTGTTAGTGAAAACTGTGTCGGAAAAAGCTAATTTTTATGCACCCGAACAGCTTTAAACCGCTCCCGGGAAAATTATCGCGGAACTCCAAGAGAATTTTTCTGGGAATCATTTTAAATGTTTTTCACTGATCGATAGCAAATTTTACCTAATAATATGTATGATGTTACCTATTATTAGGAAAAAATCTCGCGGAATTCCCGAGATAAAAAGTAGCGCAGACTTTAAGTCTAAAAATATGTCGTTGATCAGCGAAACCCGCATCGAAATCGGCCCAATAATTTTTACGTGAATGCCGAATAAACAGACAAGAAATATAAAAAATTGCATCGTGTTCTCCAATATTTATATTATTATACTCTATTCCAGTTGTTTTTTTGTAAATATCTCCAATATACAGACATGGCATGTTTAGAATTTTATAATATTACAGATACAGATTTTACAAAAATTTTGTAATTTACGTAGTAGAGCCATTCTGGAATAATTAGATACTTGATTACAACTCTTATGGCCGGCTTAATCGGTGTGACACCACACCCTCACAGAATATCGGCGTGAAACGATTAGCCTCGAGCTTATCATGTTTCGTGCGATCAATGAGAGTTCTGATGGCCCACTTCCTCCTCCTATCCATTCCTCTAACGCATCCCCTCTATACAATCATCTTGTTTGATCCCTCTATCGCATTCCTTCTGTTTATCCCTCCTCTGCTGTTCTATCCTCTTTATCTCATCCCTCCTAATCCTGAAAGTTGGTAACGTGGTGGCTTCGACCCTGGCGTTGCAAACGTCTATAGGCGATGCGACGTTAACCACCTTCCCTTAGATAGGCCACCGACTTGTTGGCTAGCACAATTTAAAAAAATGTGTGTATGTGCAGTTCACACGCAGTAGAAATGAAACTTCAAAGAATATACTCATAGATAATTCTTCTCGAACTTTTATTAATCTATATATATATATATATATAATTCTTCTGTACGTGTGTTGACAGTGAACTCCTAAGCGGCTGGACCGATTTTGATGATTGTTTTGTGTGTTTGAATGGGTCCCCGGATGGTTTAGATTCACAATTGGAACCGGTAGGTGGCGCTGAGATCGGGTTCTAGAATCCTCCTAATCACCTGGAGCGATTTTGTTTTTGTGTGTTTGAGTGGGTTCCCGGATGGTTTAGATTCACAATTAGAACCGGTAGGTGGCTGAGATCGGGTTCTAGAATTCTCCTAGTCACCTAGACAGATTTTGGTGATTTTGTTTTTAGGTCATGAAACAGTCTTTTAGGAATTCAGAAAATATGGCGGTACGAAGTTCGCCGGGTCAACTAGTATAAATATAATTCCTTTAGCCTACATCCGTCAACATATTATAATTCAATCTAAACTACACTTTAAATCACTAGCATAAAGTTCAAAATTTAATGCATTGTTACGACAATTTCCTTTGATCTACGTATAAAAGAATATCTGTCTTAAATATATACAGATAGAGCTAAAATTCATTTGAAATCTTTTAAGTTTTATTTAAATTGAAAATTAATACTAACGAGTAAAGAGATGTTTTATTTGGAATTAAATAACGTTGAATTTTATGTTGTAATCTATTTTTAGTGTCACTTTTTCCTTTCATCGATTTTCAAATCACAACGATTTTAAAGAAGTTTCACTTCAAAATGAATGTAATTTAGTTTGTTTTCTTTTTTGACTCAAATATTTTGTAAGCTGAACACGTGGTAGAATATAGAGAGACAATAAATTGTTACACTTTTTTTTAAATTACCCTTCCACCGGACGAACATGATTTGTCCGGTCTTTTTCATCTTATGTTGTTGGGTACTATTTTTTTATATATATTCTTTATTTATATTTTTTCTTATTTCTTTAATTTTTTCAAAGTTACAAATTGGTCTTTAACTCTATTACATACACTTTTACTTATTTATTGATTGGTTTCTTATTACTATTTATTTATACATTTCGTCCATATACTAAAATTTAACATACTCGTATATATTATATATACTAAAATATATACTCTTGTGTAGTTATGTATCCCTCTATCTAGTTATTGTCCTCTTAACTTTTTTTATATAATAATACATAAATTGCTCAATATGAGTCTTGTTCATCAAGTCTGACATATTCCGATAGTCAATTTCTATCTTAACTCTTGTAGCCAAGTCGTCCTTTTCCCGGGAATATACAGGACACCGGAATATAATATGCGGGACATCCTCCAAAATTGTTATACGCGGTCCATACAATGTACTCGTAAGGGTACATCGTATGGACCGCATCCGTGGTTCAATGGGCTTAGATTTTACCGGCAACACAAAGTGGCATGGCAAACTTCGTAAAAGGACTTTCCGCCTGGGTGTCTAGGATCAGATTCAGAGTGGTCCATAAAACAAACGTAACTTGTTTAAATTTAGCATATACTGTGTTATTACATGAGTTCAGCAGACAGTCAGACGGCCCACCTGATGCAAAGCGATTACCGTCGCCTATGTACATTTGCAGCACCAAAGGTTCTGGGAGACTGGAACCTGACCACTTAACGTCGGAACACAACTCAAGGTTGTTATGGCGGCATACTCTAAACTAGGGTGGTAGCCATACAGACGAGTAAATATCCTACCACTTGTCTGTGGGTTGACTGGGTTGTTATCGCACTTCAACCAGCATGCATACATGCATGCTGGTTGAAGTGCGATAACCACTAATCTGCTACGGTTTAAGAAACTTATATACGAATACATACATAAGTTTAGTTAAATATGTATGTATGTAATAATTTATTTTAATAATATATTTTGACTTTAGGATCAAATTTACAAAGAAATGCAAGAAATCTTTGGCGATACAGACAGAAGTCCGAGCATGACCGATCTGACGGAGATGAAATACTTGGAGGCCGTCATCAAGGAGACATTGAGGCTGTACCCTAGTGTACCCTTCATCAGTCGACAGATCACTGAAGATGTCGTTTTGGGTAAGTGAATATAATTAAACCTACATATATAATCCGATTTTATAAAGGCCAGCATAAGATAGATAGATAATTTTTTATTGTGGAGATGGGAATATTGAGATGGATGTGTGATGTGACAAGAATGAATAAGATAAAAAATGAAGACAAAAGGATCTGCAGTGGAATACTTCCAAGCCAATAGATGGCGCTATGTAATAATTGAGGTCGCAAACGTTTCCCGAAACGTACAAAGAATATATACAAATGTTCAATAATAACAAATGGGCCTAGGCCTGCGAGGAACAACATTAGCCTCGCTAGGAGATCTTCCTTTGAGACGGAGAAGCATTCCATCTAGGGATGCAACATCGCTCATAAAAAACATCGATGTTACGATATCTATATTTTCAAAAGTGAAACATCGATGTTAAAAATATCGATGTTTTTTATCACCATTTACATAAACTTTTGACACTTGTTCCTACGATGCAAATGAAACATCGTTTCTTTTAACATCAATGTATCGCCCAAACCACTTTACTAAAACTTTCTTAATTCTTGTTTTCACTAACATCATCCTTTTACAACACTGTCACTCCATCATTCAAAGAAATACCGCACACACTTTTCAATGCTCTCACTCCTACTAAATACTATGTTTATTCTATTTATATGTCTTTTGTCTTACCCAACATTCACTACCGTACTTACTATTCAACAGCGTGGGCACACACTAACACATCCCTCCCTATCAACATTTTAAATCAATGTACATCTAAGAAAAATGGTCATTTCTAATAGAAATAGGTATAACAATCAACTTTTACATTATAAATTATTACTGGCAATAAGAAAATTTATGAAAAAATAATATAATGGAAATCTGTGTAAATCACAGATAGAGCGCAAGATGGCGCGATTTGTCTATGTACGATAAAACATCGTTCTTGAGCAACGATGTATCGTCGATGTTTTGGTTTCAACATCAATGTTAAAAAATCAATTTTTATGAACGATACGTCCATGTTTGGAAACATCGATGTTTTGTTTGCATCCCTAATTCCATCTAGAATCGGGGCACTCCCCTACTCTAGTGACCCCGACGTGACGTGGGCACCCCCCTACTGATCTTTAAAGATTGCAGCCGTGTGTGAAAATTAAGAGGAAGAAGACTGAGGTGATATGGGCATGAAAGGAGAGATGAAAATCAAGTAACAAAAAGAATATTATACTAGAAGATTGATGGATACAAATGTAAAGGTAGACCAAAAAAGGAGTAATTTGTGGTGTGACAGAGGACGTATGTATTCCAGAATAGAGGCATATGGAAAGAAAATAAATATTTTGCCGACCCCTTATAGGTATATTACATAACACACACACATACACACACTTTCATGCACAAGCTCACCCATATCACACACATATATATATATATATATATATATATATATATATATATATATATATATATATATATATATATATTTATTATACATTATTCACATACACACAATTATATAATATATGTAAATCCATAAATATTAAATATAAGTATATATCGACACGACCCAACGTTACGAAGTCTTACGAATG